>FR990105.1:12124500-13558500 GCA_905404275.2 Hedya salicella
ATTATAAGAAACATAATAAGCATTTGCATTCAGAAAAAGTAAATTGGTGAAGTTGAACTGATGAAAAAGACCACAGAATGCCATCGGAACTCCTCAATGATAAATGATTTACTGGAGGCGATAAAATATTTCGATTAATTTAGCTAAGCAACTTCATAGTTACAAACTTAAATGTTCCTGATGAGAATGGTACCATCGTATTGATTTGATGATGGAGGCAGGTAGGTAGGCACCAGATGTATGTAATAAAATAATGTATCCTAGCCGTGTTTGGGCTTGTTCGAATCGTCACGAGATACACTTTTAAGTAACGATTAACTAAAAAGTGTAAAAATAAATAAACTATTTAACAAAAAAATAAAACCGACTCCAAAAAAACTATAAAGTAAAAAATAACAGCAAAATTCAGTTTCTTCAATTTACTTAAAAGTATTTGTATGTTATTTTGGAGTCAACTTACTAAAATCGTCAATTTTCAATATTTTACACATTCTTTATATGGCACCAACGCCAAAATAACATAAATTGTATATATACTGTATACATTGAGTATACAAAGAGTTACTTGTAAGTAAATTGAAGAAACTGAAATATGCCGTTATTTTTTTACTTTTTAGTTTATTTTGGAGTCGGTTTTATTTTTTTGTTAAAAAGTTTTATATTATTTACGATGTATTTGCCTATACAGTCGTACAAATAATGAGCTAACAATTAAATAATATTTCCCAATATTCATGCAAAACATCCTCTATACTTTATTTTGTACTAGGTACTTATTTTGCGTCAACGTTATATTTCGGTACACGGTTTAAATTTTACTCTGTGTGTTGTGTTCGTGACTTACCGAGTTGGCTCAGATATTATGGAGATTAGACCGCGGCCTTCAGAGACAACGTAATGCAATCCGCAGGGAGAGATGACGCGACATTCGTGCCACGACATCTAACGCTTTGGAGAGTTTAGATGAACTATGACAACCTGATTTGTTTTCGGGCTTAGTATTAGATTAAACTGAAATAAGTTTTAGCTTTTGTTGTGGGTACATTTGTATTGAGCGGGCTACCCGTTATTATTTAATAAATCAGTTGTCATCTTGAGCTCGGTGTTTGATTTACTACATGGTGACAGCGGTGGGATACGAACCCACGCCCTTTCGGACTGGTGCCTAAAACCATTTACTCAAGGTGGCAGCGGTGCAAGTAAATTATCGTATAATATTAGTGAAGAGTGATTTGAGTCATTTTTGTGTCATTTTTTTATTTTTCACATTGCTTAGAACGTTTTGTGACTAAAATGGAGCATGCAAGACCGCCTCCCGAGCTCAACACCGACGGGAGCCCCGTTAGCCGGCCTGACGCGTGGCAATGTTGGAAGATGCAATTCAATTTATTCCTTAAGACGTCCGGAGTGTTTAAAGAAGACGCTGCAGTCCAAACCAGTTTACTCATAAATCTAATTGGGCCTGAGGGGTTCAATGCATATCAAACATTCGTATTCGATAAGGAGACTGATCGCGATGATATAGACATTTTGTTGAAGAAATTTGATGGACATTTTGGTCTGAAACCGAATATAACTTTAGCGAGGTACAAGTTCTTCACTCGCAGCCAAGAAAGCGGAGAAAGTATTAGTCAATATGTCACTGCCCTCAAGTTACTGTCAAAAAATTGTGCATTTTCGTCGCTGGAGCAAGATTTAATTCGTGATCGCATCGTGTGCGGTATAAGCAATGCTATTGTGAGGGACCGACTGCTTCGTACAGATGATTTGACATTAGATAAGGCGATCAAGATCTGCCAGGCGGATGAAGTCTCAGCGGACGGTTCGCGAAGGTTAGAGGCACTCAGTATGAACGCGGGGCCCTCTCATGTAGACGCCTTACAGTTCCGTGGCAGTAGTGGCGGTCGCAGAGCGGCCGGCGATGGAGGCCGAGCCGTGGCGGAGGCGCGACCGGGCGTGGCGCCTGGGGCGCGCGGCCCGCGGCCATCGGCGTGGCGCCGGGCGCCCGCCAGCGCAGTGCCGACGCAGCGAGTGCACTGTGTCCCGGCTGCGGTCAGTCTTGCGATCCTGGTATGTGTCCGGCCAAGGATGTGCAGTGTTTTGTGTGCCCAGGATACGGGCATTTTGCTCTAATGTGCGGTAATAATAGTGTTAGTAGAAAAATGTATGACATAGCCATTTGTGAGGAGGAGCCTGATAATGAGTGTGAGTCGTTTTTCATACCGGTAATCGCTGATGTATCCGGGGTGGACTTGTCGTTGAACGAGTGGTATGAGACATTGAGAAGTGAGTGTCGAGATGAGAGATTTAAACTTGATACTGGGGCTGATATAAATGTATTGTCATTGCAAATATGTTTGTATTTAGGTTACGATCCAAAATTGGGGTATTACAAAAATAATGTGTACAATTTGAAATTTGCAATAGCTGACATAAGCTGTGAGAGCGTACTGGGACGTGATAGCTGTAGCGAGTTGGGATTGATTAAACGCGTTCATTCTGTAAATATATCAGAATATAGTGATTTATTTGATGTTCTAGGGTGTCTTCCGGGTGCTTGATATTCTATACTATTATAAAGTTGTAAAAATGAAATGTCTGTACATTGAAGATATATAAAAAAAACGATTGTTATGAACTATTTGGAGGTCATTGAATCGAAAAATGATTTATTTTTTGCATGTTTATGTGTCGTTGTGGCTTCATCACGCCAAATCGACTAAACGGATTTCAATTATTTTTAGTACACGGGTAGCTGGGTATCTCCACCTGGTGAGGGTACCTACTTTTTACCCGACAAAGTTGAAGAAAAAAAAATTAGGGGTTATGACTTTTTTTTCCTTTTTAAAGTTGAAATTTAGCACCTACGTGGTCGATGAATCGCACTACGTCTGGAAAACGGTAAAAAGGCCATAAAAACCGAACATATGTGAAACTACCCCTACTATTTCTGCCACAAGTTTGGCTCTATTAGTATAGAAAATGGGGTTGTTGCGAAAAGTTACGTTCCTATAATATCTTAAAAAGACGTTTTTGCCTCCACAGACGCTTTAGACATCATAACTGGGAATTAAAATCAAAATTATAATTAGTAGGTCACTTAGATAATAAAAAATATTGTACACGTATTTTTTGCTTTTTCAAAATAATACAAAAATACTCATCTGAGTATTTTTAAAATTTAAAACTGGAGGCTCGTGACGTCACTCCTATAGGTACAATTTGTACTTAGGAGTGACGTCACGCGATATTTTGACTCAACAATGTATCGACTTTATTTTCTGATTACGTAAAAAGAAGAAAAATACGTGTCTAATATTTTTTATTAATGTACATGACGGATTAATTATTAAAATGTAGTCATCGTCCCTATTACTTCATTTGCCCTTACTCATTGTAAATATATCCTAAGAACAAAAGCAAATCAGCATCATTGTAGATAGAAATTCGGGGCGAGCAATCAGTTTAGGGCCGGCGGCGAAGTGGTACGATACAAAGGGTTTTATTACTAACATTGAAAGCTGAACAAGATCTCGAATTCATTCGACCTTCTGACTCAAGGTGGATGATTGAGAAAATGTAGGTAGAAAGTTGCATATTTGAGTGATTAAAGCTAATAAGAAAATATATATCTCCATTACTAAGTTTCTTGTCTATCCGTTTATCTGTCACAGGGCTCTAACTCCTGAATAGGTAGACACTTGAAATTCTCATAGATTAAGCATTACTAAGGCGCTATATAGAACAACAAATTATGATATTTATAGTAAAATGTTATGGGGACTTACGGAACATTTCGTGCGCGAGTCCGACTCGCACTTGGCTGGTTTTCAATGCCATAGGTTTTGATTTTTGACATTTGTCGGTATTTAAATACGATACATTTTGAAACCAATCTAAATATGCAGTATGCAAAATTTACAGCCAAGGACGGAAGAGAAATTAATCCAAATGGCATCACCCTTGCGTCCAGCTCGAAGGTATTTTTAAAGAGTAGAGATGAAACAGAGATGGAGCATCATAAATACTTCGTTGTCACATTGTAAGAAATTACAACAATGTAACACGGTCATACAGTTCGATAAGAGATCAAAGAACCGCTTATAGATCGGATAGTTGTATTTAAAACAAAAACATTACGCGTCTCGCACATCACGCACATGTAAATATAGATATAGTGAGTAATTGTATGACGTCGGGACAACTCCGGTATTCCGAAAATGTTCTTCAAATAGCTTCAAAACTATTCAAGATATTCGTAAGCACGTCAGAGATGCATCAATAGTCAAAAATAAATAGAACGTTGTACGCTTTATATGGAAATTTTCTCACGATATTTTTGCTCTCAGATGTCTGATGTAATATTTTCTGAAATGTTAAATACCAGTTATATAGAATATTTAGGAGGCATCTAGATAATGCCCTAAACTGGCATTGTCTGTGAAGTAAATGTCGTACTTAAAATAAAGCATATTAAAAGAATACACTAAAAAATATGAGCCTAACAAGCGGCATTTTAGCTTGATTGGAAATTTCTTAATAGATTTGATCACAATAATATTATGAACAAACTCATCACTTAACACATAATTGCAGTTGTACGACTTATAATGTTCAAACATTTGAATACTTTACTTAGTTGACCTTAACCCAGGTCGCATTGTAACAGCAAACAAATGAAGAAAATGTTGAGTTGTACCAAAACTGATATTTGTTTTAATCCCAAGTTAATTCGTACTTCATTGAACTAATAATGAACTTGTTTAGCGCTATCCATTCATTCTGTCTATCCCATGCAAACATCTTATTTGAGACAATCAATGTTAAACTTGACAGCAATATAGTACTTTTGTGATATTTTTGATAATGAAGCAGTACTTCAAATTAATTTTGATGCAGTGCTGAATCCATTGCACTTATATGCTCTGGTGGAAACAAGTTTCTTGTTTGCTTCAATCGTTTTTTTTCAGTGTATAAATCCATACTAATATTATAAATGCAAAAGTGTGTCTGTCTGTCTGTCTGTTACCTCTTCACGCTTAAACCACTGAACCGATTTGGATGAAATTTGCTATGGAGATAGTTTGAGTCCCGGGGAAGGACATAGGCCACTTTTTATCCCGGAAAAATACCCCTATCCGCGATAAACGAATTTAAGGCGGACGAAGTCGCGGGCGGAAGCTAGTACGACATAAATTTAAAATGTCACTTGTCTGAAACAAACAATTTTCTTTAGAATAACGTTTTTTTATTACCACCGTGTCGGCTCGTTTTTTTTCGCTGCGTTAAACGGTTTTCGGAAACGTGCATTTATTGGAAATTATGAATTTCGACAAAAAATATATCGGAAAGATCCATGACAAAGCCAACATGCCAGTGTAATGAGCTCATGGAGTTGCGTGTTCTTTACTTAGGCCGTTATAAAAATTCATGAGTTTGATTGTGAATTACGATGAGGATGATACATGACTCATTTTAATAGAAGTGATTCCCTGGGGAGCCCTGGTGCGGTGTCGCAAATAGAAAATGCAGCGGTGACGAGATGTAAATGTCGCATGATGCGGTGACCGCCCGGACGTAGTTATATTTAAACTGCGCCCGACCTAAAAATGCTACATCCACCATTTATTATGATACCCGATGGACTATAAATATCGTGCGGCGATTGGTTATAAATATCTATATTTAATTTAGATTTACCAATAATCCTTAAACCACATACCTTAGCCACAAAATTAAATCAGCACATAAATATGTAATCCGAAATAAAATGATAAAACCTCACAGTAATTTTATGGCCTGGTATGCCTGACCTTGAAACCAATAGTCAAACTTACGGTTATTATTGGGTTGCTAGATAATTTTATTCATTTTGCCATATTGCTTGTAAAAAATGTTTTTCTTTTGTATTCACGATTTTTTTTTCTGAAGCCGGAGTAAAATTGTCTCACTTCTTTTTAGCGCAGTAAAAAATGTGCTAAATCAACTGCGTTTAAATTTGCAAGTGGAAGAACATTTGATTCTATGTACGCCTGACCATCATAAGCCAACCAATAACGTTATTTGTCCACTATGCAAGTACCTATGTATGACGTAACAAAATAGTGACTCACCGTTCTTTTTACCATAAGCAACAATATCAAACCGGATACAAAAACCGCTGAGGTTAATTAAACTGCAAAAAAAATGCAGCAATGTCATTACTTTAACGGAGTTGTTTCAGTTGAGTTGGCATCCCTTACCTATATGTAAGGGATGCCAGCTGCCATTTAAATTTTTAACGCATACCGGTATTCTATTGTTTGTGCCGTCCATGACATACGTATTATTAATAGAGTCTGGCAACTGAAATATTACCCAATTTTTTGGCGCGAAATCCAAAAAATCTCGGGTTGGTCACACTTTGTGAAGTAGGAATTATAGTTTTGGTATTAGAAAATATTTTTAATTTTTTGTGCACACGTAAGGTACCTAAACCTAAGGAAATAAGTAAATAAAATATACGTTGACGTGCGCTCAAAGTCAATATACAGAACAGTGAACGCCAACACATTTGTTTACACTTTCTCACCATATACCATTGTAACAAAGCGAAAAATAAATAAAATCTAGCTCGATAATACCATAATATTAATCCATCACTAGTATTAAGTAAGTATAGACATGGCTTAGGTTAGAGTAATGTTGCACCGGCACGATGGGCCAAGTGGGGGATTCTATCGACACGCTCGTCGCTCATATATAGACATTTTTGGACAAGATATTTTTATATCGAATTACTACTGACCAGTCCGCAGATTTCTTCTGAATATTGGTTTTCAGTAACTTCTTACGTTCAGATGTTTTGATTTTATTGATATTTTCTAGAACTTCTAATTTATCCGTTTCCTTGACACATTTTTTTCCGTGTATGAGATTCAGGTAATAATAAATTCACGTACCTAATCATAGTTATAGGCAAATTTTAGAACTAGTACATAAAGTATCAAAATATTTATAGAGCACCAACCTATTAAATTGACAACCGACTTTTAGCCGTTTTTTAAATCATAGACAATTGGTGATACCACAAGGAAATATCTGTCAACAATATTTGGGCAGCCAGACTCTAGATTTAGGTTTCCTGTTCCTACCACAAAAAATCAAAATGTATAATCACCGAAAATTTCGTTTATTTTATATATTTCGTTTATCACACATAATACCTATGAAAATCAAGTCAGTTCATACGATAAATTTAAAGAAAACACACTCACACTGACAAGTGTGAGTGTGTTTTCTTTAAAAAGGTAAAAAAGGGACCCTTATGGTGCGACCCTATCTGTCCGACTATAAGAGCGCCATATCTCAAAGACTACTTATGCTATTTATTTGAAATTTAGAATACTTTTAAACATGGTCAGCCCAAACAAAAGATATATTTTAAAATATTTTTTTTATTTTCTAAAAAAATCGTCGATTCTGAAGGGGGAGGGAGGGGAGTAACAATTAAAAGTCTATGATAGGGCTTCATCTGCACATTCAATTTTTTTATGCGAACATTTTATTGTATGTATAAACATAAATATTAAGTAGACGAAAATTATAACTATATCTCTGCACCTCATTTGTATGCAACGCTGTAGATATCACGTGCAAACTTAAACGGAACAGGGTAATAATGTTAGGGTAGGTATGTAAACGTTTGTACGGAACTCTCGGTGCGCGCGTCCCACTCGCACTTTGCCGGTTTTTTTAGTTTTATTGTGTGCGTTTGTAGAAATATGGATATTTCTGTAGTGTGCAGTACTCGTTTACCTCGCCTCCCGCTAAAACAAATTTGATCGAAAATAACACGGTTTATCATCTTCAGTAGTTAAATAATCTAAGTTTAGGTAAATAACTCAACAGGTGAGAAAATGTTCTACACGTGTTCAAGATAGCTAGGAGTGTGCAACATTTCTATGTAAATTACGTACTGGGAAAGATTATTTTGATGCTAACTATGTGGTCATTACTAGGAAGTGAAAAACAAACGAGTTCGCTCAGCGTTGTGAAACTAAAGAAATATATACATACTGCATATTTCGGTTACAATAAAAAATATTGTTTTTCAAAAACTTACAATTATAATTATAAATTATTTTGTTTCTGTATAAATGAATGAATAAAAAATATTACAGGACAATTTTTACACCAAATCGAATTCGTCCCATGGTAAGCTCGACAAAGCTTGTGTTGTGAATACTAGGCGATGATAAATTTTATAGGTAAATTTATTTATAAATCCCAGACTCAGTGACAAATATTGATGCCCATCAGTGATGAGTCATCACACAAATATTTGCCCTTACTAGGATTTGAACCTAGGAATTTCAGCTTCGCAGGCAACGTCACTCCCATTGAGCTAAACGTTGTCAAAGTGTTCTCTAAAAACGGTTATTTAGTTACTTACTTAACAGTGGTACCTTGCTATGTCGAGGTTGGCAACGTCTGTTTTTATCGTCTTCTAATGAAGCCCTTTCCGTGAAACGTGATACTTAAAAAAATTACAGTGAATTTAATGATAATATAATAATGTAAATGGAATAGTTTTAAAGGGAGAATCAGTTTGAATATCTATTTACATACATTTTACGGGGCCCCAAAAATATAAACACATATTACCAGATATTAAAAACGTCGTCTTCAGAAAGAGGTTGACAGTATGCAACCATAAAAATAACTCAGGTTTAGTTTCATTGAAATAGACGATAATGTTAGTATTTACTGTCGGTAATACCTAATAGTGGAATGACGTCAGCACGAATGATACCACTTTATTTCTTGAATTAGATAGACCGTACTAAATTTAGCACTTAACGTGTACCTAGGTCAGTTGGTCAATCATTATGGCAGGTTAGGAACTAGTTATTACATACATATAATAAGCATGGTGGTTCGTCATTTAAATAGTATAAAAATACTAGACTTGTGTTTTTTTGCGTTTACAAATTAGTAAAATAACACTTAGATAAATCGCGTTAAAGTTTAGGTTAGGTTATATTTTTAAGTAGGTTATATTATATAATTAAGTAAATTGAATGGCGTGACGTCTCGCGACAGTTTTGACTCAATGCGTCGCCATTATTTTTTGATCATATAAAAGAAAGATGGACTAATAATTAAAATGTAGTAGGTAATCATTTCTATTCCCAGTCATAGAATACATAAATACCAGCGCCGTAGCGTCAGGAACATGACTGGGGAAGCCGAAGAGTATTTATATACTCATATTTAAAGAAAAAGCTAGATATAAGCCTTTCGAGCTAAACATTTAACAAGTTACCTAATAATATTCCAACATTGCCAATAAAGAAATTGAAGAAAAAGCTAGCAAATTTGCTTATTGATAAATGTTCTTTATAATCTGCAATGTAAATTTATTAAAAAAAAAATATCGTTACATATTATTAGAATTACTAATTGTAAGTGACTTGTTGTTTATTGTTTTCGTTCGCGGAGGAGAAAAAATCATAACCCGTCGTTTTTTGTTCAGCGTAGTCGGGTAAAAAGTATCCTATAACTATTTGGAGATACCCAGCTACCCGTGTACCAAAAAATGTGGAAATCTGTTTAGCCGATTTTGCGTGATGAAGCCACAACGACACATACAAACATACATAAAATCCAAAAAAAAAAAATTCGTTTTAGTGACCTCCATATAGTCCGTAACAATATATATTTTTTAAATATCTTCAATGTGCAGACCTTTCCTTTTTACAACTTTATAATAGTATAGATATATTTTTTAGTTTGTCTATTATCATTTATATTTTACAATTTATAGATTCAGTAATTCTTCAATTATAAATATATGCTGATGTACGCCGGAAAGCAAAACATAGTGTTACCAAACTCTACTATTACACCAATGTATTTATGTACCTAAGCTTAACAAATAAACACTTTGACTTTTCCCTGGGCAACCCAGTGGCAATTTGGTTATATGGACGCCACGCCACTGATAAACACTGCCTACAAAAGCAGAAGGCTCTCTTTTAATCTTAGCCAAAGCAGCGTACGTAACCGCGTCCAAACAATGCCCATAAACAAACCACGCGGTAAAGCTCGAGCAATTTTTGTAACAATTGTGACGCTGAACTTTTGTTTGTTACGCACGATACGCGTCAATGTAAAACGAAGTGCTTCAAGGTTGAGGCAGCCGGTAGGTTTTTGCTTCATGGCGTAATCGCGGAATAAACCCTGTCATTGTCGATTTGTTCAGTCACCTGCATGTCTAGCACAACCGTGATACGTGACTCCTTGTCGCGCGACAAATGTCGCGCGGCTAAATCGGTGTAGTGATCTACCCGTCAACCTGACCGCTCGGCTCCATTTTATTAAGCAGGTTATTAGTGAAGATTATTGGGTTTGACCTAGTAGACCTGCGTTTTAGGAAGCCATGCTGTTCCAACGGGATACTGTTTATAACGCGAGACGAATAAATATGTATTGTATACAAGGTTTTCAAATATTTTACTGAAGATTTTAAGTATTGATATGTTTCCAAAAAAGTGGACAAATACATTCGGGCAGAGACCAGTTAAATATAATACACGGAGAGTTAGAGCAGAGTGACATCAAGCGATAAAAGTGGCAGGGATCTTGTCGCTTCCTGCACCTTTTTCTGTGTTAAGTTGTTTTAGGGCTACAACTACTTCGTCTAGCGACAACCTAAAACTATATATATATGTCTCGTGTTACCTGATTCCTCTACAATTAGCGGCGTAATAGTAGGGTTATCAATAGCTGGGGGGACAAAGACACTATGAAAAAAGCTGTTAAAGGCAGAAGCGACTTTTTCAGGGGTGGTGTGTGATATAAGACGTTTAGACTTAACGAATGACCAAAATTGATTTACGTCTTTTTTAAATATCATTGAACGTTTAAAATGTACTTTATTATTATAGCACTGTTTCTCCATCTTTTCTTGTTTGCTAGAGTTTGTTGAGCTTGCTTGAATTGCGCTAAACCCGGTGTGCTAATTAAATAGATAGATAACTTTTCATTAGATAGTATTAAGTTCGTTGATACTGATTTCAAGAGAGTAAATTAGCTTTGTTTTTAATGTTTCGTACTGAAACGGTTTCCAAGAAATGCTATAAATTGTAAGCCTAACCGCTGTTTTTTTTAGATGATAGGTACACGTGGGCGGTAGAGATTTTTACAGGAATATATTTTGTCACTAGATTTCACTTCGCGATTACGATTTATCACGATTATTAAATTTTATTCTCCTTTTTATCATTTTATGAGTCGACATACGGAAATACTAAACCATATTCAGAACTTGGACGACCGAGCTTTTGCTCGGTGACTGAAACCTATCTAGATAAACTTGGAAGGCAAAACTATGTGTACCTACCAAATTTCTTTAAATGATTATACATAATTGTTTAATACGTTACGTAAAAGCACGAAAAATAAAAACTTTTAAATCTGGTAATACACATAGATACGACTTTATTCAGTCAGACAAAATATAACGGCTCCCATTGGCATATAGCACTTTTTACGGCTCCCATTTCTCGAAGGGCGGGGTAATAGGAGCAAATGGCATTTTCTTGTTTTTTATTTACAGATAACATTACTATATTAAATTTTCTTCCTGTAATTATAGTGCCAAGATAACTTCGGTTACGTCCATAGTTAATACTAATTTGAATGGCGTAAATTATTTCTATCTTAATTCTTTATAAATTTTCCTTAAATGGTGCCAATTTCCCCATGCTGCCCTACCTTAAGTAAACAAGTTCAAAATGCGTCTTATCTTTATTTATTATTTAATAGACATCGAATTTGCTAAGGAAATTCAATATTGTTCGTAAATCGAGTTTCCTTCAAACAATGAAACACTTCTGTATTTGTTGTGAGTGATCGAATTTCCGGATTTTTCCATTAATATTATTCTTAGGCACAAATGGTGATTTATCCGCGTAGTGCCCTACTGGGCACTACGCGGATATAACCCTGCTGGGTTCGCGACGTTTATCACTTTGAATCCGAGTCTACACTCCGTTGCTCCTTTTTTGAAGTTATAATATATAGGAAGGCATTCCCGTTTAAATACTGTATAAAACGAGACAAACAGATAATTTTATTTTTATTTGATATTTGGAAGGATTGCGCAATTTACAGTTCTCCAAAAAGTAGGTGTTCCTATTTTTACTTAATATGTCAAATTGAAAGAGAACGCCTGCAATAATGGTTAAACATCAAATTCGTTAAAGAAATTCAATGATATTTTTCATGAATCAAGTTTTCTTCAAACAACGAATCCCTTCTGTATTTGTTGTGAGTAAACGAATTTCCGGGTAGTTCCATTCGTATTGATGTTTTGGGTACAAATATATATTCGCACAATGAAAGAAAGAATAAAGAAAGAAAGAAAATAAATTTATTCGGTAGCATAGCAAGTGAAAAAATAAATAAAAATAAGCAAATTACATACAAAATAAAACTAAAACTACTCCCCGAAATGGTCCCACCTCTGCATAATGCAGGCTCGGGAGCCAGCGCTGATCTTTCGGTGAGACCATATGTGGCGCCACGTGCACGCCAATGCCAAGTGGATTCCGCGAGTATTTGTCACTTCGAATCCGTACAGTCCATGCTTTTCCAAAAAAAAAACTCAAGTTCCAGCGATATTACTTCCGTCTCAGTACCCCTTCGATGAATACCAGACTTAATTAGAAATCAAATGCTTGTAGAAAAGTTTTTTTTTTGTAGATACTGAATGCAGGGTTTTCTTATTCAATATATAACATCAAAAGAAAATGTTCCGATAATGGTAAACAAATAACGAATTCGTTAAACAAATTCTATAATATTGGTTCATCCGGTTTTCCTCCCATAACGAAAACCTATATTCGTTGTAAGACTTGTGAGTGACGAAATTGCCGAGTTATGCGATAGATTCGTCCTGACTTTGAGCACAATATAGAGAGACATATATCCACGCAATGGCCAGTGGGTTTCGCGAGCGTTTGTCACTTCGAATCTGAGCCTATAACTCTGAAGCTCAATGAACAAGGGCTGTGTCGTACCGTCTGGCTTACTCACATTATATATACTAGGAGAGTGATAAAGACGGCACTAGCCCAGCACCCACTTTTCGACATGAGAGTGGAACTCCTCTGTGATCTACGACTGTCCAAAAAGAAATGCAATTGTATCACAACTTTTTGTTTAACTTACTTCGCACTAAATTTTTATTGATGTACTGTATTAGAACAAAAGAGGGAAAATGCTGCAATGATGGGAGCATTTGACATTCTGTTATGGTTAAAAACAAATAATCAATGATATTGATAAAATCAGGCCATAAAAAATATTCAATTACTGATATAAAGTTCATATATTCGATTTGGACGGATATTTAATAGTTTTTGTGACAGCTTGATAACGTGAGGATAAGATCAAATTCTAAAACCCATTTAGTGCTTATATTTGTATTTAAATTACATCAGTTCCTTCCCTTTTTTAAATGTTTCTTCCTACAAAATTACACAACACTTTATTTTAATGATATGCGCATACATCAAGATTTCATTCCCGGAACTGTTTATTCAAGACGATTTAATTAACTTGGAATATTTGCATGCATGAGTTTATGGCGTATACAGCATAAGTGTTCCTAAAGGCAGTAATGAGTTAATACAAAAGTGAGAAAATCGTGTTTTAATAATAATAAGTACCTACAAGGGCCCTTTCAAAAAACACGTGTACAGCCAAGTGAAAAATATGTATAGAATTAATCCTCTTGTAAATATGTACCACAACTTTAATTCGTTGACATAAGAGCGATGGTACATATTGTTGAGAAGGATATTAGTCCACCCATATTTTTGCACTCGACTGTACCAACAGTTGTTGTCTCAGATTATGGATTTTCGGACTTGTTCTATTCAGAATTAAAAACATTATCGATTACCCGAATGAAAAAAATGTCCCAAAAATTTGTATGAAAAATCAGATAATTAGTGTTGTGACGCTCGTACCAAATGTACAGTCGCCAAATATCACACAGCCACATATCAGGGTAGACATGCACTCTAACGCCTTGAAAATAGAGTCGTGTTCAGATATTTATGAGCACATTGTTTGCTGCGATATATCTGATGGTGACTGTACTGATACAATGTCACAAAGCTGACTTTTCCGGATACATTCTTTAACTATTCAAATCGACAGTACTCTTGATTCTGAGCACAATGAACCCAAAAAGTCCATAACCTGAGACAACAAGTGGGGGATACACGTTTTGTATAGCACCGGAGGAATCGCCCATACGTAACCAACCTTTGCGTGCCCTGCCCTGTTAACTCGCTCTTAAACAATCTAAAGTTATAGCGCTCCGGAAAAATCTTAGAGGGAAGTTAATTCCACAACTCGCAAGTTAGTGATAAAAATAAGCGTGATACCCATTTATTTTTGGGATGCCAAGCATCCAATCTAGATAATGAGGACGAACTGTGAACATAGTAGAGAGGCGGTAGGTACGATGATAGAAACGTGACGATGGCAACAACTCGAAAAGTTCTTCAGAACGTAGGGATCGTTGAATGTTGTACCTACAAACGGTAGAACAAACACAGAGCGAATATCACTCAGGAAGCTAAGTGGTTCCTGGCCGTCTGTCAGTTCGGGATCGTCGATAATACAAACTGGTCGGCGTTAGATGAAGACCACGGGGAGAAGTTGATATTGGGGTGCTCCGCCCAGAGATGAGAGCAATTCTCCATATGGAGTTAAACCTGAGCTTTGTAGACTAATAGCCGGTGACTCGGTGTGAAGTATTGCCTCACTCTGTTGAGTACCCTGAGATTAGAAGCCAGTTTGGCTTTGTTCTACAGGTGGCCTCGTAATTGCACTTCATTCGTAATATCGACACCGACGATCACGTTAGTTTTGGAAATGGTAAGGAGAATGTTCGAAAACTTTGGCGCTAAAACGAAGGGTTCTGAGAACGAAGTTTCTGTCAAAAATTTAACTCTTATGACAAGCAATTTATTGCTGACTTTACTTTTCTTTGAACTCGGTAGTTCCTATGACCACCATCCGGCTCCATCATTTGATTAACTCGATGATATTGCATTGTTACCGAACAGTGTATGCCAAATGTTAGCTCAATTTAAAACCGGGAAATGTGGTCAATAACTTACACAATTTGATTACAGACATCAGGACAGGTAAGGCAAATAAGAGTTCCTAAAAAGAAATGAAACGGGCTATTTGAAGAAGAAGAAAACTGTTAGTTGGGCATCTACATATGGTTATAGGATATTCTTTACCCACCTACGCTGAAGCAAAAGGAGCGTTATGACTTGTTTCTCCTCCGCGAACAAAGTTGCAGGCACCCTGCAGTATTTAATATAACTAAGAAAAAGATTAAAAATGAATTTCAAATGTTGTTGCGCCTACGAATAATATATTGCTTTTTTTATACGATGATAGTCGGGCATTTTACCGCAATCTCACCTGTTGTTAAGTGACGACGCTTTTCAAGTAAATTACATCTCTTCTGCTAGAGATTGTGAAAATATTACAAAACCCATGAAATCAAGTAATAAATTAAGTTTACTGAACTAAAAATTACATAATAAATGGTTGATGTTTAAATATACACTTATATTTTTAGATTACCCGAAAATGTGCTTTTCACTACATCGTGTACGTTTGAACGTTATAAGACACTCATATTATGATAATTTTCTTTTATTTCCGCAATTATTACTCACGGGTTGACTCAACCCGTGAACATGGAAAGCTGAAAAGCTTCCGAAACGTCGGGAACTCAAATCCATACTTAATATTATAAATGCGAAAGTGTGACTGTCTGTCTGTCTGTCTGTCTGTTACCTCTTCACGTTTAAACCGCTAAACCGATTTGAATGAAATTTGGTATGGAGATAGTTTGAATCGCGGGGAAGGACATAGGCTACTTTTTATCCCGGAAAAATGCCCTTATCCGCGATAAACGAATTTAAGGCGGACGAAGTCGCGGGCAGAAGCTAGTGAGATAATATACGCCATATAATCTGTTAAATTGTTTTATTTAAACACTTATATTATTTTCCAAGACCTCCTCTTTTGTTAGAAATTGTGAAAGGTTTCAAAGTTCCAAGCAGGTAAGAAGTTAAGCGTAAATTACTGAATCAAAAAAGTCCACATTCACTTACACCGGCTTAAAGATAGTGTAGTAGTACCTATTTAAACTAAGTTATTAAAAATCCCCCAATAATACGTTTACTGCAACTTTTCCTCTTTTGATGCAAATTCTGAAAGATATCCAAAGCCCAAGTCGGTAGGTTCACGTGAGTTACTGAACCTAAAATCCAATATCATTTGATATATTTTAGAGATAGTGACTTCGTTACCTACTGAAAATACTCCTTTATTATTTTCCAAGTTCTGAGTACTTCGAAACCCCAAGCAGGTAATGGGTTAAGCGTGAGTTACGGAACATAAACTGTAATTGTGATTTATCCCAAGGCGTTTCGTGGCCTCGTCTGCGGCACCTACGCGCCCCGTAACAAGCTCCAATGATGTTTAACTTAACTTGTCGGATAATTATACCATACTAGCTTATACCCTCGACTTCGTCTGCAACGGTTAGGTGAATCAACGTTCGATCTTACGGTCGAAGCCAGTATAGTGCTTTTCTCAAAAATGAAACAAGAAAATAAATAAGATAAAAATATGTTTATAGTACAACGTTCTCTTTGTTGAGGACTACAGAACGAAGGGAAAAATATACTGCCCATAAGTTTGACGGCTGCATTATTTGGAGCAGATGGTTGAAATAAGCGAGAAACACATTGTCTGTTCGATTATTAGCTTCCACTTAATGAATTTCTCGTAATTCTTCAATTACTTCTCTCTTTATCTAATATGTCCTTGAAATTAGGCGGTAGTCAAATATTTTTTGCTAACCCCGTCTCTGCTTTTAAGTGTGGAGGAGTGCCGTCTGTTTTGGAATCAGACTCGTCTGAACTCATTTTTGCATAGTTGTAATAAATCATACAAGCAAATAATAGGCATACATGAATTTTTATTGCTTTTCTTAACTAAATATCAAAAAACCGTAAAAACGATTTCAAAATGTGAAATTATAATTTAAATCGGCCAAGAAATACGCAAGATATAGGCATTTTAAACTACTAATTAGACAGTTAGGTCCGACGTGCATTGTTACGTCATGGTGCACTCCGGCCATATAAACTCCATATTAAATTCTGATTTACTAGAAAGAGATAAAATGAAATGTTTGATGGCTGATATGTTGGTTATTCTTATAGTTATTTGAAAAATATTTTTGTCTACTGTTTATTTACATGAATGAGCTTTTAATAAAGCAAAAATTTAAATTCATGTATTTTCCTTATTGTCTTTTAATTTAAATCCCACCTTCCTTAAAATCATTAGGGCCGATTTCACCAACAACCAATTTACATGAGAGTGGCTAACCCAGTATAAACTAAATCTAAGGATTTACTCAATGGTTAACTTCATTTCCATTTCACCACGCTAGTCTACGGATAACAATCTCTCGCAAAGTTACTAAGTAACGTTGAACGAATGAATTGAATGAAATCGTAATGCACCCAAGTAAGATAGACAATTTGTCCCATGCTTGAGATTGCTCAAAAAATACGCAGCACCATTGGGTGCTGCGTATTTTTTAAATTTATTCGAGTAATACATCAATTGTGAAATAAGTATTGAATTCACTTGACAGTGACAATACTAATCTACATCTAACAGTTTACTCAGCCGAAATTGGCGGTGTAAGATTATTCTCTAGTTTAGTGATTTTATCTTTAGGTTAATTATTGGCGAAACGTTAAATGAGTTTACTCACGTGTAATTAATGATTTATTATTGGAATAAGGCTTATACTACGTCGGTGAAATTGACCCTTAATTTCATTACTTTGTCTTTATTACTACGTTTAGTTAATTGCACTGACTTAGGAATCTAAGTTTTGATAATGAAATTTTATTATTATTATATTTTCAAACTTATGTTCATACATTTAATATTAACTCAGAGGTTTTTTTCTAAACAACACAGAAAAGGAATTCCGTAATATCAACAATAATTTATATTTTTTCCGCCATTTTACCCAACACAATTATAAACGAAACGCATTTCCGCACTAACCTTGTCACTACTTTTTTAAATATGCATAATGAGAAAGAGTTGCTTGTAATGCCAAGGTTGCTGACCTTTTTTTATTTTAAATTTGTTTATAATATAAATTGCAAGTGTACCTACTTATAATTTTAACAATTAGTCGTATGCGTATTAAAAAAGTATTATAATTAATTAAATAAGAATATATTTGAAATATAGTAACCAACTGTTCAACCTGATTTTCTTTTTAAATTCATATACAACCTCATCACTCCATCCTTACTTTTTAGAGTTTTTTATACGAGTAGGTCGGTGGCGATGTAAAAACGTGTTTCGAAATTCAAGTATCTTGATACGTAATAGAAATTACATACTTACTTACTGGACAAATATTGATTCCAAATTTAAAATTACGCGGTTTACTGGACACTTCTTATAAGTCTTCGGTATGATCCACTTACAGTAGTCTTTTTAGCGATGTTATGGCAAAATTACATAGCAGTTTTGATTAACATATATATGTGTAACTCAGACCAACAAAAAAAAGATAGACATGACACCGGGAACAATGTAATGAGGCCACTTAAAACCACTTAAAACCATGCTATGTTTGTACTTACACGGCTCACGCACACAAATACAATCAAAACCATGCTCCTCAGTACGCCTCGCGCTGCGGTGAAGTTAACATCATTAATTAATGTAGGAAAAATGGTCTCCTTCGCTGTAAAAGGGTGTATAAAACACAGTGCGTCAATCAAAAAGTCTGACGAAGTAACTTTTCACTTGTAAGTATCAAAATAATACATTAAAAACATTTTTAATAAAATCACTCAAAACCTCAACAGTCTGTCAAAGTGACAAAGCATGAGTGTTACCAGAGTACGATCTGTAATTACCTCAAACGATTACGGACCGTACATGAAGTCGTCGTCAGCGCCATCTATACTACCCTCTTTGATTTGCTATCTCTGTACCTACTTTAAAGTTTGTCAATTTTTATGTTTTAAACATATAAAGTTCCCAACTAATGTTGAAAGAAAAATATATGGCTAGATTTTGTAAGAAAGAGCCGAAACGACCCACAATGGGAACCAAATAAAAATAGCGTTGTTTGTTCGAATCATTTTGACAATAATGATCAAAATTAAAATACTGGATTGCCTTTTTATTTTCTCCGTGATTTTTTCAACACCTGTGGCCTGTTTCACGTAGCTACAAGTTCCAAATTACAAGCAGAAGTCTCTTTCTATCAAATCAAAAGGCATTAGAAAGAGACTTTTCCTTTTACCTTGTAGCGTCGTAAACCGGGCTCGAGTTGTAAATAAATAAATAAAAAATATTTCATAAATATACATCAATCAATTTAGTCCCAAACTAAGCTAGGCTTGTACTACGTACGCTGTTAGTTGTTATCGGAGCATGTTAAATGACAGAAAGAAATGTGCATATAAATTCACTCAAAATACGCCGGATAGTCCAATTTTGTTGCCGAAGCCAAAATATTTTTTAAAAATTTCCAAAATCCTTACCTAATAATCTTTGCTCATTAATGATCACTTGTTATTATCATTATTGGCCTTTTGTTGTTGTTGTGCCTAATACCGTCCATTATGGTTTACAAGCTCAAAATATCATTCGATTTAATATTTAAGAAGAAATCATTAACAAGATAGAGCACTTATAACAAATTACCCAAATTAAAGGGAACTCTTTTTTCAGATGGTAACACTTACACGCACACACCTCTAAAAAAGTGGCCTCATTAGATTATTCCCGGTGTCATGTCTATCTTTTTTTCTTGGTCTGAGATGTGTAAATGGACAGTTCATATTTGAAAATGTTTAAACAAAACCTGCCACGTCAGACAAATACATGAAGGGTTTTTCGTAACCGATCGGGTGCGTAGTGGGTATCTTCAAGGCAAATTAGTTCTTTTGTTACTTTAAAATTATACGTTACCCATACTAATTTGTAACCCAATTTATACCCTTTACCTACCAAGTTTAGGTTTGAGTTTAAACTTACGCTGGGTTCCACAGGAATATTAGGAATACACATCTATAACGGTTCAAAAGGTTCTATGTTTCCGATTATTAATTCGATTATTAATATTATATTTGTTTTTATTAATTATTTGATGTTACAGCGAGCAGCCACAGTAATACAATTTTTGTGAACATTTCAAGTGTATATTCTATTACCGTTCCAGAGTTACCAGACTCTATTAACGGTGAAACTACTTTTCTTAGTTTTTAATAAAGAGCCCATTCGTATTAGGTATCATCTCCAAAAAACGTAATTTCTACATACTAACATTCAACCCCTATTTTACCCTCTTAAGGGACGAGTTCAAAAAATGCTGAAGTGCTCTTAATATAGCTAATACGCGAAGTCTCTGATATCTTACTTTAAAATTTACACGAGCCCATTTAAACCCTTTAGGGGATGACTTTTATAAAAAAATATATAAAATTACGTTTCTAAGCTTTTAATCAGGATCGCATAGACAAAGTTTCAGATATCCACTTATAGAAGAGAGTTCCCGATGCTAACTTTCAACTCCAATTTTACTTTCATAGGGATGTTTTTTTTTAAACAGTGATATTATTTTTCATAACTGCTAATGATAATTCTGTTTAAGAACTTTCAGACCTCCTACTTTAAAAAAATACGTTCTATACTAAATTTCAACTCCAATATAACCCTCCATAGGGGATGAACGTTGAAACAATGTATAGCCTATGTGTTATTCTGATGTCTAAACAACATTACTGGAGATCCGTTCAGTCCCTCTTAATTTCAAAAACTAATTAAGAGGGACGTACATACATCGGCACAAATTTTCATGTTTATAATGTTATTGAATAGGATTAGGATAATCCTATCCGTCTTTTAAATTAAGACGTTTAAGACGTTTTTTCTGCTTCTGAGTATTTTATTGTTTATTTTAACACAATGAACACGGTATGCCATAAACGTAAATTTTAACATGAATAAAAATTCAACGACATATTACTATTTTCTCTCGCGGGTTCACCCTCGTGGCTAATGCATTTTGCTTACCCTTACACAATTAAGCACCGCGCATTTTTTCGGGGAGAAAAGCCGATCTATGACACTACACTCCGATTAGCAGGCCCACTAGCTAATAAATCAATGAACATACTTCACCATTTCCTATTCTTGGTTCAATAAAAAAGTTTCAGAAAGAAGGTCAAACATTCTGAGGGCGAGATTTTTTGTACTATTATAAAATTTACAAAATAAGCTTTATGAAAAGGAATTAGATGAGAAATATTGCATTTAATTCACTGAATATTTTCGAAATCGTCGTCCGCACGTAGCTTAAACAAACGCATGTGGACATGCGTCTACATTACTAACAGTAAAATCCACGTACATTGTATAATGCGGGTAAGTAATTATTCGTACATGGAGTTTCATTCCGTGCATCCTTCTTGCATGATACAACAATACCTCACAAAATCTAGTCCACAGTATACTCGTATGTCTTACATGATGCAGTAATTTGTAGATAAAACGCTTATATGTATTTTTTATTATAGTTGTATGACACAGTGCATTTTAAAAAGTTACTCTTATTTCATACAAGACTATTTGACGGTACTCAAAACAATTTTTTTGATACAAATAATTCAACATTAAAATAAATAAACTACCACTTATTTTTCGCCTTAAACAACGTTGAAATAAATAAAGTGGGTATTCACTAGTGTAGGCAGTTTGACTACTGATTTCTGTGAAGTCATTAAGGAGTATTTTTCTAACTTCAATATAATGGAACATTTCATTGACACATTTGATATTAATCAAGAAAAAAAGTGCTTGAGTTTACTTCATGAGATTATTTGACTCACTATTTATTCTCACCAAGCCCTATTCAATAGTCATTTACTTACCTACTTTGCAATAGTACGTCATGCTGGTAGGTGGGCATTGACCAGTTTGGACCATAGTTGTATCTTTGACCATACGTGGAAGATGCCTGGTCTCGTTGCAATAAAATTATTATATTAATAATTAAGTTAACTCCCACAGTTGTAAATATTTTATGATATGATTTACGTTATTCAAAGCTCACTCAGATATTTCTTGGAACATTTGGAACGCCTTCAAATAAAACGATTGAAATCAGTTTGGTATACCGTGGAGTAATGGGTTTTATTGGCTGAAGTCGGCAACGTATGGATCGATACTAATTTTATCAATGTTCGTAAATAAACGTGTTTGAAGGGTTTCCGTTCCGATTTACATCATGTGCTTCACATTCTGCCTTGTTGGTAGTCTAATATTTCATGGAGTTATGATTTTAGTTATCAGCCACTATGTTATTTAAGATTTGGAATTGTTTCAGTATTTATAAATCATAATATAGTTTAGCTATGCCTTTTGTTAATCATGATTTAACCCTTTTATCGGGCCGCAACTATGTTCAGAAAAGAAAAGGTACATTCAGAATAGAAAGATTTTCGGGAAAATTCGATCTGGTTTCAACCTTAAACCGTTTATAACAGATTCCCAGTAATAAAATTAATTAATTACAATATAGAGCATTCTACCTTTATTATCTAGTAGCTACGTACTAGTAGTGAAACTTAATATCAAAATATAAAAAATAACTTTCCACATTTTCATTGCTTAGGTTAGTGTACCTACTTAATTGTTCAAACTTTATGAAACTTATCCATTATAATACTTAAACTCGTATTCTAGGTCAAGGTTACTGATTTTAGTTTTTTTCTTTCTTATGATAAATTTTACAAGAGGAATATTCGCTGCCTCATATACTTATTTAGATATCTGTGAAGCGAAATCCGTTATCGCACTTACGCTTAGTTCTTAATTATATTACCACTTGGACGCACTTTTAATATCAATCACATTTACACCACAATATAATTAATTATACGTAATTTCAGCATGCTGTGTTAGTTGTAAACGGCCGTTTAACGGCTGATTACGAGTGTGAATTTTCGGCATTGGCAGGCGTAATCACTAATCAGCCTTTGATAACTGACAAAGCATTGTGAAATTGGGTCTAAGGGTTGTGTGCACGTACATTTTAGTTATGAAGAGGTCGTTACGCGGCGGCGTAGGGTGCGCGGGAGTGGAGCGTAGTGGACGCGCGTCGGGCGGGCGCGCACTGCACGCGGACGACCCGCGCGCGAACCCGTGCTCCAAATATAAACGCCAACGCATTATTATTTATTACCACATTTTCGCTTAGATTGTAAAATCAGATACTCAAGAGTGCCAGACTGGAATGTTTTTTGGCAAAACATCGAAGCTTTGAATCAATGTCGTCGGTTTCAAAATATTTATTTAAAAAAAATTAAAAGGAGTGTATATATTTAACGTAGGTTGAAAAACAAGAATTGTTTTTCACGGGCTTGTGTATGTGTACAGGTTTTACTACATATATTATAATGTCAATGTGTGCATCTTTGCACGCTTTCACGCTTAATATGTCCACCTTATAATAGTACATTTGCTGCAAATAGTTTTAGTTTTTATATCGTCGACGAAAAATGGGAATCTGTGTATCAGTGAATCTGTGTATCTGCCTGTGGCATCATAGCACCTAAACTAAACGGATGACCCGATTTTTTTTTTATGTAAGATAGGCAAGCATTTGACTTCAATATCCCCTGTTGGTAAGCGACGATGAAGCCGACGATGGAGCATGCTTACCTAGATAGTGTCTATTCACTCTCGTCTCGAAGAGATCCTAGTTATATTGTTCCGGGAAAAGATATGCTTGATTTATTGTTTTTTTGTTTAACCGACTGCAGCAAAAATGCTTTTGCTATGGTTCAGGCAATGATTAGTTTTTTTGAGATGTGTCACGAGTTTTTCATCAGTTCACAGTTCACAAGGTTACGATTCATTAACTGTTATAAGTCACGGGTGTGTCCATTGTATTTTCAGATTGTTTCATTTGTATTAGCAACACTGTATGACAAACATAGATTGTCCTCAACTGCTGCACAAAATTAACTTCACTGTTCCTCGTCAACATTCTCGCATCTGTAATTTCAGACCATTTGCTATCAAGACTTTTAGGACAAATGTTGGCAGTCATAACATTATTCCCAGAATGTGCAAAGAGCACAATAAGTTGTTCAAAGAATGTAAAATAGATATTTTGAACATTTCTTTAAATAAGTTAAAAAATTATTTATATGTATTTAAAGCTAGTCAAAATAATTAATTATTTGAGTAGTTCTTGATTAATATTTGAGTAGTTAGTAGTTATTGATTTGAGGTTAAGTAGGTTTACATATATATAAATATTTGAGTAGAAGTATATTTAATCCCTCGATACATCTAGTTTTCTACCTAGTAATTTCATGTACATTCTAGATATTTAGTATGTTTAGTATGTTAATCAAATTATAAAATTAGTATGTTCACATTATGGAATCCAGTTTTTGTTGTTACCATCTTCTTAAGTGTACCAAATGTCAAATGTTAACGTAAGCGACTTTTTTCTCTATAAAGCATGTTGTGTTTGCCTGTAATTGGTTAAATACTCTAAAATGTTAAGTACCCATTGTATAAATGTATACCTATTGTATAGTATTGTACCTTTTGGCAAACCTAATAAATAAATAAATAAATAGATAATTTAGTCTTACATCATAATAATGTGAATATAATTTTACATTACATAATCGCATTAGTAACTTTTTATTACAAACAAAGATCAGAAACAAATGAAAAAATTTTTCGACGATACTGGACTCGAACCAGTGCCTTGAGCCTGACCGGGGCAGCACGCTCTACCATCTGAGCTAATCGTCCACACCAGCAGTCGACGAATTTTGTCATCTGTTCTTGCTTATGGATCTCTGTATGGTGCATCCGACTCTTTAGCCGTTAGCGCCGCCTAGTGCAGAACTATGAGGTTACTTTCACCCCGAGCAGATACCTTTACAGGTACCATTGCTCGGCGAGAGGTGGCGCTATTATCAAGACTGTACTTTTTGTTTTTTACAAATATCATGATAATAATCACAATTTTTGCAATTTATTAGTGGATCACTCCACTAGCGTTATTATTATAAACAAAGATCAGAAACAAATGAAAAAATTTTTCGACGATACTGGACTCGAACCAGTGCCTTGAGCCTGACCGGGGCAGCACGCTCTACCATCTGAGCTAATCGTCCACACCAGCAGTCGACGAATTTTGTCATCTGTTCTTGCTTATGGATCTCTGTATGGTGCATCCGACTCTTTAGCCGTTAGCGCCGCCTAGTGCAGAACTATGAGGTTACTTTCACCCCGAGCAGATACCTTTACAGGTACCATTGCTCGGCGAGAGGTGGCGCTATTATCAAGACTGTACTTTTTGTTTTTTACAAATATCATGATAATAATCACAATTTTTGCAATTTATTAGTGGATCACTCCACTAGCGTTATTATTATAAACAAAGATCAGAAACAAATGAAAAAAAAATGAGAGTCGGATGCACCATACAGAGATCCATAAGCAAGAACAGATGACAAAATTCGTCGACTGCTGGTGTGGACGATTAGCTCAGATGGTAGAGCGTGCTGCCCCGGTCAGGCTCAAGGCACTGGTTCGAGTCCAGTATCGTCGAAAAAAATTTTCATTTGTTTCTGATCTTTGTTTATAATAATAACGCTAGTGGAGTGATCCACTAATAAATTGCAAAAATTGTGATTATTATCATGATATTTGTAAAAAACAAAAAGTACAGTCTTGATAATAGCGCCACCTCTCGCCGAGCAATGGTACCTGTAAAGGTATCTGCTCGGGGTGAAAGTAACCTCATAGTTCTGCACTAGGCGGCGCTAACGGCTAAAGAGTCGGATGCACCATACAGAGATCCATAAGCAAGAACAGATGACAAAATTCGTCGACTGCTGGTGTGGACGATTAGCTCAGATGGTAGAGCGTGCTGCCCCGGTCAGGCTCAAGGCACTGGTTCGAGTCCAGTATCGTCGAAAAATTTTTTCATTTGTTTCTGATCTTTGTTTATAATAATAACGCTAGTGGAGTGATCCACTAATAAATTGCAAAAATTGTGATTATTATCATGATATTTGTAAAAAACAAAAAGTAACTTTTTATTACAGTTTTTTTTCAACTCAGGAAATAGTTTTTAGGCACAAGATAAATTATAGGTTATTTAAATAAATCTAAAGTGGTATTTATAAAAAAAAACTAATAATTTCAATAAATTATAAACTATTTTAAACAAAATATTATTTTATTTGTATGAAATAAATATAATTATTCAGTTTATTATATTATTAATATTTGGCTGATGCACCAGCCGCAGCGCCCCATTTTGATTTTATTTGACATATTTAATATTTACAAATATTTCATATTGAAGTATGATTACTTTCTAAAAATGTTAATAACGTGTAAATAGTTTCGAGCCACGATATTTAAAATATAATAATTATATAGGTACGTAGATTTCAGGTATTGATGACGGATTAATGTAAAACTTTCGGAATACAGGATTACTTACCCAAGTAACCTAGACGATTTTTTAAGAAAGGTACGATTATATTTGCATTTTTCTTCGCAAGTGTGTTAAAAAACATCGTATGAAACTCGTATGCATTGGTCATTATACTCTCGGCTTTATACAGCCCTCGCCTAAGTCTCGGGCTGCAAGATATAGCCTCGAGTGTAATTACCAACGTACAACACTTGTATCATAATGTACTATAACAGAAACCCCATTATCTCCCTCCTTTTCAACTTGTACCTATGACAATAAATGTCAATGTTAGTAATGGTTGGTTACAACCTGTTTCAAATGTTAATGCATCTAAGCAAACTAAGGAGGCTGACTGATCGGTAATCATAAACAAATGTCAAATCTAAACTCAATCGCTCGAAGCCATTTCCATGTCTGGTGATGACGATGATACTAAGCCGCAATCACGTCGCTGACGTTCGAGATGAATGCGTTTGTTAAGCCATTTACATGCATCTACAATAAGTAACTGGGTGCATTAGGGTGAAAATGAAAGTACCTAAGCTTTAATGTATAGTCTTACATTTCGCTAAAAGGTATTCGAGAGAAGCAGAGTCGCGCGTAACGTTGCTCCGCTTTTCGGCACCTTATCATAGGAAGCAAATTCAAATTAAATGACCTTTCCAAAACTTTATGGCGAAGACTAAATGATGTTTGACTGTTTAGTTTTAGTGCGCACAAAACAAACGGTTATTTGTCTTATAAGCCACTTAGCGACTTAATGGTTAGCAGTTGCTGGCCGCACAGGTCACTTTGCATTAAAAGTTTTCCAGAATCATACGCAGGTAAAATTCACAACAGATTTTTTATTGTTGTAAATTGTTTTGCAAGCGTTCATTTAATAATTCATTAAAATTCTCAAAGAATTATGACACTGAATGTTTTAAATACTAATTTGTTTTTGTGGCGTCTGTCCAAATATCAAAGTCGACGAATAATCTGACGCACATTCACTGGCCCGATATTAAAAGTGCCGATGCCGAATATAGAATAGATACAGAATAACTGTAAATATCCGCCTTCGATTTTGGCAAAACCGTGGGCGTAGCTGGGTTTTCCTGGTCGTGAAAGTGTTAAGTTTGTACCTGGTATCTGTAGCGTGGAGGGTTAACGCAACCCGGTTGTTCAAAAATGTTTCTTTGAGATAATTAAAAAAAACAGTTACTTACTTAGTTGGTACATGGTTAGTTATTGCCCTGCAAGTAATATTTATGTTAATTAATATAATTCGAGAACAATTCAAATATTCGGTTGGTAAACTTCGGAGACAGTGGAGGGGGAGTATTTTTTTAAATCCCTTTCATATGATTCTCCACTTGACCCATTAACTACACTTTTTTATGGCCCTCCTCATTCTCCACATAGTGGTCATTTTCAAGGGAAATTGCCAAATTCCTAGTTTGGTTCACACATATTCAGTTCACATATATATCAGTATGACTCACATTTGTCAAGTTAGCCAGCATTTACGCATCTAAGTGTCAAACATAAACTTTCTGTCTCATTAAAAAAAACTGTTCGTTTCCTTTGAATATGGCTGTATCTTCCAAAGCTTCCCAAATGTTTAGAACTCCTGATTAATATGGTGACCGAGCTGGTGATTCATCAACTGCTGGTATTTTTTTCATGTTTATCTCTTTCCATCATAACCAAAAGTGTATCAATTTCTTTCACTTTAAAGTTAAGAGACTATTCAGCGTCTTTAGTGGGCTGTTTAAACTCAAGGTGCAGTATGCGTTCCACCTATGTGCAATCTGCGCCTTTGCGCAAATTTATTATTACCTTGTTTTGTGCATAATCGGCCCAGCGAGCGCCACAAAGGAAATCCACTATTCAAAAGGTGCGGTTATTTATTTTGGGTCAAACACTTCCTTCCATATTTGTCAACATCGCTCGGCAACCGTTCATATAGACATAATGCATGTACATTTTACACAATTCGTGTGTGCCGTTATCGACCCTTTTAAGAATAGGTACTATTTGTATTTATTGACGACCGGTTTGGCTCAGTGGGAGTAACGTTGCCTGCGAAGCAGGAGGTCCTGGGTTCAAATCCCGATAAGGGCAAATAATTGTAAGATGAGCATAAAAATTTGTTCTTGAGTCATGGATGTTTTCTGTGTATATAAGTAAATAGTATCTATGAAATATATCGTCGTCTAGTACCCATAACAAGCCTTATTGAGCTTACCATGGGACTAGTTCGATTGTGTAATATTGTCCTGTAATATTTATTTATTTATTTATTAAGAATAGCCCCCTACATTTGGGTTCAACTATTTTCCGAACAATTAAATGAATATGCGACGAACCTAACTGTAAGAGGGATAGATGTTAATGGTCATACTTTAATTAAATAGCTAGACAGCTACTCTGCCATATTCTATCCATTTGATCCATTTTAAGATTTAAATTTATAGTTGGTATTTATAACTGTTTTGACGATTACCGACACTACAAATTATATGCATGTAAATGAAAGTACGTGTAATTTATAGAATACTATAAAAACGAAGCTGACGGATAATACATTGATATTTATAGAGGCACCTACTGTTTTACTACTTGTGCTCAAATGTTATTTAGAGAATAGACCTTTCGTTATAAACTAGGGTTAGTAGTTAGGTTAGGCCCCCTACCCTAACCTAACTACTAAGGTGTATCTGTTAGCGCTGTATAATTAAAGGATTCAAAGTTTTATTTAGGGCGTTAAGAAGGTCTTCTTCGACTTAACTTTGTGCCATCTGTATTATATAATATTGGAGCGTAAGATCAAAAACAAACAGAGCAAACTCTTTCAATGAGGTTATTATAATATTACTCAGTGTTTTCCATTTGAAATTATATAGTGTTCGAACAACATTTTCGATTCAAGTACTCACTGCATGTAAAACCGTTAACAACAATGGCTAAAAATACCTTTGTAATGTGAATCGTAGTTTATGGGATAATCTGCAAATTTACATGCGGCGCGGCGTGTTCCCAGTAGCGCCCGCCGCTGTCCTCGTCACGCTTCATGTGGTTCATTGTACTCACATATGGTGTTTCTCATGTTTCAGATTTTCTTGAAAACTTATAGCTGCAACTGAGATGTATTTAAAAGGAAACCGAAAACATAATTGTGCCACCACGGTGCAACGAAAAATATGTAAATTCAACTCTCGAAAGCCAATAGTTGTAGGTTTACTGCATTTACAAACAAATAAATTCTAAAATAAACGGTTTTACCGTATGAATGATGTGCATAATTTAAAAAAAATATTATAGTTAATCACGTCTCCGTATATATGTAATTTATTTATTTTAATTTTATTTATTAAAAAACTTACACACCATTACAGTAAAAACTAAGGCACTAAACTTGTTAACTACAAAAAACAAAAACATATAGAAAAACTTAAAAGTAGTTCGATTTAGGCGACGAAACTCCGTGGCTCCATTGCGTCGTCTGATCTGGCGTAGGATTCGGTAGATTGCCCTGGAAGTGCACCAACACTACACCCTTAGGCCAGAAGTCTGCATTTGCGGCACGTGCACCGCGAACGAGCTGCACGTAGTGACGGGACTGCAGCTGGTGCACCCTCAGCGAGAAGCCAGTATTCCGGCGGACGAACTTTACTCCATCACGCCATCAGCCACGGGGGAGTGATGTAACCGCATCACATTTTTAATTTACTAGCTTAATTCTCACGATTTCGTCTGCGACTATAAGGTAACTACAGTAAATATCTGATTAACCTACGTTGTTAATTTTGATCAAATTAAAAATATTAAGATCGGCATCAAACTGTGCAGATAATTACTTTCCATAAAATTCTAGCGTACCACTACCACTTCGTAAATTACCTCTTCCCCATACACAACTTCAACCTTCATTTGTTGAGCCATCAAGCGAAAAACCTCAACTTCCTCATTTTAAAAATGGTAATTTTTTGTAAACAAACTTTCAAACTCCTATTTAACACCTGAGTTGAAATGACGGTGTGATTACTTTTCTCCGTTTTTAATAAAGACTCCAATTGCGAAGACTCACATTTGTAACTTAAAAAAAATATTTTACATACTAAGTTTTAACCCCAATTTAACCCCTGAAGGGATGAATGCCAAATAGCAGTGAAATTACCTACTTTTCTTAGCTGTTAATAAACACTGTTGGTGAAGTTTAAAATCTGTAACTTAAAAAAAAATCTAATATTTTTGACCCCAACTTAACCCCTTTAGTGGCACAGTTTCCAAAAATCCTTTCTTATTGCGTCTCTACGTTAAAAAACTATCATATTGTAAAAAAAAAACAAGTTTCTAGATTCAGTCGTTTTAGCTCTCTGTTGATGAATCAGTAAGGACTTCTTCTTATATAAATACTAGCTTCTGCCCGCGACTTCGTCCGCCTTAAGGTGCGTCCACATTTGTATCATTTGCTCGTATCCGATCATCGTGCCGTGGCATGACTGCGTATCGTGCTGCACTCTTCCGATATAAGTGTGTGATACGCGTAGCAAATGGATTTCGAGCGATCGGATCGGCGCAACGTCCAATCGCGTGATCGTGACACGCGATCATGCCACGCGATCATGATCTGATACGGGCAAATGATACAAATGTGGACGCACCTTAAAATTCGTTTATCATGGATAACGATATTTTTTTCCGGGATAAAAAGTAGCCTATGTCCTTCCGCGGGGTTCAAACCATCTCCGTACCCAATTTCATCCAAATCGGTTCAGCGGTTTAAGCGTGAAGAGGTAACAGACAGACAAACACACTTTGGCATTTATAATATTAGTATGTATAGATAAACTAATGTTAGATTACTTGATAACCAAATGATCAACAAATATAGTGTTTAATAAAAATTACAGTTAAAATTAGATAATATACGCGATATAATCCGTTAAATTATTTTATTTCAAAAATTACAGTTACTCAATTTTTCAGTAAAACACACAACGTGTCAAACATCTAACAGTTCAAAGGTTAAATTTACTGTAAATCGACATGTCACGAAATAATAATAGCCCTAACGTTGTTAGGCAGTCCCAGTTGGTCACCGTTCAAATAAACTCCTACGTGCCTCCTGTGAGGCCGAAATTTATTACTGTACATGTTTATTTGCACAAAGACGCTTCGTTTTGTACCTTTGCTTTCCTTCTGTAATCAGTGGGCGGGATCACTGTCATCATTTTCAGTATTAGAAGATTGAATAAATACGCACACAATAATATTTCTTATCAACATTATGTTGAGCGCGAGGTTATTTATGGTCCAATCTGAGAAGAATGAGTTCGGTAAATCTACACTGTTATGCAACTGTTCACGATTGATGTACAGTGCTTGTCCACCTACGCCGGCAAATCGATAACGTGAATGTAGTGTACAACCTATGACAAAGTGATGGCGAATTTGGGTTCGTAACAAGTTTAGCCCGCAACTTCGATAAATGTCGCAGCGCCACCAACACGATTACTATTCAAACGACGACTTTCCAAATATAACTGAAGTAAACACGGCCGCATGCCCTACCCGAGGCTATAGTGAAAATTGATTTCCAATTCATAAAACTACTCACGAAATTGCCTCCAAAAATTATATGAAAAAAAAAGATGTAAAGTTTAATTTATAAAAGTGACGGATTTATGTTTGTATTAATAAATAAAAAATTGTTTAGACAGTTTGATACAATCCTTACATCCTTATTAGAAAAGCATAGGTGTGTGTGTTAGTTGTTCTTTCTTAGTTGTAACAACGCATAATTGACCGTTTTGCATGGAGATAGAATATGAATCACGAAGCGACGATGGCCACTTTCATCTGGTTAAATGAGAAACGTAAGTGTTGAATGCAGCCAATCATATTGTTACCGGCGGCCGTTCTCATCCCAAATTCGAAATATTGGCACCAATCAGAATTAACTGCCTGTATTTAAATGTCAACGATAATCAGAATCACCTTAAAACCACGGAAAACACACTCCAAACGTTTTGTCATATCCTCATATCAAACGTAAAATAAAGCAATTTGTAAAATAATAACTATTTTTTTTTAAGTTTTTTAACTTTTTTGTTTTTTTTTTTTTTTTTTGACCTATGTCTAAAATTGCTGTATATATATATCTACATCGAAGCCGCTTGGTACACAGGTACTTAAGACTTAAACTTTTAATTTCTCCGCTAGTTCCTAAAAATCCCCCCCGCAGGGGGGAGATATGACTTCATAAATTTTTGGATGGGATTAGATTTTTCTTCTCCTAAAACTGGATATGCAGACAGCAGCAGCTTCCAGTTAAAGTAAACAATAGTAGTTAGAATCGAAAATGGCTTTGTTCGCAAGTACAATAGTAATCGCTTTTGGTCACATAAAAAGATTCTCACTATACCTGTATACCTGTGGGATTGGTACTGGCTGAGTGTAAGATGCTGGCTGTTAGACGATGAAAGTAAGTTTGAATAGAATGGAATAAGGAATGTGTTGTTTTGACGGATGGCATACAATGTCAGTTGATGATTGGAGCTTGTATAAGTTGTACATAATTATGTACATTTGTATATACGTATAAAGATATTAAGAAGATCTTTCTGTTTTTCCTTGCCCCATTGGGCAGGACACAATACGACAATGGAATAAGTACGCAATTGATATCTGGTGAAAAGGAAGGCGTAATGAACGACATAAGGCGATGAAATTTGAAGATGGAAATGACGGAAGAAGACTAAGATGGAAATGAATCGAATGGAAGACGAAGTTGAAGGTATGGAAAGGCAACGATGATGAGCTGGCACGACGAAGAGGATTGAAAGACTAAGACGATAGATTTGGTAGGAAAGGATGACTACGAGGGCTATAGGTGAACGAAGAGGACGAAGATAGAATACACGTAAAGCAGAAGGAAACTAAAGATGGATTCTACCTACTATAAGAACAGACTGGGCGAAGTACTGTGAACGAACGACGAGATTTTTACGTGTTTGTGTTTCTAACAAGTGTTATTTTTTTACGACGATGTATAAAGGGTGTATTTTGACGTGGTATGCTAGAAGATGCATGTCTGACGACAGACATGAGTACAGGATGGCCGAGTGTGGGATTGGAGTGTAAGATGCTGGCTGTTAGACAATGAAAGTAAGTTTGAATAGAATGGAATAAGGAATGAGTTGTATTGACGGATGGCAGACAGTGTCAGTTGATGGTTGGAGTTTATTTATTTAATTGTTATTGCACAAAAGAAACACTTATTATACAAAAGGCGGACTTAATGCCATAGGGCTTTCTCTACCAGTCAACCTTGAGGCAAAGCAGATAAATTGTGGGCGGTGCAACTAATTTACAGACATAATTTAGGAAGATAAATACTTAGATACATACATATTGATATATTATATACCTATATATATATATATAAATAAATTCAGACGAAACAAGCTAATCAGAGAAGCTAAGAGTTTGCGGTTCTGCTAAAAAAGAGTTCGCGCAAAGATTTTTTGGTAGCGTACTTGTTTGGCGCTTTCTTAATCTTGAGAGGAAGTCGGTTCCAAAGGCGGGCCACTTGAATGGTATAAGTTGTATCAGTTGTTCATAATTATGTAAATTTGTATATAGAAAGATATAAAAAGATCTTTCTGTTTTTCCTTGCCCCATACCTAATATGTTATTATTGACAAAATCTCACACTCATCCTAAGTTTCAATATAACCTACAATATTCGTAACATTTCTGAAATTGGTTCAGCTTACTACGGCCTCGTGCATAAACTAATATTAAAACTTTAGCCTTTAATAACTAACCTATTAAATGTACTATATTAGCAATTTGCAACTGTTCGTGAAATGTATGACCGTAATCCATTTAGTTTCAGATTTAATAATTTGACATCTCAATCGTGTGAATAACATTGGTTTGAATGTATTAGTGATTTCAAATTTGGTTCCCTTATATATTTTGTATAAAAATAATGTCTCCCAAAGTCACGGCGTGAAGTACTGTTGCGAAGGTTAAACAGATTTGTACTGAACTAGCTATAACCTTTGGCTTCGCACCCACATCCCGTTACGTTATACTATTGGTAGTGTTAGTGTTAGTCGCTGCTCACCAGCTGCTTCTGAATGCTGAGAAATAATTTCAGGTCAGACGAATAGGTGTGACACTATTGTCGTAATCAATAAAAAAAGAAGTCAGTGACGTTATCAACGCCCAACCCAAAACCTGGGACATAGAAAACAGAAAATGTTCATTATCTTCTTCTTTCTCTCCTTATCCCATTATTTGGGGTCGGGTCTCCTCACTTTTTTGCGGATCAGGTGTTAGTTCATGTTTATCGACCACATGAAATTAATTTATTTTCAGGTGAACTGTGCTCAATAGGTAAATGTTTTATAGCTGACATAACTTCATATCTAATCTATATTATTATAAAGTTGTAAAAATGAAATGTCTGCACATTGAAGACTTTTTCAAAAAAAAGATTGTTACGGACTATTTAGACCTCACTAAAATTAAAATTATTATTTTTTGGATTTTTTGTATGTTCGTATTAAATAAAGAGTAATCCCAAAAGTAAATCGGCTTAACGGATTTCGACCATTTTTGGCACACCGGTAGCTGGATATCTCCAGATGGCAATAGGATACTTTTTACCCGACCACGCTTTATAAAAAAGAGGGGTTATGACTTTTACTCCTTCGCGATCGAAGTTGCGGGCGCCATCTAGTAAGACATACAAAAGTAAAGACTAGCACTTCAATTCGGCTTACGTAAGAAGCGGCTTCTGAGCGTCAACTAACCGGCCGTAGAAAATGACAAAATTTGGCCAGAACGCTTTCATTAAAATTCCCTCATGCATACCTACAATGATATAACATATAAAGAGATAAATAGAGATACGGACTCCGAAAATGGCACATCAAAATTACGCCAATTGGCAAACCTTAACTCAGTCTCGCGCACAGAGTACTTTGTCACATATTGGATTATGCGTCAAATAAACAAACATGCCGTCATGCATAGTGGAATTTTCACTAATTACTCAATAAAAGCGTCTAAAAGCATTTACGATTAGTGTGTTATTGCAATATTATGTGTGCATAAGCCAGGCCATTTTAACACGTGGATTATCGTGTAGGTAACCTATCTACCACGTTTTATATTATATTATTGCATACCAACTGTGAATAAGAGCGGATATGCTAAATAATAAAAAGCGGCCAAGTGCGAGTCAGACTCGCCCATGAAGGGTTCCGCAGCCGTTTATTAAAAAAATGCACTAAAGAAACACGATAAAAAAACACTAACAAAAAAGCGTATCTACCCGACACTTCAATTCAATTCAATTCGCTTATTGCGTTTCATGTTATACATAAATAAGGTCTTACATTATTTAACAAATCCCGGAACATGAACCCTGCAAGGGCACAGCAATCTTATTAATATAATTATGATGTATAATTAAATTAAATATTACAATACGTATAATAGGCTAAAAGTAGTTCAATTATTAATAATTATTAATAGTATGGTAAAATTACAAAAAATATATATTACAGTAATAAATACGAGGTATGCTAATTAATTCTAATAAAAATAATGCAGTCATTCAAAATAAGGTTAAAAAAATTGGCTTCTCGAGCACACATTCTATAGCTATGAGGATATTTTAAATGTCAATCGGCAATGTAATACTAATGTTTCCTAATTATTGTTATTATTAATTGTCTTTTTATTCATTTTAATTATACAACCAGTTTTCATTATATACACAAAATATATGTTTTTATTATTTTCAACATTAAATTTTATTGACATCTAATAATTAATTATTATGCATAGAGAAATATGAAATATAATAGTTACAATGTAAGCTGTCTAGGTTTCAGATAGAAAATCTTTTGTGGTGTAGTAACATTTCTGGACTAGGAGGGTCCTCAAGTCTTGTTTGAATTTATTTAAATTTGTTTCTAGTTTCAATGGTTCTGGTAGTTTATTGTAAATTTTAACACACATCGCAAATGGACCAGAGTGTACCATTTGTAGTTTTGACATAGGTCTTTCAAGTTTATCGCGGGGTCGCAAATTTTCCGCTCGCGTATATTGAGGAAACACATCCTTTTGCTGAGAAGCGCAGTTTTTTGACAATAACTTAAAAACGGTATGTCCGATCATGTTGAAAACAATTTTTGTTGGAAGTATTTATTAAGTTTTATATTTGAAAATATTTTCATATTTTTTGAACATACCGTTTTAAAAATAGAGGTGGGGGACACACTTTTTGCTACATTCGTAGCGAATATTTCGGAAAATATTTACTAAACCAAAATTGTTTTTATAAACCTCAAAGTGTTTTTAGAAGAGCTGTCGAATGATGTGCCAGACATTGATATTTGCTGAAAAAAAAATATTTTCGGTTTCGGTTACATGTATGGAGTGCCCCCCCTGGAAATATACTTATTTTTTATTTAATTATCAAACTAAGTAGCGGTTTACACACGACACCTATGCTCTAAATTCCATCAATGTATATCTTACACTTTTTGAATAAAATGCCTGTGATATACGGACGGACAGACAGACAGACAGACATGACGAATCTATAAGGGTTCCGTTTTCGCCAATTTGGCTACGGAACCCTAAAAACGGTATTTGATTGAGACAGTTAATATAAAGTTTGTAAGAATATTTGTGTGGCGTCACAACATTCAAGATTGATTCCTCTTTTTAGTTTTTGTTCGATTTACATTTTTTGGCAAAAATAAGTAATGTTCCTTTAATCTCAGTATTTTCGGATGTTTAATAATGTCGTCAGTGTGAAATAATTTATTTTGCCTGCTGACACTATATTCCCGCAGAAGTGATGCGATGGGGAAATGATAGTTACTACATACATAATAAACAATTATCCGCGTGTATGAAGTCGACAGTAGTGGAAAGCGGCCGATCGCAAGCGTAGGCGCCGCGACACGGCGTGCGCCATTCTAAATCCACCGGTGCTCGATTGAAACCGTGCCAGACGACGCCCTACCAAAATAATTTCACTCAAACGTTAGCGAATTGTTCTCATACCGATACCACCGGCCTATTGGCTCAGTTTCATGAGTCCTCCCGAGCGAGAAGCTCAGTTGCCCGGTGGTCTATCGCTAATATTTCCTAAATAACACACAATAGGCACTGGCAGTTCTGCTTAACTTTCTATAAATGCGTTTTCATTAAAGTAAGTCATTATGAATACCAAAAATTTTTTTGGATTTCGTTTTTCACGGAACAACAGAGCAACGAATAAACATGAGACTTTTGTATCCGGTATTGGCTGACGACTGATATAGCCACGTGGCTTGATAATCAAATTGATTTTACGCTAAAACTATTGCATTTTGTTTTAAAATCATCATTCGAAATCCAAATATTTAAGTGGTCAGAAATAAGCGTTTTTTTAAAAAGTGTACAGGTAGCAGCAAAATTGCTCAATTTTGCAGCACTAGGGTCCACATCTATCCATGCAATTTTGCTGCTCATTGTACAGTCAACAGCATTAATATCTATTCTGCCACAACGAAGCGCTCAAAAATATCTGACACGACTCTATTTCTGGTGCCGTTGTCAAATATGTTCGCCCGCTTTGTTTGGGCAGATATTGATGCTGGTTACTGTACCTACATCATTTTTTTTGCCAGAATATTGACTTTTCGGGTTCTTACGCAGAAAGTGACGCAAAAGTTATCACCCGATGTTCTTTGGCTGTAACCTATTATGAATGAAAAACTTTGGTTCTGCTTATAGATTGCGTTTATTTGACCTTTTTTTTTTTTTTTCATTAAGTAGAGAAAATTATATCGCCCAAGTGGCCACCACCGGAATTGATGACCAAACGGGCCTGATATGCGGCATTTTTTTCTTCTTCAGAACGGCCGCTCCGGGCTCTGGGGCCAGCCAGACCTGCCAGCATCTTGTGTTATCCCATACTCTTCCAGGCGAGTGGCTAAACGCCGTAATATGTGCCCAGTTGGTGTTGGACAACCGTTAATCTGCACCTAAATTCAAGCTGCACCAACACCACCGACGAATTATTCTGCAAATAAAATCGAAACAATTATACCGCGTTCTTGAGGAGTAAAGCGATTCATGTCTTGTTGACGTGTTTTTGTATTTGTTTACCCCACAAATGTTAAATCAGAACTGAGATTTGCCACCAGTAAAAAATATTGCATCTTCCGATATAGGGTGATGAGTTTTGTGCTACCCAGTAATTTCGAACGCAATACACGAAAAAATGTCCTAAATTTTCCATTCCGGATCGTCCTACGTTTGTATGTATATATAAAGGGACGCACATGTATCTATGAAAGTAACGTACATGTATATGCACATTTATCTATAAAAGTGACGCACATATATGTTTGAAAGTGACACGCATGCATCTATGAAAATGACGCACATGTATACATGAAATATATATTTTTCAATACAAAATATTAGGAGACTTTATTTGCATCTGTATCTTGTACTCTCTGGTCAGATACAGATTCAAACGATTCTGAGTAAGATAAACCCAAAAGGCAATGTTCACTCTTTTTGAAAAAGGCCCAAATACAAATCTTTCAGTGTGGCCTTAGTACAAAGCAATATTTGTTTTGGGATATTTTAGTGCCGACAGTTTTCAAAATATTTTTTTGTTATGCAAGGCTGAAAAATTGTTATTTGGCGTGAGTGCATGAATTGAAAGTCGAGTAAGCGAAGGAATTTGCATATATTCCTGAGCGTAATGAGGTTAAAGAAGAACACACACTACAGTGACGAAAATGTGAGATGCAAGAAAAATATGCAAAAATAACAAAAGTATTTTTTTTCTCATTTAAAACTAGTCATAACGAACCTTCAAAACATATTCATGAGCTAATAAAAAAATGCAGATGGGTACCTATTAAAAAAAAATTGAACTTTCAGTTAATTTTCCACGCTAGTGAATAAAATTGACTTTTCCAGGAAGATTTAACGCTATAAAGGGAACTTTTACGAGTGAGGCGAAGAACATATTGTTATAATATAATATAATAACCAAACAACTGAACTGATGAATGATGACAGCCTTTACGAAGTTCCTTTCGTTTTTCCTTACTTTATCGTCAAACGTTTTTGCTTAACGCTGAGCAGATATAGCACAGGTACTTTTTCTATCGCTTACAGGCAAGTCAGCAAATTTTAGAATATAAAGAAACTTAGAAGATTGCCCCAGGATTGAATGCTTTCATATAAAAAAGACAATAAGAACGATTGGTTAAAAATGAAATGTAACCAATTGGAGGAAGAATATGTTTCTTAGTAAAAGTCTAGTTTTCTTATGACAGAATTATAATTAGAGTTTAAATTGAGAAATCCTCATTTAAACATTGGTAAATAATTTGTAGAGAAGTCTTCATTTATTCAGTCAGTCTGTATCAGAGAGCTAACACTGCGACAACTTGAGCTTTTAAAAAATATACAACAGACTGCATTTTCCCTATCTATTTATCAGCCACTAAGCTGCAGAGCCTTGAGCATCGACGTAGGGTTGCTCGTCTGTCGGTCTTTTACAGGTTACATTTCGGTGAGTATGCGGGGGAATTACATGATTTAATTCCACCAGCCCCTTTCCACCATCGGAACATACGACGCGTGCGTTCGTTCCATCCACACGTGGTCAATATTCGGCGTATCCACACGAAGCGCTATGGTGCCACTTTTATCATGCGTACCGCAAAGGAGTGGAACTCGTTGCCTGCGAGTGTGTTCCCCGACCATTATAATTTGGGCGTGTTCAAGACAAGAGTGAATAGGCTGTATCTAGACGGGCGTGGTACATCCTTGACCGCATCGTCACTTAACAACAGGTGAGATTGCGGTCAAATGGCCATCTATATTTTAATAAAAAAACAAAGCCACGGTCATCCACTGCTGAACATAGGCCTCCCCTATAGCTTGCCACAAGGTGCGATCCTGCGCAGACCGCAACCACCGACTCCCCGCGACCCTTACTAGGTTATCCGTCCACCTGGCCGGGGGTACGGCGTCGTGGATAGTTCCAACCGATTTCTTCCCGTGGGTGTCGAAAGAGGCGACTAAGGAGAATGCATGGTGGCGGTGGGCAGCGGCGCCATCTATTGCCATCAAATAAAAAATAAAAAAGGTTCCGACGAATTGAGAACCTGCTCATTTTTTGGGAGTCAGATAATAACGCGTATTTACTGAGTCCGATAAACCCGCCTCGTGTTAATTAAACTTAAGTGAAAACTACGTTAAAATCAGCCGAGTACAGTTTTAGATTTTATCCCAGACAGACGAATGTAGATTCTTCTTAAGACGGAGGAGAAATACTTAGTAATATATAAATAAAATAATATCTAGTAATATAACGACGTTTAGCTAAGTTAAAATAATGTTTTTTATTCTTTAAGTAGACCGCTGGGGCACTTTTACTAATCTACGGCATTTCCCAAGAGACCAATGTAGGTTCTTGTGATTCTAGAACGGCCTACGAACGAAACTGGTTGTCCCGGATTCGCATCTCGGCCATTGGTTTTCCGGGAATTGGATGTTTTCTTGTTATTTAGGTATTATTATATTGATGTATATATTTAAGTATGTATATCGTCGACTAGTACCCAATAGTACAAACACTCCAAAGTTTACTTAGTTTGAGACTCCATATGTGTTAATTTGTCCTCAGATATTTATATTTATTTATTTGCCGTAGAACGTGGCAATGCTGCTACTTGCTAGCCTTCTGGACACGCTTCACACCGAGAGCGATTTGGGCAATTTTTCTTTTAGTGCGAGCAAAATGATGGTTAAAACGAGAGTCGGATTAACGGACAAGCAAGGAGATGCGCTTTCCCCTATACTGTTTAACTTCGTGCTCCAATACGTCATCAGGAAGGCCGTAACTCCCGGAGGAGGAGTGGAGTTGAATGGAAAACACCAGATCATTGGGTGGGAGAAAACAAAGCGAATGTCCGCGAAGTTGCCATGAATTTGGAGAAAGACGCCGTGAAGATTAGTCTACGAGTTCACCATGACTAAACTGAGTACCTTTATTTGAAAAGATACATCTGCATTTGTAGAAAAGACCTTACGTTGGAACAAACTTCATACAAAGGAGTTGAACAATTTAAGTATCTTGGTTGCATCGTCACGGATAACAAGCAGAGGGAAGAGGAGATACAAATCCAGATCGAAACCCCCCTTCGTTCTACTGCTGCCCTGAATTGTTAATATAATACTAATGACCAGAAATACCAGAAAGAAAAAGAAACTAAATCCTTAAGATTCCGATAACTCGGGCAAGTGTTCCGAATAGGGGTCGATCGTGCAGTCCGGAGAACGTACTCGGGTCGTCCATCTGGTCTAAGACCTCTTGGGCGTCCTTGGTACCGATTGAGCGACGAAGTTCAGAAGAACCTAACTAAGCTCCAGGCCGTATCAGACTGAGCGGAAATAGCTAGGGACAGGGAACGCCAGGCTGCCCTTCTTTGGTGTCGGAAGCCAAGATCCACCTCGGGCACAGATTATATAATAGTTCTTCGACGTCGGGTCGTTGCGCATAAATTAAGTAGTTAAATTATTATGAATCGATGAATTTTGTTTTATCCAAAGACATTTTAGTAATTCTGCATATATTTTCATTTTGGCATAGATATTTTGGTGCTGCAGCCCACTCAGTATGTCGGCATTAACAAACACAGCGCTCGTGCTCGACCCCACGACCTTATCAACGCCGACAGCAAATCATGTACGATACTGAAGCGAGAGAGAACCTAATTATACTGTTTATAAATGTTATTTAATAAACCTAGAGATATACAACATTACCTAAAGGTTAAGTACAAAATTAGACGCCCGTTCTGTGTTATAAAAACGCTTTTATCCGTTATTGGCCCTACACATATTCCTCACGAGTATTCTATACTACAACAAAAACTTAGCTGATAAAATAGAGGTTGAAAAAATATATGAGGAGTTTTTTGCAACAATATTAGAATTATCTTGTCTATAAGCAATATCTTTTTATTATATATATATATCTTTTTTCATAACCATAACCAGTAACTCTTTTACGAAAAAGATAATTCCATATTTTATGCTCATAAGCTCTTGCCTGCAACTTCGTACGCGTAGACATGCAATTTACTCATAGCAGACATAATTTTGACGTTTATAATATTAATGGGATTATTCTAATCTTAATCCCAATAAGGGTTTATTTATAACAGTGTTACATGTCAACTAAATGTAAATCACGTAAATTATGCAAAAATAGTGATTATATAATATTATTTTAGTACGCAGCTACATAAATAAGTACATATGTTCCTTTAATTCTAAATGATCTATGAGAGTTTCTATTTATTCTCTTGTAGCATTAACAGTTCACTTGTTACGCTGAAAAAAATATTGTTCCCTAGATAAGAGGCCCCTGCTTGTTAAATGCTTCATAAGTCGATTACCGAGGCCTGACTCAAATAACTTGGAAATTGCTGGTATTATTGATATCGAAAGGATGTTTCCGTTTCATTTTAATATTTTTTTAAAGCATCGGGATATATTTCATCTACGAGGCATCCATCCATTCTATCCCTAGTTATGATGCTTCAAACTGTTTTCAATTGGTCCCAAGTTTTAAACGCATATGGCAAACTAAATGATGCAAAATTATTATATTTATATAAATTGAATTGAAGGTATAAGTATAGTTTATGGCTTTGAATTGTAATGCTAACACCGCAATATGTGAGTGAGTTTAGTTATACTTGCGTCTCGTTCTCAATGATATATAATTGATTACATGTAGTACTGTCAAGTACTTGTCAACTTCACAACTTTTATCGTTTAAACGCAGATTTACTTTTTTTTTTACGTGTTTGCTTTGCCGCGCGCACAGACCTGTTATTGCGTCATAATTGTTTTGTTGTGTCAACAATAACAACGTGTAAAACAAAACTTGCCCTTATTTAATGAAAATCATGGGAAAGTTGAGGAAAAGAGAACGTTCAACTTCGAAGGAACGTAGTAGATCGCCCAAAATATCCAAGAAATGTTTACAAGAACAAATTAACGCAATATCAAAATCCATTGCAGAGCTCGTTGAAGCTCAAAAATTAGCCAATATCGCCACTAATATTATAGCTGTGACGCAAAGTGGTAAGCCTTAATCAATCGTGCCAGCTACATTTCGATGAAAATACACATGTAAGAATCTTCCACACGAAGGTCATACGGGTTGGTTCCATACGAATCTAACCTTGTTCCACACGAACGTCAAAGGAATATTATTTCCTATTGCATTATTCCACACGAATAATAGCTATGCTATAAAGCAATACTACTATCAGGTTATTTATAAATAAACTCTTCTCTTACTGATTCTGTCGATAAATCTGATAACAGCAATTCTGAATGACCATTGACAGATGCTTCAGTAACAGGCTCCAAGGACAAAAAGTCAACATAGACAGAAATAAGTGTGATAGAGGATGGTGAAGTTGAGTTGGGAGACGGCGATTATCAGGATTTAGGTGAGGAATTACTGGAAGTACTTGGTGAAGAAGTACCAGTCTTGAGCTCTCAGGTCAAGATTAATGAGAAGCTTAAAAAGTGGTGGAAAAGATGGATGGAAAAAGGTCTCTCCGAAGAAGCTAGAAAAGAGCTTCTGAAAAAATATCCCAGAGATGGTGAATTCGTAACTGAGGCACCAAAAATTAATCTTGAGATTCAACGTCACCTTTCCGAGATTACTAAATAACGAGATGGTCACTTCATGCAGACACAAAGCTGTGTCGGAACAGCTATTTCATCTCTTAGTGGGGCAGTTTCCATGCTGGCAGAAGCTTCAACAGAGCCAGTCGATCAGACTCTTTTATTGAAGCACCTCTGGGATACGGGTAAGATATTAGCAGATGTTTTTCACCAACAATCCGATGCTAGGAAATCTTTTAACACCCCCACATTGGACTAAGATATAAAACCGACCCTAGATGGTAGTATCTCGGACGAGTGGCTTTATGGTCAAAAGTTGACGGAACAGGTTAAAGAAGCGAAGGCTATAGGGAAGGCTGCTGTTACTTTAAAAGCGCCAGACAGATCTGTTGCTAAAAAACCAGTAAATAAAGTTTTTACTCAGGGAAACGTAAGAGGCCTACCTGTGAAGCTCAGACAGGTGGGCTCCTACTACCCGAGAAGGTTTGCCAACACAAACTACAGATACAGAGCTCCGACAGTGTCGTCGAGGCCAGTCCAGAAAACCAGCATCGAGAAGAGTCAAACATTGAGAAAGAAGTAGACATGTCATGAGGGTTCGCATAAGGTAAAGAAAGTAGCAGGCAGACTAAAATTCTCTATTGAACATTGGAGAAAGGTAACAGAGGATAAATTTGTCTTAAACTGTATTAAGGGTTGTAATATTCCGTTTGAGGACACTCCTGTCCAGGCTGACGAACCTTAAGAACCTACATGGTATATAAGAGTTGAAGCTGCAATACAAAAGCTAATCTCTAAGCAAGCTATCGAAGCTTGCACTGAATCTGAGGGTCAATTTGTTTCAACATATTTCTTGGTACCAAAGCCAGATGGGTCAGATAGATTTATAATTAACCTCAAAAAACTTAATGACTTTATTAAGACATCACATTTTAAAATGGAGGACCTGAGATCAGCAAAAAATTTGCTTGACAAAGATGCCTTCATGACAGGTATTGATATAGAAGATGCTTATCATTTAGTATCAGTTAATAAAGCTTGTAGACCATTTCTTAGGTTTAGGTTCAATGGTCAGTTGTACCAATTTGTCTGCCTACCATTTGGTTTATCAGTTAGTCCTTATATATATACAAAAATCATGAAGCCTGTTGTTAACAAGCTCAGATCCAACGGTTTCTTATCGGTTGTTTACTTGGATGATTTTTTGTGTATAGGGAATTGTTTTGAATCTTGTAGAATTAACGTGGAGTATACAATCAAGTTTCTAGAATCATTGGGGTTTGTAATAAACTACCGTAAGAGTGAGACTACTCCTAGTAAAAGGTGCAAATATCTAGGACTTATCCTAGATTCACAAAATTACAGAATAGAACCAACACCTAAGAAAAGATCTCAGATTATAACATTATTAAAGGACTTAAAACCTCATAAAGACTAAACAATTAGAACTATTGCGCACGTAATAGGGACATTAGTTGCATGTTGTCCAGGAGTAGAGTACGGAAAAGTTTATTGCAAGAGGCTTGAGAGAGAAAAATGGTTAGCTTTGTTAGTAAATAATAACGAGTTTGACGGTCATATGAGCTTAAATAAGTATGTTTTCGGGGTTATCTTTGGTGGAAAAGAAATTTTTTGAAAGCTAATAGTAGAATAAAACACAAGATTATAGTTCGGTTATTAGCTCTGATGCTTCTAGGACTGGTTGGGGGTAAATAAATAAATAAATTAATCACTTGGAACTTTTGGCAGCCTTTTTTGCTCTTATGTGTATTGCATCGGAAGTTCGCAACAGAGAAATTTTACTTCGAATTGATAATACCACTGCAATAGCATATATTAATAAAGCTGGAGGCAATAAATACCCAAGACTTAGTGAACTAGCGAGGGATATTTGGCAATGGTGTGAGAAAAGAAACATATGGGTGGTCGCTTCTTATATTCCATCAAAATTAAATATAGAAGCAGATCGAGCTTCTAGAGAAGCAAACATAGATACAGAATGGGAATTGTCACAAACTGCTTTTCAAAAGGTCTTAAGATGTATATTGTCCTTTTCCAATCGATTTATTTGCGTCCCGTATTAACAAAAAATGCCCTAGGTTTTGTTCCCGCTATCCTGATCCTGAAGCTGAGTTAGTAGATGCTTTTACCTTTTCATGGAAGTATGAAAACTGTTATGCATTTCCAGCTTTTTCTTTGATTTTACCAACTCTAAGGAAAATTATTAATGATGAAGCATCTGTTGTCTTAGTTGTACCACTTTGGCCTGCTCAACCATGGTATCCGCTGTTCACCTCTCTCTTATGTCAACCACCGCGAATACTTGAACCTAAAGTAAACTTATTACAATCTCCTTTCAGACAGAACCATCCATTAGCCCTCAAACTCACCCTAGTGGTCGGAAAATTATCAGGCATGCTTTTATCAAAAAATGAATCTCATACGAAGCAGCTGAGATAATGTTGGACTGCATAGCTGCTGGAACAAGAACTCAAGTAGCGTCCATCTTCCATGCAGAAGCTGGTATATTTTGTATTTATTATTTATATGTAATATATACATATTGTATACCATATATAGTATAGGTATAAGCAATTATGTATGCATTATTTACTTGTGTGTGCTAACGCTCTCAGTACTGAATGTTTTTCCCCACTGCACCATTTTCATGCTTCTCTGTTTGGCCCTATGGTTGACTGGTAGAGAATGCCTTTTGGCATTAAGTTCGCCATTAGTACTTACTTTTGTTTTGTGCAATAAGGTTTAAATAAATAAATAAATAAATAGCCGAGTCAACAGTGAAGCAGTATGAAGGTTGCCTGAAAAAATGGTTGATTTTTGCGGATCGTGAAAATATTAATGCTTTTAATCCTCAAAACACTGATATCATCAATTTCTTAACTGATAGATTTCTTAACTGGAAGGAACAAAGTACGGGACCATTAACTCAATGAGAGCAGCGATCTCGCTAATCTTACAAAACAGTATTTCAAAGGACCCCTTAGTTTCCCGGTTCGTCAAAGGTACATTTAAAAGGAGACCAGCAAAACCGAGATATTCTGAGACTTGTGATACTGAGCAAGTGTTCACTTATGTTGAAAATATAGAAGATTTTAATAATTTAAGGCTGAAGGAAGTCTCAGAAATTGCAGTAACTCTTCTTGCGCTTATCACTGCACACAAGATGCAAACACTGACACTTATTAACATAAAGAATATAAGGAAATCAAGCACAGGTATTCTAATACTTAAGTATTAGAATACCAGATCTAATTAAAACTTCTGGACCTGGAAAGGAACACCCAATACTGATTATACCTTTTTTTAAAGAAAGAAAGAAGCTCTGTGTAGCATCAATAATATTTTTATATCTGGAGATGACTGAAAAATTAAGATTTAATTCTGATAATCTGTTTATTTCAACAATGAAACCACATAAGCCAGCAAGTGCACAAACTATTAGTCATTGGATTAAACCGCTACTTAAGAAGGCAGGAGTAGATATCAACACCTTCTCAGCGTATAGCGTGAAGCATGCAGCGGTTTCAAAGGCTTCAAAACAGGGTTTAAATGTGGACACCATTCGAAGAACTGCTGGTTGGTCTACCGGTTCAGGGGTGCTTGCCCGTTTCTACAATCGTCCGATACAGACCGCAGGTGATACTTTCGCTCTGACAGTAGTTAATGAAAATACATAGATTCTCTGTATTTTAAGTACAATAAATGTTATCTAGCTCTCTAAACTTCTACATGTAATCAATTATATATCATTGAGAACGAGAATTGAACGATCATCATCGATCGAAATTATACGTAGCGTCTCGTTCGAAGATGATTACCTCCCTCCCGATTATGTTGGATCTCGCTAATAACCCCAGTAATCATGTTCGGCAGCGATAACATTAGAAAAGAATAACACTCTAAAATTATGACGCAACGACAGGTCTGTGTGCGCGGCAAAGCAGAGCACGTAAAAAAAAAGTAAAACTGCGTTTAAACGACAAAAGTTGTGAAGTTGACACGTACTTGACAGTACTACATGTAATCAATTATATATCATCTTTGAACGAGATGCTACGTATAATTTAGTTCAATAAAACGTCCCACTTTGTCGATTCTAGTTACAGATTTACGGGCAGTTTAGTGAAATATGGCAAAACCTACCGAAAATCGACTTTCAATGAAATCTGATAGAACATACTGTAATAAACCTATGATTTTGATGTCGACCCATAAATGCCCAATTTAAGCACCTTTTCAAGTCCTCAAAGTTTAGTGCCCAGCGTCCCACTTTGTCGAGTACCTAAAAAAATCGTCGATATCATATTTGTGCCTGTTTTAGGGAAAGATTTCTACTTTGTCGATAAGTAGTTTGTAATGTAACAAAGCATAAGCTATCGTTCGGTGAAAAAATTATGTCTCTAAGTGCTATAGTTATTCTTTTTAATTCTTCAAACTGCTAAAGTGAAAAAGCGACAATTCATTTTTTATCATGTTTTTGACATAATAACTAACTAAAGAGATCCACAGAATTATTTCTGTCTTTTTAAGCATGAGAGTACATTTATAAATACAACTTTAATGATAAATCTGCGTATCGTGTAGTGTAAATATAGAAAATAAACCCATATTCAGGATTGACATATTTTCGTTCTGTTTTTATGTTCAAGCCTCCGTAACATTCAAACTTCAACAAAATCCTTAAAGTATGCCAATTCATTTGATACTAACCACTTCATAACTTCAAAGTACAAGTGTGTTTTTTGCCGTCTCAAACTTTAACCAACGTTTTCTCAATTGTCGCTTTTTCACTTTTGCTAATTTGAAGCACCATATATCTTTCACCAAAAAATAAAGTATGATCTGTAGTATTAGGAACTACCCATAACTCTAAATCGACAGTGGGACGCTTTTCCAAAAACAGTCACATATTGTTTTGGATATTTCTACTTATAACATTATTAAGCAATCCTTCTCCTTACTATATTATAAATGTGAAAGTATGTATGCCCAAGCAGCACATTAATGAATTACGCAGCTTATCTTTATGTTCTAAATAAGTGTTATAACAGTGTTTGATAAAACTTATAGCTTTAAACACAACTGTAAATAGTATATGAGTTCATCCTGTCACTTCTAGTTGCTTAGGAACGTTTTTGTTTCTACTTTATTACTTATGGTTGGGTAAAGTCGATTTTGCTACTTAAAGTTGCATGCAGGATGTAATTGTCACTGAATAAGGAGCAATAGTGCTATATACGGTCCTAAAGTAACTTATAAGCAACTTTTACAAATAAGTGGGAACATAGCCTTATTTAGAACTTTTAATTCCAAATGACTAGTATAATGGAGCAGTATATCACCAATAGTGGCTAAAGAGATAATTTTACGGTCCTTTTGGAACCTAAAAATATTGCAACTTTTAAGGCCTAGAAGTACCTTATTGCCACTCCAACGCATAATTAAGTCTCAATAGAAGATTCTTGAAACCAAAAGCAGTTATTTTCACTTATTTCAAACCACTAACAGTACCAAAATTAGGACATTTAATATTTTATGTTCCTATTGCCTCTGTCAAAATATTATTCGTCGTGCGTCACTCTATTGATACAAATTTGTTTTGTACATTTGTTTCTGTTGATATAAAGTTCCAGACATTAAACTAATCACAAATTAATACAAAAGAGCAAATAATTAGAGTATTAGTTGGTATTAGTAATAACATTCACTGCTTTGCCACTCGCAAGATACAAATAAGTGATTTTCAGACCTAGTAGTTCCAATTGTTCCAAATAGAGAACAAATAAGTGAAAATAAACTCTGTAAGATCTTTCTTGTTCCGACATGTTTACAAAATAAATAAAATGGCAGATCACATTAAAAAACCCAACTTGTTGCCGCAGCACTCAAAGGAAATTTGACGTTTGCGTTTATCCATTCGGTCAATGAGTGAATGAATCGTTTATAGCTCATATCTTTCACCTATAGTTGTAATTGCCACATAGGGTACTTGTGGATTCAATTTAGAACCAAAAATAGGCTGCATTTTTTCTCCTTCTAGTTCTATATTGGTTGCTTAAGAGTTTTTTCCACCTATATAGAACTTAGTAATAGCTGTATATTTCACTTAAGTATCTAAATAGATGTGATATACGAGCTATTCAACCTAAGTTGTGCTACTTGGATGTACGTTCCACTATTGCGCAAAAACTATACAACAGATTTGCGTAAAACTCTTCAGTAATATAGCTTAGGTATCAGAATAGGACATAGGCTACAATTTTCGAGAATATTCATTCATAATATAGGTTTTTTAACAATAAATGGAAAAGCCAAATGACATTTCTATTGCGAAGAATAACAGTTGCTAGGAAACCAATTTGACACGTTAGTATCTATTTGTGTAACTTTATTTTTATACTAAAAGATACCCGCAACTTCGTTCGCGGAGGAGAAAAAAACATAAATCGTCACCCCGGCCGCAACGACCAATCCATCTTTCAGGGTATCTTTGATTGAAATAGTTTCTTCCGTCCAAGGCAAAATGGCATGGTGCACCATCACACTGCAGTACTATGCTTCTGCGCGTCTCCAAGTCCACATCTTCTAACAGCAGGGGCAGATCGACGCGTAGAAACTCAAGAGAATGCCGCAATTTGGGCGAGTTAACTCGGAAATTGAGAGTAGCAGAAGAAACCATTAAAAATAATAGAAGTGCATTCAGACGTTTAAAAGACAACTTTTTTCAGCGATGTCGCACTTGCATTGAGCAACAGGGGGGCCATTTTGAAAATTTCTTGTAATTAAACACCTTGTAATTGGTTTTACTTTGTTTGTATTAATCATCATCTAAATTAAAATTTTGCACTTACCACATTTAGATTTCAATTTTTAGATTGAAGCCTTATGAATAATAAAATGACATTTTCAGGGTAGCTACCTGATAGATAGAGCAAGTTTTTAAAAGCCAAACGGTAATTTTTTTTAATGTGATTTTATCTTTGTAAAGCCCCTTGAAGTTGTGAACATATTGGGTAATTTTATCATTCTTGGCATTTAATTTTTTTTTTCCATTCAAAGATCTAACGAAAGTAAATGTTACCATACTGAATTGGCCTATCTATCAGCTTAGCACACAAAAAAAATCAAGCATCTACCGCAATAATTCACGTCACCATAAGTAAAAATCTCATCGTACTCGGCGATAGGTGAAAAATTAAAAAAAAAGTTATAACTCCGAAAATACGAAAAATCGCGGAACATACCTCGTGTGTTCATAAGTTTTGAGACGAATTTCAAACCTCAAATTTAAAATAAAAACGTGCTGGCAGCTTGTCGTAGCTGTTTCAGAATTTGAAATTGGAACGTTTTAATTAAGAATATATATTTTTTTTCTTTTTATTGTCATTGTTTGTCAAAATGGCGGCTAAGAAACAACTTCGGTGTACTGTAGTTTCGTTGTATGAGGCGGGAAAAAAACCAATGGAAATTTTTAACGAATTAAAAAATATTGGAGCTAGCCGCAATTTTGTATACTATACTATAAAGCGGTATAAGGAGACCCAAAAGATTGATGATCGTCCAAGAACTGGCCGCCCGCGTTCTGTAAGGACCCCTGCGAACATAAAGATTATCAAAGAACGAATTCGTCGAAATCCGTGCCGCACCCAGAAGAAAATGGCTCTACAGACGGGTATTTCACGTATATCGGTAAATAGAATACTTAAATATGATCTTAAATTAAAAGCGTATAGTAAGAGAAAAGTGCATTATCTAAATGATCGTCTACGGAAAATGCGACTCAAACGTTGTCGGACCCTACTTAGGCGACACGACCCTACAAAAATATTGTTCACGGATGAGAAGATATTTACTGTCGAAGAAAAATTTAACAGGCAGAATGATAAAATCTACGCCAAAAGCTCAAAGGAGATTCCGTCTAACGTGCGACATGTCCAACGCACACATCATCCGGCTAGCGTCATGGTATGGTGGGGAGTTTCATATGAAGGCGTTACGAAATTGCATTTTTGCCAACATGGGGTCAAAGTTAAAGCACAAAATTATCAGAGTGACATTCTCAAGAACGTTGTAAAACCCCTATCTACCACTCTATTCGCTGGAAAGGACTGGATTTTCCAACAAGATTCAGCACCATCGCATAAAGCGAAATCTACACAAAAGTGGCTAAAAGAAAATTTGCCTGGGTTTATTAGTACTGAGGAATGGCCTTCTTCAAGCCCAGACTTAAATCCTTTAGATTACTCTTTGTGGACGGAATTAGAGCTAAGGGCATGCCGAAAGCCGCATCCAAACCTTCAGGCCCTGAAACGAGCCTTAGTGAGAGAAGCGAAGCGTATTCCTATTGAAAAAGTACGTGAAGCTATTGATGAGTGGAAACCACGTTTAAGAGCCTGTATAAAAAATTAGGGTGGACATTTCGAGTAAATTATATTTTTATTTTACTAAGACATTGTCTTTTATTAACCCTATAACTGTGTCATAAAAATAAATTATCTTAACTAATTATAATTCGAGCATTCATTTTGTCTCAAAACTTATGAACACACGAGGTACATAGGGGTGATTTAGATAGCCCTCTAGGTCCTCTACCTCCCAGCTTTCGTATATCACTACTTCTTGGGACACCCTGTATATAAAAGAAGAAGTCCTGACTGACTGACCGACTGACTGACTGACTCATCAACGCACAGCCGAAACTACTAACGCTAGAAAATTGTTTTTTTCACACTCGGTTACATTTATACCGTAGACAACTGACAGAACAAAGTTTTCTTCATTTATATCTCTGGATTTACCTAAAATCTACGCGGGCGAAGTCGCGGGGGGCCGCTAGTATACTCATATACGTCAACCATAGCTAACCTTTGATCTCAATCGCTGCCGGTAATATCGTGTGTCGAATGTAGAAATAATTTAGTGATCCACAAGTTGGCTATCAAGCACATTATCTTGCGGTTTCGGAACGGAAGCCCGCCTCGCTCAAGGGGTGAAATTCAAATCAGTTCATTTTTAACCGACTTCCATAAAAAGCAGGAGGTTCTCAATTCGACGGAATGTTTTTTTTTTTTTATGGATGTTCACCGATCACTCTAAGACTATTTGACCGATTAAAAAAAATATTTTTGGTTTTATAGAAGGTACTTTCTAGTTGGTCCCATTTAATTTTGGTGAAGATCTGATGATGGAATCCATGAGGAATTGAAGGAACTCCTCAAATATTGTAGGCATACATGTAAATTGGTGAAGTGGAACTGATCCAGAAGACCACAGAATGCCATCGGAACTCCTCAATGATAAATGATTTACGGGTGGCGACAAAATATCTTGATTAATTTAGCTAAGCAACTTCATAGTCACAAATTTAAGTGTTCCTGATGAGAATGGTACCATCGAATTGATTTGATGATGGAGCCGGGAGGTAGGCACCAGATCTATGTAATAAAATAATGTATCCTAGCCGTGTTTGGGCAGGTTCGAATCGTCACGAGATACACTTTTAAGTATGGAGTCGGTGCCATCGTGTCACAACTTACTAAAATCGTCAATTTTCAATATTTTACACATTCTTTATATGGCACCGACGCCAAAATAAGATTAATTGTATATACTGTATAGATTGAGTATACAAACGGTTACTTGTAAGTAATTTGAAGAAACTGAGAAGAATTATGGCGTTATTTTTTACTTTTTAGTTTTTTTGGAGTCGGTTTTTTTTTTTTTAAGTTTATTTATAACTCAATGTATTCATTCAAGAAACGACATACATTCGTCCTATGAAAGTGTTGAGTACTTTATTGCCCAGCTACTTATAATAAACTTAAAAAAAGACAGAACACCGAAAAATTATCAAGAATTCAACGTCAAAAAAATTGAGAGTGAAATTGCTTTTACTAAACCAGCCATACCAGGAGCGGATTCCGAAGTTTGTGGCGACGGATGCCTCTGACCTGCCGTCTCAGGTTTCGGATAATATCGACGTTCGCTGCTTGTTTAAGGATATCGTGGCCCTAAAATCAACTTTAGCAGAAGTTATTTTGAAGCTTGTACCGGCCCAAGTCACTATGGCCGAGTTACGCAACGAAGTCAATAGTTTGCGAAATAGTGCTCAAACACGGTGGGTGGCATCAAATTTCAAGAGCGACGACCGGCGTCCTACTATAATATAAGCGTTGAGTCTGTCTGTTGGCGTGTTGCTGACACTGCAAACGGTGCCGCACCCGTCGCTCCACCGCCCGCACGCCCCCCGCGCATTCGGCCACCTTCTGTTTCAAAGTCACATCAGCGTGCTTATGCTGACATCGCCGGTCAGCCTGTTGCAGGGCCGGGCCTCCTTGCCTTCTAAGGCAAGAGTAGTACGGGTTACTAATAAGGAAAAGTCCTCCCGCACTGATGTGGATAAGGAGGGATTCACACTGGTGGAAAGGAAGAGCAAGGCACGCAGGGTACCTCGCAAAACTCTTTGTGGAATTGCCCAGACGGTTCGTTCTGATCTTCGGATTGCTACACCAACTAAGGCTCTCTACGTGTCGCGCTTGCATCACTCCGCCGTGGCTGATAACGTAGTGGAATTCATCCGCCAGGCGGCTGACTCCTCGCTGAGGGTGCACCAGCTGCAGTCCCGCCACTACAGTTCGTTTGTGGTGCGCGTGCCGCAGCCTCTACAGGGCACCATCGCAAGTGCAGCCTTCTGGCCAAAGGGTTTAGTGTTTAGGCAGTTCCGGGGCAATCTGCCAAATCCTACACCAGATCAGACGACACAACGGAGCCACAGAGATACGTCGCCTAATTCGAACTAGTTTTAAGTTTTTCTATATGTTTTTGTTTATTGCAATTCACAGTTGTTTTTTACTGTGATGTTGTGTAACTTATTGAATGATACATAAATACATATTTTCGACCATACTCCTCCATAGCCACTTGTTATCAGGTCAATTGTTTGTCAGTTCTAAATTAAAAAGAAAAACTATTTCGAGATGACGAAGTTGAGTAATTATTCCAAGGATTGAGAATAGACGACTTATCCGATACCTATCTTAATAGGCGAAGGCCTGCCAATAAAATAAATACCTTTTACGTTTGAAGCATCATAGAAAAAATAATCAAGGAATTATTATTGTGTTTTTGTTGCGATTTTAATGGTTTTTGCCGTCTATTTCATACAAATATACGCCGTTTCATTTTTCTATGGAAGATGGGTTTCCCGTGTCTTAAAACTTAGTTATTATCTGGGAGTATGGTAGTGCTCTCGCCAAGACGAGCCAAGTGAAGCCCAAGGGGCAATACCTAACTGTTTTCGATGCGTCATCGTTTTTTTGAACCGTCATAACTTGGGTTTGTATTGAATTAGTGTATAATCTAATCACCGTCTACGCGATTGCTCATGAATAAAATATGCATGATGCGTTAACGAAGACGCAAGACCGTAACAATTTAAATTAATTTGGTGTCAACCCGACGGGAACACGATCTGGATTAGCAACTTAAGTAAGACGGAAGTCGGGCGAAAAGGGTACGGCCTTTCAGCCCGTAGGCGTAGCTACCGCAAATTGGTTAGGTGAAAAAATAAAATTACTAATTGATGTTTTTGTACATCCAAACGAGAATTAAGCAAAAGCTTGAAGTATAACATACATCATTGTTGTTGATATATTTGTTTTAATGGGACTGTCACCTTTAATTTGTACTGGCTCTATTTTTTTTCGATTACCATAAGAGGCCAACTTCGTAAAGTTGCGGGCATAGGAGAAAAAAATATTCCCTACTTTAATTTTTTTTGCCAGTTTCTCTATTTTTCCACCTCTTCAGAGCGATGTCGTAGGCACCAGTACGTCTAGCACAATTGTGCCCTGCCACTTTAGTAGCACCACAAATACTCCATGTTTCTTTCCATTCCGTAGAGTATGAGAGAGACAGGTGACATTTATGTGAAGTCGCGGCTATTTATTCCAGCCTGGCAGGCCAGAGCAAACTTACCGAAAAAAATGCCAAGCCGATCGATTGTCAAGCGAAACCTCGTTAATTTAAGATAAACTCAAACCGGTTTGATTGACTTCAGGCTCACCTCGGTTTGAACTGTCTTGCGAAGTCAGATAACATCGCTTCCTTCTATCCTGTCCAGGGTTACCTGGAGCGACGATTAGTCCACTTAGTAACATAAGATTTTGTCAGTATATGTCTGTGCTCTTGCAGCACTAGATAAATTCAAATGCGATGTTTTTATCGATGTATGCCCCTACCTCTCTAAATAATTCTTACTGAAGGCTGAAGTTGCTATGATAAAGTTACTAAGAAGACATTTCGACTTTCCTCACCATGATGCCGCTAAGGAGATGTTGATTCGGTGATAATTCCCCACCCCACAGTTGTTTCAGCTTATCCCTATAAGCTTCTACTTCCCTTCCTTCTCTTCTTCATCTTCCCTAAGTAACTCGATAATTTCACTTGATAAGTACCGAATCGTAGCTTATACTGACAACGCAATACTGAATTGTTAAAAAATGACTTTAATGTACAATTTTAGTACAAACAAAGGTAAGTTTCGTGTAATGAAAACGCCAGTAACACTTTTAGACGAAATATTAAATCGTTAGCACAAAATAATACACATAGAGTTCTAAACTGAAACAAGTCCTTCTTACAGTTTTTTGCAAAAAGCTACCCTCAACGTCAGGTAAAAAGTCAAACCCCACCGCCGATAAAACACTATTTTTTATCATACGTAATCATCGATAGAATGAACTACTCTTTATCTTAGATTAATTATTTTATCCAAAATTAAATACAAAGAAAAATTAAACGGAATATTTACATGCATAAAGTTATTCAATATTAAAACAATCAAGCAAAATAACAATAACAATAATAACGCAGGACAGCTTGTGGCGAACTGTTGGGGAGTGGCGACCCCTCGTACCTGAGTGCTCCTGGGGTATCCTGACGGAAGGTTGCGTCAGGATCCCTACCTCTGGCTTGCCTTAACCGGCCGGTCAGAGTGGAGTCGCTAGAGCTGCGGCTCGAGGGTGGATGTGGAACGTAAATGGCGAGTTGGCTTCGGTAGAAAGTCCAGCGATACCTCTCCAAGCTTAGCCCTCCGCACCGATGTTGCTCTCAGGCCACTACATGTGACGCTATTTACGGGGTCCCATCTAGTGGTGGGTAAGTCATCGTCTACCAGTGCCTTTAGCCATAGGACACTTTTTCCTGGTAGACGACCGATTGTCTCGAGCAATAGCTCAGTATTTAGTCCATCATTTCATTCCCATAACCCAGCATATTTAGATCTCATCACTTTCCAATAGTTCTTGCATTAAGCGAGTGCTGTCTCTGTGCGCTTCTCATGATACGGGCAGGAATCACACCCAAGCGGTGTACACCTTACCGGGCCTCTACACGTTGGCTTCGGCTCCGCGCTCGCCTCTCAAAGGTCCGGGACACCATTTGTTACATAGTAGATTATAAGCTTAATTTATGGTAGTGACTAAGTCAAATTTACTCTAAGGCCTCGTGTAGTTGTCTTTTTAACGAGGCTAATATAATATTACCTGTTGGTTTTAAAGATAAAGTTTGTTTGCATTGTTACTCAATTTAAATTCCCTATCTACTCACTGACGTTTGGAGCCTAACTAAAACGTCTGGCACCCAATTGTTCTGCTGTATAGATTTATAAATTGTAAAACATACGCTATCTCACCCTGACCAACTCATCCAGCCCTGATTTTTCTCTTCAACTGACTAGCACGGGGCATCAGACCAAGTGTGGACAGGGGTATACTCTTACTTGCCAGAATTTCATTTGCCCGAATATCATCTGCACTACTAATCAACGGCCATAAAGTTGTTTCTCATAATTTCGTTTGCCATACTCATTGTTTACCATATTAATCATATGCCAGAATCTTTGTTTCCCGTAATATCAATTTCAATAATCTCATTTTCAATAATCATTGTAATCCATAATAATCACATGCCATAATGTCATTTTCCATCCATCTAAATTGTTCGAAGTGGAAATTGGGTCCAAAACCAAAATGTAGGTTAGGTTAGGTTTGTATTATGACCAAGTATAGCGGAGCGTCAAAATGCTTGCATGCTTGCTTGCATATTTGCTTGCTTTCATGCTTGCTTGCTTGCATGCTTTGCTTGCAACTGTAAAAAATGGAAAATGGGTTAAAACCGATAACTGTAGGTTAGGTTAGGTTTGTATTGTGACCAAGAACAGCGGAGCGTCAACAAAATACTTGCAAACAGCGAACTATTGCACGAGTATGTAAACAATTGACAATAAATATCAATTGCAAAATCCACTGTATACACACCAACGTGTTAAAAACACTTGCCCACACAGCAATACTGAACAATTTTCGAGCGCCTGCAGAAATGTAATAGCAAATGCATAGCCAGGATGAATTCGGAAAGAAACAATATTTCGTATGGCGTTTGTATATTCTATTAAATAATATTATTGCACTTAATTACATGGAAAACAGTACGTATGGCAATCGATTCGTTCTGGCATCTAATATTCGAGAATACAAGAGTATGTCAAATAACTTATCTATTAAATGAAGTAGTCGGTCCACTGAAATTCGGGCAATTGAAACACGAGCAAATAAATATAATTGCAAATGTATGTCGGACAAACAATAGAAAACCGTCATGTTCATTTGTAGTTGTTTGTTGAATAAAGTTATTTTATTTAAGTATTATTATTATTAACGGTATGTGGTAATAGTGTATAGCAGTGTCCTATGACAGCTTACGTGGCTTACTTATGTGTGCTAGGCTAACTTGACAGGTATCGCACCTGTCCCCGGTTATCTATATATAAGGTACATAACTGGAAAGTTTCGCAAAAAATCGTCCAGTAGTTTCAGAGATTAAGTGCATACATACATATCTTCACGTTTATAATATAGTAAGGAGTATGGATAAGGATACATACATATATAATGTAATATCAGCAATATGTATCAGCAAATTATAACTCTATTATTTTACCCTTCACTGTGTAGTTGAGTAAAAAGTATGACTGTCGTTGGATTTCCAGTTTACAATAATCATTGAAATCCGTCCGAACATTGCAACGTAATGTTGACTGCATATATACATTCATACTGAAACTGATGTTTTTAGGGTTCCGTACCAAAAAGGTACAAAAGGAACGCTTATGGTGCGACTCTGTCTGTCTGTCTGTCTGTCCGACTATTAGAGCGCCATATCTCAAAAACTACTTATGATATCTATTTGAAATTTGGAATATTTATAAACATGGTCAGACCACATGTATTGCAAAGAACATATTTTAAAATCATTTTTATGTTCTAAAAAAACAACGAATATGAGGGGAGACAAAAATTTTAAGTCTAGCTATTAGATGAAATAGGGTATCACATGAAAGGGCTTGACCTGCACATTTGTATTTTTTTTTATCGTGATTAGATTTTGTTTTATTAAGGAATATGTGAAAAAACAATCCCCCTATCTGATCTGCGAAGTTTAGATAAGTATTACACGAAAATTAGAACTATGCCTCTAACTAGCTAATATTTGAAAAACCCGGTTGCGTTAAGTTTGCACCTCATTTGTATGCAATGCTGTAGATATTAGCTGCAAACTTAACTCAACCGGAACCCGGCTATTTTATAACCGGGTGAGATTTGTGAAGGTATTAATCCTTCACGATGGATGTAGAAGTAGTACATATTTAAATTATTATATTTAAAGTAGAGCTCTATAATTTGTTAGTGGTTATCCAGGATCATCCACCGTTTATCAAAAGAAAATCCATTTTCATATATGAAGAAAAAATGCATATAATTATTTATATATAAAATATTGACAATTGGGTCAATCAACTTTTTCGGTAACTCGTTGCTATAGTTACGTCTCATGAAACCATTTCGTCAATATGTTGACAGCCGGGTTTGTTGGCAATTTTTTCTATATAATTCGATCGATATTGTCTCCTAAAGTATGGGACTAAATAATAATAAAAAGTTGATCCACCCAGTTAAAATGACAATAATGATTAAGTAGGATGTGAATGATTAATAACTTTATGTTTTCGCAGAATAGATAGTGATTCTCTGAAGGTGAAGGTAAAATGGATATAATTAATTGTATATCAAAATGTATCTAATGTATATATGTATATATTTAATCTCCTTCTTCGGATGCCGCAGAGTACTTATTTCTTGACGTAGCTGTTTCACATTCCAAATTTCTCCTTGGTGTATTTTACTCACCGTCTCTTAACGTTGATTACTTCGCTTGTTTAGAAAAACTCCTTGAAGATATTATGCCATCCTATAATCATCATGTCATAATGGGTGATTTTAATACATGCCTCCTCAAAGATGATCATCGGTCAAGATCATTGAGATCTATAGTATCCGCCTGTAATATGATCATTCTTCCTTCTCGTGCTACGCATCACTTTCCGAATTGCTCTCCTTCACTTTTAGATATCACCCTGACATCATCTAATGCCCATGTTGCCAAATTTGGACAGTACTCTGCGGATGCGTTTTCATATCACGATTTACTTTTTTTGTCATATAAAATTCGACCTCCTAAACTCAAACCTAAAACCTTATTCCAGCGCAATTTTAGTCGGATTGATGGGGATAAGCTTCGTAATGATGCGATGAAGGTGGACTGGAGTGTCATCTCTGGGGCTGACACGATTGATGAAAAGATTTCTTTATTTAATTCGCTTCTTACTCAGCTCTATGACGTGCACGCTCCAGTTCGGCCTATCAGGGTGAAACATCTTCCTGCTCCCTGGCTCACTAATGAGATCAGAACGCTTATTGAGAAGAAAAATTTGGCCAAGTCTAGGTATAAAAATGACCCTTCTGTTAAGAACAAAACACGTTACCACACTTTGCGCAACCGTTGTAGTACTGTTTGCCGTGATGCGCAAAGGCGCCATATTCACCAGTCTGTTGAAAATGGTGATCCTTCTAAAGTGTGGAAATTTCTTAAGTCGCTAGGAGTTGGGAAATCTCAGCAGGATTCCTGTTCTAAAGACCTCAATATTGATCAGCTGAATCAGCATTTCTCTTCTTCTTCCGTTTTTAGCGGTCCTGTTAAGACCAGGACCCTTGATTATCTTTCATCTCTCCCAACTCCAGACTTTAATCCTTTTTCTCTAACTCAATTTTCCGACAGTGATGTTAAGAAAAACGTACTAGCCATTACTTCCAACGCCGTTGGTGTTGATAATGTGAGCCGTAGTATGATCCTTCCTCTGCTTGACCTTCTTGTTCCTGTAATTACCAGTATCCTGAATGCTTCTGTTTCATCTAGTGTCTTTCCTGCTATCTGGAAGGATGCTGATATAATTCCCTTACCGAAAAAATCCAATCCTGCCACCTTCTCAGATTACCGACCTATTTCCATTCTTCCTTTCTTATCCAAAGTCCTTGAACGTTTAGTATTTCAGCAACTTACTTCTTTTCTAAATCGGAATGATCTTCTAAATCCATATCAGTCCGGTTTCCGATCAGGTCATAGTACGACTACTGCTCTCGTAAAAATTACGGATGATATTCGGTCGGGTATGAATGACCGGAAATTGACGGTGCTTACGCTTCTGGATTTTAGTAACGCGTTCAACACTGTTGATTTTGAAATTTTGTTGGCTATATTACGTTCTCTTAACATATCTCCTGCGGTTATTGAATGGTTTCATAGTTACCTAACTAATCGTCGGCAGCGTATAAAGGTGAATACTTCCCGATCTCATTGGTGCAGTATACTTTCTGGCGTTCCGCAAGGCGGTGTGCTGTCTCCACTGCTATTTTCAATTTTTATTAACTCCATTACTCATAATCTGTCTTCTTTTTATCACCTTTATGCTGACGATCTCCAAATATATTCCCAAGGTGTACTCGGAGATCTCCCGTCGGTTCTAGCCATGGCAAATTGTGACTTGGAGCTAATTTCGGAGTGGACTAGTAACTATGGCCTGAAAGTTAATCCTACGAAGACGCAAGTTATCATCATTGGCAGCTCAAAGATGATTTCTAAAGTTGACTTTGCTGGCCTCCCAAGAATTGTATTTAATGGTGTTCAAATTCCTTTTTCTCACTCTGTAAAGAATTTAGGTATAATCTTGGATCGCACTCTTTCCTGGGTGCCGCAGCTGAATGAGGTTAGCAGGAGGGTGTTCGCCGCAGTGGGATCACTGAGAAGGCTTCGTAATTTTCTTCCTATCACCACTAAAATTGCGCTTGCTCAAACACTACTCCTTCCCATTTTTGACTACGCTGATGCTGCCTATTTAGATCTTTCAGAGGAGCAACTTAACAAACTTGAGCGAATTCAAAACATGTGTATTAGGTTTATATTTGGGTTACGCAAGTATGATCATGTGTCAAGTTTCCGTTCACAACTCAAGTGGCTTCCTATCCGTCTTCGTCGTAACACTCACATTCTTTCTCTTCTCTATAATACACTCTTTCATCGTGCGACTCCCCGCTATCTCAAAGAACGTTTTAGTTATCTTCTATCAGCAAGGTCCGCTCAAAACTGTCTTCTAGCTGTTCCATCATCAAAGTCAAAGTTTTATACAAATTCTTTTACATTCCGGGCTACTGTGTTGTGGAATTCTCTTCCACTCGATTTAAGGCAAGCGAAGTCATTGCCTATTTTTAAAACTAAGTTAAAGGATCATTATTTATCTCTCCCATAATTTATATTTTTAATTCTGCTTCTGTTTTTCTAATCACTTTGATGTCAACTGTATCATAGTTTTCTTTCTTACTTTGTATATATATATTTATATTTATAGTAGTATGTATGTTTAGTATATGTATATGTTTGTTTGTTTTTATTTATTTTTGTATTATATGTAATCTTATCTCACCACCTACTCATTTCTAGCTATTTTATGTCATTTCCGTTACCCAAAGGTTGTCTGGAAGAGATCGCTCTTTAGCGATAAGACCGCCTATTGTTTACCTATTTTATGTTAAGGCTCTATTGTATTGCTTCTATTGTTGGTGTGCAATAAAGAATTGTTGTTGTTGTTGTATATAAAATAATAGAAGGTTATCTTGTAAGTAGTTAATAATTAAGCTCTTCTTATATTGTTGATTGAATGACATGAATGATATAACTGTGCAACAAATCAAATGAAACACACAGTCAGCTGAAAGTAATATAATTAAACTCAATTATATGTAAATATTGTGTATATGCTTATTTGCTGACCATATCAGTCGGTAGGAAGACAGATAATATATGGGCACTTTTCTAATGTTTTTCTTTGTTCACATATTACGACCCATTGGAGATAACGCGCTGCATGCTGATGACTTCCTGTCATCACGCAACGACGTGGCAATGAGGAGCAGCAGATGACATCCCGAAGATGACATCATGTCAGCCCAATGATGACATCAGGACGAGAAGTATGCTGTTAAGCATACTCTTCGCCAACCGGGCGAGATGACCATGGCACCGTCATGTTGCGTCATGGAATCTTCGCTGAATCTTCTCACGCTGCACGATGTGGCGCAGCACAAACCATGATGGTCTAGCAGGATGTGATTGTATCACAAACATCCACTTCACTAGCTTAAGATAGGTTAAGTTAAATTGTATAGATTTTTTTATTCAATCGTGTTGAAATTTGTAAGAAATATCGAACTTGATAAGTAGGTAGGAAATAAAAGGATTTATCTTCGGGTTTACTATTAATAATTTGTACGGATTATTTTGAAAGATAAAATAATGACAGTAATGACAAGAGACGTTAGTGACGTTCGATATCCGTAAGGTTTATGGCATATATCTACAAAGGTTTGACTAAAGGTACGACAGAGGTATGAAAAGGTATATTGATACAGAAATTTAGAATATACATGATGTACACTCTAGCTTTCTAAAGCATGAATGCTTAAGGTATTATAGGCACAAATGTGTAGAGCATACTTTATAGATTCTATGCTCTAGGGGTATATTAGAGAAGGTATAGAATCTATACTATAGATATCCGGGGGTAGTCGAATGGTGCCCTAGCTTTTTAACAGGGTTTTTGCATGGGTAAGCATGTAGTTAGTTTCTGTAACATGCCATAAGCTAGGAAACATACATGCTCCGACCCTGGTTACCTCATAGCATGAGGCCATTCAGGATGTGTTTGTAAGGGATTCCCTGTGCAGGTAGGGACCATTGTATGCTAGGTAGGAGTAGTTTTATGTAGTGCACTACGCTACCTGCGTCCTCCCCGGGACGGAGGGATATGTGAAGGTATTAATTCTTCACGATGGATGTAGAAGTAGTACATATTTAAATTAGGAACGTCAGCTGTCTCATAATAGTTTGGTCATTATGTTTAAGTCTTAGGACAGATGTTGAATACAAAACATCAAACTCGTACAAGCTCCTTTTTATTATACCACCACGAGCGACACACCCCACAGATTGTTGTTCTATAATAATTAGTTCCGGCATTGAGAATCAACCTACACTTGCTTTGCCCCGTTGCCAAGGGCAGTCTCCTTGTAGATCCTAACTTGTTAGAATTCCGCACATAAAAGGTAAAAACCCGCCTAGACGTATATCTTAGCTCAATGTACGGTTTTGTAGCCGTGGTACTTTGTGATGGCAGTTTGCGGCAAATATTTGACGACCGGTTTGGCTCAGAGGGAATAACGTGGCCGGCGAAGCTAAAGGTCTTGGGTTCAAATCCCGGTAAAGGCGACTATTTTGATTTGCTTAAAATTGTCCCGTAATATTTATTTATATTGTCATCTATGAATATACATACCACTACTGTAGATTACAAGATCAGTAAATATTACGATATATCGCGACAGAAATTCAAATATGTGTATTTTTTGTTGGAGCCAATGTTTAGTGCTCTGCTTTTTTTTAAAACTAAGTGCTAAAATAATAGCCACACAGCTTTATTTTTTGCCTTTCTATACATTAGACCACTGTAGTCTACGAATCACGTTACAGTACAGTTGATCATCTAGTCTTGCGTGTAATGCGTGAATATAATGTAATCGAACAGTTTTTATCATATTGATGAACCAAAGTATTGTGCCTTCGCCTTATAGCCTTCGCCTTAAAACTGAGCAAAATTTAAAAGTAAATAATAAGCCATGAAACTAAACAGTCTTAGAAATCACAAAAACTATTGTAAATTTTTCTTTTCATATTAGCCAACTGATGCTACTTCTCCGTATTTAAATCTCAGTTAAATGAAACTCTCTTTAGAAACAATATTCGTCGCAAACTCTGAATTCCTTTTATTTTCATTACTTAGAAATTAATCTGTTTTTCTTTTCGGTTGGAATGGTAAATTGGAATGCTGTCTGTAATCCATGTATTATGTAGATTGAGCATGAACCAACTTTTACTTACTTTCCAGAGTGGTTTAAGTTGACGCCGTGATGTTGACCGAGTGCGAGGTCACCGAACTTGTATTTATTGGTTCGTTATTTTGTTTTTGTGTACGTAATTTATAATTTATTGCTAATTAATTTGCCGTTTTAAATAAATAATGCACAATAAGTAAAGCGGAAGCGGTTGACAGATTACAATGATTTTAGCCAAGATGAGAACCGGTACTAGAAAATACAAATCCCGGTTTTTTTCGGGATTTTCGGGAAATACAAGTTGTGACTTAAATTTAATACCTTAATGTAGAAATGCTACAAGTGATATTGATAAATATGGTCATGGTCGTGTCAAGTGCCAAGCGCGTAGTGTCCAACAGAGAGAGAAGCCGAGAGCTTCCGAGCATAATGGCTTGACACTTGGATGGGTTTAAAGTGATCCCAAAAGTACGCGACCACACGGTGATGCTGTCGAGGTCTTTATTAATTTGTCCAATTGCAGTATCTAAATCGCCAGGACTTGCTTGGATGTATATTTGTAAATCATCAGCAGAAAGATGGTAACAGCATCTAATCCTAGAAGTAATTAGGTAGATAAAAATGGAAAAAAGAAGATGAGAGAATACCTCCCTGTGGAACCCCGGAAGCAAGTTCACACCAGTCTGAAAGTTTTGTCGACACGGATCATCTGCCGGCGATCCTGAATATAGGTGCAAAACCACTCAGCCGATGATGACGAGACGTTCAAGTGGTCTAGAGTGGCAAGTAAAAGGTCATGGTTGACAACATTAAACACGTTGGAGAAGTCGATTAAAACCAACACAGTAAGTTGAGAACGATCCATGCCTTTCCTCACATCCTCAATAACCTTCAGTAACGCAGTAGTCGTACTGTGCCCGGAACGAAAGCCAGATTAAAAAGAAGAGAGTAATTGATTTGAGTACATGTAACAAGATAATTGTTTATGTACAGCGGCTTCCAAAACCTTAGAAAGAAAAGGAAGTATGGAGATAGGACGAAAATCATTAGGTAAACAGGAATTAGACACTTTTGGTAGGGGAATGACATGGGCATTACGCCACAACGAAGGAAAAACCCCAGATACATCAAAAAGTTAACAATATGAGTGGTAACTGGGATAATACATTCCAGGATGCTGATAATCGGTGACCTACTTATTTTATCATTACCAACTGCTTTGGATTTAATCGGTAAAATCACTTTACTGATCTCGTCATCACTGACTGGAGTGATGACGAGATCTGGAGTGATGACGAAAAATGCTTTGAGCTTTAGTGGTAGGGTCTAAGTTGGAAGGTTTAGCGGAGTGTGAGTTAAGATCATTTAATGAAGAAAACGATAGTGAATTAAATTTGCTTACTGATTTTACAATACCAAGGCTTTTTAGGAATTTACAAGTATCAGCTGGGGAGAAGGAAATAATGTTTTTATGTACATATTTACGCTTAGCGGCTCTTGCCATCTGATTACACCGGTTCCTGACAGATTTAAACAACGCCCAGTTCACGTCGCATCGGTCCCGCTTGAATTTGCGATATGCCCGATCCCGTCTCGTCATTGCAATGCGGACCGCTCTACTAGTGGATTACTAATCCACGGCGCAGGAGATCGCTTCAATTTCACAGTCCGAAAAGGTGCATGCTTGTCAAACAACTTTAGAATCGTCGCGTTCAACGAGTCCACCGCTTCGTTTACTGACGGCGCCTCCAAAGTTGTTGACCAGTTCTGTGCAAGCACATCCTGCTTCAGCGCTTCGATATTCAACCTAGCAAGATTTAGGATCTGTATAGAAACTGGTTGTGTTTTGGGAGGCTGAATATCTTAGCTCAAAAACACTAGATCGTGGTGTGAAAAACCTGGTGCCGGAAACTGACCTACTTTACCCACACGGTCTACGGAGGAGACAAGGATAAGATCCAACCAAGAGTCCAAAGTGTCAACGTTATGATGTGTAGGTTTAAGCGGAAGCACATCAAGGTCGACAGACTCAATGATCTCTATAAGTTTTCTTGACCTGGAGTTCGTTTTTAACAGGTCGGTGTTAAAATTGCCCATAATTAAATGGTGTGTGTACTCTGTGCTAAGTGGATAAAGTACCTACTGCTTCGAAATCTGTAAAATAATCAATTGCGGGGGGGCAGTAAACAACTCCCAGAACTGCATTTACCCCTTTGAGGGAGAATTTTATGAAAATATATTCTAAGAAACCGGAGTAATGTGAGGGAGACGACGAAAGAATTTTATAGGGGATGTCATTGCGTAGATATATGGCAACACCACCGCCTCCTTTACCCGTACGGTCATTCCACAGCATTACGTTACCAGGTAGGCCGTACGAAGTGGAAGCTGAACTTGGCTTGAACCAGGACTCGGAAATAAAAATGGCATCTACGCGGAAACAGTGTCCAGGAGATCATTATAATGACTGGGAATGCTTTGAGCATTTAGGTGACAGATATTAAATTTATTGTGATAATTTTGAAATGTACGAGCGATGTAGGTACCAAGGGTATCTGGTTTAGATAATACTGTGCTATCTAGCGAATAGAAAGATAACAAGTCGGGAGCAGAGTGGTAAGATTCATCATCTGACATAATATTTTACATAAGTGGGTACAAAAATATAATAATATATATATAAATGTAATATAATTAAGAACTAGTTATATTATAAGTACTTAACTTAATTATTACTGATTAAGGGATTACCTGTCCAAAATGTTATCATTCAAGTCAAAATAAATACGAACAAATTGTGAGCATTTACCAAACTGTTTGATCTTATTTTAGACCTTTTTTATTAACCGCTAAGACAAACTTAAAACTTAGCAAGTTCATTGTGATTTAAAGAATTAAAGTTTATTTTAGTTTGATAACAAAACGTGTATTTTCATTTTGTATCACATCAGGATATTATTATTGCCCAAAAATATTATAAGGTAAAAACTACTCAAGTTTCGAAACCACCACAAGTCATTCCCCGAAAGTACCGAAAAAACCGGGAAATCCCGGTTCTTCTTCTGGCTAGTACCGAAAATCTCGGGACTGGCAAATGGTACCGGTACTGCATTCCCTAATCACTATAGGAGCTAGTGAGGCAATATTTACAACACAAATAAGCCCTACGGGTCGTGTTATTGCTTTTATAAATAAAAAGCGAATTTGACATGGTGCGGTTCTCTATTGTCAGAGGAAGAGAAAAAATTATTGCAATGTAAAAAATATAACTATAATGTTGCGATATTAAAATAGATTGCCACAGCGATACCAAAGAGATATCACTATTTCGATATCCCAATGGCTCAAAATTGCCAGTGATATCACTTGCATATTGCGAAACGAAGTGTCGCACTGACTTAAGTGCAATCCAATTAAGATACGGAACTAGAAAATCTTTATTAGCTCATTCTTCTTTAATAGCATTTTTCGAGTGGTCCCAAAAACTTTATCGGACATCTAGCCTTAAATTGGCAGTTTTCTATTGAGTATGTTACAATATCAAGATGTTGGATATTTAAGAAAACTGCCAAGTTAAGATTCTTAATGCATTAACCAGTAGAAAATTGGTGTTACTGTTAACAAACCAGTACCAGAATTGGCACCTTTTGAAATATCAGTACTTTTAATGGAACATGAGAACTTGGCTTATTTTGAACATTTACGTTTTGCTGGGATTTTTAATGGACAAAATGCGTATTAGACCATCAGCTAACAAATATTTTTTAATATCGCCTGACCTTACGCTAATATAGTATTTGTGCTCCATCGAAATATAATAAATAAGTAATTGAAGCGTAACGTCAAACAAAACCGTGGATGACATAAGCCCCATCACGCCCACTTTTTGAAATCAAAACGTCTTATTTCCGATTATTTTCTTTCGGTATTGATAACCAATCCAATTCCGAATCATCAAAGGCAAAAGTTTCTATGAAATAAAATTTAATTTATTTATTCACATGCTTTGAAAACTTATATTAGACAACACTGACTTTAGTATGGTCATATTTTAATGTAATTAATTAAATAATATAAATAGATCTCGTCGTTTAGTGGATTCGTATTGATCTAAAAACAATTTATTTATAATTCCATACAGGATTATTACATCAAAGTTTACAGCTGCAATTTATTTCTTTTCACAAATATCGACCGTTTGACACAATGACGGAATTAGGCGACTGATAGCCGGTTCAACACTAAGTAATGGTTCCACCTCCGCCGGCAACAGTATGTTTGTGGGGCAGATTTTGACTGTCAGCTTCCATAGATTGTATTCTGTGATTATATTCCGATGCTGCTCTATTAGATTTCACTTCGTTGGTAGCAACGTATAACGTAAGTTGTTGCGATATGCTTATTAACTTGTACTACGTACTTTTTTAGATCTCGTTAATCAATTGGTGATGCGGGCGTTTAACCAAATAACCTCCAATCTCGTTGTAGTCCTGGTACAAATTGATTAAAAAAAATCGCAAAATGACAAATTATATGATATGAAAATAGGGATCATAAATATTAATAAAATACAAAACTTAATCTAGATAATATACCATCAAATGATCTTCAAAATTATTTTTTCTGAATATTTACAGTTCAGTGGTACGCCTTAGGGTATTCGATTTGCTTCAGTAGAAAACACATTTGATTCCAAGCAATTAATTTAATAGAAAAATATTTGTGATTGCAAGTAGGTTACAGTTATTTTATTATCCATAGAGCGAAAATGAGGCCAAGTGAAGAGGGAATAACAAGTAAAATGTGTTTCAATTTTCTAGAATTTGACGCCCACTCGTGCCCTCAGCCATTGCAACACAAGGACGAGGTTGAGGCCGGCGTAAATACATATTATTTTAACATGATTAAATCCCGGTTTTTGTAAAACAGACAGGTATATGTTTCAAACGGAAATTTAAATTAACTCGTATGGATATTTTTTTTGTTGGGAAAACAAAGGGCAGAACGCCGCGGGAGGCGAGAAAATTATTTCTCTGTAAGTTTTTTTTTCTGTAAATGGCAATGCCTAGAATCTGCGACATGTTTGTTTTGAATATCTATGACATACATTTTCGGAGATATTACGTATGTAATATCTCCAAATATAGTAGCCTATATTAATCCCTGACCTGACGTATATCTAACTTCTGTAGAAAAAAATAATTTATTTAAAAGAAAACACTAAACAACAACAAACTTATTAAAAAAGGTGGCTGAAATTATTAAAAATGATTATAAAAATTTGGGACTTTTGGAAGCGTGCCCATCACACAGGCAGCATCCCGAGCTGTATTGCGACGGCAATTCTTTGCGCGAGAAAGCTGCCTGCACGAGGGTCACCCGTTGCCTCCCTTAGGCGTTTACTTAGTGTCTTGTGGAGCCCGCCGCGGCCCTGCCCCACGGACCCAGTGTCTCGACCCCAAGCGGGATAAACTCGTACTGGGCGCCGAGACACCTATATTTATTGCATTTGAAATTCTCCCGGGCGTCAGCCGCCGCCCCTGGCGCTTTACTGGTTGCTGGGAGGTAAGATGCCGCAAGCGTGTCAGCGCAGGTAGCGTCCCACACCAGCGCGCTGCCCATTTACCATAGGATCAACGACATCCCGTCAGGGCGCTTGCCATCGTCCCGCACGATCTGGGACTCCAGTGCTGCGGGAACCTTGGCTCTGATGAGGATGTCGTTGAGCGCAGCATGACGGGAGAGGCGCCCGGCGCCCGAGGAGCAGGAGAGCCCGTGGTGGCCAAGTCGGTCTACTGGAGCCACAAGAGGTGCCCACCTGTGGTCAACGCATACATCGGCTCCAACCCGGAGACAGGTGCAGGGGTCAATGAATGTGCTAGTGGTAGGTGAAGGATAGGCATGGAGCCCGTGTCCGGCCTCTGGTCTGGACACTGCGAGGAGTCGTGCCCGGTCCTTACCTGAAAAAAGTATTAATATAATATAACGGAATAATAGATGTAGATAGGTGCCTAGATATACAAGTATGTTTAAAGGTAACTTGTAAAATGGTCAATGGAACAAGAATGGGACATGTGTTATGAATCCCGCATAGTCGTCATCATCATCATCCTCATCATCATCATCATCATCATCATCATCACCATAATCATCATCGTCATTTAATGTCGACTTTGGAAGTATTAAAGCGCAGGAATCTTCAACTTGTGAATACAATAGACATTTACCGTCCAAACTTGTCCAAAATTGTAATATCAAAGCTACCGAGAGAAACCTATAGAGACAGGGAGTGGACTTTCATAAAAACTGTAGGTGAAGCTTAAGAAGTAGTACCGGGAAAAAAGGAGCACTACCTAGAAAAAGAAATGAGATCCCATCAAAAACAATACTTGTAAAAAAAAACAAGTCTCGTAACTCAGTTCTTCTACTGGGGGTTGTTAGGTTAGCTAATTACGTAATAACTTAAGACAGAAGGACCCTTAAGTAGGGACTAAATAAATTAACCGACTTAGTATTACATGAATCTCACAACTTTTTACGGTAGAAGAACTTAGTTGCGAGACTTGTTTTTTTTTACAAGTATTGTTTTTGCTGGGATTGAGCCTTCCATGAGACTAGTTCGATTTGTGTAAAAAATTACCTGTAATATTTATTATTACAGTACACTGAGCTCATGACTCACCGACTTACTCTTGAACTCCAAATTAAAACCTTTTATATTATGGATTAAGCATAAAAATATTTTTTCGAAATTTCAATGGGATAGAACGAAAGCAGCGAAGCACATTAATAAAAATAAAGCGAGGAATATACTAAAACATAATCAGCTACTATTATATTTTCTACTTAAACATGGCAATTTGATTTGGCCACCTACACACGTAAGGCGTTCCACAGCAAAGCGACAAAGCGAATAAAGTCTTTGTTTTGTGTACATAGGACAAAGCTCATGTCTCCGTAAATAATGACTACTATGTTATCTCGCAACGTATGAGCACGTTTATCCAGCTCCGACGGAACACGGTACACGACAGTGGTCTAAATGTCACCCTCGTTAAGAAAAGGTTTCCAAATACCTGTAGCTAAGTGAAAAGCCAAACAAGCGACGAGTCGACAAGGCGCAAATTTGAAATTGAGACGGCGACTTGGATTTCCGAGGGTCGCTCATTAGACCGTGTTCAGGAGAAAATATGAAACAAATTGGGATTTCAGTTTGTAACTCCCCTAAGGACTGACGGATTCACAATCAACGGATGGAATTGTTTTATGTAAGCTGTATACTTTTCAACCCTGTAATATGACATCTATTTTAATTTAAAAATCGTTTCTGAAGTTAGTCCTTATTGGATCAATGTTTTGTTAAATTTGTACACTTTAGAACTTACTCATAAAGTAATCGATTAAATCTGCATAAACCACGCACGTAACATGTCCGTGCGTAATTTGAAGCTAATGGAACTAATTTTTCCTCAAGAGCAAAGTGTAAAAAATAGATAAAAGGCAAGCTCATAGGAAAACATTTCTGAGGAGGCGTCGCCGCTGGTACGAGTTGGGCATCCCAAGCATCCCTTTAAGATTATCTTTCTAATTCAGAAATTCCGTTTGTTTACACACAATGTAACAAACTGAATTTCTGAAATCAAGATACAAATAATTATTTTCAAATAAAATAAATATAATAACCCCTTTCAAGTTCAGATACTGCGTGTATGTCCTTTTCCCCCAAACACGCATACGGCCCGCCTAATGTTAAGCAGTTCGGTATCCCTTCTTTCACACACAAAATTTTCATCGATTTTCATTACATCGAAAACGAATAATAAAATATTCTGTTCTCATATTTTCCTTTCTAGTAATAGTAGGTAGTTAATATGGTTTCATCGAATATTCATTACTTTGTTCAAATGATTGTAAGGTATTTGCAAGGATTAATATTTGCAAGGATTAATATCCTTGCAAGTCCTTGCATATAATGAATATTAATCCTTGCAAATGATATCCAGTATAGGATTATTATTTAAGTAAGACAGATTTTCATCTCTTCGATGTATTGTCATAAAACTGTTTTATTATATAGGCAATACATTATTATAAAAAAATAATTTATTAGCCTAAATAAATTCAATTGTATGACAACTATTTAATATGATCTAGATTATTATTTATGAAAGGTGATATAAGATGGACAAAATAACAATACAAAATACAAAATTATTTATTCGTGAAAACGTACATGGTGCATATACAATGGGATGGTGCCGTCCGGTAAGCAAAATATTGCCTGTGTTGGAAGACACCGCTCTTCCTTAATCATGGTACAGTACGTTGTTACACGATTTGTTAAAAATAAAGATAAAAGGGAAAAAAATAATGGACTACAGAATACAATTGTAGTTAAAGCAATAGAATACAATACAAAATAAAAGCAAAAAATGATTTAAACACATTAAATTACATTAAATTAGTTAAACTTAAATTTAAAGTGCGAATGTGTGCGTGTGTTTAAGTGTTTGATCTCAACGAAGTAAAATTTCTATTTCCTCATAACTTTTAGATTTTAACCATTTGGTTATAATTATTTTACATTCGTAATATGGTTTTGAAAAAAAATATGAAGTAATTTGTTGATTTTATTATACATATGACTTGCAGTTGCTTTCAGTTGCGATCTTGCAAAAGTGGTTCTAGTGTGACGGAATAGCTTCATCACTGATCGTTCTTTTAGTGTTATATTTAGGGTTATTTTTATATATAAGGGTTTTATGTTTTTTAAGCGTAACTTGTAGGATATACAGTTTTCTCACGGACGGGAGGTTGCTTATTTGGTAGAGTAATTCAGTGGAAAATCTAGGTCTTTTAAAGTACATGACCTTCACTAGCGCACGCTGAGCTCGCTCAAGGTCAATGCTTTTTGCCGCTCCCCCCCCAGACAGTATATGCAGTATACTAAAACAGACTGCACAAGGGTTTTTAGTACATTTCGTGATTTTGATGTTGATGTGATCTTTTCACTATTTGGTGCAAGATGCTTTAGCGCCCTGAATATCCACATCATTTTCCTTAGTCTATTGCCAACCTGGTGCAGATGGGAGTACCAATTTAGATGCTCATCTAGGATAACTCCCAGATACTTGGTTTGGGGTACCTTATTGATAGTCGAGCAGTGACAATTGGAGTTTATCTCACTACATGAGTGGATCTTTAGATCCATCTCGAAATTGGATTGTGTCGAATTTGTGATACGAAGCATATATAATTTGTTTTGTTTGTATTTAGAGTTAACAGGTTCATTTTTAGCCATGTACTTATTAATGCCATTCCCTTTTCAGCACTGCTTTTAACATCTTTCCGTGTTTTACCGATCCTCTGGACGTAGTACCTGGTCTATTTATGAACTCTATTATTTCGTCCTCATCGTCGAAATATCCATTATTAATTAATAGTTGCACCAAATTTTAAACAATCGGCGCCAAATGTTACAAACATAACCTGTCAAAGTAAACGTCAAATTAATTTTAAAAATGGTGCTAAACGTATTTAGCCGAGTTAAATAGCCTTTGATGGGCGTTTAATTTTGACAGCTCCCTAAACATGTTTAGCGATCTATTTAACGTGGTGCAAGGCGTTAAACGTAATTTTGTATTTAAATACTGTTTAGCCCCATGGTGCAAGCCGCCCTTAGAATCAAACATTTATCATAACGAATAAATCTTTTCAAGTAAAAAAGAAATATACTAAAGAGATTCATGATAAAAAGAGTCTTAATATACATTGTACATACCTTTCTAGGTTGTCCAAAATATTGTGTCTGCATTTTCCTCCAATACTAAGTATTTTGTAAGCGAGAAGATATCTAGAGTTAGGAACTTTCATAGTGACTGAATTTCTTCAAGTAAAACATATATATTAAAGGATACAAAAGGGTAAAATAGTTCGTCGAATGTTTTTCATTCATTTATAGGTTACTTGGATGTTGTGAAACATTATTATCTTCAATAAAAGGTATTTTGTAGTCAGAAGGAATCTCAGAATTAGGAACATTCGTAATGCATCAGTTTCCTCAAATAAAACATATTCGATAAAGGATACAAGAAGGTAAAATGGATTGTCGAATGTTTTTCATACTTTTGTAGGTTACTCGATTGTTATGAAACATTATTTTCTTCAATGAAAGGTATTTTGCACTCCGAGGAAGATATTTTCATAGCAAGTAGAGTTCTTTTGGTAAAACTTATAAATTAAAAGAGATTCGTGATGGAAAAGCCACTATAAATGTTTGTTATTGTTTTGATATATTTTTTTTAATTTTCTTTTTTCTCTAATCGACAAATACAGACATATCGACACATATTAACATAATATGATTATAAATATTTTTAAAAATCATATAATTACTGATTAACTACTTTTATAAAATCAGTTTGAGACAATCTCTTAGGGTTCCAAAAGGCTACAGAACCCTGAGTGGAAGTGCGAGAGAGTTTTAAGACATGCATTCTCGGGAATTTAGCCGAAAGTATTTGTTTGGAACCCCATGTAGTTAAAAAAATATATAATTACTAGATAATAATATACCTAATTAGCTCGTTATTATAATATATAAAAAATAATAAAAAACGTTAAGGGGTCGGTATAATTATGGAACCCTTAATGATGCTGGCAGGATAGACGAAAAATATCGAAGGTCAAGTTGTTCTGAAATCAAATAAAAGCATTTCTTGGAAAGGTAATTAAAAATGAAAATGCATTCGAAATTTAAATAATTTTGGGGTATAAAAGCCGATACAAACCCTTCGGAGGGACATTCAGTCTTTAAGCCTCAAGAACAAGTCGAAACTCTGCCCGAAAACCAACAAGAAGAAATAAATAATCCAAAGGCGAATCCCTGGCCAGACATACATTAAAAATAAAAGGACAAAGGAACTTATAAAAAAATTGGTAAAGTATTAAAAAAGATAGCCGGATTTTGGGGTGAGAACTTTGTAAGTTCTTATTTGTATATTATTAACTTGTGTTTTTTTCAGAGATCTATTTTCCCTTTAGAAATGCGTTCAATATTAACTTAGACAAATTTGACTGGTTTTAATGCTGATCAAACTCTAAGTGTTATTTACGGTGAACTTCTTAATTTTTAATCTTTAATATTGACTTGTGTTATTTTCAGAGATTTATTATCTTTAAACATATGCTCGGTTTTGACTTAGACAAATTTGATTGGTTTTGAAACTGATTAAATCCTATGTATTTATTACGTTCTAATTTTTAATATTAACTTGTGTTATTTTCAGATTTATTTTACCTTTAAAAATACGTTCGGTATTGACTTAGACAAATTTGATTGGTTTTGAAACTGATTAAATCCTAAATGGTTATTACGTTCTAATCTATAATACGAGTATTAACTTGTGTTATTTTCAGAGATTTATTTTATCTTTAAAATGCGTTCTATAATATCTTAGGCAAATATGTTGTGTTTATGACTGGTTGAAATTTTCTGTCTTTCCGAAAGATAGAATTATTTTAGAATCGAGTGTGTTAGTTTTAAGCAAACCTTATTAACTAATTTTCATGTATTTTTCAGAGGTAGGGAAATATTAAGACTGTGTATTATTTTTAATGTAAGGGTTATTAACTTATACACTTTTGTGTTAAATTTCAGAGTTATTAATATTCTAAGTCCGAGAGGTTGGACCACGTACTTATGTTTAAACTTTTATATTTTTCACAATACTTTACAGAGATAGGGTAAATGTAATTAATACTCGTATAAATTACACTAAGTCATAATTTTATCTACAACTATTATCTTATTAATTTTAAGTGTATTCGTAGTTCTATGAATGGACTTAAGAATATATTTCTGAACGATATTAGTAGATTCAGATGCTCTTGATGTTAAGTTGTCATGACAGATAGACAATTTGAAGGGAATATTTTCTCTAAGACGAAGATGTGTTATTTGGACCAAATACTTAATGATTTTATTTCAGTAATGAGGATTTTATTCCCATTAATAATGTACTTGTCATTTAGAACAGTTTTAGAGAGCCTTGGTTATCAAGTGACTTTATCGTTCGGTGAGTTTGGGTCTCACAGAGAATGATCTTGGATTAAGACTACGGTCTAAGTGTAAGTCGGAACAAGATTTCGCATCTCTTAAAATCCAGGTTGATTTCTCTAAGTTGTGAAGACGGTACATTTCGTTGAGAGATGGAGGTATTGAGATGGCTAGACTCTGATGTTTTTCATTTAATTCAAGACTGGAGATTGAAACTATGGTTTCGGAGTTATAAGTCGAGAAGACATCGCATACTCTAATCTCCTAGTCTATTCTAGAAGCAATACAGAGCTTTTGTCAAATCAAATATCTATAGATTACGATCTATCTGTTTTGGAATCGTTTAGACATGGAACGTTTCTACCAATAGAATTACTGACAGACTACTGAATATGTGAAAATCCTCATATACAAAGACAGATTGGACTTATTGTAATTGGCCTCCGACATATGATTGGTGTCACTTGACAATCATTAGTAAACGTCCTGGCATTGTATAAATGTGATAGAGTCAATATTTGCGAGCTCGCCGAGCCCATCGCAAATCGTAATATATTATATAAGTAGAATATCTTATAAAGTAAGCCTAAAAGAGCTTAAATCTATCCTCGAAAATGTGAGTGATTTGAGACCTTGTAGCAAAAGTTGGTCCTTTTGCAAATTCCTCTTAAAAACAGCTGCAGTTCTGCAAACTACTGTAAGGCTGACAAAATAATAAACTCATTCTGAATGTGGGAAGACTTGTGCCCAGTCTGGATGTCGAAGAAGATTGTCGTCGCGGAGGAGGGGCGCCGGCCAGGTGGCCCACTTAAAACAATACCGTGTACGGTCTTACAAGCTGTAGACTTGACGAGACTTGACATACTTACTCTATATTCTTTAAGCAATTCAATGGAAACTATGTAACTTTTTAACATTAACCTGTCTTAGGACCAAATATATTTCAACATTTACAAGCATATTTTTTCAGCGTTATCTAGAAGACATTAATTTATAAAATACAGAAACTGTACTGTAATTAAAATTAAGATATTCAGGTTGCTATTTGGTGAGATCTAGGTTATGTTAGTGATAAATAATATTCTTCTCTATCATCCTATTAGGCTATATACATCATTACATTGTAAAAGGGATTTTTTAGAAATGTTTAAGTTATTCGGGCTGTCATAATTTTATCTCTGGTTCCATGTTCTCTCCTAATTAAAAGACTCTATGTGTCGGCGCTTCTAACGCCATCTATATAATTGTGCGAGGAGACGGAGCCTCCCAATATGGCCGCGAGGGCGCGCGACGAGAGCCGCTTCCTTACTTTACTACCACGGACGCAACAGCGCACATGTTTTGTCATATTTGCTACAAATTTATATAAATTAGAGTCTATAACAATATTTTCATACCTGTAAGATAAATAAATAATCATCATTTGCAATAAACCAAAATTTATAAAATCTAATAAGAAGAGGAATTCATTGAAGAGACCCGCCTGCTGATCCTGGAATCGTCGATAACCTACAAACACTATGGTTATTACTTACAACGTCATTAGGGTACTGCACCAGACGAATCACACTATTTAGCCATAAATATAATTTAATACAGAGTAAAACAACAAACATTCAGTTTGGATACCTTTTATTCGGGTTACAAATCATTCATAAATAAAGGTAAAAACTAAAGTTTCTTAGTGGGTCTTCAGGTACAAAATTAAAGAAATAGGGTTAGTCATAGTATAAAGCCGTAGAGACCTTAATTATTATAAAAAAAATACAAGGGGGGGGTTTAGGTTCGTTTTGTAACGAACCTAAACTATGATGTTAGCAACATAGCAGGTAGACGCTAGTCTTGCAATAAATGCTTACAAGTACGCACGTCTATTAATATTCACCACTGGCGAACGAGGCGTGTTTTTTTTTTAACTAGTTTTCAAATCCGAACAGGCAAACTGTATTTAGTTGCGCGTGTGATAAATAAAAACGATGGGCGTCGGTAAAATAGAGGAGTTTGATATTAAAACGGGAAGTTGGACGGTATACTGTGAGAAGTTAGAAATGTATTTTCTCGCGAATAATATTAAGGATGAAGTGAAGTTACCAACGTTAATAGCAGTAATGGGAATATCTCTTGTTGTCTACGTTAGCAAGCCCCAAGCAACCTTCATCTAGGACCTTCAATGAAGCAGTGACGTTGCTAAAAAATCACTTGCAGCCAAAACCATCCATATTGGCTGAGCGTTACAGATTTAGACAGAGGCGGCAGGCTGAGGGAGAAAGCATCGCGGATTATGTAGCAGAGTTAAAAAAACTGGCGAAAATCAGCGATTTCCGATCAACTTTAGAGCAGAATCTTCGCAACCAACTAGTTTGTGGTATTTTAAGCGAGTCAACATGGCAAAGATTATTCGCGGAGGAAGACAGCTGCATCGGATACACCCGAGCGGCTAGATTAGCCACTACCCTCGAGGCGGCGGAGAAGAACGCGGGAGCGGTCGATCGCGATCCCACCACGACTAACGTGCATAAACTCCAAATGAACTATAAATGTATGGCGTGCGGCGATATCGGGCATAAAACGGAGATCTGTAAATATAAAAACTTTGGGTGCAGCTGTTGCAGGATAGTAAGCCACTTAAGAAAAATGTGCCCGGAGAAAAGTGCAAGACTCATCGTGGCGGAAACGGCGAGAGGCCTGTCACAGTAACGCGGTGATGGCGTTATGACCCTTAACGGCAACGGAGGTCGCAGAAACCGGCGGCTCTGGAGAGGCGGTAGCGGGAGCATGCGCGGGCGCGGGCGCGGGGGGCGCTCCGGTCGCAGCGCGGGCAGCTACTGGGTGCATGAGCACGAACGATCAGCTGATTTACAAGGCAGCAGCGGTGAGTAAGCGTCAGCGGCAGGGAGCAGCGATCCTATCTTTCAGCGAACCTATCTTTCAAATGTCGTTAGCTAAATACAAACCGGTATGTATCCCGCTGTTAGTTCAAAATCAGACCCTAAATATGGAAATAGACACCGGCTCAGCCTTATCATGTATTGGAAAAAAACATATCGTGATTATTATAACTATGTACCTACCTTAGCATCCCTGTCGCTTGAAATTAAAATTTTACGATGGTTCAGTGATACAGCCACTAGCCTACATAAGTAGAAGTGACATACCACGATAATAAAAAAATCTTAGACTTCTACGTCATAGATCACGTTACCACTAATCTTTTAGGTCGACAATGGCATACAGGTCCCGATATTGAAAGTACATCATGTACAGTCAGATAGAGAAAACAAAAGTAATGTGATTAACAAAATTCTTTTCGGACATGAGGCACTGTTTGACGGCACCCTGGGGCGGTATACGGGCGACGCGGTCCGGCTCCACATGCGGCCGGGCGCGGTGCCGGTGTTCTGGTGATCTGGTGATCGCTCGTAAGGCGAGCGGCGGAATACGCCTGTGCGTGGACTAGAAGGTGACTTAACTCTGTCTTATTGGTCGATAGATACCCGGTCCCGAAGGTCGATGATTTGTTTAGTAACGGTGTCCCCTTGTTTCGTAGACAGAAATCTCACAGAATTTCGTTTCGCAGAAAATGCTTCAAAGAATATGTGGTTCATGTATTTTCAGTTGGAATATTATTGTTTTAAAGACTATTTATTTGAAAGAAACATATTTCACAGAAACACAAATCAATGACGTTTATTATCTCTTTTTTTATTAACAGACTCATCTACTAATAGAATTATTTTTTATGTATTCTCGATTCGCTGACAGATTTTTATAGAATATTGTTTCACAGAAACTGTTTCATATAATGTTTAGTCCCTGTATTTTTCTTTCGAATATAATTGTTTCAGCACCGCTTTACTACAATAGCCATTTTTTCGAAGAAACATAATTCTAATAAAAACCGGCCAAGAGCATCTCGGGCCACGCTCAGTGTAGGGTTCCGTAGTTGCTCATCCTTCACAAGAGACAGGCTTAAAACAGCGGTTTTAAACCCGACGTTTAAGTTAAGAGGAAGATTTCAAGTTCTATAAAAAGGTCGTAAACGCCAAAGTAACTGTACTTAATTAGTTATTACCTTCTGGAAGTCAACTTACGTCCTTTTAAAGAAAATTATGAAATTTTGCGATAACTCAAAAACGGCTCGACCGATTTTATTCAATATAGGTAGTTTTCATTGAAAGTACTTATAAGGTCTCATTATCATGAATTTTTCCATATATTTTTGACCCGTGGTTGAAAAGTTAGAGGGGGGGGGGATGCTAATTTTTCTATTTTCGGAGCGAATATTTACAAAACTACTGACTTTATCAAAAAGTAATGTTCAAAGACCCCTATTATTTTTAACAGACCTAGTCAACGACACCCCACACACTAGGGTTGAAACGCAAAAAAAGTAACCCCTCATTTTAGGTGTTCGAGAGGTACCCGAAAAATTTTTTTTTTTTTAGTTTTTATTTTACCGTTTTCTCGGCGTAAAACATACACATAGTCATACCAAATTTCAGCTTTCTAGTACTAATGATCACGAAGCTAAGCCGCGGACGGACGGACAGACAGACAGACGGACAGACGGAGAGACGGACATGGTGAAACTATAAGGGTTGACTACGGAACCGCTTGCTTGCATGGACGTATATTAAAATTTAGCAGTTAGTAGGTTAGGCTAAAGACCGAAAACTGTAGGTTAGGTTAGGTTTGTTTTATGACCATGGATAGCGGAGCGAGCGAAGCGAGCGGAGCGTCAGAATGCTTGCTTGCATGGAAGTATATACAGACCGAATACTGTAGGTTAGGATAATGTATATATATATATATATATATATATATATATATATATATATATATATATATATTATTTAAAAATATATGTCATCAATATTACAACTTTAATTTTCTTTGCCACTAAATTCTAATATTAAAATGTCTATAAAGAAAGTTTTCTGTTAGTTGACTATTCTATGAAAACGATAATATGAGATTTTTAAATTATAAAAAACACAATTCTATAAATAAGTAGTCTAGGTAATAAGTTTTACATGAACTGAACATTATAAGGATCAATAATATATGATGTGAAATTCTATGACGAATATCGAAATAATAAAATTTGCAATAAAAATTTACTATTTAATTTTCTAAAGTGTGAGTAATCTGCGGTTTGACCATTCTATGAAATGATAATATAAGAAACATTTTATTTGAAACAAAATTATATAAAACTGTAGTATATGAAACAACGTACAACCCCGGCACGCCTTTGAATAGATCTTCCATAAACTTCTGGAATATTCCTGGACTAGAGGCCAGCCCGTAAACCAAACGCTGATAAGTGAACAGTCCGCGATGTGTATTAATTACCGTGTATTTTGTCGACGACTCGTCAAGGACCAGCTGATTATAAGCTTGCGACAAATCTACTTAGTAAAATCCTGGGTTTATGATGATATTTTAATTGAAAGTAAAGATTTCAACAGTCATTTAAATTCGATTGAACAAGTTCTAGGTATATTAGAAAAAAATGGGCTGAAGATTAAAAAAAGTAAATGTGATTTCCTGACAGAAAGTTCAATATTTAGAGTTCGTTTTAGATAAAGATGGCTTAAGAGTTAATTCGGAAATAATTAAACCTATACTAGAAATGTCGCCACCACGAAATGATCACGAGTTAAAATCATTTTTAGTGTTCCGGCGCATCACTAGCACCTGAGGGAGAGGCGCGCGGGACGCGGAGGACCTGCCCCTCCACTTACTATACTATCCTTAAACCAAACAGACGACTGAGGCAATAAACGCCGGCGGCCGTAGGGATGGCGGCATGTCGATACTGGATTTATTTAAATGTCGATAAGATTGATTATATTTTTTGCATAGCTTAATACTGTAACTTATTTTTATGGTTTTAGTTTAGTATCGTGCTGATACCGTAGGTCATTAGACTATCACACTAATTATTTTACATATAATAACACAATGACAGTCATTAGGGTACGCCGATTTTATCATCTTCATCCCCGAGGCAAAATTAGTGTTCAGAGCTGTCAAATCGGCGAATTCCGACTATCATTCAGAAATGAATTCGGAGGTATATATGGAGTGGTTCAAAAAGTTTTTAATGTTATTAGAAGAACCATCGATCATCATATTAGACAACGCCAGTTATCACACAAAGGTATTACATCCAATACCTAATTCTCGATGGCTCAAAAAAGACATTCAAGCCTGGCTGGATAAAAATAACATAAAATACTCGCCGTTGGAAATAATTGAGGAACTTATACGAAAAGTACAACAAAGCCAACCAAAAAAAATATACGCAGTGGATCACCTCGCCAACCAATACGGCCACGAAGTTATCCGCTTACCGCCATACCACTGCCATTACAACCCAATAGAATTAATATGGGCTCAGATTAAAGGTGAAGTAGCGGCGAAAAATAAAACTTTTAAAATGGTTGATGTTGAAAAGTTATTAGATGAAGCCATCATGAATGTAACTACTGAAAATTGGATTAAATGTGTTCGTCATGCCGAAAACCTTCAAAACGAAGACTTAGAAAAAGCATATTTAAAAGATGCTCATCCTCTTATAATCAATCTTCAAGAGGATAGTGACAGTGATGAAGAATATTTTTAATTTTAATACTATTAATATAATATTTATTTATTTATTTAGTCTTACTATGTTTTAGTTCTAAAGTACCTAATTGTAGTTTTAAAAGTATTTATTTCATAATATAAAATATTGTATGCATTACTTTGTTTTCATTTTTGCATGTTATCTTATCGACATGCCTTGTACCGTGTGCTTTCTACCTGCCCTATGCGGCCCGGCTGATAACAGGCATGCTGCATAAGGGCGTACGGGTGCGAAAGAGACAATACGATGCTAATTGTTTTACGATCCCAGTCGTCTATTTGGTTTGAGTATAGTATAGCAATCGCCTTGTCGAGCGCACGCGTTCGCATTCACACAAATTTTCATACATTCTCGGCCGCGGTCTATATTGTAGAACCTTCATTATAGTTTTAATTTGGAGTCAGATCTTTTGAATAATCACCCATCCATCCCCGTAAGGAACATTGGTGAACCCGACGTGATCCACAAGAACGAGAATACACTGTACGGAAGAATAATCGCAAGAACATTCCAGAGCGCCGGCCTATGAACCTTGCCACAGCTGCTTATTAGAATTATAGATTATTGTGAAGTGTTTTCGATCGCCGTTTGGGATACCCTAGAAAGTCGCAAGAAATCGGAATTTATAAGAAAAGACAGTAAATATATATAACAAACATCGGTATATCCAGCTTGAAGCCAGCCGGCCAGCCTTAAATATCCTTTTCAAACTTCATCCTACAGTGATCTTTTTCGTCTTATTTGCCTGAATAGCATTGCCACTGCTTCTTTCTTTGTTTATTGCAACTGTTCATGTTTAGCCGCGCAGCCCATTGTTATACTATACGCTATTGATACTACTTAACGATTATTACGCTATTTACAAAGCTAAACAACAAGTGATTAAGTGTTTTAAACGTAAAACTATTATTTGCAAGTAGTTTTAGACTTCTTTTATCGAAGTATAATATATGTTTACACTACAAAACGTACTTCAAGGGTTTGTTTTGCATACAAACAACGTCCCAATCGTTTTATAATCGTAAAGATTCAATATATTTGTTAAAATAAATACTAATTATACATTCCAGTTGCAAAGTTGCGCGGCCGCTCGTGAGCGCATCAGCTGTTCCTTATCTGCGCTGGTGGCCCAGCGAGTACCTACTTGGTATTGGGGCGTAAACAGGCTTAAAATTACGTATCTTTCTTATTGTTTTATCATTATTTTGTTTGTGTTGTAGTTCAGTTACTGTGTTGTGGATTTCTCGTAATCAATATGTCTAAAAGTGGTGAACAAGCCCCCAAATCCTCTCAAGAAAGTTTATTAAGGTTAAATATTCCAAAAACAAATGTTGAAAATAATTTAAAAGATTTAATTGCCAAACGAAGTTCTGTCAAGGGTCGCGTTACGAAATATAGGAACTTTTTAAATACATTCCTTGAGTGTGAATCTATTACGCGAAGCGATTACTATATGATTAATCAGAGATTTGAGCGGCTCCGGGAAATGCTTGCACAGTTTGATGAATTGCAGTCAGAGATAGAATCGTCAAATCAAGATAATTTGGAAGATGAGCTAGACATTAGGGAAGAAATTGAGTCTGATATTTCATTACTTATCGCACAAACACAATGTTTTCTTGAAAAACATGAAAGTAAATTCAAATCTACTAAATCTGAATGTGGCGATTCTGTTTCAAACTGTCGTAATTCATGCAATCAAAATTATAATTCAATGGGTTTTAAATTGCTAACTATTAAAATTGCGAACTTTGACGGAACTTACTACAAATGGCTCGAATTTCGGGACACATTCTCATCTCTTATCCACAACAATGACAGAATTGACCCAATTCATAAATTCTATTATTTGAATTCTCACCTTGAAGGAGAAGCTTCACGTGTCATCAGTAATTTGGAGGTTAGTTCGGCTAACTATAAGGAACCTTGGGATCTTCTCTGTGAGAGATATAATAATGAGAAGCAGCTGATAAACAACCATTTGCATTCTTTGTTTAACATTCAGCCAGTACATCGCGATTCCGCCAAAGGTTTACGATTTCTCATTGATCACGTTTCGAAAAATTTGCGCGCATTAAATACGCTGGGTGAAAAAACCGAATCATGGGATTCGTTGGTTATTTACTTGGTTGCCGCAAAACTCGACAATCTCACTAGTGTTAAATGGGAGGAACACAAAAATTGTTTTAGTAAAAGTCCTTCTTTAAATGATTTTTTCCAGTTTTTGATGTTTTAAAGTCTTTACATATTAATAAGCCCGAACGCCACAGCAATTATAAAGGCGAATCACACTCGTCGTCATCCTTTCATAAATCAGAAAAGTCACACATAAAATCATTCGCAGTTTCAGCCCCGACTGTATCCACTTCTGTGGCGTGTGTTCTGTGCAACGGCAGCCATCGCCTGTACGACTGCGCTTCTTTCTTGGGCAAGCCCGTTGACGAGCGGATCGCCGAAGTGTTGAGGTTGAGGTTATGCCTCAACTGTTTGCGCAAAGGCCACTCGTCTCGTCAATGTAGGTTGGGTCCTTGTTCTTCTTGTAAAGGGCGACACAATTCTTTGTTGCATAAAGAGCATTCCCAGGCTGTAAGCACCTCCGAATCACACGCAATCATAGCTACAACAGAAAGTGAGGTCGAGGGACTAGAGGGCGACTGTGACAACGTAATGAGTATGTCTATTGTATCTAATAATAATGTATTACTTTCAACTGCTTTAATAGATGTGTGTAATCCAAGCACAAACCAATGCCTAACAATCCGAGCTTTGCTGGACAGCGGGAGTCAAACGTCTCTAATAACAAACAAGGTTAAGAATATATTAAACTTGACTCCTCAGCCAACCCGAGTTGACATTGTAGGTGTGGGAAATCAACCTCTATCTAATTCTTTGCAACGTTGTACTTTAAAGTTAAAGTCAAAGCAAAACGATTTTGAAGCAAATATTTCATGTCTTGTACTACCTCAAATTTCAGCAAATTTGCCCAATAAAACGTTTGATGCATCCTTAAATTATTTGCCAAGCAACATTAAACTTGCCGACCCTACATTCAATCAGAGTGCGCCGGTAGATATGCTCATAGGTGCCGACTTGTTTTGGACTCTGATTGAATCTGACAAATTAGTACTTGGCCCAAACCAACCCACTGTTCTTAAATCCAAACTAGGTTGGTTATTGACCGGTCCGTTCATATCTAACAACAAATGCCTTGTCAATACTATACAATGTCATCATCTTATGTTCAATTCGAATGAGGATACCATCTCAAATGAATCGTTAAATAATGAGTTGACAAAATTTTGGGCACTAGAGCAAATTCCCCAAAAAGATAATCAGTTAACTGACGAAGAAATTGAGTGTGAAAACCATTTTGTAAAGCATACGTATCGGGATGAAAATGGTCGTTTTCACGTCAGGTTGCCTTTCTTGACAGAACCGAATTGCTTAGGGAATTCCTTTAATTTAGCAAAACGACAATTTTTGTCACTTGAAAGAAGGTTTGCACGAGATTCAAACCTTAAAAATATGTATTTACAGTTTATACAAGAGTATGCAGAATTAGGGCATTTATCCGAATCTAGTAAATTGATTCCTGAGCAGTCCTATTTTATTCCTCATCACGCTGTCTTACGGCCTTCTAGTGAGTCGACAAAATTACGCGTTGTTTTTAATGGAAGTGCTAAAACGACGTCTGGCTACTCATTAAATGATTTACAAAGTGCTGGTCCACATATTCAAGATTCTTTATTTAATATATTGCTTCGATTTCGCCAATATTCCTACGTGCTATCAGGCGATGTCGAAAAAATGTACAGAATGGTGCAAGTTCAAGACAATGATCGGGACCTGCAAATGATATTGTGGCGAAATCATGGCACAGAGCCTATAAAGTCATTGAGACTTCATACGGTTACATATGGTTTAACCAGTTCTAGCTTCTTAAGTACTCGTTGTCTATGGCAGCTTGGTGAGGACTGTAGCGATAGTAAAATAAAACAAATAATTCAAAACGACTTCGTAGTTGATGACTTATTAACCGGAAGTGACGATAAAGACGATTTATTGTACATAAAAAAATCAGTAGACAATGCACTCGCTGCTGGGTGTTTTAACTTAAGAAAGTATCGTTCAAATCTGCCATCCATTTTGATTGATCAGGAAAATGCACAAAAGGATCTCATCATTAGTTCATCGTCACATACATTAGGCGTCGGGTGGGATCCTAATGAAGATTTCATTCATTTTCCTACAAACTATGAAAATAAACCTACTATTACTAAACGATCAATATTATCGGAATCATGTAAAGTGTTTGATCCGCTTGGAATGTTAAGTATTTTTACAATTAAGCCCAAAATATTGATCCAAAAATTATGGATTCTAAAAATTGACTGGGATGAACCCGTGCCCCATGAAATCAGCCAATCATGGCTATCATTCGTCAGCAACATGAAGCATCTTCATGAATTACGCATTCCAAGGCATGTTTTATGTAAAGAACCTACCCGTATAGAACTGCATTCTTTTTGTGACGCTTCACAGACGGTTTATGGAGCCTGCGTTTATTTAAAATCCACTGATAAAGAAGGGGTCGTCACAGTACAACTACTCTGCGCGAAGGCCAGGGTAGCCACAGTTAAGCCGACAACTATTCCTCGCCTGGAGTTGTGTGCATGTCTTTTGGGCGCGCAGCTCGCGGACGCCGTGGAACGCGCCCTGCGTTGTGTGATCGTCCGCAAAATATACTGGAGTGACTCATCTATAGCGTTAGCTTGGCTAGGTACAAGGTACGATAAATTAAAAACCTTTGTAGCTAACAGGGTTGCAATGATTATAGAGCTAACAAAGGACTCCGAATGGCGTCATGTTCCCACTCACCTCAACCCAGCTGACCTAGCTACATGTGGCGTAGATTTAATTAAAAATAATAATTTAGATATATGGTGGAAAGGTCCTACTTTTTTGATTCAGCATGAGTCTTTCTGGCCCTTATTTGATTCAAATAATATTAAAAATATTCCTGAACTGCCTGAAGTTAAAGTCCATGTTAACACCATAAATGAAAATGAAACTAGTAAACAATCATTGCTCGACTTTAATCGATATTCAAAATTAAAATTTATTCAGCGTGTATTCACTTATTTGCTTCGATTTATTTACAATTGCAGAAATGTTAACAATAAAAAAGTGGGTGTTTTACAGCCTGATGAACTCTCTTTTTCCTTTCGAAAACTTGTCTATTTGTCTCAAGTCGATAGTTTTGCAAAGGATATCAACGTTCTTCGTTCTAAAGGAGTTCTGAACTCCAAAAGTCAGTTGATTTCATTGAATCCGTTTTTAGACGGTGAAAACAAATTAAGAGTCGGTGGACGCTTGACACTATCTTGCTATCCCTTTGATACACGCCACCAAATGTTGCTTCATGCCACATAGGCTTACTAAATTGTTATTTCAACAAGAGCACTTGCGTCTTCTGCATGCTGGCCCACAGTTATTGCTTTCTGCCATTAGAGAATCCGTTTGGCCTATTGCTGGCAGAGATTTGGCTCGTACCACAGCGAGACAGTGTGTTAGGTGTAGAAGAGTTAGGGGTGAAACACCAAGCCCTCTTATGGGCTCATTACCTGAACAACGTGTAAATCCCGGTTATCCCTTTGCTAGTGCAGCTGTCGATTTTGCCGGACCATTTTTAATAACCGACCGAAAGGGAAGGGGATGTAAAATAACGAAATGTTATCTTTGTTTATTCGTGTGCCTTAGATATAAGTGTGTACATTTAGAGGCCGCCAGTGAGCTCTCGAAGGATGCCTTCATCTTAGCTTTACGTCGATTTATCTCTCGCAGAGGAAAACCCGTAGAATTCTTTTCCGATAACGGCCGTAATTTTGTCGCAGCTGCAAAAGAAGTGGGAGACTTCTTAACTTCTAGTGCTGATGACGTGAGAGAGTTTTCTTCCGGAGAAGGCATCAAGTTTAATTTCCAGCCCGCATATTCCCCACATTTCGGAGGTCTCATTGAGGCCTGCGTACGGTCGGCCAAACATCACTTAAAACGCATTTTAGGACAGACGCACCTCACGTTTGAAGAGCTGGCAACTTTATTCGGTCAAATTGAGGCGATCCTAAATAGTCGTCCCATTTGTCCTTTATCGTCTAGTCCTGATGATCTACATCCTCTAACTCCTGGGCACTTCCTAATAGGAAGACCATTGACGTCTTTACCATCACAAGATTTGGAACAAACCGGCTTTAATAAAACAGCCAGATTTCAGCGGTTGGAGTCGGTTCGTCAGCAGTTTTGGAAACGCTGGCAGCTGGAGTATGTCACTGATTTACAGAAGAGACACAAATGGCGTGTTCCTAGCATACCTATACAGCCTGGAGACCTGGTCCTGTTAAAAGAAGAAAATGCTCCACCTATGCAATGGAAGTTGGGGTTTGTCTGTTCCCGGGCAAGGATGGAGTAGCACGCGTGGCAGAGGTGAAAACTACGACTGGCACTTACCGACGAGGTATCAAGTACCTGTGTCCGTTGCTGGAGCCGGCAGCAGTTCCTACTTTGGAAGCAGCAGCTTCCAAGGCCCCGGAGGATGTTCCGGCGCATCACTAGCACCTGAGGGAAAGGCGCGCGGGACGCGGAGGACCTGCCCCTCCACTTACTAGCAATCGCCTTGTCGAGCGCACGCGTTCGCATTCACACAAATTTTCATACATTCTCGGCCGCGGTCTATATTGTAGAACCTTCATTATAGTTTTAATTTGGAGTCAGATCTTTTGAATAATCACCCATCCATCCCCGTAAGGAACATTTAGGTATGATTAACTTTTACGGTCAATTCTTAAAAAACTTATCAGCCCATTTAATGCCTCTCTACGGTTTGTTGAAAAAGGGTAGGAACTATGTATGGGGTAAGGAGCAGAACGAAGCTTTCCGTAGGGCAAAGAGGGAATTGTGTGGCGCTGACGCTCTGGTGCATTTTGTTTGACGTGTCGTGGACGAGTGTTTTGACTTGCGACGCCTCGTCGTGCGGGCTCGGCGCGGTGCTGGCGCAGCGCGCGCCCGACGGCTCGGAACGGGCCGTAGCTTACGCCCCCCGTTCCCTTACAACCGCTGAAATTACTTACAGCCAAATCCAGAAAGAGGCTTTAGCCATCATTTTTGCCACGGAAAAGTTTCATCAATATATATTTGGTAGGAAATTAATTCTGCGGACTGACCACGCCCCTTTAGTAAATATTTTTGGCCCTAATGTAGGTATCCCGGCTACGGCCGCTAGTCGACTTCAGAGATGGGCCATAAAACTTTCAGCGTACGATTTCGATATAGAATATGTAAATACAGATAAAAATACGGCGGACGCCTTATCACGTTTAATTAAATCTCATAAAGACGAATCGTCTGTGGCCGAGGTAGAGTTACCCGAGCAGACATACTTACACTTTGCGTCAGAAGCCCTACTATTGGACTATTCGGTTTTAAAAAAGGAAACAGCTTCAGATACTATTTTATCTAGGGTCTCCATTTAAAGAGAGGTCGCTATGCGCGGGGCGCCGCGCGCGCTCGAGCGCGGCGACCACGTGTGGTGTCGCGACTACCGCTCAGCTGACCGGTGGGCGCGGGGAAAAGTTCCCCAAGGTCCTAGGGAAAACTAACTATAAAGTCACGTGCGATAAGGGCACCGAGGTACATAGACATATCGACCAAATAAGACATAGGGCTTCTAATGACAAAGAGGTAGTACGAACTCCGTCTAATTCCGCAAGCCACCGTAGGGTGTGAGTGTGGACTGAGGGACCACTTGGTTTTTAATGATTTTAGTAAGTGTAAATATAGTAGTAAGTATAGTAAGTGTAAGTATAGTAGTAGTGAATTACTTTGTAAAAAAATCTTGGAATTCGTAAAAAAATCACGAAAAAGTTATACAGCCAAAGGTGTGGTCCCTCAGTTCACACACTGAACCTTCCACTTCTGGGCAAGTGTTTAATATACTGGCTTATTTTGATGTTACAGATTTAGTAAAAACGTGTTTAAACGCATTCGTAATGACCGAAACGTATTTTGGCAATGATTATACACTCTTCGGCAGTCTCAAGCAGTCTTCCTTCTCTGGTCCCTGAGAGACCGCATAAAATAACTAATAAATCGGTACATTTGAACAAAAAAAAATTCAAATTTCTTTGCAAACATTAGTAAAAATTGCAAGGAAGATTATAAAAGTTAAACAAAAGCACAATTATTAATCAATTTAATCAAATTTATATTTCTTTGTGGTTCCTCAGTTCAAACACTATGAATTAATAAAATAATTAAAATATCCTAAAATATAAACATTATGGAAAGGTTTGTCGTACTGAGGTTTAGTTAAAATGTTTGAATACATGTACATATTTTTTTAACGTAAATTGATGGCGTATAATATAAGATAAATTGCTTTTTAATATTTCCTTAGCAGAGTGTTTATTAGGGTGTCCACACAATGAAAAGCATTTACTAACGTGAATCATTTTTAAATTCAACTTTTTAAATTTTCTTACTAACATTAAATGGACCAAGGAAAAACTGCATACAGCCAACTACATCTTAGATTCTGTAAGCAAAATTACGAAATTAAAAACAAACTAAGTATATGGTATCAGATTTGGTGCGGTAAAACATGTAGCTCGAATATGCTTGCCCTGCGTATTATGTTTAAAAAATAAAAAGGTGGTAAATTAACTTGAATTGATGTGTTTGGTTTGTTATTGCTGTAATAGGCAAATTAGTATTGTGTTGCAATGGATTTTTTATTTATACTTCTGTTTTCCGCGCAGCATAGAGGATATACCATAGCAGCATAGAGGGTAGACGCCAGTCTTGCAATAAATGCTTACAAGTACGCACGTCTATTAATATTCACCACGTTCTTAAGAGTAGAAATAGAAACCAACAACACGCCCACATCACATAAAAAACCATTCCAAACAAACAGAACATAGCATGTATTGTTATAACGCCTTAAGGTGCGTCCACATTTGTATCATTTGTGGCATGATCGCGTGTCACGATCACGCGTTTGGACGATTTTGCTACGCGTATCACACAGTTATATCGGACGCGTGCGGCATGATCGGCGCGCTGACAGTAAGCGTCCAAGCAGCGCGATACGCAGTCATGCCACGGCAACGTGAACGGATACGAGCAAATGATACAAGTGTGTACGCACCTTTACGCGTGCAGTATAATAACACGCTGAGGATGTTGTTGGGTCTTCCTAGATACTGCAGTGCTTCTGGCAAGCTCGCAGAAACGAATATTGATAGTTTTATGGCCATTATAAGAAAAAGAACCGCCTCCATAATGCGCCGCGTATGGGACAGCACTAACAGCATCCTAGTTGTGATGGCGAGTAGGCTAGATTGCCCGATAATGAGGCACTGGGCGAGCCATATATAATATTCGCACATACTTAACAATATATTTACAGTATGCCAAACTGTAAAACAGTTTCTTGGCGTCCATAATAGTACTAAAATAATCACTTACTTTTGATGCTCACCGTACAATAGTGTTAATATGAATTATTATTTTTGTAAACAGATATAATGAGGCCTATTCCGAAAATTTATTACACATTAAAACCATCTATACCAGAACGAAAAAAAGTTGCGGATAAACTATTTACTGCTATTTTTATAAGAAAACTTTTTAGCTAGGTACTTTATAAAAGTATGGACAAAGTATGTATACTTAGTCCATACTCGTACGATTGCTTATTAAAAAAATCCATTATCTGACTGACGTACCCCAAAGCAAAATGGAAGGGCTATGATTTTAGCAGTCGGTGTACGTATGTATGTTTGTATTTGCGTATGTTGAACGATAGCGCTTATAAACTCGACGGATTTAAATAATGTAGGTATCGTTATTACAGTCCAGGTGGCATAGGCTAAATTAATAGATCAACTTCAAAAAAGGAGAAGGGAGATAAAGTGAACCGAATGAAATAATATTCTTTGACCTTGTTTGAAACCTTTTTTTAGTAATCGGGTTTCATTGTTGTATTTACAGCTAGAAAGCAAGGATGATAATAGAAAGCTCTTTACCTGACAGTGATAAAAAGATGATTATTATTATTTTACAAGGATGTATGTATGTATGTATGTATGTAATCACTTTATTGCACATAAATTAATACAAAAAAAATGTATTTACAATCACAGATATGTACAAAGCGAACTTATCCCTGTGAGGGATCTCTTCCAGTTAACCTTTAAGCAAATGAAAGAAAAAAAAGTATACATTAAAGAAGATAGACAAACCAACTAATTAGGTACTTTAATATGCACAAAAATAAAACGAAGCCAAAATTATATTCTTATAAATTAAAAAATAGTAAATACTTACCTATAATATATACAAATAGATATAATACGAATACTTTATATATATTACATACATACCTATATTATATATATATATATATATTACATGTTAGATATAAATATATATATACATTTAAATCTTTAACCTTAATTAATAAATACATATATATTTAAGGCAAAAATGTCAAGAAATATTATAAAGGACAATTAATCTAGTCTGGTCTAGGGTCTTCCAGCCATAACTTTTTTAGCCTGGCCTTCAATGATGCCACAGATTGTGATTGCCTCACAGATACCGGTAAGTTATTCCATAATTTTACGGAATGCACAGTAAAGATTTCCTGTATGTACGTGACTTATTGGCCGGAAAGGCAAGAGAAAAATTGGCACTCGAGCGCAGGCGGTGGCCACTACCAGTAGCCATAAATGAAAATCTTTCGGATAAGTAAGGAGGTGAGGCAGGGTTAGATAAAACGTTAAACAGCAATGACAGGACATGCACATCTCTACGACGACGGATCGGAAGCCAGCCGAGCGGGTTTCGGAACTGGGATACATGATCGAACTTACGCAGCCCAAATATGTACCTAATGCAAACGTTCTGTAAGCGCTCAAGCTTGTCAAGCAGTTCCTCCTTAAGGTCTAGAAAAGCTATGTCCCCGTAATCGTAGAGCGGGAGTAGAAGAGACTTGGAAAAATATATTTTAGTGTGTAGTGGGAGCAAGTTCTGCAAACGCCTCAGAGAATACCTCGGATGTTATGTATCAATAAGCTATTATTTATTATTTTATGGACCAATAAGCTAAACCTGGATGTAGTAGAGGAATTTAGTCAACTGGGCTCCACACAGCTAGCAACGGGTCCTGTGAGAAGGACATCAGAAGACGGATTGGTATGGCGACGAGTGCTATGTCTCAAATGACCCGTGTATGGGCTGACAGAAACATCTCGAGCAAGACCAAGAAGCAGCTCGTTACCTCCCTCGTCTTCTCCATCTTTCTTTACGGCGCAGAGACTTAGACCCTCAAGAAGCCGACCGCCAACGCATCGACCCGTTCGAGATGTGGTGCTGGAAAAAAATAAAACCGACACACACGAAATTCTGTTTGATAAATTAAGCTGATATTGCATATTACACTGGTTTTTAATATAAAAATACCGAGATCCCGGGAGTTTTCCTCAAATACCGGTATTAAAAACCGGCCTGAAAAGGCGGGATCCCGGTATGGGAAGCCCTAACCGGTAACAAGCGTGTTTCCGCAACTTTAACCATCTTCTAATTACTTTGACGTTTGTATTGAACGACACGAGGGTCGTCTGAATAATCCGTTTTGTACGTGAAGTCATAATAAATTTAACCACAAATATGGAAGCTGTATACCTGTCAAATTTCAATGTTTTCTACTAGAAGCTTCTCTAGGCGTTAAGTACAATCTCGAAAACTTGATCCTAATATGAATGTTAACATATAAATATTTAAAGCCAGCCAACAATTTCTCATTGTTACTCAATCAAAGCAATCCGCAGCCGTCGGGGCGAGCTTGACGGCCGGCGGTAACAGCGAGTTTCCGCTACTCTAGCCGCGCTCTAATTGCTCTGACGTCTGTATAGGACGTACAGAGGCGTGAGCTACACGGCGGTGAGAACAATTAGTTGTGTACTTGGAGTCACATCGAATTTTAATTCACATTAATGTCAGTTTGCTTTCAGATGGGACAGTGCACGCAATATTGCGCGTAAAAACACGTCCTACGTAATAAAATGCTCAAAAGGATGATCTCGAAGACTATATCTTTACGTTCCTACGTATCAATATAAATAAATATAATAAATAGGACTACCGTGAGCCGTATACGTTATACCAACACAAACGCTTGCGCCAGCCAACAGTCTCATATTGTTCCTCAATTCGACTAATCCGCCGCCTCCGGCGCGTGGCTGACGGCCGGTAACAGCGAATTTCCGCTACTCTAGCCATGTTTTAATTGCACTGACGTCTGTTTTGGATTTCGGAGATTTTCGTTCAAAGGTACCTTTGAACGAATGAACGATGAAGGCCTCACTGTCACGTTCCTCTATCACGTTCTGCGTGCAAGCGACAGCGCGGAACTAGCGATAGGCTTATCTTCCACGTTATCACGTAAAATTATCTTAGACTTAAAAGATAACCAATTTTTCAGTTCTTATTGTCAATACAACAAGCACGAAAAGGGTACATGTTTCAATTTCCCTTACTCTACGTATAAGAAAGAAAGAAAATAAATTTAATCAGACGCATAGACAAAAAAAATTAAATCAAAACTATGTCCTGAAAAGGTCCTACCGCAGCATAATGCTGGCTCGTAAGCCAGCGCTGATCTTCCGGTCCATATAATGTATATTATCGTGATACAGCAAATAAACTACAGTAAAAGTAAGCAAAAAAAATAATTGCAAAAACACACTGCGTTCTTTTTTTGATTTTGTTAATAGTTCTGTGCGGAGTTGTATAATATAGGTATCATAGTTCAGTGACATACATACTAATATTATAAATGCGATAGTGTATCTGACTGTCTGTCTGTTACCTCTTCATGCTTAAACCGCATTTGGATGAAATTTGGTATGGAGATAGTTTAATTCGCGGGGAAGGACATAGGTTACTTTTTATCCCGGAAAAATACCCTTATCCGCGATAAACGAATTTAAGGCGGACGAAGTCGCGGGCAGAAGCTTGTATAATATAATCCATAGAGTACTTATAGAGTGATGGTCCAATCTAAAATTAATGCCTTTTTAGTATGATTCGCGGAGTTCTTATTCACAGATTATAGAGTAGAAAAACTCCTTTCTAATTCGTCGCTTTAAAATAAGCTAACAATTCGAACATACAAAAAAAAAATGTAATAAGGCACATGCATTTATCGCTTATAAACGTTTAAGGCGGACGAAGTCGCAGGCAGAAGCTAGTATAATATAAACCATAGAGTGCTTATAGAGTGATGGTCCAATCTAAAATTTATGCCTTTTTAGTATGATTCGCGGAGTTCTTATTCACATATTATAGAGTAGAAAAACTCCTTTCTAATTCGTCGCTTTCCACTAAATTCGAACATACCAAAAAAAATTAATAAGGTACATGCATGAAATTTTTTTATCGCTTTTCTTAACTAAATATCAAAATAACGTTAAAACTATTTCAAAATGTGAAATTAAAATTAAAATCGGCCAAGAAATACGCATAATATACGCATTATATATATTTTAAACTAGTTATTAGACAGTGAGGTCCGATACGAGGGTCACACTGAAAGTTTTTAGAATATCAATAATAGCCCAATTTGTTAAAAAAAAAATTGTATTCCTTTTCAAAATAGTTTCCGTCGCACTGTATACATTATTCCATGCGTTGGAACCAATTAGAAAAGCACAAAGCCCATTCTTCCTTGGGTACCTGCGCCATGGCCTTTTCGTACGCTGGCACCGCCTCTTTAGCGTTCGGGAACCGTATGCCTCGTAGTTGTTCTTTTATTTTAGGGAATAAATGAAAATCAGACGGTACGAGTCTGGACGACGAGATGAATTCTACGTGGCGCCGCTGAGAGTATGCTCTGCAGCGGCGCCACAATCAATGCCCACTATTTCGTCCTCCGGTATAGGTACAGCGATAAAGCTCATATGTACATGGTGTACCAACGTAAGTACATCATTTTACCATATAATTCAATGATTTTTATTATGAAGGCGCCGCCGCAGAGCAGCACACAATTAAAACACTCAATGAATATTTTTAAGAATAGAATATATAGAATCAGAAAGATAGTGTACTCGATATTTTAAGCTATCAATATATTAAGTACCATTTAACAACTAAATGCAAACAACTCTAAATAAACCGGAACAGTGCACCTGTTAGCTCTACAAATCATTTATTACAAAAACCAGTGATTTTGCCCATGAGTTTGAGTGCTAGGTAAATAAAAGAGTCCAACCGCGTTTACATTGCAATATTATTATGCCAGTATGTTTGCCATTTCACAAAGTACTCTGTTAAGTGAGCAATATGCAGTTGGCAATAAAAATGTGCAGTGCGAGTATATTGTGATTCGTTTACGTAACGCAGAAACGGTCTGTGTCCGAGAGCGAGTGTGACGGTGCGTGTAAGTGCTCCAGATAACCCCCTCCTAGCGGCTGCCCGACCGAGAGACCTTTCTCCGCTAGCCAACCAGTGACACAGTGACCGTGTTACTGCAGGGCCTATGCCATGCACCACAATAGTGTCCTCGTGGCGCTGCTGGCCGTGTACTTGACAGCATCGGCACTATTAGCCGCCGCGCAAACGGTACGCGCTGACTCCGATCTGTCGTTCGCCGAAAACGTCTATGTTAAGCTATCTGGCGCATGTGAGTTTGTGTTAACAATAAAGTGATATGTGTAACATTTTTATCTATGTGCTTCATATATCCTGTCTTTTACAGGTAGGGCAATCATGGATCTTCGGTATAGTGCGATGAATACGAATAATGAATTATTAAAAACCATGAAAATCGTCTGGATCGATGGGAATAAAACAAAAACATTTTCTGTGGATGAATCATTCAAAGCCTTGACGACAGGTTTAATGTTTGATATCACTAGACAGACCAAGGTTATTATCCACGGATATAAAGATAGTTCACAATCCCAAGTGCCGTTGCAGATGGCCAAAGCGTACAGCGAGAAAGCCATGTTTAATGTGATAATGGTCGACGCGGAAGAAATGATTAATAAGGGATATATTTTTTCAGTACACAATTCTCGTTTAGTTGGGAAACGGCTCGCTAATCTTTTGGCCAATTTGGAAAAATTTGGAGCTAATGCAGAGGATTTTCATCTTCTTGGCATCAGTCTCGGAGCGCACATCGCCGGCTGGGCCGGGAAATATTTTCGGCGATACAAAGGACGCAATTTGGGCCGCATTACCGGATTGGATCCCGCCGGGCCCTGCTTCTCGTATGCGTATAGTGATCAGAGATTGGATAAAATGGACGCTAATTATGTTGATGTAGTTCATTCGAATAGATTAGTGCAAGGTGTTATCGAACCGTTGGGTCATGCGGACTTTTATGTTAACGGCGGAGGCCCGAACCAACCGGGTTGCTTTTCACCCTCCTGTAGCCATCTGCGCGCTGCTCAAGTGCTCACAGAAAGCATTAGAAAACCTAAGTCCTTAGTTGGTGTTAAATGTGAGAGCTGGCAGACTTTTATGACTAATAAATGTGCAGAAAACGATTTTGCGGTGTTAGGTTATGGGTCCTCTTCCACAACTCGGGGTTTATATTACTTGCGCACTTCCTCGAATGCTCCTTTCGGACTCGGTATGAGTGGGACTAAAAATGTTAAAGCCAGTGAAGATACATGGTTAAGAAATTTAAATCTAACTTAATTGATGCTTGTATACCTTATATATATATTATGTTTGTTAAACTTTGCTGTTAATCGTTGCCATATTGTTTGTAAAGCGGATTAAATAATTGTAATAGCTAATTTGTTTATCACATACATCACTTCACAAAAATGAATATTAACAAATATCACAATTTTGTTGAGTAAGCTAAGAAGTTACAAGTTGATTTATTTGATACGGTCGTAATAAATAATCAAATGACACGTTTTCGGAATCCCAATAAAAATATCGGTCGCGGAAGTGTAACCAATTAAGTAAGTGCTTGCAGATAGGTACGGCGAGTGTTCGGCGGAGTTTCGTAATTTCGGAACTAATCGTACCGTGACAAATAAAGGCTATTGGTAACCCAAGAATAATTCGATATTGCTTCGTAAGATATTTCCACGGATGAGTGGTCCGCATTCAGTATTTCTACGACACGAAAGAAAGTAAATTTTAAAAATACAGATTGCTTAACAAGTAAATTGAATGCATGGCATTGTTGACCATAGATTGCATTAAATTGTTATTTTAATAGTCTTTTCTTCAGGGTAAATTTATTATTTCTCATAAAACAACATCACATATCTTTTTACGATACCCATAATACTTATTAAGGATTTGCCTTGTCTCGTAAACTCCCCATCTAAAGGTCAACTGAGTTCTGCCCACGACATAGTATAATTATCAGCTTTAGATAATTATACTATGTTAATTAGACTACCAATTTTACTAAATACTTAAATTGTATTTATATTTTAAGCTCATTCGTAAGACAATGAAGAAAATATTTTTTAAATTAATTATACCAATTTCGTGCAATTTTAAGTTGTGAGTTACATGTAGGTATATGTAATATACTCGTACTATTGCCAATTCACTTAATTAAATAAAGAAGTATCAGAGTTGTATAGAGTTTGGCGACGAAGTTCTTGTTATTGTAGTGTAGCACATTCGGCCTGAACTTAATTGGCTTGGTTTGAATTGACTCCAGAGTAAAAGCTTCCAATACGGTAGGAAACTTATACTCATGGTTAAGAATAGAATTTGCCCGCAGAATTTATGACCAGTTTCGACAGACCGTTTCGTCGGTACGGTATAAAGGATAAATATCTGTTTTTGCCACGACTTGTTAAATGTTGCAGATTTGTCGTGGCAAAAACAAATATCGATGAAATGTCAATTTAGCCGGTCGAATTAAAAAAGCGGCCAAGTTCGAGTCGGACTCGCCCATGAAGGGTTCCGCAGCCGTTTATACAAAAAAAGCACTACAGATGACAAAAAATACGATATGAAAAAAAAACACTAGCAAAAGAGCGTATCTCCCCGGCACTTAAGTCCTTTTGCTGAGAAGCGCAGTTTTTTGGCAATAACTTAAAAACGGTATGTCCAATCATGTTCAAAACAATTTTCGTTGTAAGTATTTATATTTTAATTTTTTTTATATTTTTTTAACATACCGTTTAGAAAATAGAGGGGGGGGGGACACAATTTCTGCTACTTTCGGAGTGAATATTTCTGAAAATATTCACTAAATCAATTTTTATTCTTAGAAACCTCAAAGTGTATTTAGAAGTACTGTTGAAATATGTGCCACACCTTGATATTTGCTGTTTTTTTTTTTTCAGTTTTGGTTACATGTATGGAGTGCCGCCCCTAGAAATATATGTATATACATATTTTATTATCAAACTAAGTAGAGGTTTACAAACGACACCTGTGCTCCAAATTTCATCAATGTTATATCTTTTTTTTTTAAAGTAAAATGCCTGTGACATACGGACGGGCAGACAGTCAGACATGACGAATCTATAAGGGTTCCGTTTCTGCCATTTTGGCTACGTAACCCTAAAAATCGGTCAATTGCGAGTCGGACTCGCACCTTCAGGGCTTCGTACAAACTTAACCTAACATTATTACCCGGTTCAGGTTAAGTTTGCACCTGATGCATTGCATACAAATGAGGCAAAGTGCAAACTTAACGCAACCGGGTTGATCAAATAGGATTTTTGAAAATAAAAAATAATTTGCTAGTTCGAGAAAGACTGTATAATTTTCGTGTAATATTTATGTTTATTTATACAAATTATGATTTTTTTTAATATGTTATTTGGTAAGCTTCGGAGATAAAAGTTGTTCCATTTACCTTCATAAAATTCTTTGAAAATGTGCAGATCAAGATCCCTTTGATAGGTATGAACCCAATTTGGCCTAGTAGCTAAACTTTTCATTTTCGTTTAATCGTTCGTTTTCTAGGAACTCTTAAATATATTATTACCATTTCGAAAATGTGTACTAGGAACGAGTTCTAGGAACCAGGCAGTAATTTTTTTTTAATAAGCTTTCCACTAACCTAAAAATTATTACAAACTGTGACGCGTTCAGTAAACAATTGAAAACATATTTGTTGATGCTTCTACAGTATTGAAGAAATATTTGCACAAGATTAAGAAACAATGCTTACCAATTATGAATCAAAATAATTTTTAATTAAATAAATATATATTTTTTCTTTCTATTATTAAGTGTATGTACTAATTGTGTGGTGTATGTACTAATTTCAAACACATTCATTGTATTGTTCATGAATAAATATTGAATTGAATTGAAATTGAATATTGGAAATGTAGTCTTAACAATATTGCAGCAGCCATATTTATAAAAAAATGCCACATATATATCGCAGATTTAGTACAAATACAGAACTGCTATAAACCAACATGAACCTAGGACGAACGAAATAAAATCACTTTCATTTGCAGTCATACCACTCTTGACAGAGTGGTCGTAGTAGACATTTACGATTGTATGCGTGGCAGATGTAGCTCGCCTCACGATATTTCGCAATTTCTCCCTGCTGGCAGACATTCTAGAGCACTGGGGTACGGGGCCTCCAACCATGGCTCTTATTTGGTTGGTCCATTCGCATTGGAGATCGTCCACGCGGTCGAGTTTCCTCTATTGTAACTTGCACAAGTCTGCTATCTTTAACGGACTTCCGAAAAAGGAGAAGGTTCTACTATGTTCGACTGTTTGTATTTTTTTTTACTTATTTGTACTGAGTTTAATGCTAACTGTATCAATCAATAAATACATAGTTAGTCGAAAACAATTAAAATGACAACAAGTAAATATTCCAATATATCTATAAGCCACGGACGTCCACAGCACAGCTGAACATAGGCCTCCCCTATAGCTCGCCACAGAGTGCAATTCTGCGCAGACCGCATCCATCGACTCCCGCGACACTTACGAGGTCATCCGTCCACCTAGTCGCGGGCCGTCCTACGCTGCGCTTTCCTTGGTCGTCACTCCAGGACTTTACTGCCCCAACAGCCATCCGATAAGCACAAAATATTCCAAACATAGTAATTATAATATAATAGTAATTACGCTGTGAAAGTTTCTAGTGACTACCTATTATGGTTCGAGAGTATAAGGGCTCTGTGGATGGACAGAGAAGCAGACAGTGCAGGCTTATATTTAATAGAGTTTCTTTGGTAACCTTTGGGTACAGAGACCTAGAAAAGGTTTAAATATGTCAATACTTGAAGTTTATATTAGGTCTTAGAATGCTAATAATTAAGTAGTTCACCTTTCGATGACCGGTTTGGCTCACTGGGAGTAACGTTGCCTGCGAAGCTGAGGTCCTGGGTTCAAATCCCGGTAAGGGCAAATATTTGTGTGATGAGCATAAATATTTGTTCCTGAGTCTTGGATGTTTTCTATGCATATAAGTAATATATCTATGAAATATATCGTCGTCTAGTACCCATAACACAAGCCTTATTGAGCTAACCATGGGGCTCGTTCGATTTGTGTAAAATTGTCCCTTAATATTTATTTATTTATTTAATTATATTTCGATAATTATGTTTTAGACACCATGTGCCCTGAGACTGACGAACGTAGCCAAACTTATCTAATTTAAAGTCGCCTCGGTATTTGACAAGCCGCGCAGATTAATTATTTGCCAACTAACTAATTAACTAGTTTGGTTACGCACGCTGTACACAATACAAGTTTTCCAAAGATTAGTCAGGTATACCGAGCAAGCACCATTAGCGTATTTGCCCCAAGAACTTAATAATAGGCAGGGCCTCCTAAGAACCCATTGTACAGGTAGCTTTAACGGTAATTATTTTCACCAGCCTCTTATCACGGCATGAAACTGTAAGTAAATACAACGCAAGTGAACACTAACGTCTAGACTTTCATAATTAATTTTAATTATGCCCAAAACATAACTAAATTAAACTTTTTGCGAAATTGTTTCAGAATGCGTGCTACATAAGGGGTGAATTATTAAGGATCTGATTACGAATTACTTTTCCTTTGCTTCTGACGTCTTTTGTTCAATTAGAATGAAAACATTCCGAGTTCTTATGAATGGATTCAACTTCTTTGCGGGGTTTATCACGGATTTTTGTTTTATAATACTATTTCAGGTTGTATCTTTTTATGATTTGATATGATTATGATATGAGTTTGTAACTGACAAATTTAATCAAAACACAATTAATCTAAAAACATAAATACTTTATTCGGTATATTTAATTACTACACGGTGCCCCCAACTTCGTATCTACCGCGTACGTAAACAAGTAATAGCCTTTTTTTCGCTCCAGCGTGGTCGGGTAAAAAGTATCCTATCAAAAATATCCTCTATATCAAATGTATCTTCGTACCAAAAATGGTAGAAATCCACAGCTCTTTTCGGAAAGCATACACTTTTGAAGTATAAAATATAATTGTAAGGCAATATAAAAAGCTTAAAGCAAAATCCCTCATATTCCTTAATGTAGGGTCTTACTGTAATGTCGATAAGCATGACTGGGCGACTGAGCGTTACATGCATAGTAATATTAGTTCTAGCCTGATAAGTAAATAAATTATTTTTTACTAGGGTTCCGTAGCTTAAAATGTCAAAAACGGAACCCTTATAGTTTCGTCATGTCCGTCCGTCCGTCCGTAAGTATGTCACAGGCATTTTACTCGAAAACTACAAGATGTATATTGATGTAATTCGGAGTTTAGGTGTCTTGTGAAGGCCGCTACTTAGTTTGATAGTTGAATAACAAAAAAAATATTTCTAGGAGGGGCACTCCATACATGTAACCGAAACTGAAAAAAAATCAGCAAATATCAATGCGTGACACATATGTTGATAGTACTTTTAAAATCATTTTGAGGTTGCTAGAAATAGTTTTTGATTTAGTGGATCATCATTCGCTTGTCCTTATCCCATTCACTTGGGGTCGGCGCAGCATGTTTTTTTCTTCCATACCTCTCTATCACTCGTCATCTCGTCACTCACATCCTTCCTCTTAATTTCATCTCTCACGCTATCCATCCACCGTTTCCTTGGCCTACCCCTCCTCTTACATCCTTTCACATGCATATCTCATCACCGCATAACATGTCCTTACCACCGTTGGTGATTTGTTCTCAGCTTATCGACTACGGGTGCTACTTTCAGGCTTCCTCTTATATACTAATTCCTTATCCGATCCATTCTCGTCACGTCACTCATCTATCTCAACACATATCTTCTCATTTCCGTAACATGCAATCTGCTTTCATCCGTCACCTTTGCGGCCCAACATTTCGATCCATACATGACGACAGGTCTTACAATGCTCTTGTAGATTTTGCCCTTTAATCGAAGGGGCATTCGGGCATCGCATATTACTCCCAGCTTTACGGCCATATATGTCGCAGAGATGATGACAGGTGGAGTCAGCGAGCGCTACACTGGAGACCTCGAACTGGTGGCAGAAGCGTTGGAAGACCGCAATGGTCGGTCGACATCAAAAAGACGGCGGGGTCAACCTGAAATAGAATCCATGCAAGAGGCATATGTCCAGCAGTCGACACATATATGCTGAGAAGAAGAAGAAGAAGAAGAAGATATTACTCCCGAGACCTGACGCCACTTCATCCATCCTGCGCTGATTCGGTTTTTAATGTCACGGTCAATATCACCATCCGTACTGTATGAGTGACCCTAGGTATCAGAAATCGGAAAGTTTGAGTTAGTGGATATTTTCGGAAATAATCGCTCCGAAAATTGCATAAATAGGGAATATGCATGAATTTTAATTTTTGCTTTATTAAAAGCTTATTCATGTAACAAACAGAAGACAAAAAGAATTTTTCAAATAACTCTAAAAATACCCATGATATAAGCCATCAAACATTTCATTCTATCTCTTTCTAGCAAAACAGAATTTAATATGGAGTTTATATGACCGTAGTAGACTGTGACGTAACAGTCTATGTCGGACCTCTCTGTCAAATCGCTGCCTAATTAGTAGTTTAAAATGCTTATATCGTACGTATTTCTTGGCCGATTTTAATTTTAATTTCACTTTTTGGTATAGTTTTTGCGGTATTTTGATATTTCTTTACGAAAAGCGATGAAAAAATTTCATGCATGTTCCCTATTGTGTCCCCTCCCCCCTTTATTTTCTAAACCTTATGTCCAAAAAATATGCGAAAATCTCAAAAATAAAACTTATCAACATGAGCGGATTTATTCTTTTGGAGTTATTGCCGAAAAACGGCGATTCTCAACAAAAGGACGCAAGTGCCGTGGAGATACGCTCTTTTGCTAGTGCATTCGTCATAACGTATTTGTTCCATCTGTAATGCATTTTTTCGTAAGGACGGTTGCGAAACCCTACACTGAACATGGTCCGACACGGTCTTGGCCGGTTTTATCCTATACTCGCAAGCAAAACTTTTATTTCTTCTGAGCAACTAATTTTTGTACTGGAACCATTATTTCAAGAAAATTTTTAAGAGTCCCCGTCAAGCTCGGCCAAATTTCACCTTCCCATACAAACGAAGTTTTGTTCTCATTTTAAAAGTACCTGATGGATTGTAACGAAACTTTGCATATACAATGATATTAAGTATATCTAGGCCTGTAATTAGTTTATATGGCTCCTTTAGAAAACAGACGAAATTACAGCAAAAACAAGTTTTGTATGAAAACGTAAATTCGCTGTATTTTTTTTACTATGGTATCTGAAGCTATATAATTTAATTACATGCCTGTATACACTTTCAATTATTCTAAGTACAAAGTTTCAAAACTATCTTTGTATGGAGAACCGAGCTTACCGGGGACTCTTAACCGGCCTAAACTATGTTTGAAAAATTGCCATTGTAAGAATAATAGCGCCATCTCGGATAATATATATGTGGGAAGATGTTTGTGTCGCCTTCACGACAAAACCTCTAAACGGATTTCTGATACATTCTAACGTGAAGATAAGCTTTTTTGCCACTATGATGAAAAACTAAAGATAACCTTGTACATTGAAATAAAACAATTTAACGGAATATATAGCGTATATTATCTCATTTTAGTTCCCGCCGTTTCGACGTTAAATTTTTGTTTCAGAGAGCCAGGGGTATCTGCGACAATCAATATCCGACTGCTGAGTTGCAGAATGTCAAACGTGCGCTTCGAGCCAACGAGCTCCAGATACCACGTTCCAAGCAGAATCCCAGTACGAAGAAACCAACAGTCGAGCGTAAACCTGCCGTATTACCATATGTGAAAGGGGTCACAGACAAGATCGGAAACATCTTGAAGCGTGCTTCTATAAAAACATATTTCAAGCCGTTGAAGAATGTGTCTCAATACCTTAGACTCGTGGAGAGTAGCACCCCTTTGCAGATTGCAGGCATTTATAAGCTGGACTGCGAGTGTGGTCTTTCATACATTGGTCAGACGAAACGCAGTATATCAACCCGGGTGAAGGAGCACATAGCAGATGTCAAGCACCGTCGGTGTAATAGGTCTGCAGTCTGTGAACATGTCATTGACAAACCAAACCACTCAATTACGTTTGATAAACCTTCTATCCTTGCCAAAGAAAAAAGATATTTTCCCAGAATGCTACGCGAGTCTATTGAGATTAAAAAGCATCCTAATTTCAATAGAGAAGATGGATTGTCACTACCACCAGCTTGGGATCCTGTAATACATCTCATCAAGGAACAAGCGAGACACAGGACTGCAAAACCTTAATTTCCGAACGGTGTAAAATATCTTATCGGTTTAAAAGTAGTTTAATAGTCTCTGTTTTTTTTTTAAATATTATAATTAGTAATGAGGTAGCCTGGGAGTTTTTCTTTGCAGCGTTTCTTTTCACCTCAGTACGCCTCATTTGTGAAATGCTGCTTGGTAAATTATTAGAATAAAATAATGAAGCCCTTCTGGCACATGTGTAACTGTCTTTACAGCTTAGGCCCATCTGGCATGTATGTACACCTTTATTTGTGTTTTTTCAAACAAATGGGTAGTTTGCACAAATTGTAACTTTGACAGAGGAAAATACATCTTTTCTCAGTCCACCCGTGACCATGGAAAGCTGGAAAGCTTCCGAAACGTCGGGAACTAAAATGAGATAATATACGCGATATAATCCGTTAAATTGTTTTATTTCAATGAGTAATAATCGCGGAAACAGAAGAAAATATTATAACCTTGTACACTTTAACGATGAAGTTGCGGGTAACCCCTAGTATTATTCCTTTAAGTCCCAAATCGGATACAGTTTCTAAGGTTGACTTCAAATTGAGTTGTATAAATTATAGTCACAACAAGCTATCCCATAATAATGGCAGCTGACGCGCGCCGTAAGAAAGAAAATATTGCGCCGAGAATGTCGATAAGGACATATTGGTGATCGCTATCGCAGTATATATTAATGTCCGAAGTTTTCTGCGATTCGCGCCATGCGAGCACCCACACAATGAGCAATACACAGTAAATGTATTATACACACTGTATCGCAATGTGATACAATGGCGAAGCAAATTAAAACTCACTGTTTTGTTCTGTTTCCGCGATTATTACTTTTTTAAATAAAACAATTTAACCGATTATATCGCATATATTATCTCATTTGAGTTCCCGGCGTTTCGGAAGCTTTCAGCTTTCCATGGTCACGGGTGGACTGCCACCTGGCCACCTTATTTAAATAAAAAACTCACTACTTAATGTTCCCCCTACTATCATATCAAGCAGCAAATGTGTAAGGCCCAAAAAGTTGGACTCGAACTCACGTAATTAAATTATCTATGAAAGTTTCCGTTGTGCAACGAACAATAGGGTATATGCATAAAAAATGTTTACCGTTGTTCTTAACAATATATCAAAACAACGAAAAATAATTTCAAAAATTGGAATGAAGATTAACATTGGCCAATAGAAATAATATACGTTTTGCGAATAGAAATACGTATGATATAGGCATTTTAAACTACTAATTAAATAGCGATTTGACAGAGAGATCCAACATGTACTGTTACGTCATAGTCCTCGCTGGCTTATATCTTGGTTATTTTTATAGATATTCGAAAAAATATTTTTGTCTACCGTTTGTCACATAAATGAGCTTTTTATAAAGTAATAATAAAAATTCACGTATATTTCCTATTAACCAAACAATGTAGTATTGTCGTCGCACAACGGAACATTTCACTTTCATCGGGTTTGTATGCTTACGGCTAACGATAGTCCAACTTTTTGGGCCTCACCCACATGCTGCTGGATATGATAGTAACAACCAACTCTTTTTTGTCGTTTTTGATTCTGTGTACCGTTTACTTTCAATTTTTTCTAGGTTTTTCGAAAAAAAAAAATACTCAGGTACCTGTTTTTTCAACAGAGGCTAGGGAATATGCATGAATTTAAATATTTGCATTATTAAAAGCTCATTCGTGTAACAATCCGTAGAATTTTTTTTCTTATAACTACAAAAATAACCAAGATAACATTTCATTCTATTTCCTTCTAGCAAAGGAGTTTGTATGGCCGGAGTGTACTACGACGTAAAAGACATGTCGGACCTCTCTGTCAAATCGCTGGCTAATTAGTAGTTTAAAATGCCTATATCGTGCGTATTTCTTGGCCGATTTCAATATTAATTTCACTTTTTCAAATAGTTTTTAGGATATTTTGATATTTTGTTAAGAAAAGCGATAATAAAAATTCATGCATATACCCTATTACAGAGCAATTGATTTAGAAAATAACTGTCCTTAGTTACTTATTGGTATATCACACTATAAGTAATGATTGGAATAAGAGTCATGTGCGTGTGTAAGTATGTGTATATGTGTAATGTATACATAATTATTGCCTAGGCGTGACCCTTGAAAGGGGCTCTGCTTAATAGGAATGGGTCAACAAACTCAAACAAAAAATGCGGCAGGCGAAGCAATCTTAAAAATTAAATATAAGAGGATTTGTGCGAACTTCGAGTGGCTATTTGAAATGTACTTAAAAAAACGCATCAATAAATCTTATTGTAAAGGCGACATAATTGCTATAGTTAGCAACACTTCACACTTGTCTTGACTATTATTTTATTAATCAAGGTTACTAACGTATTCAATTCAAACAAGCTCTTAATAGTACACTAAATAGCAGCCATTATAAATAAGGAAAATCACAAGAGATTGTCTCGATTATCAAAACAGTATAATTATTCGTATCCTGTGAAAGTAAATTACGAGATTTCTTATAGGCATAAGTTCGCCTTGATACTAATGTCATCTGCCGTGACTATATTTTTAACCAGCTATTATCTATACCATTAGAAAGTAAAAATGAAATGTCTATATTTTGAAGATATTTTCAAACGCACTATGTGGAGGTAGCTGAAACGGTTTATTTTTTGTATGTTTGTATGGGTCGGTGTGGCTTCATTACGCCAATTCGGCTAAACAGATTTCAAATATTTTTAGTAAACGGGTAGCTGGGTATCCACAGAGAGGTATAGGATAATTTTTATCCCAGTTTTTTTTCCTCCGCTGACGAAGTTGTTTTACTGTACAATAAAGATGTTGAAAAACATACATACGTAGTGATATTTATTTAAAATATATGTGTGGTGTGTGGCTAACTTGTAATTTGAAAATCATTCGCAATTCCTAAAGGTGTCACAATTTGACAGTAGAAAAAAAAAACATATAAAATCCTGATATACTTAACAAACAAAATAAAAAACTGCGTACAAATTTTGAGTTCGATACCTTAAGTGTAGCCTGTTTTATGTGTCTTAAAAGTTGAGTGGGAAAGTCCATTTTTAAAGTATGAAAATATTAATAACTAATAATGCCATTCAATAACCCATAAAATGTTTTGTAATTTTTTTATAAAACCTTTTCGATAAACGCAAGTTTTAACATAGCTGCAGAACAAAGTTCTTATTTTCTCTATACAAGATAAGCGTTTCACATGCTTGTAGTATCAAGTGTTTTTTGGGATAGTCCAAAAATGTGCTTTTAACGTCGTTGTATCATCTCAGGGAGTTTTTATGATATGCGAGTAGTTTTTTCACAAATATTTCTGTTATTAAGACATCGTTTATTATCATACCATAAAAAATTGACAAAATAGCCTATTGTGCAGAAAAGTCAACATACTAAATAGAATTCTTGTAATGTGACCGAGGCACGCCTTGCGAATCACGAACCTGATGAATTTGCTGAAGATAAAATTCCCGAACTAGAACCCGCAGCCAAAGCAGTTTCTATGTCCATAGCTAGAGAGCTTTAGGAACTGCTAAGTTGATTGTATTTTTTTTATTCTATGCTTGACATTTAAAATTAATGATACTAGAATAACACAATATTATTTACAAAAAATTCACAAACACCCACACTGAATAGTCTGAATACGTACTCTAACCAATAGTTACTTGACAAAAAATGTCAATGGTAGGCTCAAAGATATAAAAGTACCCATGCGAACTAATTGCGTAAAACAATTCATGCATTTGATTTATTATTTACTAGATTTTACCCGCGGCTTCGTCTGAGTGGTTTGCCGGAATAAAAAGTAGCCAATGTCACTCACCAATAACAAGGTTTCTACTTTTGCGCCGATTTGATCTCGAAGATATGCCCAACTTAAGAAGTTCGCGGGTGAGAAAAAAGATATAACCCTCTTTTTTAATTCAGTGTAGTCGCGTAAAAAGTATCTTTTAACCTCAATGGATGCCCATCTACCTGCGGACCAAAAAGAGTAGAAATGTGTTGAACGATTTTGAAGTGATGAAGCCAAAACGACGCATACAAATATACAGAAAGTCCAAAAAAATAAAATCAGTGACCTTTACGATTCAGTGACCTTTATTTGAAAATATATTCAATATACAGACAGACATTTAATTTTTACAACTTTAAAATAGTATAGATTGATATTTTTAAAATCGCCGTTTTGAGGAAAAATGTGACTTGACTTTCAACAAAAAATAAAACTGACTCCAAATACAACACTAAACAATAACTGCATAATTTAGTTTCCTCAATTTACTTTCAAATAACCGTTTTTCTACTCAGTCCACGCAATATATACAATTAATGTTATTTTGGAGTCGGTGCCATCGGGTAGCAACTTACTAAAATCGTAAATTTTCAACCTTTTACACATTCATTTGATGGCGCTGGCGCCAAATAGAGGATAACAAAATTCATTTGACAATATCAACTTGTTTTCAATCTAGATCGGTCCAAAGTCAACACTGAATTTGTAATTTATTTCATGTTTTTTAATAATTTCTAAAATCATGTAGTAGTAAGGTTTTTAATATTTTCTCCTGTTTCCGCGATTATTACTCATTTAAATAAAATAATTTAACGGATTATATCGCGTATATTATCTCATTAGAGTTCCCGTTCCCGACGGTTCGGAAGCTTTTCAGCTTTTCATGGTCACGGGTGTACTGAGAAAAGATATATTTTCCTCTGTCAAAGTTACAATTTGTGCAAACTACCCATTTTTGAAAAAACAAATACAGGTGGGAGTTTTTCTTTGCAGCGTTTCTTTTCTCCTTAGTACGCCTCATTTGTGAAATGCAGCTTGGTAAATGATTAAAGTAAAATATTTAAGCCTTTCTGGCACATGTGTAACTGTTTCTACAGATTAGGCTCATCTGGCATGTATTTACAACTTTATTTGTTTTTTCAAAGTGGGTAGTTTGCACAAATTGTAACTTTGACAGACTAAAATATATCTTTTCACAGTCAACCCGTGACCATGGAAAGCGGAAAAGCTTCCGAAACCTTGGGAACTCAAATGAGATGGTATACACAATATAATCCATTAAATTGTTTTATTTCAATGAGTATTAATCGCGAAAACAGAAGAAAATATTATATAGTTCCTGTATCGCTAGTGATAAATTACATATCGTTTTCAAATCGAAATGAGTATTATTTTAAGGACTCGCCCCCCTATTGCCTAACGCGATTGACGCTCGTAATCAGAACCAAGTGTCATGATTTTGTATGGGCTAAAACAGTTGGTTCCGATACCAATTGCTGCATTTCCTTAGGCAATAACCCCTCCTGCTTACTCAAATTAGGTAACTAGGGGCATTATTGCCTAGCAAAATTTTGACAATTGGTATCCGAATCAACTGTCATAGCCCATACAAAATCTGACACTTGATTCTGATTCCAAGCGTCAAACGCGTTAGGCAATAGGCCCCCCTATAAGTCTAAACAGATTACTTTGAGATATGACAGATAACAGCGCCAACATTAGTTTTACTTTTAGCCACTATGGGCACTCCGATCGATTATATTACCCCCACATAGTGCTTCGCACCCCGCGAATACCTGAAAAAAAATCTGCACGTGTGGCCACATATTTGGACAGTTCTTTTAAAAATTATTTTAGGTTTCTAAAAAGTTAATATTTTCGGAAATAATGGTAGATAATATAGGCAGCCTAATCGCTACAGAGCGATCTTTTCCAGATAGACTCTTGGGTGGCGAAAATGACACAAATTAGCTAGGATAAATTAGAACATAAATATACACACTAGTACATATATACAATGGGTATAAAAATAAATAAGAACATAAATATACCAGTGGTCCCACAAATAGCCGACCTCGCTAATAAATAAATATTACAGGTAATTTTTTACACAAATCGAACTAATCCCATGGTAATTGGGCAATAAGGCTTGTGTTATGGGTCCTAGACAACGATATAATTAATAGATATATAGATAATAGATAGCAATACTGGCAGAAAAATAAGAAATAAATGAATATTCGAATTTTACGGCGCATTAATTTAAAAAAGAAGATTCTTAGTTCTTTTGTTTTAGTGTCACAGCCATTAATAGAGTTTGCTCTGAGTGATTTTGCAAACATGCACAAAATTGGTCTTCGACATGTATGTTATGCAATACTTCCATTTGAAAGGTGTAAGACCAACTGATATTAAAGTCGAGCTGGACTCTACTCTGGGAGAGACTGCTCCTTCATTTACAACTCTAGAATATTGGCTTGCTGAGTTTAAAAGAGGTCGCACGAACACCGCAGTGGTCGACCAAATGAAGTGAAAAGGCCAGAGATGGTGAAAAAATCCACAAATAAGTACTGGTAGACCGTAGACTAAAAGTGCACGGGTTCTTTTTTTAATGAAATCATTAATTTGAAATCAATTTTATCCTAAATTCCTTGTCACCCTACTAATCTCTATCTGTGAGCCTACAACCTCTTTAGAATGAATGACAATGATAATTTATGAGTAATCTCAATCTTGTCACTGTCATATCAGTTTGCTTATCCTATATATCTCTTAGGTCATCAACGGTTATTACCGCACAGGTTGAAGGCTTTCGTCTTCAAGCACTGAGGATATTCTTGACGAGAAGACACTTCGCAGAGTCCCAAACGCTGACTGTCAGAGTTGGATTCATCGATTGATATCTTTCTCGAAGTTGGATCTGCCTAACTGGATGGTTTGTCCTAGATACACGTATTCGTCGACAACTTCGAGGACCGAGTTATCAACCAACACTGGGGTGGGCGCTACATGGACATTCGACATGACCTCCCGCTTGTCCATGTTCATCTTAAGGACCACCTGTTTAGGATTCTCTGTTCAGATCTTCGAGCATCATACCGAGACCCTCCAGCGTCTCTGCCATGACCACGATATCGTCGGCAAACCGAAGGTGCGTGATGTACTCGCCATTAATGCTGATGCCGAATCCTTGCCATTTCAAGATCTTGAAAGCGTCTTCCGTTGCGTTGGTGAAGAGCATTGGAGATATTACATCTCCTTGTCTCGCACCTCTCTGCAACGGGATCGCCTCCGTAATCTGGTATTGTACTCGGACCGACATACTGGCGTTGTTGTATTGTACACACGCGTGATTCCCTCGAGCAATATGGTATTGAAGAGCTTCTGAAGGACCTTAAGTACGGATGTTCCACCCGCTTCTAGAAACTCTGAATTGATTCCGTCATCACCCGGAGCCTTGTTATTCTGGACCGTTTTAAGGCCATCGTAATCTCGTACAGGCTGATGTCCGGGATATCTTCGGTATAGTGTCGGGTAAGCTTGGCTCTCGGGTCTTTAGCCAAGTTATGAGCAGGTTTGGGAGCCGAGCCGTTAGTCAGCAGCGTACACCACGAGCAGGTCAGGTTGGCTTGGGCTCCCAAGAGATGGTGAGCGTCAGGATGACTGGACTAAGAGAGTCAGAGAGAATTTCTCAGTCAGTCCGTGACCATGGAAAGCTGAAAAGCTTCCGAAACGTCGGGAAGTCAAATGAGATAATATACGCGATATAATCCGTTAAAGTGTTTTATTGAAATGAGTAATAATCGTGGAAACAGAAGAAAATATAATAGATTGGTCCATTATATTTTCTTCTGAGAGGTTTTGGACGTTTAGCTATCCTATGTTTTTGTACCTATTTTATACCTGATATGAAATAATTTGTACCTCGCTAATTAGGGAGAAATATTAAAAATAAAGTGGCCACGCTGTTTTCACTTACTTGTAAGCATTATAACTAGTATTTTTTTTTGTTAAGATTTAGTACCTAGTTTGTACCTTTAGGTTTGACTTACGTTTACATTTTATCGACGCACCAAACAAACTTACAACTAGAATAAGATATAGAATAAGAATAAGTTTATTTGTGAAACATAGGCACAGAGTTGGTGTTGGTATAATGCGATACAGCTCTCTATGTTTTGCCCATTAGGCGTACAAATGTTTGGTTTTTGTGACATTTGGTGACAAGCATAAAGAAAATAACTAAAATTAAAATTAAAGTATCATCTGCTGGAAATATCAGTCAATCTTAGAATCAAACAATATAAACTTAAAATTATAATAATAAAATACTTATATCCAATTAATCATAAATCTATGTCATTCATAAACTGCTGAGTGCTGTTGTAATATTTTTGTATTAAAAGTGATGTCAATTTCTTTTTAAAATTATCAAGCTGTAAGTCTCTTATATTAGCTGGAAGTTTATTGTATATTTGGGGTTCCATTCCTTAACTCTTTTTCGCACATATGCAGTTTTGGACTCCTTATTGCGCAGCGTATTTCGGTATTGTGATCGAGTCGGGAGCCTGCGTCTGTAGTTTTAGTAAATAAACTAGGGTAACACTTAACAAATACTGCTATTTCCAAGATGTACAAACATCAGTGTCAGAATCTCAAGTCACTTGAAATAAGGAGTGCAGCTGTCCGATATTTTTAAGCCAGACATTGCTTTTATACACCGCTTTGATCTGGGCTTTGAATACCATTTCCTTGTCAACTGAATTCCCCCGAATATTAACCCGTATCTCAACATTGACGTCACAAAACCGTCATAGGCGACAAGTAGAACATCACTACTAAACAGTATTTGATAGTTTGTAAAGGGCAAACGCTGATTTGCTTAATTTCTTACATAGTTCATTTATGTGATATTTCCAGGTTAGTTGACTATCAGTCCAAAGTCCTAAAAACTTGGTGACTCCTACCGTATCAATATTATGTCCTTGGTATTCAATTCTTCGTGTTTGATTCGCTGAAAAAAATGCATTATCTTTCTTTGGGTAAAGTTTATTACTAAATTATTATTATTACGCCACATTATTACGTCCGTTATAACACAATTTATCGTGAATCAGACTGGAATATCTTTGCTGTTATGCTTTTTCTCTGTATACTGTAAACGGTTAGCGAGATAGAAAATAAAAACTAATAAGTACATTTTTTCCGAACTGTATTAATAAAATCGTTATAACGGTTAATTATTCTCAGTTAAATCAGATTGAAAATTGCTGCCGGGAAAATATAACGTCAAATTAGATTTTTTTTTACTGTACGAGGTTGCGGCATTACCAACAAGGTTCAGGCTAAAATCGTCATTCAGCGGGCCTATAATGGTTACGTTTGTCACGCGATAAATAAATGACATAGCTTCTGTCACCTTCTGACACGTATGTGAGTGCGAGAGTGATAGACGCGTTATCAAATCATTTATCGCGTGATAAACGAGACCATCATAGGCTCGCTATGTCGTTAAAACACAGTTATGTATATGCAAATATTAGCAATTTACGAATGAACAAACAATTATACATACTTTTATTGATTTATTTTATTTATTAGTATATACAATACTGTATAGATTGAGTAGATAAATTGTTACTTGGAGGTAAATTGAAGAAACTGAATTATGCAGTTATTTTTTTACTTTTTACTTTTGTTTTTGACGTCGAATTTATTTTTTGTACAAAAATTAATTTATGTTATTTAATTGTTACTTAAAAGTGCATTTTATGGCGATTTCAATTAGTCCAAAAACAGCTAGGATACATTATTTTATCATGGAGATCCGGTGCGTAACTTCCGGCTCCACTATGAAATCAGATCAGTAGTACCATTCTCATAAGGAAAATTTAAGTTTGTAACTATGAAGTTGCTTAATCGAGATATTTTTTCGCCACCTGTAAATCATTTATCATTGTGGAGTTCCGATGGCATTCTTTATCAGTTCCACTTCACCAATTTACTCTTTTTGAATGCAAATGCTTATCACGTTTCTTATAATACCAAAATCGCCATATGTTTGCCTACAATATTTGAGGAGTTCCTTCAATCCCTCATGGATCCCATCATCAGATCTTCACCATAATTATATGGGACCAACTTGGAGATACCTCCTATGAAAATTGAAATCGGTTAAATAGTCCTCGAATAATCGGTGAACATACATAAAAAATAAATAAGAAAAAAGGTCCCGACGAATTGAGAACCTCCTCCTTTTTAGGAGTCGGATAAAAATAGGCAAAGACTTCTGTTAATGTAAATATAAAAACGTACACACGTATACTCTGTACCTACATCGTTTTTGATTGCGTGATCGTCGCTATAATTTATTTATGCGTAACAATAACAGAATATTTTACAAAAAAATACTACATATTCTACAAAATTACAACACATTATGAAAAGAAACCTTAAGTAGCTGTGTTTCACTTACATTAGTCGCTGTCTAGACTATAAAAGTACGTAGTAATTGATTTACGTCGAAGTACTTAACTATAAAAGTCAATACAAATGGAGTCCGTTCGTATCGCTTGTCAAATTATAGCCACGGCTGTACCAAGCAATTTACATGTATGGGATCCTTTTATTTCACTAAACTATTTATTTTTCTCAAATTGCGTCATTTTTTTTATCGTTGCAAAAATCAATTGTAATAGATAACGCACCAAACGCTACATATTTTATCGAAATGCAGAGCGCAACCATGGATTAACTGTCATCCCCGAGAGATGTGTCATAACCCATCCAACATTCTGACTCACAGAATAAATTTGAGTCATTCACCGTGGAATGGTGCATTGAATAAATTTGAGTCATTGAATATCTAAGAAACCACAAGTTTTAATACAAATAGGAAGTTCTTACCAGGATTACTAATTATTACGGCGAATTGTGACGAAATAAACATTTTCACACTCTTGAGCACCCAATAAAACACTTTTAAGAGTTGTTAGTAACCTCAAATTAAGGTTTTATACATAACGTAATTTAGAATGGCGTTTAAAACTACGTGGTGAAATTAACTAGGAATCCTACAGCAGGATATAAGCTCTCGAGTCGTCTCTTAAGTATTTACAGGTAATCAATTGTTTACTTTGTACCTAATTAATTTAATACCAGCTTTAACACTTGAATAAAGGCACGGCACGGTAGTGCTGCCGTCAAATCGATCAGTTATCCGTATGTTTATAATTTTTTTGTCGTGCACTTTTTTGTGGAGACTCAATTTTAAACAATATTATCCATTTCATAAAAATTAAAAAAATATTATTACTTCTTAAACTTATTTTTTTTTTCATTTCCAAGTTGATATAAAAGCTTAAACTCGGAATTATGATGTCCTATTTAATTTTTCACTTTTATAAAAGTCATTTCACTTTCTTTGAGTGCTTTACAGGTTTCACTGTAAAGGACAAAGCCTATGATGATTTTAAGTTGTTAAGAAAAAAGAAGTGTGTAAGTCCTGTACTGTGTTGGCGAATATAACATCAGCCTTTGGTTTTTTCGTGTACAAAACCCTTATTGTTGGGAAAATTTAAATTTTAACTCTTGTTACTGGAATCAAATGGCTGCCTTTTGTTTACCAAAAACAAATCGTTTATATAACTTTATTATATAAATAACGTTAAGGGTTCTGCCCCTTTGAAGGTCGAAAAGGAATCCTTACGGTGTGACTCTGTGTGCGACTCTATGTGTGACCGTCTATCTAAGAAAGTCCGCGCTACTTTAGTAAAGTAACTCGGTAGGCGCCCAATAAAACCTTAGCAATGGCTGGAACCATAACTAACTTGCAAAGCAAAAACACCTTTAACATGTTGACCGTATTTTGAACGGGTTTATTGCCATATGGAAAGATAAAAACCACAGTGAAACTTATTTATAAAGTTAAATTAAATGGTTTGAACAACGTAGGTGCTTCACTTCACTGTAAATATGTATATTGCAAGTTTGGTTTGGAAGTGACAATAGACCCGAAGAGAGTTTTGTTTTATTCATGGGTAAGTGCGTTATACAGCATTTCACCTGAAACAATGTGTCGAATAGGTGGTGAATGGGGCTCGCTTGGCCGGTAAATCTATTTGTTCCATTTTCTAGATGACGTTCGAGCGTTGATCTGTTCGTACTAAAATACAAAAAATGCCTCCTTTTGTAGATAAGAAAACAATACCGTCTACTACGTCAATAATATCGGCGTTCTCTTGCAAGTCTATGCGGGTCACACCAGGAGCGAATTCGAAACGGAGTTACTGAGTTTACAATAACATAAACCAGTGACATTTGCAAGTTTGCGTTTTCATTATATTTAGTAATACCACCAAAAATAAGCATTGGATTTAGATTTACTAAACAAACAAAGTGATAAATATTATTTTGAATGGAGATGGTATTCGACGTCGATTTTAAGATTGTGGGGTAGGTGTGACGCGCGACGGTGGCGGTGGCGGTGGCGACGGCGGCCGGCCGTGGGCGGCGCGCGCTCGCCGGCGGCGCGCCACCCGCCCTGGCAGTACCTGCCCGCCGCCGGCCTGAGTGCACGTCCCGGCAGAGCCTCCTCCCCGTCGCCGCTCAGTTGGCCTCACGCGCCCCTCAAAGCCTCTACCACCAACATTTCCGACGCCGCCGGCACAACAAACTCTCGGTGCCCTTGTGATACTATGTGTTTCTGATCACTGACAGCGGACGACGATTCCACGCGACAAGTAAGTTTTAAATAAGATAATTATGTGCTTATGTGACAAACATGCATAAAATACGTAAATATGAAGTTTTTCATAAATTCGAAAGAAAACTTTTATTTGAGAAAATAAATAATAACACCAAGTCACGAATTAAATAATAGCAAAGAAGCAAATGAAAATATACCTACCTCTCTTTTGTAATGTTACATAATACTTTTTAATAGTTATTATAATTAAATAAATAATCAGGAAAAGTGTAATAATTTGAATACAGCGACAAAAAAATCGGCCGTCATGTTTCTTTAAGCATATTCCTTACCCTCTCGTGTACATTGTCGGTTATATTGACGTCATACAAATTCAAGATATAGCTCACTCGCTTAGCCTAAGTACTAAACGATTTAAACCTAACACATTCTAAATAAAATGACTGCATATTTAATTGCAGTAGTTATAAACGATGCTATGACAAGGTATTTGCCACTGAAATTTTCCAAATAAAAGCAAATAAGTACTTAAGCTATTATAAAGACGCACAATGACAAAATTAACAGTTGAAATGAAAACAGACCCATATGCAAACTATATTTCTAAAAAAAATCATTCTAAATTTTAAACGTAAAATAGTTCTTCAAGGCCTCTCCCTTAACAGTATGGTCCTCAAGAGGTAGCACGGTAACACTGGTTCGACCCATGCAAAATCTAATGTCTCTCCAAAACAGCGGGGTTATTGCCTAATGAAATTTTGACACTTGGTATCGGTATCAACTGTCATAGCCCATACAAAATCATGACACTTGATTCTGATTGCGAGCGTCAAACGCGTTAGGCAATACGGGGACTGGTCCCATCTCTTTGATCACCCGTCGCTTTCTGAGAATCTGCCACTTTGAAAAAGCAATTTCTTGGGGCCTATTTTAAGAAAACGATCTTAAACAATTTTGACGGTGGCACAACAACCAATTTTTGTAAATTAAGAGAGGAATTATGTAGTTTAATGATAATTTATATAACATCAAATATATAGGCCTCAAAAAACGCCGACTACACGCACATATAGTAAGAAAAATAGGCAAAATAACTAACTGTTCAAAGAAAATTGACTGGTACTTATTATTTTTAAGTCTATTAAAGGGCCCCACAGCTGGGCAAAGGCCAGTCATCTCTGTTAAGTTGTAGTTATAGTTTTATTGCAGTCATCTTAATTACGTTTGGAAATTTTAATTCCAATCCAAGTGCGCTGTTAATCTTAGACTTTCCTGTCAGTATTTGAATGAACCTACATATCATACTTAATGTAATAATATTTATCTTCTTCCTCCTGATTTTCATTGGCAAAGCGATCGCGTTCATCATGGCCTTCCCTGGTTAGCGGCTACAGTTGCCCGCCTATGTCTTGCTATCGCACTTACCGCTTTTTAGGATTTAACGCTCGCATTTCAACAAATAATATGTAGAACAAACCTGCATACGTCTGCGAAGATATACAAACCATTGAATAGGGATGTAGACTGCGACCATCGAGCGGCTGCTACTCCATCTGCCCTGCATTGCGACGTAATCGCATTTAAACAAAAGTTAATACAATATTATTAGATTACTATAGTATGACAGACCTTTAAAGAACTTTTTATAATGATAGTTTGAGACAGGTTCGCATCAATGTAAGCCGTAATGGGCAAACCCTCTTTGAATCTATGTACTGCCACCAACAGATGTCAAGAGAAACGCTATCAAGCAAAGACCGCATCACTAAAACGGACCTTAACAGTAAAATTCCTGGCAAAGTTAGATATGCGGTTTGTTCTTCGGAGTTTCCATGCATGAAAACATATTTAAAAGTCAAGTATTGTTGACAATATGGGAATTGATATATAAACTTTCCAAACTTTCGTATTTAACTCTCAATTGTGCGACAAACCCTATGGTATTTGACATGAATCGTCAGTTTCGTGACGGCTACGAATTATTTAACGGTACATTTTAAAATGGAAATGCACAATGTAACGCAGGAGTTTTTTTGGTAATCGGCACGGCAAAACTGGTGCTGGATCATATTACTTAATTGAATGGCACAGTTTTAACAGTTATTGTACGCGGGGAAGTTTAAAAAAGTGTAACAGAAGTAATATAAAGCGGGTGAAGCCACTGTAAATGCCAGTTCAAATAGATCCGGAACACAAGCCCATTTTTCTTAACAAAAACTAAAAGCCGACTCCAAATAAATCAGGAGCATTCAAGTTTGTGACAATAAAGATGCCTAACTAACGTAATGTTGCAAAAAAGATGCTTATCGCCATCCGTAAATAATTTATCATTGAAGAGTTCCGATTACATTCTGTAGTCTTCTAGATCAGTTTACGCTTTATTCGTTTCTTAAAATGCAAAAGTCGCTGTATAGATGCCTATAATATTTGAGAAGTTTCTTCGATTCCTGCCATCATCAGATTTTCACTAAAATTATATCGGACCAACATGAAAATACCTCGTATCAAACAAAAAAATTGGTTTAATAGTCTTCGAGTAATCGGTGAACATACATTTTTTTTAAATCCGACGAATTGACAACCTCCTCCTTTTTTGGGAGTCGGTTTTAGTTCCTTCAGTTTACTTTTAATTCACATTTTTCAAACCAATCTATACAATATTTACAAATAACGTTCTCTTGGAGTCGGTGCCACCCAAAAAAATTGCCAAATGTTCAAAATTGGCGATTTTAGTAAGTGGCTCACGGGTGGCACCGTTCCAAAAAATAATTTAAGTTACCCTCCATTTCAGGATTCTATTACCAGATCCTGACTTGGTGACAATAGGACCACCTCAGGGATTTACCTACTCTTTAAAATAAAAATAATAATTTTGAAAATCAGTCCACAATTGACAGAGACATCGGTCAACATACGAGTACATAAAAAAAACACAGTGGAACATAGAACCTCCTCCGTTTTTGTCGTCGGTGAAAAATCCCAACTTTAATGATTGGGTTCGTCATTGTGAAGACTGTACACGATAAAATGTGGTCACGCCTGATCTGGAATATTTTCTATCAACTGCTTATTTAGAAACAGCATTTTTTTTTAATAATCTATAGATATAATACTACAAAATAAAACTACAATCATTATAAAATATATGAGCATGTGGGCGATTGTTGCTTTATACATTCCAACATACTTCAAATTGTTTGTTCAACATTATTTGACAATGGTCATTCCCCTTCTACTGCAATAGCATAATTGTATTTATATTTTAACAAGGTGTTTTACGCTTTTTAGAATAACATCTGACCAAAAACTTACATTAACTGACTGATTTCTACTCAGGGTAGCCAGCGAGGCTGTCCATTTCAAGCGCTGAAAGTAGTTTTTGTATGGAAGGCTATTAAGTGACAAATATCATTCAAAATCAAAATATATTAAAGTAATAAATATCTCCTAACTACCCCAAACAGAAGACAATAAAAAAATGTTGGTTATTGTGAAAAGGCAATTTAATAAAGCATAAAAAAACTCTTCGGACCCTTACATAAACCTTATATATTAAAAATTTTGAGACAGAAACATACCAAAGTTTGACAGAAAATGCTGTACAAAGAATAATAAGTAAGTTAGGATATATAAAGCAAAATCTCGCAAATAATCATACATTTGAATATGATTATACTTCTATCTTATAGTGTTGCATCCATGGATTAATAAAAAAGGAGTGCTATTTCTACACAAGCAGTTGATAGAAAATTATACCAGATCAGGCGTGACCACATTTTATCGTGTACAGTCTTAATTTTCTAAACAATGGTACGTAAGACATGAGTAAAGTTTAAGCAAATACTTTTATTTGTTTAAAGTATTTAAATAAACGGCCTAAATTTAATCACCCATTGAATTAAAAATCCCTCAATGTTAATGTTAAAGTTGGCCATCTTTCTCATTGAAAGGTTTTGATATAATAGTTAACTCCTTTATTTTGTTCCAATTACAAAAGGAATTCATCTGATACAGCTCGCAAAATGGCGAGTCATTGGATTTCTAAAGCGATTCAGCCCTTAGTTATGAATTGTGGGCACGAAACTATCATTGTAATGTAAATAAGCAAAATATTTTATTTCATGTTTTCCCAATATTTTTGTTTTATATCTACTTTTTTGTGAAGAACTGTCTATCTATCTATCAACCATGAACGTCCACTGCTGAACATAGGCCTCCCCTGTTGTTCGCCACAGGGTGCGATCCTGCGCAGACCGCATCCACCGACTCCCCGCAACCCTTACGAGGTCATCCGTCCACCTAGGCGGGCGCCGCTTACGCTGCGCTTTCCTATGCATGGTCGCCACTCCAGGACTTTACTGCCCCAACGGTCAACCGTTCTCCGGGCTACTCGGCCCGCCCATTGCCATTTCAACGATGCAATCTGTGAGCTATGTCGGTTACTTTAGTTCTTCAGCGGATATACTCATTTCTGATTCTATTACGAAGAGAACTCTGAGCATAGCGCTTTTTTTAGCACATTTTGTAACTCTGAGCCGCCTTATGAGTCCCATTGTGAACGATCATAACTCAGTTCCGTAGGTCATCACGGCAACACGCACTATTCGAAGACCTTCGTCTTCAAGCAGTGGGGTATTTTTTGACGAAAATAAATGACGCATATTCCCGAATGCTGCCCAACCGAGTTAGACTCGACGTTTAACCTCCTTCTAGAAGTTGGACTTACCTAGTTGGACAATTTACATACTCGTCAACAACTTCGAGAGCAGAAAAACTGACGCAAAAAACATTATTGTGCATGTGTGCATAATTTAAGCACCACCTTATTACAACCACGAAAATTGCAACGCCGAAAACAGCGAAATTAATCACATCGCAGTATTTGTCACATAAGTTTTAAATTGAGGATGCTTAATTGTATTATGTTTAATCGTTATTGGCTTTTTGTAGAGTTCCGTAAAAAAAGGTAAAAAAACCGGCCAAGAGCATCTCGGACCATGCTCCATGTAAAGTTCCGCAGCCGTTTATACAAAAAATGCACTACAGATGAAAAAAAAGAAACGAAAATAAACACTAACAAAAGAGCGTATCTCCCCGGCACTTACGTCCTTTTGCTGAGAAGCGCAGTTTTTTGGCAATAACTTAAGCTTTATATTTGTAATTTTTTTCATATTTTTTTAACATACCGTTTAAAAAAAACTTACACACATTTTTACTTCTTTTGGAGCGAATGTTCCCGAAAATATTCACTAAATCAATTTTTTTTCTCATGTTTTAGAAGATCTATCGAATGATGTGCCACACATTGATATTTGCTGAAAATTTAAATAGAGAAGATGGATTGTCGCTACCACCAGCTTGGGGTCCAGGAACAAGCGAGACACAGGACTGCAAAACCTTAATTTCCGAACGGTGTACAATATCTTATCTATTTAAAAAGTAGTTTAATAGTCTCTGTTTCTTTTTAAATATTATAATTAGTAATGAGGTAGCCTGGGAGTTTTTCTTTGCAGGGTTTCTTTTCTCCTCAGTTCGCCTTATTTGTGAAATGCTGCTTGGTAAATTATTAAAATGAAATAATTAAGACCTTCTGGCACATGTGTAACTGTCTTTACAGCTTAGGCCCATCTGGCATGTATGTACCTTTATTTGTTTTTTTCATAAATGGGTAGTATGCATAAATTGTAACATTGACAGAGGAAAATGTATATTTTCTCAGTCCACCCGTGACCATGGAAAGCTGAAAGCTGAAACGTCGGGAACTAAAAATGAGATAATATACGCGATATAATCCGTTAAATTGTTTTATATCAATGAGTAATAATCGCAGAAACAGAAGAAAATATTAACAAAATATTTATCCACATGAAAATCTGCTGCATTAAGTAATTCATCACTCTACCAATTGAAGTTCTTATAATTATAGACACCGCTATCAAGAACCGTTCATATGTTAATGATTATAAAATGGTATTTTATGCAATCGTTATATAATGTATGCTTTTTCAGTCGAGTACCGCGTTTAAGGTACGAGACTTAAAAAGCTAATTATATAACTATTGTATCCAATACTTTTTCTACGAGTAACCTATAAACATAATACAGAAAATAAAAATAACAAAAAAAATGCTAAAACACTGCGTTCTCCTTTTTTAATTGAACATAGTTCTGTGCGGAGTTGTATAATATAGGTATTATAGTTCAGTGACATATAAAATAGACCATAGAGTACACAGTGAAGGTCTAATCTAAAAAAGCGGCAAAGTGCGAGTCGGACTCGCCCATGAAGGGTTCCGCAGCCGTTTATACAAGAAAATGCACTACAGATGAAAAAAAATACGATATGAAAAAAAAACACACACAAAAGAGCGTATCTCCCCGGCACTCACGTCCTTTTGCTGAGAAGCGTAGTTTTTTGGCAATAGCTTAAAAACGCTATGTCCGATCATGTTGAATATAATTTACCTTGAAAGTATTTAGTAAGCTTTATATTATTTATATTTGTAATTTTTTTCATATTTTTTGAACTTTAGAAAATAGAGGGGGGGGGGGGGCACAATTTTTGCTACTTTCGTAGTGAATATTTCAGAAAATATCCAATAAATCAAAAAAAAAATTTAGGAACTTCAAAGTGTTTTTAGAAGTACTGTCGAAATATGTACCAAACATTGATATTTGCTGATTTTTTTTTCAATTACGGTTATAATGTATCGAGTGCCCGCCCTAGAAATATATATATATTTTATTTAACTATCAAACTAAGTAGCGGTTTACACACGACACCTATGCTCCAAATTTCATGAATGTACATCTTATAGTTTATGAGTAAAATGCCTGTCCCATACGGACGGAGAGACAGACAGACAGGCAGACACACATGACGAATCTATAAGGGTTCCGTTTTTGCCATTTTGGCTACGGAACCCTAAAAATAGTATGCCTTTTTAGTATGGTTCACGGAATTCTTACTGACAGATTATAGTTCACGAATAGAACTTACTTTTGTTTGGCGTGTTTCAAATAGGTAAATTGTAATAAGTGTGTAATATAAGGGCTTTTAATAAATTAAACAGAACTCTAGTTGGAATTTAATAACGGAATTCCGTCATTAAAAACGTTTATAATTCATGAATTAAAAAAAACCGAAATATGAATTCTGCCAGCAACATAATGACGGAGTCCAAATACGTGCCACATTATTTATCGCAAGTTTTTTGTATTCTTTCCTCCTAACTGCGTAAGTTCGTTTTACTTTGTAAGCAGTTTTTCCTTCCTGTTCATCTCATAATGTTCGCTCTCCGCTGCTATGCAATCGTAGATTAACTTTTTCTTAATCGAGTTCTTATTGGTTCCTTATTTCTTTGACTACTTATAGAAAACTTTCCAGCAGGGATGTGCTATTGTTTTTACAAACCAAGTACGTTGCGGTTAGATTCCCTTACCTTATGCGTAAATGGGAAGTAAGAACAAACACTTAATACAATACAGCACGTGAGCACTTTTAATAATTAGGATTCAGCTACTGTTGTATAAGTTGTAGATATTCGTTTAATAGAACGATCGTGCCAAATGAAAATCTTAGAAGTATATAGAGAAGATACTACCCACTCTATCCAGCAACAATGTTACCAAACTTAATTGCTATTAAGTATTGCCTAATGGGGAGCAAAGTTTACTTTTATTTTGGACATACAGCTTAAAAGACAATTTGTGCTACTTTCGGAGCGATTTTTTCCGAAAATATTCACTGAATCAAAAATAAATTGTAAATACCTCGATAAATTTTAAAGGACTGTCGAAATATGTACAGTCAGCGTCATACATATCTATATACATTTTAGTACTGTAACACCTTAGAAAAGTGTATACATATTTATGTCGCTGACTGTACCACACGATGATTACTGAAAAAAAAACAGTTTTGGTTACATGTATGAAGCGCCTAGAAATATGTTTTTTTGCTATTTAACTATCAAACTAAGTAGCGGTTTATACAAGACACTTATACTCCAAATTTCAAATATTATACATCTTGTAGTTTTTGAGTAAAACGCCTGTGACATACGGACGGCCGGACGGACATGACGAAACTATAAGGGTTCCTTTTTAGTTACAATAGAAGCACTAAGATCCTCATCTACAAGACCGTGATACGTCCAATTTTAACAGACGTGTGTCAGAACTGCGGCCCTATGATGGTTGCATTTGTCACACGATAAAAAAGTGACATAGCTGCCGTCACCTTCTGACAAGTATGTGTAAATTGATTTTATCTACAGACCTTCAAATAGCTCGTTTCATTATTATTTTATTAAATATCTTCAATGTACAACATTTAATCTTTGTCTAGTATATAATAAATAAATATAGGAGCACTGCACTAAATAGTTTGTGAGCAGTCGTAATGTGTCAAAAAAGGCTCGCAAGGTGGTTCACAAGGGAGTGCTTGTTCCCACACGATGTATGGAAGTGAAAGTTGGGTATTGCAGAAAAAACATGAAAGTACGAGTAAAGTGACTGCGGTAGAAACGAGAGCACTGAGAAGTATGTCTGAAGTGAGGGTGTGCGATAGGATAAAGAACAGTGTGATAAGAGAAAAGTGTGGAATAGGAGAGGATGTAGTGACAAAAATTGGGAGAGGTATGCTTCGGTTGAAAAATTTAAAAAGTTATGTCGAGAGGATGAGTGAAGATAGACTGACAAAGATAATTCATGTCGAGTACCTAGGATAGAAGAGTCGAAAAAGGGCAGCCTCAGTGAGGGTATCTCGACCAAATTGCAGAGATACTGGAAAAAGGCCAGAGAAGAAGTACCTACGAGCGTGAATGAAGACATGCATGGATGTCAATAAAGCGACTGAAGTGTGTAAGCAACATAAATTCTGGCATTCGGTAGTCTCTGTCTACCCCAATGGGATACAGACGTAAGTATATGTAAGTATGGAGCATAAAAAAGATAATACACGTATAGATGCAGGTGCGGTGCCAGAGGCTTATAGAAATGCATGACCAAGTGTAATTCGCAAAGTTTGCTTGCCCAGAAGATTACCCGTTTCTATAAACCATTTTCAGGCGGTGAAGTTCTATTTATATAATAAAAATCAATCAATCAATCAAAATATCCTTTATTCAAGTAGGCTTAGATACAAGCACTTTCGAATTGTCAGTTACAATCAGAGAAGTCTTTGCTGGGAAACATACAATATGATCCAACATTTGTTGCAAGGATTAGGGAAACCCAGAAAAACCTAATCAGATCATTTAACTTGAGTATAATACTTACTTATTATTGATAAAATCATCATTTTAAAAATTAAAATAATTAATAAGATAAATCCCAAAAGGATTGTCAATAAAAAAGAAAAAAATCTAGAATGTGTCTAGAATAAAATTCTAAATGTCAGAGTATATAAAACAATTAATATGCGTGTACCAATTAACTATAACAATATTGTCTTAATTATACTTAAAACTTTTACAATTGTGTTATAACTAATTTATAATTGATAAACGCAGAAGAGATGTACAAATTCTCCAGATCAATGTTAATATAAAATATAAACAATTTTTTTTTTCAGAGATGTATAAGGTCTCTAGGCGTCACGACATGCGATAAAATTTAATATAATAATTTGACTGAATTCCACTGAGATGTTTAAGGTCTCTTAGGCGTCAAAGTGAATAATACATTAAAAATAATTATTATTAAATCTAAATTTCTTAGAGATGTATATGGTCTCTAGGCGTCATAACATGCAAAAAGATAAAATTAGGTAATTCAAATCCTCAGAAATGTTTAAGGATATACCTCTATAAATAAAACAAAACTCTTAGAGATATATAAAGTCTCTAAACCAAATAAAAAATGAATAACTTCAATCGAGTACAGGATGAAGTCTCTCACGTCATCAGTTCATTAAACACTGGTAGCCAGTTACTAGGTATACAATTAATTTGGCCCTTGCTAGCATGAACAGACCGGACCCCACAAACGGCACCCGTTCACGAGCATGACGCATATCTCAGCCATCGCCTCCCTCAACCATATTTTAGGGAAGGTTGCGACCCGATCAACGACGCCACCGTAAGCAAAGACCTTTAAGCGAGCATGACATGCTCACACTGCCGGACATTAAACACTAATAGTATTGCCCGGAGAGAAACAACAAATGTGCTCTCATGTTACATTAAATGCGAACTATTATTACCTCTTAAAATAATGCTTACTTTACATACACCAGACTAAACTACTGGCTTAAAAACATCTTTATCGTCTAAAAAGTCATTTACAGTATAATACGCCTTGTTTAGTAGGTGACGTTTTATGTGGGACTTAAATTTGCTGTAAGGTAAATTCACTACATCGGTAGGTATTTTTTTATAGAAGCGTACACAGTTCCCCACGAACGAAGTTTCGACCTTGCGGAGACGATGAGCAGGCATGGCAAGCTTGTTCTTATTTCTTGTATTGTAGTGGTGAATGTCACTGTTGTGTTTGAAATCATGTTGATTTTTCCGAACATACATAATAAAAAAAACAATAGTATTTTAACATGTTTTTTATCCCAACTAATTTATTCAAAGAGTTAAGATTAGACCTAAGAACGTAGGTTACGTTAGCTTGTCTAAACTTAAATTTTAATCTTACCATAGAAATTTTGAGGTTACCATTGGACTATTCGATTAGTGTAAAAATTTATTTATTTTAACTCTTCTGCTACAAGTACTTATTTGTATCGCACGCATACACATACAAAGACAATTTCAAAACCTTTATTCCCTCGAAAGAAAGCCATTTCACGTTTTCCATTTTTAAATGGAAAACGTGATAAGTACTTTAGCATACTTATTATAATTTAAGGATTCCTTTTCAGGCATTTTAATGTCGATACACAAAGAGGTCTAAAACAACATTCGGACATGTCTTTGGAAACCTTACAGCAAATTCTTTTATTTCAGTAATTCAATAAAAACAAAGCAGGTCGGGCCTCTCAATTCCGAGTTTCAGAAAAAATTGTGTACTCATATTTGACGGTTATGACCTTATGGAGTACCTACAAGCATTTACCCACGAATTTTACTGGAAATTAAGTAGCCTTTGTTTTAATCTGGGAACTAATCTGTCTTGGTGCCGCGTTTCATCGAAATCCGTTCAACGGTTAATGACTTATTAAGGGCAAATTACCAAACATCTTAACATACACAGGACGATTACTAATTTGTGAACGAAAATATTAATTTGGGATGCACTGTTTTTCTTTTATATTCGTTAAATTTGTTAACTGAACCCGTGCTTATGTCGCTGGATGGCGGTAATTTTTAAAGTTCTAGAGGGCCTCTAATTCTTAAATTAAATAAGCATAAAATAAGAGAAATAAGACATAGGGGCATGGCACAGGTGAGTATAGATTATATTTAAAAAATAATGCTCTGAGATTATCCAGGGAGGAAACGGAGGATTACGTTTGTATGGAGGAACGGTTTCAGTCACATTTTCATTCGATCAGCCTACTCAATTTGTTGTGCAACTTATTATTTCAAATGAATATGAAAGTGTAGAGCTACCATGAGTTATAATGAAATAACAAGGAAATACTTATTTCATCGCAAAAAAATTACGTTAACACTTCGTCCCAATTATCACTCTAATCAGCTGTTTGCAGATTAGGAGTTAGACAAAAATATTTGTGTTTTCGGATTAGTAATCAGCTTTTATAATATTATTATAATATTGTATAAAAATTTCGTTTGCGCATTGAAATCACTAAAAATGATTTATATTTATAAAGTGATTAAGTAATAGTGTAAATACATTTCTTTTGTATTTAACTCTAGGTAACTAGAACCTTACAGGTAGGCCCAGCACTACAGCTTTATCCAGCGCACTTGTGAGTCATATTCCAAATCATAATGCCAACTTGCACGATGCCTACCCCTGATTCGTATTCCAGGTTCAATAAGTCTTTCTGCTGATGAATATGAAAAGATTATCTGTGGTCTCAAAAGTCTTATGCCTTTAAGATATCCATATCACGTCAAACCAGATAGACGGACAGTAGGGGCCATTGTTGTTGGCCGTTCAAAAATAGGTGGGCATCCGATTATGGTTAAAGGAATATTTTTTTATCTTGCTGCAGTGAGGAATTTGTAAGGATTGTTTTTACAAAATGTAAACATTTTATTTGCTCTCGGCCATGGGAGCATTTTCTCGGTTCGTGTCCTGGAGATAGGTGCTGTGGCTACTACTACTGTGGCCTAGGCGACAAATTAGCCGCCCTTTGGAATTTCCGTCCGGAAGGAATGCAGTCTGCCTGAGACGTCGACAGTCCGCGATTACCGCGACAGGACATTTTCTACACGCGATGTAACGTACAAACTCTTTTCTACTCGTATATACCTATTCAATTAAAGGAGATAATCAAATGTTGTATATTGTGTTCCTCGTTGCATAGCTCTATTTTTCTGTTACACTTCTTTTTTTCGCAACCTACTGATTTAATTAAAAAAATTGGATACGACGTATTCGTTTGAAAATAAAACTTTTATTTTACTATTAAGAAGTGCGCCAAGCAAGTTTCCTGCAATAGTATCTAAATGTTACCATGTCTTACCAATTACTGTGGGCCTATTTAGCTAAAAAGTAGGATTAAGCTAAGTTGTTGTAGACATAGGAGCAACATTTACTAGGTACATAAAAAAAAATGCCGGCTAATAATTTTTGCTCACAGTTTGCTCTTTATCCGTGAAAGAAGAATAACCAACAAACGCACTTCTTTGGATGAAATGTCATGATAATATACTATATTTTAATATATATATTTATTTATGGTTATAAATAAAATAAAGACTCCATGATAGTAATATTTGTATCCAACCGTTAAATTTACTTTTCGCATACGGTTTACATGCTAGTCCCAATAATGTGCAGATTGATTTTATTGACACGCTTTTATTTTTGTATTTTTCTTGAATAACGAAAACGTATTATTATGTACTTGTTTACAAAATATTAGGAGGTCCCTCACACTGCCACTCACAATGACAAGTGCCATTACTTTCGTTCAATCCATTCATGCTTATGAATTGGCCTGTATGTTTTTATTTACGTATATTCCTCCTTGGTTGTTGTGTCAATGGATTCGTTATAACGGGCTTTGTTACATCGGCTATATGATTATCTAACTTCAAAAAAGTGGGCTGTACTTACAGCGATAATTATTTACCAATACAATCCTGATCTCAAGCAATTTATATAATTCATTGAAATAAAACAATTTAACGGATTATATCGCGTATATTATCTCATTTTAGTTCCCGACGTTTCGGAAGCTTTCCAGCTTTCCATGGTCACGGGAGGACTGAGAAAAGATGTATTTTCCTCTGTCAAAGTTACAATTTGTGCAAACTACCCATTTTTTGAAAGAAGATGGATTGTCACTACCACCAGCTTGGGATCCTGTAATACATCTCATCAAGGAACAAGCGAGACACAGGACTGCAAAACCTTAATTTCCGAACGGTGTAAAATATCTTATCTGTTTAAAAGTAGTTTAATAGTCTCTGTTTTTTAAATATTATAATTAGTAATGAGGTAGCCTGGGAGTTTTTCTTTGCAGCGTTTCTTTTTTCCTCAGTACGCCTCATTTGTGAAATGCTGCTTGGTAAATTATTAGAATAAAATAATGAAGCCCTTCCGGCACATGTGTAACTGTCTTTACAGCTTAGGCCCATCTGGCATGTATGTACACTTTTATTTGTGTTTTTTCAAAAAATGGGTAGTTTGCACAAATTGTAACTTTGACAGAGGAAAATACATCTTTTCTCAGTCCTCCCGTGACCATGGAAAGCTGGAAAGCTTCCGAAACGTCGGGAACTAAAATGAGATAATATACGCGATATAATCCGTTAAATTGTTTTACTTCAATGGGTAATAATCGCGGAAACAGAAGAAAATATTAATTTATATAATTATTTTCTTTAAAGTTGTTTTCACATAGAAATGTCAATGAAAAATCGATGGAACTGTTCAATTACATTAGGTACACGTATGTATTACCATTCGATTATCTTATACAATAATAGGGTACATACATGATTTTTTTATCGCTTTTCTTAACTAAATATAAAAAAAACCGTAAAAACTATCTCAAAATGTGTAATTATAATTAAAATCGGCCAAGAAATACGCATAATATAGGCATTTTAAACGATTAATTAGACACAGAGGTCCGATGTGCACTGTTACCTCACAGTGCACTCCGGCCATTTAAACTCAATATTAAATTCTGCAAAAAAGAGATAGAATGAAATGTTTGATAGCTTATATCTTGGTTATTTTTATAGCTATTCAAAAAAATATTTTGCACAGGACCGATCATAGACGCGTTCTTCGGGAGGCCTATGTACAGCAGTGGACGTATTTTGGTTGGTCATGACTTTTTAAGACAAAATTTTCGATGTTTACTATTTGCCTCGTTGTGATTTATTTCCACTATTTTTATCCAATGTATCGGCAAATATAAATAAAAGGACATATATATACCAACAACGAGCAAACAAACGTATTTTAGGCATTTTTTATCAATCACCGGCGTCATAATTTTACTACGACAGCTATTTCTTGTCTCTCCCTCCCCTTCTATCTCTCTCTCTTTCTCGCCCTCCCTCCCTCACTCCCTCTCTCCCTCCCTCTCTTAACCTGTCTCTCTCCCTTCCTCCCTCCCTCTTTTAACCTACCTCTCTCGCTACTTCCCTCCCTCCCTTTCTCCCTCCCTAACTCCCTTTTTCCCACCCTATCTCCCTCCTTCTCTCCCCCTCTCTCCCTCCCTTTCTCTCGTCCTCCCTTCCTCCATCCCTCTTCGTGTTTTTAACTTTTCATCCAATAATTCATTAATTAACACACAAACTTTTTGCGAAATTTCAAGTTCCTAAGTCCAAAGATTTTACGTGGGATGGTCCCTTGTTTTACCCCCTTCCCTTTAAGGGATGAATTTTGAAAAATCAATTTGACATGTTTCTTGATTCACAATATTATTGGGAAAGTTAAAGTTTCTAAGTCCAAAGATTTTACCTTTCACATATATACTTCCATTCCTTGTTTAGCCCCCATAGGAGATGAATTACGAAGAATGCTTTCTTATCCCTTGCCTACGTTATACATGTAGCCAACTATGCAAAAATCTATTATCTAGCGTTAGTAGTTTTGGTTGTGCATTGATGAGTCAGTCAGACAGTTAGGACTTCTTCTTTTATATGTATAGAAGATAATCACCAGGTATTGACAACACACTTAGTCTATTTCTTTTACAACTTTGACAAATAATTATTACTATAGCAAAGCACTGTTTAACTGTATTTGTTTACTGTTTGTTACATTAGCTGGCTGGCTTATATGGCAATATTTATGGACTCAATTGTGTTTTCACTGTATTCATGTAGTACACGGTTTTCAAGTACAAAATCATTTATGCAACTCGTAAGTTCAACATACCCCTTTGATCCGTTTAAGTTATCAAGTTAGAATATTCGTGTTCTAGCAGAAAATATCGTCGTTTTCCTTCTCGGAAACGAATAGTGTGCTCATACATTAACAGGAACAATAAAGATGTCTCAAAAATAACCCTAGTCAAATCATATCATAACCACAACATGCTGATGGTTATTAAACAAGAATCCAAATTGGAAACCATACAATTTTGTTATTGTAATACAGTAAGAACTTTTATTTATAAGAAATACGGACCAACTTCATTTTTATAATGGAATAAAAAGGTCGGCATTTAATTAATTTTTACTTTTCCACGGCCAAAGTAATAAAAGATAATCTTCATCTTCGAGTATTAAATGCCGTGAACATGTGTTCTAATTAAAAATGAAACGAACAATTGAACCAGAATAGGGGAACTTGAAAGTGCAATTCCACGCTTTTAATGAATATTGGATCGTTAGTGAAGTAAAATGCTACTTTTTAAAAATAAAATATACGTTGGGGGCGGTGTCATTCTTTGGCAAAAATATTTTTTATATTTTCTACTTAACTTACACTTATACATAGTCATCAACACTAATATAAAAACAAACATTTTAAGGCTTTGTGAAAGTCTAGTCGGTGTTATAATGTCGGTCCCATCGACACCTGGAACGCATTATTATACTGTGTGCGTTGCACCGGCCGATCATTACATAACAGGCCTAGCTCTTATCAGTCCGGGCCTAATGACAACCCATAACTTTGTAAACAAAATGGACAATGAACAAATAAAACAAGAATTAATTAAGATCGACTGGAGTCCGGCGTATTGTTACAGCAACCCGAATGAATTAACTGATTTCATTAATAACAAATTTCAGACAATATACAACAAATGTGTTTAACATGAATGTATTTGGATAACAGATAAATTAATTGATATGTCTAGTACAAAAAAGGAATTGTTAAAAAAATATTTAAAAGATACAAGTAATAATCATAATGCGTTAATATACAAAAAATATAGGCATAGAACCAATAGGATGATTTGCAATGCGAGAAATAATTATACGAAAAGAGAAATATGTATTAACTTTAGAAATCCTAAAACAATGTGGGAAATTGTGAATAGATTAACGGGTAGGATCATTAAAGCTGTAGACGATGTGCTAATCAGGTCATTTAGATTAGAACCAAAACAGATAGCTGAAAGGTTTGCGCATGACTTTGAGAATAATGTCAAAAACATTAGGAACACTTGTGATATGCCATTGCTTGATGAAAAAAAGTATATAAATACCCCTAGCTTGTCATTACGTTTAAATAAAATTAATGAAGAAGTACTACGAAAAATTATAATGCAGATAGACGATAAAAAGAGCCCAGGATACGATAAAATTAGGGCCAAAGATATTAAGTGCATGGTCGAACAAATAACTCCTGTCCTAAAGCATCTCATAAACGTATGCATATCTAGATCTATATATCCGGATAATCTCGAGATAGCGCTTGTAAGACCCATACACAAAAAAGGCAGTTACTCAGAAATAAATAACTATAGACCTACAACTATATTGTCTTGTATTGATAAAATCATAGAAAAATATTTTGGAAAATCTATAAACACTTTTCTATCAAGTAATGGCATTATACATAAAAAATAATTTGGATTCCAGAGAGGCAAGAGCACGACTCAACTGCCGACATTATTTACAGATGAAATCAACAACCACTTAGATAATTATGTCATGTACTCGCCGTAATGATGGACTTCAGCAAAGCATTTGACACCTTGGATCACAACATTCTTTACAAAAAACTACAACAGAATGGTATACAGGGACCTGTATTGGAACTCCTAAAAAGCTACCATACTGAGTGAGCAAAGTGATATCATTTCCACCCTGTACGGCACGGCTCAAGGTTCCATATTGGGGCCGACTGAATACCTTCTATTTGTCAATGACATACTATTAATTTATATACTATTAATTTATCTCAACCATAACAGATTAAATTGAAAAGGTAAGTATGTGGATTTGAGTAAAGATATATTTTAAACAGTAAACAATAGGCGTGTATTGCTGTATAACACGCTAGTGCCATAACAGAAGAGTGTCATTATGATTTATGAGTTACTAACATTAACCCGCAGCTTCACCCGCTTACTGGGAATTAGTACCTTTTTAGGGTTCCGTAGGCAAATGGCAAAAAACGGAACCCTTATTGATTCGTCATGTCTGTCTGTCTGTTATCCGTCCGTATGTCACAGGCATTTTACTCGAAAACTATAAGATGAATATTGATGAAATTTGGAGCATAGGTGTCTTGTGTAAGCCGCTACTTAGTTTGATAGTTAAATAAAATATATATATATTTCTAGGGGGCGGGCACTCCATACATGTAACCGTGTCCCCACGCCCCTCTATTTTTAACCGACTTCCAAAAAAAGGAGGAGGTTCTCAATTCGACGGAATGTTTTTTTTTTAGACGGTATGTTCAAAAAATATGAAAAAAATTACAAATATAAAACTTATTGAAATAAAACAATTTAACGGATTATATCGCGTATATTATCCCATTTTAGTTCCCAACGTTTGGGAAGCTTTCCAGCTTTCCATGGTCACGGGTGGATTGAGAAAAGATGTATTTTCCTCTGTCAAAGTTACAATTTGTGCAAACTACCCATTTTTGAAAAAACAAATAAAGGTTTACATACATGCCAGATGGGCCTAAGCTATAAAGACACATGTGCCAGAAGGGCTTAATTATTTTATTTTAATAATTTACCAAGCAGCATTTCACAAATGAGGCGTACTGAGGAGAAAAGAAACGCTGCAAAGAAAAACTCCCAGGCTACCTCATTACTAATTATAATATTTTAAAAACAGAGACTATTAACTACTTTTTAAACAGATAAGATATTTTACACCGTTCGGAAATTAAGGTTTTGCATTCGTGCTTCTCGCTTGTTCCTTGGCGAGATGTATTACAGGATCCCAAGCTGGTGGTAGTGACAATCCATCTTCTCTATTGAAAATAGGATGCTTTTTAATCTCAATAGCCTCGCGTAGCATTCTAGGAAAATATATTTTTTCTTTGGCAAGGATAGAAGGTTTATCAAACTTAATTGAGAGGCTTGGTTTGTCAATGACATGTTCACAAATGTGGGAACTAAAATGAGATAATATACGCAATATAATCCGTTAAATTGTTTTATTTCAATGAGTAATAATCGCGGAAACAGAAGAAATCATTAATATACAACTTAATAAATACTCCCAACGAAACTTGTTTTCAACATGATCGGATATACCGATTTTAAGTTATTGCCAAAAAACTGCGCTTCTCAGCAAAAGGACGTAAGCGCCGGGGGGATACGCTCTTTTGTTAGTGTTTTTTTTTCATACCGTATTTTTTTTCCATCTGTAGTGCAGTTTTTGTATAAATGACTGCGGAACCCTACATTGAGTATGGTCCGACATGCTCTTGGCCGGTTTTTTTATCCATGCATTGATTTATCTATGAGCAAAGTTTCATCTTAATCCGTTCGATGGTTAACGCGATATTTAGTAACAAGCATATCAACTTCGAAAAAATCGAACATAAAAACTTCCATATAGATATATAGACCATACAGGGTTTTTGAGTGTGCTATACGTACATATGTATGATAATATACCACTGCACTTTCAGGGAGCTTTTGTCGGAATATTTAGCTGAATATAATAGGACTAGTTTTTATTAATTGGCTGTTAGCTTACTAAGTAAAATCTTAAAAATATGATTTTACAGGTATTCAGAACATTTTAAGTTCGTAAATGAAGCTTTCTTTGCCTATTAAAAACTTAAATATAAGTTTAATAGAACATTAAAATTAAAAACATACTCTCGTGATCATATTAATGAAGTCGTAGATACATAATGTTACACTAACACAGAGATTTTAGAGCGACGAAAAATAAATCTAATTGAGCATAGAAATACTAGTTATAAAGAGCAATGCAAATGCCGACAACTCCGCTTCGTAGAAAACATGTAAGCTTTACGTGTTAACAACCACTTAAATTGTCGTGATTATTAGCTCGGGGAATTTCTTAAAATAACACCTTATCAAATATTATAACACGAGTTAGCAAATGTCGCATACGTTAGCAGAATTAGAAACAGTTCGTTAGGGTTTCATTCATTGCAGCACAATGAATGAGCAGCGAGTGCGGCCGGGCGCGGCGGTCTAGACATTAATATGTAATGCTGCTACTATATAAAGCCGCTGTACCGTAATTTCAGGTAGATGTCCACATAATTACCTCATACTGTGGGCTCTAGGCTTAAAATATAGAATTAATTTGAGTTTATCGGTCGTATAAGCCTTGTGCGCACGTGTCGTTCCTATAACGCGATAATATTTTAATACTAATTAAAAGATAATTGACATATTTTAACTGAACAATACAATTCAAATGAATAATCAAATGCAATTTAAGTCGTATCGTTTACCAAGAACATTGTGGTAAAGTTTTACTATCTACGATTACATACTTATTATGAAAAGTTTTTCATGCATAACCTATTATCCCGTCGTACAATCTGCGTCTTTGTTGTATGTTATAGGTATATTAGGCATGCCTTATAATTCTTTTAACCAAAATCATGCGAGTGTTCAATGGAATGGCCTGGTTACATTGACTCTGTGAATTAGAAATCTCTCCTCACAATACGTCACTACCTTCCGTTTATGTTACGTGTCATATGACAGCAGAGTATATCGGCTATCTAGACCTAAGTAAGTTAACGTATTATGACTAAAACACGAGATAAACAGTTGCATGAGAGAGAGATAGAGGGCAGATACTAATAATGATGAATAAGACAAGGACAAAGTTTATCTCGTCCCGAATGGATAATGGCCGTGGATATGTCTTTAAAACATTGGTAGTGCATTCTAGGATATGTAGATATTCTAGAATATACCACATCTCAACTCCCAGCCTATGTCTAGAGCACTCATGTGACAGCACACGTCAGCGTCTTAACGGGGTACTTAACTGGCAGATCAAATAAGTTCCTTTTCATGAACTGTTAAAACATTGAAAGTGTATACAGCTTTCAAAGATAAATAGTTTCATGTTGTCATAAATGTCATAATATATATCTTATTATTAGTTTTTGATCAGTTTAAATAGCCAGAAGCGTCAATGTAAGTATTCATAGAAGTTTTCTGTGTATTTTCAGAAATAGCATTCAAACTGTAAACGCGACTCAATTTATAATAACTAGGTACAGGAAAGTAACCAATTCAAGACGAATACATTATCGGTTGTGGTGTTATGTAATATGGACTAGTTTTATGAGTAAAACATTGATGTGTATCTCAGACATAGATGTATACGTTACACTAGATCCGCAGTAAGGAGCCACTCGCGTGGAGCTTGATAGAAGCCTGGGATAGGATTCTGTCAGGTTTACCTCAAACCAGTTGATAATTTGACCTTGAAAATGGGAAAATGCAGTGTAAAGGCATGCACATCGCGAAGCGAAAATTACAACAAAACACACGGAATTACTTTTCACATGAGAATTTACTGTTTCTAAAGTTGAAGATCGAATTCGAGATCAAAATTGTACACAAATGGATTGCCACCATAAAAAAATTAACGCAAGCGGGTGGTTCATAAAATCATTGAAATACTCATAAAAACTACCATATTCTGATTTAAATAGAACCGTACGAGTAATTAAAAATATTTTTGTAAGTTAAACAGCAAATATTCGTTTTTTCTATTACATATTTGTGTAGTTCAAATAAAATATACGGAGATTTAATCTATACCACTGGTAATGAACAGAAGTTGTGAACATTTCGTATAGTAATAAAAATAATAACCAGTTTCTTTGTAATTTAATTTTCAAATATTCAGTGACAACATGCAGAAAAGGGAGCGTTCAAGTATTACGTAACGGGAGCGTTCAAGTATTACGGGGTGGGGAAGAGGGTGTCTTTGTAAAACGTTAGGATGTGTTACAGAGGCGGGAAGGGGTGTTTGCTCACCCATCTTGAATTGAAGAGGCCAAAATTGGTTCTTTTTTATATAATGCTTCAACAGATGACTTTATGACAAAAATCTCTATGAGAAGTATAAATATAATAAAATTTCAATTATGTTTTGTATTTGTATTTATTCTGTACGGCTTATAGATACAAAGTTACAAGGGGGAGAAAATTTCATATTTGAAAATTTATTGTCTTTATACTTCTCGTAGACATTTTTGTCATAAAGTTGACACTGTTGAAGCATTATGTAAAAAAGAACCAAATTTGGCCTCTTCAATTCAAGATGGCGGCTAACGCTGTGCCCCACAAGGTCGAAAACTTACATTTTTCATGACTAGCCAATACTTAAGCAATACAAATTAAAACATTTTCTGCACCACCTTTTGTAGTGCCAAAATAAGTGCTGACTGAGCTATTTTTCGACGGAATATGCTTCTCGTTGTTTGTAGTTTGTTATTGTTGCATTTATACAAACATTTGGTCAATAAAGTTCGGATATAAAAAAAAAGAAAAAAAAAAGATGATTTACCCCTGGCACGTTACTTTGATGTTGACAGTTGTTTGTTCACATTTTTTATCTCGAATTCGATCTCCGACTTTACACTCAAATTCATATAAATAACACGAAAAAATTATCAATCGGTGTCATTTTTTAGTTTTAGTGTTGCTAGTAAAATATTATTTCCATTCCCCATATTTTTGGGAGATTCTACCTTAATTGAACCCACACGTTTGACCTTCTTATTAAATTTAATATACGTACTGATTACTTTGATAATTTATATATGTGGGCCTGTATAGGTATCCAACATGAAAATGTTATCAAAAGTTTTATTCCAAACTCCTACGATGTGAGAACTTAGCAATTTATCAAAATGTATGTCTATAGTATATATCCTTCTCCATTAATCTTGAGAGGATGTTCTTCCTAAGTTAAACTCCTTTGACCACCGTGCCACTGTGGAATACGGCGGAGCGGACTCGCCCAGTGTTCCCACTAATTCAGCGTATATATCTTTAGTACACATTTTTTTCAAACAGAATTATTTAATAACCGCTCTCACTTCAATTTTCTCCATTTTTGCGTTATTGTTCCGACTACTCGTGAAAAAACAGCTGCAACTTTCTGACAAATAAATATTTTTAATTTTTCTTTTTTTTATTTACTAAGGAGTCTTTATGGCCAGTAACGGCATACCTATTTATTTTAATCCGATTCAATAAGTATTCAGTTATCATTACTTTTGGATCACCCCTCGTATATCGAGATCCCTCTGCTTTTTGACGTCTAGTCTAGTCATGTGACAGCACACATCTGCCGCTCCGTAACTCAAACTAGACGGTCTGGGTTGACGCACCTTTGCGACTGGAGTCTGCTTTCGTGTTTACTTAACGCTAAGCTATTTATACGAGACGTGGGTCCCTAAGGGTAAAGCTCGCAGGACTACGGTATCCTATGACGGGCACCCGACGCCTTATAATGCTGCGCTTTATTAAACTTTATTTATTTTTAACTACAAAAACATTGAATATTTACAATCTCGTTTTTTGTAGCTATGTAGTATGCGTAGTATGTAACCGACTGAATCACTCTTTACAAAAAGAGCACCATGTATAAAGCAGTTACGTGAGTTAACTAGTGACAAAAAACGCACAGCCTATACCGCTGAAGCTAGGAACATGAAATTTGAATTATATATTGCCTTAGAGACGTAATAGTACATTACTGCAGACGCCGGGAAAGAAGGGCTTGCCGGGTGAGTAGGTATAGACGGCCGACCGTAGGGAGGCCGGATAGTGATAAGAAGCCGGCAAGCACTTTTCACGGCCAGAGGCAAGTATAGTGCTTTTCTCAAACATATGTAATGAAATAAAAAAATACACCACTCAAAAAACTACACGACAATTTTTTTTTAAATTTTCGCTTTAATCCCTCCATTTTTTTTTTTTACGGAAGTCGTCTGTATTTTGCGTGTTTAGTGTTCGAAAAGACCCTATTAGGGCCGCTATACACAACCACCACACACCACAACAATAAGAATCTTAATTTCCATACTAAATAAAATAAATGCGGAGGATTTTAAATATTGTCTATGGTCTTTGGCTACGAACGAACGTATAGACAATATTTTAAATTTATTCATCAACATATGAACCATACAGATTTGTGTTCTTAATGTCAGTTCGTGTGTAATAGGCATTAAAGCGGATATTTTTCATCCGATAACCGTTCAGGCACAAGAAATAAAAACAGCTGTTTAGTCTGTTCATGAACAGAGGCGCCATGTTTACATAACAATTAAAAAAAAAACTTCCCGGCCTAGGCCTTAAATTTTGGATGAAATTCCTTTACAGTTCTCTCAAGTCGTTCCGCCCGAAACGTCATACTTTGAAGCCTGTTTTACCGCACGTAATGACGACATTTCATTGCATGTTTGAGAAAAGGTACATTAAGAAAGGTTTATGCCTGCTTAACTGGCACCGTGGCATATTTTTACAAGCTTTTATTTAACTTACAATGTAACTATGTTTGTTTGGGACGAATCTTGCAAGTTAAATTTGACCTACTTCCCGGTTTCCAATTGAGCTAAAATTTGGCGTACTTATGTAAGTTTGGTGACAATGCAATGGTACCAAGTACCAAGCTGATCTAAAAATGGAGCAGAAAGGTGGTCATAGGAACTCTGTAAGAAAATAATGCAATCCTACGAGTTTGGGCTCTTTAGAATGTCTCAGTGAGTAGTTGATGAATGTTTAAAGAAAAGTACAATCGGCAATAAAAGCTTATAACAAAAATGTCATTTTTGACAGAAACTTATTTAGTTTTTCTTGATTATTTTGAGAAATATGAATGTATCTTGAACATGCTTTCAATACATTCATTATATTTCCGGTAGTTCAGCTGACATAATACAAAATTTATTGACATTGCCACAACTAAAGCTCTATTAAAACCGACTCCAAAACGAAGGCGCAAGCAAGCAAAAAAGTAAAAAAGTAATTGCATAATTTAGTCTCTTCAATTTACTCAATAGGTATATACATTTAGTGTCGGTGCCATCGTAGAAATGTGTCAAATGTTGGATGTCGATATTAGTAAGGATTTTAATAAACACGTTAGCACCGACCTCAAACTAACATTAATTGTATAGTTTGTAAAACGTTTTACATTTAAGTAAATTAAATAAACAAAATTATGCAGCTTTCTTGGAGTCGATTTTATTATTTGTCAAAAAGTTTTACACTTTTTAGTTAATCGTTACTTAAAAGTGTATCTCGTAACGATTCGAACAAGCTCTAACTCGGCTAGGATACATTATTATATTATACAGATTCGTTGCCTAACTTCCGGCTCCATCATCAAATCATCATGAAATAATTTGCGCCTATGAAGAAGCTAAGCTATTTTAATCGAGAAGTATCTCATCGCCACCCGTAAATCACTTATCGTTGAGGAGTTCTAGTGACCTTCTGTGGTCTTGTTCATCAATTCCACTTCACAAATGTACACATTCTGAATGCAAATGGTTATTATGCTTCTTATAATACCAAAATCGTCATCTTTATGCCTACAATATTTGAGGAGTTCCTTCAATATTCAATCAGATCTTTACTAAAACTAAATGGGACCAATTTGGAGGCCCTTTCAAATAAAAAAAAATGAAAATCGATTTATAAATGACGGGGTTCTGAGGTAACAAACATTAAAAATACAACCGAATTGATAACACCTCCTTTTGTGGGAGTCGGTTAAAAATAATGAAGCAAAACGAAAGAAATATATGCGATGTTGCCAGTTAAGCAGGTATAAACGATCTTAAAGATATTTTATTTTTAATTGGAATTCTACGAAGGAAGACGAATTCACGGTCAAAAGCTAATAAAAATACGGTTATTTATAACTAGAAGGTGCTCGCAACTTCGTTCGTGGAAGAGAAAAGTCATACCCCTCTTTTTTATTGAAGAGTAGTCGGGTAATAAGTATCCTGCAATGATTGACCTCAGTGTACGATAGTAGAATAATAAGTTACTACACGGACGAAGATAGATAAAATCATTTGAATTTTATTATTATAACGTAATTTGACGTAGTATGTATCAAACCCAAGTATGTGTAGGATGTATTCAGGTTAATAACGTCAATTACTAAAGTGCTGTTTTCTGCTAAGTTACGTATCATGTGGAGAGTCAACAAAGATAAAAAAATATTATAATATCATAATTTGGTGTTTAAGGTCAATCAACTTAGACCCATTTGTTTATTACCTGTATTAGTTTTGACGTAAGTACTTTCCAATTAATTCGGATTAAAACTACTTATTGTGAGTGAAAATTTAATGTAAATTGTTAAACATAATGAAAGTGTACATTTTTAGGGCTCTGTACCCAAAGGGTATCTACGTATGTACCTATTCGAAAGTGCTTGTACCTAGGCCTACTTGAATAAAAGCATATCCTGGAAAAATACCCTTATTCGCGATAAAAGAATTTAAGGCGGACGAAGTCGCGGGCAGAAGCTAGTGCTTAATAATTCAGCCACGGAAATCAAAGCAGTTAAAGTGAATGAATTACCTTATTTTTAAACCCACGAAAAAGTAAGAAAGCGACGTGTGTATCCGTGTGTCTGTCTGTGGCATCGTAGAACTTGAAAGGAGGAAGGAACTTCATTATGACGTCATCTAGACTAACCTTACTTTTACCTAACCGACCATTTATATTGGCCCATATTTTTCTACTATCATGATTACATAATTTCAGTTAATTTTTTCTGTATAGATTTTCGGCCTTATTAATGCATTTATTTACGTTATTTCGAAACTTAGTATATTGTAGTCTGTGCTTCATATTTTTTGGATTTGATTTCCATATTCTTAAGAGTTTGTCACGTCGGATAATCATATTATTTAATTCTACTGAGACCCATGGTTGCGCTGTTCGTTTCTTATTATTAAAAGTACATACAGTTTCGTATGTATCGTAAATATTTTTAAAAATATTGGCCATTTCAGTATAAATTGACAGAGGACATTTTATTTTAGCTATCCTGGACCAATTCTCTGCTTCTAACTTCTCACTTACTAACCGCTCATTTAGCTTTACCAAGGTATTATAGTTGTTGCACAATTCGGTGTCCTCTTCACCATACGGTACATGCACTCCTATAAGGTAGTGGTTGCAGCCCCCGTATTGCCTAACGCGTTTGACGCTCGCAATCAGAATCAAGTGTCATGATTTTGTATGGGCTATGACAGTTGATTCCGATACCAAGTGTCAAAATTTCGTTAGGCAATAACCCTGCGGTCACTAAATACGCCGCGGGTACCGTTTCTCGTGACTGCTGCCGCACATTGCAGTTGCTCATGCGCAGCCACAGGTGATCAATGCATGACGTCACCACTCCATACATGTAACTCAAACTGAAAAAAAAAACCGCAAATGTCAATGTATGTCATTCTTTTTTCATCTAAATATTTTTTTTGATTTTGTGAATATTTTCGGATAATCGCTCCGAAAATAACATAAATACCAGTAAAAGTTCGAAATATCATACAATATAGTCTAACCAGTAATCATTAATGATGTAGTTTGTTTGTCGACTCGCAACTAGATCGTTAGAAGTTAGGGTCGGTGGAAACGTACCGAGTAAAGTAAAGTTAGCCACTCTGGGCCCGGTGAAGTAAGAGCCGTTCGATATTTAGGGTCGAATATTATGAACTTCTTTAATTGTTAGTAATATGTACATTCAAATCTATAGCTTCAGTAAGCCTTTTCTTTGCTAACAACAATTACTTTGTGTTCATACGCTAATTGTTCATTTTAAGTTTCAGTACCAAAGGCGAAAGGGCACGAGGCCCTTTCACTAAGCCTCCGATGTCTGTCTGTGTGCAGGGCTTTTTAGCTCTTCATCCATAATAGGAAAACTTTTGTTGCCTTGTTGTTGAATGTTGTATATTATTGGTTGTTATAATACCAATAATATAAAAATAGTAAAAATAAAAGTGTCTCATAATACGAGAAACGTATTGTTTCGTGATCTATACATACTAATATAATAAATGCGAAAGTGTGTATGTCTATCTGTTGGTCTGTCTGTCTGTTACCTCTTCACGCTTAAACCGCGAAACCGATTCGGATGAAATTTGGTATGGAGATAATTTGAGTCCCTCAACTTTCTTTTGACTTTTTCTCCCGGAAAAATACCCTTATCCGCGATAAACGAATTTAATGCGGACGAAGTCGCGGGCAGAAGCTGGTTTCTTAATATTTCATTAAAATTTTCCACAAGTATGTATATGTATGTATTATTACTATAATAATAAATAGTAAAATGAAATAAGGTTTTTAATAAAATGCGTGTCCACATAAACGTGACAAGATGGTACCGTATCGGTTATTGCGTCTATTGTCTGATTATGATATTCATATGTTAATTTAATTATAATGTAGGTAACTAATAATTTCATATGATATTTGACATGGAAAATTGCAGGAAAAAAAATGAGTATGAGTGCATATTCATGCTGCCAACCGGATGCATGGCTGGACATGGCGGTCACTACGAACTATGACACTGTATCGATTTCGGGCTCCCTATTAGACTAACTTGTAAAAAAAATATTTATTGCAAAATATACATTCAATTTATTTTATAAATATGGGTAGACAGCAGGTACGTTTAAAATGGTTTATGTCCAAAACAAAGTGTTGGATCAAGTTTATAAGCAAAGCGAATACCATTCCGGTAGTAAAAACAAACAGATGTACATGACAATAAGTTGATTTTCAAAGACATCTATTTAATTGTGATTCGAAGTAAAACATAATCTCAATATAACAACGTAAAACCAAATTGGATCAAAGCCTAGGCGTAAATCAATTCAGTGAGTCCATACTGCGAAACTGTGAGTTGAGTCTCGAATAAAAGGGGAAATTAAGTAGACTCTGTAGACCAAACTCTTCAAAAGAAAATTTTAAACTGAAATGAAAATATCTTCCAGAAAATTAAACTCCGTTACCGTAATCTCTTCGCAAGTAGGTAAAACGTAGAGAAAAAAGAAATTTCATCGAAGCGTAGGCATATTGATGAGTACTTTATCTTAAGTATAACGCATTTAAGTAAATAGTCTATAAAGAACGTTAGAATTGCGACGTTCGAGTTCAAATATTTGCTTGTAAAGCTGTCCAATTTCTTTATTTATTGACTTGGCAATTGAACACATGAACAACGTTCAGAAATATATACTTTCAACTTACTACGAGTATACTGTCGTTCCCACATACTCGTACTTCCATTTTAAAAGCTTTTCAAACTGTTTGCCGGGGATTAAACGTTTTAGTATTTCAATCTTTTTCCCTTTAAGGATAGCCTCAGTATCGATTCATGCAAACTACCTCCAGTTTCACAACCTTAGGCGTTAATTTTCTGAAAATATTTTATTAGGACTAATTTTTCTTAAGCCTTTTAAATTACATCTTCGGGTTTATTTATGTAGATAAGGTTTCGTGTTGTCCGACACGGGTCTGTTATGTATGTTAGATTTTTAGGCACAAAATTATAATTTAGTTTTAGGAACCATACAAACATTTGTATATGCTATCTCTTAATAATAAAGACTTCTCTCATTGTAACTGACAATTCGAAAGTGCTTGTATCTAAGCCTACTTGAATAAAGGATATTTTGATTTGATTTGATTTGATTTGAATAATAAAAAAAATATTTAAAAAATGGGTTGATGCTGACATCTATCCGTATCCTTACTATGTTATAAACGTGAAAGTATGTATGGACGTTCCACTTTATCTCAAAAACTACTGGATGATATTTAATGAGACTTTCCAGTTATGTACCTTGTATATATCAGAGTAGGACATAGGCTATAATGTACGTCAAATTTCATCCTTTTTACACACGAAAAAGGGGATGAAAATTTGTATCGACAGTAAATATTTTTTACGCTAGGAACTTGAAATCTTGGTAATATGCTTCACATTTAAATTAGTAAAATATTATGCATGCGACAGTGTGTCCGTCTATTTGTCTGTTACCTCTTCACGCTTAAACTGATCAACTGATATAGATAAAACTTGGTACAGATATTCGAGTTTTGGGGAAAGATATGAGCTACTTTTTATCCTGGAAAAATATCTTTTACCGCGATTAACGAATCTAAGGCGGACGAAGTCGTGGGTGGCCGCTAGTGCCATTATAAAGTTGTAAAAATAAAATGTTTGTATGTGTCGTTGTGGCTTCATTACGCCAAATCGGCCACAGGGATTTCACCTATTTTTAATTAGTACACGGGTAGCGGTGTAACTCTAGATGGTTATGGAAATTTTTTTACTCGCCTACGCTGAAGAAAAAAAAGGGGTTATGAGTTTTTCTCCGCCGCGAACGAAGTTGCGGGCGCCTTCTGGTATAAAATATTTATCATAACCTCAGGCGATGGATGTCGGCAAGAAAGAGGAAAGAAATCAAATCATGTCTTGGTAAGCTGCGCTACATACTCACGAGTACATACTAAGCGTAAAAAGAGTAAATTTTCTCAATCGTGCTTGAAAAAATTGTTATATTATTGCAGTAAATGGTGATATATTTTTAAAAATATTGTATGCGATAATAAAATACCTATATTGGCAATAGGGATGTTGACTGTGGGTACTCAAATAAAAATATCATTTCGATGCGAAGTTTCTAATGGACGTCACACGTTTCTAGGCTTTACATAGTACGAAGCGTTTTTGGCAAAGTCTATAATTGAGATTAAAACATTGTTGTATCTCGGGGAGATTTTATGAGATTGAAGTAGTTTTTACACAAATATTTCCATTTATAAATAACCGTTCAAAAGAAAATGATTTATTAATTCGATCACAATAACAATCGCCATTGTTTCAAGATGTTTTAAAATTAAAAATTAAATAATAGTTCCAAATCCGTCCGCAATGGCGCTAGAGTAGCAAGCTATAGTAGGTAGATAGTAAATAGTATGAAGTTGACTTCATACTAACCAATTACAAAACATTTTTATCGAAATATACTCAATCCTCCGTTCAACTTCTGATGTAAATATTCAATCGTGTTTAAAATGATTTTCCTTGCATCGTTGTGGCTTTTCTTTGCTTTATTATGCAAATTTCAGTACCAAAAGACGTCGATCTAAATCTGCTTAACCACCATTTTTCTTCTTCTGCTACGTTTAGTGGCCCAGTTAAGACTAACACTCTCAACCATCTTTCGAACCTCCCAACTTCTGACTCTTCACGGTTTTCTCTGTCTCAATTTTCTGACAGTGATGTTAAAAAGAATATATTATCCATTTCATCCAATGCTGTGGGCGTAGATAACGTGAGCCGTAATATGATCCTTCCTCTTCTTGACCTTCTTGTTCCTGTCATTACTAGAATCCTTAATAACTCAATTTCTACAAGTGTATTTCCATCAATTTGGAAGGACGCTGATATAATTCCTTTACCTAAAAAGTCCAATCCCATCTCATTTTCTGATTATCGCCCTATTTCCATTCTTCCTTTCCTATCTAAAGTCCTTGAGCGTCTAGTTCATAGGCAGTTGACGTCATTTTTAAATACGAATGATATCATGAACCCTTTCCAATCTGGTTTCCGTTCCGGTCATAGTACGGCTACTCCACTTGTCAAAATTACTGACGATATTCGGGTGGGTATGGATAAAAGGATGGTAACGGTATTAACGTTGCTGGATTTCAGTAATGCGTTTAATACTGTCGATTTTGAAATCATGCTTGGAATATTGTGTTCTCATAACATATGTCCCGCAGTAATTTATTGGTTTCGTAGCTACTTGGAAGGTCGACGGCAGCGGATAAAGGTGGAGGCTTCTCGGTCTTCATGGTCAACACTTTGGCTAGCATTCCGCAAGGCGGCGTGCTATCACCTCTTCTCTTTTCAATTTTCATTAATTGTATTACTATGCATATTTTCAATTCTTATCACCTTTATGCTGACGATCTTTAAATTTATTCACAAGCTGCTCTTGTTCATTTACCTAAGGTTATCAATTCTACTAATAATGACTTGGAGACCATATTGAATTGGAGTAGTCGATATGGATTAAAGGTCAATCATTTTTCGAATTGATTTCCCAAAATTGCCTATAATATTGTTTGACGGTGTGCAGGTACCCTATTCACATCAGGTCAAAAATCTTGGTGTGATTTTTGATCGTACTCTGTCTTGAGTTCCTCAGATCAGCGAGGTTTGAAGGCGGATGTTTGCTGCTATAGGATCATTACGACGATAACGCAACTTTTTACCATTCTGCACTAAAACTGCGCTAGCTCAGTCTCTCATTCTCCCCATCTTGGATTACGCAGATGTTTGCAACCCCGATCTTACTGAGGAGCAGCTAAATAAACTTGAGCGCCTTCAAAATGTTTGTTTACGGCTTACGTAAATATGACCATGTTTCCCATTTCCGTTCACAACTGAAGTGGCTTCCAATTCGGCTTCGCCGTAAGTCTAACATGCTTGCTCTCCTCTATAGCATTATTTTCAACCCCGCTACCCCTTGGTATCTTAAGGAGCGATTTAAATATTTGTCATGTTTACGATTTTCGCAAAATCATTTCCTTGCACCTGTTGCTTCTTCTTCCAAATTTTATAACACTTCTTTCACTTCTCAAGCGATCCGGATGTGGAATAATTTGCCGTTGGACGTAAGGTGTGCTAAATCTATTCCCGTTTTTAAGAGTCATTTTAGGCAGCACTATTTAGCCCTTAAACTGAGATGTCGATGTCGTGTAGTTCAGTAAATTTTTGGTTATATGTATGTATTTTTGCATTATATATATATATACATATTTATTTGTATATATGTTTATTTGTATTTTATATATTTATTTATTAGTATCTAGTATCTTTGTATGTATCTGTATTGTTCCTTTCTCTTTTTCCTTTTTCCTTATGGTTTTAATTTACTACATTTGCACCACTTACTTACTCATTGGTTGTTTACTTTGCGCCATCTCTATTATCTTAAGGTTGTCTGGAAGAGATCGCTTTTTAGCGATAAGACCGCCTGCTATTTACCATTTCTGATACTGTTTTAGATTTAAGTTTCTGATGTTATTATCTTTTGGTGTGCAATAAAGAGTATTGTATTGTATTGTCTTACGCACTTGTGACGGCCTCTTTGGATATAAAGAGAATATAAACTTCTTAGTTCTACACTCCATGGGTTTAGTTCTTTTTTCGGTGTCTGATTCGGAAATCGAAATAGAATTGGAATGCTCTTGTCACTCGCTTTCTTTATACGGATATGAAAGGGACAAAGTGCTTCGAAGTTCAAATATTTCGATTTCGGTCATAGACCCAGCACTGAAAAATGGGAAATCGAGCCATTCTAATTTAAAAAATTAAAAAGTTACTTCGCCTCACGCTCACAGCAAAATCGCAATTTGCACAATGTTAGCTGGCAGCAAAACCCGCATGTTTGAGCTGCTGAGGTGAAATATATATATTTTTTGCATGTTTTGTATGTTCGTATGTGTCGTTGTGACTTCATCACGTCAAAACTAAATAGATTTGTTGCTTAGTTATTAAAAATAATTTAAACTTTGAACTAAAACACTACAGAGAGAATCAGGCATATTTAAATTTCATTGGCGGTTATATTGTAGAATAAATCATTCGTTATTCGAAATTGCACGCGAATAATTTATTCGCGAATAAATTAGTCGCGAATAAAATTACGACGAATATTTTTTTATTCGAATGATTATTCGAATAAAAAATTATTCGAATAATGCCCAACTCTGATCACGAGACAGTGCCAGACGGGCAGCATCGATGTCTACTCGTCGGTTATGTATGACTAAGGTCCTCATAATCCTAATGTAATAATGTAAATAATCTGAATTTGTTTATAAAATAATTAAGTGGGAAATGATGTTTCATAATTGAACTTGAAGGCGCCCGCAATTGTGTTTCTCTTTATTTCTTCAGTGTAGTCGAGTAAAAAGTATCCTATACCCAGCTCCATCTACTCGTATGCCAAAAATAGTTTAAATTCGTTTGGCTGTTTTGGTGTGATGGGGCCACAACGACGTATAGGAACATACAAACATACAATAAATAAAAATAAAACGATTCAGTAAGCTCCAAATAGTCCGTATCACTTATATTTATGAAAATATCTTAATGTACAAATTTTTTACAACTTTATAATAGTACTAGAAGGGGCAAACATCGTAACCCTCTTTTTTCTTTATCGTATTCGGTTAAAAAGTATCCTATAACCATCTGGAGATTCCTAACTACCCGTGTACCAAAAATAGTTCAAATCCGTTTATCCAATTTGGTGTGAAAGCCATAACGACACAAACGAACATACAAACATACAAAAATAACTCGATTCAGTGACCTTCAAACTTGTCCGTATCACTGACTTTTTGAAAATATCTTCAATGTACAGATATTTCATTTTTACAACTTTACAAAAGTATAGATATAGATTAACCCCTTGGTAAAGCCCATTGTATAAATTCATTTTTTTTTGTCTTTGGGTTTTTAGTTTTTACCTACGTTACTTACGTTACCTACGTTAAGTTTTGCTAAGTTACCCATTTCTAGATCACCTATAGTAGTCACCAGTATTAACAAATAGAATCGAAACTATATAATTAAACCAACAGCCGTCCGCAACTTCGTTCGCGGAGGGGGAAATAGTCATGACCCTCTTTTTTGCTTCAGCGTAATCGGATAAAAAGAACCCTTTGTGTTTGTTGTGTGAATGTTTCGATTCAGTGACCTGCAAATAGTCCGTATAACTTTTCTAAAATATTTTCAATGCATAGACATTTTTACAACTTTATAATAGTATAGATGAACTAGTTACTCAAATCACTTTAATAAACCGAAAGAATACTCGGAATAAATGATTAATAAACCAGACCAAATAATACGTAATAATGCTTCTGGAGTCACGAGTGAATTAAGATTATTTTTTATTTCATTTTTATATTTATATAATACATAATTATTATTTCTAAGTTCCCTGCAAAACTGTATTGTAGAGTTTGACTGCAGGCACGAGTTACTTCACTAATAATAGTATAGTATTATTATCTATCTCTTCTTATGCTCTTAGGAGAGCAGTCGTGGTCACTCGGTTTGGTGGTAGCGTGTTGCACAATGTTCCTCCAATTCCCTCTGGCCTGAGCTCTAGCTTCGTTAAGGGAAGCACTCGTCAGCGTCTTTATCTGGTCAGTCCATCGCATAGGTGAAAGGCCTCGAGATCTAGAGCCTTCGACTCTGCCCTGCACAACCAGTCTCTCCACAGATTATTATTTATATACAATATTAATATCTCTACATTATAAGATATACGTGAAATTAAATGTATATGTATTTGATTCACCTCTTGGATGAACAAATCAGACTAAAAGTATAGCTAATGCACTTGTGGCAAACTTCGAGTGCATCTAATTAACAAAAACCGGCCAGAAGCGTATCTTCGTGGTACTAACGTCTCTTTGTTGGGAAATACAGGCTTTCGGCAATAACTCTATCAATAGTTTTGGTAGAAAGTATTTATTAAGCGTTACCTTCGTAATATTTTTCATATTTTTTTGACTTATGATTTAAAAGATAAAGAAGGGGGGTGGACACACAATTTATGCAAGTTTCGGAGCGATGTAACTACCAAATTAAGTAGCGGTATATACTTACAGTGCAACTGTACTCCTTTAAAATGCATGGGACATACGGACGGACGGACAAGGGGTTAGAAACCTTAAAAAGTGTACTTAATCCCTTGAGTATATGAATTACACAAAATATTGATTGTATTTGATTCGCCTGGGTGAATTAACCCAGGTGCCTTGACCCTTATCCGGGCAGAGGCTTTTTATCGACCACGTTAGCGTCACTTGAAATTAACACTTTCGCAACCGTCGTTTTCGTAGCGCTACGCTCGTAGCCAGTAACATAAGAAAACCGTATGTAGCGAAAACTTGCTACGAGCGGAGAGCCTGCCGAGCGGGCTCGCGATGCTGAATGCGTTAATTTTTTTTCTATGTGACAATGACATTACTACATTCCATCTTTTGATGGTATATCTGCTTAAAGGTTAAGTATACGCCAGGGCTTTTGACTCCTTGTATTGCTTCTGTGTCTGAATAAAAATGGTCGCAGATGTATTGTGGAATATTTTGTACAATAAAGTTTATAATGCACTTTAGAAGTATACCTAATTTACCTGTGAGTATCCTCAAGTGGATTAAATTTACAGCAAGTTTACTTAGTTCACCTATTGGGTGAACAAAACCCACAAAAACTATTACTTAATTCACCCGTAGGTGCATAAACTTGACTTTTCTTTTTAAGGTGAATAAAAGCAACTAAACGTGTATTTAATTCACCTGAGTGAATTAACCCAGGCGCATTAATAATACTACTACAGGGCACTAACGTCAAGGTATCGGTACTTTTACATACGAATGCCTGCCTGTCCCAGACCTCCTGGGACTGTGACGTCTTCCTCCATTAAATCTTACTCGTAAACCGACATAACAACACTTTTTTAGAATAGCGAATATACGTCTTTGCTGGTGAAAAAGACAGATTCAATTTCTCTATTCACAAATACGTGTACTTGAATAGGTTTACATCAGAATAACTGCTATTGTTGGCAACTATTGAATCTCATTTTCAGTGTAGTGCTGACTACACGTTGGCGTGAGCCGAGGTGAAGGCCATGCCATTTCTAAATATGAGAAGGACTGCAAACAATTTTTATAAATAAAGCATAAGGTCCATAGATGAAGAATATTTTTTTGTGTATGGATACAGCTGTACGAAACCTTTCCTGCCCTTAGTCGATTTTATTTGCTGATTTGAATAATAATTTTACATGCTATTACCATGCCGTCTTCCATTGTAGTCCCGTGAGTATGTACCGAAAAAGCGAAAAAAACGGAATTTGTAAACTCAATCTGTCTGAAAAGGGCTTTAGTGTACTTAAATTAGTTTAATTAATACCTGGATGTAAAATCGTCGGTTGCTTTTTATTACATGGAAAATATCTGTTCATTGAAGATATTGAAAAAAATGTAACGTATTATTTGGAGGTCACTGTGTGAATCGAAAATATATTTTTGGATTTTTTGTATGTGTCGTTGTAGATTCATCACGCCAAATCGGTTAAACGAATTTCAACCAGTCTAGGTTCATGGGTATCCACAGATGGTTATAGGATACTTTTTACCCGACTATGCTGAAGAAAAAGAGAGGGGTTTTGACTTTTTCTCCACCTCTGGGCACGAAGTTGCGTTTGTTGTGATTACATAATTTATGATGTAATCCGAATTTTTAGTTTCAAGGGCTCAAACTTAAGACTTCGCGCGCTCTTCGAAAAACTATTTTCGGTAATCGAGTAAAAGTAAAAATATTCCGTGCTTTTCAAATGTATGGCCGGCTAGTTACAAAATTAGCAATTGCCTTATGCAACCAATTAATCAGAATTATAAATATTTTTTCTGTTTGTTAGAAATACTACGTCAAAAATCCGTTTCTGACGCTTTTTTTTACCAAAAATGCGAAAGCGCCCTTAACAAATAGCCCAACGTTTTTCAAAGTTGATTTTTTATTATATTGTAAAACAACGCAGCGGCAGACAAAGCTAAATCATAAAAGCGGTAATATAATCACTTAAGAACCATTAAAAATATTGCTACAACCTTGAAACTCATCGTGACAATTTTTCTCAAAAGCGTAGAAAGTGTTTTCATAGCCTGATTGGATTAATTTGCTCTTGGGCACTGATGTAACCCAAGCCTTAACATGAGACTTTAGGTGAGGAGTAAAATTCGCTATTTTAAATCAGGTTGGATTATTATTTAATAAATCTTAAACCTTTATAAGTGGATTGTGAGGGTTGTCCTGTTCCAACATACCGTGTGCAAACATACAAGGCGAGCGTGTGGTCGGTATTCCATATTATTTGTATATTGTATATTCGTATAATCCGGCAGCTTATTTATTGGGTAAAATTGTAGCCATATAAAGAACTATAAGATGTCTGCAATTTCGTCAGTGGTGGAAAAAAAAACTCTATGTTTTCGCTTTAGCGTAATCAGATAAAAAGTATCCTATAACATCTGTAGATGCCCAGCTGCCCGTATACCAAAAATAGTTGAAAGATGTTTAGCCGCTTTGACATGATGAAGCCATGACTCGTACAAACATACAACAAATAAATATTTTAAAAAATCCATTAATTGACTTCAAATAGTCTGTTTCCTTTTTTTTATATCTTCAATGAACAAACATTCCATTTTTACATACTATATGTAGATGTGAAAAAAACCTGAAAAAGGTGTGACCAGCGAGTACAAGGAAAAAAAAAAAAAATTATGAGCAATGAAATGCGGCCTGGCGTTACTCTTATATATACTAGTAGAAAATGTCCGCAACTTCGTTCGCGGAGGAGAAAAAGTCATTACCCCTATGTTTTTCTTTGTGGATACCCAGCTACCGGTGTACCAAAAGTAGTTGAAATCTGACGACATATACAAACACAAAAAATCCAAAAAAAAATTTTCGATTCAGTAAGCTCCAAATCGTGCATTGAAAATATCTTCAATGTGCAGACATTTTATTTTTACAACTTTATAATAGTATAAAATTTACTCCTATTTCGTCGATTGATAATAATTGTAATTGAGCAAACGTTAGCAGTTACCCACATAAGTGTATTGATAAATAAGGTGCGTGTCCGTTAGTAATTACAATTAAATTTGGTAAAGCCATCGATTTCCAAACTAATGCGATGAATGACGCGTTGTATGTTATTATAATACTAAATTCAGTTTTACCCGCGACTTCATGTGACGAATTATTTCATCACCTTAATAGTACATTACAGCAGACGCCGGGAAAGAAGGACTTGCCGGGTGAATAGGTATAGACATACCATAGTATATGTATAGCAGGTATAGTGCTTTTCTCAAACATTTGCAATGAAATAAAAAAATACACCTCTCAAAAAAACTACACGAAAAAAGTTTTTACAATTTTCCCTCCAATCCCTCCATAATGTTTTTTTTTAAGTCTACTTTTTTTTTTTTAAAGAAGTATTTCGCGTGTGTAGTGTTCGAATAGACCCTATTAGGGCCGTAATACACAACCTGATAATAAGAATCTTAATTTCTATAGTAAATAAAATAAATGCAGAGGATTTTAAATATTGTCTATGGTCTCTGGTGACTTAAGTATACACAATATTTTAAATTTATTCATCAACATATGAACCATACAGATTTGTGTTCTTAATATCAGTTCGTGTGTAATAGGCATTAACGCGGATATTTTTGGTCCGATAACCATTCAGCCACGGGAAAAAATAAAAAATTATAATTCAGTTGTTTAGCCTGTTCATGACACAGATGCCATGTTTACATTAAAATTAAAAAAAAAATTACTTCCCGGCCTAGGCCTTCAATTTAGTATGAAATTCCTTTACATTTCTCTCAGCTTGTTCCGCCCGAAACGGGATACTTTGAAGCCTGCTTTAACGCACGTAATGACGTGATTTCATTGCATGTTTGAGAAAAAGTACTTTTTCCAACAATCGTGACATTTAGGCGGTGTATTTGTTTGAAACTAACTATATATAGAGAGGCCTTTGTCGAACAGTCATATGTTTGAATATTACACAGTTCTCTTGCTATCAGCCAAAGGAGCATCATCAAATCATCATCATGATCGTCATCATCAGCTAAAAAAGTCCGCGGCTAGATTTAGGCCCCACCCACGTAAACGTAACGTCATCAAGACCATTCCTGCGCCACCCGCATCCAGCGGACTCCAGCGACCTTCACCAGATCTTCAGTCCATCCTGTAGGCCTACCGACGATGCATCTCCCGGTGCCCGATCGCCATTCTAAAACTCGTTGATTCCAGCTGCCGTCGGTTCTACGAGCGTTATGCCCAGCCCATTGCCACTTATATTTTGATTCTTCGAGGTACTCTGGTTCTTTTACGGATCTCTTCATTCCTGATTCGAACTTGTAGAGAAACTCCGAGCATAGTTCCATTTCTCATTGGAAGAGAGCGTAGAAGAGAGCGATCAATATTCAAGCCTCTTTTTAGGCTTAGCTTAGCTTGTGGCTCTCGTCTGATAGCAAAATAACTGCCCAATATACAAATATTACAAAGAACGCAAGTTACATCCACATTTATATCTATGGCACACAATCTAACTTGTCTAATCACAAATTAACCAGGGACTGTCGTAAATATAACTTGGCTCTTTGTCCTACAGGAAATAACTTGTATTTCTAAGGAAACTGTGACCGAAAAGGATCGCAAAGTGAAGCAATTAACGGACAAGTGAGTCACCAAGCTATAACTACCGTTTGCTAGCTACTCGATAAAGTTGCCTGCCTTTTGAGTGGATTTTATCTTCATTTTTCAAATCTTACAATACCCTCGTCCATGCCCGCGTTACCGGGTATTAAGCCTATGTTTTAATGTATGATCTGATCTATATGTGTGCTAAGTTTCATCTAACCCGTTCAACAGTTAAAATTTTATTGTGTAAAAAACTTTATAAATTTGTAATGATTTTACAATAACTTTGCCGATTTTATCGCTGACGGAAAAGAGTGACTCTTGTCGGCTCACCATCGCCGGCTGATAAGAGACAACTCTTCCCGCAAAATGTGCAGTCAGCTGTTAAATAGTATTTGGCGCATCTATTTTACTCTCATGGAAGGCCTTAGCCTCCATTTTCCTAGAAAGTTCCTGTCTCGCACGACTGAACTGTAAAATAAATTGCTACCTGCAGTATTTCACGAAAAGAGCGTACTCGCTGGCATAGCACTTGTGATTTCTCTGGTGGTGCAAGTGTCTATGGGCGGCGGTGATCGCATACTATCAGGCGACCCGTCTGCTCGTTTGCCTCATATGTCATATATATTTTTTTCAAATTAAGAAATAGGGTGGGGCCGTATCTGGTATACCTAAAGCCGTTTGTTTAACGAAAAACGATAAAGCATCTTATACGCATTTCATTGAGATGGGTATACAGAGGACTCTAGAAGAAGTATATAGAGAAATCAATGAAACTAGGGATGTAAACGTAGGAGCGCTTGTTGATCCGGGTATTAGCAATAGGTGTTTGGTTGCTAATGTGGCTAGAGGTGGCTGTGTGGCTGCTCTGCTGCATATTGAAGACAGGTCTTGCACATGGCGGTCATGCTGGGTGCTAATGTCAAATTTCGACAGACCCAGGTTTTTTGTTCAGAATTCGTGTCTATGACTAGTTTTAGTCTACGATGTTGGGGTTACTGCTCACATAGCTGCTCTCGGTCCATAGGTGACAGATAGAGATCTCGGGATCACGAGAACGAACTGCACGGTACGGTCTGGGAATTCATAACGCAATAATGCGGCTCAGATATGTCCTAATCGCTTGTTAGTGCGGGGCAACTGCAACTCTACAGGTAGCCAGACGTAGGCTGATTAACGGTCCCTATATAGGGATAATCCTTACTTATCATATAGAGACACAGATAAGATTTACAATCCACATGGCAGACTAGGTTGTACCTGTCAACGAGCATATCTGACTCGTTTTCGGTCATCCGCGGTCATAAAAGTTTCTTATAAATTACCTTTTTCTCGATGGAGATTGATTATTAATACGTTTAATAAAGATTTCACCAACCAAAGTCCTCAATTTGCTAAACTGAATTTTAAGCTTTAAATATGCTATAGATCTTTACTCACCAGAATCCGACGATAGACAAGCAGGGCCATAGTCGTAAAATTTGCATTTCGCGAAGAATCGTCGCCAATTAGGTTAGCGGCACGATGTCTACGCAGCCCATCCGGGTCTGCCGCTGTCGGCCACTTCTCGGCTACATTAACATTTATATTCTAGTAGCAGATCCCACCAACATTGATTTAAACTAACACGATTTTCACTCATATATGATTTCTTTCGGACTTCGCGTTACGTCCATGGTTTCGAAGGAACTAACGCGACGTCCGAAACGTCGAAGAATTACCAACGAAACACCACCACGTACACACACCTCACACATGAAATTAAATAAAATCATATTTATACGCGATTAAGCCGTGTTTGTTGTGTTGTGATAATGAGCACCCACCAAATTCTACCATTCCTTCATATTTTTCCTCATAAAACACAAATATTTTGTTTACAGTAGGAGGTCAAAACAAATTCACTAGGGTTGCCGCCCAGGTTGCCGTCCTGGCAGAACTCGTGACGCCCTCGTCGTTCTACATTGAATATATTATGTAATATATTGTTTATCGACATATTTTAAACATTCTCGATTGTCATTCGTTAAAAAAACTCTAACTGGCACCTTTTATAGCCTTGTGATGGCATGGCAAACCAGTCACTTTTAAATTAATTTTATCTTCTTATTTACACCGTGTTTTTTATTTCCTTTTTATTTTAACATGTGGTATAGGTGAAACACTGAAGTAAGTCACCTATTGTATGTAGTAGTGTACAAAATGGATATGGAACTTATGTCATTTTTCTAATGTTGAAAGTCAAATTGCCTGTACGGATACGCTACTACTGCATACAACAGGTGACTTACTTAAGTTTTTCACCTATAGTAGGTACCCGTCAACTCAGTACGAATAACTTTTCCTATGGGGAGATATTTCAGAGACAGAAAAAAATCTGCCGTTCCCTACGTTTTGGTTGAGTTATTACTAACACATAGTATGTATAAGAAGATAGTTTTTTTTTCGTTTCCTTTGTATTGACATTAAAATAAAGAGACTGAAAAATGAACAAGGTTTATAAATAAAATATTTCCTCAAAAGAAGGATGAGAGAAGGTAGATGCTAGGCGAGATCTTAGTCCATTTTATATCAGTCCGCTTCTCGTGCTCTGGCGGCTAGCGCGGCGGCTCACGGCTTTACTGCCAGTGTCAGGCAATTAATTTTAATACAACAGCATGTGCAGTGCAAGTGTTTGTTTCCCTTTATCTCCGTTGGTGTCCCAATTTATGTCGCGTTTTTTGCATAGTTGTTTTTAGGAAGCGCTTGAAATTTTTGTGGCATTCTTTTGTTCATATTTTAGTTACACTTGGCCCGATCAACTGTTTTTGTCAATAATACAATTTATACAATACCTACAATATGATATGAGTACACTTTATTGCACACTATAAGAAAATAACATACGCCACTTAAATCCGAAACAGTGTGAGGAATTGTAAAGAAGGAATCTCTCTCAGACTACCCGACAGGAAAATGTTATTTTCGGAGAGAACAATCAGAAAAAACGGTTCGCAGTTTTATTGAACTAGGCTTGGTTAAATCTTAAAGACGGGTCACTGAGCGAAGAAACACACGGACGTTTGTGTTAATTTATTTACTTATACTTATAACTTATCTTATATAGGTGATCCAGCAGACATAATTTTTATCAGAACACAAGAAACGGGGCTTAATCTCGTATAAATCTTATTTATTTCATTACCTTTCGTTGACAATTCTTCGACGTTTCTGACGTCGCATTACGCCGATAGTCTCGAATGAACTGGTGAGGCCGATATCAGGGCAAGAAGATGGTGATACCATGCTCCAATACCTTAGAGACCAACGAAAGTAAATTAAATAAATCATATTTATTTATACTACTACGCGATTAAGCCCCGTTTGTTGTGTTGTGATAATGAGTTGAAATCGTGTTTGTTTCAGACATTAATGTCCTTCATTTTTGTATGGTAATAAGGTTTTTTCCACTGAATCACCGTACTTATTGACTCCTATTATATCCACAAAATAATTATCGGCCAAAAATGAAAGCAACAAAAAAGTCGATTGTCTTACTTACACAACAGTTGTATACATGTAATAGTCAGTGGTGGTCATGGTTGGGATTATAATAAATATATTAATATTACCTAAACACCGAGTCTCATTTAGAGGGCTTCATTATAAATGATAACTGAATGAATAAGCGGGTTTCAAATTAATGATGATGCCACTTTCTGCGAAAGGCCTTGAAAGCGTGCGTAACATTTGTTGCCTGTTATGATTAAATGTACAATTCTTTTACAACAATATATCACCAATACAATACGTATCTTAATTATGTACTGTAGCATGTCTGAACGTAACTATACCTTGTTTCAGAGTTGGGCGTCATTCGAATATTTTTTCATTTAAATAATTATTCGAAAACTCGATCATTCGTTATGAAATAATTTAAGTCATTCGGCTACACTTTCAAATAATAAATGATGTATTCATTATTTTATTCTAATAAATAACACAAACATTTCAAGTGTCTAACTATTATGGTACAAGACTTAGAGCCCTGTGACAGACAAATGGCCAGGCGGTCAGACAGACAGCTGATTTTTAGTAATGGATGGCGTTGTCACCCTTTTAGTAAGGAACCCTAAAAACATTTATTTTAAAATCTTCTCTCCCTCTTATTAGGAAAAAGTTGCGATATTTTAAATACTTAGTTATTATAGTTTATCAAGAGAGAAAAAGTGACTTTGACTAACATTTATCAATTTATGCATCTAAGGAAAAATATATTTTTGCCCTTGAGTGTATCCTCAAGGGCAAAAATAAATACGCCAAAAGTTGTAAAAATATGTACACACCGACTTTATTGACATAGTAATAAGGTTTGGGTATATATTTATGAGACTTTGTGGTATTAACTTAGCTTTTCCCTTGACTGTAAAATGGATTTAATTTTACTCTAACGTTTTTATTCCACTACACTGTGAGAAAAGGCGTTGGGTACTGTGCAATATCTAATGAAAAACACTTTCATTAAGAATGAAAATAAATTCAGGAAAAGTTGCATAACGTTACTTTCTTGCATCTTTGCATAAAGTAAAGATTTAGCGCCAAGTAGGTTGTGAGCACAATGAAGTGGCTGCGACCAGTGTCGCCTCGTTTGTATTCAGGGAGGCGACCTACGTATTGTATTTCATCTCGAGCTCAACCCTGGCTATAAACTTTGAACTCTTCTTTAAATGAAGCTAAAGCTCTAACTTTAAGATTTTATTTCTTAGCGAGAATAATATCTACCCTCGCTGTGGAAACTTAGTACGCCATTCATTTTTTTCGATTTGATAACATTTTATGATCCTTATTATGCATAAAGAGCTGTAGTTCGTTTAAAATGTGTTTACATAATTCCGACCCTATTCAATATATTTAAACAAATAGTGATAAACCAAAGCACACACAGTCTCGATAAATTAGACGCAGATATCTGTCATTACTGTCATATTATCTTACAAATGAAATGACGTACCTAACACACTATAGCCAATATATTCACCCCAGCAGCTCCAACATGGTGGTTTAGCTACGAGCTAACAGTGTGCAAAATGCATTTCGTTGCGAGTGTGAAAGTATTTTTGTTTTTTTAAGTGACCCGAGTTGTCGTTTCTCAGTGCTGGGTCTATTAGGGAATTCGAAATATTTGAACTTCGTAGCATTCTGTCTCTGTCATATTCTTATAACACTCACTTTCTACTAAAAAGAACGGGCCAATTCGGATTTCGATTTTCAAATTAGACCCCGAAAAAGAACTAAACGTTCGGATATGCGTAATACATTAGGATTTTAAGGTTGTTTTTTTAACTATCGAAATACTAAATAGTTCCCTTTTCAACATAAAATATAGTTATTTCATATACTTATTGTGAAAATAAAACGATGTTTCTCAACTTTAAATTGAAAATATATATTTTTTTAATTGTATCTATTTCATCATGGGTAAACGAACTTCTTAAAGAATAATGTAGGAGTCAAGTTTTGTTATTTATATATTTTGTTACGCTACAAACAATATATCCGTCCCAGTTGATTCCTATAATAGTAATAATACTCGTACTAGATGGTGCCTGCACCTTCGTATGCGTATATATACCTTCAAATAGCCTATTCCATTTTTTTTTAATTCATTGATGTACAGACCTTAAGTGTGTTCAACTTTATAATAGTATAAATAACTACTTTAATATTTATTGCATTTAAAACAGCGCAGCCTACCTAAAGTTTGACAGACTAAGTACAGTCTAGTGAAGAGGTGCACTAGAAAAGATTTTCCGAAAATGAACTCCTAAAGATGTAACGAAGTATAAAACTTGGTATAAAAAGTTAGGAATTCTTCGCGGATTAAACCCCGGGACAGATTTTCTACTATATAATATGTATTGCGTGACATCCACTCCTTTTTTCGCTTGTTTGAAACTGGTTAAATATTAAAACGGACGGATGTTAAAATTGATCTGAAAAAACTTTTCTTTTCAAATCTCCTTAATATTTACGTGGTCAACCAAGTAAACTCTTCTCTCGTAATATTAATATCAACGTCACCTTTTGATGGTTTCTTTAATATTCTACTTTGATTATGAAATGACAAAAATATTAACATTAAACATTTTTTCTTCAAAATTTTCCATGAAAAAAAAATATAGGTGGGATTTTAATAATTATAACAAATCCAGTTTTATTATATTAAACGCATGTTCAAGCTATGATGGCTCACCGTTGTATAATGCATTTTACGAATATATAAATTAAAATGCTCAAAAATTATCTTATAGATAATTAAATGGAATGTTAAGATATTAACTTCTGATATTACATATTTTTTAGTAAAGGTTGTTATGTATCCGTCTATATACGTGTATAGTATTTATTATTTCCTCGCATTTTTGGGGGAAAGCACTAGTAATTCCTAGATTCGTATATATATTGAGGGACTAGGCTGCGCCTCGTAATTATACTCACCTCTCCTCCAAAATTCTACTAATGCAGTAATTTACTATTCCTAAGTGTTTAATAATAAGTGCGTTAGTAGATTAGAAAAGTAACGTGATTTGGGCAAGGCGGAGCAGATTTAGCTTGCTTTTTCTTCGAGTGACGACTTGCTTTACCTTTGCCGAGCAAGTCAGTAGAAATCGGATTCTATCTAGGAATCGTATTGTCAATTGTGAAAATAGATACATATTGTATGCGGCTTTTGCTGTGAGTAAACATTTTGAAAAATGTGATTTTGCTACGAGCGTAGAACTTATTAAACGAAGGCAAATTTAAGGCTATTTGTTCTGTAGAACTAATAAGACATGAAAAATTTTAAATAAAATTTTAATGTAATACTCGCAACCAGAAAATATCTGTATAAATCGCAAATTATGAACATCGTCAGCTGTGAATTTGTCGCCACAACAGAACTTCATGAGTCAAATAATTTACTTTCTTTCGATTTATACACAATGACTATTAAATTCTTAAATTAAATTGACATATTGTTACACTCATTGAATTTTAATTCAATCATCGTATTCAATATAATTACAAAAATTATTTGCTTATTTTTTGTAAATTTGCCGCAATATTTTTTTTTTATAATAGCGAGAACGAGATATTCGAGTGCAAGAATGAAACGTAGAGAACAATTAAAGTGATTATTGTTTTTTTTTTTAATATTCGCAGTTATGTATACGTGACCAATGAGCTTTATGGTAAATTTTCAAAGTATCTTTAAATCATTGAATTAAAAGTACAAAAATCTGTATAATAATTTAATGTCGGCCCAAGGTTCCTCCCATCGATTTTCACTTTTGCGTCAGTATGGAAGTCCTGGAAAGGGTAATGACTTTCACATATTTAGGCCATGTTGTCACCTCAGACCTAACGCTGTACAAGGGAATTGAAATAAATTATATGTGGAACTTACTACACTTCCCTGTATACGTGCAGCTTATGGGCGCATTATGCGCAGTGTGAGGGTCCAATATAAAAACGCTTTCCGGGTGCTAGGGGGGCTGCCCCGCTTCTGTAGATCATCAGGTATGTTGGGGTGTGTAATGTGGGGTTGTAGCTCGATGGTGGGATATAATAAAAAGGAGCTGGTACGGGTTTGATGTTTTTGTCTTTAACGTCTGTCCTAAGACTTCTGACATAATGACATAAAGCTGGAACGAGACAGCTGTCGTTCTTAAAATTGGAATATATACTACTTTTACATACGGCCTGTCTCTTATTAATGGTGAAGGGTTAACACCTTCACAGTAATGATCACGATGACGTTCAGTATAACAACATTTGATATCATTTCAAAGCATATATTCACTCATTGCATATAATAAACGTTTGGTATTATTAAAAAAATATTGCTTTTTATTTCTTATATTTATCGTTTGGTATATCGCTTATTTATTATAACCATCATATGGTATGACGCTTATTTATTATAAATATCATATGGTATAACGCTTTTCGTTATAACGATCATATGGTATAACGCTTATTTATTATAATGATCATATTGTCTACCGCTTATCAATTATAGCCATCATATGGTGTAACGCTTATTTATTATAACTATCACATGGTATAACGCTTATTCATTATAACGATCATATGGTATAACGCTTATTTATTATTATGATCATATGGTACCAGTTCATATTGTGTAGGAGTCGCAGTTTTAACCAAACCTATTTTTCTGGTAGCAACGGGGAACATGCATGAAATTTTTTTGTCGCTTTTCTTAACTAAAAATCAAAATACCGTTAAAAACTATTTCAAAATGTGAAATTTAAATTGACCAAGAAATACGCAAGATATAGGCATTTTAAACTACTAATTAGATCGTGCACTCTGGCCATATAAACTCCATATTAAATTTTGTTTTGCTAGAAAGAGATAGAATGAAATCTTTGATGGCTTATATCTTGGTTATTTATATAGTTAATCGAAAAAATATTTTTTTCTACTGTTTGTTACATGAATGAGATTTTAATAAAGCAAAAATTAAAATTCATGAATATTCCCTGTTCGCATTGTGTAGGGGTCGCAAATATAACATAACCTACTTAGAAGAATTCGCATTGTGTTACGGGTCACAGTTTTAACTTTACCTTGACATAAATAGTACTTTGATGTAAAGCTGTTTCTGATTACACGTCTAAAATAATAAATAAAACAATCATCCCTCACGCAAGCATGCAAGTATTTTGACGCTCCGCTATACATGGTCAGAATACAAACCTAACCTACAGTTTCCGGTTTTTACCAATGTTCCATTTTTAGCCGACTTCCAAAAAAGGAGGAGGTTATATGTTCGATAGTTTGTACTTTGTCCATTGTGTACATACAAGCAAGCATTTTGACTGTGACAGGTCACAATACAAACCTAACCTAATCTACATTTTTCGGTTTTCGGCCCATTTTGACGATCCGCTATTCATGGTCACAATACAAACCTAACCTAACCTATATAGATTGATTTTATACGGCTATGCTCAAGCGATGCACATCCCTGGTGCGCCAGATGCGGATTAGTGCTATACTACATTACAGAGTTATAAGGGCGATAACAGGATAACTTTTAAGGTTAAAGATGTACAGCAGTAATTTTTGACTCTACGATACGGGCTAAGCATCTTGTGTTGTGCTTTAAGTTAATCTTGCCACTTTAAGTTCTAAATGAGAAGTAAGCATTGACTACAACCCCCCAAAGTGCTATGGAAGTGATAGTAAACTCTGGCCAAGAACCAAAAGTTGCACAAGATCAATAATTATTGCTACCTTTTTACCCGACTGCGCGACGCAAAGGAGGGTAATGTGTTTATCAGTCTATGTACATTTGTTCCTATCTGGCACTCCAGAGACCAAACGCGTTGACCGATTCTGATGATTGTTACGTCAATCGATTCGTCTTAATTGTCCAAATGTCACTAAAGACATGAAAATTATGAACACTCAATATGGCGATATTGAGACGCCATATTGTGAAAAAGTAAAAAATGATAATTGACGTACTGTCGAGTGGGCTACCATTGAATAGCGATTTAAAAATAATTATTAGGTGTCTTTATAATGTTTAATTTTGAATGACCAGTTAGTAACTATAACGATTTAAAGTTAGTTAGCAAGCCGTTCTTACAAAATTTTCATTTAATTGTAATACATCTGTGCAAGCTTCTCAATAACCCCAACGATAAAGATTGCGAAATTTACTGACTTATAATTCTATCTAAATAGTATAAAATAAAATAAATAATTATAAAAAACAAAAAACCTGACTGCGTCAAAAAACTAAAAATAAGAAAACAAGTCTAGAACCCTAGAAATTTGTTAAGTTATAATGAAAATGTTTCACGATTCATGATTGATACTCACAAAAAAAAACAAATAATAAATTCTAATATGGAACATAGCGGTTTTTTAAAAGCCGGGACCCATTGTTGGGAAGATTTGCGTCAATCTAGATTTCTTAAGGGTCCCGACTGTTTAAAATCGCTATGTTCCACAAACCATTAGGGTTCCGTACCTGAAAAAAAAAGCGAAACTCCTACAGGATCACTTTGTTGTCCGTCTGTCCGTCCGTCCGCTTGCCTATCTGTCTGTCCGTCTGTCTGTCAATATGTCAGTCAGGAACGTGTCCATCAAATTGAAATTAACATCAAATACTGTCTGCAGTTCCTTGGAGCTGTAAAAAAATCAAGCTTTTAATTGACAGCAAACCAAAGATACAGTCTTTAAAAACGGTGTTTCTATACAAATTCCCGCCCATACCCATAGAAAACCTACTATATGGTTTTTTCGTTAGTCCATAAAACTTATTTGGTTTGACGGAAGCTCTAATAGTGTGCTATAATAAATATAAATATCTAATTTTTACGTCTGTCAGTAACCAATATAAAATAACCCCACAACGTGTACATTTTGCTTAGGAGTAGGGCATTACTAACACTGGATTTTCATAGATTTTTAGGAAACCCTCGGTACGCGATTCCGACTCGTATGTGGCCGGTTTTTTGCATCTAGATAGAATAGAGGCTGGAAAATGACATCGGTTATTTGTTCCCAGGGATAAACAAAATAATAGGTCTCGCGGGAAAAGTAGCGGGAAATTCCTAGTTGTGTAATATTGTAAAGATAGACGAAATACTCTTGTTTTTCATTTTGTTTAGTAGTAAACAAGGTATTACTATAGTTAAGTGAGCCGTTTGACGCTGTAAGCCGGATACCGCGCAAATCCCCGCGCCGTTGATTGAAGCGAGCGGCGCGTGGGCGAACGTTTAACTTGCCTCCAACTGCTAGGATAACGCACCATGAAAGGTCGCGGATTAGCTCAACCTGTACGCATTCATGCGATAAATGACCGAACACATTCAATAAACTATCCACAGTTTTTGATATTTCTCATATACAATTATAATTATACTTTCCGAAAATTGGTATCATCCTTCGGTCAGTGCGTTAAGGAAGCTCCTACATATTTGTGAGAGCTATGCCGAGTCACATGGTTTAAAGTACAATGCCAAAAAAAGTGAAATATTACTTTTTAAAGCAGGTAATAAAACTTACCCCATTCCACAGTTCCAACTTTCGGGTACTACTTTGAACCATGTGAAGTCCTTTAAATATCTCGGACACTGGGTGACGGAGGACCTCACTGATGACTTGGAGATGGAAAAAGAACGTAGGGCATTGGCTGTCAGGTGTAATATGCTGGCTCGCCGTTTTGCCAAATGCACTCGGGAGGTTAAAATAACTCTGTTCAAAGCATTCTGCCAGTCATTTTACGCCTGCAGCCTCTGGACTAGTTATACCCAACGGTCATACAATGCCCTACGTATACAATATAATAATGCATTCAGGAGCCTGCTGTGGCTGCCGCGGCACTGCAGCGCGTCGGGTATGTTTGCGGACGCGCGCACCGACGGGTTCCCCGCTATAGTCCGCAAGAGGGCGGCTTCCCTCATGCGCAGGCTGTCGGCCGGCTCTAGCGCGCTTCTGAATGCATTATACTCCAAATTTGACAGTCATTTTGTGATAAAGTGGAATAGCATACACAAGAATTGATTATTGTATTTAATTTGATTTATGACATGTAATTTATTCGAATTTAATTTTGTTTTCCTTTTAATTTAATTTATTTTAATTTAATGTATTAGTCGCAGATCTGTATTCACTAACATAGTTTTTAAGAAAATTTGTTACTAACAAATATGGGTCAAGAAGCCTGAAATAAATTTTTCAATTTCAATTTCAATTTCAATTATACGTCCGGAGGCCCTGACGTAAGATAAACACGCTATAAAAATGAGCGGTTTTGCATTTACTCCTCCATGCGATGCCTGATTGAGCTAATGTGGGTTTTCTTAATTAGAATTATCACCACTTGGCGCCACCGTGACGTAAGGTCTAATCGACAAGAAGTTTCAACATCCTGTGCGGTAATTGGTGGATTTTGACTGTTCTTGTCAATTAGACCTGAACGGTGGTAATATTTCCATTTTGAAAACCCTCATTCAGAGTTCGGACAAAATAATTACAACTTGAAAGTAGAACAAAATGTAATAGAGTCTTAATTATGTTATGTACAATATTCTTTAATTTTAAAATTATATTTATGAACTAGAAGATGCCCGCAACTTCGTCCGCGGAGGAGAAAAAGTCATAACCCATCGTTTTTTCTTCAGCATAGTTCAAAAAGTATCCTATAACCATTTGGAGATACCCAGCTACCCTTGTACCAAAAATTATGGAAATCTGTTTAGCCGATTTTGCGTGATGAAGCCACAACGACACATACAAACATACATAAAATCCAAAAAATATATATTTTTCGTTTTTGATGACCTCCAAATAGTTTGTAACAATCATTTTTTTTTAATATCTTCAATGTACAGACATTACATTTTTACAACTTTATAATATAGATAAAGAAATTAAATCGTTTATTTCAGGCAACATGGCCCTACAAATATAATATTACAAATACGTTACAGACTAACATATTATATACATCTATACTATTATACAGTTGTAAAAATTAAATGCCTTTACATTGAAGATATTCATAAAAAAATATGTATTTTTTTTTCGTATGTTTGTATGTGTCATTGCGGCTTCATCACGCAAAATCGGCTTAACGGATTTCAACTATTTTAGGTACACAGGTAGCTAGATATCTTCAGATAGTTATAGCTTACACTTTACCCGACTACGTTGAAGAAAGAAAGAGGGGTTATGACTTTTTCTCCACCGCGAACGAAGTTGCCTTCTAGTATTAATTGTAACAATAAAAAGAAACGAAACACCCATGGTATAAGAAAATACTTCGCCAGGTATGTTCTTCCGAAATGAATGCGGTCACGTGGGAGACACTTTAGGATGTCATCACGGCCATCGCTGGTTCTCAAACTTTTTATTTTGGGGTAATTTTAATAAACAAAAATAAACTTCATAATTAGCATGGTATAAGAATATGTTTTCTTGGGTCATGCATGATAATTAGATAGTGGACTTCGCCTGCATCTACAAACGCCAATAAATTACACCATCACATCCAAGTATATTCTCATAACGTAGAGGAACCAGTAATGTACATGGATTCAGTAATGTACAAAATTGTATTGTATTTAAAAGCGAAAATTAAGAAAACGAATACAAATTAAGCGGTAATAACATTTGAATCCTTTAGGTATAGACATTCCATAGACTAAAGAAAAACGTGACATGCGCGTCGACCATTTTGTTCACAAATAATTAAACAAAACTGGGTTGCGGTGTTTTTTGTAAATATGCAATTTTCTTAACAAAATGTTTAAGAAGGTTGGGTTAAGTTTTGTGTATATTTTCTGATTTCTATAGATAAAATTATTATAACATTATTTCGTAAGAAACGTAAGACATTGAAAAATTATTATTCGAAGGTTAGGGCGTGCTAGAACATAAATGGAACTATTTAGAGACATTGTTTAGCACAGGATCATATTTTTTGTAGACATCCCAATCTTGGACCATTGTACATGATTGGTTCTCATGGTTCTCATAATATTTTACAGCTATTAAGTGATGTACAATTTGTTGAAATCAACTATAAAATTTCGCACCTAATTAGAAACAAAAAAAAAACGAAGCTGCCGAGAAAAAGAGGGTCGAAAAAAACTTGTTATTAAGTTTTGAGGGCAAGAATTTCGAAAATGGCGTCCATTTTGGAATTCAAGATGGCGGAAATCACTTTTAGTGAAATAGTCAGTGAGTTTTTAGGGGTGCTGATTTCGAAAATTGCGTCCATTTTGGAATTGAACTCCATTTTCAAAATCCGCACTTCCGAAAACCAACAAAACGACTCCCATGATGACGTTTTTTGTTAAAAGTTATGTCCGCCATCATGAATTCCAAATAGACGCTATTTTCGAAATAAGTAAATACTTCCCTTATAAAAGTGTCCATAGGATTTTACAAGGAAAAAAGACTCTTAAAATTTTAGTCATTTTCTCAAAAAATATTTCATTGTCTTATACTTTGTTTCCCTTGTCATAAAAAATGTTTATTGAGGGATATTTTGATGTATTAACTTACTGTTAAACTTGAAAAGTAAACTCATTATAACGAAAAGAAATCCAAAAGATCCTTAACCCGTCCATTACTGGCGCTGTTACGTTACTATGCGCCAACACAGTTACCTAATCATTTGTTACCCTTATTTACTGTTAGCTCTGTGAGCTGCAGACCTCGCTTTAGTTTCGAAACCTTGAAATTTTTTTATGAGCCAAGCTGATACGGAGACGCTTCGCTCGCTCGGTCAATTACAATATGCATAAAGTTTACGAATGGTTAGTAAACTGTATTGACAAAAAGGTACTGATATAAACAAATAAGACAAACTATTTCTGTTGGAAAGTAAAAAACCTTATATGACCGCCTTGAACACTTCTAATCTTACAGTTCCGAATTTTAGAATAACCATTTTTGAATAAGTATGTATAGTAGTCAAAACTAAAAAAAAACCATAATGTTTATAAAATTATTGAAACCTTATAAACTTTAATATGCGTTTGAAGTTTGACTATCACCGCGGTCAGTAGTATAGAATGATATGCAATTCAAATATGACAAAAAGAGATGGTGATGAACGTCAAAACGGCGGACATTAAATTGACTGTGTTGCCAGTGGTATATCATAATACTCCTCACATCCCGTGCATGTCAAAAAATTGTGAGTGCTTTAAATAAATTCTAACGACAAAGTAAGATTTCTTTATTTTATTTATTTTTAAATCAAACAAAATGAGAATTGTAATGCATAAATATTTTTTTATGAGTGACGGAAGGAAATATTTTTCTTATTATTTTATTTTGTTATTATAAAGCGGCAACTATTCAGTGACGTCCTCAAGTGTCTGTAACCGGAGGATCAGACCTTGTTTTCTTGGATCATGGAACACCTAGGTAGGTCACATTTCAACTGCGATGTGTTACGCAAGTTCGAGGTATCAAGTAGCCGACCGCTAAATGCCGGAACATGACACATTTAGGCAAGAACTTCTTCCTTTGTGTATGCCGCGAGTTTCTCTCTTGGAATTCATACCATGAAATAATTAAAATTCACGTTGTGGCGAGTCCAACTTCACGACCCTAACGATGATTCTGGTCTTCACACGATCACTATCACTACGACCTCCTCATAGAGTAATATAAAGGCTTGTGTACTTACACAATACCTCACAGACGTCTTCATCATAAGACAGCTCAGAATAGTTTTTGATCCGGTTCTTGACCGTTTCTTGACCGTTTGCATTCTATTTGATTTGATTATATAATTGGTGTATGTTGTTATTTAATAATATTAAATTATGTTTTGTTATGACTTTCATATGAAAATAATCTTGATTAATTATGGTTTTGTTATGACTTTCATGTGAAAGTACATATTAAATTGAAATTTATAATAAATTGGTATTGTATAATGAGACATTTAAGTTACAATGTTTTTTTTTGCATTTACGTTATAATAGATTTATTTTATGGTTAAAGAAATTTATTATCTCATAAAGAAATGTAAATTTCACTTAAATGAGAATTACATAACTTAATCAAATGTTATAATTATCTATCTTTGCCCTTGAGCGTGTGTTAATTAAATCTATTGTCTTTTTCGTATTTAATGTAGGTACTACTACTTAAGTGCTAGAATAATTAGGTACAAAGAAGTTGCAACAAGTTTAAGTTAACATTGCGTAATTTGTGTTATTACAATAATACATTTTGTGGCGTGGGGTAAAATCTATCGATAATATAGAAAGCACACTATCATGCACCGCTCATAACAGATATACAGTGAACGCCAGGGCCGCATTCAAATTAAAGTTATTGAGGTGTTATCACGAATATGCATTTTAAGATTATGTTTAAAAATATTGTAACAATCTGTTTGCGTAATTTTTCTAGGTAGATTATTATAGATCCGAGCTCCTTCAATCCTTATGGTTTTTGTGCCATAGTTCTTCGTGCGGGAGAAAGGCACAAAAATATTATCAGCATTGCGAAGTCTTTGTTTTCCTTTTCGCCTATTGGTAAGCATTGTGGTTTCATAATGTATTTGTTTAGTAAGAATTTTTCTAATTAATAGACATGTATTGAAATTATATAACTGATTCAGGCTCATGATCTTGGTATCTGTATATATTTTTTTTGTAGGTATAAGGAAATCATAAGAAAAAAGTACTTTTATGATTTTATTTTGCATAACTTGAAGATCTTTAATATGATTTTTTGCAGCATGTCCCCATATTTCGATCAGATGGTCTAAGTGTGACTTCACAAGAGAGTTATAAATGCTATAGCGAACCTGACGTGGAAGACATCTTACCATGCCGCGTAACGATCCCAAGACAGATGATAATTTGGACTGAATCTTATTGATATGAGGTTTCCACGTGAGGCCGCTGTCTAGTATTAAGCCAAGATACTTTTCTTCGGATGATTGTTTTAAGTTCTCGTTATTAATGGTTAGAGTAATATTTGTATAATTTTTTTTGTGTTTTGCTTTAAAAATTATATAAGAAGTTTTAGACGTGTTCACCGTGAGAAGATTACCTTGAAACCATCTATGCATACAGTCTAAGTCTTTCTGAGCTTGTACTAGGATGGTATCAATAGAATGGCCAAAGAAAAAAATGCAGGTGTCATCAGCATATAGCGATAGTTCACCGTGCAATGTACGCTCACTAATGGATTTAACGTAGATAAGAAACAATAGCGGTCCCATTATGGAACCTTGAGGAATCCCACAGGTTAAGGCTGTGATGTGCTTTCAATATGTTAAATAGACACTGAAATTTATAGATTCGGATAGGCGCGAATTTGTGTTTGTGAGTTCTTTCTCAATATGCTGATATATAATTCATTTTATATAACACAAAATAGCTTCTTTTCCTAAATGCATGTCACTGCGTGACAAGATGTTGGATCTCAATGTTAATTTATAAGACCGTAAAATGTACTCTATCTTGAGCAAATAAAAAAACTTATCACTTATGACTTAATTTCACCATATTTAACATGATATTTGGAATTAACGACAGTTCTACTAATTTTGGCTGTTATAAAACTGCGATAGTAACGCTGTATAGCTAGAAATGCAATTAAGATAGGTGACATATTAAAAGCGATAATATCCTCTTTACATAATAATAACCATACACATATGAGGACTCTACTTCATCTTGTTCTATTTCCGTATTTATATTTACGATGACCTGTCCAAGCTTAGTCATTTTATACTAGTAGTAATTATTTATTCAACATAGAAGGCGCCCGCAACTTCGTTCGCGGAGGAGAAAAAGTCAAAACCCCTCTTTTTTTCTTTAACATAGTCGAGTAAAAAGTATCCTATAAACATCTGGAGATACCCAGCTACCCGTGTACCTAAAATAGTTGAAATCCGTTTAGCCCATTTAGCGTGATGAAGCCACAACGACACATACAAAAGTATAGATAATAATTTCTTATATTATAAAAACAATTATAAAAAAAGAACCGACTTCAAAATAAACTAAAAAGCCAAAAATAATCTTTTATGTCGGTACGGATCACATTTGAATCACCTTTTGAAGTCGGTGCTAAACCATTCATTTATTACTATTAAGAACCGCGGCGGCGAGCCTTTAGTTATTATCTACCTACATATATATTTAGTCATAGTAATTCGTACTTTTGTTGAATAAAGAACTTTATTTACTTCAGGTTTGGCACCGACTTCAAAAGGTGATTCAAATGTGATCCGTACCGTACATAAAAGATTATTTTTGTCTTTTTAGTTTATTTTGAAGTCGGTTCTTTTTTTATTTATAAATTTTTATTTTTTGCTTTTAAGTCATGGATTTTAGTAGTGATATAAAGTATTTTGTAGAGCCCAGAATGGGAAGATTGAGGAGGCACTTTGCACGCATCTCGAGTCTTTGGAAGTAAGAAATGTAAAAGTTGGTTAGTTCATTGTACATTCGGTGACCTGACTTAAGTATCCAGGCATATTCGTGGTTTTGAACGCACAATCGGTACACATTTGCAATGGTGTTCAGGTTCGAAACCTGGCTCAACTTACTTTTTTCTTTTTTTTGTGTTTAATTAGTTAACTAGTTTCTATTATTCTTATATAAGTATTAATATATGATGTAGAGGGGAAAAAAATATTTTTTTACATCAAATTAAAAACTTCGTTCTACTAGCAGGCCTCAAGGGCACGTTACATGTCTGATTTTAGAATAAACAGAAAAACATTCGCAATCTACATAATTACATTAAAGTTAATAACAGTAATAATACAACAAACAAATACTTGGGCAGACTTTACAGGGAGATGTATATATTGTCTCCGGGTCTAAGAGGTTATACATTACTTAACCTATACTTTCAGAGATAGGATGTCTAAGCGTCAAAAAAATATTAATAAATAACAAAATAATATTCTAACTTTAATGGAAATGTAGAAAGTTCCCGTAGTTAAAACATTACATCTATGCCCATATGTTAAAAATTGCAAAAACTTTTTTGTTCGACTGGTAATTTATAAATTGTTGAATTAGTAAATAAAACTAAAATAATACCAATGTTAACCTTTTCTGTGGGCATTATTAAAGATGGGTTTCAACGCTTTACAAAATGTAATCAATTTTGATCATACTTAAATAGCGCCATCTAACGGAGACCGCATTGGCAAACGTTACTTACTGGTTTCTGCTAATGCCATTTTAATTCGTTCAATGGGGATGACTACTATCAAAATGCCACAGTTATTTTTAAAATAAATGAAGTAAATTGTGTGATGTATATAAATCATCATTAATGACAATATGTGAGGGAGTTTAGTAAAACGTCCCACTTTGTCGATTCTAGTTTCGGAGTTACGGGCAGTTTAGTGAAATATGGTAAAACCTACCGGAAATCGACTTTCAATGAAAACTGATAGAACATACTGTAATAAACCTATGGTTTTGATATCGAGCCATAAATGACCACTTTAAGCACCTTTTTAAGGCCTCAAAGTTTAGTGCCCAGCGTCCCACTTTGTCGAATACCGAAAAAATCGTCGATATCATATTTGTGCCTGCTATAGGGAAACATTTCTACTTTATCGATATGGGGTTATGAGTAGTTTGTAATATAAGAAAGCATAAGCTATCTTTCGGTGAAATAATTATGTCTGTAAGTGCTACAGTTTTTTTTTTTTAATTTTTCAAACTTACAAAGGTGAAAAATCGACAATTGAGAAAACGTTGGTTAAAGTTTGGGACCGCAAAAAACACACTTGTACTTTGAAGTTATGGAGAGGTTAGTATCAAATGAATTGGCATACTTTAAGGATTCCAAATTAATCAAAATCATGTATGTAACCATAATCATGTATGAGTAGTATGTTCAAGCCTCCGTAACATTCAAACTACTAATAGTTTTAATGTCACGGAAGCTTGAACATACTACTCATAACTTCATATCGACAAAGTGGGACCTTTTCCCTGTCACATATGATGGACAAATTCCTTACAAGTATTATAAGTGACTGCGCTGTGGTCACGCCATCTAGAATTAATCTTGGCAAGCCTTCACATTCTGGTATTTTGCTCGTATAAGGGTATAAATAAGAATGAAAACAAATAATAAGAAACATTTTATTTCGTAAATATTCTTATGTTGCATTCCACCAACATTAAACAATTTTAATTCGATTAACAGATGAAACAACTATTTAGTTATGTTTATGTTACATTTTACTAGAATTTCGCCACCTTTTTGATAGTCTAGTCGTAGTCAAACACACCCAAAATAAATAAAAAATGAGATAAACAAAATAACCAATTACAATTAATATAACTATATGTAGCTATTGATTAAAGTATTTATGTTAACCACAATGAAGAGGCACTCAGTGAATCAACATGTATGTAGATAGAAACATGCATTACACGCTTCCATCTTAAAATACAATAACATCACTCGTGTACCTACTTTACTAACAATAAAAAAAAAACTGTATGTTTAATGATGATAGAATAGCATCACTACAATCCGTTTTATTACATTACTTAATACTTTAAGGCTCTGCCGTCATTGTCGATAACTTTCAGCCTCTCACTACTGCCGTTTACCGTCCGTGAAGTTTTGGCTTGTCCTCACGTTGAACAGGTTCCAGTTAAGGACCATTTAGCCGCATACATTTTCTATCTGATTTAAGTCTGGGCTTTATGACGGCCAGATAACTGTTTATTTATTTATTTAAACTTTATTGCACAAAACAAAAGTAAGTACAAATGGCGAACTTAATGCCAAAAGGCATTCTCTACCAGTCAACGATAGGGCCAAACAGAGAAGCATGAAAATGGTGCAGTGGGGAAAAACATTCAGTACTGAGAGCGTTAGCACACACAAGTAAATAATGCATACATAATTGCTTATACCTATACTATATATGGTATACAATATCTATATATTACATATAAATAATAAATACAAAATATACCAGCTACTGCATGGAAGATGGACGCTACTTGAGTTCTTGTTCCAGCAGATGCCTACGTAGCATCTGCTTGAAAACTACCTTGCTTGGGGCTTGTCTGATAGAAAGAGGGAGCGAATTCCAGAGACGGCTTGCCTGAACGGCGAAAGAATTTGACATGAAACCGGTGTCGTGTGAAGGAATGGAAAGTTTGAGAATTCGGGAGGAACGTAGTTCACAGCCTGGACGGGGAGTTTGAAAAGCGAATTTGCTTTTGAGGTATCCTGGAGCTGGAACTGTTGTGATATCACTTTGGGAACCGAGCCAATCTGTTACAATTTGGTCTTTTATCAGGTATATTTGACCCTCGGGATAGGCAACTCGCACAGTTGGCAACATGACGTCACGGAAAATTACCAATATTCTGGGTGTTACATACCTATATTAAAGTAACTCATGCAAATTCGTTTTAAAATAATAATTAAAAAAAGCAAAACAGGGACATACAACCGGGGCTCGAACTCACGCCACTAGTGAGTTCCAGTGCGCATTCATAGTCACGAATATGCCTAGATACTTATGTGAGGTCACCGACTGTACCTTCTATCATCAGCTCAGCATGAAATGATGACAACCAGAGAAAAGCAACTGATAACTTTAGAAAAATATATACAAAACATTGTTAGTGCCTATAATATTTGAGAGTCTTTTTCGATTTCCCTGGTATTCCATTATATAGACTAGGTGATAAGGAGACTACTTCAGGGACACACTAAAAAGAATATGACTAAAAGTTTTAACGTATCTATAATAGATGATTTTTTTAAGAATTATCCTCTAACTCTTTACTATTAAGGAATTGTACCTTCCATCATCAGCTCAGCATGATGAGATGATGACCACCATATGCAAATACTTAAATAGCTAAAGAAAATATATGAAAAACGTTATAAGTGCCTAAAATCGGTCCACAATTGGCGGAGTAATCGGTGAACATACATAAAAAAAAAAAAAAATACAAACTATCGAACATATAACCTTCTCCTTTTTTGGAAGTCGGTTAAAATAGTTTCACCATGCTCTAGTAGTTATTAATAGCTGATAACGAGTGACAATATTATCACGTTCACAGTCCCCATACAGAATATTTCAATATCCTCGTACGTTCAAGCAAATTACTTCAATCACACGTCCATGCTCCACATATGGGTCACTGAGAAATAAAAAGCATACTTACAGAGATACTTTTGTTTTAAATAATATTTTTATTTCAGCCTTTCTATTATATTTTAGTCTTCAAATAAGTGGACAACAGCATTCACAAATATAATTATTATACTTATCTGAGTGTGTACATGGTCGTATCTTAGTGACCCATATGTGGGACACGGACTTGCGGAGATAGTTCATCGTGACCCATATATGTGGCACTGGACTGTGAAGGTGTTAACAGATGTATTTAGCTGTTATTCAGCCATAAACGCTAAATGAGTATGGTGAAATTGTATCTTAGAGAATTGCTTGTATTATTTACAGGCATGGTAATTTTTCATCTACAAATCTTCACTACTTAAATACAATAAATTATACGTTTATAAAAATATTTTTCTACCATAAAATATTAGTAATAAAAAAATATAGTTGGTCCGAAAGTATTTCTCCATTCGATAAAATTTTTTGTTTCTTATTACTTATGTTTGAAAACAAAGGCTTTTGTTTTGTATTCAAATCGAATACTTTTGTTTCCGTAAATACGTTTCTGAGAAAAGCGTAGTCAAAATAATAAAAAAACTTTTACCTATCTAATCTCGCAACTTGTAACTCTCGGGACTCATCGATTCTTCGTTATCTTTCAATATATGGAGCGTGAATAAACGGATTTATTCGGTCACATTTTTCCAAACATATTTTCTATGAAATATTTTGCAATGTCGTATTTAGTGTAAGATAGAAAGAGCTTGGTTTTTTACGGTAACGGATTATAGTATACACACTGAACTAGGTACTCAACTCAACCCATAACAAATTACCCATTGTAAAAGAAAAGAAAATATGTTTGTTGGCTATTAAAAAGTTGTGAAAATGAAATATCTGTATATTGCAGATTTAAGAAAAAACTGAAACGGACTGTTTGGAGGTCACTGAATCGATTATATATTTTTTGGATTTTTTGTGTGTTTCTATGTGTCGTAGTAGCGATTACAATTTTTTTTGATATGAATTTACTGTACAGACATTTGATTTTTACAATTTTATAATAGTATAGAAGTTGCCCGCAACTTCCTCAGTGCAGGAGAAAAAAACGAACCCCCTTTTTTCAGCGTAGTCTCTATCGCTAATAGTTTTGTGTCAGTTTATGCGCGTATATATTTTAATTATTTTTGTGATTTTTATTCCTCCAAAACTTATTAACTTACCTGCACCATACAAATGTTTCTGTTTAACCCAATGTTGCCTTAGTTGACTGGTAAAGATTGCCTCTTGGTCATTAAGTTCGCCATTTGTGTATTAAATTTCTTGCATTTGTAATATAGTTTAAATAAATACAATCATATTGACTACAGAAAGTACTAAATTAACATAACATATTTTTGTTATACAAACACAATAACCTAATGTAGTATAATTGAGGCATATAAGCAATACTGCCGTCATATCTCTACGCCAGATACTACAAACGCTACGAGGGGCTACGCCGTAGCGCTTATACGAGTTTCACGTCAGTGAGTATAGAAATAATAAAGATACTGTCATATCATGATCATACATGGCTTTACAATAGCTACATCAACAAATAGCGTTACTATCCCGGTGGCACACTACCTTTTTATAAGACCTTAACAGCCAGATTGAGCGTAATAAAAGCTGCATAAGCTGAAATACACCTTGTGGGCTACCTAGCTATCGTCAACCACTAGCCATATATTTGTTGTATTGAAAATGACCGACGATGGTGATGCAGTTTTTCTGAACACTGCTCTCTTTCTTAGATCTGTCACTTCCAAGCTCTCTGATCATGCGAACGTACGTTTCTATTTACGAACGAACGTATGAAGCGTCAGCGGTTGATATATTTACCGCGAACACTATTCGCCAACCCTTTCAGAATGTGTTGCTGTAAAAATGCTCGAGATTTCTTGCCCTACTCGCTGTATTTGACACATATGCCACGACGATATTATAAAGCTAGTTTACTCGCCGAGATATCAGAAAATATTGTACCGAGTTTTAAAAATGAAATGTTTTGTGCATTATCGAAACATATTCTGTATATTAAATATGTTTTCGCTTTAAGTAACTATTACGTCCTCGAACTTGGAATGTAAACAAGATTTTGTTCCTTTGGAAACTATGAAATAATACATAAATAATACCCATATTTTCTGATGAAGAGATATTTAAATAATTAAAATATAAAATATGCGTATTAACAGATTCAGGTTCTTGAAATTTCTTCTTTCAATTTCTATTTCATTTATTTAATAGTATCTAACGATTGATCTCGGACTTAACGATGACGACTGCAGAGCCTGGCTACATGCAAGTGTATTGTATAGGCACACGAAGGTGGCAGTTGCACAGGATGAATCTTCCCAAAACATTAACGAAATGGCTCAGTAGCATGACTTACATGAAGCCAACCCGTGGGCTCAGAAAACACGAGTGAGCATCAAGAATGCAAACGGTGAATTTCGCAACTATTCTGCGAAACACAATTATTTTAACCAGCGAGGTTGAAAGTTTTACTTTTGTAAGACTAAATAAAACGAATCATAGGTTTCTTGGGTCGCAGCAGTGCGATTAGGTAGGTGGTAGTTTGCGTGATAAGTATAATTGAATTGAAACCCACATCAAGTGGAATTATTTTGTTGACACGGAACAAAATGATTATTACAGTGGTACACACGCACAATACTGTTCGACTCGGTGCCCGCACCGAATTGAAACCATACTTGACGACATGTTATAATTTGTTAACGGCAAACCTTTTACATGCAATACTCTTAATTTTATTTTAATAACTTAATTGGATCAAGCGTATGTTTTGGTTATTTTTATTATGATTGTATTATAATAACCGGGCATCGTTACTGTTTAACTGTCGAACTTTTTTTTTATAATTAGTTAAGCATACCCTAAATTAGTAAACATTATTTTGGGATAGTGTTAAGATATTTTTTAGGAGTATTTACGGCTTGTACCTGTTCTATCTCTGTGGCATTTGACGTTCGTGTCAAGATGAATTATGACAGAACTTCTTTTTGAGCGCCGTTTGGTGTTCAGGTCAGGCTTCTATAAATTCAGTGCTCGGCTGAGGATAATTTAATTCGTTCATTCATGGAGGTGCGAATTTGCGAGTGCGTATCAGAGAGGGCGCGCCGGCTGCCCCTTCCCTCCCCACCCCGGCGGGTGCCGCGATGACGTCAACCGCCCACCGAGCACCACCACCCGATTATAAATAGCCATGCCGATAACACGCCACAGGTTTCGGCCCGTTTACTTCCCAGTGTTATATTTTGAACTAACTTTAAAATACTTTACAAATGACCATGGTGATCGAGCTAAATCTAAGTAGGTTATCGGTCGCTACGATTGTTTCACAAATAGTTTATCTGTTTACGTCACTGCTTTATCATGATGACAGGAAAATCAAAACTATTTTCTGACGACCTTCTTTTTAATTATTTGGTAATAAAATAGTTCTGGACATAGTGGAACGTTTAGCTTAGAACATGTGACTTGTGGCAGCAGATCTGAATGTCACCTGTGCGCGGCGCGCCGTCGCTCAGGGTTCACGCGGCTAATGATCTTTGAACATGTTCACCCTCCAACACCTTACTCAAAACACTGCTGCTATTCACCATTAACTCTTCATTTATATTATTTATAGTGAAATTGATTCAATTCTTCATACGTAATAATTAAAAATGTACTTCACGTTTTAAAAATATTTTTTTTTTATTTAAGTTCATTTTATATGTATTTCTCGTTTCTTCTAAGCAAATTTTCAAATATTCCAGTAGTCAAATTAACTTGAGATTGAGCATCAATGAACAAAGTTTTCGAAGTTACTTAAATCTGATTTTTGCAGGTATATATATTATATATATTCTTATTAAACTTTATTTTCTTTTAGATTTGTTTCCCAAGACAGGGACACATGGAAGAATGAGAGGAAGGCCTTTGCCTAGCAGTGGAACACGCTAGGCTCTTAAATAATTATTTATTATATATATTATTTTTAATTTCTTCAGTAATATAATAACAACCATCCGTAAAGCATTCATATTTTAACGAACAATAATGCTCATGACAACACACCACACAAGTTGCATTTACGAATTCCAGTCATTCACTCAGATGATCTCTACTTAAACAACAAATAAGATTAAGAACAAACTTACTAGGTAAGTATCCAAAAGTCGCGAAGAAGGTAGCTGACACTTACTTTACTAAAACTTGTTTTTATTGTGAAACTTTGAACATTTTCCCCTAATATATAGTCAACAATACATTGCGTCTACCCCGATGAATTTTATGTTGAATATGTTTTGGTAACCAACTTGCAGCATTAAACAAATCACGTTTACATCTTAGTTAAGGTAGGTAAAGGTCAGTTAAAACACGTGCCTGGCTCTTGACAAATGCCAAAATACAAAGAGTAAGCTTATTAGTAGGATTCCTTTCTATGGGTCATACGCCTAATAACTAAATTATAAGAATACACTACCTATGTCAAATATACCTGTAATGACAACCTGTTGTCACCGCGTTAAGTAATGATAAAGTCAATGTTATCAATATGCCCAACGTTTGGTCACATTTCTTTCGCAATCAATATTCATGATAATTTGTTCGACACAGATAATAAAATCGGAAAAGGGGACAAATCTTATGTTATTGAGACACACAAAGAAATAGATTTTATTTTAAGATTATATTAGAATTTTCTGCACGTGTCTTTCCATGTTCAGAGCGTGTTAAGTGCCTTGGATGGCTGGTTATTGTTGCAAATTTATTTCTCAAAAGTTTGTGTTTTAAAACCATCTGGGCATTTTTTTGGTTTGGAAATGAACAAAGTAGTCAATCAGGATTTTCACTCTCTACTGCTATTTTTCAACTGGGGTTTTTAGTTATTAAATAGATTACAGGTCTCCTTGTGGTTAAAATAGTGTTTAGTACCTACCCAAGTACCCAATCTGAGAACAGTTGTAAAGGTGCTTTATACTTTGCGTCGTACAATATTAACCTTAACGATTTAGATTAGTAATTTTTACCTATTAACCAATGTGAGTGCTTGTTTAAAAAAATATTTACCAAATAAAATAGGCAGACCCATACAAATCCCCGAGTTCGACTTTTATACTTTTCCGACAGATTCTTTTGCTTATAGTTAAGTTGTCTTAGACTTAGAAGTAGTAAACACCTTTATGCACTAGTGCATTAGTGAATCCGCTTACTCAGACCATAAACACGAACTTTATGAGCGTGAGAAGTGAACATTTAGCATGTACGTATTTTATTTTAAAACTTATCGAATAGAATTGGCTATTTGTCCATTCATACACATACATTGTCAGCCATGGAACCATATTATTTTATCACACTTAAACATAACTTCAAGGACATCGATATCGTATTACAAATATCTGAAAGAATTGAAACATGACTAAACTATGAAACGTAAGATATCGATGAAGAAGAAAGTGTCAAATATTCACAAAACGTTTTATAAGATAAAAACTATATTGCTTTATTTATTCTTAACTGAAGTATGTATAATTGAAAGAGACTTGCCAAATCTCGAGACCTTTATGAAGTGCTTTTAACATTTTTTACATTTTATTAATATCTTACTTCAGGCATTGCTTGCGAATTCTAATAGATTTTTTTGCGTTGTTTCAGATTTACCCACGCTAATCTCACGTTAAGAGTATTAAGCAGTAGCATCCACCTGGAACTTGTGTTAGAGGTCTATAATGCGGTCGGGCGTGCGCCCACGGGGTGTGCGTAGATTGTGTACTTAGTACGCGCGAGTGGTGGGAGGTGGGAGACAGCATGCGCGTGTGCTACATGACGACGGTGCTGGCGGCGCTCGCGCTGCGCTCGGGGGCGGAGCCCGCGTCGCGCCGTTACGCGGAGGAATGGCGCGGCGCGCGCGACCGCGAGTTGGCGCGCGCGCGCCCTCTACACGATCTCTTCGAGCCCGAACCGGAGGCGCCGGCGCCCGCGCCCGTCCCGGCGCCAGCGCATGCGCCCCCGCCGCTACCCCCCGGCGCCCTACACAAGGAACGCCGACGCAACCGTGCCTGGTCCAAACGTGCCCCGCGCCTGCCTTCGGAGATAGCCAACCAGATGATGTTGCGTGCCTCGCGATCCAGTCGACCTTATGATGTCCCACAAATTGGTGAGTCTAATAATTTTATTAGTCAGCAAATTCAACTTAAATTGTCTTCAATCATAAACTGAATGAACCGTTCAACGGTGGGGTTATTGACGAACCAAGATAGGCCGCGGCAGATATATACAGTGTAGACTTGTACGAACGGAGTTTAAATTGTACGGCAAGTTACTTATTTGTAGACTTTAAAATTCAAATCTAACTGTATTGCGAAGAGAAGACACTAATGACAAAAATTGTTTATCTATTTTCAATTGACATAGTACACAGTTGATCGGTTTTCATACAAACATATGACACACATTGACATATTTGCAAGCAACCTTCTGCCTGTTGCCTAAAAAATAAGTATGGTGTCGACATCACGAATAATGACTATGAACGTAACTGCTACCCCAATTTGATACACTCACCAGTATATCAAATTGGAGTACCAGTTACGGCATGAAAGTGAGTCCAACGAAAACTCAAATTATTACTATTTAGCCAAATGATATCTAGGCTCGATTTTGTAACTCTTCCATTTATTATATTTAATGGAATAATTATACCTTTTTCAAAACAGGGGAAATATTTTGGTGTTAATATGAACCGTCCGTTATTCTGGGTGCTACAACCACAAGTGAGCGAAGTAGGCTGAAAGATGTTCGCTACAGTAGGTTCTTTGAAACAACTAATTGTTAGTAACTTTCTGCCTGTTGCCACTAAAGTTGCGCTAGCTCAAACGTTACTACTCCCTATCCTTGACTACGGTGATATTTCTGGTCTAGATCTTACAAAGCAGCAACGTAACAAGCTTGAACGTATTCAAAATGTCGGCATTCGGTTTACATTTGGGTGTCGCAAATATGACCATGTTATCTAGTTTTCGTTCTCAGCTCAAGTGGCTCCCCATCCGCTTTTGTCGTGCTCTTCTTTTGCAATATGCTTTTTAACGCTGAAATTCCCCGCTATCTCTAGGAGCGTTTCACTTACTTCGTCAAAATTTGCTCCACGCTGTATCATCTTCCGCCTCAAAATTCTACAACAATAAGGATGTTGACTGTACTCAAATAAAAATAAAATCTTGATTCGAAATGGTGATATGATAGAAATCTTAAAAACAATCTTGAATTTGATACCTTACGTGTAGCTTGTTTTATGAGCCTCTGAACTTGGGTTACTTGGGAGAGGAGGTCAATTTTTAAAGTATGAAATTATTAATAACTCATAATACAAACCATTGAATAAATAACCCATGAAATGTATGATAACTTTTGTTAGGAAACTGTTTCGTTAAACGCAGGTTTTAACATAGCTGGAAAACAAAGTTCTCAATGTCCCCATAAAAGGGAAATGAGGGCGAATGTGTGACGTAACACGTTCCTAGGCTTTAAGTACGGGGCATTTTTTGGGAATGTACAAGAATTAGTTTCAACATTGTTGTATTTCAGGGAGTTTTTAGAGATTGATGTCGTTATTTTACCAATATCACTCTTATTGAAAGGTTGATCTGTAACATACCACGAAAAAAGTTGTCCGAAATGTTCAACATTCCTATTCGTTTACTTTTAAGGCTATCTGCATATGTGTGAGTTTAAGTGAGTTTAAGGCGCGTTTAATTCTCCTTTAGGAATATAATCTCTCTCTCTTCCATAATTCGTTAATTGTGGCTAAAATCAAATGTTTTTATTGAATTGATTTCAATGGCTGATAAAGAAAACGTTTTCTAAAAATCATGTTATTTTTTTTCAATGTAGATCAATATGCGCATGCATATGTAACAATATTAAATGAATGGCGAGTATAGATGGTAGCCAGCGTAGTGAAGCTACATTCGAAATGCATTCAGTGTTCACAATCACGTCACAGTTCATGCTACAATCGTCACGATTTCGCCCAAGTGAAATGTGCCGTTGTCAGACATGCGAACGAGCTAGTGGACATTAAGTGGATGTGTCGAGTGCGGATAGGCGGCAAATGCCAAAAGCTAACAGCAGCCCCTCGTAATGGGTGGCGTGCTCACTGGCTCACCGCAAACTGTGATCTGTTTAATATGTATGGTACGGTCGCGATTGCCAGTCTGAGTTTCCTTTGTGCTCACCAACTCATAATGCCCTCATTTGCCAATTATACGGTCATATTATAACTGGAAACTGCCTACGCAAATTTGCGTGCTACTGTTAGACTAAGTAGGCCCAGATTGTTAATAGATTCAAACGTTCTATTCAAATAGATAAAATAACGTAGTTTGGTACTCTGAACTTGTACAATAGGGAATATGCAAGAATTTTTATTTTTGCTTTATTTAAAGCTCATTCATGTAAAAAAGTGAAAACAAAAATATGTTTTCTTTCTTTAACTATAGATATAACCAAGATATAAGCCATAAAACTTCACAATGATTTATTTAAGATGAAAAGGGATGCTTTTAAATTGAATACTAGGTACCCAAACAGACTGAAGCTTCCCAAAATGCACACGGCAATGAAAGGTAGAAATTGCTATGCTATGCGTATAAAGATTTTTAATCATCTGCCAAATCAGATCAAGCAACTACCTTCCAACAAATTTAAACACAAACTGTACACTTGGCTCATTAGAAAATGTTTCTATAACATAAAAGTGTACTTTGATGTATTTCATTGAATAGTACCCAGTACTTATTGTAGGTTACATGTTTCTTGGCAGTTTTTCCTTTTTCCTTTTCTTTGTAATTATAAAAAAAAACACTACTTTTTAAATATTTGCATGACTTACTTAAGTCTAGATGTATGATTCCAAATGTTAGATTTTAAGACCATTATTTTCACTATGTCTATTGCAAATAAATATATTTCATTTCATTTATATTTCACTTCATTGCAAACATTTCACACTATTTCTTTCAAGCAAAACAGAATTTAATATGAAGTTTATATGGCCGGAGTGCATTATGACGTAACAGTTCATGTCGGACTTTTCCGTCATTAGTACTTTAAAATGCCTATCTTGCGTATTTCTTGGGTAATTTAAATTATAATTTCACATTTTGAAATAGTTGTTTTCGGTATTTTGATATTTAGTTAAGAAAAGCGATAAAAAAAATCATGCATGTACCCCCTATTGGTGGAGTTTTTAACCAACTAGGAAATTAAAGCGAGGCAGGGATTGGATATTCGGATACTTAAATATTTACCTAAAGTTAGCAAGAAACCGGAAATAGCTGAACAAATATGGAGAGGAGATTTTGATGCCGGAATTTATATAATGCACAGCAACGAATGAACCACGAATCTAAAAATAAATACTCACCCTTACCTATAGTTTACCTGTTCACTCTCGAATGACCATGTCTTTAAGATCCCAATGTAAAGACATTTTTAATTGCTTGTCTATAGTTTTTGTATTATTTTTTTTTATTTAGGATAATATTTACGTCAATTTTCTACTCAAATTTGGTGAATTGAATGAGTTTCAGGTTAATTAAAAAATATTTAGTAAATCTATTAATAACTGCGTCTATTGAGTACTTCAAGTAGGTAGTAAATAAATGTTAATATTTCCATATGCTGTTATGTTTTTATTGGCTTATTTAGATAACCCGGTAATTATTTTTTTCTTGTTTTCATGAAGAACTACGCATTGAGTTTATACTCAAAACATAAATGTAGGATAGGCTAAGTACAAATATTGTAATAGATATAAGAGTTATTTCGAAAAAATGACTGACGACTGGTCATGGAAAGCTGGAAAGCTTCCGAAACGTCGGGAACTAAAATGAGATAATATACGCGATATAATCCGTTAAATTGTTTTATTTCAATGAGTAATAATCGCGGAAACAGAAGAAAATATTATGACTGACTGTTGAGTTTGTTTCGGCTTTCTTCTCCTCAGTGGTCTCCTCTTGGGAAACGCCGTAGAGTCAGGCTTGTAAAAGTGCCCTTGCGGCCTACTTACAGAAGATCATTATTTCATTATTATGTCATTATTTCATTCATAAAATAAACTTGTGTCCGCTTTCCCATAACTGAACAACAACGCGGCCGCCGAAATTTAGGTAAATATCTATCCCAATATCCGATCATTGCTTATGACGGCGCGATTTTTTTAAGCTATTTCCCATTAAGTAGGTTTACCAATGTACCAAAATAAAAATTATAACTATGTCACTATTCGCAAACACTTATTTTATAGCAAATTAATTTGTGTCAGAGTCAAATATACCTAACAAATTAGATTATCCAAGCGAATAAGCATAAAACTGAAATATTATTGAACCTCGATGACGAGAGTTATTATTAAATACATTTTATTCGTATTAAAATAGTAAATATAAACTTCGGGCTGGCGACGACAGTTGTTATCTTTCGTTAAAAATAATTGGATAAACCCGTAAATAGGACCCTTCTATCTTGTTGCTCGACTGTATTTACCGCTAAAAATATGTTTTCAATGTTAAGGCAGAAGATGAGAAGGATAATAAGTACATAATTAAGGGTATAGTAACACCCTGGGCGAGGGGTGTCAGGGGTTCGGATCTGAGGCGCAATGAAGACTCAGGAATACAGCAATGAGGCTCAAATTGTAAACCCGGGGCGTACATTTCGCCCTCCCTTATATCTCGCTTATATTTCGGTTAATTAAACTTGCTCTTTATTCGAACAAACCGTCTTCGTCGGCTTATTCACTTAGTAAAAATGGCATAATCATTAGACGGGTATTCGTCGGAGCTATTTTGTTCACTGTCTTTAGTATTTATTACTACTTTTCTATGCTTTGTGATGCTTACAAATAATGTACTACGAAATATTTCTTCTACAGTTGTAAAACGCATTTAAAATGACGTATAATAAAATGCTGAAATATTTATTTATTTAAAAATCGAATACGTATACACAACAAATGGTGGTTTTAGTGCTAAATTACATTCTTGATCAGTTAACCATAGAGTAGGGAATGAAAACCGGTTTAAACCGTAATCAGGCAACCGGTTATATCCGCCCATATTGGTCAATTTTAATACCCGGTTATTAATTAGAAAACCGGGTTCGCTTTCGGTTATGTTTTAAAGATATATTTGGTGCATTGTGTTTATTTTTAATTTTTTAATTCATTTGTCTGTGATTTTGAAAGGATAGATTATATTAACATATTTTAGGTACTTAAATTTTAGTATATTAGGAAAGTTCAAAAAGCGTTTCAAGCGCTATCAATTTCCTATTGCATATTTGGAACAAATAAATGACAATGACCATAAAAATTTGGTAAAACGATGTTCAGTGCTTGCGGTGCAATATAATTGATTCAAATTGTACAATTATTGCGTCTCATCTCTTCAGTATAGGCCACAGGAACCTGATAATGATTGAAACAAAGAAACAGTGAGAACTATTGTTATTAAAGTTTTAAATACTTCAGAATAAATATAAAACTACATGAGAAAACTCTACCTAGATGGCAGCCGATGCCACACCGTCAACTTCAACATCATATAAAACGACATCGTTTTCTAGTAAAAAAAAACTGCATAACAAAAATTGTTTCATTGCAAATAGCTGTAAAGAAAATGGCAGCTAACGGAGATAGTTTTAATCTAAAGCATACCAACAGTTATTCTCAACGTTGATGCTGATCGTGTGTTTTAAACCGCCGGATATTCATTTCAGCAGTAAATTATCTAGGCAAGTTATGTGTCTTAATAATAGGGTTTTTGATAGTATAAGAAAAATGTAAAGATTATATAAGATCGTGATAAAACAAGCAAAATAAAAAACTACATTTCAATTTTGAGTTCGATATCTTACGTGTAGCTTGTTTTATGAGTCTTTAAAGTGGGTGGGAAAGTCCATCTTTAAAGTATGAAAATATTAATAACTAATAATACCATTCATGATCCCATAAAATGTTTTGTAATTCATGTTATAAAGCCGTTTCGATAAACGTAAGTTTTAACATAGCTGCGGAACGAAGTTCTTATTTTCCCTATACAAGATACTAGCGTGTGACGTCGAATGCTTGTAGGATTTAGTATGAAGCGTTTTTGGGAAAGTCCAAAAATGTGCGTTGTCTCTCGGGGAGTTTTTATGATATTGGAGTCGTTTTTTTACCGATATTTCTATTAAGACGTCGTTTTATAACAAACCATAAAAAATTGCCAAATAACCTATACTAAAGTTTTAGTCTTTCAAAAAAAAAAATAGGTAATTAATAGTGTAGATTTGATGTAAATCCGCAAATACTAATGATGACATACGATTTTGCCATTTGAACTTGTTACACTTTGGCGATTATTCTCTGTCAAAATTGATTTCAGTATTAATTCAGTAGACTTAAGTAACTATTTACGTGTCTATCGTACTAAAGTCTAAAAGCTTATCATTATCATTCGAATACTACTGTTACAAAAGTTAGTTGTTAATATGAAAGTAACAGACAGATTTGCACAGCTTAATATCCATATTAGACATGTATTTCTCCGATTTCTGCAAAAATACGATATAATAACCGATAACCGGTTTTAACCGGTTAGCGGTTATTTTTAGATCATAACCGATAGAATACCCAGTTATGAAATTTTACCGGTTATTGCATTCCCTACCATAGAGGCAAATTGGCATCTTGTGGCGCAGTTGCAGGGTGATTGGCAATCTTATTTATTGCCTACTTTTTAAGTGGATAAATCTTTATAGGTACATTTTATCATAGACATTAAAACTTATCTACTCGTCCATCCTGAAAATCCATCCATCCATCGTAAAAATCGGTCAAAATCGTTAGACCAATTTTGATAGACTTATATACCCAGGCAATATTTACTTTTTAAAATAAATGCTATATCTAACAAAATTCTCCTTTGTGAGCGAAATTCGATCGCCTACGTCTTTTTTACCTATAGGCCCCGAACGTTTTCCTATTACATGAATTAGATTTATTTATATTTTTTGATATTGGGTACAATATGCTTGTACTAATAAATATAATTATCATATCGCATACAGAATATCTGAACAAATTGACACACCCATTGCTGAAATGACTATCCATTTACCCGTTATAAAGGTTTGTTAATGGAGACTATAAATACAATAGGTATGAGTATAAATAAATAGACAGGGTTCGTTGTCACTTGTTCGTTAAAGATCGGTGCCTGATTTAATCAGTGATAACAATTTAGTTTTATAAAACGGTTAAAACATTATTCCAAATTTTCTTTCTGGCCACTCCTCCGATTAACCGGACCTAATGGATGCCTTAACATACATCGCGAAACATGGTGCACTGAGCGGGCATTTCAGTAATAGTAACAAATCAAAACCAATCGTCGTTAAATGTATGGCGTGACATAAGTTCACATAACAGATGTTCATGTTGTATGAAAAAAATATAATTCACCTTCCATTTCAATTCTTAGTACCTACCTACTTACGTGCCCGCTCAGTGCCTCTCTTTGTGCAATGTAGGTATGCTTATCAACAATCGAAAACTAATTGCTCGATGATCGAATTTTTCATCCAGTTGCTTGATCTTCTATCTATATACCTATGAAAAAGTAACGTGACCTAACTGCTGACAGACAACGCACAGCTTAAACCGGTAAAGGAATTTGAAACACAAATTTCTTTAGAGACATAGAAGTGCACAAAGGAAGAATGTCTTGAAATTCCAAATGTACAAAGTCGCAGGACAATGCTAACTTCAAAAAAAAAATCTAAATATCATTTTAGGGAGGTTTGTAGCGCCGTTTACCGTAAAGTTGTATGATTTTTTACCTAGTGCAAATTGTCTCAAGGTACATTAAGAATCTGTTCCCAACTTATATTTGAAGCATACAAAATTTAAAATGTTATCTTTAGCAAACACATTTTTTTAAATTTCATGAGTATTATAAAGATTGAATTAACTTAAAAAAATATGCCCAGACATGTGTTACAGGCAGATCAACAACACTTATTTAAGTTTCCTCTCTTAAAAATATACCTAATGCAAAAGCAAAATATTACATTCCCAAAGCCAGAATAGGGTTTAGTCTACGATGCAGTGGTACTCGTAGAAACCTTGGAATATTGCTCATGGAGTACGGGTGCGGATTAAGCGGATCAAGCAATCGTATGCCGTGCTTTCGGAATAGTTTCAATGCTTTATTTAAATCGCTTAGTAGGTAAGGTTTGTAATTTTACTGTAGCATGACAGAGAATGCGCAAAACAAAAGTTCAAGCAAGTGGCGGGCAAACGAGGCCCTACAATCTGGATCTAAAATTTTGATTTCATTATGTTTCTAGCTACTCATTAAATATCTTATCAATCGATATAACAGGTAGATAAATACCAATTATTATATCAGTCCATCAGCTAAGGTCAAATTAAGCTCGCAATTCAATCTCTGAAGCTCTTCTACTAGTTGCGTGGTTGAAATTGAAATTAGCTTATGTTCATTTGTTATTAGATACTCGGCATCTGAAATGTTGGAATATACTTAATTCCTGACTGGCGACTGACTAGTGATGAAGATTTTTCTTCAGCACGCGCGTTATATAGCGGGCGAACGAATCCAACAAGGATCGCTACTGCAGGAATGAAAATAAAACCAAATTGATCTCATCCAACTATAGGTATGTGTATATTATCAGTCAAAAAAATCACACAAACCCTATTCTAAACCAAGCAAGGTTGCGTTTTGTTAAACAAAAAGCTTAGAAAAATGTTCAGTTGATATAACGTTCCACTTTCGTCTTTATACGTGCGACACTTACTAATGTCTGCGCCCTTATATTTCCGTTCCTCGGAGGCATTTTGTCTAAATATAAGTCATAATGTATTTTCTGAACGTCCTTCCTTTTTATGGGTTCATGATCAAACATTATTTCGCCACGTCCGTGTATCTCTAGAGTGTGGCTAACTCCGTTCTCATCGGCGAGCACAATTCTTAAAATGATAAAATATTTACAGTGTTCATACTACATTTGAATTATTTCACATATTTACATACGGTTGAATGATTCTTATGACCTTAGCTGCTAGAACAACTGTAATATTATATGCACATTTTTTTAATGTGCATATGTTTTTGGCTTTATAGCAGCTATACGATTATCAAATTGTGAATGGTATGTGGTATTCTGATAAAAATAATGGTAAAAATCAAAAGCCCCTAAATCAAAGCTGCTAAGACCGCATGCAACATATCGCCTCATTGATGACTGTAGCTCGTTGACTACGTCGCGTCGCGTGCGTGATTCATTTATATATGTCGTTGAGTAAAACAAAGTAGCATAGCAAGTTACTCACGACATCTGATTGAAGCAGCTAGCTAGCGGAACGTGGCTTAAAAGAAAAAAGATCGAGAAACCCCAACCACAGCCACCTTCACGTAATGGTCCCAAAAACGAACGCCGCTGAATTGAGCCGATTGTCGCGGCCTTAAATTGAGTCAGCTGTAGCCCTTATGGATATAGATTAAACCTCCAGTCCATCAATGAACATCCTGGGAAGCCAGATTAGGCCCAAATGCTCACAGAGACACATGAACACAGAGAACTGAGGTGAATCTCAATCGGAGCAATTAGTACGTACGGCGGAATACTCTTCGTGACAAGAGGCGGCTGCGGAACATTACAGTGAGCATGTTCCGACGTGTTCTTGGCATATTTTTTTTATAACTGCCTATCTGCGGATGCTAATACTTTACAAAAAAAATCGGTTATAACTTTATCGACCGTCGCGGGTGAAGATGCGAGTTGAATCTAATTCTAAATGCGAGATCGTCCCGATGTCCCAGCGCCATGCTGAGTGGTGCCTTTTGCTGTAGACGTGGCAACACTATTGTATCTTTGTATGAATTATCTAAAGTTCATTTTAATTTAATTAATAATTTAATTCTCTCTTTAAACTTCCTTTTTGTAATGGTTCTATTTTTTCGATCCAATAAATGTGTTTTCTATCTAAATACCTACGTTTCAAACTATTGATATAATAAAGTTTGCAGGTATTGTCTATACAGTTAATTATTGAATCCTTCTTTATGAATAAATACATGTAAATAATTAATAAGTCATAAAGGGTAAAGTTCAAAAGATCGCCTCAAAATTAACTATTTAACCGGGGCTGCTTTCTGAAACTTCATCAAAAATGATCAGATTCAATCGGCTCAGCCGGATAATCGGCCGGCTCTCTCGAGCATATCCGCATAAAACCCCTCAGTCGAAACCAAAACCGGTTTAAGGAAAAACCTTTTTTTTTCAAATCGTAATATTATTTTATTACTTTACACTGAATAGACGGCGTAGCTTTCGGAATATAAAAAATCTGTCGCGACGCCGAATTTGAATAAAAAATAAAATTCGACGGTGACTGTGAAGATTTCTATATCTGATAATATGGCAAGCCTTTGGATATAATCAGAATGAAAAGGAAAAACACAAACTTAGAGGTTATTTTTCGATTAGGTTTCGATTGAAAAGTTACTATTATTCAAGCGGTAATTCATTCGCTGGATGCCGGTCGCCTCTATCCGGCCCATGTGGAAATCTATTGAGGAGGCCTGTGTCCAGCAGTGGACGTCCTACGGCTGAAATGATGATGATGATGATGATGAATTCATTCTGTACTTATACGTTGAAGTATACTAAAATTGTAAATATCAGGGACAATCTTAATCATCCAGAAATCGGCCTAGTCCCAGACTAAGCAAAGCTTGTATTAACCAACCGATAACGATTACAACAAGTTAGAAGTGAGGCGAGAACTGGCCATCGCTTCATATGTAGTTGAAGTACTACAGGGGCAGTTGTTCAACCCCGGGGTCTCGTGCGCCCTGTCACTAAACGTACCGGACCGATTCGTGTGGCGCCACCGCCGGCCGAGCCCGTCGCTCGCACGAAGAACGCGGGCTATTCGAACCATCAATAAAGTTGCGCTTACGCAAGACATACTTGCGTGCTCCCTGAACGACTTTACAAAGACCGCTTTGTCAGTACTGTGTTCTAGTCAGTAGGTGTATAATTATTGTGTGTGTAAATATTTGATTGTCCTATTATTAATTCTTATTACTCGCTTGTCTATCGCATTAGATTAATCTGTAATGATAGATATAAGCTATTGAATAAATAAATAAATCAAACTGAAGTAATTAATATCTTGCCAACAAAAAAATACATATTGTAACCAGTTGATATCAGGATTTTTGAAGTCGTTTATAAATGTAGCCTATGTCACCCGGGCCGTAATAACGGTTGAGTAATTGAAACGCTACCGTGGAACAGACGGAAATACAAACATATATACTTACATGTATACATACCTATCCATAGACTGCTAAAATCATAACCTGTAAATGGACAGCTTTTGCCGTAGTCGGATAAAATTATTCAATAAACACATTACCCTCCTTTGCGTCGCGCAGTCGGGTAAAAATTGCCCGTAACTTCGTTGATAAGGGTAGAATAAAGTCACACCCAACTAACACTTAGACGCTAAGACACGAGTTACAGTAGATCTAGTAGAACGCTAACCATATCGTAAAGTTATTAATTAATTGTGTTACGCATAAGAGTTACATCGCGCTATAACTCTACTATACCCTCTAAATGTGTGCCCATTTATTTCTTATCACCTTAGATTGTATAATGGCAGGAAAGCAGAACTACAAAATAGGTTAGGAGATATAATAAAGCTATTATGGCGATTACTGGAACGATAAGGGTTATAAAGGTGGTAAACAAGCGAAAAATGACGCCTTTGGTGGTAAAGTGCAGTAAAATGACATGTATTAACTCTGGGCCTTACGAAGGCTACATATAGGTGAATACTAACTCCTTAAGCGATACAGTAAAACTATAATGTGGCTCACTATGTCTTTAGGTGATAACAGGGTGACAAATTGGTGATTATTAATGCGTTTAGCTTCAGTATAGATCTACAAAGGTACAAACATTTTTAACATCAAAGGATATTATTCTTTTTCATCATCAATATAATTAACTTTTTGTTGTATGTATTTGTCGAATCCAAAACACCGCCATTCGCTTTGATACAATAAATGTGATTGGTACTATTGGTTTTAAATACGCGGAAACAAAAGAAAATATTTTGCTGTGAATGAAAGTTGAGTATAGTGGTAAGATTCACCTAAAGCTTTAACACAAGATGATTAACTCGTATAATACAGTTAAAATGCTGCTGTACGTCTTTACCCTTTAAACTCACTCTGTTACCCTTCCCCCTAGTTACCCTGCTAACTCTGTAGTATAGCTCTAAGCGAAATATTTTGCTTGTCTACGCGCTTTTGACGCCAAAAGTTATTGTGCCTTTATAACTTGTTAAGTATATATATATATATAGTCCTCCTCGCCGTGTTCAGCGACAGCGACTCCGTCAATTATTCTTACCCGGGTTATGAAAGGCTCGAATATGGCTTGCAAAGCCAAACTTCGCCTTCAAGTTCTAAATATGCTCTAATTAATGCCTGAATGTTTGTTGGGCGCAAAGACCGGACTCAATTCACATATTTATATACTTCTACGATATTTTGAATATAAGCATTCAATTGTAAAAGACAAATAAAGTATAAAATGGCGCATTATATTACACGTAGGCACTTGATAGGTATGGTACTTCATAACATGGTTTTACGTCACTGAGGGTAAAACACTTAGGATTTTGTGTTTTATCATCTTCAAGAACGAAATGAATACATGTAATCGTAATCTAAAATTCATAGGCATTCAAATAGTCAATTCTAGTAATTGTTTTCAAATTACCTTTGACGTCAACCATACAATAATAACGTTTTCACATGTTTATAGACGCAAATATAAATTTAACATACATGGCAATATATAAATTGATATGTCAGGAAATTAAATAACGATCATTGTCTAGGCTATAAATTCAATGTCAATCTTTTATTTTGAAATGAGTCTGTTAATAAAGGCCGAAATAAAGCATAAATAGACAAACTCTTTTATTTTGCTCTTAATATATTAGGGTGAATATTTGAGTATTAATTATTTTGTTAGAAACGTTTGTCTTCGTAATATATGTCGTGCTATCGCAACTCAATTGGTTTTATTCTCTAATTTTGACGGTAGTAAAATGTGTATAAGAGGCACGGCTCATAGACGCATAGTTTCGAAGAAATTATGTTTTTTTGTTTTTGTGTGTCGACCATAATGACGCCAATATACGGAAAATGAAGTTTGTTGAAATCATAATGATGCTTTGATATGGATAATGACGGTTTGTAATTCTTTCTATGAATATTGATAGGAAAAACTCAATAATTATAAAATAAATGTATTTATTTGTCTGTTTTATTAAGGAAACTAAGAGTTATTTGTTTTAAAACTGTAAAAATATATATGCCCTTTCATATGGTACACGGTATATTTTACAAGTTTTTTTGACGGGCAGACAGACAGACACAGAGACGAGTGATTCTATGAGGGTTCCGTGTTTTTCTTTTGAGTTACAAATCCCTAAAATAGACTATGTATTGGCTGAGTGCTGCGTAATTCCCACGCTTTACCTCATAAAACGGTTAAGCGTAATAATATATTTTTTCAAATAAAACGTAAATAAAAATATGGCCTACAATTTTGTTATACATGAAAATCTCATCAAAAGCTTTGGAAGCGCGACATTTGCTAAAAACTAGTCAGCTGTGACTAATTTTAGTTTTGAGACCACTTTAGAATGCCATAATATAGGTTTCAATACAAGTTTACGGCTTATTATCTAACGTTACTGGACAAGATTAGATTTAGATTAGACTTGCGACTCTTTTTGCCCAAAATTCGCGTCAGGATACAGCTGGTAAAACTCCACCCATCTTACCAAGTGCTGAGCTGACTGCTCCATGGCAGAAGAACGTATTCATCAAAAAGAGATTTTAAAAATCCTGCAGTTTCTGGACGTGAACAAAGCCAGTGGACCTGATGGTATACCAGCAATAGTCCTGCGTACCTGTGCACCAGAGTTGTCTCCACCACTGACACTCCTGTATCGCCTCTCACTAGGTGCAACCTGTGCCCAAAAAAGGTAGCCGAGCTGACCCTGTCAATTACCGTCCCATCTCTGTCACCTCCATACTCTGCAAGACTATGGAACGTGCACTGAACAACAAACTCTAATAACATTATTGAAAACATTATTGAAAACTAATAACATTATTGAAAAATATCTACCTTTAGGCTAAGATAATACAGAATTTAATAATTTTAATAATTATGATAAATTGTACATGATTCCTTCACCTTAGTTTTTTAGTGCTATTGCTATGCCCAACAGGGCTCATGTTTGAACTATACCTAATCGTTAAGACCATATTGTACAACATGAAATGCAAATAAACTATTTGAATTGAATTGAACTCCTGGCTTACCTAGAAGGTAATGATCTCCTCAGTGACCGTCAGTACGGATTTCGCCGAGCCCGGTCAACTATGGAGTGAGGCCAAAGAGAAAAACGGCGAAGCTCTTGCCGCGTCTCTCGATATCTCTAAGGCCTTTGACAAGGTCTGGTACGCTGGCCGTATATCCAAGCTTCCTGCACACGGTGTTCCTAATGGTCTTTGTACTTGGATATCTGACTTCTTGTGTAACCGGTCGATACGAGTAGTCATCGATGACTACTCATCTGACCACCAAGCCATCGATGCCGGAGTTCCACAGGGGTCCATCCTGTCCGCAACTCTATTCTTACTGCACATAAACGATCTGCTTATACCCGGTATCATTGGGTACGCAGACGACAGCACAGTTGCGGACAGATATCTACCGGATGCAAAGGCCAGCAGGGAAACAATCCAGTCTTGTCGAGAGGCTATGCTAGACCGTGTGGACGCGTCCCTTCATGCAGTCTCCACTTGGGGTGATGCTAATCTGGTGACGTTCAACGCTACCAAGACGCAGGCGTGTCTGTTCTCCACCAAACGGAGCCCATTCGAGCTGGCTCCGACTTTCAGGAATGTGCCTGTAAAATTGACTGGCAGCCTTGAGCTTCTTGGTGTTCAGTTGACTGCCAATCTCAACTTCAGTCAATATATCGAGTCCAAAGCAAAGACTGCAGCCAATAAACTCGGAATCCTCTCCAAGGTTAGGCGGTATTTCACTCCAGGACATATTTTAATGCTATACCAAGGACAAGTCCGGTCATGTATGGAGTACTGCTGCCACCTTTGGGACGGATCAGCTAAATACCAACTGGCCACTTTGGACTCGATTGACAAACGAGCTAGGCGGCTTATTGGCGACCCTACTCTAACTGACACTAAGCTGCAGAGCCTTGAGCATCGACGTAGGGTCGCTCGTCTGTCGGTCTTTTACAGGTTACATTTCGGCGAGTGTGCGGGGGAATTACATGATTTAATTCCACCATCGGGACACACGACGCGTGCGTTCGTTCCATCCACACGTGGTCAATATTCCGCGTATCCGCATGAAGCGCTTGGGTGCCACTATTATCATGCGTACCGCCAAGGAGTGGAACTCGTTGCCTGCGAGTATGTTCCCCGACCATTATAATTTGTGTGTGTTCAAGACAAGAGTGAATAGGCTGTTTCTAGACGGGCATGATACATCCTTGGCCGCATCGTCACTTAACAACAGGTGAGATTGCGGTCAAAATGCCCATCTATTTTTTAATAAAAAAGAAGAACAGATTATTATCAGGAAATAATATATTTTTAAATCATCTGTCCAAAATGCCCTATTCGAAAGTGAAACATCCTAAATAATGTGTACGTGGTTTTTCCAAAAAAACAGTGCAGTATTCTTAAGAAAAAAAGAGCGCCCTCATGACAAACCTCACAAAATAGTGATTCGGCTACAATCTCAATAGGTGTACCTTCCTATTAATTTTTGAATTCGGTTAAAAAATCATTATTGTCTACAATGATCATTATTGATAACACTAAGACGTCATTATTATCAACAAGCGTCATTATAAAAACCATATTTGTTTACAATAATGACGTCGACAATATTGACAATTTGGAAAAACATGTCGAAACTCGCTCATATACTTGCCAATTGACACTAACCTTTAATTTAAGTAAATCGTACTAAATCTGTCACAAACTGAAACACATATACAATAATTTTAATACGTATTTACGATATAATGTCGCAAAATTTGAATGACGCTATTCGTGACACGATGGAGAGCCTGGACACAATTGCTTCTTTAATTACGCAGCGCGACATAGCAGCTTGTCGACGGTTCACGGACGAATGAAGAGTGGTGTGCGGGTGGTAGGCAAGACATCCTTCTCACTTTTACACACATTTTTTAGACAGGGCATCCGACGTAAGCAACTTGGCGTCATTATTGTAATAATTCGTATCATTTTTTTAATACACAAATTAGAGTTATTTTGTAATTCTAATATTACCATTTTCATTACCCCTTTAAAGGTTACTTATTTAAGTACTAGCTTCTGCCCGCGACTTCGTCCGCCGTAAATTCGTTTATCGCGGATAAAGATATTTTTCCGGGATAAAAATTAGCCTATGTCCTTCCCCGGGACTCCAACTATCTCCATACCAAATTTCATCCAAATCGGTTAAGCGGTGTAGGCGTGAAGAGGTAACAGACAGACAGACAGACAGACAGACACACTTTCGCATTTATAATATTAGTATGGATTATTTAGACTTTACCTTGATTTTTTAATGACCTTGTTTTATTGAATAATTTCATAAATCTAAACGTAAGTCGTGTTGGGACGCGAAAAATCATAGCGTTCATCACAATATAAGGCGTTTATTTTTTTTTATATTAATAGAAAGGCAATTTTAAGTGACTGCGCCGCTCGCAACACTTAACAAGAAAGGTAATAGCATCAAATACTCAAGTGATTTCATCTTTACGTAAACATACATGACGCGGGAACGTTTTTTCATACCCTCAAATATTCACCCATTAGTAAGAATGCAAAAGCGACTTACGTTTAATAAATGTATCATAGAAAAAAATAAACAGATTGTTTTTAGATTAATGCATTTTTGGCTTTTAAAGTTGATGCTGATCAAAGATGTTACTTTTACCAAGTACGAGTACGTTTACTATTATCCATACTAATATTATAAATGCTAAAGTTTGTCTGTCTGTCTGTCTGTATGTCTTTCTGTCTGTTACCTCTTCACGCTTAAACCGCTAAACCGATTTGGATGAAATTTGGTATGGAGATAGTTTGAGTCCCGGGGAAGGACATAGGCTACTTTTTATTCTGGAAAAATACCCTTATATTACTATGTCCACGTTTGTGGGCTTCATTTTCAGATCTTAACAAGTCACTCACGGTCACGGTGCGTGACTCCTGAGTAACGTCAAATGAACAATTTTAGATCCCCAAAATCATTTATCGGTAGTGTATACTTAGATAAATATTTGATTAAAAAAACCTATTTCAATTAAAACTTACATACTAAGAATGAAATAATAATGGGTACTATTACAAGTCTGACACTACGGCATTTCTAAAGAGGAGACCACTGTTGAGAATAAGGTCGAAACAAATTTAACAATCAGCTATTTCAGTACAAATATTGTAATTCATAAGAGTTATTTAGAAAACATGGCTGTTTGTGAAATGATTCGGCCTTATTAGCCTATCTTTAAATACATGTTTTAAGTATAAAATGCGTACTTCTCCAAGAAAACATATGAAAGTAAAAATATAATAGAAGAAGATAAATGAAAATATTATATACTAGACGGCGCCCGCGACTTCGTCCGCGGAGGAGAAAAAGTCATAACCCCTCTTTTTTTCTTCAGCGTAGTTGGGTAAAAAGTATCCTATAACCATCTGGAGATACCCAGCTACCCGTGTACCAACAATGGTTAGAATCCGTTAAGCCGATTTGGCGTGATGAAGCCACAACGACACATACAAACATACAAAAAATCCAAGAAAAATATTTTTCGATTCACTGACCGCCAAATAGTCCGTAACAATTTTTTATTTTTTCAGAATATCTTTAATGTACAGACATTTCATTTTTACAACTTTATTATAGTATAGATAATACAGCGTGTATGTTTATACATGTCTGAATGCTCACCTTTGTTAGGTAGAATCCGTCCACATGCAATAACAGTACATTTATATCTGAAAATGCTCGTCTCATGCATTTGTAATGTACTATTATTTACAGTATAATCTAACAGACGCAAGCTTTGTATTCTTGTATTATTCAACATAAAGTAAATATTTTACAGAAAAATACTTGCTGGTACTCGTATACGGTCATGAATAAACTAAACGAGTTTAGTGTCTAACGTAATTACGTATGTGCCGGGCGCGTGTATAGGTTAGGATCCCATTGCACATTTCTGCACATGTCTCGTTATTAAATAAAAGCTTAGACATGCTGTAACACCACCCACCATTAACCTAAAAATATTTTTTCAGCGGTCAATGAATCTTGTACAGTACGATTACTTTGATTTTACACTGACATATGCTTTTATTTCATTGGATATTCGACTTTAACACTAATATAAAAGAGTTTTTATTACAAACAAATAATAATAATAATAAATAATTTATTCACTCCACCATAAAGTATAAATATACAGTTTGTTAAAAACATTTATTATTATTACAAATAGGTGAGGCGTATACAAAACTTGATGCGGTGGAGCCTGGTGCCTGAACTAGGGGAAACCTGTATTTCAGGTCACCAGATCTCCGATCCCCAGAAACGGTGATGTTAAAAAATCTTAAAACTTATATACTATATTCATGCTTATGCTATTAAGCAATAACTTTATAAGTAAAAGCAAGTTTATCTATATCTGCAAGACGTGTGTGTGTGTGTGTGTGTGTGTGTGTATGTGTGTGTGTGTGTGTGTGTGTGTGTGTGTGTGTGTGTGTGTGTGTGTGTGTGTGTGAATGTGTGCTATTGGTTACCATACTGTGCATACTACATTATATATATAATTATATACGCGGTCTTAGTGTAGGTATTCAAAGTTTATGCGGTTGAGCACAAAAGTCGCTCGGTAACATTATAATCAAGTCTGTGCAGCCAATTATATACAGTATTCTTACATAATGCTTTGGGTAATGGATAAATATTTAATTCGGCATTTGCTTTATTATAGAGATAAGTACCAAGGAAACAATAAAATCTATGGGCAAATCGGGTGTTGAATGTGATATTTTGTTGAGCAACGTTCTTTCGGCGTTTATTGGATAAGAGGGATGGATCATAAGAGAGTGATGAATGCTTCTTCTGAATAATGCTTGAAATGAAAAGCTGGCAAACTTTTGATACTTTACAGTGTTTGTAGAGGTCAGTAGTTGGGTGTAGGAACGGTAAGAAATAACTAACTTTAAGGACCGCTCTTTAAGCCCGCTCCAGTAATAACATGTGGGTTTTATGTACACCGCCCCAGGAGGAAATGCAATATGTTAGTATAGACTGAACTAAGGCGAAGTAGACCATTTTAATTATGTTTGTATCGGCTATATATCGAAAATTAAAAAAAAATTAATATTAATTTTCTTGTTCTAGCTGTTAGGAGTTTAATATGATGTTGGAAATTAAGTTTGTCGTCAAGTATAACGCCCAGGTATTTAATGTGCTATGTTTTTCCTATCTTCACACAGTCACAGTTTGCGGGTTGGCTGTTGGGACAGGACTGAGCCTTAATATGAAATGTCCGGGAGTCAATGTCATTTTTTGTCTTTGTAGAGAATGTCATATATTTTGTTTTCTCTACGTTAAGAGAAAGGATGTTTTAGGTAAGCCAAGTCACTACATTGAATCCACTCGGTGCATGCTGGAAAACTTCATTCCATGAGTCTCCATGAAAAACCAGGGCAGTATCATCTGCAAATGTAACAACTTTACCTTTACTAACTAACAATTTTTTTATTGGTGTTTTTGGTAATAAACAAATATTTTTAATTTATTTTTTAGTAGATTCTGCCCGCGACTTCGTCCGCCTTAAATTCGTTTATCGCGGATGAGGGTAGTTTTCCGGGATAAAAAGTAGCCTATGTCCTTCGCCGGGACTCAAACTATCTCCATACCAAATTTCATCCAAATCGGTTCAGCGGTTTAAGCGTGAAGAGGTAACAGACAGACAGACACACTTTCGCATTTATAATATTAGTATGGACTTCAAATAGATAGCATAAGCAGTTTTTGAGATATGACGTTCTAATAGTCGGAAAGACAGACAGAGTTGCACCATAAGAGTTCCTTCTTTACCTTTTTGGTACGGAACCCTAATAAGGGTTCCTTTTTTACCATTTTGGTACGGAACCCTAAAAACAGGGGTGTTTTATGTTAGACGTGTGTATCTTTGTTAGTTCGTTGCATCGTACGGGTGGACCGATTTCGATCTAGTTTTTTGTCTGAAAGACTGATTTTATCGAGAGTGTTCTTTTGCCAAGACTTAGAGGTTCAGCGGTTTGAAAATTACCATCGTTTTTCTACACGGATCGGGGGAGTATCATCGGTTCACAGATTATTATTTACAGTAAAATTACAAACATTAGAAAACTATGAGTTGCATAGGATTATTGCAACCAAATAGTTAATGGCAACTCGGTGTTTACTTATGTGTAATCTTTCATTTAAACCACATTTCATTGAATACAAACAGAAAGGTGCACAAATTTCCAGTGGGATCTTAACCTAGTAGGAGTAATGAGAACAAATGCGCGCCAGCCGCCGCGACGACATCGACGGTTATCCGACTGTCCACACTCATTCACTTACTCTTTATTAATCTCATATTTTCGCAGACACTACGCACATTTATTAACTTATTGTACGTGTGGTTTTGACGACCGGTTTGGCTCAGTGGGAGTAACGTTGCCTGCGAAGCTGAGGTCCTGGGTTCAAATCCCGGTAAGGGCAAATATTTGTGTGATGAGTAATAAATATTTGTTCCTGAGTCTTGGATGTTTTCTATGTATGTAAGTAATATATTTATTACATATATCGTCGTCTAGTATCCATAACACAAGCCTTATTGAGCTTACCATGGGACTAGTTCGATTTGTTTAAAATTGTCCCGTAATATTTATTTATTTATTTATTTATGTGGGATTTCTACGATCTGAAATAAAACAATTTAACGGGTGGACTCAACCCGTGACCATGGAAAGCTGAAAGCTTCCGAAACGTCGGGAACTAAAATGAGATAATATACGCGATATAATCCGTTACTTTTTTTTCAATGAGTAAGAATCGCGGAAACAGAAGAAAATATTATTTTCTACGATCTGCTTAGAAAAAAAAAATCTTTTCAGTCAATAATGAGGTTATACATTGCGAATGTTACTTAAAAGCAGCGTGAAAGGTTTCGTCCACACTTGCAATAAATTAATAGTGTAAAAAACACTAGAAAAACACGCTTTACAAGACTTTTCTAACAAATCCAAAAACAGCTATGATACGATGTTCCATCATGAAGTTTCAGTTCATATAGAGGCCGGAACTTCATCATCAGATCAGTTCGACAGTACCATATTATTGTATTGTCATCAGAACTACATACATCTGCCAATTTTCTTGACGCTACGATCCTTGGAAGATGGTTAAATTAGTTACCTTAGATTCCATTACATAGTTACTTACAGGTCCACCTAATAAAAGCGTGTTAAAAATGAATATAAATTTGATATATATTCCAAAACTATTCTTACTCGTATTACATTTGATACAGCTAAAATATAAATAAAAAATATACGAGTGTCGTAAATACTCTTATATGATTAAATATTTCTCGCTGTACCAGCTTTTTGATTGTATACCAAATAGTTAAGTGAATACATTTTGCTGTCTATACTTTAAAAAACCGACCATGTGCGAATTGGAATCGCACACCGCGGGTTCCATACAATATATAAGCAAGTAACAACCGAAGTATCTATGAGAATACAGTGTTAGCAAAGAAAAATGTACCTACTCAGGTGGGGTCATTTTATCTTAGTTACTGACATTCGACAAACAGACATAAAAATTTAGAAATTTCAGATGTTTCTCATTAGTTGTGCTATAGCACAACCAATGAGCTACCTTTGTACCAAATTTCAAGATTGTAGGACAACTGGAAGTAAAGTAAAGTATTTATTCATTGTAAACTGTATACAAAAGATAGTATTTGCTAGTTTGAAGACAGAAGTATCAACAGCCGCTCATTTCGTGCATACAATGTTTATTCTTAAGCCTAAAATACATCAACTAACAGTTACACCGATTAAAAAAATCAATTAAATTATAAAACACATTGTCAATTAACCAATTCCTTAACTTCGTCTTAAAAGGATGTCCCTCTAACATTTTTATGGAGTTAGGTAGCGCATTAGAAACGCGTATTGCAGTGTTGAAAGCTCTTTTGTAGCACTGCAGATTATATTTGTCTTTATCACATAAATTATTTTTAAATTGTGATTTTTTAGTAAAATATTCAGTATTTTTCTTAACAAACAGACAGAGTTCCAGAATACATATTCCAGTAAGTGTTAAATAGTGCTTACCTTTAAATATCGTACGAAGAGATTGATCAGCAGTCATTCGATATACGGTTCGTATACATCTCTTTTGAAGGAGAAATGCTTTGCACATCTACCGAGTTTACAACACGTTTTCATAACAGGAACTTCTAACAACGCCTTCAGAACATGTTCCTGAAAGAATTGACAAAACGTAATACTGACTAGAAATGGATTGATTTAATTTTACAATATACGCCTTCCAGTTCAGAAACGTGTCAATGGTAACTCCTAAAAAACGAATATTGTCGACTTCTTGTACTGACGTTCCTGCTTCTTTTATGTTTAAAAGTGCAGGAAGTGTTTTATTGTTTCTGAACTGAATAAATTTTGATTTAGTTAGGTTAGCGTTTAGATTAATTAATTGTTCTAAACCAAGTTACTACTTTATTCAGTGTGTCATTTGGGTGGGTCAAGTACCCTATGGATTTCTGTTCACGGCAATGTGTATGAAAACTACTTATTTAATGACTGTTTCTTTTGATTGCATTGACTACCAAGTTAGATTATTTCTCAGATTCAAGTAATTGTAGGCCTTGATACTTTGAGATTGTGTATTTGATATTATGACATTCACTACCGACATCTCCATAGCGCTACGCACGTAGCGAAAATTCACTATGAGCAGAGTACCCACCTAGCGAGTTTTCGGTCGTGAAGGTGTTAATTTCAGCTTGATACCTCCACGCGTTCCTACTCCTCCGGAGAAAATGCACCAACAAGAGTCAAGCTTTTATATAATTAATGTATATTAACATACAATCACGCCTTTTTCCCAACGGGGTAGGCAGAGACTACCTCCTTCCACTTGCTACGGTCCTGGCATGCAACTGCCGCTTCATCAACATTCATTAATCTCTTCATGCATGCTCGCCGGTTTAGAGTACTTTTCACTTGGCCTTTTTACAGAATGTCTCCAATCTGATCGCGAAACATTCGTCTAGGCCTTCCTCTTCCAACATTTCCACTTACATTCACCTTGTAGATTTTTCCAGTCAATCTTCTTTCATGCATCCTCTCTATATGCCCAAACCACCTTAGCATCCCTTTCTCGATTCGAGTTACTACATCTTCTGTCACACCACAACGTTCCCTTATCACGCTATTTCTGATCCTGTCACTCAATTTCACACCAATCATGCCTCTCAATGCTCTCATTTCTACTGCATTTATTCTCCTTTCTTGCTTCTTCTGCCACACCCAACTTTCACTTCCGTACATAAGTGCTGGATGGAACTAACACACCTCTATGCACAGCCAGACGAGCCTTCTTAGAGATTTCCTGGCTACCCATAAAGGCGTGCAAAGCACCATTTACGGTGTTACCAGCATCAACTCGTCTATCAATATCACTTTCACACTTTCCGTCCCTCTTAAACATCGATCCAAAGTAAACAAACTCATTCACTTGCTCTAATCTCTCATTCCTAATCCGCACGCACACTTCTGTTACACTATCTTCTTCGCTATAATAAATAATACATATAACTATGATACACGTTCGAACAAACGGTAATTGAGTTAAATGTCATTAATTATCGTATTAATACTTGTATAATAACGTAGGTACCCGTTGTACCACAACAGAAATTCTTAATTGAATTATTTAATTCAGCCTTTGATGGTATAAAAGTTAGGAGGGTCGAGCTCGACCATGAGCAAAAATGCCAGACGTCGTCCCTCCATCAGTCACAGGCACGCAACAGGTTCATTAAGACTTCCGACAGCTCACTAACACCTTAACAGCTCGACAACTACGGACGATAAATAACATTAAATGATACCAAAGTGCATCATGTCCAAATGGATTTTCAAAGGGTGGGTTGATTCAAGTGATATCTGATACTAAAACTAGGTGCGTATTGGTTAAAATCCGTAATACAGGAACTTCAATAAATCTCTTTGCAATTACATATTGTCAATATACGACGTTCATCGGGTTGATAAAAGGTAGTCGTCACGCAACTCTCACTATTAAGAGGGTTATATTTTCTTCTGTTTCCGCGATTTTTTAAAACGTACGTTAAAATCCACAATACGGGTTATTTGAAAATTCTGTATGAGATGACAGCAGTCAAAGCCATGTTTGTCGTTAAGCAGTTAATCCACCCTAAATGTTTAGTTTGGCGTAAAAAAACAAAGCTAATGATATGCTTGTTATCTTTAGTGCGTCATACGATCAAACGTAGGATAAATCAACAAAGCATATAAAAAGGGTACAAGCATATTTTTTTAATCCCTTTTCGTAATAAAATATCATAATACCGTAAAACCGATTTCAAGAAGTGAAATTATAATTAAAATCGGCCGAGAAATACGCATGATATAGGCATTATAAACTACTAATTAGACAGCAATATAACAGAGGTCCGACATGTACAGTTACGTCATAGTCCACTACGGCCATATAAACTCCATATTAAATTCTGTTTTGCTAGAAAGAGATATTCTCTATTGTATATATAAATACGTTCAACTTCAGAATCATTTTTCTTTAGAACCTGAATTTGAACTGGGTAGCCTAGAAAAGTGACAAAGCGCAGGGAAATAACTATGAACTGGTCGCCCTCGCCGGCAGGGTTGACGCTTAGACGTTGTCCGACGACTTCGCAGTAGCGTCCTGTCAATGACTAATGTTGCCATCGGTCGAATCACAAAGCACGTTCCTAAGAGGCTCCTGGGAAGTGGGTCCACTGCGGGAACGGGAATTAGCGGAAAGCAGTCAGCTACCATGCCAACTAGAGATTGTTCATAGAGAAGCATTAACGAAGAATCGCATTACGATTGGGCGTAGTCGGCTAAAGATGGGAAGTTCCATGTCCTGGGGTCACATACTTGAGAATGTCTGACAGACTGACACCCTTAGTGCACTGAACGTTATATTTTAATATACAAAATTATAATGAAAGTGACCACAAGCAATAAAACAATTTGGTACTTAACATTCGTCTTAATAATAAAACCGGATGCGTAGTTTAGAAACTCGCCCACGTCATACGTATAAGCTTTTAGTGTTCTACTCGTAAAAGTGCAACGACTGGATGCTCTCGTGAGAAATAAACTACTTTATTAAATATGTTTTTCTAAATGATAATGGGTTATCTCATTTACCGCTGAGTGCAGGCATACGCGTGCGGCTCTCAGATATATTGCCTACGGAATGGTTCCTCCGTACCGTAAAATTCCATTTGACTAAGATGAATGTCTCTCGGCAGCTATAAAATGAAAACCACCCTGGTTGTTACCGTTATTTATATTTGTTAAAGATACCTACAAGACACGTGGAATTTATGAAAGCATAATTCTAAACGCGCGTTATCTTAGCGTTATGTTTATGTTAAGGGCCTACTTCGTCATTTGTAAATCACGCCCCAAATGCGGAGCCAGCCATTGCATTGCATTGTAATAAGGGACGCATTTATTGCTCGCGCGCATCAAAGTAAAAGAAAGATAATACACTACACGCTTGGGGTTTTTTGGCGTAAGCGCCAGATGTAAAAGTACCATGAAATCGAAGATATTATTATGTTTTGTTAACATTTAAGTGAATTATTTGAAAGATAAAGGGAAAAATGACATTTTAACATAATTTAGCCGTTTATTAATCTGTCGTTTGTAGAAACTAGACAAAAAATGGGAAATGAAGATGCGTTTTCGGATAATTTTTCCATCGCGGAAATTTTCATTAAACATGTTTCCGCGTTAATCACTGAATAGGTTATATAGTCAAGAAACACAAATCTGAAAACCAGCCTGTTTTATATACTAGATTTGACAAAAAATACGCTACAAAATAGCTTAAGTTTTCGATGCATCCCCTTAAACAACTTTTTTTCTCGCTGTTTAGCCGCATGGCAGCATGGTAATTTGTCGGGAACCGTACATGTATCCAATAATCATGCATAGTTATTAACAGATTTACTGCATCCTAACTTTAACTTGTATTTCAACTACAAGTCAACTGCACGCTGACTGCACACCGACTGCGTATCGGCGTACAGTTGCCATGCAAGTTGAAGTTGTAACAGAGTCCATTTGTATGCAAATATCATTTCGGATTTTGTTGTTGCAGGAAAGGAACAAAACCAACCAACACACACTTATATATACCATTATAGAATTACGAAATCATATGGTCTTGATTCCAAGAAAAATAATAACATCATATTAATATCATTGCGGTCTCACCAAGACAAAACAGCTAGATAGATCTCTCAACCATCTACATATTTTATCCGATTACGCTGAAGCAAAAAGGAAGGTTATGATTTTTTGTGGGCACCTGTACATAAAGCAAGAATTTATCTTCGACTTGACTTCGGTACGTTTACAAAATATGTTATTGTTATAACTAATGACGTAAGTACAAACATGTATCGTATAAACACAGCTACCCGGGACAATTTGACGCTATGCAAGTAATGATGTTGTTGTTTTAGTGGTCCCCGTGACCTATTTGCACCGTTTAGAAATCAATATTATAAATAATACGTACATAGAAGGTGCCCACATCTTCCTTCGGGCGAAAGAGTAATAAATATGTAAGTAATAATAATTCTTGTACCAGAAATGATCGAAATCTGTTAAGTCGTTTTGAGGTGAAGGGTCCACAGATACACATAAATACAAACATATGAGAAATCTAAAAAACCGGACCATGCTCGGTGTAGGGTTCCGCAGCCGTCCATACGAAAAATGCACTACAGATGGAAAAAAATACGATATGAAAAAGTGCACTACAAAAAGAGCGTATCTCCACGGCACTTACGGCCTTTTGTTGAGAATTGCCGTTAGGTGGCAATAACTCAGATACGGCATATCCGATCATGTTCAAAATATTTTTTGTTGAAAGTATTTATTAAGCTTTATTTTTTGTGACCTTTTTTATAGTTTTTGGACATGGTTAGAAAGTAGAGGGGGGGTGGGGCATAATTTATGCAACTTTCGGAGCGATTATTTCCGAAAATATCCACTAAATCAAAAACAATTTTTAGCAATTTCAACATATTTTAAAATGTACTGTCGAAATATGCGCCACACATTGACATTTGCTGGAAAACTAATCAGTTTCGGTTACACGAGTGCCCCCCCCAGAATTTTTTTTTTTTTATTTAACTATCAAACTAGGTAGCGGCCTACTCAAGAAACCTATATTCCAAATTTCATCAATGTACATCTTGTAGTTTTTGAGTAAACTGCCTATTTTGATATACGGACGGACGGACGGACATGACGAAACTATAAGGGTTCCATTTTTGCCAATTTGGCTACGGAACCCTAAAAAGGCCTATTGTAGTCATTTAAATATTTCAGTATATTTACAGGTATATTCCATTGCACGTTGCGTGACTCTGAACTGCCTTGAAGTATATGCCATCGTTTTCATGAAAATATCATCAATGTACAGACATTTCTACCTTAAAAATATATGGAAGTCGTTTTTATAATAACCCTTTCAATCTCAATTTCAAGTTACTCGTAGTTCTAACCACTGGAAGTGAGTGCAAACTGAGTTGCAATGTTTGAAGCAAATAATTACGCAGTGGAGAATAAAATATTGTAAAAGTACCTACGGTTTCCCAACGGACATACTCCTCAAGAATAACCAGCCACGTTTGCAGAAAATATCCCAGCTTTGTATTTTATTACTTGGTTATTCAGCACATTACGATGTCTCTGCCCAAAATAAACTATAACACCGGCAAATGATTATGCTGCCTTCAATTGCCCTATTTGATAGCTTTGTAATACGTAATTTCCAAAGCACTACCATTTAAGCTAATACCATTTAAGATGACTAAATTTCGTTTTGTAATGAAAATATAAATTGAACACATTCAGTAAACGTTTTCTAGTTTTTGTCTGCTTACCAATCAGAAAATAATACTTATTTCATATGACACTTTTTTTTAACTTTTTGTATTAGAAAAGTTCAATAAAAGTTGACAATTTAACATAAATTTCTTAAAAGTTGTTCAAGTTTTAAGTTAAGTGGTAAATGAATTCTAAAAAAATCTAGCTATCTTCTTCGCTAATTTTTGGTGAGTGAATTTTGGTGTTTATTTTTCGTATAGTAACAATATGAGTATACTCTTTTTTGTTTTCAACTGAGGTCATAGAATTTTTGGTTTATTCTGCTATAACACAGGAGCAACGAACGGCTATGACTTTTTACATAAAGGTAGAGTATGATGAAGCGGAAAGTGACATAGGCTAAAAGCGACACATGGACTACTTTTTAATCGGGAAAAATCAACAGTTCTACGACGATAAACAAAATATCACACGGAAAACCTCGTGATTTATGTGACACCCGTTTGAAAGTTAGCCTAAACTAAACGAAACACAGTCAGTTTTGCCACCGCCTCTCCATCGGGATTTGAATAACTGTCCAAAAGTCACAATTTCAACTAATTGATGCCGGAACCAACTCGGCGTCAGGCGTCAAGCCCGCCCGGACACCGTTTTATTTATTACTAGAAGATACCCCGCAACTTCGTACGCGGAGGGGAAAAAGTCAAAACCCCTCTTTTTTCTTGAGCATAGTCCAGTAAAAAGTATCCTATAACCATCCGGAGATTCCCAGCTACAGTGATGAAGCCACAACAACACATACATTATACAAACATTTCCTTTTTACATCTTTAGAATAGAATAGAAGAAAAAGAAAGAATTTAGAACTAGATTATCCAGTAATGTTACGTTGTAAAGGCGTGTTAGATTTTTTTAGATGAAGTTGAAAAAAATATTCGCCTCTTTCACATACAAAATGTATGCAAGATTCTTTTGCTAGACTACACCGAAGGAAAATGAGGATTATAAATAAACTTACTTTATTTTGTTAGTAAAAATTCGCGCAAAAGTCTACGCTAAGTAAATCTGCGAAATTGTTTTATAAGTATATATAAATAAGTACAATTGACTGTAGTATCTATGAATTTCTACTTTACATCTTTCCTCCGATTGCATCTTTACATTTTCTCTTACATACTGTGCATGATATAACGTAATAATTTGGATTGAAATTAAATCATTATTTGACACGTGAAATAGTGTCAATAATTTTCAAGAGATGGATCAAAATCACCAAGTCAGCTGAGACAAGGAAAATGAAGGCGCTTTTTAAATTTCAAGTGCGAAAATGAAGGCGTGCGACTTTGTCACGGGGTATCAAAAACTTTGCTTTTATTTCCGTATCAGGTGTCCGCCTTAATTTGAAAGAGTATCTTTCCACGGCCTCGCGGCAACAGGTGAGTAGGGGGCGCAGGCGCGCCGCGCGCGTCGATACCCGTCTCCCCTCCGCGACCCTCGCCATTCACACCCGCACACATTCACATTCACTGACACAGTCGCAACTATCGCTGGACGCCTCTTCATACAATCAGCAGTTCGACGAATGACGATTACAGTAGTAACTGACAGATTGCCTTCATACTCGTAGTAATAAATACAAGGAATGATAATAAATGTGTCAACGCACTTATGTTCACGTATACATGTGATCAAATCTGGAATCGCATGATACGAGGGTTGCTACTTATATATCCGGAAACAAAAAAACAAACAAACGTACACGGCTGAAAATAGTTTTATTGTTTTTCAAAGTATTCCCCTTGATGATCTATGCACTTTTGCATTCGCGTGAACCAATTTTTAAAGCACTTCTGCCACTCCGCCTGAGGTACCTCCATAACGTGTTGTTTGAATGCGTCGACAGCATCTTCAGCGGTCGAAAATCGTTGACCGCGTAATTTATTCTTTATATTTGGAAATAAATAAAAATCGTTGGGTGCCAAGTCAGGGCTGTACGGCGGATGACCCGTTAATTCCACATTTTGACCCTCCAAAAATAGAGTTGTTTCGCGTGACGTATGACAGCTGGCATTGTCATGATGAAGAATGATTCTTCGTCGCTGGTTAGTTTTACGAATTTGTTCAAATACTTCCGGTAAGCAAATGGTCGTGTACCACTCTGAATTAACCGTTCTACGGTTTTCTAGTGGCACTGTAGCTACATGGCCATTAATACCGAAGAAGCAGGCCACCATTTGTTTCAATGTACTTTTTGCACGAGTAACTTTCGTAGGGTTCGGCTCATTTTGAAACACCCATACCGTTGATTATTGCTTCGTTTCGGGATCGTATGCATAGATCCAGGATTCGTCACCTGTATAGATGTTATAAACGGCTTTTGAGTCACCACGGTTATATTTTTTAAACATTTTATTGCACCATTCGACGCGAGCATGTTTTTGCTCATTTGTTAAGTTGTGGGGTATCCAACGCGAACAAATTTTTTTTACAGCCAAATAATTATGTAATATGCTATTAATGCTGGTCATAGAAATACCCAGAGTCGCCTCTATCTCGCGGTACGTAACATGTCGGTCGTCCATTATAAGTTTTCGCACAGCCTCGATATTTTGTTGTACAACGACCGATTTCGGGCGACCTGCCTTAACTTCGTCCGTAAGCATACTACGTCCACGATTGAACTCACTAAACCAGTGATACACAGTAGTTTTAGATGGGGCTTCATCACGAAAAGTTGAAGTTAGTTGATCTATGCACTGTTGTTGCGTTAAACCACGCCGAAAATCATAATAAATCATAGCACGAATATTTTCACGAGTGAGTTCCATTCTTGCTGCGAGATGACATTTAAAATCCGTCAAAAACAAAACACGAGCGTTAATAAGGAAGAAAAAATATACCTTATATACTTAAAAAAGTTCAAATTTTACCATGGCGGTCAAATATGCTATTTAAGAAGATTGTAATCCCGGTTTCCGGATATATAAATAGCAGCCCTCGTAATTAAAAACTCTTTACAAATAAGTACTACGCTTTTGGTGTCATTACTACCCTTTTCTTTTCCCGGTACTTTTAGGAGCCTCAAATAACATAACTTATCTGATTTTTTTATTAATCCTAAGAACAAAAATGTTCATACATGCACAGCTTATTATTCCTAGTTACAACGTGGTCTTAAATGCGAAGCTTTGTGAATAAATTTAGGTTATCTCAAATAACCACAACAGTAATGTAGCTACAGTAATATATGCTACGATACTAAAAATAAAACGTCTGCAACTAACCCAAGATAAATGGGGAGGCAGATTTAAAATATCAAGGCATAAACTCCGTTCTGCGCCTCAGGTTACGTACTTTCGCTGTCGGTACTCCCCACAATAGCAGACAGGGCTCCACTTAAAAAAAGTAACGATCTTACTGCTCTGACGACACGTATATACTCCTAGCGAGATCGAAATTAACTTTAAATAGTAGCATTACAAAAAAATACGGTAAAATGCGAGAACGACTCTCAGTCTGTTCAATCTGCCCTAAATCGACTATTCCAATTAAGTGGGGTGGATGTAAGTTTGTATTCATGTACACTTTCTTAGAGAAAGATCTAAGGTAAAAATGCCAGCCACGGTGCCTATCCACCAAAAATGCCAGCCACGGTGCCTATCCACCAAAAATATATTTAAAAAATAGCGGAATAACGAATAATATCTCCCTGCAACAAACCAGCATTCTAGTATGGTACCTATATACGATCGGCATTATACCCTCCCAGCAGTGTGTGCACTGAATGCACAAAGATTTCATCTTTCAAAGGAAATTGGATTTTAAGATAAGAAATCCGAGTATTCTCTCATCGTAAGCTTACACTATAAAGTACACTAAGAAATCGATGGAACCAAGAGGAAAAGGAAATAACAAAGTTGAAAAAAGTTATTTTCATAGAAAAAAAACATTGGACAAGTTTTTATGTAATGGTATATGTTTATCAATAGCTGTTCGGATTATGAACCTTCGTTAAAATAATTATGAACGGACCAATTTGGTTTAGCCTTTCTTGTTTCCACAAAAGTTGTTGACGCCTCACCAGTTTTGCATACGTTAAAAAATATATAAGTGACTTTGGATCAAAATGATATTGTCCAACATGTTTCAAAATTGCTCTTTATGTTAAGCAACTAACGATTCCACAAATATACTAATAAAATTATAAGTTTTACATGACAGTAATATTTATATAGGGAAAGTCATCCTAGTGGGTCAGTAGCGGTACAGAATACAGAATACAGAATTAATTGGTAAAAAAAAGCAATACAATTTTACAAGTCATTATCATTAAATTCATACACCCTTAGTGGGTCATTCAAGTCGTTGAGTCAATATAGGTTTATAGTGCTCCTTCATGCGGCTACAACGAAATGTCATGCCGAATATGCTGCGTTTCTGTATATCTATACTATTATAAAGTTGTAAAAATGAAATGTCTGTACATTAAAGATATTTTCAAAAAAATGATTGTTATGGAGTATTTGGAGGTGATTAAAACGAAAAATATTTTTTTTGGATTTTATGTATGTTTGTACGTGTCGTTGTGCCTTCATCACGCAAAATCGGCTAAACAGATTTCCACAATTTTTGGTACACGGGTAGCTGGTTATCTCCAAATGGTTTTAGGATACTTTTTACCCGACTAGGCTGAAGAAAAAACGACGGGTTATGATTTTTTCTCCTCCGCGAACGAAGTTGCGAGCATCTTCTAGTTTAATAATAAAGTTGTAAAAGTAAAATGTCTACATATTGTACATAATAAAAAAAAGTGTAACAGGTTATACTAAGACACTGAATCGAAATAGTGTTTTATGCAATCATTATGCTTTTTCAGTCGAAAACCGCGTTTAGGCCACGAAGCTTGCTAAGTGGCCTAATTAAGGTACGAGTTTTATAAAGCTAATGACATAACTAGTGTATACATTACTTTTTATACGAGTAACCCATAAACTGTTCACGAGTAGAAAAAATGCATATTTTGAATTTGTCTTTGCGGCATGATTCCATTTGTGGTACAAAAATAACAGGTCATCCGAGGATGATTATGTATACCTTTTAGCCGACTACGCGTGGTACAATAATGAATGACGAAAATGTTTTTTTTCCTCCGGGAACCAAGTTGTGGGCACCTTCCAGTCTTATATACAGCCTGAGAGCTAAGCGCCGCAAAGGCGTGAGGGTCTTAGGCGACTATTAATGCTGTTCTTGCTCTTTTTCTAATATTGATGTTAAAGGTCAGGTCGAGTCACGATCGACCAGCCTGTGGAGGCGTCAGTCACAAGTGTTAGGCTGTGATTGGCAGTGATTGCCGTATCAACGCAGCGAACAATCGACTGTCGTTCCGTTGTAATTACCGTCCGTGCGCCCGCCGCAAGCACCAACCTCCTCTCTAATTCGGATAACCTCAACCAAGCCAGTATTTAATTCAATTTGAGTAAATTTTATCTTCATAGGAGACTGTTTAATTCGCATCAAGGGTTCTAATGAACGCCGTCTGAAGAAATATGGTTAACGACGTTATTATCTTATTTGAAAGATACAAAGTCAGAGACGGTTGGTAATGCCGACATCACCTTGTAAAGGCGTCGGGGTAATCTAGTTGTCTTAACATTTCTAATATCCGCGTTAATTAAATTGCAGGATCAGCGTAGTAATATGCCGAGAAATTAGATATTTAAATATCTATTATTGTGTTATATTCTGGCGATTGAATCAGCCTTCATTTGAAGGTCATCTTTCGTACTCTACAAACATCACTATGATTTGTATAATATGTTTAATTGTGTATTATTTAATTACTTCATCGTGTAACAAAAGATTTTATGATCTAAATTAAAAATCAACTTTCTCTTAAAAAAAGACCTTTAAAATGTTTAAAGACCTGAAATATAAATTGTTGGCTACGAAAGTTTTACGACTAAACTAAAATTCCCAATATCGGGGACATAATCAAAAGTTAAACGATATTTGCAGGAAATTGAGTATTAGGAATTATAAAATATGTCAGGCACAGTCGGAAAGCAACTTCCATATTTAATTGAAGACTGAAAAATATGAAAGTTCAAAGATAATTGACGAATTCATCTGCAACATTAATTGGATGTGTGAACTTTGCCAATTACATAGATCCGATAAAACTTCGCTGCCGCCTACGTAAAAAATTCGGTCGAGTTTGTCCAAGATATCTATGGAATATATTTGTCCAGGAAAAAGTATCAATCAGCACGTACTTATTTACCTAAGTACGTAAATGATTAATAAAAAATTGGCAACTTTTATTCATCTTTTAGAAGTCTGTTTCAAGATACGACATGACTGTATGATTGATTCATCATTTCCTCGTATGCGATTTTTGAATTTTATATAAGTAATAAAATAAATGCACATTGCTCGTAAAACCGATGGCCGCTACGGCAGAATGTTTCTCGAGTGGCGAACGCGTACAGGACAACGCATCGTGGGAAGATGGACCCCCAACAAGATGGACCAATGATCTGGTGAAGATCTCAGAAAATCGTTGGATGAGGGCGGCACAGGACCGGTTGTGATGATTATGATGATGATCATGATGAATAAAATAAAATAAATGCCTGTGACATACGGACGGACGGACGGACCGACGGACGGACATGACGAAACTATAATGGTTCCATTTTGGCTACGGAACCCTAAAAATAAACTTTTGAAAATACAGGAAATACAAAAACTACCGCCTACTTGATTAAAAGATTTCTAATTAAACAAAAACTTCCCAGGAAGGTTTTTTACTAGAACTTCATACAAATTGACACGATATTTCGAAAAAATGTTAACGACTTTGTATGCTACTTTGACTTATCACCCAAATACCGCATTACGCAGTAGTCATAGTTACCTTTGGTTCCGAATTTAAGAATCTAGAAACAGTCTACTAATAAAGGAAACATTTACGCCGTAGACTTTGGTCTGTTCAAGTTTTCTCAGACCACTTAGCTTGCCAGGCCGAGAAGCTCGCTCGAACGCCTTAAAGACGTTTAAAGCCCCGGCACGCGGATAAGCCAAGCTCAAGTGAGCTAACAAGCAATCGCGGTGTATTGAATTCACTGCCTTTTATTCTAGTCTATTTGATGGCATATAGCACTGGATTGAGAGGTTTGCCCAGTATGGGACACTTTAAAAATGTCCCATAACACTTTTAAATCTAACTTACTTTTCATCAATTTACAAAGAGCCTTTAAACTCCATTTAATAAACTTCGATTTCCCATATGCTGCATGTAGTTCATTGTCGTCTTGTTTATTATGGTTTTTCTTTTGTTTTGCTTCTTTTTCCATAAGATAGTTATAATAATTACTTATATATTAAGCTTTAATTTTAAAATGTTCCCACATTTATTTTTTATGCTTAAGTATTTGACCCGCAAAGGAACTAGTAATTTACCTGTAGTTTTAGCGGTGGGCTGAAAACCAGCGCTGCGTGCACGGTGCAGGGCAGTTGCTTTGCGCCGCTCCGCAGCAAACGCTGAGTACACTCCTATATTTAGTCACACTGTTTAGTCTGTTACTCTGTTGTTAGCTATAAGTTAGTAGTTTGTTAGTGTCTAATTTGTAATGTAAGTACTTATGTTGTGTGGCAATAAATATATTCTATTCTATTCTGAAAAGCTAAGATGAAAATATATATATGCGGGATCCAGTTTGGGCGGGGTCGCGATAGTGTTAATATTTACTTCTAAAGTCAAGCAATCAAGGGAACTCTGATTACTAGAATTTAGAAACAGTCTAATAATCTTGCTGTGTTAACAGTAACTTAATATCTGTCTGAAATAAAGGCTTTTTTAATAAAGAAAAACACGGCCAAGTGCGAGTTGGATTCGCGCACCGAGGTTTCCGTACAAAATATACACTAAAAACGGCCGAATCTATGAAAATCCAATGTTAGCAGAGCCCTTCTCCTCAGCAAAACGCACGCAGTGTGGGGTCATTTTATATTGGTTTTTAACATAGACAAACACAAAAAAAGTTTTTCAGATTTAAAGCGTGGATTGTGCGATAAGAGCTACCTTGATACCGTATTTCAAGGTTCTTCATATTACCCATTGCAACTAGAAGTATTACCCTATAGGTTTTCCATGGAAGGCAATTTGTATGGAAACAACATTTTTAATGACTGTATCTTTGGATTGCGTTAACTTTGAAGCTTGATTTTATTTCAGTTTTACAGGACCACAGACATAAGTATTTGATGTTAATTTCAACTAAATACCTCTACTCGTTCCTTAGAAAAAGAGTTTTGACAGACAGACAGGCGGACGGACGAACAGACAGACGAACAACAGAGTAATCCTGTCTGGTTAATTTTTTTTTCTTTTTAGGTACGGAACCTTAAGAAACAAAGCCGTTATAGTTGTTTAAGTCTTATTCAGTCAAACCTAAAAGGTTAGCTTACCGTTATCTTGCCGGGCCGAGGACCACGCTCGAATCGAACGCCTTCGAGACGTTTAAAGCCCCGACGCGCGGCTAGAACAAGATCAAGTGACCTAAGAAACAATCGCGTTGTATCTATTGAAATGCCTTTTACTCTAGTCTATTCCAAATGATAAAGCATAGTACGATACGCTTTAATATAAAAAAAAAAAGTGTCAATGGCTGTGACAAGCTTTTATTGCAGACTTTTCTTTAAGCATCCCATCATCTACACTCATCGAGGCGATTCAAAAGAGCCCAAACTCGGTAGTATTGCATTATTTTACTGCAGAGTACCTTCAGGCTATATCATCAGATCAGCTCGTTGGTATCTTAAAATTGCATTGAGAATATGCGAAATTTCGGTTAAATCGGAAGCCGGGAAGTAGGTCAAATTTAACTCGCATGATTTGACCCGGATAAACATTGCAAGTAAAGCTTGTAAAGAAATATATTAACACATTTTTAAAAGTGGTATTGTTATATTCAAGAATTTTAGGGTTTAGGAAAATCTAAATCTGAAAATTTTAAAGGGAAATAAACTAGAAATACCTTGGTCGGTTCAAGTCTTTTCAGGCCACTTAGCTTTTCGTTCGCTTGTCAGGCCAGCAAGCTCGCTCGAACGCCTTAAACACGTTTAAAGCCCCGACGCGCAGCTAAGCCAAGCCCAAGTGAGCTAAGAAGACCTCGCGGTGTATTAATTAACTGCCTTTTGTTCTAGTCTATTTCATAGGACGTAGTACTCGAGTGAGAGATGTTTTCAATATATCGTACTTTAAGAAACTACAAAAAACATTGGTTGTCTGTAAAGTCGGATTACGTTACGGATGATAATTTTACGTGATAACGTCATAAGAAAACGTTGATGAAAAAAGCATACTTTTACGAATTGTCAAGGTGAACGCTTAGACCGGCCGTGCCCTTACGCTTGCTCGCTCGGCTCAGGCGGAACGTGACAATGAGTCGTGCTTTTTCGTGCAGGCAGTCGGCGTTCATCGATTTATAAGACGTTATCACGTCAAAAAACAGTTACAGTGCCGGCTATATCAACTTTTTAATAGAATTCCTTATTTTTAATTTGTTTTTTTTTTCAAAAAATTTGGAAACAGTCTACTGAATACTAATGAAAGAAGAAAAATCATTCGTAATATATATCAAGCTGTAGACGACATATAAGTATAAAGTATTTTAAGTATAAGGAACTATAACAATGTACTCCTTATTCCCTGAATCTTTAAAACATTTACTTTTCTCCATTAAAAACGAAGTCCAGTCCTTATCGAACATTGTAGCTTGTTTGTGGAATCACAGCGCACAATTTGCGGCGTTTTCCGCTACATTTTCCATGTAAAGTATTGCCGTGAAGGCTAAATCTTTAAGGTTTAAGAAAAGCGAGATGTATCTGAACGATGCAATGCATACGGACGGTTACTGGCGTGCCGCACGCGACCACTTGTTACAAACTGCTGTTGTAGCGGTTAGCTGGGAAACCCGGCGAATAAATGCGTACACATCCAACACATTACGTGCCGCTCTTTAATGTGGCGTAGCACGATTAAAACGAAGCAAACATGTGTATATTTTCCTAAACTAGAACGGTATGTAAGCTATAAATCCTGTATATTTACTTACGAGTAAAATAAATACTTTACCTAAAGTAAGAGGTGATTCTCACGTAAGTTAAGTAGTAGAGATGGTGCAACAAAGGAACAAATACACAATAGATCCTGGTTAAAGTGTATCCGAAAGGGCCTCAAGTGATACGATAAGATGAATTATGGCAATTTCTTTTGTGAGTAATATATTTCTCACGTTCAGAAAATATAAAGTTGCGAGTTTGATTTTACATTCGTGTAACGCGTTTAAATTCGGAAATCGCTTCCATTGTTGCCTTGTTTCACGTTATTGAATTTGTTTTGAGTTGGTAAACAATAAAGAAAAGAGCCTAAAGATATAAAATGGCAGGAAAAAACGGTGTTTGTTATGAAATATAATGGAACCAGTGTGATTGTGTGCGAGGTGGCGGCACGGTCGCGTCGGGCCCCGAATTTGATCGCGCGTAGTATTTATTGTCGGTGCCACCCGGACAGCCTTTTGTAGGTTCACCGATGAATAGTTACCGACAGTTTCCTTATTGTTCGAATACGAGTGGGTGCCATGACATGATAGATATTCCCATCTTACTAAATATACTTATTACTGGAATTAATATCAATACCCATGTCCATACTATATATAGGTACTATAATATACTATATCCTCTATAACTTAATATCTATACTATTATAAAGTTGTAAAAATGAAATGTCTGTACATTGAAGATATTTTCAAAAAAATGATTGTTATGGACTATTTGGAGGTGATTAAAACGAAAAATTTTTTTTTTGGATTTTATGTATGTTTGTATGTGTCGTTGTGCCTTCATCACGCAAAATCGGCTAAACAGATTTCCACAATTTTTGGTACACGGGTAGCTGGTTATCTCCAAATGGTTTTAGGATACTTTTTACCCGACTAGGCTGAAGAAAAAACGACGGGTTATGATTTTTTCTCCTCCGCGAACGAAGTTGCGAGCATCTTCTAGTTTAATAATAAAGTTGTAAAAGTAAAATGTCTACATATTGTACATAATAAAAAAAAGTGTAACAGGTTATACTAAGACACTGAATCGAAATAGTGTTTTATGCAATCATTATGCTTTTTCAGTCGAAAACCGCGTTTAGGCCACGAAGCTTGCTAAGTGGCCTAATTAAGGTACGAGTTTTATAAAGCTAATGACATAACTAGTGTATACATTACTTTTTATACGAGTAACCCATAAACTGTTCACGAGTAGAAAAAATGCATATTTTGAATTTGTCTTTGCGGCATGATTCCATTTGTGGTACAAAAATAACAGGTCATCCGAGGATGATTATGTATACCTTTTAGCCGACTACGCGTGGTACAATAATGAATGACGAAAATGTTTTTTTTCCTCCGGGAACCAAGTTGTGGGCACCTTCCAGTCTTATATACAGCCTGAGAGCTAAGCGCCGCAAAGGCGTGAGGGTCTTAGGCGACTATTAATGCTGTTCTTGCTCTTTTTCTAAAAACGTATTAAAATATTGGGCTAATAAGTAAAATTTATCATTTTAGTCCGTTTAAAAACATTTGATTCAATTTAACATTAAAATAATATATTCTCATATACATTAGCAGAAACTATTAGTAGATACAGTTTGCTGTTGAATTTGCTATCGGTACGAAAAAATTACATTAATTTGTACAATCCCGCTGTCAATACATGAAGTTGTGTGCGTGACCACAATTGTGGTTCCTCTAATGTCTATATCAATAATCACCTTTACTAGGTTGTTCCACCCGCTTCCTCACGTGGCAAAGGTTTTTACTTATCCTTCGAGAAACATGTACTTTTCCGTAATAAAATAGGTCATTTTTTTTGATGTGGCATCACTCAAGAGTAAATTGAATAAGTTGTGGCTTTCCAGTGATTTGTAAAATGGTTAAATATGATTTATATTTATTAAATATTATTGTTATATTTTATTTAGTTATATATTATGTAGATATATATCTATTTATTTATATTTTTTATTGATATACATATAATTTGTACATGGTGTTAGTTTGTCTATCTTCCTTATATCTTCACTCACTTGCTCAAAGGTTAACTGGAAGAGATCCCCTTTCGAAGTTCGCCTTTGTACTTTTATCTTTTAAGTTTATTGCTTTTGTGACTGGTTACTATGTACAATAAAGTGTTTACATACATACATACTATTTTACTTTGTAGACCATATTCTATCTCTGTACCTAAACAAAAAACACAACCATCCGTGTCATCATTAGTGCATGAAGGCGTGACAAAACAAGAACCGGACGAATCAACAAATACACTTTAGCTTTATTCGATATTTGGTAGTATTTTGTTTGAAAGGTAGGGTGTAGTTTTAGAATATATCACAAAAAAATAATATATGTTAATTAGAGTAATTGTTCCGCCTATATACAGTAAAAATAATTCGCCGCATCGTCTGTGCCGGAGGCGATATCTCATAATTATTATTTGAAACGGCAGCAGAAAATCTTTGAAAGCTTATTTCTGCTTATTTATTCGCTAGGTAATTGGTTTCGAATTGATCCCGGTGCTTGTGACAGCCGGCCTTTCGGAGCCTTGTCCGGTACTTGCATTTAATTTAGCTCATGAACTTCCAACAAATAACGTAATACTAAATTAAGCGGAAGATTAAAAAAATTATAGCTTTATAATTAACGCTATTCAGCTCGTTAACGCTGTAATGAACTCTATTTTCAGTAGAAAGTAGAATTTAACATCAATGCCGCTTTTATTAGTAATATACATATGGATATCTTCCAATGAATTAGCAAGCTGAATCGGCAGTTACAAGCAGTGATCTGATGATATTTGTGGGAACAACTACTGAGATTGGGTGTGCTTGGGTGGACACCACGTCTCGGTAAACGAAGCGTAGTAATCCGCAGACTAAATGGATGACTAAGGCTGGATTTCACCAAACTTTTATACGGAGAATAAAGCTTATTCTTAGATAGTAATGAAAACTACATATTAATTTGACATAACCATTTGTGAATAAGCGAAATTCTCAGAATAAAAGATTGGTGAAATCCTAAACCTAACCTAACCTAAACCTAATGGTGACAGGAAAAGACTGAGCATCCAACTCAGCCGCGTATCTTTTGAAAGACCTATGTAGAGTAGAATGCTACAGATTCATAATGATATGGATCTCGTGGTCAACTATAACTTCAGTGTTCTATAGGATATAATAAAAGTATTTTTATCAAGATAAAATAAGATCAGTATCATCTCGAAGCGGCCATCGCTTAGATCTTATCTGTGACATTACAACAAGAGATTGGTTTGAATAGCCACCGCAAAACCCACTTCTGATAGAAATCGTTGTGCGGATGAAAGTTTTGATTCCATCCTTTTGTTACAGTCGTTATTGTGGTCGAGTTCCTTCGTGACAATATTAACAACGCAAACAACGATATTGTAACTGTAACAAGCTACCCTTTATTCCAAGAACGTAATAGAGATTAAGTTTTATAGCCTATAATTTGGAAACGTAACACTTTTCCGCCCCAGCTGATACGATTCAAATAATACATGTGATATAATATTGTCAATAATTATATATATACTTTTAGGCTCGTTATCAATATGCTCGCTTTTTACATCTACTGCAAGTAAATAATAAGAACACCTAGTTAAATAACGTGACTAAATTAGAATCTAAGTAAAAAGTATCTTACAACCTTTCAGCTACCCATAAATCGAAAATAATTGAAATCCATTCCACAGTATTGGCGTGATAAAGCTACAAAAACACATAATTACCTACATACATTTCAAAAATAAAAATATGATATTTTTCGATTTAATGACCTTCCAAACAGAGACAATACTACTGTCGGATAAACTCGTATATTTTCGTGTAATATACTGATCGCGGCAAATGACAACTTAAAAGTCTATCCAGGACATAAAACCCGGCAATTATACAAATACCGAGTTTTCTGGCTATTATTGTCTCGAGGGGGTATTTACAGCTCTGTACATACCTGTAACAAAATAAATAAATGAAGGTATTTTATCATCTATGTTTGTATTATCAAAACTTGATTTAATAATTATGACGCAAACTTTGACCTTTTAAAATATTTGTGAAAAGTTTATAAAAAGCAGTACCTACAGTTACATTAACGTGCCTCCGTTAATAACTGAAATCTCTGGAGCCCAAATCATACCTACTCTAAATACTCACGGGCTGTAAAATTTCATAGTCGTAAAATATTTGAACACCGCGGTACTCAAATCAGTAGACACGACAGGATATTTTCGCACCTTTGCAAACTCCTTGCCTGGTTCCGAAATCAAATTTTATGAATAATGCAAACAGGAAATGGAAAAAGGCATTTCGTTGATTCTTAATAAGATCTTTGCCTATACCTGTCGGGATAAATACAAACTTCATTGTGACACTTTGAGAGATGTCACAATGAACTGTCATTTACATATTAAGTGGAATTGACAAACACTACTGCTCACAAGTATTTGCCAACTCACTATTCCCTCCGTACAACTGTATACAAAAAATACTTAAAGAATCACTTGACAGATCTGCATAATGTATGAAACTGTTAATAAGGTTTTTTTAAGCAGTGCAAGAAAACTGCAAATTTATAACCGATGTCTCGGGTAGCGATTTGAGGGCCAGTATTTTACCAAAATGAAAAATGTTACCTGTATCCAAAAGATACCATGGGCTAAATGCCTGCGATTAGAAAGACATTTTTGTAACAATTTAGTGAGTGGGCATTTTCCTTTCTTATGAGTGGCAGTGTATGCGCATATCGATATGTTTACCGTATCTTTTATTAGTTAAACCTAGAGAATTAAAAACCAAATGTAAATCATGATAAAGAAAACGTATCTTAAACTTAATGAAAAATGGGCTAAACCATACTCTCAAATGATTCGTTGGTTCAAAGATAAAATTAGCCGAACAAGTGCAGATATAGATTTGAAGATGGCTGCGGGATACCCATGCTATATATAATTTGTATTTGTATTACCATCTATATATTTATATTACTTAAGGTATTCATGTCAAATATGTCAAAATAATAATCTGTACCATATATGTTCATTTTACATTTATCTCTTTTCACAAAGATATATAGAGATACTAGATATATATATAGAGATCTCAAATATATATAGAGATACTACCACAAACTTCGGCTTCTTTTACCTACAGTGTGGGAACGGGTATACCGACAGACTTTAACCATCGAGTTCAGTGCCTCATTGGAGTAAATTGGTATAACGCTCATTTAAAAAAATACCTTTTTTTGCGTGTAATAAAGATGAAACTTAAAGCTTAGAGATAACAGTAGTATCCGACACGAATTACCCTCAATAAAAAATAATAATAATTGGATACCCCACGTATTGCAAAACTGAATACAAACTAGCATGCAGGTACTGTTTCTGTGTATAAAATTATTAAATAAGTGGCTACATCACATCATTAAGGCGTGTTAGTCATGAGATTCTTAGATTTATGAATTTACTAGCTGTTGCCCGCGACTTCGTCCACGTAGAGATGGAATTTATAGCTAACAAAGTTTCACCCCCTTTTGTCCCTAAAAGGGATGTAATTTGACATCAATTTATAGCCTTTGTCCTATTCTGATAGATAAGGTATAACTGTAAAGTTTCATAAAAATTCGTCCGTTAGTTTTTGAGATTAAGTGGAACGTACATACATACTTTTACGTTTATAATATAGAAAGGATAAAAATAATATCTCAAAAATTTCGCGTTTTCGGACTGCATGTTATATACCACTTTATTTGCTCCGATTAGGCTCTACATTCGATGGTTAAAGTATGTCGGTATACTTTTTCCCACTCAGTATAGAATTAGTCAATTGTGAAAGCATGTAAACAATTATTTATTTATATATATGATCACAAATAAAGTTTATGCAGGCTATCTAAACTGTCTTAATGGTTTCTATAAGATGACCTTTTTAAAAATCCTGAAAAAAATACGGTGCTTTAACTGTTTTCGGACAAACATTGTCCGAAGAACAGTGGAGGTACATGTTTTATCATGCCCATAAATAACAAACTTTCTTCTTATGGCTCCGCATACTCATCTATCTATACCATACCCATGTGAAGGACGTGGGTTTGATCTCTCACTACATACTACTACTCAAAGAAAATAATGGTGATTATGAAATTTATGAATCATGGTACGGTAAAATGCATTCAATTCATAATTCAATGTATATATGGTTAATGTATATGTACCTAAATTAAATAATGAGCCCATATCAAACATTAATTAGCCTTGTTAATCATAGCTATTAATAAGATTGAAATTAGTAAACATCACTTTTGGGGGCTAGAACAAGCAGCCTGACCGACTGACTTTTGAATAATGTACTACGATTAGACATTTGTTATATTTCGACTAGCTCCTCTAGCATCAGTGATACGCGAATCTTTGTCGCGTGACGATTGGCTGTCTCTTTCCATTAAATAATACAAAGCAAGAAAGACGGGTGATGCTATAACACGCAACAGAGACTTGCGCTAGCCTGGCAGCCGATGACAGACAGTGAGACAGTGTTACTATAGGTACTCGTAAATTCAACATAAAGACGACTAGACAACGCTGGACACAACCATTCATCCAGATACGCCAATGGATTACAGGTGGAGAGTGGTCGCTACGACACGCGACCAGACTTCAGTCTTCACGGTGGTGCTGCAGCCCTTTAAGGTGAGTCCACAGTTGTATCATTTGCTCGTATCACCGTGCCGTGGCATGACTGCGTATCGCGCTGCTTGGACGCTTACTGTCGGCGCGCCGATCATCCCGCACTCTTCCGATATAACTGTGTGATACGCGTAGCAAAATGGATTACAAGCGATCCGATCGGCGCAACGTCCAAACGCGTGATCGTGACACGCGATCATGCCACGCGACGATGATCTGATACGGGCAAATGATACAAATGTGGACGCACCTTTATGTGGCTGTTCAACGCGCCATGGCCCCCCACGCCATTAATAGTAGTCCAAATACCAGAGGTTGCGCTTATTGTAATTTATAGTTCAAGGAAATAATGCCTAAGTAACGAAACAATCAACACTACAGCCGTCAATTTGCTCCTGCTAATTAATAATCCATTTTAATGTAGGCAAAATACAGTACGAATTCCCGTTTTAAAATATGAATAAAAACTAATATCCCGAAATTGTACTTGCTCACTCTCACTCACGTACGAAACTGAGTGAGATGCAATACAATTGCCATTTGGAAGCCATGTAGCGCGCGTTTCAAATATGAGTTTTTGCATGTATTTCAGATAAACAGTAAGTATTCCCTGCGGCGTAATTTCATCAGTATTTCCCTGAAGTCAAATGAAAAATCGTGTTTAGTAGCCTAACCGAATAAGTTATGAATCTTTTGATACACATACCTTGTGACCGGCTAGTCGTCGGGAGACAAAGACAGGACGTATGTAAAATACAATAAAAATAGACTATATACAAATAAAAAACAACATAAACTAAACGGGATTCAGTCAGTACGCAGCAATAACTGGAAATCACTGACCTTATCTGAGCAGGGAGGTAGGACGATTGTAGATATTCAGTTTCCTTTACAATTTTCCAATCCAGCTTTCCAAGAAGGCATTACATGCAACCGTCGGCCGAAGTGCGACTGACAACTGAAGATAGGTTTTCACGAGAAAACTTCAGCGAAGGGCTGTAAAAATGCTCCACTTAGTGATTGCTTCAAATCAACCCAAGCCTTATTTCTTCATAGTTATGACCAGCGAACACGAAATAACTTAGATTGAGTTGAACAGAACACTACAGGAAAGTAAAGAAAAATAACTAAATACAAAATGTACCTGCGAATTGGCAGCACGTGTAAATAATTAATCGACAACAGTATTTATATAATAAAAATTGTAAACACGCTACAGTTTTTACAATTTTAAAGTTTTGCAACAGCACATCACTTAATAATATATTAAAATCTCAGATCTTTCATCATTGGTGCAGCACAACAAAGAGAATATAACCACTACGTTTTAAGAGGCGGACTCTCATACTAGCCAATATAATCAATTTGCATGGCACACTCATACCAACATGTACATCAAAGAACAGTCAAACAGCAGTAGTACCAATCTAACAGACTAAAAATTGTGGAGTAGGCAATACGCTTGCGATTTTTATCGATATCGATAAAATGGACTGGGTTGGAATACAGGCTCATGTCAACAATTTTTATAATCAAAATTTGGTTTAGGATTGAGTCCACGTTTAAGTCCTATGTTGTACAGTGGATATTTATTTAAATGTGCTAATACAAGGTTGGACTTAAATGTGAACCCGGAATAAAATAACAAGCTTTTTGTTTTAATGTAATTATTTATTGTTTTACTAGCATTATTAGATCTTCTTTTGAGACTTGGCCCACTGTCTGCATCTGAAAATATTTTATAACTACAACAGAGATATATTTTCTTATATCTAAGGTCAAAATATTAAATAAGTACTACTCAACAAATAAATGTAAGAATCTTCATATGTTCTGGTATGGATGGCAGTAAACATTTCAGTTGAAACGTAGGTACGAAGTATTTTTATGATCATATTTCATGCAACTTCTCACGCAATTCGAATTATTTTGTATAATTATCTCCACTGATAAACAAATAAGCCTGTAGTTATCGATAGTTACAGTACATCCCTAGTACACAATGAAAATAGATGTAAAATATCTATTTTTTTTTAATTTATTTAGCACGCTGTACTTAAATATGGCTAAAAGAATCTAAGGCAATACTTACCGACCTTCATCCCAGAGAAATTTCGCCATAAACACCCTTAATCGCAATTTTCATGACGGGCTCGATTTCGACAAATTTCACATGTGATAAACCGTCTTTTCGGTGGCATTTTTACAAAATGTATTCACTAAATAGTGTTCAATCACATTTTACTACTTTAAATAACAATTAAGAGTAATTTCATTAGAAATCTAAAAACAAACATACAAAACACGCGAGCCGCAATGACAAGCAAAGCAATATGGTTGACAATGTATGACATGACAGATAAACTGTACTGACGTACTGGTCCAGTGTCATGGCAACGGTTTGCCATGTAAAGTCCATATAAAAGTTTTTTTGTTCCTAGTTGCGTTAGACTGCAGCACAAGTTCGAACCAAGCCTGTCTGTCTCCCGCAAACAAAAGACAATCGTGGAATTCAAATTTCTCCGATGCTATTTGTTACTGGCCAGTATTGTAGCAAGGAGGTTTGCCGCGTTAGAACCCGTAGTGGTAATCTTTAGGGAATTGGGGTTTTCCTACTGTTATATTAGGGTTCCGTATCAGTAAGTTAAAAAAGGAACCCTTATGGTGCGACTCTGACTGTCTGTGTGTCCGTCTATAGGGCACTAATTATGCTATCTATGGTTACAATTTATAACAGTTGGAAACATGGCTAACCTAAACACGTGTAAAAGAAAAGGAAAATATTAAAAAAATATGAATAATTACCAATATGAGGGGAACAAAAATTTAAAACCTAGGTAGGTACTAAGTTTCATATGATACCCTCATCGATATAAAGTCTATTATCTATTATAAAGTTGAAAAAATGAAATGTCTATACATTGTACATATTAAAAAAAAGATTGTTTCGGACTATTTGGATGTCACTGAATCGAAAAATATTTTTGTTGCATTTTTTGTGTTGGCATGTGTCGTTCTGGCTTTATCGCGCTAAATCGGCTAAACGGATTTCAACTATTTTTGTTACACGGGCAGCTCACGGGTATGTCACAAAATGGTTATAGAATACTTATTACCCGACTTCACTGGAGCTTTCGACAAAAATGGAGTAATAACTTTTTCATCGCGAACTAAGTTGCGGGGTCCTACTATGAAATAAAAACCTAATTTTCTTGAATTGCGATTTTGATTAAGTCTCCTTTCATATAAAATTGATAAGATCTACGATACCATAGACAAAAACGACAAACATACACGTTAAACTTACAGCAACATTATTTTTTCGAGGGTAAAAAACAGAGTATATCTACCTGGTAGTATTTTCGTCACTTATTGCCACTTTGATTCACCAATTCCTCAAAATTCGTGAAGCGTTCGATGTTTAGAAACCTACAATCGGATTGAATTACGGAGACTTTTAAAGATAATGTAATTGTAGATGGTCGATGGTGTGAAAGATAAGCTGGTAACGCGGTAAACAGGGGTTACCGATTTGACATTTTGATCTTCAAATCGATTTAACAAATAAAATACAATCTACCAATCAAAATCACTGGTGAAACTCGATACTACATAATGCTCAAGTATTCGCAACGTCACAATCATAATGTTCGCATGTCACAAATTATAAACGAAATAGTAGATTGTTTGACAAGGGGCTAAAATAAGCCATCACAACACGAAGTGTGTGAGCGAGGACAAATATGCCTGAGTGTCATAATGGCTTTTAGCCGCATGTTAAACACTGCTTTTCACTTCAACTGCGAGAAAATAAAAAAAGACTTATCATTAAAATTGTATATTTCATGAAAAATTAAATGGCACTTTGAGCAATTTGATCAGAAATTTTGGCCAATCTGATCAGGTTGGTTTGCTTGTTTGTAATTATTCGTAAGTAGTATGTTAGGACGCAAGTTTTTTTTTTCAGTCTCCTAGAAATTTGTATGGGATTATATGGCTTTCTTTTAAGCCTTAGGGCTAGATGTACTATCTTAGTCTCGCTTTGCTAAGCTAATATGGCGTACTTTTTGAGTAGGAGAAGTGAAAAAAGTATTCTACATCAAAAAGCTCTGAATGAAACTAATAATTTGGTCTTGGCGAGGGCTACTTATAGTTCAGAAATAAAACACTTAAATAAGTATTTTTTTGGCTGAGCGTTGAAGGTTTTACGAGACATAATTCAGTTGTTACAGTGGTGCGTCACTGCCCACGCATCTCAGAGGTCAGTCAAGGACTACGCAGGCTCCCCACGTTTACAATTGCTCCACTTTTCCACTCCTTGCGTCATATGGATGTTTACACTTCTTATCTTAACAACAATCTTTAATCTCAATCGCAAACTTATTGACACTGTGCATGCGAAAGTATGTTTATTGATTGGTGGGTAGTCGTTAGAACAACGGATCGACATGATTTTTGTTAAATAAGGAGAGCGAGTTGCACCTGCCAAATTTGATAGATTGATTAAGTAAAGCGAGGTAAAGAAAGCCCTTCTTGAATATAGTAGTAACATGTCCGTGTAGACAATGTGACGTTCCATATTTAAAAAACCGGTCAAGTGCGAGTTTGACTCACGCACCGGGGGTTCCGTACAAACTTTTACTTATTCCGACTTAACTTATCGGTTGAGTTAAGTTTGCCTCGGTTATGTATGGCGCCCCATACAAAGTAGGGGCAAACTTGACCAAACCGAGTTATTCAAAAATGATTTTTGGTGAATAAATAAAAGTTACACAAACAGAAATTTAATATGAATATTCGTATTAAATAACATTATTTCAGAAAAATTCAGATTATTTGCTTGGTAAACTTCAGGTATAAAGAGGGAATGGTATTTTTTTCCATATTTTTAATAATAAAACGAAATTTTAGCACAACAAAAAAATGTGCAAAAATGTACAGATCAAGCCGTTTCATATGATACCCTGCTTCACCTAGTATTTTTTTTTATGACATAGGCGGCAAACGAGCAGACGGGTCACCTGATGGTAATGACTGATGACTGAATGATGGCGATCACTGTCGCCCATAGACGCTTGCATCACCGGAGGAGTCACAAGTTTTCTAGAAATTTCCTGCCTCGCACGACTGAACTGTGGGATAAATTGTCGCCTGCAGCAGTTGCAACGTACTTCCCACCTGGTGGGAAGTACGCTCTTTTCTTGAAGGCTTGAAGGTCGCATCCGTCCGGAAATACTTTATAGGCGGCAATTTATCCCACAGTTCAGTCGTGCGAGGTAGGAAATTTCTAGAAAAACGCACAGTCGTGGACTGCCAACTTCTAAGTGGTTGTCTAGCTAAACTTTTAATTTTATAATATGAATTAATAAATGAATAATATTTATTTCAGATTTAGGCTGGTTAGTAAAAAAAATATTACAATAATAAATAAGTAAAATACATTTATAACACTGCGGTAGTCGCTGGAAAAATCAATTTATAATTTTAACCCTCTGTAAGAACCAAAATTCCCACTACTTAGCTGAATAAAAGCGTGAAAAACGAGACTCCTCATATTGCATTGGGTTTTCCCCATCATGCAATGAATCTTTGGATTATAGGATCACGGTTAATAATAAAAGGTAATTCATAACATGTTGTGATCACGCTACCTTACCTCTCGGGAGGATAATGTTGCACGGAAAAATACGCAGTCTGTCAGTGACAGGTCGCTGGTAAACTTCCTTTTACGATTGATGGTTGCTATAGCCGAGTAATACTAACTTTTAATTGTTATTTTTTCATCTTTAAATTGAATACTTGTTCGTCGTTCAATTTACGCTATAGACGATATTTTAGGTAAAATAAAAAGATTAACGTAGGTACTATACGTGTACCAAAAATTGTTGAAATCTGTGTAGCCGATTTCCCGTGATGTAGCCACGACGATACATACTAACATACAAATAATACAAAAAAAAATATTTTTCGATTCAGTGACCTCCAGATAGTCCGTAACAATATTTTATTTTTTGAAAATATCCTCCATATACAGACATTGAATTTTTAAAACATTATGATAGTATAGATTTGAGTAAGTATGCTACTTAATCGTCAGTAATATAATCAAAGAGCGCCATTTACCGGTGAATTAAATCGATCTTAGCCTTTGTTATTCACAACCACTGAACTGATTTGGCTGATTACACGGTTTATGCGCGCTTAGGCACCTAATTGTAATCACGGATATATTGCGGATATCAGTATATATGTTACTTGTAAATACGAGCATACACTCGTATACACACGTTCTAAACACATGACGTGTATAAATACGTAAATCCTCTCTGACTAGCACGTGCATAACCTATGAGCTGTTTACTCGTTCGAGTTTTCTAATCATTGATATATATCTTTAAAGTAATCCATAGTAATACTAAACTTAATAAATTTTCAGGGTATCGAAAACCAAGTTGATGACAATGGCAGATTAATATTCTGTAACCGAAATATATACAGGTATCATAATATCTATAGGTCTATAAATATCAATAAGATCCATTTTACGCTTGGATAAATACCTCTCGGGGAGTATCATTTTCCTCCTCGTTTTACGAAAAAAATAAGATGGGCGCTATTTATTGTTTGCGAGGATAAGACGATATCAATGACAAAAGACAGGACACTAATGACTGGTGCTTTGCGGAAGTCGGCGCGGCGCACTCCGAGATTACGCCATACAGCTACAAGTACGACATCCCGACGGTCTCAAGCGAGGCTGATTCGAGAGGTACGGACAGACGTGCTCAAAAAAAAGCATGCTGATACGCTTGCTTAAAACTAGCACGCTCTGCAACTGTTTACATTTGCGATTAATAAACATGCTCGTTTTAAGCGTACTCATAAATAAGCGTACTCAAAGTAAACGTACGGACTGTTCAGACGCGCTCGGAGCACGCCCCCGTCTACCCGCGCCTCCGGCAGCATGCTCGAAAATCAAACGTCGGTTGATTTTTATCACGCTCTAAATAAGCATGCTCATTACTAGCAATGTTATTACACACGTGCTACTAATGAGCACAATAAAAGCACGCTTTCGTGCTAGTAATGAGCACGTCTGTCCGTACCTGTATACATAAACACGCATCGCATGAGCATTGAGCACGCGTTCATTTTATAAGTGCCGCAATGGGTATAATTTTAGGCATGGCGACAGGGTACGAAAATCAAATTCTAATTAGTCCGTATGGTAGATAATAAAAAATATTGGACACGTATTTTTTGTTTTTTTTTTAATTAAACAAAAAATACTAAGATAAATCGCATCGATGTTTAGCAGTAGTGATTTAGGAGTAGGCTCGTGTATCGCTACTAATATATCTCCGTTATTTTTTGATTACGTAAACAAAAATACGTGTCTAATATTTTTTAATTATCTACAATACGGGCATACTAAAATACAGTCGGCATCCCTATTTATAATAAATGTACACGCGAGTTTACTTTGTGATAGTAATAACGTACGCGCGGCTCGGGCTCGTACGTACCGCATTTTTGGGTGGCTTTGCGAGGGGATATAGAATAGATCCAACACGTAGAGGCCCTTTGAGAAGTTTGCAGTGACTGTATTTCTGCTGGGACCCGTTCCTGAACAAATCAATGAGAGAATACGTCCATGAGTAGATGCAAGCAGATGTTGGAACTATTACATTTTTGGAATGAAAATCAAACTAACAATGAGATTTTGATTTGGTTTGACAATTTGTTTGAGTTTTTGCAATAGGAATGCATCACCCACTATACCCAACAAATCGATCGTTACCTGTGGTTGGGGTAGGTGGTGACTCTCCATTCATTTGATGAGCCCCCGTGATTGCCGTCATCAAAACTGCCGGAAGCAACGCGGACGTGAGGGCTCAGGGGTGAGATGTGCTGTGCTTGAACTTGAAGTTGAAATATTTATTGCGTATGAATATATTGGGTTACATGAACAGATGAACATACGTGACAATTGTTTCACCAAGATTCTACCTTTGCAGGCGTCCAGTCCACGCATAAAGTACCTATTCTTAAATATAAATACTAAATAAAACACCAATTATCTGCAGATCATTATAAAGAAGTATAAAATAACAGATGTCAAAAAAATATATAACACTAGAAGACGGATGAGAATGTCCTTGTTCTGTTTGTTACTTTATCTTTGTTCTGTTTATGATTTTTATGTATACTGTTTAAGCTGAGGGCTTTGTTGCTAACGCTTTCAATAATTAAAAAAAAGACGGATCAGAAAAAGCGTTTTCTTCAGCGTAGCCAGGGAAAAAGTATCCTATAAAAAAGGTTTTTCTTAAAAAGTAACTCTGTTATAGATAATACACGTTTTGTGAAAATTTCAAGTGTCTACCTGCTACAGTTCAAAAGTCAGATAGTCGAGGCTTAGTAATAGAGTTCCGTTGGTAACATCGGTACGGAGCCCTAAAAAGCGAGCATTCTGTACTTGTACTGTTATAAGTATGTGACGGAAGTTTAGGCCTTTGAGAACGGCGATTATCCCCCGGCGCACCTACGCACGGCTAAAAGATTGGACATTGCGTCCGCATGATTTGCCAAATGGAATCCAGGTCATGCGTGGACGTTTAAATTAATGAACGCTTGTTGTGTTCACTCTTTTACGAATCATTTTTATGCGGTGAAACAAACCATCTATATACCCTGCTATAAAGCTATAAACGCGAAATATACCAACATATTCGGAGGAATATATTTTGGTGGTTTTTATACTACTTTTTATGTATGTACTAGCATTTAGGTTTACCCTTATCTGGCATTTTTTTTGTCATAATCATCATTTGGCATAATGCATTTTATTCTAAACACGTAAACTTATCAGGATCGTTATAAAATAAACCATACCTAACCTTATGCATTTATCAGGATGAAGCCATAAAAAGTCTTGAAAATTCTACACTTTCCGAAAAAAATGCATTATGCCACATGATGATTATGACAAAATAAATTATGCCAGACGAGGCTAACCGTAGCATTTAATCTCAACTACGCCCGCGTTACCAAGAACTGTGTACACTATCCTCCATACTAAATTTAAATTGCTTCAGCGACCTAAGCTGAAAAGATAACAGACAGACAAACCGAGTAACTTTCGTATTAGTATGAATGTATTCTGTATTTGCAGCCTCATACGTATGTTGAATCTTTAATTATTTGGCGCACTTTAGCATCCTCAAATAGTTGTAGAATAATCATTGCCCTTTATATAAATAACCACTGTGGTTTACTAACTAGCCAGTATGCCAATAATGGTTGAAATCCATTCAGCCGTTTTGGCTTGATGAAACCACAAAGACGCACAAAGAAACATACAAATTTACAAAAATATAAAAATAGTATTTATATATGATTCTTTCCTCCTCCGTGAACGAGGTTGCCCACCTTCTAGTCTATAATATTATTACGGGTAATGTAGAGTATTATGTTGATATGTTGTAGTTATAATATGCATACAAACAACAAAACGATTCTAAAACGTCTAATAGGCATCTCAAATTCAAAACTTTATTCCGCATGCAGGCTTAAAGGGCACTTACATGTCTGATTTTACAATAAACAGAAAAACATTCACTTTGACAATCTAATGACATCTATACTATTATAAATTAGTATTTGGAGGTCACTCACGAAAAAAAAAATGTGGCTTCATCACGCATAACCGGCTCAACAGATTTCCATAATTATTGGTACACGGGTAGCTGGGTATCTCCAGATGGTTATAGGATACTTTTTACTCGACTACGCTGAAGAAAAAGCGATGGGTTAAGACTTTTTCTCCTCCGCGAACGAAGTTGCTTGCACCTTCTAGTTATCTATATTATTATAAAGTTGTAAAACTGAAATGTCTGTACATTGAAGATATTCTTAAAATATACAGGGTGTCCCAAGAAGTAGTGATATACTGAATCTGGGAGGCAGAGGACCTAGAGGGCTATCTAAATCAATCCCATGTATGTTCCGCGATTTCTCGTATTTTCGGCGTTATGACTTTTTTTTAAAATTTTCACCTATCGCCGAGTACGATGAGATTTTTGTTTATGGTGACGTGAGTTATTGCGGTAGATGCTTGATTCTTTTTGTGTGCTAAGCTGATAGATAGGCCAATTCAGTATGGTAACATTTACTATCGTTAGATCTTTGACTGGAATAAAAAAAAATTAAATGCCAAGAATGATAAAATTACCCAATATGTTGAAATAAAACAATTTAACGGATTATATCGCGTATATTATCTCATTTTAGTTCCCGACGTTTCGGAAGCTTTCCAGCTTTCCATGGTCACGGGAGGACTGAGAAAAGATGTTTTTCCTCTGTCAAAGTTACAATTTGTGCAAACTACCTATTTTTTTGAAAAAACACAAATAAAGGTGTACATACATGCCAGATGGGCCTAAGCTGTAAAGACAGTTACACATGTGCCAGAAGGGCTTAATTATTTTATTCTAATAATTTACCAAGCAGCATTTCACCAATGAGGCGTACTGAGGAGAAAAGAAACGCTGCAAAGAAAAACTCCCAGGCTACCTCATTACTAATTATAATATTTTAAAAAACAGAGACTATTAAACTACTTTAAACAGATAAGATATTTTACACCGTTCGGAAATTAAGGTTTTGCAGTCCTGTGTCTCGCTTGTTCCTTGATGAGATGTATTACAGGATCCCAAGCAGGTGGTAGTGACAATCCATCTTCTCTATTGAAATTAGGATGCTTTTTAATCTCAATAGCCTCGCGTAGCATCCTGGGAAAATATCTTTTTTCTTTGGCAAGGATAGAAGGTTTATCAAACTTAATTGAGTGGTTTGGTTTGTCAATGACATGTTCACAGACTGCAGACCTATTACACCGACGGTGCTTGACATCTGCTATGTGCTCCTTCACCCGGGTTGATACACTGCGTTTCGTTTGACCAATGTATGAAAGACCACACTCGCAGTCTAGCTTATAAATGCCTGCACTCTGCAAAGGGGTGCTACTCTTCACGGGTCTAAGGTATTGAGACACCTTCTTCAACGGCTTGAAATATGTTTTTATAGAAGCACGCTTCAAGATGTTTCCGATCTTGTCTGTGACCCCTTTCACATATGGTAATACGGCAGGTTTACGCTCGACTGTTGGTTTCTTCATACTGGGATTCTGCTTGGAACGTGGTATCTGGAGCTCGTTGGCTCGAAGCGCTCGTTTGACATTCTGCAACTCAGCAGTCAGATGTTGATCGTCGCAGATACCCCTGGCTCTCTGAAACAAAGATTTACCCACTGTAGCAAGTTGACAGGGATGGTGGTGAGATTTGCCATTACTAGCACATCTAAGAATGCAAGTGAATTTTGATTTTCCAACTCCATAGTGAATTTAAATTCATAATTAGAGGTCCTAACAATGACATAGGTCATACTGTATATAGGAAACCTACGCATACAGATAGGTATTTGAATGGCAAATCTCACCACCATCCCTGTCAACTTGCTACAGTGGGTAAATCTTTGTTTCAGAGAGCCAGGGGTATCTGCGACGATCAACATCTGACTGCTGAGTTGCAGAATGTCAAACGAGCGCTTCGAGCCAACGAGCTCCAGATACCACGTTCCAAGCAGAATCCCAGTATGAAGAAACCAACAGTCGAGCGTAAACCTGCCGTATTACCATATGTGAAAGGGGTCACAGACAAGATCGGAAACATCTTGAAGCGTGCTTCTATAAAAACATATTTCAAGCCGTTGAAGAAGGTGTCTCAATACCTTAGACCCGTGAAGAGTAGCACCCCTTTGCAGAGTGCAGGCATTTATAAGCTAGACTGCGAGTGTGGTCTTTCATACATTGGTCAAACGAAACGCAGTGTATCAACCCGGGTGAAGGAGCACATAGCAGATGTCAAGCACCGTCGGTGTAATAGGTCTGCAGTCTGTGAACATGTCATTGACAAACCAAACCACTCAATTAAGTTTGATAAACCTTCTATCCTTGCCAAAGAAAAAAGATATTTTCCCAGGATGCTACGCGAGGCTATTGAGATTAAAAAGCATCCTAATTTCAATAGAGAAGATGGATTGTCACTACCACCTGCTTGGGATCCTGTAATACATCTCATCAAGGAACAAGCGAGACACAGGACTGCAAAACCTTAATTTCCGAACGGTGTAAAATATCTTATCTGTTTAAAGTAGTTTAATAGTCTCTGTTTTTTAAAATATTATAATTAGTAATGAGGTAGCCTGGGAGTTTTTCTTTGCAGCGTTTCTTTTCTCCTCAGTACGCCTCATTGGTGAAATGCTGCTTGGTAAATTATTAGAATAAAATAATTAAGCCCTTCTGGCACATGTGTAACTGTCTTTACAGCTTAGGCCCATCTGGCATGTATGTACACCTTTATTTGTGTTTTTTCAAAAAAATAGGTAGTTTGCACAAATTGTAACTTTGACAGAGGAAAAACATCTTTTCTCAGTCCTCCCGTGACCATGGAAAGCTGGAAAGCTTCCGAAACGTCGGGAACTAAAATGAGATAATATACGCGATATAATCCGTTAAATTGTTTTATTTCAATGAGTAATAATCGCGGAAACAGAAGAAAATATTATATACCCAATATGTTCACAACTTCAAGGGGCTTTAAAGAGATAAAATCACATTAAAACAAAATACCGTTTGGCTTTTAAAAACTTGCTCTATCTATCAGGTAGCTACCCTGAAAATTTCATTTTATTATTCATAAGGCTTCAATTTAAAAAATTTAATCTAAATGTGGTAAGTGCAAAATTTTAATTTACATGATGATTAATACAAACAAAGTAAAACCAATTACAAGGTGTTTAATTACAAGACATTTTCAAAATGGCCCCCCCTTGCTCAATGCAAGTGCGACTCCGCCGAAAAAATTTGTCTTTTAAACGTCTGAATGCACTTCTATTATTTTTAATGGTTTCTTCTGCTACTCTCAATTTCCGGGTTAACTCGTCCAAATTGTGGCATTATCTTGAGTAGAAGAGGTCTTTGTAGTATCCCCATACAAAAAATCAATGGGGTTTAGGTCGGGGGACCGTGGAGGCCAGGCTACAAGGCAGGCGTCACCCCGGCCGCAACGACCAATCCATCTTTCAGGGTATCTTTGATGGAAATAGTTTCTTACGTCCAAGGCAAAATAGCATGGTGCACCATCACACTGCAGTACTATGCTTCTGCGTGTCTCCAAGTCCACATCTTCTAACAGCAGGGGCAGATCGACGCGTAGAAAATTTTAAAAGTGATTGCCGCCCAAGCGGTCTGGCAGCTGAAAGGGCCCGATTAGCTGACCTTTAAGTATGCCAGACCAAAGGTTAACACTAAAGTGTTCTTGGAATGTCGATTCCCTTTTTAAATTTGGATTTTCAATTGCCCATGGGTGTGAATTGTGCATATTAAAAATCCCATTGCGTCTAAAGTGGGATTCATCCGTCCACAAGATTTGGTTAAAAAAGTTTTCGTTTTCAGCTTGTCTCCTCAGCATTTCCTGACAGAATTCAATTCGCCGATTGTAATCTTCCGGTTTCAACTGTTGCACTTTTCTAATGTGAAACGGATGATATCCTACGCTCTGTAGTGTACGGTGTACCTGAGATTAAGAAAGCCCGGTACGATGTTCCATAAATCTCACACTGGTCGACGGGTCTCTTTCTACTTCTTCAACCACTGCATTTACTACATCAGGATCGGGCATAGTGGCCATACGGCCTGATCTGGTACCCGGTATGTAACCTTCCAAATACGCATTATGTACTCTTAAGATCGTGTGATAGTCAGGAAACGTTTCAGGTTGAGGCCCACCTCTTCGTTTCACATGTTCCCGGTACAGCCTTGAAGCTTCCGCCGCATTCCCCCTAGCATAACCGTAATAGTAATGCATTTCTGCGTAGTCACCTGAAGTAAACATGATCACTTACACGCAAACTCAAGTCCAGTTAAATAATGCCAAGTCGTCGATTCCAGGTAATAACACTAATCGAAATCGTAATGCAAGTCAAAGTTCATATTATTGACGACACGTTTGGCTCAGTGGGTTGTACAACGGCCTACGAAGCTGACGGTCCTGGGTTCGAATCCCGGCCAGGGCAAGTGTTTGTGTGATGAGCACGAATGTTTGTTCCTGGGTCTTGGATGTTTTCTATGTATTTAAGTATTATAATTTATCTATTTATTATGTATATCGTCGCCTAGTACCCATAGTACAAGCTTTGCTTAGTTTGGGACTAGGTCGATTTGTGTAAGATTGTCCCTGATATTTATTTATTTATTTTATTTATTTATTTTATTTATTCGAAATTTATTTAGAAAGTTAATTAATTTTGCACTTACCACATTTAGATTTAAATTTTTTGATTGAAGCCTTATGAATAATAAAATGAAATTTTCAGGGTAGCTACCTGATAGATAGAGCAAGTTTTTAAAAGCCAAACGGTAATTTTTTTTATGTGATCTTATCTTTTTAAAGCCCCTTGAAGTTGTGAACATATTGGGTAATTTTATCATTCTTGGCATTTAATTTTTTTTTTATTCCATTCAAAGATCTAACGATAGTAAATGTTACTATACTGAATTGGCCTATCTATCAGCTTAGCACACAAAAAAAATCAAGCATCTACCGCAATAATTCACGTCACCATAAATAAAAATCTCATCGTACTCGGCGATAGGTGAAAAATTAAAAAAAAAGTCATAACTCCGAAAATACGAAAAATCGCGGAACATACATGGGGGTGATTTAGATAGCCCTCTAGGTCCTCTACCTCCCAGCTTCACTATATCACTACTTCTTGGGACACCCTGTATAATGTAACGGATCATTTGGAGGTCACTGAATCGAAAATTATTTTTTGTAAGATTGTATGTGTCGTTGTGGCTTCATCACACCAAATCGGCTAAACAGATTTCAATTTTTGGTAAACGGGGAGCTGTGTATCCACAGATGCTTATAGATAGCATACTATTTACCCGACTACGCTATAAAAAAAAGAGAGGTAATGACAAAATATATAATAGCAGATGTAAATGGTCTCCAAGGTTAGGTCAACATATATAGTATAAAGTAAGTTTAATTTGGAGGTGTAAAGTGTATCAAAACGTCAAAGACAGAGAAAAAATATAAATATTACATTAGAAGAATGGCTATTCAGCTAATAGTCATCACAACATTTGTATTCAGTGTTACATCGCCATACTTACGTTACAACTTTATAATACTCGTATATCCTATTTCACTTAGTAATCATTTTAAGTTGGGGCCATTATATTTCCGATACCCCGTTGCTGATAAATTTGAACTCAGAGAGCAGTGGCCTTTGAAATCTCCACCCAGCAATTGAAGTGAAATATAAAAACATTAGCATTTTTCACAAACGGGTCGTTTAAAAACCTCAATAGCCGTAAAAAATAGGCAATTAACGACGGCGGTCGAATGCTTCTTTGGATTATTAGGATAAATTAAGCAACCGAATCGCAAATTTTAGTATGTAATACAACCCGAAATCATTTCATTGGTTCGGAGAAAACCGCAAAAGGTGAAAATATTCTCTTTTTTATGTTTAATGAGATTATATTTTCCTTTTTATAGAAACTGATGTGAGTTTTAAAACAATCAGATTTGTAAAATGATTACGAGTAAATAAAGGTCAAAATAAAAGTAAAGTGTGGAATTTAAAGATTTAATTTCTTTTCTGATTCATATCTAATACCGCGATAATGATACGACAGAAATATATTGTTGGTTGAGATAAATAATTTAGAATTTTAATTCTGAACATTAATTTTCTCAGAGGCATAAAAAAACATAACATTTACAGCTAACTTATTAATATTTCTTACTATGTAGACCAAAGTAAAAATGTCTTCATACGAGGGAACTGTAAAAATGTCACGTCGGATGTTTAAAACAAATATATTCGATAAACAATTCGATATAAAATGAGATATTTGTCGATTCTGAGTTCACATAACGTGTAGGTACTATAGAGATTTTTTTTAAATGCACACCTCTGAGTGGCTCTGAGAAACTTGATGTTCCCAATTGATAATTCCAAGAACAAAATCATAATGAAATCGGCATCTTCTTTCACGTCCGGAATATTTGACTTTTAGCTTTTAGGGTTCCGTAGCCAAAATGCCAAGACCCTTATATTTAGTTTTGTCATGTCTGTCCGTCCGTATGTCACAAGCATTTTACTCAAAAACTATATGATGTATATTGATGAAATTTGGACCATAGGTGTCGTGTGTAAACCACTACTTAGCTTGATAGTTTAATATTTAAAAAAGCCACTCCATACATGTAACCGAAACAAAAAAAATCAGCAAATATCAAAGTATGGCACATATTGCGATAGGTCTTCTAAAAACTTTGAGGATTCTTCAAAAAAAAATGATTTAGTGAATATAAAAAAAATTAAAAGTTGCTTGCTATAAATTGTGTCCCCTTCTCTATTTTCTAAACGTTATGTCCAAAAAATATAAAAAAAAATACTTCCAACGAAAATTATTTTCAACATGATCGGACATACCGTTTTTAAGTTATTGCCAAAAAACTGCGTATTTTCTCTTTTTTACGCAATATAAAAATAAAGGCAATACATTGAGTCACAATGTCACGTGACGTCACTCCTATGTACATATTTTACCTAGGAGTGACGTCACGAGCCCCCATCCTGAACTTTATCCGAGAATTTTTTTATTACTTTGAAAAATAAAAACTACGTGTCCAGTTTGTATAATAATAATGTAATATTTTTTTGTTATCTAACTGACGGACTAATTAGAATTTAGATTTTCGTACCCCGTCATCCTGCCTATTCTACGTGTTTTCTCTTAAGTTCAAAACTCAAAAGAGCCTGAGGTCCTTTCGTTAAGTGTCACTGTCATGTTTCTAGATAACGCTATTAATTACAAACAGGATGAAACACTTCAGTGTTTTTGAAACGGGATACGCACTCCAATCCAATAACAAATTATCAATCAAAGTTGAAAACAAGGGCAGGCGTGGGCGGGGTGTGGGGGCGGTGACGCGGGGGCCGGGTGCAGGCGCCAGACTGACTGGCGCGGCGATGCACGATGCATCCCGCGCAGGTGGCCCCCCCCCCCCCCCCTCCTCTCCTGCTCCAGTCACTGCTTCCACGTACGATCATGACCTGCCTTCAGTATCACACAAATACACCTATCCCATTTCAAAGTAATCGTATTACAATGTGTCCCGTCTTATATAGTTTCGTTCTATTCCCTGTTCGGTTCACTTAAGTTCTCGCCTACCAAGGGAAGAATTCGCCTATGTATGAAGATTAAAAATTGAACTGAAAACTACGTAATAAGAACCCTAAGAACTAACACGGCGCATCTACTCGTACTCCTAAAGTTATTCTAGTTAGTTTAAGTTACAAATAGCAGCCGGTTTCCCTGCTGCAATAGAATTGTAAAAGGAAACTGACTAAAACATCGGTTGGCCATCTTAACCAGACAATAGGGAAATCGAAGTTTGATTATAGTCGTTAAGTAACGCCTCGGCTTCCCGCCGGCTGTGGGCTGCCGGGCTGTCTGACGCTCCACTCTGAATAAACAAGTCAACAAAAAACATATTAACTAACCGAAGGTTGTCTCTGCGTCCGTTTGAAGCTCATAAACATTATTTTGGAGCGCGTTGACTATTTTTAACGACCGTTGATGAATACTTATAACTATTATTTTGAAAATCAAGGTTAATAAACTATATTTTAACTTCATTCAATACTAAAAGGTGACCGCAACATCGTTAGTGGACGAGGAAAAAGACATAACCTTTTTTGCGTCAGCGTTGTTGGACAGTACCCTATAACTATCTATGGATTTCCAGCTACCCGTGTACGAAATGTAATTGACATCCGCTCAGCCGTTTCCGCGTTTTTGGATGAAAATTAAAAAAGATCGATTCAGTGACCTTTAAATAGCCCGTTTCACTTATTAATTTGGAAACATCTTCAATGTTCAGTTATTTAATTTTCACGACTTTATAATGATAGATACTTATCATTATAAAGTTGTAAATTTTTAGAAGTACCTAGTCTATAAATTCAAAGAACACAGAAGTAAACATCACACAAAGTGCAAATAAAAGGCTAAAGTTATTGAAACTACTTTTTTAACTCAGCTGAAACTAATAATTACCAGAATAAAATATAAGTCACATTTTTTATCCTTTTTTCTTTTTTTTAACTCCGTACGTAATCGTTTGGTTTCAGCCAATAGAAAGTACGAACAACTATTTTCGTCTCGGCGGTCGTTACACTTAGCAAACATAGTATGGCTAGATCTAGTAAACAACGTTATGGAGGCGGAGAGAATGACATGTATTATTATGACATGTATTTGCATTGTTTTCGCTATATTTGGTTGGTGTCATAAAGTCTTGCCACTATGAAGATTTTATGGAGTAGTCAAAAAGTTATGGAATTCTCAGGAAAATCTCATTTAATAAAGGTAGGGCGAAGTTATGGTAACGCGGCAATATCAACATGTACTTATAATATAAAGAATATCATAAATCACAGATTTTATGAGACTCGAACAGACAAATAAAAGTTTGCATAAAAAGAAAATGTTTTTTTTTCATCCAAATCTACAAAGTTGCGAGGTAAAGCTATTGAACTGTAATTTAATTGATAATTTATTGTTATAAAATGTTAGGATTCTGAGGCAGTGAAGTATACATAGTATACGTTACAATTACTCGCTATATTGAAGCGAAAACGTATAACCCTGGCTAACTAATTAAATATATGTCCTGTTGCCCAGGGGGAAAGGAAGTTCCACGAAATAGAAAACGACTATATTTGCATTTAAGCCTGTACGACTGTACGTTGTACCGCTCTATTGGCTATGAGTTTTTTGGGCTTACTTTAGTCACTTTTCCCTTTGCTTAAGTGGCAGTAGGCCGACCATATTTGCAACAATTATTGGAATAAACGTATTATTAATTCACACTAGATAGCTGGAGCAGCTGTCTGAGCAAGGCAGCAAGACATAGATGAAATTGGCCCAGGATCGTGCTCAAAAATTCAGCAATCTTTATAGTATTATAAAGTGGTAAAAATGAAGGGGGGGGGGGACGCAGGCAGCAAGTACGAGTGAGTGAGACGGGTATACAGTGGTGAAGTGAGAGCCCCCAAATGCACATGCACAGACAGTGCTGCGAGCGAGGAGCGCGCGCGAGTTTTGCGTTTGAGGGATTTCATATGCCTACTTTTGTAGGAGCTTGTGACCAGTAGTACCGACTTTCTTCAAAATACCGGACATTGTTCTGTCCGGTATGACCATTTATTTTTTACCGGACAGGCCTCGAAAATAACGGACTGTACGCTTAAATACCGGACATCTGGCAACCCTAGTTGCGAACCACATCGCCGCCATTTGCGTTCCCACGAGCAGCTAGGGATAAAATATTCGAACCCAGCAGAGCCCCGCATAAGGGTTTAGCTTTATTCTGGGGTCACCAGTCCCAGGGTAATTCGGCACGCTAACGACTAGACTCGCCTTTAGCCACGCATCCATTGGCACGGCATACCTTGGATTGGCGGAATAGGAGGAAGGATAACAGGGTAAAGAAAGGCATTGTACGAATTTAGGCTGGAGAAAGGGTTAAAGGATACTGCTGTCCCGGAAGACTATGTATGAGCCAGTAGCAGCTCGGGGAGCCGGGGTCGCTTACCCGTTATACCATAACAAAAATGCCGGAAAGGCAACTTCGTATCAGTAATCCCTGACTATCTCGCAACTCTTGACCGTTAATAAGGACTTGTACCTTCCATCGTCAACTCAGCATCATGAAATGATGACAACCAAACGAAAATAACTGAATAACTTTAGAAAAAAATATACAAAACATAGTTAGTAACTATAATATTTGAGGGTTTCTTTCGATTTTCGTGGTATTCCATCATCAGATCCTGACTTGGCGATAAGGAGACTACCTCAAGGACACACTATACGTACCTATCTATAATAGATGATTTTCTTAATAATTATCATCTAACTCTTAACCATTAAGGAGTTGTACCTTCCGTCATCAGCTCAGCATGATGAGATGATAACTACCATATGCAAATATTTAACTAGCTTAAGAAAATATATGAAAAACATTATAAGTGCCTATAAAACTTGAGGGTTGCCCTCGATTTCCCTGGGATCCCATCATCCGATCCCAACTTGGTGACAATGGGACCACCTCAGGAGTATATACTTTCAAATAAAAAAATAATTTTTAAAATCGGTCCACAATTGGTACTCGGTGAACATACATAAAAAAATAACATAGAGCCTCCTCCTTTTTGGAAGTCGGTTAAAAATAAGATCACGAGGTTCCGTGGCGGATCTAAGTAGAATATGCAAATAAATATATATATATATATATATATATATATAAATCCCTGCATACTTGTGAGGAGTGCAACAAAGAGCATTGGTATTGTAATGTAAAAAAAAAGATCAACAACTAACTTCATATATATATTTAAAGAAAGGGTAAGGAAACGATAAGGTTTTGCAAATATTAATACCATAGTGCGTTTAGAAAACTTGATAACACGAATAAGTTGCTCAGTAACCCAGTTAAGGAGCAAAAATAAAATTCAACACAAATAGCGATGAAAGGGAAATGACCTCATTCTACGCGGCCACTCCAGTTAGCTATTCGAAGCCTTCTCACGCACGCATCTATAAAGTTTATTTTTAGCAAGGCTTACAAGTATCTGGCGATCAACGATTACAGTTCAAGCTCTAATTAAGGTTTAACAGAGCAGCTCCAAATCCTCGCAATTTTACCGTCATAGGTACGTTAATTAAGAGGCCACGGACGGCAGTAGCCGGTTGCTTGACAAATTAAAACCGATCGCTATCACTCCAAACAAGCGCTACTGCCTTTGTTCAGTTGTTCCCGCTAATTTAACACTCCGAGGCAATTAAATAAATAGTAAAACTTCTTGGAATTGCGATGTTTTTATACCCGTAATAATAGAAGTAATGGTAAAAGAATATTGAAATAAAACCATGGTAAAGGTCGGTCTATTATGCGCAATACCCCGCCCGGCGGAGCGCGTCGCGCAGCTTGGCGAATTGAATGCAGACAAGGGACCTTCAGATTTGTTCCCAACAACCTTTGTATATCTTTATTCCATTGAGCAATAATCTGAATATATTTTATGTCCGCTTCAGTAAACAAGTTTTGTTAGTTAGGACTGAAAAACTGCGGGAATTTTGGTGGTGTTTTGTGCAAGTATTGTGGACGTAACTTTTGAAACAAGATTTTTTTGTTTGAAATTCGATTGTATCCTATTTTGCCTATGTCATTTACTTGCAAATGGGCGCAATTCTCAGTAGCAACTAAAAATGTCCGAAGTTTCTACCAAAATCGGATATAAAACACTAAAAAACAAGCTTATCTAGAACAAATTCCTAGTTACTTTCCTACTGTTTGCCACATGTTTGCTCGTAGCCCACTTATCCGAAATCAAAAGAGATAAGATTTCTTTCAATGGATCCAGTTCTTACGGAGCTGTTCCAGATTTTAAAGCAAATATAAACAAGTGGATTACGCGGTCTCCGAAAGACGGCGAAGTTATTAGATCGCGGGTGAGTCCGCTAACGAGAACGCCGGCGGGCTGGCCGCGAGCCAGCGCTGCCCGGCATAAATTGTGCTTGAGTACTCACCACTCACCGCTCACTACGTGTCCTTTACAACCATCGCACAAAAACAGACAAAAGTCTGAGCAAAACAAGGTCTAACGCTTACATTTGTAGTTAGCGTTACGAAACCAGAAAACGCTGTAACGAAGGGTTCTTTCAATCTGATATCATGTTGTCTTATCACGATATTTGTGAGGTGATTGAAAAGTAATTGTTGAAAAAATACAAAATCCCCGATACACCTAGAAAATAGCTGAAGATCTTTAATCGGCGGCTATTTTTAATGCATTGCTAAGAAGAGCAATCTTATTTAATTGCCTTACAAACAATAAAACTAAATTAGAACATACGGTTGTGAGCTACTATGTTTCAGACAGCCACAAAAATACACACTTTGAACTTATATTCATTTCACTTACCCTCCGCTTTTTTCGTCGGGATTTAAACACTGTTTAAATACTAGACAGTACTGATTTGATCTCGAACGATGACTAAATCTGAAACAGATATTTCTAAAGCCAGAAACTTTTCGTAATATAACCTAAACATATATTTTTTTATAGAGATGATCTCTTTGATTCTGCAAGTTCCTTTTTAGGGTTCCTTACCAAAAAGGCAAAAAAGAAACCCTTATGGTGCGACTCTGTCTGTCTGACTGTCTGTATGTCTGTCTATCCGACTATTAGACCGCCATATCTCAAAAACTAATTACGCTATCTATTTCAAACTTGGAATACTTATAAACGTGGTCAGCCCACATGTATTGAAAAAGGCAAGATTATAAAATATATTTTTATTTAAAAAAAAACGACGAATATGAGGGGGGAATGAAATTTAATGTCTAGCTACTAGATCAAATGAGGTATCATTTGAAAGGACTTTGATCTACACATTTTTGATCATTTTTTTTATTGTGATTAAATTTTGTTTTATTAGGGAAAATGTGAAAAAAAAAACACGGTTACCCCCGAAATCTCCGAAGTTTACCAACCGAAAATTTCGAATTTTTACAGTTTCTATAAATAAACATAAATATTACACGAAAATTATAACTACGAGTACGAAAATTGTAACTAGATACATTTTTATTTTATTTCCAAAAACCTATTTGAGCAACCCGGTTGCGTTAAGTTTGCTCCTCATTTGTATGCTATGCTATAGATATCAGGTGCAAACTTAACTCAATCAGAACCGGGTAATAATGTCAGGGTAAGTGAAAGTTTGTATGGAACTCTCGGTGTGCGAGTCCAACTCGCACTTGGCCGGTTTTTTTAGTAATTAACTTTAGATTGTCGATACTGGGATTTCTGGGAAACAAATATCGTTATCCATTTTGTGGGTCTTAGTAGAACAATTTCCTTATTGTGAATTTTTAACACGATTACAGCCTTTTCCTTGTTTAAACCCCTTCCGACTTACTGTTTAAATACAGTGTTCCATCTGCCAGTACATCCTTTTTCATGTCATGTATGTAACGGGTCATGTCGTAAGTACCAAGCCATCAACGAGTAGTGACTATTAATCGTGGGATTCAAAAACATATATAAGGCCGTTCTAAATCAAGCAATGCTCTAAATATAAAATCGCTTGTTGTTCTGTTCGCCTCGCCTGACATATAATTATTTCTTTTTTTTACTCCGTCGTGTTAGGTGTGCAATAAAGAGTTTTTTAGTAAGTTTTATAATTAACTAGTTCTGCTATTACCCGCGAGTTCGTCCGCGTACAGTTCGATTTTTAAGTGACTTGTTCCCATATACATTTAGTTCCTCAAGTTCACCGACTTAGGGGATGAATTTCAAAAGACTCCTTCCTTCGTGCACCCCTACGTCTCTGAAGGAATAAATTGCATATTCCTACCTTCCGTGATTTAGCCAGACCGTTGTTTGTCAATAGTGATATAACGTTACTGTGTAGGAATAAAAAAGTGTTAATAATAAAGACTTTGTTTTCTTCTATTGCTTACGTTTGTTCCTACAGCAAAGAGCAATTATTATCCTTTTGATATGTGACCAGTGAAGCGACTGCTTCTGATTGGGAGGGAGCGAGGGCCGCGATGTGAATGCCTTCCGGAACGCGGGTTCGACGAGCAATAGGCGGAACTATAACAGCGACGCCGCAACGGCATATTGCCTATTGTTTGGCATCTTCAACTCTTGGCATCGAACTTTAAACACAGTGCACTGTCAGTTTTACTGCTTTACCGCCATAACGTATGAATATTAAAACACGAGTTTTGAAAATAGAACCATTAAACGTCTGCATCTGATTAATCGTTTACAATTTAATTACTATCGTTCGAAATTCGAGATAACTACTCTCAAGGAAACATTATCATATAACAATACAAAATCTCGGTATAACACTTAAGAAATGCTTTTTCTATGTGTACCTAATAGTAACGTGTGCGTATATATATCAAATAGCAACGCCCTTGATTTTATCACCTCTTTAAACGACCACCTTCAGTTAATTAAATCTGCAAACACTATAGTGATTGCAGGTGACATTACATAAACCTAATATCCCGACCAGTAGAGCAAAACTTTCAATCTACAAACAGGGAAAGCTATCTTAACATGCTTAGCACACATGGGATTCTACCTGGGTTACTAAAACCTACAAGAGGGAGTAGCTGTCTAGACCACTTCATGCTGAAGTTAAACAGGAGAACTACAGTTGCAACCACAGTAGTGCTTAACACAGCATCATAACAGACCATCACACCACCCTATTAATCTATCAATAAGCATATTACATCTAAGTCCGTTGAAGTAGTAAACTATGAAAAAGCTGCGGAAATACTCCACGAAAAACACCTAGCCACACTTTTGTATAGTAATGACCCAAATTTCATTACACTGCAACTCATATATAAACTAAATGAATCAATTAAAGAAAGTACAACTGTAAAAAATCTACCTAAAAACACATGGTATTCTGCGATGCATACGTAACAGAAATAAAATGCAATTACAATTAAAATCAGACCCAGACAACGAGATCCTGAGAATCACCTATAAGAGGTATCGTAACTTCACTAATAATTTAATTAAAAAACTTAAACTTTCGTATTTAACGAAAGGCGTCTACTTGAACAAACGAGGAAATATCCTAAAGCATTATGGACCACGATCAAATCCGTAACTAATTATAAAGGTAATAAATTAGGAAACAAAAGGATTCTGTCACCAGTACAAATGAGTTTTTGTCTAACATAGGCAGGAACCTAGCAACTGAAGTTACAACTACACAACTACATAACCCAACTAGCACACAACCGCCATCAATGTCCAACATCCCCTGCTCATCCTTTTTGCTCCTGGAAACAGACCCCAATGAAGTCTCTAGTACACTTATGACACTTAAAATCGGACAGTGCGGCTAGCCATGATAACATACCCACTATTTTTCTAAAATACTGCAAAGACCAAGTGGCTCCCATCATTAGTCACCTTACGAACCTATGCTTTACACAAGGTGTTTTCCCACACCTGCTGAAAAAACGCCTGTTTACAAGAGTGGAGACAGAACTGATCCAAACAATTACCGGCCAATCTCGGTACTCACAGCAATCTCTAAAATAATAGAAAAACTAATTTACGTCCGACTAGCGAGGTACTTAAACAAATTCAACCTTCTATCCGATACTCAATTTGGCTTTAAGCAGGGCAAATCAACGGAGGACGCAATCCTACATCTAACTTCTCTAGTTACTAAAGAAGTTGATAGTGGAAATAAATGTCTTGCAGTCTTCCTTGATTTAAAAAAAAGCCTTTGATACAGTGTCTCTCCCTACTCTTGTAAACAAGCTGGAAAAAATTGGCATAAGAGGGAAACCACTTGATTTATTTAGCGATTATTTAAACAATCGAAGTCAAAGAGTCAGGGTTGGTAAATATGTAAGCGACGACTCACAAGTGTCATTTGGCGTACCACAAGGTAGTGTCCTTGGACCTACCCTATTCTTAGTCTATATTAACGACCTTACTGACATAAACATCCCAGGTAAAGTCATATCGTATGCCGATGACACTGTAGTCGTTTTCACTGGGAAAACTTGGAATGCCGTATATGCCGACGCTGGAAAAGGACTTCAGAAGGTATCCTCATGGCTCATATCCAATTTACTAACACTTAACATTGAAAATTATATTTGCTTTTCGAAAACAAATAGTGGTCAGCCGCTCACTGAATTGGACTTAAAAATTCATAACTGCAGTCCCACAACTAGCACATCATGCAGATGTAAACAACTAAAAAAGGTAACTTACATCAAATAACTAGGTATTATTATTGACCAGAGACTTTCTTGGCACCAGCATATTGAACACATTAACAACAGAATACGTAAGCTCACTTGGATTTTTAAATTACTAAGACATATCACAAACACGTCCTTACTAAAACAGATTTATATAGCTTTAGCGCAATCTATCATGACATATGGTATATCGGTATGGGGAGGAGCGACTAAAATTAAATATCTAGAAGTGGAAAGGGGCCAGAGATGCCCACTGAAAGCAATGTTCTTTAAACCATGCCGATATCCTACATCTGAGCTTTATAATGATTGTCAACTTTTTAGCATGCGAAAATTATATGTTCTTGCCATAGTGTTAAGACTTCATAGGAATTTGCCATATAAAACCATCTCTTAGAATCAAAGAAGAGTCCGTGCTGTAGCCCTTGTATCCCACAGTAAATCTGCATTTGCCGCTAGACAATTTGAAGCACAATCTGCTCACCTGTACAACTTAATAAACAAAAAGGTCAATATATAAACACTAAAGTACTACGACTGTAAAAAGACTCTTAAAGGTTGGTTGGCTGGACTGAAGTACAATGAAGTGGAAGATCTTTTAAAAACATAGGATACAAAATGCTTGAAAGTCACAAAAATATCTGCAATCTTTTCTCTGCTAAATCTGGAAATAATAAACTAAACTAACATTAATACAAAATTAATTAAACACTCATAGCTTATAAATGTAGTTATTAATAATTAAGAAATTATGTTACCACGATCACACAGAGTGTGATTAAGTGTTTCATTAAGAATAATCTGTATAATAAATAGTGGGAATTTAAAAACAAATTGTACATACCACCTCAGGAAGAGCGTGTCCTCCTGACACAGGTGTACACATACCTACAAGGAGGGCTCAAAACTTGTAACTATTGTTTAAGTAGTTTTTCACCAAAAATAAATTATAATTATTATTCTGTATGTCGCACGTCGCACCCGCTCACGGGACAATGGTGTCCCGGACCTTTGGGAGGCGTGCGCGGAGCCGAAGCCAACGCGTAGAGGCCCTTTCGACAATTTAATAAAATATAAGGTGTACACCGCGCGGGTGCTGTTCCTGCCCGTATCATGGGACGCGCACAGAGACAGCACTCGCTCTAGCATCTAGCATCTATGCAAGAACTATTGGAGAGTGATGAGATCTAAATATTCTGGGTTATGGGATTGAAATGATGGACTAAATACTGGGCTATTGCTTGAGACAATCGGACATCTACCAGGAAAAAGTGTCCCATGGCTAAAGGCAGTAGACGATGACTTGCCCACCGCTAGATGGGCCCCCGTAAATAGCGACACATATAGTGGCCTGAGGGCAACATCGGTGCGGAGGGCTAAGGGTGGAGAGGTGTCACTGGACTTTCTACCGAAGCCAACTCGCCACTTACGTTCCACATCCACCCTCGAGCCGCAGCTCTAGTGACTCCACTCTGACCGGCCAGTTAAGGCAAGCCAGAGGTGGGGGTCCTGACCCAACACCTTCCGTCAGGGTCCCCCAGGAGCACTCAGGTACGTGGGGTCGCTACTCCCCAACAGCTCGCCACAAGCTGCTCTGCGTTGACTGATTGCCCCGGTGACCCGCGGGCGGTGGGGTCGTCACATCCCCCTTATTATTATTATTATTATATATAGATAATTTGACGTTCCATATTACAATAATTACATTATAAAAGCAATATCAATTCTGTACACTAACTACTACTCACATGCAAGAATGTTACTTGATATTTCTTTTCGCTATAATTAGTTACTTGTTTTTAGGGCTCCGTAGCCAAAATGGCAAAAACGGAACCCTTATAGTTTCGTCATGTCTGTCCATCCGTCCGTCCGTATGTCACAGGAATTTTACTCAAAAACTATCAGATGTATATTGATGCAATTTTGAACATAGGTGTCTTGTATAAGCTGCTACTTAGTTTAATAGTTAAATAAAAAAAAATATATATTTCTAGGGGGGGGGGCACTCCATACATGTAACCGAAACTGAAAAGAAAAATTTCAGCAAATATCAATGTGTGGCACATTATTCAAAACTTCTTCCAAAACCACTTTGAGGTTTCTGAAAAAAAAAATTATTTTGTGAATATTTTCGGAAATATTCGCTCCGAAAGTAGCAATAATTGTGCCCCCCCCCCCCCCCCCACTATTCTAAACGGTATGTTAAAAAAAATGAAAAAAATTACAAATATAAAGCTTAATAAATACTTCCAACGAAAATTGTTTTCAACATCATCAGACCGTACCGTTTTTAAGTTATTGCCAAAAAACTGCGCTTCTCAGCAAAAGGACGTAAGTGCCGGGGAGTTTCGCTCTATTGTTAGTGTTTTTTTTCACATCGTACTTTTTTCATCTGAAGTGCAATTTTTTTGTATAAACGGCTGCGGAACCCGATATTGAGCATGGTCCGACATGCTCTTGGCCGGGTTTTTTTTATTAAGGTTTAGCCACATATTATGATTCGTCATTGGTGAAGTGGGATCCATTACTATAATTAAGTGACTAACAAGGTTACATAACAAAAGTTATAACTATGTGTAAGTAGATCAGTATTAGGGGATGGTAAAAGATAATTTTATTTACACTTTACGCTTCATACGTTACGGTTTACATCAATTCTGGAACCGCAAAAAAAACAGCACAAAAAATGAAAAACGTAACCTTGACCTCACTTATGTTCAAATTTCAAATAAGAAAATTTGAAAAATATAACGTCTCGATTTTCGAAGTTACTGGCGTGTTTGTAATTTTTTGCGCTTTTCGTTTTCATGAGATTCTCTTTTCTGGATAGTTTAGTAAAACACGCAACTGAACCCGTGACACAATTTAGTGGGAATACACTGATAAGTATTCTAGCTTTCATCCATACTAATCCATACTAATATTATAAATGCGAAAGTGTGTCTGTCTGTCTGTCTGTCTGTCTGTCTGTTACCTTTTCACGCTTAAACCGCTGAACCGATTTGGATGAAATTTGGTATGGAGATAGTTTGAGTCCCGGGTAAGGACATAGGCTACTTTTATCCTGGAAAAATACCCTTTTTCCGCGATAAACGAATTTAAGGCGGACGAAGTCGCGGGCAGAAGCTAGTATTTTATATATTAAGAGTAGAGACATACATTTCCAAGCCTTATTGAGCTTACCATAATAGAACTAGTTCGATTTGTGTAAAATTGTCTCTATTTATTTATTTGTCTCCGTAATAAGGACTTAATTATATATAACAAGAAATAAACATGCATCTAGCTCCTTAACAATTCCCACTGAGACGATATCCTTACAGTGTTTTATGTATTAGAAGCTTTATCATTCTAGCATGCATCCCAGCATTATCGTATCACAATAAGGAAGTTTAGTGACAAATCCATTAATATAATTCTTATTTTTTAGCCTTCATAATTGTATCCCACACCAGCAGTGTTTTAAGTAGCTAGATTACTGTATAAGCTGTTTTGATAACTTACGACATAGATTCGTCATTAGCTTTAAAAAATCACCTCATGGTACTATTTTAAACGTCATCAAGGACACACCATGAATAGAACAGTTTGAATGATAATACGAGATAGGCCAAGTATCCGATTCCTCATCGATCGGCGCGCGTCGCACTTAATAATGTAGCCCTCCTTACAACCGCTGCGATATTTATACCCGAAGGGTCATGCTCAAAAACAGAAAGGTCGACAATATTTGTTTATAAATACATTTTTGCATTAGTAATAACTTAGGTATACGTTTAGCAATAGCATTTATGTAATAAGTACCAATCGACAAGATTCAGATGGTCATCCATAAGACGCCCGTGACTATGTGCATTTTGCAAAGCCGGGGAAATTGCTTATACGTTGCCGACCTAATGTTATTTTTATTGAGGTCGCCAACCTTTATGATAAAATCTTATGAACGTGTTCAGACCAAGCTTCTTATTGGTGTAAAATTAGTGATCAATGCAATGTTACTCTGTAAATCACAACTTGCGCTCCGAAAACACTTCATAGAGTAGCTCATTGCACAGTTTACCAATTTTAAGACATTTGAGCATTTTATGGTCCCCTTGGAGAGGAAAAGTGAGCTAATATTCTGCTGGTTCGCCCACAAATATATTTACACAGTTTGCCATTGATAGATTACAATGTACATACAAGCGGTCTAGCCATGAATAGATAGGCTTGTGCATCTATTTACAGCTCAATTATGTAAAGAAGACCTGTTTGTTCTTATGGGTATTTAAACACGACACGAGTCACGTGTTTTTTTGTTCAACTTCGTTTGAATACTTATAACAATAGACTGTAGTTCAAAGAGGTATATGTAACTACCTAACAACAATTTCCTCAGACCTTGATTCAGTGGTAAGGCTTAACACATGTCCTAGCTCATTCGTATAGACACTGATGTTGCTGAGGTTTCTTCAATTTTTGATTGATTAAAAACAGACTGTGCAAAAGGCTGGGATGGCATCTCAACATCATTTCTGAAAAAGTACATAAATTATATTTTAGGTCTATTATACATATATTTGCAATTTATACCTGTCATAGGGAATATTTCCTTAAAACTTTAAGAAGGCATAAATCTACCCGATCCACAAGGGTGGTGACAGATGCATGGTTAATAATTACAACCCGATATTGATTCTGCCGTCTATGTTTAAAGTCCTAGAACGAATTCTTAATGTTAGACTATCTAAATACCCTGAGACACACAACCTTATATTACAAAATCAATTCGGTTTTCGGAAAAAAATATCAACAACAGCATGAAATGACAGATTATGAAGTAAAATTTCTCTATAATAAAAATAAATGTCTAGTAATATTTTAAAATTTAATGAAGGCTTTTGAATCGGTGTCTATTCCTAAACTTTTAGAGAGAATTGACATGTTAGGTATAAGAGGAAAACATTATTAATTTTCGAAAACTATCTTACTAATAAAGACTACTTACTTACTTACTCTTTGTCATTACAGGTTCCCACTTAAGTACGGAGATACCAATTACCTTTGGTGTACCTACCACAGGGGAGGATATTAAGCCCAAGTCTATTTCCTGTGTACATCAACGATTTATTATGCCTTGATTTACTACAGGGTCTAGTTTTGGCTTTTGATGGTGACACGGTTCTACTATTAAATGCTACTCCTTGGTCTGAAGCTTATGAGTGTGCGCAAGAGGGTATCAACCTAGCACACAGCTGGATATGTTTCAATCAACGAATGCTTAACCTAGACGAGACTAAACATATGACCTTTGCAATGCGAAACTCATCCTTGCCAACTGCAGGTACTTTTAAATAACAGCACGTGTCTCCAACGCTGAAAGTATAGGATCAATAACACTCCCACCATCAAATATTTTGGCCTCATATTAGATAATATCCTGTCTTCTTAAACCGCATATAGACCTAAGCAGTAGAGTAAGGAAACTTATATTATGTATAATAATATTTTCTTCTGTTTCCGCGATTATTACTCATTGAAATAAAACAATTTAACGGATTATATCGCGTATATTATGGTCCTCCCGTGACCATGGAAAGCTGGAAAGCTTCCGAAACGTCGGGAACTAAAATGAGATAATATACGCGATATAATCCGTTAAATTGTTTTATTTCAATTATATTATGTATTCAGAAATCTTCGTACTGCAGGTGATAAGATTACAATCAAAAACCTATATTACGCACTATGCTAGTCTATCCCTACTTATTGCATCATTGCCTGGGGTGTTACCTCCAGAACAGATCTCGTTAAATTAATGGATAGTTTCTTTGCTTTTCCGCAAAATAGTGACTTGGTTAGATGTGACAATAAATTGTGCTCACACGGGCATAATTTCATGCAGTTTCCACAAAAAAAATACGAATGCAAATACAACAAACCACCACCAGACATTATAATCCTCGACACGTGTTTCGCCTCTCTACGAGGCATCACCAGCAGATGCACGAAATGTTGACGGTTCAGCTTCCACCCGAGATTTTCTGGTGGTCGTTTGTTGTATTTGAATGCGTTTTTATTTGGGAAACTGCTTGAAAATATGCGCATAGAGCACAACTTATTATCACATCTAACCAAGACACTATTTCGAGGTAAAGCAAAGGAAGTATAATCCATTAATCTAATATGGAATTCCCCAAAGTAACGCCTGAATCTATCAATTATTTAGATCTCATTAAGATTGAGCACAAAGAGCCATACTCAAGGTAAGTGAGACAACTGTTTATTCTAAATACAGTTCTGAAACAACACTCTTCTACCCCTTTTGATCCTATACTGAGCTCATCAAGACGTAATCACCTTGTAGCTAAACAATCTCATTTAAATGCCAAAGTTTGTAATACATTTAACTGCTTTTAGGACATATATAACTACTTACACCTTAAACTAGATATCGACTCGATGCAAATGCAAGAAGTATAGTTGAAAATTATTTGAAAAGTGTGTATTAAATACTTGGAAACCGAACGCTTACTTGCTCCGCTCCACAGAACTCTCCGCTCTCCTAGAATTTAGTAATCATCTCTTATCTTAACGCAACTTATAAACAGTATAATATACAATGTCTTATTTATGTCAATCTGAAATACACACACACAAACACATACATACACACATTACATGCATGATACATAAAGACTACATATATATAATATAACTACTAATAAATTATATATAGGAATAGGGAATATACATGAATTTTAATTTTTGCTTTATTAAAAGCTGATTCATGTAATAAACAGTAGACAAAAATAATTCTTCGAATAACTATAAAAATAACCAAGATATAAGCCATCAAACATTTCATTCTATCTCTTTCTAGCAAAACGGAATTTAATATGGAGTTTATATGGCCGGCGTAGACTATGACGTAATAGAACATGTCGGACCTCTCTGTCAAATCGAAATCTAATTAGCAGTTTAAAATGCCTATATCTTGCGTGTTTCTTGGCCGATTTAAATTTTAATTTCAGATTTTGAAATCGTTTATACGGTATTTTGATATTTAGTTAAGAAAAGCGATAAAGAAAATTCATGCATGTACCCTATTAAGCACGACTATGTCTTAAACTTATAAACGACTAGCTTCTGCCCGCGACTTCGTCCGCCTTAAATTCGGTTATCGCGAATGAGGGTATTTTTCCGGGATAAAAAGTAGCCTATGTCCTTCCCCGGGACTCAAACTATCTCCATACCAAATTTCATCTAAATCGGTTCAACAGTTTAAGCGTGAAGAGGTAACAGACAGACAGACAGACAGACAGACACACTTTCGCATTTATAATATTAGTATGGATGATATGGGCATAGTGATCTGGAATACAAGTACCTATTATTACCTAGTACAGACACCAGTCCCACAAACATCAAAGATTTAGTTGTTTACTTTAAGATAGCATGTATTTAGGTATACTGTTAAAGTTGTTTCGTTGCTACACATATTTGGTGAACTATTTACAGTTTGATTCGGTTAAAAAGATCCATATAGGTCAAAGAGCTATATTTAACTACCTAACAACGAACTGGACAACGTTTGTTCATATAAATATTTTTGCATTTATAGTAGCGGCTATAAATCTATCATATTGTATTTTCTCTCTAAAATTTAGAGATGAGTTATGAACTAATTAGTTCATAACTCATGAAACCAAGGACTGAAATTGTTGAAAAGTAAACAAAAAACGTTATTTACTTGTTCTTAACCGATTTTCATGCCTGTTACTCAATACAAACAAAATCTGATTAAATTCATTGAAATAAAACAATTTAACGGATTATGTCGCGTATATTATCTCATTTTAGTTCCCGACGTTTCGGAAGCTTTCCAGCTTTCCATGGTCACGGGTGGACTGAGAAAAGATGTATTTTCCTCTGTCAAAGTTACAATTTGTGCAAACTAACCATTTTTTGAAAAAACACAAATAAAGGTGTACATACATGCCAGATGGGCCTAAGTTGTAAAGACAGTTACACATGTGCCAGAAGGGCTTAATTATTTTATTCTAATAATTTACCAAGCAGCATTTCACAAATGAGGCGTACTGAAGAGAAAAGAAACGCTGCAAAGAAAAACTCCCAGGCTACCTCATTACTAATTATAATATTTAAAAAACAGAGACTGTTAAACTACTTTTTAAACAGATAAGATATATTACACCGTTCGGAAATTAAGGTTTTGCAGTCCCGTTACTCGCTTGTTCCTTGATGAGATGTATTACAGGATCCCAAGCTGGTGTTAGTGACAATCCATCTTGTCTATTGAAATTAGGATGCTTTTTAATCTCAATAGCCTCGCGTAGCATTCTGGGAAAATATCTTTTTTCTTTGGCAAGGATAGAAGGTTTATCAAACTTAATTGAGTGGTTTGGTTTGTCAATGACAATGTTCACAGACTGCAGACCTATTACACCGACGGTGCTTGATATCTGCTATGTGCTCCTTCACCCGGGTTGATACACTGCGTTTTGTTTGACCAATGTATGAAAGACCACACTCGCAGTCCAGCTTATAAATGCCTGCACTCTGCAAAGGGGTGCTACTCTTCACGGGTCTAAGGTATTGAGACACCTTCTTCAACGGCTTGAAATATGTTTTTATAGAAGCACGCTTCAAGATGTTTCCGATCTTGTCTGTGACCCCTTTCACATATGGTAATACGGCAGGTTTGCGCTCGACCGAGCGTAAACCTACCGTATTACTGTACTACCGTAGTACTGTACTGTTTAAAAAGTAGTTTAATAGTCTCTGTTTTTAAAATATTATAATTAGTAATGAGGTAGCCTGGGAGTTTTTCTTTGCAGCGTTTCTTTTCTCCTCAGTACGCCTCTTTTGTGAAATGCTGCTTGGTAAATTATTAGAATAAAATAATTAAGCCCTTCTGGCACATGTGTAACTGTCTTTACAGCTTAGGCCCATCTGGCATGTATTTGTTTTTTCAAAAATGGGTAGTTTGCACAAATTGTAACTTTGACAGAGGAAAATACATCTTTTCACAGTCCACCCGTGACCATGGAAAACTGGAAAGCTTCCGAAACGTCGGGAACTAAAATGAGATAATATACGCGATATAATCCGTTAAATTGTTTTATTTCAATGAGTAATAATCGCGGAAACAGAAGAAAATATTCTGATTAAATTAGTTTTTCTTGGATTTCCGCGTCCGCCACTTGTAGTTTATAACAAAAGTGATTAGAAATAGAACTATCAAGCCCGGCTAATTTCCTTTTAAACAAGCTTGACTCGTTTTAGCCTTATGAACCGGTGCAACAAGACGAATAATTAGTTAGCTGTTATAGTTGTTGGAGAATCCATTCTTTTTTTGCGGAACCAAGTATCACTTTGATATTTTCTTGCTTTCACCTTGACTTCTTGTTGGCAAAACTGGAGCGGACACATTTATTCAAAGCTCCCCACCATACCATGGCACTAGCTGGATGATGGATACGTGAGACAATTTGGGCTGGAGCTGCAACGTATTTGCTACTTTTGGCATAAACTTTAGTATGCCGGTTAAACTTTTTTTCGACCGTACAAATGTCTTCGTCCGTAAAGAGTTTTTGGTTCGTTTAAAAAGTAAACTTTTCTTTGACTGTAAGCCTTCTTCACCTCCTGTATTCTCTTGACTGACACGCGATATGTTAGTCTGTAGAGCGAGTTTCACCTGGGCGCGACATGAATTTCAGCTCGCCCTCTGATTTTGTTTCCCTCCATAACGAGCAAAACACCAAAATGAATATTTAAACCATATAAATATAATACAAACATTCTAAATTCAAAGTAAAAGTAAAACGCTTACATTATTATTTTTAACTCATTTTGCATTTAAAGTTCGTCTCGAAACTTTTTGAATACATGAGTATGAAAATACTAAAGAAATATGAATATGATAGACGTCTTGCCGCTACTGTCATAACTTAGGTTTATGAAATATCAGTGACTGCAGCTATAGAACCTATTGTAAGATATTCAAGCTGCTGCGTCCCCTAGACGAAAAACTCTACTAAATATAACTGCCGATACCCACGAATATATTTGACGCCTCGCCATTGATAAATGTACATACAAGCGGTCTAGCTATCAATAGATTTATGCTTCTATTTACAGCTCAATTCTCTTGGAATGATCTGTATAGATCAACTATGTATAAATCTGAATATTTTATTGATTCATGACCTAACAACGAACTAGACATTTGTTCAAAGTAGTACATTATAATACGTGTATGCACACACTCGTGGTTATGATTTCTTTAGATATGACTTAGGTACTGATGCAGGATTAATGTAATGTAGCAATTAGGATTTTTTTGCAAAATAATCCCAGTTGAAGGTAAGGTATGAAAATCTTTGTTTTTTTTCAAGGTTGTTGTGAAACATCGTATGAAACTCGTGTGCATTGGTCATTTTACTCTCTGTTCGGCATCATAGCCCTAGACGAAAAACCAACATGCACACGCCTATCATGTTGTACCATTTATGTATAGAAATAGTTTTTATTAGAAGATCACCCATGATTCTTTCAGAAAAACCTTTACTGCTTTTAGTAGGTAGACTAATCATCAACCAATCACGGCTGAAGATTGCTCTCCGCACTGCGCTTACTTGTGTGTAGTGTGTTGGCGCGGACGCGCGTATTAGTTTGAAAATTACAGCATGCGATGTATTTTTTCCTTTATAAGTATTTTTTTTCTTGCATATATTTTTTTGTTATTGCGCCTATAATATATTCAATTGAAACAATTTTATTGTCATTTTAAACATTAGTGTCATAGTTTTGATCTATATAACATAACATTGCTTCCAGGCCAGCAACAGCGTTTAGCCAAGTGGTAGAAATCCAAAATGGTGTCAGGGACCGGTTGACTAGCAAGAGCTGACTTACGCTTAGATATGGTGTGATATGAAATAAATATTCAAATATTTAGTGATGACAAGAAAACCACATTGGAAGCAAATTTGAAGAGTTATGTATATATTATAATACAAAGCTCAATAATAACACTAACATCTGCTATTTTATAGTAGTCCCATTTAATTGTCGTAATTACCGCCTAAGCCTAAGTCAACCTACCCCGTGTATGGGGTAAGTTGACTAACAGTCAGGATTTTACAAAAACGACTAGATAACCATGGAAACAATAAATACATAAATTAAAAATTAGTATTTTTGTTAGCTGAATAGTTCTCGTACTTTACGGTGGTTGATTTCTCTGTATTAAGGGAAACGCCGAAGGTATACAAACTTAACTCAAAAGTTAGTCAAACATCCCCGGTCTCCCCTACATTACGGGTTAAAATACTTGCTCACGTTTATAAAAACTGTAATGAAAATGTATTTGTTTAATAAGGTGAATTGTAGATATAAAAAATATTTTAAATAAAAAAATGTCGGGTCTTTTTTTATTTAAAAGAAATTATATTTTTTACTTTTTAGTGATGGATTTTAGTGGTGATATAAAGTATTTTTCAGAGCCCAGAATGGGAAGATTGATGAGGCACTTTGCACGCATCTCGAGTCTTTGGAAGTAAGAAATGTAAAAGTTGGTTAGTTCATATTCATTTGTAACTTCCGTCATCAGCTCAGTTTGTTTGTCTGATTATGACAACCAGACGAAAACAACCGAATAACTTTAGAAAAATATAGAATAGAATAGAATAGAATAGAATAGAATAGAATACGTTTATTTCTAAGAATATGGTACAATTGTTGGAATAAATACATTTGGTTCAGCATACCCTGCCGTGATCGGCGTAGAAATATTATTTAGGTACATTAAAATGACCATGATAAAAAGTGGAAAATATGTGAAAAATTTAATATTACTTACCTAATTAGAATTATTATAATATGACATGCAATATATAACGATACCAGGACAAATAATTTTACTTATTCTAAACATATTTAATATTATAAATTCAATTATTTAAAAAGTCATTAATTGAGTAAAAACACATGTCAAGCAGCCAATTAAATATTTTTTTTTTAAATTGAGAATATTGCAAAGAAACTATGTCATTAGGCAGTTTATTATACAATTTGATCGACATTAAATATACGTTTCTACTAAAAACTTTTACCCTTTGTCGAGGAGCATACAACTTGTGAGGATATCTCCCATTTGATTTATTATAGACATCGTCATACAGAGGAAACAAGTACGGATGTTTTTTTACAAATTTAGCAACCTCATATATATACAAACAAGGCAAAGGTAAAATGTTCAGCTCTTTGAATATTGGTCGGCAGTGAGCGAGATAATGAGCTCCATAAACAGCTCTGACACATTTTTTCTGCGTTATAAATGCTCTATGCATGTCAACTGAACTACCCCATATGATTAAGCCGTAGCGTAAAACAGACGACACATATCCATGATATAAATTGAGTGCGGCTTCCAGAGAAGCAACCATTTTAAGCCGTCGTAGCGCAAACACAAATCTATCAAGTCTATTACATATGTTATCGATATGCAATTTCCAATTAAGATTTTTATCAATAGTAAGGCCAAGAAAAGTAGTTGATTCTACAGGTTGTATCGTGGTATTGTTCAAATGTATCTTAATATCTACATAAGAAGAATTATAATTTTGGAAATTAATTATTTTAGTTTTATCAATGTTTAATTTTAGACTATTTTTTTCTAACCATTGAACAGCGTAAGATAACTCATTATTCGTTTCAGTTTCTAGATCATTTCTATTATTGCATTTAATAAGTAAGGTAGTGTCGTCGGCAAATAAAATACAGTTATGTTTCAAGTTTGCCGGTAGGTCATTGATATATAGGAGGAATAAGAGGAGATATATACAAAACATTGTTAGTGCCTATAATATTTGAGGGTTTCTCTCGATTTCCCTGGTATTCCAACATCAGATCCTCACTTGGTGATAAGGAGACTACCTCAGGAATACACTATGAAGAATATGACTAACAGTCTTAACGTACCTACCAATAATAGATGATTTTTTCAAGAATTATCCTCTTACTCTTAACCACTAAGGAGTTATACTTTCCGTCATCAGCTCAGCATGATGAGATGATGACTACCATATGCAAATACTTAAATAGCTTAAGAAAATATATGCAAAACGATATAAGTGCCGATAAGGTTTGAGGATTGCCCTCGATTTCCCTGGGATCCCATTATCAGATCCCAACTTGGTGGCAATGGGACCACCTCAGGAGTATATCCTTTCAAATAAAAAAATAATTTTTAAAATCGGTCCACAATTGGCGGAGTAATGGGTAAACATACATAAAAAAAAATACAAACTGTCGAACATATAACCTGCTCCTTTTTTGGAAGTCGGTTAAAAATGGTGTTCTAGGAGCCACTTTACGAGCAAGTGAGTTATGTATATTTTTACATTAATAATATAGCTTTAGGTATTATTTCCAGCTTCTATAACCCATGTTTATTTTATGACATTTAAGCTTCCGTTTTGCGAAAAAGTTAGGTAAATATTGCATATTTATACCTGCCTGTATTGCCTCGCTATGGCTAGATAATAGTTTACTTACAATCGGTATAGGATTGTGCTTATATTTACAGCTCGATTCTGTACCGAGTGACTTGTATAGGTCAAAGAGCTATGCGCTATGTGTAAACTACGTAGCAACGGGTACTCCGAGCAACATGGTGCGGTCACTGCGCGCCCTCGCTTCACGCTCTGTTATTATTATCTCTCTACCGGACCGTTATACCCCTAACAAAGTTTACATTAAACCAGCAGAAACAATATACTGCTTCTATCTTTGTGAGGTATATTTTGTAAAATAAAGCGAAAATTCAAAAGTGGTTCACTAGCCAGCGGTGTACTTATTGTACAAAAACCGTTTCATTTCCCAACCTCAATTTTTGTGAGACATTGTAAACATTTCCGAAATTTTATTAAACATAGCTAGCTTAACGTAATGAATATACTTATACAACCATTAGTAGACAACTTAAAAATAACATATGGAATGGTACTCGATTTTGAAAAGAAGAGTAAGCGTTAAAGGATACCTTTAAAATTACATACTTCGAACGGAATTCACACCCACATCTTACTCTGCGGGCCAACACTGGTCTTATCAGCTAACTCTTCCTTTTTTTATAGAATATTACTTGCCTTATTACTATCGTAGGTACTACCTTCAATGCTTAATTGTCTAGCAACAGCCCCAAGGGCAAAGCTGTCAGATATATCGTACCTATTGTTTTAATTTACGAAATAGGATTAGCACCAGACTTGATTTGTCGAGGGAATAAACTACATTTAGAAATATTACAGTCCCTTAAGTTTTAGTAACTCTGCAAGGTTGTTTTGCTAATTGCTCAATGAAAATACAAATATTACATCCGTACATAATGCACTGTCGTGGACTTCACAAGGCCAGTAACAGTGAATCGTAATATAAATACTAATATAGCTTTTAAGATTTATTGTACACAAACTAATTAACACTTTATAAGCCATGAGCTTGAAATAAACGTTCATTTTATTTATTTATTTAATTACCATAAATATAGTTAAACAATATTTTTTCCTTGCCGTTTTATGTTTCCTGTCCGCTTTTTTTATATAAGTATCCTTCTTATTGAAGGAAACTGAATATCGAACTAATATTATCAATGCGAAAGTTTATCAAGATGTTTGTAAGTTATTTTTTCTTATTAACATTCGAACTACTACTTAATTTCTGGAAAAGCATCTCTGGGTTATTTTCCCAAACACAAAAGAAATCTCTAGTTAACTTCTGATACTACTGAAGAAGATACTAATTATAAAACAGCAACCTGACCTCGGGTGTTGAATAACTTGATTAAGTCAGACTCAGAGATTAATTATAACATTACTCTTCTCTTCATTTGAATAGTTGACAAGCTGGAAAAAACGATTCATTACATTTTGTCGCATTTTAATGCACTATAAAAAGGGTTAAGTCATACCAAGTATGAATAGTGAGAGTAGTCAACTTCCAGACAAAATGTAAGTACTGCTTCTTGCTTAAATGTACAGATATGGCATCGTAGCGTAGGTAGCATACTTATCAAGTGCTCCATCGCTAAACGAAACTGCCTATCTATGAACTAAACTAGCTACTGTAAGCAATATGGAGCTAAGTTATAGCTAATAGTTATAAGTTAGCTCCATATTGCCTACCTGTTTACACAAAAATAAATAACGATTATACAAAGTAATTGAAACAAAAACTCCTTCACTATTTATGTCCAAAACAGACAAGTGAAGTATCGTAACTATTTATCAACTTGTCAGAAATCGGAAGCGTGGCCCGTCGGCTCGAGCACGCATCGAGAACTATCGGCGCCCCATTCAGCAATACACCACTAAAATGATAAATGAACCCCGCCCACGCCCACGCGGTCTCGTGATTCTTGTGACTCACCAAACACACACTTAATATACCGAAAATAAACATTTTGTCAAACTCCTACGTCGAAAGTTGCGCCAAGATTACACCAATTAAGCGGTAACGGTCGATACAATTTTAAGAAGCGACCACACCACAGCTCCACATACGCTGAAGCACCGTAAGCGAAGGGACATGAAGCCTCCGAGGAAAAAATATTTCAATTTCAAATTAGGGTATTATATATATACGGTATATCTGCTTGAACGGATGTACCGATTTCGATTTAGCTTTTTTGTGTATGAAAGGTGATTTCTTAGTGAGTGTAGCTAAGAATAGTTAAAGAAAATTAGTTTACCGTTTGAAAATTATCAGTATGTTTCGAATCGGGGTTTTTTATCGGTACACCGATTACTTGTTACGGATAGTTTACCCTCATGTGGCATAAACTTTTTTTGTTATAATCATCATTTGGCATAATTCATAATTTGTCTTTTTCTGAACACGTAAACTTTTCAGGATTTGTATAAAACATACCCAACCGAATGAATTTAACGGGATGATGCCTTAAAAAACCTGAAAATTTTACAGTTTCAGAAAAAAATGCATTATGCCAAATGATGATTATGACAATAAGTTTATGCCAGATGAGAGTAACCGGTTACAGATAGACCACACGGTGTACAAATAAGTAACGTCACTGCGTGTACGGTGGTCTGCGTATTTTAAGCAGCGGTGTGTCCTTCCACTTTCAGGTTATGGGTCTGTAAATTTCGGCCATGACTTTATGGCCAGGAGTTAAGTAATAAGATTTAAATGGAATAATATGTTTAGATAGCAATGACATCTTCTAACAACTTTTTTTGGTACACGGGTATCCACAGATGGTTATAGGATACTTTATAGCCGACTACACTGAAAAAAAAATTAGGGGTTATGATTTTGTCTCTTGCGTGAATGAAGTTGCGGTCATCTTCTAGTTAAAAAAATAAACAGGGTTTCTAAATCCTGTTATTTCTTTTGAATATTTTCCACGCAGTCTACGTCTGTCAACTGATTCAAGACACTTCGAAACGCCGCCACGGCCAAATGTTTTTAGATTTCTTTTTTTAATATTACTAAAGCAACTACATACTACAGTGCTGTTAAAATATCACTTTGTATTTTCAGTCAACAGGTGTCACAGTAGGTTTCACACGTCAAGCAGCACATGAAAAAAAAACAGCACCACTCTTTGAAACAATCATTAAGTTTCTCACGAATAGTTTAACGTCTTATAAACGAAACAATGTCTAGTTAAGTAAGAGCACAGCCAAGCAAGGACAATATTTTACTCGGGTTACATCTCCTGCCCACGCCGATCTTTCCGCTCGTAGCAGAATTGACCGCCTACGCCGTAGCTGCTACGCCGTAGATGGCGTGATATTTTATCTGTTTTCTTTTAAGTCGCTGGGTTCTCTTGGAGATATTTCTTTCAAAACAAACTGATAATGTTTATTAATGTGTCAGAATGACGGTTATGTTTTTTGAGAGTATCTATGTGTGGGTACGTTTATTTTTTGACTCTGCAGCCTAAACCGCTTGATGGACTTTAACACTTTCGCAACCGACAGTTTCGTAGCGCTACGCTCGTATCCAATAACATGGGAAAAACCGTATGTAGCGAAAACTTGCTACGAGCAGAGCGCCCGCCGAGCTCGCGGTCGTCAATGTGTTAACGTATGAGGCGTCGTTACATTCGTCTTGGTTATAGAAGTGACATTGACTATATTTTTCAGTCGTTTTTTTTTCAAAGCTCTGGTCACATACTTGTTACTGATAAAGTTGTACACTGAACGTTCCGTGCTGTTGGGAATGATTGCAAAACGTATCTTAACATGTAGAGTTTCCTTAGCAAGTAAGCCTTCTCTATCGTCTCCCAAGAAATGTACAAAAAAATGCGGGATGATTCCAGTTCATACACGTATACAGAGTCTGGGTACTAAAATATTAGCCAAAGTTTTGACGCGAAATTCAAAAAATCTTGGGCTGGTCACATTTTTTGTAGTAGGAATTATAAACAAAGATCAGAAACAAATGAAAACATTTTTCGACGATACTGGACTCGAACCAGTGCCTTGAGCCATGTGCCATGAGCTACATAAAATTACGAAATTAAATCTGTCGATCAGCCCAAGTACCGCTGGGAAGACATGCACTGGTAGAGGCAGATTTCATTTGAACAGTCGAAACTGATCTGATTTCCCCATACAAACTTTGGACCCTAATTTCATCCTCTTAGGGGTTGAATTTTCAAAAACTCTGAAACACGTATTCACTCAATTATTGTTAGAAATAGTCGTATGAAGTTAAAAATTAAATAGTGTAACGCGCGCACCTAGATTTATCCCACTTTTAAGCGCCAATATTAAAAGTAATGCTGCGCTCGTCCGCCCCCGTTAGACTCGCGGTAAACGTTCGCCCCGCCGCGCCGCGCGACAGTAGCGATAGAGCATTCGTCTGCGCCCACGCGTCGCATCGTACGGTCGTAATATCGCTGTGTTATCTTCCATGTCCCCTCGCCTTTCTGTTTATATTTCTAATTACTGTAAAACATCCTGTGAATTTTGATGCAATAAAGTTGTTACGAGCATTATAATAGTCTAAACTGATCTGATTTCCCCATACAAACTTTGGACCCTCATTTCATCCCTTAAGAAGTTGAATTCAAAAAAAACCTGAAACACGTGTTTACTCATTCATTGTTAGAAATACTCCTGTTAAATCTCGAATAAAATAGTCTTACTAATCTTGTTTCCCCATACAAACTTTGAACCCTCATTTCACCCCCTTAGAGACTGAATTTTGAAAAACTCTTTCCTAGTAGATACTAACGTTATAAAAACTAGCTATTGTGAAAAATTCAGCTCTGTAAATCTAACGGTTTGGGCTGGGCGTTGATTTAAGTGAGTGAGTCAATCAGGACTTTTACGTTTATATATATAGATATATATTGGTACAATATATATTTTAACGCTTTACTGCGCTGTAGCGTCAAACAATAAACTTATACTACAATAGAGATAAAGATAACGTTAGTTTTTTTATGTAGGTAAAAGCAGCCCTTGCTACTTGGATCAATTTTGCGTCACCAATAACCAAGAAATTAATATTTAATATATTGTGAAAATCAGTAAAAAAATCCACGCACAAACCTTTTAGACACATTTTTATGTAACGTATTTTGAATGAGAAGAATAGATTTTTAACGAATAAAAGACGCTCGTAGAGAAACTACAAGTTTTAAATTCCACTATCGGTGCAACTGTTAAAGCAAATACCGGGAGAGCAGAATGTTCAAACAGGATTGGGCATGTTACGAGCTTAATGAATGATCGCGAGCCGACGGTGTACTGGGTATGTCATTCTGAAAACCTGCGACAGCTCGCATCTAATTCTCCCTCGATATAACAAATGTGCCGATGTACCAAATGGTACGTGTTCAAGATCACAGGTCGAAAACCCCCCACATACCTAAAGCTAATGATGATGATTATTTCAATCACGTCTAAGAACACACTCGGCTAAGTCACTTTCTAAGACTAAAAGCTTACGCAAAATCAGTCCATCCATGCTAGAACTACCCATAGACAGACACAGAGTTTAACTGACACGTACATACAAACTTACTGGTCTGTCGTGGAAATTGACAAATTACGTAAATAAAACAAGTCAAAGGCGAGATCTGTATAGAGTACAGTTGATACCGGTATAGGGGGCAGATTATAGTCGTGATGAGCCTGTGAGAATACTGGCATCATTTGGCAAGTTTTGTGAACAGGCTAGCCGCGATGCTCGGTCGAGAGCCACCAGCTCGCTCCGGGGCACGTCCCGCGACGTGTCGTAAATATTTATCGGTCCTGGCTCTCTGCTAGAAAAACACCGTTCGAGCTGCATTCTAACTCTGATTAATTCCAAAGAGAAATCCATTAACCAAGGCCTCGCTTAGTACCTACAGCTAATGTTTATTCAATTTGTCCAATGTCTCAATTAAGGACGCCTCCCGCACGAAAAGGGTGAGTGAATTGTTGTTATCGAACGGCACGACTGGGTTTTTTTGTACTCCAATTATCATAATTGATTTATAGTAATAAAAATGCAAATTAGGTATTTGACACTATATTTTTATAAAAAATACGAAATTAGTAGTTTAGTAGGGGCGTATTTTCAATTACTTTACCCAAACAGCCTGTTGGATTGTAGGTTTTAGCTGAAAACAGAATGCAGATCGTAGGATAATTGTAAATTAGAGTAGTTCTATCAGCGAAGCCAAAATATTGATGGCCTTAGCGTACCAAGTATCAGACAATTTCTAATTAATTTACAATGAATTACTCAATATTAATTAGCTACATAAAATTACGAAATTAAATCTGTCGATCAGCCCAAGTACCGCTGGGAAGACATGCACTGGTAGAGGCAGATTTCATTTGATCAGTTTGGATCGCTGTGCCAAAATAGTTAGTTAAATCTGGAAATAGTAGACTGGCTTTTATTCAATTAGTATATTATAGATTTTGATTGAAAAGATTATAATCTGAAATTAACATTAAACCAAAAAATAAATAACTTAAATGACGATATAAAGCAATAAAGGAATGCCATTAAAACTCAATCTTCCAGCGACACAGTTTAGCTAAAAAGTTTTTTAAAGAAGTAGACTATCTAATCTGTGAGTCTGAAGAAACTCGCAGATTGCAGTGAAAGAAACTTTTTAAATTCAATAATAGAAACAAAGGAGCAGACGCTCCAGCCGGCTGCGGCTCGCGAATATAGCTTTAAGCGTTAAACAATACTGAGAACTACTTTCAATTTGTAAACTAACCAACTTTACTTCATATTGATAAACGGTTTTGTACTTATACAAACTTCTTAAGGTGAAAGGTAAGATCAACAAGGAGGAAACCATAAAAAATGCATTTTCATAATGTTACGCAATATTTGTAAATGCGTATAAGATAGCAAAATACAGTAGTAGTGAAAGCGTGCTTGTTGATTATTCTTCTTTGAGATTGTATGTGAACCAGTTAAAACCCCCGACCAATCGAAAAAAAGTTAATATTTTCAATCGGTTGAACCGATTTTCCTAAACCATTGCTTTACTCTCCATTGTGAGTGAGTGTTTTACTCTCCATGAAGTTTCAAATAAAAATATCGTTATCGGTTCATCCTTTTAAAAGCTACGATGCTACAGACAGACACGCAGATACGCAGACACTGGTACGCAAGTTAAACTTGGAACGGCTTTTTTTCATCATGCTAAAAAAATATACGAGCCATGGACAATCATTCCGCTTATCAGTCCTTTTCATCCATTTTCAAAAAAGAAAAGTAAAATATAAGAAAAAATGTGCCATGGCTGAGTGACGAATTGGCGGAGTTAATTTATAAGCACAGCGATCTCCACGAAATAAGGCGTCAATACCCAAACAATCCCATATTATCAGATTGCATCGAGCATTACTCTAAGTTAATTAAATCCACAACGATGCGAGCTCGTCAAACACATCTTGAGAGTAGGCTAGTGGCGAGCAGCAATAAACCAAAAGAAATATGGAGAATTGTTATCGAAGAAGTGGGTACTAAAACAAAGTCACAAAAGTATTGCCTCCGGGATCCTGAAACTGACTTACAAATAAAGGATAGTGAATTGCCAAATACTTTTAACTCCCACTTTCTCGGAGTAGCCTCCAAATACGCAATTCAAAGCGATATTTCCAAATCCACCCAACATCTTCAAAGGTATTTGGACACATCTGACGTGCCCGCTTTCACTCTGCCAGTCGTCACTCGCGATTTGTTGGATAAGGTTCTGCGCCCTATGTTAAATAAAGGAGGCACCGTCGATGCTTTTGACATTTCACTGAACATTATACTTTGTTTATGGCCGGTTATTGGCGACATACTTGTCTTCTTAATAAATTCGATGTTCAAAACTGGTATATACCCCGATGTTCTAAAAAACACCAGGGTGTGCCCTGTTTATAAAGGAAAGGGTGACAGGTGTGATGTCAATAATTATAGACCGATTACAATAGTACCTGCAATATCTAAAATAGTCTAACAATATAATAATCATCGAACACATCGACAACGTGACGGCAATCCTGTCTCGATTCTCTCATCTGGCGGAACCTAACTCGATGTTATATCGATATTAGCTACACTTGATACAAGTTTGAATGTGTATGGGAATGGTGTAGACATGTGAGAAATCACAGTGACTTTTTCACGCCTGTCACTCACGTCACAGATCCCTGTAACGATATAACTGTGATTTATATCACACTTGTTACTCACATCATGTATGCATATAGATGAGTCCCGTACGTAATAACCTGTCATTGTTGCATAGAAATACACAATATAGTGTAGATGTTGTGAGTGCAGTGTCGTGACTGAACAGATATCACTAGAAAAGGAAGAACGACTAACCAATTTTGTATCGTCGCCCCTTGGTAACAAGTAAAGTCAATGTGCTGTTTTCCTTATCTTCCAGCTCTAGAATGTTGGTGGTGGTTGGGAAACAACGATGGGTGGCTGGTGATGTGAGTGCCAGTGTCTTGAATGTATGAGCAAATAGGCCATTATCAAATGATGCGCTGGTAGGTTTGTCACAGCCAAAATAAGTCGTTTTGCGCAAAAATTACATAAACAACAACACAAGAAACATAAATTATAAGTTGTTATTTGTGTATATCAAATTATAAATTGATCCATGCAGTCAACAATTAACCATAGCTAACCTATGGCATTTTCGTAACAATGCATCGTAACAGAGTTGTAAGAATAGCTCCTTACAAAATACTTTTTGACAGTGTGGTAAATTTCATAATAACTCAAATATCATTAGAAACTGAATTAAATCGTCGTTACTTCGTGATATGTCACAGTGATACTTGGCTGATCACTGTGATTTTTTCATTATTTGTCATCCAGCTCTATGGCATAACGTCGGGAAGCGGCAGCGGCGCCGCGGAGTCTGCCGCGCACTCGATCCGTCGATTACCAACACACTCGCGTCGGATAACGCCCACGACCTTTTACTTACATTGCTCTAACTCAGCGGTTCTCAAATTCATTTTTTTTATTTCAGGCGACGTGGCCTAAGATATAAATAACTATATAAATTAACTAGAAAGATCACGCAACCTCGTCCGTGGAGAAGAAAAATAACCGGCCAAGTGCGAGTCAGACTCGCGCAGCGAGGTTTCCGTAGGAAACCGGTTGAGTTAAGTTTGCACCTGATATGTATCGCATTGTATACAAACGAGGAACAAACTTGTCGTAACCAGGTTGTACAAAGAGGTTTTTTGAAAATTAAAAAATAAATAGCGAGTTAGAGAGAGACATTGTTATAATTTTCGTGTAATATTTATGTTCATTTTCGTCTGGTAAACTTCGGAGATAAAGGTGGGAATGGTTTATTTTTCACATTTTAGAAAATTAAAATATATTCTATAATGTTTCCTTTGCAATACATGTGGGCTGACCATGTTTATAAATATTTAAAATCTCAAATAGGTAGCATTTTGAAATATGGCGCTCTAATACAGACAGACAAAGTCGCACCATAAGGGTTCCTCTTTTACATTTTTGTTTCGGAACCTTAAAAACGTAAACATACATACAAACGCAATAATATTTCGATTCAGTGAACTTCAAATAACCTGATTCACTTATTTTAATGAAAATATCTTCAATCTTCAGACATTTTATTTTTACAAGACATAGGGGTACTCTACGAAACTTCTCAGAAGGCTCCCTGGAATAATTTCAATCTGATGAAGCAGGTGAAAGTCGTATCACATTATAGTCGAGAGGCAATTTTAGATTAGAATAGGGACAAATTTGTAAGTGGAATCCCGACGATTTCAAGTAATTATCCCCTTTTAATTCTACAGAGTGTTTCCTGATACAAGTTTAATTGCAATGGCAATTCCGTGGATGGTCCTCAGCTGGATGTCTGAATTTTGTGTGTAGAATCCTATAACGGAAAGCTCCCGAAATGCGACTATCAGAGACAAATTGAGAAATCTTATAAGCAGCAACTGAGACCAGAAAAAAGTCTTTCCATAAAACGTTTGTAAAAAAGATTTCATTTCCAACCTTTGAGAACCGCTACTCTAACCAAACTGAACTAGCCGGCGGGACAAAGAATTTTCCAATATCACTTGTAAATTTTGAGTCACGTGATTTCTATTTACTCTTGTCATTCAAATTGCGGCATGTGGGAGCTGATACGTAGAAGTAATCTAAGCTGATCCACTAATATAAGCTTTGAGCTTTGAAGTTGTGGCGTACTTACACACATTTTATATTTTACACTTATACATATTTACATCGCATGTTAAAATATATATTTCTATTCGCAACTTTACTTTTATTTATTTATATATACACATATTTACATTTAATATACAATTATATATTGTACGTACATTATGTTAAACGTATTTAGCGTTTAACATAATTATAACATTAGTTGAACATATATTTATGCCAACCAATTCGTCGATATCGATACGGCAGTTTATCGATAAGTTTTGTCGACGCCGCCGTCGCCCTAGTACAGCAACTAGTTTTGTGGTAAGACGCGGCGTCCGCGCAGCAGAGGTCATATGACAGTCATTGCCTAGTTACGACGCGGAGCGCACGCTACTCGTACTCGCCATTATAACAGACGCGAATGCTGCGCTTGCTTGAATGCTTGCTTGTTTTTCCTATTTCTATCCTCTGAACTGTTTACTCGCTTTAAGACTTTCCCCTAGTGATTGTGCCTGTGCCTTTCTACACTTCTGTGCCTTCTGTTTGCTTTGTGTATGGAATTTGTGTATATGAAAATATACCAGCTGAACTGTAAGTTTTCTGCATTTATTATTTACCACTAACTGGAGCATAATACACGAACCTTGCGACATTACGCCAAACTGGTGACCCCAAATATGAACAAAGAAGAACTTAGGCCGGGCACGTCATCGGGGCATAGTGAGGGGACAGAGTCGATAAATGCAAGCGGCGTATTTAAGGTCGGCGTAAGAGTGCCACCGTTCTGGGCCGACGAACCGGAGATTTGGTTCGCCCAAGTCGAAGGTCAATTTAATATTTCCGGCATTACCAGCGATGTTACGAAGTTTAATTACGTTATCGCCCACCTCGACAACCAGTTTTCTCGCGAGGTGAAGGACATAATTATCAACCCTCCAGCGACTCAGAAATATGAAAAGCTTAAATCCGAGCTGATCAAAAGACTAGGCATCTCCAACGAGAAGAAGACCAAGCAGCTGCTGATGCACGAAGAGCTAGGGGACCGCAAACCTTCGCATTTCTTCCGACATCTCAAGGATCTAGCGGGACCGGCAGTACCAGATGATTTTATCAAATCTATTTGGACCACCCGCCTTCCTCATGGCGTCCAAATGGTGCTCGCGGGCCAACCAGCTTCGTCTTCACTGGAAGATCTCTGCGACCTAGCTGATCGTGTCAACGATCTGGCCTGTTCTTCGCCCAACGTCGCTGCCATGAGTGGCGGGATACCAGGTTCAGTACACAGTGACCTTGCCAGGGAGATCGCAGAGCTACGGAAGCAGTTCCAGGCGTTCACATCAGGCAGGAATAGTAGATCCAGGAAGCGCGGATCTCAGGACAAGCGGAACACTTCGAGGCAACGATCCCAGTCGAATTACCGCAAGTATCCACTCTGCTGGTATCACGGGAAGTTTGGAGACAAGGCCAGCAAATGCGTTCGGCCATGTGACTACAAGCCAGCGGAAAACGCGAGGGGCAGTCGATAATGGCGACTGACGATTGCCCATCGACATCTACTGGTCGCCTGTTCGTCACCGACCGCAAATCAAAGACGCAGTTTTTAGTCGATACTGGAAGCGACCTCTGCGTCTATCCACGGTCGGCGCTGTGTGATCGTCGTTCTCGGACTGGGTATAGTTTATGTGCAGCAAATGGTTCCGATATTGCTACTTACGGCTTTGTAAATTTAAACTTAGATTTTGGTTTGCGCAGAACATTTGTATGGCGTTTCGTAGTTGCCGACGTAACCAAACCAATCATTGGAGTAGATTTTTTAAATTATTACAGTTTAATTGTAGATTGTCGTAATAAACGTTTAATAGATAACTTAACTTCTATAGCTTCCGTTGCCACTGTTGCCAATTGTAATAACGTGTCTTCCGTTAAAGTCGTAACTGGCGAGTCCCGGTATCATAAAATCCTTGAGGGATTTCCCGAAATTACTCGACCAGCTGGTAGGCATAATACTAACATACCCCATAACACTGTCCACCACATTCGCACAACACCAGGCCCCCCAGTTTCTTTACCGCCCCGCCGCTTAGCCCCTGATAAGTTAAAAATTGCCCAAGAGGAGTTTCGGACCATGTTGGCTAATGGTACAGCCAGACCGTCGGAAAGCTCCTGGTCTTCGCCCTTACACTTGGCTCCAAAGAAGGGCAATGGATGGCGACCCTGCGGGGATTATCGTAGCCTGAATGCTCGCACGGTGCCTGACAGGTATCCAATTAAGCATATTCACGATTTTGCGTACGATATTTCTGGTTGTAACATATTTAGTACACTTGACTTAGAAAAAGCTTACAACCAGATACCTGTCAGCCCCGACGACATCCCTAAAACTGCCATCACGACTCCATTCGGGTTATATGAGTTCCCATTTATGACGTTTGGCCTTCGAAACGCGGGGCAAACGTTTCAGCGATTTGTTGACGAACTCACCAGGGGCCTGGATTTCGTGTACGCGTATTTGGATGACTTCCTGATTTATTCTCGGAACGAAACAGAACACGAAGAACACCTGCGAATAGTTTTTAAGAGGCTGAAGGAATATGGCATGCTCGTTAATACCTCGAAGTGCGTCTTAGGAGCTCAGGAGGTAACGTTCCTAGGGTACCTAATTTCAGCCAGCGGATGCAGACCTTTAGACTCGAAGGTGCAGGCAGTTATGGACTTCCCACCACCAAATAACGTCAGGCAGCTAAGAGGCTTCTTAGGGATGCTCAATTTTTATAGAAGGTTTCTTCCCGGAGCAGCCCAGATCCAAGCTCCACTGAACGCTTTATTGACAGGTTCTGTAAAAGGATCACAGCCAGTTAAACTGGAAGAAGAGGCCTTGGAAGCTTTTCAAGCCTGTAAGAGGAGCTTATCGAACGCAGCCATGCTGGCTCATCCTGATTGCTCCGCCAAACTGGCGGTGGTTACGGATGCTTCGGATAAGGCCATAGGGGCAGCGCTCCAGCAGTTCAAAAACGATGCTTGGGAACCGCTGGCCTTCTTTTCGAGGAAACTTAGCCCCTCTCAGGCCAAATACTCGCCTTACGATAGGGAGTTGCTGGCTATATATGAGGCAATAAAACATTTTAGGTACATGCTCGAGGCTCGGCATTTCACTGTCTATACTGACCACAAGCCGATCAGTTTTGCATTCCATGAAAGGAAGAACAACTGTTCGCCCAGGCAGTATAGGCACCTCGACTTCATATCGCAATTCACGACAGACATCCGCCACATTAGCGGCAAAGATAACGTGGTTGCGGACGCCTTGTCACGAATTGAAGTCCTAGAAGCCCCAGTCAGCCTCGAGATTATGGCCCAACATCAAGCCTCCGACCCAGAACTCCAAGAGCTTTTAAACAAGGGTTCATCTTTGCAGCTGCAGAAACTCCATGTTCCTGGAAGCCAAGTTCCTTTGTACTGCGACGTCGGTACAATGGCTACCAGGCCATTCGTACCCAAGTTCCTGCGTAAGCAAGTCTTCGATAGCCTGCATTCTCTGAGCCACCCTGGCTGTAACGCTTCGGCCAAGCTAGTGTCCGAGCGATTCGTCTGGCCAGGTGTACAAAAAGATTGCAGGGATTGGGCGCGTTCGTGTTTGCCGTGCCAGCGAGCTAAAGTCAACCGTCACGTGACTTCCTCACTGGGCACTTTTCACTTACCGCGCGCACGTTTCCGGCAGATCCATATTGATCTGGTTGGGCCCCTACCTCTTTCGCAGGGCTATCGGTATTGCCTCACAGCAGTAGATCGATTTACTCGCTGGCCAGAGGCCGTACCAATAGAAAATATCACGGCAGAAACCGTTGCAAAAGCATTGCTGTCTACCTGGATTGCTCGATTTGGTTGTCCTACAAGCATTACAACTGATCGTGGCCGTCAGTTTGAGTCGGCTTTATTTCAATGCCTGTCAAGGATGGCAGGATTCGAGCATAAAAGGACGACATCATATCATCCAGCTTGCAACGGTTTAGTCGAGCGGTTCCACCGCCAACTAAAAGCGGCTATAGTCTGTCATGCAAATGACAGATGGACTGAGTCGTTGCCGTGGGTCCTGTTAGGTATACGCACGTCGTTTAAGGAAGACTTACAGGCGTCTGCAGCTGAGCTAGTTTACGGAGAGCCGTTGAGACTCCCCGGTGAGTTTTGGGAGCCGAGTCCTGGTATTACTTCGGACATATCAGATTTTTCTGCTAGACTCAAAGGCTACGTAGAAAAGTTACGGCCCGTCCCTGCTTCGCGCCATTGTAAGCCTGGGGTGTTTGTGCACAAAGAATTAGAGACCTGTAGTCATGTTTTCCTGCGAGATGACACTACCAGAGGTTCTCTTACCCCAGCTTACTCCGGACCACACAAAGTTCTCGCCAGAGGAGACAAAATTTTCAAAATTCTCCTCAATAACAAAGTGGTGACAGTATCTATTGACCGGTTAAAACCAACTTTCACGCTGGACATAGTCAAAGATACTACCGCGCCTGAAACTTCTCAGAATAAAAAATCCCGTTCAGGTCGCGTTATTAAATTCCCTGACTATTATCGTCCCTGAGGGACTCTGGTGGGGGGTGGTGTGGCGTACTTACACACATTTTATATTTTACACTTATACATATTTACATCGCATGTTAAAATATATATTTCTATTCGCAACTTTACTTTTATTTATTTATATATACACATATTTACATTTAATATACAATTATATATTGTACGTACATTATGTTAAACGTATTTAGCGTTTAACATAATTATAACATTAGTTGAACATATATTTATGCCAACCAATTCGTCGATATCGATACGGCAGTTTATCGATAAGTTTTGTCGACGCCGCCGTCGCCCTAGTACAGCAACTAGTTTTGTGGTAAGACGCGGCGTCCGCGCAGCAGAGGTCATATGACAGTCATTGCCTAGTTACGACGCGGAGCGCACGCTACTCGTACTCGCCATTATAACAGACGCGAATGCTGCGCTTGCTTGAATGCTTGCTTGTTTTTCCTATTTCTATCCTCTGAACTGTTTACTCACTTTAAGACTTTCCCCTAGTGATTGTGCCTGTGCCTTTCTACACTTCTGTGCCTTCTGTTTGCTTTGTGTATGGAATTTGTGTATATGAAAATATACCAGCTGAACTGTAAGTTTTCTGCATTTATTATTTACCACTAACTGGAGCATAATACACGAACCTTGCGACATTACACCAAAAAGTTAATACCGAATTAGAGACAAATTTCCCAATACGCCCACATTAGAAAAATGAACAAAATCGGCCAAGTGTGAATCGGCCTTGCTCATCGAGAGTACAACACATATTACAGGTACTCCTTCCTATATGTAGGCGTTATGTATGTATTTACCAAATAAAACGAAAATAAAATAAAGTTAGTACGTGAATCTCATGTCATCTGCCAAGGATTCCGACCCGGAAATTAATCTAAGTATTGAAAACTACAATAGCTATACATACTTTTATAAAGTTGTTAAAATGTAAGGCCTGCACATGAAGATGTGTTCAAAAAGTAAGTAAAACGGATTGTTTAAAGTTCACTGAACCGATTTTTTTATTTTTTGTATGTTTGCCGTTGCGACTTTATCAAATCATTACGTCAAAGCAGCTAAGCGGATTTCAACTATTTTTGGTACACGACTAGCTGGGTATCCACAGATGGTTATAGAATACTTTTTACCCGACTACGCTGATGTTATACTTATAGGCAAATGACTTTTTTCTCTCTCGTGAACGAAGTTGCGGGGCAGCTTCTAGTTCGCGGGCACTCGTAATTGTTTTTCTGGAAAAGCAGGTTATATAATAAATATCTATCACGATGACAAATAGACTATTTTTTGTGATTATTTTATGTAAAAAATAAGGGGTAACAGATAAAGCAGTACTTTCGAATATATTTCTTTAATGTCTGTTAACTACGGAGATAAACGAGTTAAATAAAACGATAGACGAACACTACATAAGTAATCGAATCAAGACTAGTTATATTTAACACCTAACAAAGAGAGGGGCATTGTGCGTGTGTGTCCGTGTCTGTCTGAGGCATTATAGCACTTGAATGGATGGACTGATTTTGATTTAGTTTTTTGTAATTAAAAGATGACTAGGAAATCGGTTTAGGCGTTTGAAAATTATCAACATTACGGAACCTCAAAACTACTTTGCCTAGAATACATGTAGGTGAATCCATATTAGTAATCATATTAAAAGTCGCTAACAGAATTCCCTTTTGGAGATCACGATAATTCCTTTAATATCCAAAACCCGACCCTAACTCAATAATTTACGAAAAGATGTGCCCTTCAGTGACATATCCAATTACAAGTGTCTATAAGTTGTATCCATGGACATTTACGTATACTACATAATATTAATGCATCCTGAAGGCTAGGAATGTGATAGAATGCTTTCTAGATTAGATTTGATTGAAATCCTTAACAATATTTATCGTGGGTCCAGCGTGGGTCGAAGTAAAAAAGTCGATTTACATTTTATTCGTGCAACGCATTTAATAGTCTATTGGATTTCAGTTGTTTCAGCATCCAAAAGAAATAGCGAAATAAAATGGTCATATTCCAACGTTAACGAGCGCAACATAAACGTGATCAAAATCATCGGGTTTTGTCTTTATGTACCTTTTATAGGTAATCAGAATATAAGGGTCTGCGGAGAGGGACCGGATGCCCAAGTATTTTGGCAAATTTCAAGGATTTAATTTATCTTGATTCCAAAATCATCATAAATTATCAAATTAGGTCTAGGCATACCTATAGATTACTATGATATGTTGAATAAACTTAAGCATCATTACGCCACAAAATCACGCATCTTCCTCCTGTTCACTATTATTAAATAACCATTCACATCACTAAGGAGTAAATGATTAATTACTGACTTGAAGCTCTAGGAATATTTAATCAAGTCATTTCCATTTTAATAAGGTAACGACTCGAGCGTTTTCAATAGCTTTGATTTCTATTAAATGGTGGGAGTATAAAGCAATCGCAGTAGGGATTGTCACGTCTTTGATGATGTCACCGTCTCGTTTGTTTATGATTACTGGGTCAGAATCCTATATATATAATAGATATAAACAAGGCCGCGTCCATTATCTGTTCTCCATGAATTTCATAATTACTGGAGCGATTTAAATTTGGTTTAAAAACCGCCCTCAAAAACCTGATTTCTGAAGGAGGTTTTACCAAGAACTATACCTATACACCTCACATGTATACTCTGTACAAATTTGAGTAAGTATTGATGACGGGGCAAAGCGCGGAGAGAAATGCTCTTATCTGCGCAAATCAAAAATTAAGTGGTTCTAAAAGCAATGAAGACTTAAAAATAAAGCTATTCCACTAAGAAAAAACAGTTATGATGAAAGTAATTTTACTTCGAAATTACTTCAAATTACAAACGAGGCCATTTGCATCATTTTTATTTGCCGTAACCATTCAAGATTATTTATTTATAGTCACTACGAGTCAAGGTCCTAGTAACGTTCATTGAACCGCTCTGAGAGCTTTAAGTCACAAACAATACAACGATAGGCCTCTATTAGCTGTCTTGTATAGCTTCTTCAGACGGCATCGGTTTACCTGAACAATCGGGCAGACTGCTTACGAATGCACAGCACGCCGGCGAGTCCCCACAGAAGTGAATAGATAGAGGGGTGTATAGAGGGCGCGCGCACTGGAGACCCGGCCTCTCTTTCCCGGCTCGGCTACGGCTTCTAAAAATAGACGCTCGCTTGCGACTGAGTAGCCTGCCACGCGGCCTGAATGAAACTCACCGAGAACGATATACTCGCCCCAAATTTTGTACGATTGTTTTAGCGTCCGCATTGTTGACATAAGTCTACGTGAGAATCCATTATCTACGTATTACTCGTCATACTAGTTGAGCATTATACTGTAAATAAATTTAGGTTCTTAAATGGGAACCCCGTTGATTCAAGGGTATTATTGATAAAGCAAAGTTACATCATATAGCAACAAATATAAGATATTGAGAACATAACAAGTATAAGTTGTTGGCAACATCGTACGCGCGTCAATATTCGGGCGGGAAAGCCTCGGTTTCGGAGAACAGAGGGCGCCACCTTGAAGAACAAATTCAATGCACCGGCCTGCGCGCGCTGATGGTCTTCTGGGCTGGCACTCGACACAAGAACATTGGAATACCAGAACTATTTGTCCAAAGAATATGTAGATTACTTAATTGTTTTATGTCAATAATTGGAACTTAATAAAAGTTACTTCTTTATTCATTTAGGATTCCATCATTGTTTACAAAGTGGGCATTTTCACAAAAACGTGTACCCTCCACTTGTGACCTCAGATGATGGCCTTTTTGGGTACGTTTTGCTCAGAATCGAAGGTACAAGTACTATGTAGATTTTGATACTTAAACAACGTGTTCGTAAAATTATTTAGATACATTTTGTATTAACGTCAAATTCAAATTCATTATATTGCTCATAGAAAAATCCGTGCAAAACGTTACAATAGGTATTACTCATAATCAAATCAAATGAAATATAAATGCAATGAAACTAAAATAAATTAGAAAAAATCTTTATTAAATATGACTTAAGTTTTTGTGGGAATGAGTGCAAGTTTTCTGATATTATAATGTCTTCGTTAAGATTGTATATTTTAACTGGAAGGCGCCCGCAACTTCGTTCGCGGAGGTAAAAAGTCATAACCCTTCGTTTTTTTTTCTGCGTAGTCGGGTAAAAAGCATCCTATAACCATCTGGAGATACCCAGCTATCCGTGTACCAAAAATAATTGAAATCTGTTTAGCCGATTTGGTGTGATGAAGCCACAACGACATATACAAAAAATCGAATAAAAATATTTTTTGTATCTGTGACCTCGAAATAGTCCGTTACAATCTGTTTTTTTATATCTTCTAGGTATAGACATTTAATTTTTATAACTTTATAATGGTAAGATAAGGAAGAATGACAGAAGTAATTTATTTGCTTACATACATAAAACAAAACAAAAGGTTGTGATATAAATACAAATCAAAGCGCAAAGAAAAATTCGACTCGCACGTGGTCACACCAGCGGGGTTATTGCCTGACGAAATTTTGACACTTGGTATCGGAATCAACAGTCATAGCCCATACAAAATCATGACACTTGCTTCCGATTGCGAGCGTCAAACGCGTTAGGCAATACGGGGGCAGGTGTCCCTTTCACTAGCGAGCACTGTGACGTACGCATCGAATTAATCAATCCGCTTTGAATAGGTACAGGGGACCTATTTTTATTTTGAAAAGTATTATAACAAAAGGTGTAAGATAATTGCGGCAGTGTGCAAGCAAGATGGGTCAAGCTCAGCATGTGCTACAGCCGCGAGGCCACAACGATGATTTTCAGCCTGAACCTTGTAACCACCCTGAAACGACAAGCACAAAGTCATAGTCAACTTGTACGGTTTCATCACCGTACATTTCTTTGTGCTTACTTGCGCCCTACTTTGATTCGCACGGCAACGAATATTACTCATACATAAATAATATAATATTTAGACACTTCGGTCAAGCACGTTGACCTTAACGCACATAGAGAAAGAGAACCAACTTATTAACTGTGTATTAACATTTGCTCACTACATTCTCTATAATTCTCATTATCTTTCACCAAACTCCAACTACATACCCTGAACTACAAATCAAGTGTAGTAGCTAACTGGCCGCTACACAACTAAACAAGATTCCAGTGATTTATGCAGTGGTTGAATATAATTTATATTTATTAAATAATTATTCTTATATTCTATTTAATTCTGTATTATACCTACTACAATATATAACATGTATTTTTTTTATCCAAAATGTGTTTAGTGTTTTATATATTTTGTTCAGGGTGTTGTCTATTTTTTTTATATCTTCACTCACTTGATCAAATGTTAACTGAAAGAGATCCCTAATAGGGATAAGTTCGCCTTTGTACATATATTTTTTAAGTTAATTGCACTTGTTACTGGTTAATATATATGTATACAAGCTTTTGCACGCGACTTCGTCCGCGTATAGCTCGAATTTCAAAAATCCTTTAGTTTTCCTTTACATAAGTACATCTCTAACGGAATATGTGTTTCAATTCTCGTATTTCTACCGTCCGCAGTTTAGGCTATGCATTGACTGTCAATAGTTATATCACGTTACTTTTTTATATACCTGTAAAAATAAAAAAAAGGATTTAATTGGACAATTGAGATTTAACTATTGATAATATTGAACGTAGGTAGTTTTGGCAGTACTTCTTTATTTACCACATTAACAGATCCGACCAAGCTGCGTGGAGAGCTTACTCTCGAGCAAGCCACGTAAAACTGGCTGTGAGAAGCAGTCCCCCTTAAGATCTATTTCTGCGGTTTCCTGTGACTGACCCTGAGACATATTGATAATGAAACAGCAAACCTTATGGGGGAACGGCAGATGACAATCTGTATTCATTCCTTCTATGATGCGGTCGCGATAATGTATAAATTTAAATGATATTACAAAAAAATGGTAATTTTTTTTTTAATGCATTTCATCATGAATGATGATGCTCTTTATTATGATGCAAATTATTAAAAATAAATAACGAAAAAGCGTTTACAACTAACGCCATCCAGTTACTAGTACAGTTACTAGTATTTATAAAACGAAAATGTCACAAATTACACATTAACGTGTCAAATTGGTTTTCTAGCAACTGTTTGTTGATTTAATTCTTCGCAATAAAAATGACACAATGAATAAAACTCGGAGTTTTCTAAGCCTTTTCCATTTATTGTTAAAAAAACCATATTATTCATTAATATCCTCGAAAATTTTAGACTATGTCCTATTCTGATATCTAAGCTATATTACTGAAGAGTTTTACGAAAATCTGTTGTGTAGTTTTTGCGGAATAGTGGAACGTACATACATACTTTCACGTTTATCACAAATTACACATTAACGTGTCAAATTGGTTTCCTAGCAACTGTTTGTTGATTTACTTCTTCGCAATAAAAATGACACAATGAATAAAACTCGGAGTTTTCTAAGGCTTTTCCATTTATTGTTAAAAAAACCATATTATGAATGAATATCCTCAAAAATTGTAGCCTATGTCCTATTCTAATATCTAAGCTATATTACTGAAGAGTTTTACGCAAATCTGTTGTGTAGTTTTTGCGCAATAGTGGAACGTACATACATACTTTCACGTTTATAATATAGTAAGGATAAGGAAGTAAGGATAGAGTGTTTATATACATACATAGTTGCTATAAATGATAGCTATGTATGTATATAAAGTGTTTATCTGTTATCTACACGTACGATCGTCATCAAATATCGAGTGAAATAGCACAATGACGCCGCACCGATTTTGGTTAGGAGAAGGGCTCTGCAAACACTGGAATTTCGTAGATACGGAAGATTTTAGCGCATAATTTGCACGGAACTCCCGATGCGCGAGTCCGTCTCGCACTTGACCGGTTTTTTTCTTCGTAGTGCTCTTGATTCTGACTAAAACGAGCCCTAAAGTCCATACTCTGAGACAGTAGGCGGAGGACGCACTTTTTTTAAATTCCCATGCTCTTATATAACATATATCGTATAATATATATTGGAACCAATTAAACTTGCTGGCGTATATTCCTTGTAACTACGGTGAACAACCTAATTCATTAGCAACATTGTCCACGTGAGTAGGGATTACAAAATGTAACATTGTTAAAGTGACCAGAGATAAAGTGGAAGAAAGCATATGACATTTAAATATTTGAAAAGAGAATAAGCTAAGATGAAAGGTTCCACTAATACTCGTGTATTCCACAATTTGATAGTTATGCATACAGATCGTTTCGAAAATCGTTTGCATTGTTCTTAAAGGCATGTATTTATTAAACCGTTCATTACATTATGTTAATTATTTCAGAAACCAACCTTATTTCTTTACACTTACAGTGATGTTTTAACTTTGAACTGACTAACCTGCCACATGAATTTATAGCATGTCAAAATAATATTACCAATGATATTATAACAGTAGTTACAAGTGAAGAACGATAGAAAATATTTAAAAACTAAAACTCGATTGCTACTAGGTTTAAATCTGATGTATTTTATTTTATTTCTGTCTCGTAATGCACTGTTCTTTCAGAAGTTGTTCTGAACTTTTAGTTATAATAGGCGGCTCGAAGCATCGATACTTTGTTTTGAGACATTGTGATTGGCATATTATGTGATGTGATGACAATGATATTAGGGTTGATGTTTACGTATTTAATTTTTTTTAATAAATATTTATGTTGTATTTGTTTCAGAATGTCCGCCGGCCGCGGACGGCATGGAGCGCTTCGCATGCCCCACGCCGGACCGGCAAGGCCGCTATCGCTGCATCGACGACCACGTACTATGCGACGGCTTCATCGACTGCCCCAACGGAGAGGACGAAGATCGGCAAGCCTGCATGTTTTACAAAACGGTACCTACGCATGTTTATAATTATTGTCCTGACTGTTAGTGGTGGAAGTGCTAATCCAATCACTTTCCGTTAGCAGCGTAATTCGTACTTTACGTTCGTCGCTTTATTCACATTCCCATTTTATCCACTTTCTAACTAGGCAACAACCCCATTTCGTCCATATTCAATCCCAAAATCGTCTACGTCCTATCTTGTCAACATTCCCAAATTGTCCACTTCCTAATTGGCAACATTTTCAAATGGTACAGACGAGATACAAAATGTCGTACAGGAGTACCACAAATATAAGTTACAACGGTGTACCTGCGCAGAAAGCATTTTTTGAAAACAGATTAACCACTTATAAGGCAGCGCGTTTGTGCGGGTAAAACCTTCAACGCCCATTGGCAAACATTTTGCGCGCGACGCCGGCAGCTCCGACGCCCGCCATATTATCTGGCGCCGCGTCAGTCACCATGAGCGAGAGAGCACGAGTTCACGTGTCATTGCATATGTACCGTACGTATAGTGCAACAAGGTCTTTATTGAAATGGTCACACGTTCGGTTACATTCGGTACTTGTAAGCACTCGTCGGCGTGGCCGAAGATTGCCGATGTAACTTATATTCGTGGTACTACTGTATCTCGTCTACATTCCCAAGTTTCCCAACTCGTCCGCATGTCAATAAAATATATTCTGTTTTAGGAAATTGTATTGAAATTATAGAAGCGTTGTGTTAGGCGGTAATAAGAAAAGTAGTATAAATTGATTTCACACGATTGTGGAAATGAAAGTTTTGTAATTTTGCAAGCGTGTTGTAAGAGGTCAATGTATTAATAAGTAGTCGTAAAAATGAAGCAGACTGAAGTGACAGTGGGCGGGTCAGATCTGTCGCAGAACTGACGACTGTTGGGGCAAACGTGTTCTGGAGAGGAGACTGCGGCTTGGCAAACGTAGTGTAGGGCAGTGGTTTGACACAAAAAACTGAAGACTAAACTCAGTGGCATGCCAAGGGAGAGGCCTATGTCCATCAGTTTATAGAGATGAGCTGATGATGACGAATCTTAAAAAGGTTCTGGATAAATTGGGAAAGTGAACAAGTTTGAAATGTGGACGATATAGGAAGTTTCGAGAATATTGAGAAGAAAATAATTGGACGATTTGGGATTGTAGATAAGTTAGGAAAGTGCACAAAAGTGGATTGTTGACGAGCTAGAAAGTTGAGAAAATGCGAATGGACAAACTGAACCTAACGGACTAACCGACGTAGGCACTTAGTGCCTATGTAGTATTAACTTCGTACTATTAAGATTTAGTCCGTTAGGTTCAGTTTGTCCATTCGCATTTTCTCAACTTTCTAGCTCGTCAACAATCCACTTTTGTGCACTTAGTGCCCTGCACTAAGTGCCTACTTAGTGGTCACTAAAACTTAAATCACCCCATAGTTATTTCATATCCGAAATTCTGAAGCGCATATTCTGTAACAGTCTAACAGTGTACATGATTTTACGGAATGTGGTTTTTTAACAAATTCGACTCAACTGTGATTAGGTAGAAAACACTTAAAATGATATATCATGTTATATGTTTTCATTAAAATGTTGCTCTTCAGATTGCAAAATGTAATCTTCAAGCTAATCGCAAGTAGGTATCTATGTAGACAAGTGTTACAGGAATATAATGGCGTACTTTTGGCCCATAATTTGGTAATGTCACGTCATCTAGGTGTTCATATTTCTGCATGTGAGTCAGACTTTAATTAAGGCTCCATGGACTTCACATCGTTATAAATAACTTACACAAATCATCGTTATAAATATCTTACGCAGCTAATGAATAAAATGAGAAATAAGAGAGTGTTAACTTTTTAAATAGTACCTAAGTAATGTCTCTTAGACTCTTAGTCGAGCTTAGGTTCAATTCATTGTAATAAAACTACATTTACTAAAACAAAAACAACAAAATAAGACTTCAAAATAATTATTATACATAAAATAAGACAAGGGTGCCTGGCGGTAGGGTGCCCAGAATGCTGAAGGCATTCTCACGCTGAATGCTGATATTATTTTTTTGACAGCTAATGAGCCAGCCGTCTAGTCACCCGTCACCTCTACGAGCCGTTAGTCAAATAGAGAAATTTATTTTGTTTCAGACCAAGGCACACCTGGACGTCCTGGCGGACGCGCTGCTGCGGTGGGCGCGCGGCCGCTAAGCCAGCCCCCCGGACCCCGACCTTAGTGCTCCACACCCCGCCACATCTCCGCAAACCTCATCTTATTATCGTCGATTGAAAAGCCAGTGTGCTCTTATGACAGAATAGTTAATGCTGCGATTTACTTCCCGATGTTCCGGACGCGACCAGCCACGATTACTCGTAGATGCGTATTGATCGTAATGAAACATATCAAGTAGTGGTGCAGCCTATGCCAAAAACATGACCACTTAAAGTGTAGTGTGTAAGGACTTGGAGCGCGGACATACGCGGCGTGAAGGACAGTTCTGTGGTATGCGAGAATGCGTCGGTTGGCACGAGGAAGTGTTGCGATCTGGTTTCGTCCCAAGTAACCTCTCCGCAGCTATTTTATTTTCCATAAATATTTCGTACCTTCTAGCATTTATTAAACTAAAATGTGAGACTGGTAGTCGACATTGTTAGTCGGTAGATCATTATAATTATGATTAAATTTAGAATAGTTCTTCACATGACGAAACATTGTTTGTCGATTTGTTGATGTATTTACCTCTTTACTCTGTTATGAGTTACAGCGTTCCACACTATATGATGGTTGTAATATAATTAACAAATGTCTAAAATGTATATAATACGAATACTATTAAATAATTTGTGAATTTGAATTGGTTCATTCTCGCGGCCTATACATAACGAACGGAGCTTGTCTGAGCCGGCGGCTAAGCGCGCGGCTCTCGACAATTCTGCACATTCCAACTTTTGTCAAAAAGCTTATGATATTATAATGTTTCAGTAACCTTAAATAAACTTCATCTCGAATAAGGCAGCTACTGTATATTGTTATATAAAACGTTAGTTACTAAGATGGAGTTATTTCATCCCTTAAATATACCTAAATGATCAATGTATAATTTTATACTGTACATATAATCATTCCAGCTTTATTTTAGTTTGTTTTTATCTGTTTGTTTTAACTGACACAAGATTTTGACTGAATAATTACCTAGTGTGATTGGTTTTATAATTTATAATTAGAGTTAAGATTGTTTTACGAACAGTGATCAACATCATCTAGTCAAATGAGTTCCTATATGAAAATATAATTTCAGATAATTATGTTATAGATATATTTTTGTTGCCTAATCTAAGCCAAGCTAAGCAGCCCTATACAATGTAAATTATAAAAACTGTAATAACTCTTTAACACACGAACAATTAATAATGATGGATTCATTGGCACACATGATTCGGAAATTCAGGCGCAGATTTAATTTCCCTCGTTTCTTTTGCGGTTTCATTTAACAACGATTGATTTAAAACTATTAATCTCCCGTCGGGCTAATTTGGAAATAATTATTACGCTCTAGTTCACATCCACTTTGTATTAATAAAGTAGGCCCATAATTATAAACATAGCTATAAGTAACAGCAAATGCTGCATATGACTAAAATAATCATAGCTGTCTATTAATTTTAGGTTTTAAGATACATTACGTCACCCTATCTTGATTAAGGGTTCACAATAAATAAAAAGCTAAAACTTGATTAAGTCAACGGTAATAGATTGGGATATACAGATAGATAGATAGATATACATGTCTTGCAATTAGTAAATGTAGGGCTTTCATGAATATCGTAATAGATTTATTATTAGGTAGACTGTAGAGGCTCTGTCTACTTTTCTAGGAAAGTAAGATGTATTCAATGGAATCTAATGCACCAAAATTAGTAGCGTATTTTTAAAAATAAGCACCATACCTGTTAAGAATAGGAACTAAATTTAGAGATGGAGATTTATGTCCCCGTATTTTAAGTTCGAATATCTTCAATAAACCATAAAAGATTTTTGCCTGGATGAATAGCAAGCAGTAGCGCTGAGGTATAACTTTAAACAACCAAAGTCCAGCATTCTTTGCTACGTAGGTTTTTATGACCTAAGTAACCACTAATGTATTCAAAGATATACCTTGCTCTTTAATAGTTCATAACACCAAATACTTAACACAAAATTTCTTACAACTGATCCAAAAAAGCTATCAAACATGCTGCGTTTCTCAAGAAAGCAGTGCTTAATAAGTATGTATATACTTTGTTTAACATAATCAAAAACATATATAGTAGAAATAAATATAATATAATTTATAAGGTAGCAGTATAGGATAGCTCTTATTTTTAGACTAAGATGTGAACTTAAGTGTGCTACGATGAAGCTACTTTGAAACTACGGAGGCACATCAGAGCATTATATAATGATATTTTTTTATCGTTTACTCTAGTACACAGAAAACAATAATAACAACACATACCAATTTTGAACCCAAATAAACAACGTCATAGTCTGTTAGAACACTTGTTCTTGAGCCAGCAGACTCGATGGTGTTTATATACCATTTTAAATTGTTTGCAAAGTTAATTTCTAATATTACACAATACAGCGAAAATGTACATTCATTTACTTCAAAATGTAATTGTTCTGATGAAATAGTTTCAGACTAGACTTTATCGTCTAAAAATGATTTCGATTCGTCAATTTTTTTATTCGCGTTTGACAAATTTTACCTAATGAATACAAACAACAAATCTGAGTAATCAATGTGGCAATGAATTCAACAACAACTTTGAAGAAAATTAAATGATGTAGCAGTAGGTGCACACATAATATGTTTACACATTTATTGTTATCTAATGTTATTATAAAATCGCCGAGCTCCGTTTCACGTGCTTTGCGTGTGGACTAAGTACGGCTTTCCGAAATATAATTTCCACTGGCCGCTGAATTTTTCACTTACAACTCAATACAAAAAATAACGGAAAAACAAGTTCCCAGTCTTCATTATGTTTTATATAATTGAGGTACAACATTTTGTGTACTTAACTTTTCATTATTTAGGAGAGGCGTGTCACGGATCTTGAATGAATACATTCTCTTGTACAACTCTTTCCTGTTCTATTTGAGTCCCATCTCAATTTTACAAATCTTCATTGTTTTTCACTACTTTTAATTTTCTCGTCAAGGAGTGTGATTGTATATATTTTATTAGATTGTACCGTAATGTTACCTATAATGGATATATTATTAATGTAATTGCACCCGAAATTTGCCTGTTTTGTATGTGCACAGCAATTTATTGTGATATTTTAAATACTATAGGTTAAGATGCAAATCATGATCTCGCGAGTAGACTATGTACCTATCAATGTGATTATAATTAATTTACTTATAAATCAAATATGTATTATGTCAAATTAGTGTCTATTAAATATCGACGCATCTTATTTATACCTACCTAGTTTAGACCGACTAGACCATTTACTTATTTTTGAGCCTCATTGTAATTTTGCACGTTTTACACATTTGCTAGTGCCTAATCGTATGCTTGCGTTGTGCGGTATCCTCCCTAGACAGACTGTCGGACGACCAGGTGAGGGTCAAACCTAATTAAAAATCAATAAAATGTCGTCTGCTTAAAATAATGCCTAAAAGGTTCTATTTTCGACTAGAGTGGATGCCGCATCACAGACCTGTCACTGTCCCTATTTTATTCAGAATCTTTAGCAATTTTTGTCAATTTTATGGATACTTGTGTACGTAGGAATAAATAAAATATGAAGTGCTAATCGTTGTCCACGGTCGTTCTTGTAAGCTGTAGCCCGCGGAGCGGCGGCGCGCGAGCAACCGCCTGTTGGCTGCCTGTGCACACGCCGCCGCCTCGCGCTATTACTTCATCGCACCTCACCACTATGATATGTATCTAGTTACTGATATAAAATTATTTAATTACCTATGTAAGCACACGACTATGAGCACAATTTTTCTACACATTTATTAAGTACCTTTAACCTGTAAGAAGGTAAATTAAATGTTGATCAAAGTTTCTAGTCACTTTTATATTTCGCAAATTACATGCGATAAATACAGATATTCAACAAGTTAAAATGTATGCTCATGGAATCTTCCGAACTCAGTTCAAAATACATATTTGTAATACCAACCTATTTCTCAGACATGATATACTTAAATAACAATAATCGCTCAAATGGGATAACTATTTCGACGATATTTATTGTTGAAGTAAAATATTTTTAGATGTCACCCTTGTTAGTTATCATTATCTACATTAAATACTTTTAATTTTGTCAATTACTAGATGCACTGACAAACCGCTACAGAGACTTTGCGCGCAATAAACATGCAAATTAACTGAAAACGTGGTTACAAATAAAATGTTCATCAGCCAATTTCCTTGATGATAGTTGTTAATTTAAAAATGCAACTATTTTTGTAGATACATATTATCTATTTGATTACCACTAGATAGAGATTTACATAGTATATATTTTCTCATAGTGTTACGTTTGCCGATGTAGGACAAACGATAATTAATTTATAACTGCACTTGAAGTCACTGACACTGGAGTTGGCTGACACGTAGACAACAACTAAGACCTGCTGGGTCTGCGCACGTCGTCAACTTTGGTTTCGATGGCTGTATCCTTGGCGTCAGAAACGCTCCCCCACGTGACTAAGCGCCCCACCCCCCTGCATGAACGTCAAACTACGCCCATCAACCACGTTGATTGTTTAATTCTTGTTCTTTCCGAGAATTTGCGTTTTGGCCGTGTCATGCGCGAGTTCACTTGACTTGTCATTTCGCAAAATATGTATGCAACTCATATGGCGATAATCTAATGAGTCAGGTGCAACATTACCGAGTCGACCCTGTGTGGTAGCTTGTAAGTTTAACTTCCTAATCGTGAGGGGAGAAAATGGATTAACGAGAACATACCATATTGCCAGTACGGACTTTACATTATACTCCTTACAGGAAAAAATGTGACTCAAACGAGATACCTTTAACAAATGTATAATTAATTGAAAACAAAAATACTCAACCCCGCCAGAAATTGCTCCACAATTGCAGGCTTCGATCCACGGTCGACTCCGCAATGTGAACGTGGCTTTATAACGACTACGCTATTTTGTAGGCGTAATATACTTTTGGACTATTTATTATGTATTGTTAATTACTATGTATGTTGTATTAAGATAAAAAATGAAAAACAAAAATAAATGTTAATAAATGCCTCAGCCAGATGATATAAGAGTTTCATTTCGATACATCCAATGCCCAAAGCGATCTACAAATTGGTAGGACATATCGATGAAGCAGCATATATAAATAGTCAGGTAACTTTGACTAGAACATTCTGCTCATCTCAAGAGACACCGAAACATCTTAGCAAAATACGTTTGGACAAAGAATTAATTAATATTAGATAAAATATTATCGTGGTAAGATACTTAACCCAGGCGGTGTTTTTACATAAAAAAACTTTTGCCAAGAATTTGCTTCAGGATATCGGGTGAATCTCACGTAATTTATATCTATATATGTTTGATAGTTGTTCCCTAGGCTTCAAAAATAAATGTAGGTACTTACGGTAAGTGACTAGTACTTGTAAAAATATATGAGAACAATCCTAAAAAAATATTAAATAACAAGCTTTTGCCCGCTACTTTGTCCGCGTATAGCTGGAATTTCATAGAATCCTTCTTAAGTGCGCCTCTACCTACATACGTCTCTAACAGTATATGTGTTTCAATTCTCGTATTACTTTTTAATATACTTGTTATTTGAAAAAAAAACGGATATAGGTAATTGGACAATTGAGATTTAACTATTGATAAATTTTAATATTAGGTAGTTTTTATAAAAACTGAAAAAATATTGCAGTACTTTTTTTTATATACCACTGACTAAAATAAATGGCTTCTAAAAAATAAATGAAAATATCCTACTACTTCCCCCCACTTCCTATTTAAACTATTTAGGAAAATAAATTTTCAACGAAATTAGTTGTCTTAGTTTTAAATGTAGTGTAGGTACATTTAAAACTAAGACAACTAATTGAGAAAGAATCACACGTTTCTCATACAAATTGTTACCCCTTTCAGGGATGAATTTTCCAAAATGTTGAAATTGGTTTTCTAGATTTTTAATGAAGAGAATATTACGCGAAATATTATACCAGTTACACCTATTCAAAGAATCACAGTTCTCCCATACAAAATGTTAATGCTGAAATTAGTTTTCTTAATTTTAAATGGAGAGTCTATACGCGAAATATTTATTCAAATAATTACAGGTTTTCCATACAAATTTTAAACCCCAATTGAATTCCGTTAGCGGATGAATTTCCAAAAATCCTTTCTTATTTCTTGCTTACGTTATAAGAAATGTCTACTGTGAAAATTTCAAGTCACTAAGTTCAGTAGTTTCGGCTCTGCGTTGATATGTCAGTCAGTCAGGACTTTTCCTTTCATATGTAGGTATATAGAAGAAGATAATTTTGCAATTATACGCTGTTGATATGTGTATTGATTTTACCACTACATAACTATGTAAAATCTTTTTTAGGGTTCCGGGTAATGTAAAAGGGTAAAACGGGACCCTATTACTCAGACTTCGCTATCCATCTATCTGTTCGACTGTCTGTCTGTCTGTCCACTGCGTGATAACCGTTATAGCTAGAGATTTGAAATCTGCACAGATGATGTATATCTGCCTCTATAACAAAAAATAGTAAAAACAGTATAATTTTAATACTTTCTTCTGTTTCCGCGATTATTACTCATTGAAATAAAACATCCAAACTCCCGTGACCATGGAAAGCTGGAAAGCTTCCGAAACGTCGGGAACTAAAATGAGATAATATACGCGATATAATCCGTTAAATTGTTTTATTTCAATGAGTATAATTTTATGTCTTTCTGTGTATATCAGTAACCAGTATAAAGTTATCGAACACCGCGTACAGTTAGCTTAGGTTTTGGGGTCTGCTAACACTGGATTTTCATAGATACGGCCGTTTGTAGCGTATATTTTGTAGGGAGCCCTCGGTGCGCGAGTCCGACTCGCACTTGGCCGGAAGATGGCACTGTGCAATGTGTGGCAATTAATTTATTGTCGTTTAATTTTGTAGTAGTTATTAATTCAATTATATTGATAACCGAACCCCCTCTACTTAACTAAGAGTTAATTTGGCAAAATCTTCAATTACTTATTTATGTCAAAACGTATTAATTTTAGCGCCATCTGTTAGTTTAGCAGGATACTCGATAGTCGTTTTAGTCGTAGAACACATTTCAAAGAAGTTTGCACCGCCTTCCTAAGTAGCGCGATCAGATTTAGGTGCAAAATTAACTCAATCGAGTGTAGTCGCTACCCCCCTTATAGAGGTAAAATTTTAAAATGTATAACCCGGGGTTTTTCTCGACAGATTAGTAAGTTTTGCATCAAAATCTGTTCAGCCGTTTTCATGTGTTGCGCGTACGAATAAACAGTCAAACAGATAAACAGACAAAAAATCTAAATACTTTTGGAATGTAGGTACAGTTACTCCATCTAGCGATGACAATCTGTATTCATTCTTCCTTTGCGGTCGCGATACTGTATAAATGTACATGACATTAAAAAAAATATTAATATTTCTTGAATTCCTTTCATCCGTGAATGATGATGATTTTTATGTTGCAAAAATTACGCAAATTATTAAACATAAAGACCGAAAAAGTGTTTACAAATAACGCCATCCAGTTACGCAAACAGGTACTACCTTACGTGTCATATTGGTTAAAAAGTAATAATTTACCATTTATTGTTCAAAAGAACCCGTTTTATGTATTTATCTTATTTATAAACCCTACTTTTGCAACAAAATGTTTATCATTCAGAGATGATCGCAAGTCCAAAATGTTCATCAAGTTATTATCCGGCTATATTAAGATATACTCTTATTTGTATGATACGTCATACACGGAAGGTGAGTTCTTTGCTTAATCGTGTAGGTAATATTACTGTTGCTAGGTTACCAATTGTTAATACATTATTAAGAAATTAAAATGTCACAATCACAATCAACAATATGTCATGTTTTACCATTTATTGTTAAAAAACCCCTTTTATAAATGAATACCCTCAAAAGTTGTAGCCTATGTCCTATTCTGATATCTAAGCTATATTACTGCAGAATTTTGCGCTAATCTGTTATGTAGTTTTTGCGTATTAGCGTAACGTACGATTTGTCCGCCTTAAATTATTTTATCGCGGATAAGCGTATTTTTCCGGGATAAAAAGTAGCCTATGTCCTTCCCCGGGACTCAAACTATCTCCGTACCAAATTTCATCCAAATCGGTTCAGCGGTTTAAGCGTGAAGAGGTAACAGACAGACAGACACACTTTCGCATTTATAATATTAGTATGGATAACCTGGCCGGGAATTTTCTCAACAGATTAGTAAAGTTTGCATCAAAATCTGTTCAGCCGTTTTCACGTGATGCGCGCACAAATAAACAGACAAACAGACAAAAATTCTAAAAACTGTTGGAACGTGTTCTGTTATTGATTTTAAGTATCCCCCGCCATTTTTTTCGAATATCTTCCATGTACAGACTTTTGACCCTCTTCAGCTTTATTATATGTATAGATTGTAAAAAGTGGTTAAATGATAGACCTCAATGCAAGATTGAGCTTACCTGCGCTGTATTATTTTTATTCTTTATTAATAATATTAATTATACATTATTTACATATATAATGAAAATTATTAAAAAATAATAAACCGAATAAACGAATTAATAAACCTAAGCCATTTTTAATGTTACTTTCGAATATGGTTTAATTTTTTTCCAATTTCGAACCACGACAACGCCTGGTTTCAAGATCAGGCCGAATAGCGTAGCAAAAGGCACAACCGCAGCATTGTTCTCTGTGCAGAGGGGCTACTCTGAAATCCGAAAAACGAACTTCGTATGGCGCCATCCCGCTCACTCAAATATAGCATGACATTAGAGCGCGAGGGACAGCACGTTACGAACTTCGTTTTTCGGGTTTCGGAGTAGCCCCTCAGGGGACACTCGATTGACGTGCCAGAAATGTGGACGTGAATGTCGGTCTCGAATAGGATTATTATAGTCACGAGGCGGTGCCTCTCGCAATCAGACGCTGCTTAAATCATCTGACAAGATGCATGAGGCCTTACGATGTGATCTCGATTAAGTTAGCTAAACAACTTTATAGTCATTTTAAATGCTACTGATGAGATTGGTCGCTTAGCCGGATATTGTGAGGCAGGGGATCTCGTTAATAAAATAATTTAAGTAACGATTAACTAAAAAGTTTAAAACAAATTAACTTTTTAACAAAAAATAAAACCTACTTCAAAAAGACACTAAACAGTCAGTAAAAAATAACTGTATACTTAATTTAGTTTCTTCAATTGACTTGCAAACCTTTTTCCTACTCAGTTTATACAATCAGTGCCATTTTAGAGTTGGTGCCATCGCGTAACATCTTACTAAACATCCTATTTCAATGGATAATGGATGAAAATTTTCAAAAATCTTGATATTTTGTTAATAGGTAGGAATAAGTCTCCTTATCGTCAGAAAACAATTACAGATTTTTCTGTGGCTTACAAAAACATTAAAAGATGAAAAGGTGTTGGTGGGCCTATATGACAGCGTATGCGGTACGGCAAGAATAACAGTACATTTACAGCCATTTTAATCGAAAACATCTATGGTGCATTTGCCGGACCGTATAAGCTGGGGTGAAAGTAATGGGGGTAAATGACAAAATTCGTCGACTACTGGTATGCATCGATTAGCTCAGTTGGTTAGAGCGTGCTGCCCCGGTCTGACTCTAGGCACTAGTTCAAGTCCAGTATCGTCGAAAAAGATTTTCATTTGTTTCTGATCTTTGTTTATAAGAATAAAGGTTACTAGAGGTTATAAATTGAAGAAACTAAATTATGCAGGTATTTATTTACTTGTTAGTGTTTTCTTTTGGAGTCAGTTTTATTTTTTGTTAAAAAGTTATAAATGCGATGCGAGTTCGTCACGGTCGACATAACTAGCGCCATCTATTTTAAATTTTGCATACCATTTGTATATGAGGGTGAGGCATAGCTCGAACCTATGGAGTTTAGAAAGGTAAGGAGACCAATGTCATATAGGAGAACGGATGCAAAAGTATCCAGCGAGCGGAAAGCAGTAAATAATAGTTCCAAATCTGTCCAGCATTGTGCTAGAGTAGCATGTAGATAGTATGAAGTCAACAACCAATTACAACATATTTATCGTAATGCTACTCAATCCAGAGGGCCTACTATGAAACCCGAAAAACGAAGTTCGTAAGGTGTTGTACCTCTCGCTCTCATGTTATACTGTATTTGACTGAGCGGGATGGCGCCATAGAAACTTCGTTTTTCGAATTTTGGAGTAGCCCCTCTTACCTCTTTTTCTGATGTAAAGTCAATTGTGTTTTACAGGCACACCGCAGCTACCTTTTTAAATTTCGTGGTTAATTCCAGTCTCATCATTCATTATCCTGACTCTATAGATAGACACGGTACTCCTTAGTTTTCCATACTCCATACTCACACCCTTTTTGATGGACACTTTTTCATTTTATAGCTTATAGCTATATGTTTCTGTTATTTTTTCAATTTAAAATTATAAAGTTTTTTGAGGAAAAAAGATCAAATTTTTTTCGGTAAGAAAATATGTATGTTCACATGTTAAAAGAAGAAGAACTAATCATATTTTTTTCATTTTCACTGTTGCTGGGTTACGAGATGGAAAATACTTTCGTACGATTTCTTTTGTGTATAGAGAAATGTCAAACTCTGTGACATTTCTTTGTTTTCATACATTTGCTTTGTTTAGAAACGAGTACGGTTTATGAATTTAATAGTTGTATTGTTTCACTGATACTCTAATAACTTGCCAAACCATGTCGGGCTGTGATTCCCAGAAAGCCGAAGCCTCCAAGGATAACATATCCACAAATTCTATCGACGAAGGGCTGCCTCGAGAACTTAGCCAGTTAAGTTTGACGAGTGCATCAAGCCAAGACGAATTTTACTGTGATAAAGGACATTCCGAAACTGCATTAAAAAATATTTACGGCTATTATCAGTCCCAGAAGTTATGCGACGTAGTTTTAATTGCAGGTGGAACAAGGTCTGTAACAATGGTTTGGTCACATTGTGTGCCTATTTATGTTTGCTTAGTATTGATTAAGTAATTTGATCAATATATTTATTGTATCTATTATAATTCGACTAAGTTAGCATTCGAAATTCGTTCTGACAATATCCATCTGCAACCCACTGCTTTTTCATTATAATTATAGGTAGGATTGTTAAAAGCTACACATATAATATGGATGCTTGAAACTCAATTGTCTTCTCACGCTTTTGACAGGATATCAGCACACAAAATTGTATTAACATCATGTAGCGAGTATTTTGCTGCCATGTTCACTGGTTCACTGCGGGAGGCCCAGCTTGCAGAGATCACGCTGGAGAGAGTGGACGCACAGGCACTGCAAGCACTTGTCCATTACTGCTACACAGGCATCATAGGTAACATATTTGTAATCAACAAGGGTTTCTTTTAAGAATCATCTAAGTCTCAATAATCCTGGCCTACAGGTTTTGGGATTGCCATCAACCCATCTATGTGCCAAGCGATTATTATTCGAAGTCTCTGCTTAATGTTAATTTCAGACTTGACTAACCTGGCGCCGGTTACTTTTGAGGCCATAGTGATACCCTTATAGCGCTGGTTAGAAGGCTACTCCTTGACTGTAGCCTTAATTGAGAATCTCAGGTGCCTGATGTTTGTCGTATGGTCACCAACTCTCAGGTCATTGTATAGATTGAATGATTTTCTGCCAGTGAGTACAAAGAACTTGTGCTTCCCATTATTAATTATGGTGATGAGTGCTATAGGCGTATCATAGGCCAATGTATACATTTTTATAATAAGCTACCAGATGATGCTTTAAAATTACCATTTTTAGCTCTCAAAAAGTACTTAAATGAGTCTCTAATGGCAAAGGCATATTATAGGGTAGACAACTATTTAACAGACAAAAATGAATGGCCCTAAACAGAAACCAAATAATTTACTTTTACGGGACACGGTTCTTATAAGGTGGCATATCAAACATATGTAAGTTGTTTTAAATAAAAAATCATTATTTTGCTTTTTTACATTGTATATTATTATTATTTTTACTTTTATAAGTTTTGATATGTTTTCTTGAAGAACTATGCACTGAGTTTATACTCAAAACATATATTTAGGATAGCTATATAGGAGGCTAAGTACAAATATTGTAGTAATATAAGAGTTTTTTCAAAAAAATTACTGACTGTTGAGTTTGTTTCGGCTTTCTTCTCCTCAGTGGTCTCCTCTTGGGAAACGCCATAGAGTCAGACTTGTAAAAGTGCCCTTGCGGCCTACTTACAGAATAAAGATCATTATTTCATTTCATTATATGGCTGGCCAGGCTGTGAGATCAATCCTCCTGAACACGCAAACTCTATTCCTTCTCACTGCTCTGGTGCCATGTCCAATTCCTTCACCAACCAGGCAATTAGTCTCTGAAACGTCCTTCCCCTCAGTATAAGACAAACGCAGAGTAAATTCTCCTTCAAGTGTAAGTGCAAGCATCTCTTGGAAAATCTTCAAGATTAAGAGTCTTCATAATAGTTTTGAAGCAGGTATGTACCTGTATATATGCATAAGAAATATATTATGCTTATATATTTTACGTATTATGTATACTTTGTATTGTTTATAATTTGGGTGCCTCACACTTGTCATTATTAATTTGTACAAGTTTGATACCAATATCCTGCAACCTATATTTTTTTCTGATATTTATTTTTGGATAATGTGTTCTTTATTCTTTAGATAGACAACAACTCAATATGTATCATACATGACTTTTTACATAGTGTTTTGATAATGGACGAAATGTTTCATATGAAAAAAAAAAAGTTCTGAAGGAAACACCAAAAACTTCTTAACTATCTCTAAGATAGAGACTTCTGTATGTATTAGTTCATTACTATATTAGTGTAACAATGAACAACTTCAACAAGTTGTTTGTACAATTGAGCAATGAAAAGGTCCTGAATCAAAAGGTGACGAATTTTTACATTCCAGGACAATGCTAAGAATTTTAGTACTAATAATATCGTTTTTTTTTTCAGAATTAAGAGAAGAGACGGTTGAAGTTCTACTTTCCACTGCCAGCCTGCTTCAGCTAAATACTGTCACGGCCGCATGTTGTGCCTTCTTGAAGAAACAATTGGATCCCTGCAACTGTCTGGGAATTGGACTATTTGCTGAACAACAGTCCTGCCTCGCTCTACACAAGAGTGCTTTGGAGTACACTTATCAACATTTTATGCAGGTACTATACTTCCACCCCATCCGTCTATGTCGACTATTTGACTGCCGGAAATGAGCTGTTACTTCTTATATTAAATAGTTACAATAATAGTAAGCCCACGTTGTTATCATTCTACTGCAATCGCTTATTATGTTTTAGGTAGTGAAACACCAGGAGTTTCTATCACTACAAGCAGAGCAGCTATCCAGCTTGCTCAAGTCTGATGATCTCAATGTAATTACTGAAGAAAACGTCTTTGAAAGCTTGATGACGTGGGTACAGCATGACAGTGCTAAACGGGAACAGCATCTCCCAATGCTTCTCAAGTTGATCAAATTGCCTTTGCTCGCTTCTGAGGTAAGTTTTATGTTATGTCGAATCTAAAGGCATTCCACGATTGTGTTGCACAGCAAAAAGTATCTACCGGCGGCCACAGTCCTAAGGAGGTTGGTATACATTGACATAATCCATAAGAAACGAACGTTTACTTTTTGAGTTGTGCAATGGTTCTCTCGCTTTTGCAAAGATCAAAATAGAGAGTGTTCTGTACTTAGTTATGCCCATTATTCTGCCCAAATGTGAATGTGTGGTAACCAACTGAGTTTTAACCCGCCAGTGGGGTCACAAGGAGGTGCTCCTACTTGCGTGCGGCCATGAAAATAAGAGCATAGTAAGCAAGTGATTTGAGATTTTCTAGGGGCTGAACTCTTGGTTCTTGACAAAGAACTGTGTACACTAATATAAACATCTGCAGTATCAATTTCCCAGCAATTGAGCTTTAACCTGCGTGTTTTATTACTTTTTCCTTAATATGAGGGTAATTACATATACTGTAATGAGATATCATTGCAGTTATGGGAATGGAAACATTTAGAAAAGCAAGTCGCTACCATCTACACCCACAAACGAGTAGTGTATTCGAAACCCATGGTTGCACTTAGTTCCATCGAAAAACGAAAAAATCATTTCATCGAGAGCATTTTTCTCTGAAACCGTTAATAATTTGGGATTGTTATGAAACAAACCTTACCCGGCTTCAGCATGGTGATATCTTCCAAAATATTTTTTAACGTATGTATCGTTGTGGCTTCATCGCGCCAAAACGGCTAAACGGAGTTCAACTATTTTTGGTACACAGGTATCCACAGGTAGTTATAGGATACTTTTTACCCCACTAACTAAACTATGAGTGTTTCTCCTCAGTTAAAAAAGGGCCCCTTCTAGTTATATTTATTTTTATATCTCTTTCAGTATTTGATTGATAAAGTGGAGTTGGCTTGCGGAAACGTGCCCGAATGCCAACCCCTCATCATGGAGGCTGTGAAGTGGCATTTGTTGCCGGAACGGAGATCTCTCCTGTTCTCACACAGAACCAGACCCAGAACTTCGACTATTGGACGACTGTTAGCTATAGGAGGCATGGATGGATTTAAGGTATTTAAACCACTAGCTATATTCCAATTCGACTTGGGTAAGTATAAATTGATAACGTCTCAATTTGGAGGCGGCGAAGGGGCATCTGTTGCTGGAACCGTGTCTCACACAGAACCAGACTTTTGATGCCTGCTAGCCATACGAAGCATGGATATCTATACTATACATTTATAAAGTTGTAAAAATGAAATGTCTGTCTGTACATTGAAGATATTTTCAAGGAAATATTTGTAACGGACTATTTGGAGGTCACTGAAACAAAAATATATTTTTTGTATGTTTGTATGTGTTGTTATGGCTTCATCACGCAAAATCGGCTAAACGGATTTCAATTATTTTGGTATACGGGTAGCTGGGTCTCTCCAGATGGTTATAGGATACTTTTTACCTGACAATGCTGATTATTATTTATTGCATAAAAAAAAAATGTTTCGATTCAGTGACATCCAAATAGTCCGTTTCAATTTTTTTTTTTTAAATATCTTTAATGTACAGACATTTCGGTTTTACAATTTTTTTCGGTTATACAAGTGGTATTTGCTACGAGAGAGATCTCTTGTTTTTACACATAATCAGCCTTACTTTGGCCGTCTTTTGTCAGTAGGTCACTAGCCCTTGCAAGCATATTGCAAGGGCTAGTGACCTACTGACAAAAGACTAGTGATTGGTTTAGGCTAAAGTGAAGTTGTTGTTTTTGACTAGAGATTCAGACATATTTTAATAACAATAGCTGTTACTCCCGTGGTAAACGCCAATTACTAAGATGAGGTTTCCTGTTCTCACACAAAACCTAATAGGATCAAGCCTTAGCTTCGGCCATTATACACCCACTACCCAATAAAACAGTGTCAAATTCTGAATCTGTCTGATCTCAAGGCAGATGTTTTCTAGGAAGTTCTTATAAGAATCTTACACAAATCGACCTAGTTCCAAACTAAGCAAAGCTTGTACTATGGGTACTAGGCGTCGATATACATAATATATGGATAAATTATAATACTTAAATACATAGAAAACAAGACCCAGAACAAACATTCGTGCTCATCACACAAATACTTGCCCTGGCCGGGATTCGAACCCGGGACCGCTCGCTTCGTAGGCCGTTGTACAAGCCACTGAGCCAAACGTGTCGTCTTAACTTGTCATTTTTATTGACATCATAAACGATTGCACATTGAACAGGGAGCCAGTAACATGGAGATGTACGACCCACGAACAAACGCATGGAGTTCCTTCATGAGAATGGGAGCCAGGAGGCTGCAATTTGGCGTAGCTGTGATGCAAAACAAGCTTATAGTGGTCGGCGGCAGAGACGGCTTGAAGACTTTGAACACGGTACGTAACATAAAGGTTAAATACTATGTAAACAATATCATTTAAAAGTACATTTAGAATCAAAATCCTGAAAATCCAAACTATAACAATCATATATTTTTTCTACTCGTGTATCTATGAATTAGAACTCCGCGAATCGTTCTACAAAGGCATAATTTTTAGGGTTCCGTACCCAAAGGGTAAAACGGGACCCTATTGCTAAGTTTTCGCTGTCTGTCTGTCACCAAGCTTTATCTCATGAACCGTGATAGCTAGACAGTTGAAATTTTCACAGATGATGTAATTCTGTTGCCGCTATAACAACGAATACTAAAAACAGTATTATTTTATGTCTGTCTGTCTATATCAGTCACCAATATAAAATTATTGAGAAGCGCGTACATTTTGCTTTGGAGTAGGGCTCTGCTAACACTGGATTATCATAGATTCGTCCATTTGTAGCATATATCTTGTATGGAAGTCTCGGTGCGGGAGTCCGACTCGCACTTGGCAGGTTTTTATTAGATTGAACTAATTATGTTCCATTTAACCAAATAATGAAATGACATGACACGGCCACGACACATATACCTGTTTGATATAATACTCTGTGTTAGGTGGAGTGCTTCGATCTGACGTCGCTCACTTGGAGCACCATCGCGCCGATGAACACGCACCGGCACGGGCTGGGCGTGGCGGTGCTGGGCGACGGGCCCAACTCCCCCATATACGCTGTCGGCGGTCACGACGGATGGATCTATCTAAATTCTGTAGAGCGGTAAGCTTTTAGTATATTGTTATTACTACAGGTTCCGGGATGGGCCTCTTGGCTCGAGAATTGTGCCGGGCTACATATTCTTACATGTTATTGTTGATTCTTTTTCTTTAACAGGATGTGGATAATTACTTACAAATGCTACCATTTAACCCAAAAAACGTATCCGTAGGTACGCTAGAAAGCTGCACGTCTAGCGCGCCATAGATACACCAAAATGGCGTATTTACAAGTTTTTAGTCGACAGTATACAGTGACATCGTAATCTCTAACAATAAACTGTATACGTTCGATATGTGTTCCATTGTCCTCTTAATGAGTTCACATAGGTTGTATTTATTATTATTGTTGTCTTGCTACACTATTGCATTGAGTGACTGTAAGGATAGTGTAATGCGTATATAAATAAATAATAAAAAAAATGCCGCAGTTGGGACGCGTGCTCGCGCACCTGGACGATGGTGTCGCCGATGTCCGGCGCGCGCAGCACGTGCGGCGTGGCGGCGCTGCGCGGGCGACTGTACGCGGCGGGCGGGCGCGACGGCGGCGCCTGTCTGCGCTCCGTCGAGTGCTACGACCCCGCCACCAACCACTGGACCAACTGCGCGCCCATGACGCGCCGGCGCGGCGGCGTCAGCGTGAGTACTGACGTGACGCTCGCAGTACTGCGGCGTGGCGGCGCTGCGCGGGCGACTGTACGCGGCGGGCGGGCGCGACGGCGGCGCCTGTCTGCGCTCCGTCGAGTGCTACGACCCCGCCACCAACCACTGGACCAACTGCGCGCCCATGACGCGCCGGCGCGGCGGCGTCAGCGTGAGTACTGACGTGACGCTCGCAGTACTGCGGCGTGGCGGCGCTGCGCGGGCGACTGTACGCGGCGGGCGGGCGCGACGGCGGCGCCTGTCTGCGCTCCGTCGAGTGCTACGACCCCGCCACCAACCACTGGACCAACTGCGCGCCCATGACGCGCCGGCGCGGCGGCGTCAGCGTGAGTACTGACGTGACGCTCGCAGTACTGCGGCGTGGCGGCGCTGCGCGGGCGACTGTACGCGGCGGGCGGGCGCGACGGCGGCGCCTGTCTGCGCTCCGTCGAGTGCTACGACCCCGCCACCAACCACTGGACCAACTGCGCGCCCATGACGCGCCGGCGCGGCGGCGTCAGCGTGAGTACTGACGTGACGCTCGCAGTACTGCGGCGTGGCGGCGCTGCGCGGGCGACTGTACGCGGCGGGCGGGCGCGACGGCGGCGCCTGTCTGCGCTCCGTCGAGTGCAACGACCCCGCCACCAACCACTGGACCAACTGCGCGCCCATGACGCGCCGGCGCGGCGGCGTCAGCGTGAGTACTGACGTGACGCTCGCAGTACTGCGGCGTGGCGGCGCTGCGCGGGCGACTGTACGCGGCGGGCGGGCGCGACGGCGGCGCCTGTCTGCGCTCCGTCGAGTGCTACGACCCCGCCACCAACCACTGGACCAACTGCGCGCCCATGACGCGCCGGCGCGGCGGCGTCAGCGTGAGTACTGACGTGACGCTCGCAGTACTGCGGCGTGGCGGCGCTGCGCGGGCGACTGTACGCGGCGGGCGGGCGCGACGGCGGCGCCTGTCTGCGCTCCGTCGAGTGCTACGACCCCGCCACCAACCACTGGACCAACTATTGAACTAAATTTATAAACAAAATCATAAAGCCGCTTCTCCCTGCATGCAGGTGTGCGCTGCAGGCGGCTACCTGTACGCTCTGGGCGGGCACGAGGCCCCAGCCAACACGGCGGGCGGTCGACTGGCCTGCGTGGAGCGCTACGACCCCGTCACCGACTCGTGGCTGCTGCTCGCGCGCCTGAGCTACGGCCGCGACGCCATCGGCTCCTGCCTGCTCGGCGACCGCATCGTCGCCGTCGGTGAGACCCCGCCCTATGCTACTGTAGCTGCGGGGACGCCTCGCCCGCGTGGAGCGCTACGACCCCGCCAACGACTCGTGGCTGATATTCATGTGCTCTATCTCTTTACATAATTATCATCCATTTATATCAACTGGCCTCCCCTGGGCCACCGGCTGGCGACGCTCTTGGCTACTGCTCGCCTGAGCTACGGCCGCCTAAGGTACCACGAAATTATATCGTTACGTTTAATTGTGTTTTGATCCTCACCCTACTACCATTAGCCATAGCTGGTTCCCAGATGATATTTGTTGAATTCGCGTCTGTCGGTTCTTACATCAATTTTAATGATACAAATTCAACTAGATGCCTTTCGGACACAAGTTTACGTTCGGCTTTTTATGTATATAAGGTACTAGCTTCTGCCCGCGACTTCGTCCGCCTTAAATTCGTTTATCACGGATAAGGGTATTTTTCCAGGATAAAAAGTAGCCTATGTCCTTCCCCTAGACTCAAAGTATCTCCACACCAAATTTCATTCCAATCGGTTCTGCGGTTTAGGCGTGAAGAGGTAACAGACAGACACACTTTCACATTTATAATATTAGTATGGATCGACGATGACGTACTGAAATGTACGGATTTTTTCCCTTCATATAAATTGCACGGTCTAGTTACTTTATGGAAGAAAACTAAACTCATCGCTTCCCCAGGCGGCTACGACGGCGTGCAATACCTGTGCGTGGTGGAAGTGTACGACGCCGAAGCCAACTGCTGGCGCAAGCTGGCGCCGCTCAGCACCGGCCGCGCCGGGGCCGCCGTCGTGGCCGTGCCGCCGCCGCGCGTCTGCTGACGCCTCGCCGTGCCGGCACCGGCCCGCCCCGGGTAACGACATACTGTAGTGTGGCTCCGGACGCTACGTCACAACCGAGTGCCGTCGTGGCCGTGCCGCCGCCGCGCGTCTGCTGACGCCTCGCCGTGCCGGCACCGGCCCGCCCCGGGTAACGACATGCTGTAGTGTGGCTCCGGACGCTACGTCACAACCGAGTGCCGTCGTGGCCGTGCCGCCGCCGCGCGTCTGCTGACGCCTCGCCGTGCCGGCGCCGGCCCGCCCCGGGTAACGACATACTGTAGTGTGGCTCCGGACGCTACGTCACAACCGAGTGCCGTCGTGGCCGTGCCGCCGCCGCGCGTCTGCTGACGCCTCGCCGTGCCGGCACCGGCCCGCCCCGGGTAACGACATACTGTAGTGTGGCTCCGGACGCTACGTCACAACCGAGTGCCGTCGTGGCCGTGCCGCCGCCGCGCGTCTGCTGACGCCTCGCCGTGCCGGCACCGGCCCGCCCCGGGTAACGACATACTGTAGTGTGGCTCCGGACGCTACGTCACAACCGAGTGCCGTCGTGGCCGTGCCGCCGCCGCGCGTCTGCTGACGCCTCGCCGTGCCGGCACCGGCCCGCCCCGGGTAACGACATACTGTAGTGTGGCTCCGGACGCTACGTCACAACCGAGTGCCGTCGTGGCCGTGCCGCCGCCGCGCGTCTGCTGACGCCTCGCCGTGCCGGCACCGGCCCGCCCCGGGTAACGACATACTGTAGTGTGGCTCCGGACGCTACGTCACAACCGAGTGCCGTCGTGGCCGTGCCGCCGCCGCGCGTCTGCTGACGCCTCGCCGTGCCGGCACCGGCCCGCCCCGGGTAACGACATACTGTAGTGTGGCTCCGGACGCTACGTCACAACCGAGTGCCGTCGTGGCCGTGCCGCCGCCGCGCGTCTGCTGACGCCTCGCCGTGCCGGCACCGGCCCGCCCCGGGTAACGACATACTGTAGTGTGGCTCCGGACGCTACGTCACAACCGAGTGCCGTCGTGGCCGTGCCGCCGCCGCGCGTCTGCTGACGCCTCGCCGTGCCGGCACCGGCCCGCCCCGGGTAACGACATACTGTAGTGTGGCTCCGGACGCTACGTCACAACCGAGTGCCGTCGTGGCCGTGCCGCCGCCGCGCGTCTGCTGACGCCTCGCCGTGCCGGCACCGGCCCGCCCCGGGTAACGACATACTGTAGTGTGGCTCCGGACGCTACGTCACAACCGAGTGCCGTCGTGGCCGTGCCGCCGCCGCGCGTCTGCTGACGCCTCGCCGTGCCGGCACCGGCCCGCCCCGGGTAACGACATACTGTAGTGTGGCTCCGGACGCTACGTCACAACCGAGTGCCGTCGTGGCCGTGCCGCCGCCGCGCATCTGCTGACGCCTCGCCGTGCCGGCACCGGCCCGCCCCGGGTAACGACATACTGTAGTGTGGCTCCGGACGCTACGTCACAACCGAGTGCCGTCGTGGCCGTGCCGCCGCCGCGCGTCTGCTGACGCCTCGCCGTGCCGGCACCGGCCCGCCCCGGGTAACGACATACTGTAGTGTGGCTCCGGACGCTACGTCACAACCGAGTGCCGTCGTGGCCGTGCCGCCGCCGCGCGTCTGCTGACGCCTCGCCGTGCCGGCACCGGCCCGCCCCGGGTAACGACATACTGTAGTGTGGCTCCGGACGCTACGTCACAACCGAGTGCCGTCGTGGCCGTGCCGCCGCCGCGCGTCTGCTGACGCCTCGCCGTGCCGGCACCGGCCCGCCCCGGGTAACGACATACTGTAGTGTGGCTCCGGACGCTACGTCACAACCGAGTGCCGTCGTGGCCGTGCCGCCGCCGCGCGTCTGCTGACGCCTCGCCGTGCCGGCGCCGGCCCGCCCCGGGTAACGACATACTGTAGTGTGGCTCCGGACGCTACGTCACAACCGAGTGCCGTCGTGGCCGTGCCGCCGCCGCGCGTCTGCTGACGCCTCGCCGTGCCGGCACCGGCCCGCCCCGGGTAACGACATACTGTAGTGTGGCTCCGGACGCTACGTCACAACCGAGTGCCGTCGTGGCCGTGCCGCCGCCGCGCGTCTGCTGACGCCTCGCCGTGCCGGCACCGGCCCGCCCCGGGTAACGACATACTGTAGTGTGGCTCCGGACGCTACGTCACAACCGAGTGCCGTCGTGGCCGTGCCGCCGCCGCGCGTCTGCTGACGCCTCGCCGTGCCGGCACCGGCCCGCCCCGGGTAACGACATCCTGTAGTGTGGCTCCGGACGCTACGTCACAACCGAGTGCCGTCGTGGCCGTGCCGCCGCCGCGCGTCTGCTGACGCCTCGCCGTGCCGGCGCCGGCCCGCCCCGGGTAACGACATACTGTAGTGTGGCTCCGGACGCTACGTCACAACCGAGTGCCGTCGTGGCCGTGCCGCCGCCGCGCGTCTGCTGACGCCTCGCCGTGCCGGCGCCGGCCCGCCCCGGGTAACGACATACTGTAGTGTGGCTCCGGACGCTACGTCACAACCGAGTGCCGTCGTGGCCGTGCCGCCGCCGCGCGTCTGCTGACGCCTCGCCGTGCCGGCGCCGGCCCGCCCCGGGTAACGACATACTGTAGTGTGGCTCCGGACGCTACGTCACAACCGAGTGCCGTCGTGGCCGTGCCGCCGCCGCGCGTCTGCTGACGCCTCGCCGTGCCGGCGCCGGCCCGCCCCGGGTAACGACATACTGTAGTGTGGCTCCGGACGCTACGTCACAAATCACAACCAAGTGCCGGCGCCAGCTACATAAGTCCCATTATACACTCCATATATCATAACTTGCTCCAACTTCTCTTGTCGCGCGCCATAACTTCGCCCGTCTCTGTAGCATATGGAAAGACATAAGTAGCAATTTCAGTTCGACAATTCTTCGAGAGACGCAGTTAGGTCGTTATTTTTTACTGACATATGGCCTCATACTAAAAATTTGTGACAGAGGTTTAAATAGAGTACTTGACTGACATGTCAAATCAGTTCCTTTTTATGAACTGTCATAACGGTCAGAGAGTATGAAGTTTGAAAGGATTTTTCCTTTCAAACTTCATACTCTCTGACCGTTTAGGTTTATGACGTCATAATTCATACGGGCAAATTGCCTCCATATTTTTAGTTTTTGATCATTTTAAAATCGCCATAAGCTTAAAAATAAGTATTCATGAATGTTTTCTACGTATTTTCAGAAATAACATTTTACTGCAAGCGTTACATCATTTATGTTGACTACAGGAATGTACCCAATTACGCATCTGTCGCGCTAATTTTGAGAAAATGAATAAAAATATAAATGGTAAAGAAAGTCAGGTCATATTAAATATATTGTAATGATAAGTACTGTATGGTTAATAAAAATGGATAGAACTTTACCTTGCCGTATCTTTTGGAATGCAATACCATTGATACGTATGTTTTTAGGTGTACGTTTACATCCCCAGCCGTCATGGAACCTGACCCGAACAAGCTGGATACACCAGGGGGCTATTTATACGAAGTGACACGCTCTGGGATGGAAGAGGAGGGCCGCAAGCGATCGACCACAAAGAACCGATTATGCAACCTTTAGCCAATATTCGAAGTTAGGTGAGTTGGGATAGAGCAGCGGGAATGAGCGTTGATGAGTAATCGCGTGCTCTCGTTGGCGTTTGCGTGTTACTAATGTTTTTAGATCTCGATTTTAAAAACAAAATTCAAATCTCCGTCTTCCGATCACCCTCAATAAATATGCTCCTCCTACTAAGTAAAGGAAGTTTTAATTAAGGGTTTGGGAAATATGTTGCTTGTGTGCAGCTATGTCGAATTTATTATAATTATTTAGCTTATAAATTGTATGTTTTTGTTTATCCATCTTTTATTTTAGAACTTTACTGCTGCGTAAGTAAAAGGAGCAGAATAGATCTACCGCCTAATCGGACATTGCGTAAGAAAGGTAGACTGGAGGCCGTAGCGTTGAAAATTACTCGCTACGCTTAGGATTCTAACTTAGAATCGCTCACTAAGCTCGTGATTCAATTATAGAATCCTTCACTTTGTTATTGAAAGTCAGCACTCGCTACAAAAAACTAATTTTGATCTCTTGGTACACAAATACATTTCCTGTTTTGCCTTGGTACACAAATTTACGCGATCCGGACCCCACCTCACGAAAGTCATGTTTGGGTGGTAGATGTTTAGCAAAAAAAATGTTTTTCTCGAATCGAACAGGGGTTTATTTTTAAAATTCGTTTTAAGCACATTATGGAATAAGTACCTACTTACATAATTCCAAAAATAGCAATATTGTTCTCATTATTAATTTGATCTCAGTTTCAATATGTAATTTTATGTAACGCAAAGCATGATACAGGCAATAGGCGCGCATCAAAGCTCTTAACATTTTCGCAACCGACATATTCGTAGCGCTACGCTCGTAGCCAATATATATATATATATATATATATATATAACATAGAACACAAAACTCGTAGCAAGCAAGTTTTCGCTACATACGAGCGAAAACTTGCTTGCTACGAGCAGAGCGCCCTCCGAGCTGGCTTGCGGTCGTGAATGTGTTAAGACATTGACTGAGAGGCTGTCAATGCTAATCTGAGCGCGTTATTACCTATGTCAAGCTATATTAAAGAAAACTGCAAGCGCAACCATAATATCTAAGAATTATTTTAGCTCAATAACTTTACTTACTATAATAATCCTTTATTGTATTAATAAGAAGAACTTAATAAGAAGTCTTACTACTTTGTTAATTTAGCCCAGTTCATTAATGCGCAAATAATATAAACGCATTTTAAACTTATTATTCTTAGCTTTCGCTGAAAGTCTGAATTGTAACGTTCCTAATAAGCAGGTTAAATTATGGTATGTAATCAGTTAATATTTTTAACCTTTTTACCGCCACGAGTTACGAGCACGTCGTATCGTAACCTCAGCGACCAGGGTTTGGTTCCATAAACGCTTGTAACTGGTATTACAAGCGGAAATCTTTTACCAACAACATGAATTAAATAAAGGCATCCGATTGTTATACGCTTGTTACAAGCTTTTGAGAAACGGGCGCCATCAAAAATATTTTCCGTTGTCATAATCAGCTAGAAGTCTCAACACACTTAGATACTGAAAACTCAATATTTTTTGTCGTAATATGAGATCGTTGGCGCGTAATGTAGGATTTTTAATTAGCTGGAGTAAACTGACAGGTGTCAACGTGAATATTTCGTTGTTTAGAAAGAATTTTACAAAAGTAAGTATATATGAAAATACGTGTAGCCGGTGATATTATAGTAACTTTTATTCATAAGCAACACTATATTTCTGCCATAATGAAGTAATCACGGTCGACGTGTGTCCGTTAACGTCAGTTTACTCTAGCTAATTAAAAATCCTACTTTGGAGCATTTTCACAGCTGTAATCATAAAACGACTTTGGCGGTGATTAGGTTAAAAAGATACCTGTCTCTTAAAGTGTATTTTAAAAGAACTTGATATATTCGCATCACTTTTTGGAGTGCAATTGCTTTACATGTATTAGGGATGAAATGGTTTTGTGTGCACTTAGTTATCGGTCCCCTAAATCTTCCTTAAAATCGAGGCTTTACGCTTTTCTTTATTATATGGTCTGAGTATTTACGAGTGGAGTAATTCGCTGCCACTATTTAATAAAGTCACTGTCAAATTATTAGAATTACATTTTACTGCCGACTATACTAGTTACTCGTCGAGACGATTCTTAAAACCACAAACTCTGTAGGATTGTGTTATTATATTACAGAGTTCCTTTGACCACCTTTCGGCTCCATCATTTGATCAGCTCGATGGTATAGTGCATTGTCACCGAACTTACAAGCCAAATTGTATCATACGAAAAACGAGAAATGCGTCAAATTTTAATAGCAAGATTTGACCCATACATACAAAGGGCAAGTTAAATAAAAAGCGTTCAGATGCGTATTTACCATAAGCTCATGAGGGTCATGGCCTAGAGTAGCACGCCCGTGTAATAATAAATAATTAACTTTATTCTGTAAGTAGGCCGAAAGGACACACGTTTTACAAGCAGAGTCTAACGTCGTGTGGAGCGCCTTACCGCATAATTAAGGTTGCAAGCTGCCCCTCACCAGCGCCGGTTCTAGCCCTCAATCAAAGTACTGTCCTTTAGTAGTGCCCTTTAGTCGCCTCCCAAAGGATTAGATAGATTTTTTTTCTTCTCATTTAACATTTGGCACCTCCCTAGAGCAGCCGCTTCATTCTAGAGCCTCACGTTCAGCGTACAGGGTGGTAAAGTGTTCTAGCTCGGGCGTTAAATTTTAAAATACGCCTCTACGAGAAAAAGATGACCAAGGTTGGAAGTTTTTAGAAAATTGAAGTTCGTAATGCGGCATCCCTTGCCCGTCTCATGTTAATCTATATTTGAGTAAGTGGGACGGAAGGATACAAACTTCGGAGTAGACCCTCTGGTGGCAATAATATTGTGGAATCTCATTGGCTCTTTTTGATTCAACTTTCAGCAGCCGTAAAACTCAATTGCCTTTATATTATCAGTATTATATTAACTTTATGTCAATCAGTATGATTTCAATTCTAACTTTATAACGAATTTAGGTAGGTATGTCTTTATTTTATAGGGGACCTATCCTGTGATGTTAGTGCTAGTAATGCTAGATTTTTTTTTGTGATAAACGTACGACTTAGGTTTGTGGTGGTGCATTATATAAATTGTAATCCTATTTTTATATACATAACAACTGCATATTTAACGGTCATTAGGTATGCTTTTAATCTCAATATGTCAGATAACATGGTTTGTGAAATTATTGGCAGTACAACGAGCAAGTTAATTATCCACATATATTATGACCTGAATTTTGTAAAAATATTTTTGATGAACATTTACAACAGATATTATTGACGAAGAAAGAAATTCGTGCCAAAGAAGTTGTTGGATTGTTTTTTTGCCGATAATCCCCATGACATGTTTCTTCTATTGCGTTATCTCATATTCACTTGAAATATATACGTTTTTTTTTTAAATCTACGGATGTTATTGCAATACATAATATTGTAACGTTCTAAGCGCGTTTTGTAGTATACTTATTTCTATTTTTACAAAATTAACGTGACGGAGTTTTAAAATACACCTCTGTCACAGGTGTGACTTAGGGGAATGTAATTGTCGGGAAAAGACAACCCTGCTTCAGATTAGTTTAATTTTTATTTCTGATAATGTTGAAATTTTCCAAAATGTTTAATCCTTTAAACTAAAGTAAAGTATGACGAAATTAAAAGATGCACCTAATGAATTTTGGTGTACTTTAAATTCTGCACTTGTAGCCAAGATAGCGCACGTAGATAGTACACGGTGTAGATGTTCGAAAGCGTTAAAACAGAGCACTGACAGCGTTAACCTTACGAGAGTCAAAGACGGCAAATCATGTTGACGGAAAACCGTGCCCATACGCCATGACGTAATTTGCCGCTATGCAGTGCTTTAAGAGTCCCCGGCAAGCTCGGCCTCATTTCATCGTCCCAAACAAACGGAGTTCCGTTCTCATTTTAAAACTACGTGTTGGATTGTAACGAAACTTTGCATATACAATGACACGAGGTATATAGAGATATAGGCCTGTAATTAGTTTATATGGCTCCAATTTATAAAACAAACGAAATACAGCAAAAACAAGTTTTGTATGAAGAACTTAAATTCGCTGTATTTTTTTATTATGGTATCTAAAGCTACATTAACTAATTACAGGCCTGCATATACCTTAACTTATTCTAAGTACAAAGTTTCAGATCAAACTAGCAAGTAATTTTAAAACGAGAGCGTAACTACGTTTGTATGGAGAACCGAGCTTACCGTGGACTCTTAAGTTTATACTGCTTGACGTATATAAAAGGACTCTTGCTTACGAAGCTAGGCGCCCAATATATTAAAGTTTCATCACAGGGTCAAATAAAAAAATACCTAAAGGGTTAATTATTAATGTATGTTTTATGCTACACTTAATTTAATGTATATTCCTGTATCAATTGCATTTACACAACTGTCTGTATTCAATTTAATTTTGTCTGAATCTTGGGCATAATGAGACTTTACTTTTTATTGGTTTTAGTTATAAAAAAACATGCATAGTTAAAATTAAACATTCGTTGGCTATTCTATACACTACACTAGTTTATCACAGACTTATTTTGTAGTGAGATTTGTAATTGACTGTTAGAGTAATTATTATCTTAATGTATGGTACCTATTTTTATGAATAAATAGTTTGATACATTAAATGAGTTTTATTTCGGAGATAGGGGTATGGGTACCTAAGGGCATGGCTTAGAAGTTCAGAGTTGCGACCGATTGTGGCTTTATAAGGATTATTTTGTTATTTGGCTGTCCGTCTGCTTCCTCTTCTTTTTGAACGAAATCAATCATTAAAAAGTAATTTAAAATTTATAACTTACACTGAAGTTTTAGATCTTTTGGAATAGGTGTCAAAAAATAGAAGCTGATACTTCTAACTCAACACAGGCAAAGGGCACCTATTTATGTTTACGACACATTTTTAGACTCGAGGTACTGCAGTAAAACCTACACAGGGTGTCCCTCATAAAAGGGCACAACGAATAGGGATGGAACTAAACGTAATTTTATCGACATTCCATCTAATGAAAACGTGATATTTTACTCAAAGAAGGGGTTATATTTTTATGAAATAAACGAATTTATAATCCCGAATGATTGCTACCTGTTGTGTCCCAGGCAAAAAATGAATAGCCGGTTTGGCCAACGCATATTTGCGTCAGCGGTAGACAACAGATTGGCCTTTTTTTTGAGGAAATCTGCAAAGCATCGAATGCCAAATTTGGAAGATAAAAACAATTCGTAATAAAACACTCCTTATTTTTGGTCTGTAACAAGAGTTTGACCCATGTTTATGTTTTCCTTATAAATGGCTATTATTTGGTATTATGAATTAAGTAGTTTATGACTTTATTTTATACATAGACCTCCCTCTCCCTGGGCAAAAATGACACGTTTTCTTTAAATAAGATCAATGTTTAAACAAAAATTTCAAAATAAAAGGAAAAGCGGAACCCTTATAGATTAACATTGCCTAACTGTCCACATGGAAAGATTTCTTCGATAAATAATTAATTATTCTTTCGTTAATATTTCAAAATGTTGCTTAGAGAATTTACCTACATGTAAACTTTAATAAATTCTTGTGAAAGTTCCCAGAAATTTTCCAGCTTTTTGGAAACTTTCCGCAACTTGCACATCTCCGTAACAAGAAGTAAGTAACGTAAAGTATCTGCTAAAATCTCCTTTCGAAAATGATTTAAATTATTTTCGTTGAGTTGGCTGTAATGCTTTTATATTAATGAGTATAAACAATCTGTATGAAATGAATTGACATACGTTAAGTTAAGTTAGTCTTCTCTGTGGTTCGTGTCTCTGTCGTGTGATTCAGTTTGTCCAGTTCCATCTTTTGTTCATTTCTGAATTTGAATAAACTCGCTAGTTTTCAGATTGAATTCTATATAAATAATCCGCAAAAATGGCTTTACATGTACCGAGAGCACCGGGTGTACCCTCAATGATGAAAGATGGGGCACGGGTAAGATTATAACCTTACTTCTGACATATCATGTGTATCGAAAATTATGGTTTTATTATTCCTTTTTTCTAATTATTTACATTATATATTGACCATATGACAATATGTAATGGGCAATTACAATGTAAATTATAGATAACAATCATTATAATTTTGAATACTTACTTTTTTACTGAAAAAAAATAACTGCATTTTGTGTGGTGCTTCTGCAGTTACATGTTGTTTTCTCGTTCTTATAGAACTTGACTGAAAGCAATATTTATATATATCCTTTAAATTAAAAACTTACCTCTTAACATTGAGAGAAACTAACTATAAATAAAAAGACTTACATGATTTCTAGACATCATCCAAATGAAGTTTAAATAGTCATTTGTAGCATTTAGTTGTTGATTAACTTGTATTTTCATTTCATTCAGATGTTTTCTGGTTTGGAAGAAGCTGTATACCGCAACATAACAGCTTGCAAGCAGTTTGCACAAAGTGTGCGCTCTGCCTACGGCCCAAATGGAATGAACAAAATGATCATCAATCACATTGACAAACAGTTTGTCACAAGTGATGCTGGCACCATCATTAGAGAATTGGATGTAGAGCATCCTGCAGCCAAATTGATGGTCCTTGGAAGTCAAATGCAAGATGCTGAAGTTGGAGATGGAACCAACTTGGTCATAGTACTCTCCGGAGCTCTCTTGGAGGCAGCTGAAGAACTACTTCGTCTGGGTGTAACCACCAGTGAGATTGCAGAGGGCTATGAAACTGCTCTTGAAAAGTGCCTTGAAATCTTACCTGAACTTGTATGCCATGAGATTAAAGATATCAAAAATGTAGAAGCAGTTATCAAAGGTATTAAACCATCCATTATGGCAAAGCAATATGGCAATGAAGATTTTATTGCTGGCCTGGTTGCTAAGGCTTGCATTGCCATTCTCCCGGAGAAAACCACATTTAATGTGGACAATGTCAGAATTTGCAAGGTAAAATTTACTATTTCAACATACTAAACAAACAATACATATTAGATCAAAAAAACAAATTATAACACCCTAAGTTAGCACTAAGATGTGAGAGTCAGTGCTAAAATGCAGAGAGAGATTTGTTGTGTAATATAATATATTTGAAAGCTTGTGCCTATTTATTTATGTATATTTCTTCATTTAAAAAGCTGCTGAACAGATCTCAACGAAACTGACACATTGATCACAATAAGACATCAGGATAACAAATAGGTTATAAATTGCATCTCTATGTAGACGAAGTTGCGGCGACAACCATTATTACTATAAAAGTATTAATTCTGCCTATTATTTTCAGCAATCTTAAAGGTTTTTAATTTGATTTCAGATTCTTGGAGCCGGTCTCCTACAATCTGATGTTCTCTCTGGAATGGTATTCAAGCGTGAAGTTGAAGGAGATGTTAGTTCTGTTGAGAAAGCTAAAATTGCTGTATACTCATGTCCCATTGATATAACTCAAACAGAAACCAAGGGAACAGTTCTCATCAAATCAGCTGATGAACTTCTGAACTTCAGCAGAGGCGAGGAATCGCTTTTAGAGAAACAGATTAAAGAAATTGCTGATACTGGAGTTAAGGTTATTGTAGCCGGTGCTAAGTTTGGTGACATGGCACTCCATTTACTGAACAAATATGGAATCATGGCTGTACGCATCCCTTCAAAATTCGACCTCAGACGTATTGCGAAAACTGTCAATGCAACTGTGAGTACAATTTACTTTTACCATTAACTTTATACTTTCAGTCAATGTAATGGCTTCAATTAAACTCTGATTTTAAATTCAAGACCAAAATCTGGTAGTTCTTATCTTGATTATTTCATCAAATAAACATTATTTCATAAAAATATGAATGAGAAATCGTGCAACCAGTAATATTACGATAAGTTTTATTGGTAAAAATACTAACACAAACCAGTATGCAGTGATCACAGTGAAGGGCACCCGTGGACTTAAATTTTGGTCTTGAATTAAAAATCAGAGTATAGTATTGTACAAACTTTAACAATAAAGGCTGCAAGTTTTCAAGATGCATTCTAAAGACGGTTCAGTAAAATTGCTTCAATTTTCAAGATTGCCTTAATATCATCTTATATGATAATTTTATTTTAAAAAAAAATATTTGAATAATCTCTAGTCACCAGTCAATAAATTGTATTATGTGGATATTTTCACCATGCATAGACTTAGTGTACCAGTGCAATGCTTTGGGCCCAATGCCCAAGGTATATTTGGCTTAAATATTATTCATGATAATAATAGTAAATTATACAAAAAAAAATTTCATACAGGTGTTGCCGAGAATGACCACACCTACTGCTGAAGAACTTGGATACTGTGACATAGTCTCCGTAGACGAGGTCGGCGACACCCGTGTGGTTATTTTCCGCATGGAAAGCTCTGAATCACGCATCTCTACTGTTGTAATCAGAGGTTCCACTGACAACTACATGGATGATATTGAGCGAGCCATTGATGATGGTGTCAACACATTCAAGAATGCTGCTAGGGATGGACGGTATGTGTAAACAGGATGGCTTTTGGTTTGTTTTTGGGACTGTTATTGAGCTATTATTTATGTTTTGATTTTTATAATTAATATTCATGCTATGTCTATAAGGTATTTATGTATAGGCCATGTGGCCTGAAATAAATCTATTGTATTTAATTTAATTAATGACATTCTAAATTTTACATAACATACTTTACCAAGATATAGATAGTTTGCATAAAGCCAGGTTATGTTGTAATTAATTTTGGTTTAGCTGTTTCCAAGTGTATACCTTTAGCGTTTAATGGATTAAGCATGAAGCCATATTGGATATTGCCACTCCATTTGTCTCAACCTACATTCATAATCATAACGAAATAAAGCTCCGCTGGTTAGCCCCTATAAAATTTGATTAATATTTTCAATTGAAAATAGTTAACGGTAACTGTCATGCTTTTTCAGATTTGTACCTGGTGCCGGCGCAACAGAGATCGAACTGGCGCAACGTCTTCTTCAGTATGCCGATACTCTGCCGGGTTTGGAGCAATATGCCGTGAGGAAGTTTGCAGTTGCTCTTGAGAGCATTCCTAGGGCACTGGCTGAGAACACTGGTGCCAATGCCACTGAAGTTATCAACAACATCTACAAGGCTCATAAGGTATAAAATAAAACTTATTTATATTTTTGTATATCCATATTTTTACATAAATAATTTAGGTTAGTTGCAAACTCCATGTAGAAGTACTCGTGTTATAAAGTGTTTAAATTAATCATCTGTATGTTATACTTCCAAGAAATCCGTGAGGCCCGCCAGCTACCCTGAAGCATATGCATGGTTGTACCTACTGCATAGCCTATATCAGGGGTCGGCACGGCAACTTTTTGAGTCGGAAGAGTAAAAATTTACGATTAACAAAATTTCTAAGTTTTTAAAAAGCCTCAAAAAAAGTTCTTGCCCACAAATAAAATAACTTTTTGATAAAAAAACTAATCTATAGTTCATAGTTCATTTATTTTCTCAAAGATACACTTATGTTCGTCAATATGTACATTAAATATGATCGTGAGAACTAATTATTATTATTCATTAGGTGTCATTGTAACATCACAAATACATTGGTTCCAAACATCTTTATCTGTTGTATAATCTGACACTCCATAGTACGACTTCCGAGTTAATATAAGTTTAACAAGTTTCTTGAACTTATGGTCTGGAAGGTTCGTTATAGTATTAGGTATTTTATTATAAAAATGTATTGATTGCCCAATAAATGATTTCCTAAATTTTGCAAGTCGGATTCGACGTACGGCTAGCTTATCTTTGTTTCTTGTACTGAACTTATGCAGGTCACAATTTTTTGGCAAGTTTTGATAATTTTTTCTTGCGTACATGATTGCCTCGTAAATAGACAATGATGGCAGTGTAATTATGTTGACTTCTCTAAACAAATCCCTTAAAGAAGTTTGTGGTTTTAAATTGTAGATCGCGCGCACTGCTCGTTTTTGAAGAACAAATATTTTGTCTACATTAGCGGATCTTCCCCACAATAAGATGCCGTAAGACATCAGACTATGGAAATAGCTATAATAGACCAATTTGGCTGTATCTATGTCAGTAATTTGTCGTATTTTCCTAACAGCATAGACAGCTGAGCATAATTTGCTACCCAAGGAAGTGAGGTGAGACTCCCACTGCAATTTAGAATCAACAGTTAAACCGAGAAAGACTGTGTGGTCTGAAAAATCGAGAACGTCTTCCCCCAGAATCAATTTTAGTCTAGGATTTTTGTTCGGGGAACAAGTAGAGAAACGGATACATTTGGATTTTTTGGCATTCAAAAGCAAATTGTTGACTGAAAACCAATGCAAAGTTTATTGCAAAACAGAATTAATAGTGGTTTCAGCATTAGGATCATTTCTTTGCACTTTCAACAAAAGAGACGTATCACCCGCGAATAAAACCGTATTTGTCAAACCCTCCAGCTCATAAGGCAAATCATTAATGTAGGTTAAAAATAAGAATGGACCCAATATAGACCCTTGAGGGACTCCCATTTCGATCGCTAATTCCTCTGACTTACAACCGTCAACATCGACACATTGAGTTCTGTTGCTTAAATATGAGCTAAGGACACCCAAAGCCTTTCCCTTAATCCCATAATGTTTCAGTTTTGCGAGCAATGTTGAGTGATCCACACAATCAAAGGCTTTGGATAAGTCGCAAAAAACACCAATGGCGTCATGAGAATCCTCCAAGGCATTGAAAATGTATTTTATAAGACAAACTGTGGCATCCGTCGTGGAACGGCCTTTTGTGAAACCAAACTGCTGGGTATGAAAGAGGTTATTGAGGTTGAAGTGACAGCTGATTCAAAATAATTTTCTCGAATACCTTACTCAATGCGGGCAAAATTGATATGGGTCGAAAATTAGTACGGTTTTTGGGGTCACCGGATTTTAACAGCGGGATTATTTTACTACATTTCATAAGATCAGGGAATGAACCATTATCAACACATAAATTAAAAATCATACATAAGTCAGGTGCTATAATATCAATAACTGTATCGAGTAATTTCACAGATAATCCAAAAATATCCTTAGTGTGTTTCATATTTAAGGATTTGTATGTATTTATTAAGTTCACTTCAGTGATGTGATGGAAACCAAAAGTAGGCCCTTCTGCAACATTCTCCTTTAACATGTGTTCAGCTACGGTAGCATTTGAATCCAAGCATTTAGTTATTTGTACAGGAATGTTTGCAAAAAAGTCCACAAAAGAGTTTGCGACATCATTACCACAGGTTAGCATCTTATCATCAACTACTAGTTGTAATTTCGTTTTGGATGATTTTGTTTTTCCCAATTCTTCATTGATAATGGTCCAGGTTGTTTTGATCTTATTGCTTGAAGATTCAATCCTATTGCCTATATACATTGACTTGGCTTTTACGCAGACCTTTTTAAATAGTTTAGAATATTGCTTAACAAATTCAGCCAACGAGTCATTATTATTACTAAACACGGACTTTAAATTGTATAATTCAAATAGATGGTCTCGACTTACCCGAATACCAGTTGTAGCCCAATCATTAAAGTGTAGTTTCAATTTTGTTTTCACTGTTATTAAAGGAAAGGTTTCTACAAAAACTTTAGCTAGATTATGTACAAAGTCTGCGTAATAACCATCGGGCGTAGGATCAGGCTCTGACCCGTCACTGGATGAATAAACACATGTCTGTTTTAGGTTATCTCTAAAATTTTCAATTTTTTTATTAGTAATGGGCCTACAATCATACGTACTTGGAGCATTATGTTCTCCGAGCAGCTTCAAGGTGACCAATTGACCTGTATGATCCGATCGTAAACAATTTATTATATGCTTGGATTCGCATTTGTCGGTATAAGAAATGTTATTTATACATGTTTTAGAACTAGCAGCTATCCTGGTTGGATCCTTAAATAAGTGGTATAGATTAAAGCATTTAAACAAATTAATTAATTTCTTGCGTTCAGGAGTATTTTTTAAGAGGTCAACGTTAAAATCCCAGAAACGATTACATGTTTTACACCCCGAATCGCACGTTTCAAAACTTCCTCCATTATTTTTTCGAATGTCTCGAAATTACTCGCAGGAGGACGATATAAACAATGCTACCCAGTACCTAATACGGAGTTGCATTGTTGTGGCTGTTATAAAGTAAACCTAAAATCCAAAACTAATTTTCAGGAAGGCAACAAGAATGCTGGTTATGACATCGATTCGGAAAACAATGGCGTATGCGACACCAACGAAAAGGGTATCTTGGACGCTTTCGTACTCAAACAGTGGGGCATGAAATACGCCGTAGGAGCAGCCACCACAATCCTCAAGGTTGACCAAATCATCATGGCGAAGCGGGCGGGCGGCCCCAAACCCCGGCAAGCACAGGGCAGTGATGACGAATCTTAATACTAACTCACTACTTTACAACACAAAAGTATTTTACTTTAGCAATACAACTGCATTTTACGTTCATAACTTTATATTAACAATGATTTTCTAAGTTACAATTATTAGCTTATCAGTGTGCTAATTTATTATTCACATGTTCACTGCGGCTAAAGTTAACTTGCAGTTAACCATGTAGAACAGTACAGGGTCTAGGTGACCCCGTATGGGGCACTCTGGAACCACGGTGAACGTGTTAAATATTAAATTACTTCAGGTAATTTTGTGTCACTTTAAAATGTCATGTTCACCAATGCTAAGTCTGTATTATGTTATATCAAACTAATAAGTTAATGATTGCGAGAGCTTAAAATTATATGTATTGGTCTCTATGTCACAAAAAATTGCTTGTGACGCTACATTAATAAAATAAATAAATTCTTACTTAAGTAATGTTGTTGTTCTTTATGGTTATTCTGATTTCCATTATTGCACAGTCAGCATGAAATAAATTGTAACACCCGAAATGCCAAATACCTGCACATCTTTTGTTTTTATCGACCGTAATTTACATTGTGTTGCTGTATATTTGACACTTAGGACGTTACAGGCTATTTAATACTGACATTAATCATAATTTTAGCCGAATACTGCTAGAAATACGCCTATAAAAGAACGCCACCCTTATTGGTCTGCATCCGACACGATCCTGTACCCATCACCATCTATCCTTATGGGGATTGGGGAGCCGTCTCAATCTGCGTCTACCGAACCAATACATGGTCTATAACGTAGTGGTTATACTTTCCTTGATATGGTAGCCATTCACCAATACGTTGTAATTGATGACAGTTCAAATCAGCTTCTTTATAAAGCTTCATATCAGGTGCACCTGTAACAGTAAACAAATTTTGCAGGTGTAATTTGACCCACTCGGTTTCCGATCGAGCTAAAATTTTACATACTTGTGTAAGTTGTTAGGTGACAATACAAGATTATGACACCATCGAGCTGATCTGATGATGGAGCCGGAAGGTGATCATCGGAGCTCTAATAAAATAAGGCAATCCTATCAAAGTTAGGGGTCTTCGAGTTGTCTCAGTGAGTAGTTGATACGAGGGGCGGCTGAAAAGTTCTAAGCCTAAGATATATCAAGATTTTATGTGTTAGTGGTACTGGGCACTAGAAAGGCCAATTAAAAATAGAATATATTAAATAAAACATGGCATATTTTTGGTATTATGTTTGGAGATCTTCAACTGCAAAGTTCATCAGGTGTGAATTACCAACGAGTATTGCGAAAATTGAGCACTATGCTGTAAATAAGTTTGTTACAAATCACTGCAGTGTATTTTAAAGGCAATGGTTATTATTTTCGGTGCCTCGGGACCTTCCTATGCCACGGTCAAAAAGTAGATTCCTAGAAAACGTAGAACTTGGACAGGAGTCGTTCGAAAACGACCCCTGCTTAGGACGGCCTCTGGAGAATACATAGAAAACTATAATAAAATTATTAGTTATATTCTCCTCGTCCCTTCTATCTCTTAAGATCCACGATGTATCTAATGATTCTTATTTTTCTAACTAGATCCATTACTCGTAAGTATGGATCTAATGAAACATTATTTCGCACCTGATACGTCTTTGTACCCAGCTGCGAGAAATGGATGTACAGAGAATATTTCTCTCAGTAGATACATTGCCCATCACTGGAATATATCTAGGGAGAGTAATTTCTCAATAGATCCATTTATTCAGTTGTCCATGTATCTAACGATATCACTTTTCTCACAAGATACATTTTATGAGATCCATTATGGATCTGGTGAGACTTTTTTCTGACTAGATCCATTAGTTCGCTTGATAATGGATCTGCTGAGAATATTTTCCCTCTACATCCATTTACTGTGATTCGTTATGGATCTTGTGAGACTTCTGACTAGATCCATTAGTTCGTTTGATAATGGATCTACTGAGAACATAATCTCGCTAGATCCATTTACTCTGACCCCATATGGCTCTGGTGAGACTTTTTTCTGACAAGATCCATTAGTTCGCTTTATAATGGATCTGTTGAGAATATTTTTCCATGAGATCCATTTGCTCTGATCCCATATCGATCTAATAAGACTTTTCTCTTACTAGATCTACGTGTCTCATAGACTACGTCGTCAATTCTCTTTTGATATAATGTTGAATTGGCCACATATACAATAACCATGACAATAAAAACCGGAACTTGTCGCTGCTACTTGTCATACAGATATCTATTTACTTAGGACTGTAAACTAAACTGAATAATGCATGAATTAAAGTTCATTAAGAGTGGACGTGGGACGTTCTCTTGTTTGAGGGCATAGGTTGCATGCCGATGTAAAATACAAGAAAGGGGCTAGTTAGGTATACAAAGGAAAAATTGGGGTAGTCAATACTTTTGGCTAAGGCTGTACGTGACTATGAAAACAAAAAAAGTTAAATGAAAATCAATAAGCTTTTTTTAATAAAGTTTTTTTTACAAAAACGTTTTTTTACGTAAAATTAAAATGACAAAATAATATTAATAACTAGAAGGTGCTTGCAATTTCAGTCGCGGAAGAGAAAAAGTCATAGCCCCTTTATTTCTTCAGCGTAGTCGGGTAAAAAGTATCTTATATTCACCTGGAGATACCCAGCTACTCGTGTACCAAAAATTGTTGGAATCGGTTGAGTCGATTTTGCGTGATGAATCCATAACGACACATACAAACATACAAAAAATCCAAATAAACACATTTTTCGTTTTAGTGACCTCTGAATAGTCCGTTACAATCATTTTTTTGAAAATATCTTCATGTACCGTCATTTCATTTTTATAACTTTATAATAATACCTATAGATATTCTATAGTATAGTTTTAATTTATAGTAATAGTTTTAATGTTTAGTGTGAATTCTTTATTATTGTAATAATTCAATGTAAATAAAGTAATTCCTATTTAATAGGTAGATTGGTTATGATTATGACGCCAATGATTGAATATAATAATGTCTATTAACTCATTTCACTAAATTTAATTATTGAACAATTTATAGCTAAACAGATTTAAAATTCTGTATAATCCTCAAGTACATTTTGTACAACTTCTCATTAGATCCATAACAACTTGTAAGATCTACTGAGAAAAACATTCTCCATAGATCCATTTCTTGCGACAGGGTACCAAAATGTATCAGAAGAGAAAAAAAAAGTTATTTGATCCATACTTTCGAATAATGGACCTAGTTAGAAAAAAAAATATCATTAGATACATCATGGATCTAATGAATGGATCCTAAGAGAATGATTGTCCTCATCAGCATCGCAGTTGGAGACAATGCTATGAGACCTGAGTTCGAGAAGCTTTGAAGTTGCTCTTGCAATGAACCGTTTAAAAAAGAAAGGTAATGACCATCATCACAAAAGGGAAGATTGAGGTGGATGGGCAAGTCATACACTATGTCAACGAGTACCTGTATTTAGGTCAATTAGTTTCTTTCAGCCAAAGACAGGATATTGAAATCGAAAGCCGGATCCAAAACGCTTAGAAACGCTGGTCTATGAGATAATTACTGAAGGGGGACCTTCATTTACCTTTTAAACGAAGACTTGTTTATTCTGCCTGTCCTTACCCTTCTCTATGGTGCCCAGACCTGGTCGCTTACCGAATTGCAGTAGACCAAATTAAAGGGTTGTCAGAGAGTCATAAAGTGCAGTTTTTGAGCGAGTGTCGATCGAGTTGTGGATCAACACTCGCTCAAAAACATGCGTTGTCGATGTTTGCGTAACGATCGCCAGGCTTAAATGGGACTTGGGGCAGGCCATGTACGCCGTATGCATCCACAGAGGTTGGCTAAGACGGCCACAGAGTGGATGCCCTAGGACGGGCACCAAAGAGGTGGCGGTGGACCAAAGAGGAGATGGCGGGATGACTTGGATGCATATCTCAGTGACTGGCCAAATGTCGCTTTGAATCGGGACGACTGGAAATCTAGGGGGATGCCTTTGCCACCAGTGGGACACTACATAGGCTGAAAAATAAGCCGGTCAAGTATGAGTCTGACTCGCGCACCGAGGGTTCCGTACAAACTTTCACTTATTCCGGCTTAACTTGCAGCTTGAGTTAAGTTTGCCTCTGGTATCTATGGCGTCACATACAAATGAGGTGCAAACTTAACCATAATTTTTGGTGATTAAAAAAAGTAACACAGGCAGACATATGGTTATAATTTTCGTGTAATATTCATATTAAATTACATAATTCAAGAAAATTCCAGATTTTTCGCTTGGTAAAGGGGTAAATAATAGAACTTCTTTATAATAAAAACGAATCTATAGAGCCGCAAGTTGCCGACCCCTGCACTATACTTCTGTGGCTCGGTCGAATGCGTAAAGGCACCACTTAAAAAAAAACTGTTAGTGTTTTATTCTAGTGTTATAAATTTGTGTAAACTAATAGCATTAGTCACGGCCTTCTAGATCCGAGTAATTCTATCCTTTACATAATTTATTAATAAAACCAAATTACATAAATATTAAATCCTTTAATATCATAACAACCATACGATTACATTTAAATCAAAACCACTTTTTATATTAATTGTCTTTCAATTGTTCTAAAATCACCGCCTTTCGTTTGACCGGAAATGATTAATGCATAGACAACATACGTTGCGCTGTCACTATTTCTATTCGAAAAATCCATGTTATTGACAATTTTGTTGTTGGAGATCGCGAGTGCAGCAATTTGAGTTGACTAAAAACATTCCGCATTCTTCTTGAGCACCTTGAATTATCAAGTAATATCGATAAATATCAGAAAAAGAAAACGAAAACAAGGGCTGTAGAACTTTACAATGTCGTCTTATAAGGTCAGTTCTAATTTGATATTTTGTGCTCCTTGTTATATATTATATGTAATAATAATAGACAATTACGGACAAAATGTAATAAATTTGTCGCTTAAATTTAGCTTAATGTTTTAAAATATTCAGTAATAAAAAAAATATGAATATCTAAGTACCTTCTATCTCATAATCATAATTGTGTAGTGTAAATAAATATTGAAACATGAATATTTCATTGCAGCCCATTGATTCTAAACGTGAAGAATTCAGAAGATATTTAGAGAGAGCAGGAGTAATGGATGCTCTCACCAAGGTCTTAGTAAGTCTATATGAAGAACCAGACAAACCTGAAGATGCCTTGGAATATATGCGGAAACATCTAGGCACTGATGGTGGAGAAGACGAGTTGGAGATTGCCAGAGCTCGTATAGCAGAACTCGAAGCAGAAAACGCGCTTCTCAAAGGAGATTCAGCCCCTACAGAAGGTTAATTATAATTATCTCAATAATTTAGTCAAATGGTCTCGCTAAACCTGATTGTACAATGATCTCAGATAAAAATATTCTTGTTGATCCTAAAGAAATATAACTTGTGTTATAAGGAGAGTATTATTTTTGTTATGCTTTAAGTTTTGTTTAATGTGCAGGTCGCACAATAAATTTTTGGTTTCTTTTGTATGTGGTTGTTTTTATAATCCCTTCAACCTATTATGTAAATAATTTAAACCTATAATAATATGACAGATAAGTATTTTTGCAGTCTTATTTTGGGCTGGGGCTGTTCATTAAGGTTCTATATTCTATTATTCTGGCACCCATTCAAAATACACCCAGTGGATATCTATGCCGCAGGATCCAAAAGGTACCCAATATTAAAATGTGGTTTCAATGAAGTATTTATTACGCGGGCACAATTTTGTCAAAGTTGAAAATATAAAACCATTATCAATTCAATAAAGTACATAGAGCTATGTGAAAGGCAAGTTAAGAAAAATTATCAATTGCTAATTAATGTTTAATAGTTTACTGACTTTAAACTCCAGGCCGCAACTATCTAGTAACAGTCATGTTCAAAAAACAAACATACATTCAGAATAGTTGAGGATTGGGAATTAATTTCAAGGCAAGTAGTTTTTCGAGAAAAGTCAATCTGGTTTCAACCTTAAATCAGCGAAATAAAGTTGAAATTTGAAAAGCATGAAATTAATCTTACTACAGCTGAAAAAGGTTTAACTACCCCAATAGGAGAACCATCACACAGGCACCACTATTTTTGGGTTAAAATTTTACACTTTTTAAGTAGGTATTAGAAATCAGAGTTGTGATGGATAGGTAGTTACATTTTTCAAATCTACTGTTAAGTTGGAAACAACTAGGCAACTAGCACAACAATAGATTACAACTTTAATGATATTGGCAGAAATAGGTACAAAGTGCTCCTGTCGTTTTTTGCCCTAGATTCTAAACTTACCCTTTTTTTACTTACCCTTTACTTAGCCTTTTTTTCCCATCTCCCGCAAAAAAAAAAAACATTTTTAAGAGTATTGTTAGACTCTAGTAACTTATGTTATTTTTCAAAGAAACATGATCATTGCGTAATTACGTATACAACATAAACTCTGATTTTCAATTCAAGACCATAATCTGACAGTTCTCATTTTGATTATTTAAACAAATAAACATTATTAATTTGGTATCTTAAGGAGCGATTTAAATATTTTTCATCTTTACGATCTTCGCAAAATTATCTCCTTGCACCTGTTGCTTCTTCTTCCAAATTTTGTAACACTTCTTTCACTTTTCAAACGATCCGGATGTGGAATACTTTGCCGTTGGACGTAAGGTGTGCTAAATCTATTTCTGTTTTTAAGAGTCATCTTAAGCAGCACTATTTATCGCTCCCTTAAACTGAGATGTCGATGTCGTGTAGTTCCGTAAATTTTGGTTATATGTATGTATTTGTGTAGGTATATTTATATTTGTGTATATGTTTATTAGTATTTTATATTTATTTAGTAGTATCTTTGTATGTATCTGAAATGTTCATTTGTCTTTTGTTTTTCTTTCTGGCTTTAATTTATGATTTGTCTCATCTTCATGTGCACCACTTACTTAACATTGGTTGTTTACTTTGCGCCATCTTTACTACCTTAAGGTTGTCTGGAAGAAATCGCTTTTTAGCGATAAGACCGCCTGTTGTTTACCATTTCTCATACTGGTTTAGATTTAAGTGTCTGATGTTATTTTCTTTTGGTGTGCAATAAGGAGTACTTATTATTATTATTTCATAAAAACATGAATGAGTAATCGTGCAACTAGTAATATTAGGGTAAGTTTTATTGATAGAAATACCTAAACTTAAATCAATATGCAGTAATCACAGCGAATGTGCGCCCGGTGACGTTAGATTTTGGTCTTGAATTAAAAATCAGAGTATAGTGTGGATCTAAGTCGATTTATGTTATACTAGAAGATGCCCGCAGCTTCGTCCGCGGTCAGGAGAACAAGTTATAACCCATCTTTTTTCTTCAGCGTAGTCGTGTAAAAATTGTCCTATAACCATCTGGAGATACCCATGTACCAAATATAGTTGGAATCCGTTTAGCCGATTTTGCGTGAAGCCACAAGCTCAGTAGTTTTCGTTTGTGTCCCCCAAATAGCCCGTTATAATCTTTTTTTTTAATATCTTCATGTACAGACATTTCATTTTTATAACTTTATAATAGAGGACCTTAATAACAAAGGACCATTAAAACCCTCCTTCGGAGCGAGGCACCTGTTTCAGAACCCCTAAAATGGTCACATGTGACCAAAAGAGAACACAGAAAACAAAAAAAGAGGGTTGTCAACCGCCATAATTTGGATTGTGCATCCATCCATAAAAACTAGTTAGCGCTTTAAAAGTAAACTTTTAAGGATGTTTTAATTGAACAAAGAAACAATTAAGTCGTAAACAGCTGATAATAAATAAAAAGTAACTTTTAAATAATTCTTATACATAGATGGCGTTGTGAATATTAGGGAACCGTTCTTTGTACGGCTTTTGTTTTATTGGTCCTTGGTAGTGACTAGTGAAAGGCTGTCCTGTCCCTGTGGAAATATTATCAGAGTAGTTTTACAAACTAAAGAGACTTGAGTATTAAAACAAATATTATTGATTTTCGATTTATTTAATTTATGCTTCACTAGGTTATATCTTGAAAACTATTGTTACAACATTTAAACAGCAGTACTGATGAGCTCTGTGTATTTCTTGACTTTGCTGGCAACACTCATATCCACATATTTGTCAGCAATGGATACCACCATGCCTCCGATTAAGGTGGGATCAACCTTAGCTGTGAGGTGGATAGTTTCATTGCCCTTCACGAACTTCTGCAAATCAACAACAGACAAATATTGAATAAAATGTTGAATTCAGTATTTCAAGCACAGTCTGTGGAGAAATTGGTGATGCTGTCGCGCAACAAGCAATGTCACGGGTAGTTGTGTTACCCCGCCCCGGCAGGGTAGTCCTCTGGCACACCATATAAAGAACGAGTAAATAAATGCACATGTAATTTAAAGGTGGACGCACATATTATCAAGGGTGGTCTTAACAAGGGTGTCGAAAAAAGTGTTTACAGTCTAGAATTGGATTAGATCCAAGTAAGTAATGGTATATACTTATAGTAAAGTTAGAAACCAACCATGGAGTGTGGACTAACCAGACTAACATTATAAATACGAAAGTACCTCTGTCTGTTACCTTTGCACAATGAAATTTAGTAGGGAGATAGTTTTGAGAACCTGGGAAGGACATAGGATAGTTTTCATCCCGGAAATTAGCCCTTATGGAGGTGAAAATGGGGTGGAGATTTATATTATGGGGGATCATTAAAACATAGGCTATTTAGCTCTCGGTAATGCGGGCAAAACCGCAAGAAAATGCTAGGCAGATATTGGGGGTGCAAGGAGCAAGGAAGGTTGAGTACACGCAGAGATCAGATTCAAGCCCTACAACAGACGCTAATTCATCTTAATTGCTAATTTATATATATGTACTTGTAAACAAACATGCTTGTGATTGACCATTTTTATTGGACAAAAACCCATAAGTCCCATAACTACTGTTATAAAGCTGCAATATTGTAGGATGTATAATATGTGATCAGATTTGAAAAAATGCAAAACAGAGTCACAAATTAAATAGAGAAAAAGCCTAGATCTAAACAGATGGAAATGGCAAAGCTAATCATATGTGATAATGACTCCATTTTTTTGGTTAACCTATATATTTGAAGTGTCGGATCGCGTAAGTCGCTTTTTGATTGCAGTCAGTTCAATGTTTTCGGCACTAAGGCACTTGTCCAACCGCCGGCGATAAACGATGAGCTATCGGCGATTATCTCGCCCAAGAAACTAACAAAAGACAATCGCTCCAGTGTAAATAAAAGAGACAGATATATCCCACCAAAAACATTCTGTAAAAAACTAGCCAAGTCTCGATGGAGCTGCTTGTTTATCTCTAAAAAGTAATGAAATCTAGACAAAGTTGTGCAAAGTCTAAGGTTCTTTACTGCGATTTTTTTATTATTATAGTTAATGTTGTGTGACTTGGCAGTTGAAGGGGACACAAGGGTACAAAACCAGGTGCTCCATGACACCATTGCACCAATCGTTGACGGTCGGACGTATGCCGTGCCCCCTGATTTATAGTTCGTTGCTGGCTGTTCACACTGCCGGCGCTCTATCTCTCTCTTTTATTTACACGGGAGCGATTATCTTCTGTTCGTTTCTTGGGCGAGAAAATCGCCGATAGCTCATTCATTGCTTACTCGCCGGTCTGGGACAAGTGCCTAACCATAGTTCACAGCTCACTGGCTATGTGAGGTTAATGAGTCTAGATTCACAGCATAAAATAAGTGAACTTATATTTGTTACTACAATAATTATCATTACAATTCTGTACCTCAGTTGGTAAAAACTGCACTCTTATAAGATTATTCTGTTGTTTGTCTATCAATCTGTACAAGTATAAACATTTTTTTTGTTATTTCCATTATTAATCCAGGAACAGTAAAATTCTTGCAAGAATTTCTTTTGTGTATAGAAAATGTCCAAAAACAATTTAACTTGTAATAAATGATAGGAAAAATATATTAGGATTACCATAATCCAGAAGAATGAAGAAATACAATACCTTGAGAGCAGCTTCCAGGCTCTGCTTCTGAGCAGCGTCTAAGGGCTTGGCAGTCACCACCTCACAAGTGACCTCTCCGCGGTGAGCAGACATCATGACCTTGAAGGCGTTGATCACAGCCTCTAACTTGTTGAGGCGGCCATTTTCGGCCAGCAGGCACAACAGGTTGCCGGTGGCAGGGGATAAGTTGATCTATAGAAGCAAGTCAATTTTGATAATAAATAATATTGATTCCTGATGTTGTGGACAGCGTTGTAGACCGTAAGATAGTTACGTACATAATTTTATTACATATTAATAAGTGATGTCAAAGAGAATATCAAGTAATATTTTTGATAGCAAAATAATAAAAATATTGGTAACTAGTAAATCAGTAATCCAATTAACACATTATGTACCATTATTTGGAACTGAATGCTTTAAGGCTTGTAGCATTTAAACCTTGTTTTTCATTAACTAAATGGTTGAAGTTAAAGCCCATACCATTATAACCTTAGCCTCCTATTAGGATATTGTTTTACCTTGCCGGCAACATGTCTAAGTCCCTCCACCTTAAGAGACCTCTTCAAGGTCGGGTTAATGATGAACTCCTTGAGTTTCGCGTCGGTTTTTATGCTTTGCTGGAACGAGATAAGTTCCTTTTCAACCGCGTCCAAAGCCTTGTTCTTGGAAGCTGCAGAGTACAAAGCCGTCGCATATCTACCCTCCAAACCAAATACTTGTACAGGAGGCTTGACGAGCTGAGCAGCAGCAGATGATGTGCTCAGGGATCGCACCTAGAAACATTACGTAATTTAATAAATGTCATAAAGGTTATAAACACATTTTAATTGGAATTGCGAAAAAAACAAGAATCTTACCAGCATATTGGTCTTGGTCAAAGACATGATTTCAGTGTAGGATTTGGTGTAATTTGATTTTTAAATTCACCAAATGCACTATGCGATCGAAGGAAAAACTGTTCGATCCACTCACCGCTACTGTCAATCAACGGGACGTTCGGATTTTGACACTTTATCATTTTCGAAACACGAGCTTTAATGTGTGTCTTAAATAGCTTCGTATTTTAGTACATTTTATATCACGTAAATATAATTTCGTTTCCAATAAAATAAGTCCAAGTTCGTTTCAATATTTTATTGAGACTTTTATTTTGGTACATACCGGATTAGGTCCGGTTATACCTATTTGCTTGTCAATCAAAACGTCATTTGGAATTGAAAGGAAACGGGACGGGGCAACTATGACGTAAACATAAGAGCGTGCGAAATATTTCGTTTTAAATTCTTGAACCCGCTAATGGATATTTAAGTTCTATAAACAAAACTGTGAATCCAGTTCGTCTCTATTAGTAGTGTTGATTTATCAGCTTTTTGTTTGATTCAGTGGTTATTTCTCTCAAAATTGAAAGTAGGTAAATATGTCGCGCCAAGTGGATACAAATGTTGCTCGCTTACTCGAAGGTTTAGGATTGGAAGGTGAAGATTTCTGTGACTTTACAATCGCTGATCAAAATTCTGTTGCGGAATCTCAAGGCATCACACCCACAACGCCATCTAACTTTAAACCGATACTTGGGGAGAACGTTACTTACGTTGTGGCTTGTGTTATGATTAACGAGCGAAATGAAATATTAATGATGCAGGAAGCGAAAGAAAGTTGTGCTGGTAAATGGTACTTGCCTGCCGGTCGTATGGAGAGAGGTGAAACAATTGTGCAGGCCACTATAAGAGAAGTTCTTGAAGAAACAGGCCTACACTGCAACCCGACTTCATTGCTGGTTGTGGAGACCGCTGGAGGCATGTGGTACAGGTTTGTGCTCACGGCGGAAGTCACAGGAGGGGAGCTCAAGACACCAGCTAAGGCAGACAAGGAATCATTACAAGCAAAATGGATTTCAAATCTACAAGAAATAACTTTGAGATCTAATGATATTTTGCACCTGATTGAAAGAACACAACTATACAAACAAGGTCATCCTCAAAGATGGCATAAAAATATCTTACCTGCTGCCATTCCACACATCAAAGACTTACTGAGGTTGATAGTAGTAATTAAAAGGCGAAGTACAAACAGGCTCCATGTGTTGTTGAGTGAAAAAACGGCTATACATTTTCCAATGTGTGAAATTAATCCGGCCAAGAGTGTCCACTCAACACTGAGGAGGTTTATGGTGGAGATGTTTGGAGCTGATGTGGGGCAACACCGACCCCTGGGCTTGCTTAATGTTGAAGCCGATCCCTCTAGTGACGGATGCTGTCTCACACTGTTGGTAGCATTCAGGCCTCCCCTGGAAGAAGTGCCTCTAATTGGAAAGTGTGCTTGGCATGAGTTGTCACCGGATTCCGAAGATCAATTGCTTTCTATAATAACAAAAAAAAATTCTACGGTAGAATTGCATGTTGTTCGTTGAACCATATGACAAGATGAACCATAGAAATAGGAACAAATATTTCAAATACCTAACTGCTTTCGACAATCTAGAACTAGATGAACACTGTTATACTTTTATCAAGAATACTCAACATATTTTAATTTAATAATTTGTTTAAACCTATTTTAACCAACTGTATTAATAACAGACTAACTTGTTTTAAGTTGAAGCAATATTTAAAATTACTTCATATTTTAGTGGTATGGGTTGTATCATTTTTTATCCATAAATGCTATGTAAAGGCTAACCTTAAAATATATAAGCTTAAAAATAAGTGAACAATTAACAGCTGAAAAATATGTCATGACTTTATATTAAGAAAGAAAGAAAGAAAAACAGTTTTTTTACCATAAGTTACAAATGACAAAGAAAGAACAGTGATTTCCACACTAGGCAAGGCCTGTTTCGTGGAATTCAGTACCAAAAGAGTTACCATAATAATGGTAGCTACCATAATATTATATTGTCATTTCATACTTTTCAGTTGGTTCATTTTTACACATGAACTGTACAGTCAGCGTCAAATACTCTAGCATGCTAAGCGCCAAATATATTGTCACACATCTTTATGCCCATAAAAAGAAAGAAGAAAGATTTGTGGTGATATTTTTGGCACTTTGGATGTTGGATGCTACAGACTATTTAATATTAACTGTACAGATTGTTCCATGCTAGAAGATGTATTGCAGGTCAAAATTAATAAGTTATGCTTTTAAAAAAGAATAATTGATAAAATTATTGCATTATGTATAAGAATGTAACAAAGATTATTGTACTTATACTTAAATTTAGTTATGTACTGACACATTCCATTTTAAATTGACTCTTATTATTTTATCATTTAAGCATGCTATGCGTGTTATATAGATCTGATTTTGTTTTATAAATTTTAGTCACAAATTTAGTGGCAGCTATAAAGTAATATTGGGCCTTATTGGGTTTAGGAAGTGCGAACTGTATTCTTAATTATAAAAAAAGTCTACTGTGTGTACATCACAAGAAATAATATAAATAAACTCTGACTGTTATAAGGTACCTGACAAAGTAAGAAATAATTATTATGTTTAAATAATTATAGTAATACAATGTGTAATTTTTAGATAACTCAGATACGCGGTGGGCCTATACCTGGCAGGCAGGGCCGCATATAGGGCCGGGCGACCCGGGTGGACGCTTGGGGCGCCAGTCTCAGAAATGTCGGCTGTAATGGGGCTAGGGCGCCTGCTGCACCGCTCAGTTTATGATTCGCTCAGGGTGCCTAGATGATTAAGCTCGACCCTGCTGGCAAGTAGGTATATTGTTTATTATTAAAGCGCGTATTACACTTGTCCTAACTAGAATGCTAACGACAGGGAAGCAGCAATACGTGAGAGTGAGACGTTTTAACTCTCCTCCTCTCCATATGCTAAATGTATTTTAACTCAAGTGTAATTCGCGCTTTAACTGTGGACTCACACACACGAATTTTAGTTTCTCTGTGCGATATTGTTTTTGTCACTAGTTCATGTATTTAGTACGCTAGAAACCTATTGGACAATATTTGTAAAATTTGTTATAATTAGTAATATGGTACACATGTATTCATTTTTATCTTTTTTATTTTAATCCATCAAGGGACATCACAGGCTATTTACTTTAAACTGTAACCAATAGTATTTTTATTTTTAGTATAGGTTTATCTAATCTTTTTGTGCTGGGTACTTGTTAATTTTATACACTTTTATATTTTACAACATATAATAAAAATGTTGAAAGAAACGGTCATTTCAATATTTTATCGCTCTGTTTTTCTGTAGTTTTTTCCGCAAAGTCGTGTACGATTATCTCGTACAACACTAGTATTTTATTTAATACTAGGGGATGCCCGCAACTTCGTTCACGGTGGAGAATAAATCATAACCCCTCTCTTTTTCTTCAGCGTAGTCGAGTAAAAAGTATCCTATAACCATCTGGAGATACCCAGCTACCCGTGTACCAAATAATAATGAAATAATGATCTTTATTCTGTAAGTAGGCCACAAGGGCACTTTTACAAGTCTGACTCTATGGCGTTTCCCAAGAGGAGACCACTGAAGAGAAGAAAGTTAAAACAAACTCAACAGTCAGTCATTTTTTCGAAATAACTCTTATATATATTACAATATTTGTACTTAGCCTATCCTAAATATATGTTTTGAGTATATAAACTCAATGCGTAGTTCTTCAAGAATACATATCAAAACTTATAAAAGTAAAAAAAATGTAGAATATAAAGAAGCAAAATAGTGATTTTTTATTTAAAACAACTTACATAAGTTTGATATGCCACCTTATAAGAAACGTGTCCCGATAAAAGTAAATTATTTGGTTTCTGTTTTGGGCCATGCATTTTTGTCTGTTAAATAGTCCTCTACCCTATAATAAGCCTTTGCCATTAGGGACTCTTTTAAGTACTTTTTGAGAGCTGGAAACGATAATTTTAAAGCATCATCTGGTAGCTCATTATAAAAATGTATACATTGGCCTACGAATGATTTGGCTACTTTATAACGCGGAACTTTCTAATAGCGATTTTGTTTTTATTTCTAGTATTAAAATTGTGGATATCTGATTTCTTAGTAAAAGACTAGGTTCTTAATAACATAAATAATATTCTCATAAATATATTGGGATGCTACGGTTAATATGTTGATGTCTTTAAAAAGTTCTCTTAAGGAGTCACGGGAGTTCAGCTTATATATAGAACGAATCGCTCTTTTTTGTAAAACAAATATGGTCTGTATGTCAGCTACAAAAATAGTTGAAATCCGTTTATCCGATTTGGCGTGATGAAGCCGCAACGGCACATACAAAAAGTCCAAAAAAATATATTTTTCTGTTCATTGACCCACAAATAGTCCGTTACAATGTTTTTTTTTTAAATATCTTCAATGTACAGACATTTCATTGTTACAACTTTATAATAGTACTTGCTTCTGCCCGCGACTTCGTCCGCCTTAAATTCATTTATCGCGGATAAGGGTGTTTTCCGGGATATAAAGTAGCCTATGTCCTTCCTCTGGACTCAAACTATCTCCATACAAACTTTCATTATTTTTTTTTAGTTTAAGCCTGAAGAGGTAACAGACAGACACACTTTGACATTTATAATATTAGTATAGATACATGGGTGGCGATGATGTACTTCAAAGTAGGGAAGTGTCGTCTCTTAAAACTTAGTTTTAATATCCTCTTTGGAGCACGTCTAAAATATATTGTCACTAACAAGACCTACGAATATGAACATTGCTACCGACATAAAAATTCAGAAAAGTGTACACCCCTACATGAAATAATGACGTGGACATATTGGATTAATTGGAGTTTGATATTTATCAACTCTTAATGTCTTTGTGCTCACATCTGGCCAAAATAAGAAGTATTTTTTCTAAAAGATTTCACTTTCTAAAAGATTGACATGTAAGGGTGAAACCGCGCTCGTGAATTTAGACGTTTTTGTGCGTAAAACTGCGTATTGCTCCACAAAATCTATTGTATCGTGTGTGAAACAAGTTGAGTTCGTTGTGACAGTGTTATTTATGCAGTAAACTCAGTGCTCTTAACATTAACACTTGAAAACACACGCATTTGACAGTGATCCGACAATATATACCTACCCTCATATATTTTGTCATTGAGTGTTGCCAGTACAATTGATTTAAAAACGGCCAAAAACAATGAATCCTGCAAATAAAACCGCAAGTCCGTCCACAAGTAGAATTGGTACACATATTAGTGGTAGTACACAAGAAAAATGTACAAAATGCAAAAAATCGCCATCAGATAAAAAGCCGTCGATTAACTGTGATTCCTGCAAAAGGTTATTTTGTGGTGACTGTCATGGCCTTTCGCCTACCAAGATCAGAGTGCTTGAGTTAAAGACGGTCATCCGCGTTATGACCTTCTTGTGTAGCGACTGTAAGTCTGCCATGGTACAACTACCAATGATCATGAAAAAGCTGAATGAACTTACCGATGAGGTTCACAAACTGCGTATGCGACAGAGCATGCTTGCAACCGAGTCGGCAGTCCAGGAAATAACAAAGAGGGCAAACAGGGCCAATAATATCATCATCTATGATATTCCAGAATCCACAAGCGAAGAAGCAAACGAAAGAAAAAATCAAGACTTGAGAGTACAAAAATAATAGCAAGTGTATCGGGCAAAGTGAGCTGCACCGGCATAAAAGCGTTTCGCCTTGGTGCTAAGACTGCTAGAGCAGACTCGCCACGCCCACTCAAGGTTATCCAGCGCAGAAAAAGTGACGCGCTAGAAGTACTCAGTAATAGAAAGAAACTGTCAAAACCTATGTCAGTAAAAGCTGATCTTACACCCCTGCAACAAGAATACCTTCAGCATCTAAGGGATGAACTTAACAAACGTATAAGCGATGGTGAAAAGGACATCACCATAAAATTTGTCCGACGAAATCCAATGATCGTGGAGGTTAAGTCTCAAAAAAACTATTAAAATCTGCTAGCACGAGCTACAGGCGTGTTGATGTTAGCATTAAGTCTTCAAACGACACGCATACTCTAGTTGAAAAACGTTACCGACACTTCTCACAATCACCATACTATACACAAACATACAATCTGGTACTTCTAAACTGGACCTTCTCATTACAAGAGTGAACTCGCTAAACTCTACTCTCATTGTCATTACTGAAACTTGGCTTAAACCAAATGTACCTGATTCGATGATAAAAATACCTGGTTATGACTTATACAGAGACGACCAGATTGACAAACGAAGTGGTGGGGAGTGGCTATATATGCTGCGAATAAAGCAAATTTTATGGCAACAAATTTGAACACCAACTACATCACAAAGAATTCGTCTTCTGAATGCTTTTTCCTGGATGTGGAAATTGGTGACTGTAAGTTTTTATTGTGTTGTGTATACAGAGGCCATGTTTCAACACTAGATCAAGACAATATAGTACTCAGACAACTTGGCCGAGCTTCCGAGTCAAATGTGGTAGTAATTATGGGAGATTTTAACTATGGTGGTATTAAATGGCCGCTCGAAGACACCAGATACACAACACCAAAAGAAGACAATTTCATACAGTGGTACAGGGATAGCAATCTCCAACAATTGGTTGACAGGCACACTAGATTTCGCCAAGGGAATCAACCATCTTTCCTAGATCTTATTCTAACAAACGATGAATTACTGATAGCAAATGTGGACCATCAAGCCCCAATTGGTAAAAGTGACCACACCTGCCATGCTATCTCCACCATTCAACTGCAACTAATAAAACCAGTTACCTCAACACAACCTAGGTATAACTACAGAAAAGCTGATTATGATAAAATTAATGAGTAGGGTAGAAAGGGGTAATGGGGATCACTTAAGCAAGAATTTAAATAAAAAAATAAAATGAAACGAAATCTTTATTGCAACCGCCTCATAACAAAATCTACTTAATTGACTATTATTTGAGATCAATAATCGTCACATTACTAATCATCTTTGGCAAATATGAAAGTTACAAAAATTAACTGTTTTGACTCCCATTGCACAGAGGTATGGGCTATTGTGGTCACCTTGTGGGTAATGAGGATCATACAAAAATCGAACACAAATCGCAAACATAGCCCTTGGCAGACTCCCACCCAGTACAATCTGCGTGAGCCCATAAACCACATGAGGTACACCTGTACCAAACCTCATTATTTCGGCCAAATTCGTCGCAGATTAAGCACCTATTTCCTGTGCCGTCAGCATCATCCAGCTCATCATCTTGGCATAAATCATCAGTTCCTATGTCTGATACAGTGGTACCGTTTGATTCCTGGAAAACCTTCCTCTTTACTCTTTCGGTCTCCTTCTTCGGCAGTTTAGTATTTTTTCCTTGGCCCTTACCTTTTTTCTTATCTTTAGCTGGGCAAACGGTTTTTTCCTTTCCCTTTAGCTTTGGCTGAGCAGACGATTTTATTTTTTTTGTTTTCTTTTTCTATCAGGTTTTCTTTTATTGGGGTAGACGTTAAAATCGTTGCATGCTGCTTCTTACGGCTTTGTCTAGTATTATGGGTTTTAGTTTTCTCTGGCAACTTAATTAATTTGGACACAATATCAAGACTACAGACTGGTGGATTAACTTGCTTTGATGTGACAAGGACTGGTGAATATACTGGATCAGGTGCTGGTAAAATACTCTCCACAGATGAGCTGGGTCCTGGATCTGGACAATCAACTGCGCTAGAAGTTCTTGGTGGCGTCGGTGGAAGCGGTGAATCAACTTGCATTGATGTGCTCGGTACAGGAGAGCGTTCTTGACCTTGTGCTGGGTAATTAATTGCAACTGATTCATCAACATTTTGAATGGCAGTAGTTTCTGATTGGAGCAATACAGCTGGTAGAAAATCTTCTTCACAAAATACATCGGGATTCATTGGATAAATACCAGTTGCTCTAAATCCTGACTCTCCTTTACTAATGGACGCTACGTTATTAAATGCTTTCCGCAATAAGGATACTACTTCGTAAGGAGTAATCTTCTCTGCCAGGTGACTTTTCATGTATAAGTCACACTCCTTTTTGTATGCCCCTTTAAGTGGTCCAAAAAACTAAACGTCAAGAGGTTGCATTTTGTGAGACGTATGCGGAGGCAAAGAGAGCATATGGATGTGATTTATTTTGCAAAATTCATAGATACGGAGCGAAATGTGACTGTAAGAGCTGGACTGCGAGTGTGGTCTTTCATACATTGGTCAAACGAAACGCAGTGTATCAACCCGGGTGAAGGAGCACATAGCAGATGTCAAGCACCGTCGGTGTAATAGGTCTGCAGTCTGTGAACATGTCATTGACAAACCAAACCACTCAATTAAGTTTGATAAACCTTCTATCCTTGCCAAAGAAAAAATATATTTTCCCAGGATGCTACGCGAGGCTATTGAGATTAAAAAGCATCCTAATATCAATAGAGAAGATGGATTGTCACTACCACCAGCTTGGGATCCTGTAATACATCTCATTAAGGAACAAGCGAGACACAGGACTGCAAAACCTTAATTTCAGAAGAAAATATTAAATTATATTAACAGAAGAAAATATTAAATTATATTATACCTTTTACAATGCGGTAAATCGTGGTCACTAGCGGGCAATGGGGGTCACCTGATCCTCATTACCCACAAGTACTCGCGTGCTGTTAACACATGATACGTGTTAACAGCACGCGAGATTTAACTATGAAATCTGTACACTTAATGCACAAGTAAAGACATAAAAAGTCACATATAAGTACATCAATAATTATAGTACTTACCGTCTATTTTGCGTACGTAAAAATTTACATCGGCGAGCAGTGTATCAACCCGGGTGAAGGAGCACATAGCAGATGTCAAGCACCGTCGGTGTAATAGGTCTGCAGTCTGTGAACATGTCATTGACAAACCAAACCACTCAATTAAGTTTGATAAACCTTCTATCCTTGCCAAAGAAAAAATATATTTTCCCAGGATGCTACGCGAGGCTATTGAGATTAAAAAGCATCCTAATATCAATAGAGAAGATGGATTGTCACTACCACCAGCTTGGGATCCTGTAATACATCTCATTAAGGAACAAGCGAGACACAGGACTGCAAAACCTTAATTTCCGAACGGTGTAAAATATCTTATCTGTTTAAAAGTAGTTTAATAGTCTCTGCTTTTAAATATTATAATTAGTAATGAGGTAGCCTGGGAGTTTTTCTTTGCAGCGTTTCTTTTCTCCTCAGTACGCCTCATTTGTGAAATGCTGCTTGGTAAATTATTAGAATAAAATAATTAAGCCCTTCTGGCACATGTGTAACTGTCTTTACAGCTTAGGCCAATCTGGCATGTATGTACACCCTTATTTGTGTTTTTCAAAAAATGGGTAGTTTGCACAAATTGTAACTTTGACAGAGGAAAATACATCTTTTCTCAGTCCTCCCGTGACCATGGAAAGCTGGAAAGCTTCCGAAACGTCGGGAACTAAAATGAGATAATATACGCGATATAATCCGTTAAATTGTTTTATTTCAATGAGTAATAATCGCGGAAACAGAAGAAAATATTAAATTATATTATACCTTTTACAATGCGGTAAATCGTGGTCACTAGCGGGCAATGGGGGTCACCTGATCCTCATTACCCACAAGTACTCGCGTGCTGTTAACACATGATACGTGTTAACAGCACGCGAGATTTAACTATGAAATCGGTACACTTAATGCACAAGTAAAGACATAAAAAGTCACATATAAGTACATCAATAATTATAGTACTTACCGTCTATTTTGCGTACGTAAAAATTTACATCGGCGAGCCGCAAAAACAAAACACACCTCTTAATCCCGATGCCGTCGCCATACTGGCGCAGCGCTGTCGCAGCGCTAGCGCGGGGCCAGAGGGTGGCGGGAACGCCCGTAAACGTATTTCTAGTGTTTGTAGTTTTGGAGATGTGTGGGTGACCACCATTACCCGCTGACTCCCATTACCCGGTTCCCCTATTTAGAACTTACCCTACAACAGAATGCGGAACACGTAGACTGCGCCGGAGATCAATTTAGTATGTTTCACTCAAGAGTAAAGGATGCTGTTGCTCTGTTTGTGCCTCGTGTGAAATTGAAACGTGCAACCTCCGAAAAACCATGGATCACTAACGAAATTAGAGACCTAATCAAAGAAAAAGTTGCTCTCTGGGACAAATACGTGCTAACAGGCCTAGAGGGGTTTTACGGAGATTATCGGAAAGTAAATAATACACTGACAAATCGCCGTAGAGCTTCGCGAGTATTATATGAAACAGAACTGCTGCAAGCTGGACCGAAAAAGTTTTATTCTTATGCTAGCTTCTGCCCGCGACTTCGTCCGCCTTAAATTCTTTTATCGCGGATAAGGGTATTTTTCCGGGATAAAAAGTAGCCTATGTCCTTCCCCATGACTCAAACTATCTCCATACCAAATTTCATCCAAATCGGTTCAGCGGTTTAAGCGGGATGCATCGAAAATTTAAGCTATTTTGTAGCGCATTTTTTGTCAAATCTAGTATATAAATCAGGCTGGTTTTCAGATATGTGTTTCTAGACTATACCTATCACCTATTCAGTGATTAACGCGGAAACATGTTTAAAGAGAATTTCCTCGATAGAAAAGTTATCCGAAAACGCGTCTTCATTTCCCGTTTTTTGTCTAGGTTGTACAAACGACAAATTAATAAACGGCTAAATTATGTTAAAATATCATTCTTCCCATTATCTTTTAAGTGATTAACTTAAATGTTAACAAAACATAATAATATCTTCAATTTCATGGTACTTATACATCTGGCGCTTACGCCAAAAAACCCCAAGCATGTAGTGTATTAGCTTTCCCTTTCTTTGATGCGCGCGAGCAATAAATGCGTCCCTTATTTACAAATCACGCTTATTGGTTGACTTCGCGTTTGGGGCGTGATTTACGAATGGCGAAGTAGCCCCTTAAGCGTGAAGAGGTAACAGACGGACAGACACACTTTCGCATTTATAATATTGGTATGGATTCGGCAACAAGTCACTTCAAAGGTCTGTATTGCTACGGTTGTTTGCAACAAAGAGGGGCAAACGGTAACTCGTGCTGTTGAAATCGCTGAAGCATTTGCTGACCAGTTTGCGGATGTTTTTCAAGTGGAGCCACAGACTCAACTACCATTTATGAAGCCATGTCTAAGAATTGATGACTGCATTTCGGATTTAACTATTTCCAAGGACAAAATTCAACTAGTTCTTAAGAAAATGAAGCCGGATTCTTCACCTGGACCAGATGACATCCCTGTTTTACTCCTACAGAAATGTGACTCAGTGGCAAGCTTTTTATCTTCAGTAATGCAGAAATCATACAACACGGGAGTTCTACCAGAGCTGTGGAAAACCGTCACTGTAACCCCAATATTCAAAAAGGGAAACAAGCTTGAACCATCAAACTACCGACCAATAAGCCTTACCAGTGTAGCATGCAAAACCATGGAAAAAATAGTTGTCAAACATATAAGAAATTTCCTCGGTCAACACAGTGTGATAAGTGATGAGCAAAATGGCTTCTGGCCGCATCGATCGACTGTCTCTAACCTGCTCTCCTGTCTTTCATTTTGGACTAAAAGCTTCAACGAGAAGGATCCCGCGGACGTCATATACCTTGATTATGAGAAAGCTTTCGATAAAGTTCCCACAACAAGGCTTCTACATAAATTAGAGTGGGTATCCGAGGGAAGATGTTGAAGTGGATAGAGGCATTTCTACGACACAGAACCTTTCGAGTGAGAGTTGGAGAATCATTGTCAAGGGAACGAGAGATCCATAGCGGGGTGCCTCAGGGTTCAGTATTGGGCCCTGTGCTTTAAATTATATATACATTTGATTTGCCGCACTGCCTAAAATGTCAAGTTAGTATTTTTGCCGACGACACGAAAAAATTTTCTAACCCATTGGTAGACTACGACCGACTTCAAGGTGACTTAAATAAGATATCAAACCGGAGCACAGAATGGCTTTTAAAACTAAATGCTGCAAAATGTACTGTACTACATATAGGAAACCGCAATTCTCGCTTAACCTAACTCTTAATTGATGATAGAAGAGAGTAGGATAAATGTGAACATTCAATTTAAAAAAAAACAACAAAATGTTTCATGTCATCCTAACTGATTTATTAAAGCGATACAAAAAACTTCACTGACTAGAAAAATTGAATATACCTATCCGATCGAAAATGCATAACACAAAATTTATTTTATTACATCTATAATTTGCTCTATAAAGGAAACTGCATTTCAAGCAAATTTATACATAAAAATTATAGAATGTCGTCAATGTCTTACATAGCCTTATTTTTTGAACAACGGTCAGCAACATAATTAATTATAATTTAGTATCCATTAAAAAAAACTGGGGGTCACTTTGACCTTAACTTCATATAACTAGCCCTTGCCTGCTCAAAGGTTGCTGACGACTATGTTAAATCAGAGTATAAACTAATTCACAAGGATGTACAGTCCGCTCATGAAAATGTTGAGCAAGAGTACAACCTTGTCATTCTAAAATGTAAATCAAGACTTCATTAGTTTAGAGTTCATTATGAGGAAGTACTTAAGCGCTCAACGTTCTCATAGGCATCACCAAACTGGAGTAAACGCGTTACCAACTTATGAACAAACAACACGTTCGATTCAAAATCAAATCTAAAATACACTAAACAAGATTTTCATTTGTTCCACAAACGAAAATTATTGCGATCGAGCCCAAAGAATATTCTAAGTGTCCCAATTATTTGGCTGTTCAAGACTATATATAGGTATGCAGATGGAGTGTCAGCATCACTAACCTGGCATCTCGAATAGATTATATATATCGAACTTCATAATTGGGCAACAGTTCTCTAAAATATTCAGCAGGTTAAGATTTACATATAACAACTTGTGCTTTTATAAAATAACCAAGTCTTTTGATACCTACATTTCAAAAGTGATATAGATTTTAGATATAAAACTAACGTAACATTTTAAGTGCCTTCAGTTCAGTCGACTACAAAGAGGTGTATCACTTTTGGATTTTATTACAATTGCAGTAAGGTAAATAAGTGAATATGTACATCTTTTCGCTGTCGACTGTACTTACAAAATAATTTCGATAATATCGCTAATACGAGAGTCATTACGTCTCGCCTTTTCAAGGCAAAAGGGAAACTATTTACATATCATTATCAAGCATTTGTATATTTGAAAGTGACAGGATATCAGCAGTGAGAAATAGTTATTAGCATAGGTACAGTCAGCAACAAATAGTCTGTAACATCGAAAGTGCCAAATATATCGCAACATATCTTTATTGCTCTAGGCATAAAGATGTGTCACAATATATTTGGCGCTCTAGTTGGTTCAGATTAGGTATTTGATGCTGACTGTACTACATAAAATGCAGCAAAGCATGGATTATAATAATTAAGTATCATATATAATCTGGCTTCTATCTCGTCTAAAGTTTACCAAAGTATAATTAGAATACATATTCCCGAAAGCTTCAAAATTATTAACAGTTAGAAAAAAAAATCCGACGCATTTTTTTCCGGTTTGATATTAACAACTAGGTACAAATACAATTTGCAGCAAAGTCTTAACATGATTACTGCGGCAATTAAGTTAACCATATAGTACGGGTTCAGGAGACCCAGTACTGCAATGACCGTGTTAAGGAGTTAATGATAAGCCAATTATTTTAAACATCGAAAGTCGCCAACTAAAATATTTTTAGGTATTTCCAACTACTTATATTCTTTGATTTTGCCGCGAATTGTAGAATAGTTACCTATGGTTGCTTATAGAGCATCAGATAAATAATAAACCACAAAACGTTTTAGAAAGAATTATGTTTCACACTTATGAAACTTTGGATTACTGGTAAGGAATGCAACTGCATAGGCTTGTATGCTTTGTGAATAACCCTACAATCAGGTCGGTCACCCACAGTGGCTAAGTGAATGTAATGAATGCAAATACAGGGAACGTGGCGTGCCTTCGCGTGCCTTGCAGGCCAGAGAGTTTAGAATTAATAGAATGCCTGAGAATTTACTAGAAATTTCTGTTTTAATATAATTTAGATGGCGTTATACTGTCGCCGGACACTCAATACAACGAATATACTTTTTTAAGGGGATGCATCGAAAATTTAAGCTATTTTTTAAACATTCTGGTTTTCAGACACAACATGTTTGTTGAAAATTTCCTCGATAGTTAGCCGAAAACGAGTCTTCATTTTCCGTTTTTAGGGTTCCGTACCAAAAAGGTACAAAAGGAACCCTTATGGTGCGACTCTGTCTGTCTGTCTGTCCGACTATTAAAGCGCCATATCTCAAAAACTACTTATGATAACTATTTGAAATTTGGCATATTTAGAAACGTGGTCAGCTCACATGTGTTGCAAATATATTTAAAAATATATTTTTATTTGGTAAAAAAACGACGAATATGAGGGGGGGTAAAAATTAAGTCAAGCTACTGGGCCAAATGGGGTATCATATAAAAGGGCTTAACCTGCACATTTTTGAACAATTTTTTTATTGTGATTAGTTTTTGTTTAACTAAGGAAAATGTGGTTCAAACGCCCTCTGGTACCGGGGTGGCTTAGCCAATGTCAAGGGAACTAGGTAGTCAGACACATCGGTACATAAATTAAATTTTGATTTTGTGTGGGAGGAATTAATGTATTGAGAGTGAGCGACGATAGTAATGTCATCTAACAAGTCAAGTATTTAAGGGTGCCCATTTTATTTGTAAATATTTTTGCACCATGACAAATCGTATCTTTCGAATTTTTCTGCTACCCAGACATTGTCTCGAACACATAACTTTTTAGCGATAAGAATATTCGTCGTAATGAATGTTGCTTCATCTATCTATTTCAATCCTGTAGTACACAATAAATATATACTATAAAAGAGTCGCCCCTATGCTTAGATTACCCTACCCATAGATACCCAACTATTTTCTTTAGACATTAACAGTCTATTATTTCTATACTCTCTGGTATGGTGGAGTGCCCCATCCATCAAATTGCACATAGTGCAAATGACAAGTGTATCTGCATAAAATAATTAATAACGAGTCCTGCCAATATGTACAGGCTGAGATGCGACCGTCAATAACGGTACATGACCTAGTGCCAATAGAAGACAAGTTAAGAGGACAAAATGTTAGTTAGGTATTGTCAAAAACGTAGCAAAAAGTTGTGTACAATCACGGTCAGTAGGACTACGAACCGTTGCTACTACATACAAGAAGGGCCCTTTATGAAGTTTTAATACCGACCACAAAAATACAGTTTGTATAAATCTAAGAAGCTACGGACTGTCAGCCAAAAAACACAGTAACTGGTTGGTCAGGAGTACTATAATACACGTATTTCAAAGTGGTGGAGGTTTGCAAAAAATATAACTCCGAGCACTGGAGTTCGAGATGTAAAGTTTTTTTCCATATACGTCGTTTATGTTCGTTGCTTTGTTTATGACGGCGCAAAACGACAAAGTTGCGCCCAAGCTGTCTATACCCATTTTTGTCCTAAATTAACAGTCTACTGCTCCTAGATCAGATAAAGTTACCGACAGAAGTATCTTAGTCTAAACCCTATTTAGAATGCCATATCAAGTGTCAAAGTATTGTGCTTTAAGTTACACGGTATATAATAGGAAGCGACATTAAGGTAAATGTACCAGTTACTGATCATTTAGAATAATTAAACAGCCAAATTACCAACCTTCTCAAATACAAAATGAAGCAATCTTAATTTATTTTTCAAAGAAAAACCTTGACAGAGATTTTATCAATCGAGATTGCGTCATTCTTAAATATTAAATCACTATTGTGACAGATCAAATTAGTACATTTACCTCCCAAATCTTCCCATACACTAAAATGAGTTATAGATTCGAAATACAAGTATTATATAAGGGTTAAAAGGCTTTAAGCATATAACAACATAGAGAGCAGGTTACTTTAACCTATGGCTTAGTATTACAATCGTTTCTTTTTACTTATCTGTAGTTCACAAGAATTTTTTGTTTAGAGTCTGGCTAATGAAAGAAGAGACTGGAATCAACCGCGAAATTTAAAAATGTGGCTGGATGTGCCTGTATGTACTAGATATAGAAAAAAATGTTAACTAATAACTTATAAGGAGACTATAAGGAGCCCCGCTATCGCCTAAGCTTTTTACCAGCACACTGGAACACGTCTTCCGGAAGCTTGCGCCGAGTTGGGCGGCGAGGGGCCTTGTCGTCGGAGAGAGAAGATTGACGAATCTTCGATTCGCCGACGATATCGTTCTTTTCTCTTCAACAGCATCCGAGCTACAGTCTATCCTTCAAGACCTAAGCAACGCAAGCCTCGAGGTTGGACTGAAGATGAATATGTCGAAGACCAAGCTTATGACCAACAGCACAAAACATAGGACTGAGATAAACGGCGATCTAATTGCATATGTCCAGGAATACCTTTACTTGGGCCAACTAGTTTCCTTCCAGGCAAGACAAGAAAAAGAGGTCGAAAGACGGACTGGAAACGCCTGGAGGAGCTATTGGTCCATGAAACATCTGATGAAGGGAGACCTCCCGTTATCACTAAAACGGCGGCTCATTGACATGTGCATACTGCCAATTCTCACCTATGGTGCTCAGACTTGGTCTTTAACAGAAGCTGAGAAGTCCAAACTCTGGGTCTGCCAGTGAGCGATGGAGCGTAGCATATTAGGTGTAAAATTAAGGGATCGTATACACTACGCTGCGCTCCAAGACTCAAATATTCGACGTAACTCAGAAGGCGGCCAGGCTAAAGTGACTCCTTTTTGAAAGAATGGCCTGAAATTGCCCAAAATAGGGAGGATTGGAGGAAGAGGGGGAGGCCTTTGCCCAGCAGTGGGACAAAACGGGCTCACAATAATAATAAATAATAATAACTTAATAATTAATGACAAAAGCAATAAATTTGTTTAAATCTTGCTCATAAAGGCACACGAGCAGCTACTTTTTAATATTTCGCGGTTGATTCCAGTCTCATCTTTCACTAGCCAGACTGTAGGTGCTATGGATTACTGATCGTGACCGTAGCAATAACATAATACATTATATTGCATGGAATACTAAATGGGTAATAAAAAGTTAATGCTCAAGGAGCCAAATTGAAGTTTTAGTATGGTAGTTGGTACATTTTTCTATAATAAATAGGCAAGTAAGTATTTAAAATAATATGGAATAATAGGATCTCACTTGGCTATGGTGAAATATTTCGTTGCTACTTAATTCTACATTCTAGTTCAAAAATAAAATAAATAGGCTATATAACTGTATCTCACTCAACCACTCCGCTTCAATAAATTTTACAGTTATTTCAAAATTTAAATTTTAGACAATTTAATTGTGCCGGTTTTTGAAAAAGATTCATCGTATTTTTTCCATACAGAGGTCTTTATCACATCCTAATAGAAGCCATTAAGTAGAGGGTAGTGCACCCAACCAAAAAATAAAGGGTATCAATAATTCAGGTATTCAATGGTACAAATATTGTACCAAATTAAGAACATACAACTTTGCAAGGAAACCTCTTCTAGAAGATACCATTGCCTTCAACAGACTTCAACAATGCTAGGCATAAATACAAAACACTACAACTAGTACCAATTATTATTCAACTATGAATGAATAGGCAACTAATCTTTGTCATTTGAATAGACATTATGAAAGGTGGTTTTATCCTTGGTTTTATAATACAATTTGTCATACAATTTCAGTTACCCTTCCAGTTGTATCCCTTCTATCCACGAGGAGAGATCAGCTGATCCTGCATATTCTAGAAGGTTCCGTGTTGGTGCTGGGTCTTCGGGTGCCGAGAGGCGCTTGGCTGCCGCTTGACCGGACAAGTAGGCGCCATGGACCGTGGAATAGTAGCTGCTGTGGGTATGCTCGCCGGCAAAAAGCAATGTGGGCTGAAATGGAAAGATAGTTCAACCTTCTTTGACTACACAGCAATAAAAATAAAAAGCAACTCTTTAAAACGCTCGTTTTTCATGTTTATATCAGCATAATTCTAGACTAAGATTGGGATAAAGAAAGAAGAAAAGTAATAAATGACTATAACAGACTGATTTAGTAACACTGGATAATACTAGCACTAGAATGCAGTTGCCACAGTGATTAATCTTAGATGAATTTCGTTTTTGCGGTGTGTTACAAAAGTTAGAGCAACAAATACAATTACAAATATTTCTGATAAAGGTCACCTGAAAGAAAAAGTCAATAGATGTGTTTAAAAGTTTTTTAAGTTGTTTGATTCTGCACTATTTATTTTAGAGAGCAATGTTACAGGGCCTTACCTTAAATGTATTTTAGTCTATAATCATTATATGTGAGTGAGTTTAGTAAAACGTTTCGGAGTTACGGGCAGTTTAGTGAAATATGGCAAAACCTACCGAAAATCGACTTTCAATGAAAACTGACAGAACATACTGTAATAAACCTATGATTGTGATGTCGACTTATAAATTTCCAATTAAAGCACCTTTTTAAGGCCTCAAAGTTTAGTGCCCAGCGTCCCACTTTGTCGAATACCGAAAAAAATCGTCGATATCATATTTCTATTATAGGGAAAAATTTCTACTTTGTCGATATGGAGTTATGAGTACTTTGTAATGTAACAAAGCATAAGCTATCTTTCGGTGAAAAAATTATGTCTCTAAGTGCTATAGTTATTTTTTTTTAATTCTCCACACATGCAAAGGTGAAAAAGCGACACTTCAGAAAACGTTGGTTAAAGTTTGGGACCGCAAAAAACACACTTGTACTTTGAAGTTATGGAGTGGTTAGTATCAAATGAATTGGCATACTTTAAGGATTTCAAATTAGTCAAAATCATGTATGTAACCTTAAAAATTTGAATGTTACCGGAGGCTTGAACATAAAACAGAACGAAAATATGTCAATCCTGAATATGGGTTTATTTTCTATATTTCTAACATGACCCGCAGATTCATCATTAAAGTTGTATTTATAAATGTATTCTCATGCTAAAAAAGACAGAAATGATTCTATGGATCCCTTTAGTTAGTTATTATGTCAAAAAGTTAATAAAAAATGAATTGAAAAGTACAGTATAAAAAAATACGAATAAAAATTAGTAGATTGTTTGTCAAGGGGCTAAAATAAGCCATTATGACACGAAGTGATTATTTGGACGACCTCACGAAGTGAGCGAGGACAAATATATCTGAGTGTCATATAATGGTTTTTAGCCACGTGTTCAACACTGCATTTCACTTCGACTGCGAGCAAATAAAAGACCTTACATTAAAATTGTATATTCCATGAAAAACTAAAAGTACAGTTTGAGCAATTCTATCAGAAAGTTTGGCCAATCTGATCAGGTTGGTGTGTTTGTTTTTAATTATTTGTAAGGAGTTGACCGCGACTTTTTTTTTTCAGTGTCATATAAATTTGTATGGGATTATATAGCTTTTTTTAAACCCTAGGGGCTAAATGTACTATTTTAGTCTCGCTTCACGAAGCTAATATGACGTACTTTTTGAGCAGGAGAAAAGAAAAATACGAAATATGAATAGTAGGGTTGGGTAACCATCGATAATGGACTTTTTTATGAATGATTCTGCTAAATAAAAAACAGTATTATTTAAAAAAATATAATTAACCGATAGATATAAAATAACATATATATAAATTATAACTCGAAAAACATTACAACTATGTTTTAAAATCTGATTTTATACTTGTAGTAATTTTTGAGCGTATGTCCATACGAACGAAACCAAACCGTCAAAGTGGGACACTAAACTTGAGTCGGAAATAAATTCCGTTCAAATTCCGTAAAAAAATATCAAACTAACGACATTAGTATCAATGACTATTAGATTAACAATAACAAACCTTTATCTCATACATAAAATGGGATAAATATACCAAACACATACTTTTTACTGAACAAGCACTAAAGTTTAGTAAATGGACAAAGTGGGACACTACCTATAGAAAATCACTAAACTTTATAATGCATAAAAAAGTACTTAGAATTTGATATTGATAGTTTTTATACTTGATAAGTGTGTTTTTTAAGTAATCTTATGTTATATTTTAAAATACACTTGTCGTTTGTATTTTTTTATGCTGTACTTTTCAATTCATTCACTTTTTGAAATAATAACTAACTAAAGGGATCCATAGAATTATTTCTGTCTTTTTTAGAATGAGAATAAATTTATAAATACAACTTTAATGATAAATCTGCATGTCATGTTATAAATATAGAAAATAAACTAATACTACTAAATATGTCAATCCTGAATATGGATTCAGGATTGACATATTTTCGTTCTCTTTTTATGTTCAAGCCTTTGTAACATTCAAACTACTAAGGTTACATACATGATTTTGACTAATTTGTAATCCTTAAAGTATGCCAATTCATTTGATACTAACCACTCCATAACTTCAAAGTACAAGTGTGTTTTTTGCCGTCCTAAACTTTAACCAACGTTTTCTGCAGTGTCGCTATTTCACTTTTGCTAATTTGAAGAATTTTTAAAAAATAACTATATCACCTAGAGACATATATCGTTCACCAAAAGATAGTGTATGATCTGTAGTATTAGGAACTACTCATAACTCCATATCGACAAAGTGGGACCTTTTCCCAAAAGCAGTCACATATATCAGTACCTGATTAATACTGTAAGGCCATTAATAAAGAGTTCCGCATACAAGAAAAAATGCAATTCATTCAATGATAAGCTATCAGCTTGTATCAACATCCATCATTATCCAATGAAATATTTATTATTTTATCATATTTATATTTAAAATTTGGCTTTTAGTCATTGATTATAGAAAATATTGATTTTTTAAGGGATATTTATTACGAAAATACCAATATTAATTACCTTTTTATCACGAACATTGCGGAATAATGGTTGTGCTAAACTTTCAATGTCACTCTGACTGGATCCTACAGCCAGAGCTGTATAGGAACCTCTTGTGTAGGGCTGCTTATTCCAACTTGTACTGCAACAAAACATAAACATGATAACATGATCAAGGTATTAGTTAAAATGTCGGCTAGTCCACAGGTGGTAGTGAGATACAGCCTTATAGTTGGAATTATCAAGGAATTTAAACAGATAGAACACAAATAATGAATATACCAACCATACACATTTTTGTGGCTCCGGCACAAAGGGATCATTCAAAAATTTTCTTAAAATGTTTGTGCAAGTAGTAGCAACTTCCTCCATTGTTAATGTCTCTATATATTCAGCTGCCTTACCAGAGACCCAACCCAGCAACAGAGTCTCTGTAATTTTACTAAATGAATAAATCTTCTTGTACCATGTCTCTGCCATGTCTTCAGGCGTAGGTGAACTTTCCCATAACAACATTATTTCAGTAATATCTGGATTTAAGAATGGCCTATCATATTCCAAAAATATTTTATTCACAGTACCAAACAGCAATCTCTCTATTGATTCCATTTTGTACTGAGGTAATGCAGGCTGGAAGAGATCCTTGGATTGGTCTTTGAGCACACCAAGAGGTATAGTACATATCACATGATTAGCATAAAAAGTCTCTCCATTCTCGCAGGTAACTTCAATATAGGTTCCATTTTTTTTCTTTGGTTTGTGCGAATTTTCTGACATTGAACTTCCTTCACTAGGGTTTAACATGTCAGTGGCAGGACTCTTAGACAAATCTTCTATCACAGTCTGATCTGAGTCTTCTGACTCTTCTCCCATATCTTCAAGATGTCTTGTTGAACTGTAATCCTTAGAATCCCAGATAATTTTCTTTACTGGGTGATTGGAAATTATCTTTTCAGGTGGGATTTTTTTTAACAGAGGTTGTAATATTGAGCTGTAACCCTTTGGGATCATAATGTTGCCACCCTGTAGTTCAGCATAGCTGCCTAATTCTAAAAGATCAATTTCATCCATGCTGTTGCAGCCCGATATACATGTTTCCCGTTTTAACAAGCAGTCGAATATAAGCCGACGGAGCTTTTTCTCTTCTGATTCAGGCAGGCGCTCCAGGTATATCGTAGCTTCCAGGTTGATATGCTCACCCACACTATGGATGTCTGGAGGAGGCAGGTACTGGCACAAGAAGTACTCCTCACAGCGCCGCAGGAACACTACGTACGCTTCGTGGATCTCATGCAGCACCCCGAAGGGGACCTGTTTACCATCCTCTGTCGCTGCTATCACCTTGTGTGGCTTGGGAATATTTATTATATTTACAAGACCATTGGCCATAGCTATATCGAATATTGGATTACCCAAAACGCCATGAATCCAGTTCGCTCCTAGCTCTACGTCGTGGTTTTTCAATGGAATAGAAATAATCCTACCACCGATTCGTTTCCTTGCTTCTAATATTCTAAAGTCGTCCATACCATTTTTGATAAGTTCATTGGCGGCGGCCAGACCGGCCATGCCACCGCCAATAATTAAAACGTCACATTTATTTGTATCACATTTTTTACTGGAATTTGAATTATCGTCACCCATAATAATATTAAAATAAAATAATATTATTTGTCAGTATACTTTTGACGTTCAGCTGGTTGGTTACGACATCTATGAAAATATTTTTTTAAACCCTCATTTTAAAAAGTTGATATAAGGTAGTCCTATACAAGTAGGACGAGCGTTTCCTTTTTGTATAAATTCAATTGGTTAAATATAAGAAAAAAATATTTATATATTTACTTCAAAATATTTCGAAATGTTATTTTGATTAGGTTAAATTGGGATTTTTTGATGTATCCATTTATTAGAAGCAATTTGAATATGGTGTTTAGTGAGTATCAACCTTTACAAATAGCGGAAATGACGTCATTAGTATATAGATGTAATATATCACACTATTCTCCCCTCCATTCAGTGATCTTTCTCTTTCTTTTTACAGTATCAGTTATATGTGCTATCTCTTTTTAATGACCTTTGAGTATGCTAAATATATACTTATAGTTAGGTACTTTGTTTACCCCTCGACAGTATACGGGCGAGTGTTTTTGTTATTGTCGTGATAAAAATATTTTCATTGTGAATCCCATTTCTAGGTGGAAATATCGTTTCTTCATTGCTCCTTGGGATTACTAGTTATCGGGTTTGACATATTTCAGTGTATATGAAGTTGCAAGTGATTGTGAAACAGTTTTTTTGCCCCCATTGACAAATTCGATATCAAAAGTCATTGTGAATAATCGCGTCTATGGAATAATCAAGTGGTTACGAATTAATGTGCTCTGTTATAGTTATGTAACTGATAGATATAATGTCCAATTCCGTGAACTATTTGAAAACAGTAGTCAGTGTAAATATAGTGTCTGCATAAACAGTCTGATGGAATAAACACAAACAGGGACACGTGGGTCTCACAGCGAATCGATCGATAAAGACGGAAGCGCGCGCCTCTATCAACGAGACGATTTTAAGTCAAGGTCGCGCAACGCAAACACGTGCAATGTCGGATTCTATTTACACACATGACTTTCTACTAGAAGGGGGTTTGGAGATTAAGCAGGAGAGCCCGTTAGAGTTAGGTTCGATGTCGGCCTCCGTGCCGATCCCGCAACGCCGTACCGACTTGGGCGACTTCAGCACAGACCTCGACCTGTGCCTACAAGACTCCTTCTCCGGCTCTTATGCCCCCGCCATACCCTACAGCAAAATGGCATTCGACACAGACAGCACGACCAAAAATGAGAACTTTAAGATGGATGATGATGATATTTTTCAAGTAGACAAAGCTGATTTAATATTAGGGCCGACTCTTGCCGAATTAAACGCTAATCCAGATACATTATTAGATGACCTAAATTTTGACGATTTGCTTTTGCCTGAAGAGAGTGGTTATTGTATTCAAATTGGGGGAGCTATGACCGGGTCGCGGCGCTCGCCTCATACGCTTCAAGCGTCCACTATGCTCACTTTAGAGAGTCCTTGCAGTCCATATAGCCGAGCTCAGCTAGCATTTTCTCCGTCTAGTCAGCACAGCTCTGCATCTTCTAGTTTTGCTCAGCCTATGAACCAGCTGCCGGAGCTGCTGCTGCGGCTAGATGGCTACAGTGGGGAGATAGCACTAGGGCAGTCTGTGCCGGCTTCCACAGTGCTGCCGCCATTCACACCCAGTGTTCAGCAACAGAACACACAGCTGTCCTCATCAGCACCAACTCACTTGACTATGGAACAGGTCTGATATTTATTTATAAAAGGATTTTACTAATTAACTAAAATGGTATGCATATTAAACTGGTAGGTCTACCTAACAGCATGAAATTTTATGCAGGGTTTTGTGTAGGTAGCATTAAATATCTTTGAAACTTTATGCACTCACTAAGATGATGAAAGTTGGTATAAAATCCTAGCATGCACATGACAAGTATAATTTTATATATCAGGTATTTTTGTAGGTCTATGAATTGCTTACAGGATATTGAATGATCCTAAATGAAACAAACAACTTCTTGTTTATGCCTACTGAATATTTTAACTTGTTTGTAAACAACTTTGTTTTTGTTCCTCATGGTAATACCTAGAACTCATAAATGTGTGATGTAGATAATAAGATTAAAGTTTTCATGCCTACATTGTGTAGTAATATGTTTGTGAGTTCATAACAAATAGAAAGATGGTTCCATTTATAGACTAAGGTTTAGGAATCCTAAAAAAATAGAAATGAAATGAGGTATACTTCTAAGTAGTGACTACTATCAGCCTCTTTATTCAATGAGTACACTAGGTAAGTGCCCAAGGACTCCAATGTTAAAGAACCTGACTTTTAGTTTGATTTGCTTCAGTCTTTTGCTGTTTATTTTACCTCTGGGGTGCAGTCCTCCTTCCTCTGTCTCCTAAAAATTAAGAATGGATCGGCAACCATTTGAGTTAAAAATTACAATATATAAAATTTCAAAGTTTTTAAACAGTCACAAAAAAATTCTTGCCAACAAAAAAGGCCAAGGCACACAGGCTGCGTGCGCAGCACCTGCACGTGCGCGTGTGCGTGGCGTGCGCGTTGTAAAGTACGAATACCCATAAGAGATGACACACCACTGCGCACGTGCACGCCACGCAAGCGGTGTGCCATCTACTATGACATTTCATACGATACAACGCGCACGCCACGCACACGCGCACGTGCTGCGCACGCATCCGTTGTGTTTCGGCCTTTAATAGTACCTTTTGATAAAAACAGATTCAAAGAGCCGCATGTGGCTCGCAAGCCGTAGGTTTCCGACCTCTGGTCTAAAATCCAAGTGTTAGTTAATATGACATTTTAAACAACAGATATGGCAGAGGCGCGAACCCCGCAAGCACCTACTCTCAACAAGCTCCCTGGCTGAAGCTGGCTCAGTCTCCTCTCTCTCCGGAGGGCTACTGAGCCCTGGCACTGCAGACTACTCGCAGGATGAGGATGACAGGGATGGGGAGACTGATGAAGATAGTGACAGATATGAAGACCTATCTTCAGATGGTAGGAGCTCAATTTATATTATAATAAGTCTCAGGTGTGCTCAGGTTTGTAGGGCCAGGCAGCTGTGAAAAGCCTTCTTAGAATACCTAAAGTACAGAAATAACTTATTAAAGAATGTAGCTATGTCAGTGACCAGGAATGAACAACACACTAATAAGAGAACACAAACAGCATCAAACATTTCATAGTAAAAAAAAAACTTTTTTAGAGACATTTTTATTTTGCTTTGCCCTTAGATCTTGCATAAATAATAAATAGCATATATGCTGAATAATATTTTCTTCTGTTTCCGCGATTATAACTCTTTTAAATAAAACAATTTAACAGATTATATCGCGTAATATATTATCTCATTTGAGTTCCCGACGTTTCGGAAGCTTTTCAGCTTTCCATGCTTTTCAGTGTTTTTTCTCAGTTCGTGACCATGGAAATCTCAAACTCTTTCGAATCGTTGGGAACTCAAATGAGATAATATATAAATGTATGCTGAATTTCAAGTTGATCCTAACAGAGCTTGAAAAAATTTACTGGCAATACTTGAAGTAAATAAATGTAATCTTTCAGAAGAGGATTTATGATCATGTCAGTTATAGTTAATTATGTTTCAATGTGAGTCGTTAACGAGATCGGACGTGTCATTATAATTGTAGAATCAAATTATTCATCTGCAAAATAGAGACCTAGTTCGTTACATTAGACGGAAGTAATTATCTGTGTCACCATAATTGCTGAGGCTTTTCGAGATATAATGAAGTGTTTTTAGTAAACTATATTCAAACTAAAAAGGAAAAATGTCCGACGGCACCAGCCCTTTTAACCGAAGTGGGCTAACGAGCCGAAGCCCTCCGTCTACGCCCTTGCCACGGCCTGTGCCCGAGCTCGAGCACCCGCCCGCTCCCGCATCTCTGCCGCCGCCCGCGCCTAGGCCCTCTCAACAGGAAGTCCCTCCGAAGATGATTGCTACTCCTGAACTTCAAAGTTGGTTGACGTCCATCGAAAAGTACTTGAACGAAGTCTGCAATATTTCGACCGAAGGGAAGCTGAACTCCGAACAGAAAATCCGTGTGCATAACCTGTGTCGTAAAGTTGGCCACTGCACATCTCAGTTAGTCGTCGAGTACCAAGCCCTTAAGCTACAAGCTCTCCAGAACTTCAATTCCTGCAAATCCTTGCAAGAGCAAGTCGACTTCTCCCAGCGCATGAATGAGATAAAGCAGTGTATTGCAGAGTCCAGTAAACCTAGCCCAGTTCCAGTTACTTTTGCCGAAATGCTGAAGCATAATCAGGCACGGTACATACAGCCCAGTAACATCAGCTCGGTAGCGATTTATCCCACCGACAAAGAAACTTCAAGCGAGGAGACCAAATCTCTAGTCCAAAAGATCATTAAGCCCGACGAAATGAAACTGCACGTAAGGGGGTTACGTAAAATAAGAAATGGCGGCGTTATTATTAGCACGGAGTCAAAGGACGATATTATGAAACTAAGACTGTCAGCGCAATTAACAACCTCTGGACTCACGGTGGACGAGCCGCAGAAGCGCAAACCCAGGATAGTCGTTATTGGAGTGCCCGCGGCCATGCAGGAAGTAGATGTTTTTAAATGTATATATAGGCAAAATTTAGCCGACAAAATGTGTGACATGCCTTTGGAAACATTTTTGACCTCTACAAAGCTTAGTCACAAATCTGGCAAGAAAGGCGCTGAGACCTGCAACTATATAATAGAAGTCCCTGCACCCATCAGAAAGGCATTAATAACAGGCGAAAGAGTCTTTGTGAACTGGTCTTCGTGCCCCGTGAGAGACTTTACCCTGGTGACGAGGTGCTACAGATGTCAGCAATTCGGGCATGCAGCAAAATCTTGTAAAAGTGAAGTCGATACCTGTGGTCATTGCGGCAACTTAGGCCACTCTATCAAGGAATGTACCAAAACGGCGGAGCCTGCCAAATGCGCTACATGTAAGCATTACAACAAGCCATGTGACCACGAGACTGGCGTTGCCGATTGCCCAGCTAGGAAATTAGCCGAAAAAAGGTATATCAACTCCATAGACTATGAAGGCGCCTGAGAGCGCCGTCTTTCTATCTTATTTTCTGCAGTTTAACTTAGGTATACTTACTTATGAGTGCTAATTTAATTCATGACCTCGATAACTTCTCAATATCAGAATGTAAATCTTGTGATGTAGAAAACTGCAAGCAATATATTGTTGCTCGCCGTGACCCATTAACCATACTCACACAAAACATTCGCAGCATATATAAAAATTTTGATAACTTTAGCGTTTTTCAACATAGACTTGGAATAGATTGTGATGTCATCATTCTTACAGAGTGTTGGTTAAGTAAACAGCGCAACTTACCTCACATGCCGGATTATACTATGTATGCTACTGAATCCTATTATAATCAAAACGACGGGGTGGTCGTCTATGCGAGAAATAATTTAAAAGTTATATTTGAAGAGCCTAATCTTATGGACTGTAATCGAATTTTGCTCAAAATTGGTACTGACATTGCAATTTTGGCATTGTATAGACCTCCTTCTTTTAGAAATATCGATACTTTTATTGACTCTTTAGGTAAGACGTTGCAAAGCCTATCATCATTTAAAAGTCGTATTCTAATTGGAGATATCAACATCAACATTCATCCCGATAGCACTGATCCCCTGGCTCAGCGCTACCTAAACCTATGCGCTTTTCATGGCTTGCTCCCCGCGCACACGCTTTCCACTCACCAAAGCGGCTCCTGTTTAGACCATATTATGCTTAAATCTAATTTTCCTGCCCAAGCTATAGTTACTAACTCCTCAATAACAGATCACAAAGCAGCCCTACTGACTTTATTTCGAAAACCTCTTGACTCCGCTCGCACGCGTATAATCTCTAAATTAAATATAAACAAACTTGAACTTGATTTATGCAACATTCAATTTAGCCCTGTTTATAATTCTGCCGACGCGGACACTAGTATGACATACTTTGTTCAAAAAGTCCAACAAGCAATTTTGCGCAACACCGAAAACGTCCGAGCAAGTAGTAAACATTATAATATTAAACCTTGGATTACGCCGGGGCTTATACGCTGTATGAGACACAGGGATAAACTGCATTTAAAAGCTAAATCAACCCCACAAAATTTAATATTACAATCATCGTACAAAAGGTATCGCAATTTTTGCAACGATTTACTTAAAAAAGTTAAGTCTAACTACGAAAAAAATGAACTAGAAATGGCCGGTTCAAATAGTAAACAAATCTGGAAGTGTATCAAAAAAGTTACTTACACTACTAAACCCCGGGAATCTTGCTCAGGTTTGTTACAACAATGTTCGTCACCGTTAACATCAGCGAACTATACAAATGAATTTTTCGTAAACATAGGGAAAAATCTAGCGGAAAATATCCAGAGAAACTTGCCAATACCTCCTCCGCCCAGCAATATCTTATCCCACATACATACTTCTAAATCTTTTGTGTTGTTAAATACTAATGAGGAAGAGGTAGAACGGATTATTATGAGCCTAAAAAATGATTCTGCAGTTGGTTGGGATGGTATATCAAATAAAATACTGAAGCAATTTAGACAGATATTAGTTCCACCTCTCACGTTTATTTTTCAAAAATGTCTCTCTGAGGGAATCTTCCCTAAATGTCTCAAAAAAGCCGTCGTAGTTCCCGTTTTCAAATCCGGCAAAAAAGACCAAATATCAAACTACAGACCTATTTCGATATTACCATCAACATCTAAGATATTAGAAAAAATTATTAATGACAGATTAGTCCGATATTTAGAGAATCAATCCTTACTATCAGTAGGTCAGTTCGGTTTTAGACCAAAGTTATCAACTGCCGATGCTGTTCATGTTTTGACTAATCACTTAGTACAGGAACTGGATAAGGGCAATCAGACCATAGGAATTTTCCTGGACCTTGCTAAAGCTTTTGATACCGTTTCCACTCGCATCCTACTGCACAAGCTCGAAGCATTAGGTATAAGAGGTACGCAGCTTAAACTTTTTGCACATTATCTGGATGGACGCTCGCAATGCACAAAAATAGATAATATTATTAGTTCTGACCTGGCAAACGCCCCTTACGGGATCCCCCAGGGGAGTATTATCGGTCCTACCCTATTTTTAATTTATATAAATGACCTCTGTAATCTGAAAATCAAAAATTGTAAAATTATTTCATACGCTGACGACACTGCCCTACTTTTTTCTGCAAAATCATCAGATGAAGTTTATGTTGACGCGCAACGAGGTTTTAATGAGGTTAACAACTGGCTTCGGCATCATTTGCTAACATTGAATTCAGAGAAAACACATTTCATAAAATTTTCCATGCGAAAATCAAATTCGTCTGCGACTGACCTCCCGCTGTATGCACACAACTGCAAGAATCCCTCAGATGATCAATGTCAATGTCCATGTATAGCTATGACGAACAAGTTAAAATACCTAGGAATTTTAATCGACGGGTCTCTCTCTTTTAGATACCATATAGAAGCCTTATGCAGCAGAGTCCGTAAATTAATATTTATTTTCAAAAAACTACGTTTAGTCGCGGATTGTCAGTTAATCAAAAGAGTGTACTTTGCACTATGTCAATCGGTGATAAGTTACTGCATAACTACCTGGGGTGGCACAGCCAAAACGACAATGCTGAACCTAGAAAGAGCTCAAAGAGCAATTCTCAAGGTCTCTACTTTCCGTCCTTTTCTTTTTCCCACAAACCTCTTATATAAATCGTGTGAAATTCTGACAGTTCGCCAACTATTTATATTGAACACAGTCCTAAAACAGCATACCAAACTTCCTTACTACTCTGATCATACTAACAAGAGACGTAAAGATACTATTTGCCCTATTATGTATAGTAGACATCCATTCTCCTCAAGATTTTTTTTATTTTTAGGCCCATTACTATACAACAGACTTAATGCGAGGTTTGACTTGTTCCCGCTTACTTACCTGACCTGTAAGAAAACACTTAATGTCGCCCTACAAAACATGTCTTACGATGATACAGAGAAGTTATTAACTGTATTAAAGTGATTTTTTTAATTTTATACATTTGATTCCATAGGTTTTAGTTTTTGGTTTATATACTTTTTTAATTTAAGCTCGCATAGATATTGTATAGTTTCTTAATTTATTCTAATAATTAATAAGGATTATGTATACTGTATAATTTCTTAATTTATTCTAATAATTAATAAGGATTATGTTGTACAACTTTGCATATGAATTAATAATTAATTGTTTGACCTTTTTTTTGCCTGAAACACAGGATAATCCTAGTTCAGGCGCGTAAGAATGTTATCTAATTATAAGTATGTTTAGCCCGTAGTCATTACAGCTGTAATATGTTTTCAATAAATTTTATTTTTATTATTATTATTATTATTAGTTAAGTAGATTAATAAATGTCAAGAATTTGTTATTATAATTATGTTGGGGTGAATCATCAATGCATTGATCATCATAATTGTTGTTTCCTGCGGATCATATCTATATCAGTGTCATGTGGGGTATTACTTGATTAATAATATTTCCTAGAGCATATCTGTTCAAATTATTATACTAAAAGTAATAATATTCTGATATCCGCAATTTTAATCTTAGAAAAAAAATGAATTTGCCATGGTTTCGCGTTCGCAAAGTTTACAGTGTGACCTGGAAGAAGTGCTCAAACCAGGAGGGATGTAACTAGAAGATTTCTTAAAATTTAATAAAAAAAATTATGATAAAAAAAGTGTTTTGATAACAGTGGACCTTATCAGAATGACGGAAGATATCTCACCTATATTTATTTGAAATGCCAATGTTTGTGAAGTATTTTTTCTGACTGTTACATTCTTTTTTTCACAGATTCGTGATAATTTCTCTATTTATTCAAACATAAAAAAACATTCACAGTTATCTTTATCATTTTATTCATCCCAGCCTTTGATTTGAAAAAAGAACCATGTGATTAATTAAAAAATCGTAATTAGCGGTCAAATATACACACTGCTTTTACGCTTAATTAGGATATTCGCTCATTTAGATACCCTTACTTATGATTTATAGACAGGTGCAGGGTGGGGAAAATACATCTTAGTATTGGCAAAATAAAAATTAATTTCACATTAATTATTTTACATCTATCTAACTAAATTTAATTACAAATTTTTGACTTCATTGACACCTAACTTTTTAATGTTTCTTGCTAATCCATATAGACCAAAGTATAGATTGTATACAGTCGAACAAACTGTACAAATGTCTTATCGGGATTTAAAAAACAATGCAATATAAAAATGCACTACTTCTACATTCTGAGTCCACATAATGTATATAATCTTACAAGATACTATATCTACATCTCCCGGTTAGAAAAGTATCGATAGATGGCGTTATTTTATAACTAACATTTCAATATGACTTTCAATGAAAATGGCTAACAAAGGGAACCGCCACACATATCAAATTGATACTCTGCTAGTAGTTACTAATAATTTCACTGTCCTAGCATTATATAGGTTTATACTGGTTCTGTAGATGATAATGATGATATTAACTATTGTAGCGAAAGTTTTTGACAGGGTGCTTGACACACAGCTAAAAGTCAACTGATACTGCACGATAACCAATTTGGTTTTCGGTTGGGGCTGTCGACTGAGAGTGCAATACTGTGTCTCAAGCACACTGTCAGATACTACACAGAATGTGCAACGCCCATTTATGCATGCTTTCTAGACTTATCTAGAGCTTTTGACCTGGTCTCCTGCGACATACTCTGGGAAAAACTCGAGAGTCTAAAACTACCTCAAGCTTTGATAAATATACTTAAGTATTGGTATGGGGGTCAGGTCAACAGTATTACATGGGCTGGCCAACTATCGGAGCCTTATACATCGGAATGTGGAGTAAGACAGGGACGGCTGTCATCTCCTACGCTTTTTAATATTTATGTAAATTCACTGATCGAGGCTCTGAGCAGTCAACACATCGGCTGCCATGTTGATGGAGTTTCCGTAAATAATATAAGTTACGCAGACGACATGGTGCTGCTCAGTGCCTCGGTCTGTGGACTTAGGAAACTAATTAGCACATGTGAGGCATATGCAGCTAGCCATGGGCTTATTTATAATGTCAAGAAAAGCCAGTTTATGGTATTCGGGGTTGGCTCAAAGGATCCTGGCAATGTACTGTTGCTATGGGGAGGAACTGGTAAGGGTGAACCAATTTAAATATCTTGGTCACGTAATAACCTCAGACCTTAAAGACAAACTAGATATAGAAATAGAAAGGAGAGCCTTATCTATCCGAGCCAATATGATCGCACGACGATTTGCACGTTGCTCCCCACAGGCTAAGATCACACTTTTCGGGGCCTATTGTACGACATTCTATACCTGTAGCCTGTGGGAACGCTATACGCAAAAGGTATACGGGGCCCTCAGAGTTCAATATAATGACGCGTTCCGGGTGCTGATGGGGCTGCCCTGCCGCAGCAGCGCGTCGGGCATGTTTGCTGCGGCCCGAGTAGATTGTTTCCGCGCCACCGTGCGCAAGCGCGCAGCCGCAGCCGTGCGCCGCGTGCCCCCCAGCCCCAACGCCATCCTTAAAATGATAGCGGATAGACTAGACTGTCCATATATTAATCATTGTTGCATGCTTCATGTAAATACTAACACGTAGGATAAGGAACTTTGTAGTACTAACAAAATGAGTCACAGTTACTTGAAATAAATGATTTATTATTATATTATTATTAATAAGTAAATTCTATTATATAAGTATTTTCAATTTTATTCTAGAATCGAACGACGAGTGCTCTGAGAGCAAACAGTCTCGACACAATGCTAAAAAGGAGAAATATTTCTGGCAGTACAATGTTCAGGCAAAAGGACCCAAAGGCCAGCGTCTGGTCATGAAGAAGAAGTCTGAGGATCCGCACGTGTTGAACAGTGTCACCGATCCCGTATTTAGTCCTCAATGTAGCGTCAGGGGAATTAAACATAGGTAATTATTTTTTAAATTTTAATCTGAAGGTGATTTTGAAGAAAGATACGAAAAGCTGTATCAATGGATGATATTACTATTGTTGGTCACTCACAAAACAACAAATGTATGGACAGTGATGGTAACTCCATCTATTGATACTTCCAATCCAACTACTCTCTGCTGGCATTAGATTCGAACTTGACATCACTTGATAGTGGCGCCATCTGGAGAGAGAAACGTGACTTTTGTTGTCTTAACTATTGCTTTGTTCTTTTAGCGGCAAAGCAAGAAAAGGCGACGGAAACGACTTAACGCCAAATCCTAGGAAGCTTTACTTAATCGGAAAAGAACTCGACAATTTGGGTAAAGTGATAAATGACATGATACCTGTTAGCGAGTTACCTTTCAACGTCAGACCCAAGACAAGGAAAGAGAAGAACAAGCTGGCTTCTCGGGCGTGCAGGTTAAAGAAGAAGGCGCAACACGAGGCCAATAAACTCAAATTATATGGTTTACAACTGGAACACAGTAAGAGCTCTCATTATGCAATATCATTGTGAAATTACATCATCAATATAGAGATATATTGTTCATTAAATTTTCCAGATGTATATTGTATATATAACTATATATGTATAATTCGCTACATTTTCCAGGACGCCTCCTGAATGGAATAAGTCAAATGAAGCAAGTTATGGTGAACAGAGCTACGAAAAACCAGAATAATGTGGATTGGACTGCCCACGTTAAGACTTTAGTCAACACTGCAACAGGTATACATTTGTGTTTGTATTTCTACGATTTATTTGCAACATATTGTTACGTACTATGCTGCGTTTTTTTAACATTAGGAATATGGTAAAGAATCTTGAGGTTTTTTTTATTGAACAACGCTTTAAAAAAATAGCAACTATTCCTTATGAAACCAAAATAATGTAAATTACCATCCTTGCTATATCATATGGTATTTGACAGTAAAAAAATGTCAAAATTATATAAGATCTTAATATAAGAAGCAAAATAAAAAACTACGTAAAAAAATTGAGTTCGATACCTTACGTGTAGCTTATTTTATGAGTTTTTAAAGTTAATAACTAATAATACCAATCAATAACCCATAAAGTGTTTTGTAATTTTTGGTATAAAACCGTTTCGAAAAACGCAAGTTTTAACATAGCTGTAGAACAAAGTTCTTATTTTCCCTATAGAAGATACTAGCGTGTGACGTCACATGCTTGTAGGCTTTAGTATGAAGCGTTTTTTGGGAAAGTCCAAAAATGTGCTTTCAACGTCGTTGTATCTCGGGGAGTTTTTATGCTATTGGAGTAGTTTTTTCACCGATATTTCCATTATTTAGACCTCGTTTTATAACCATACCATAAAAAGTTGTCATATAGCGTATTGTTACATATTTGCTGGGACATATCTTTCGAAAGTGTTTTTCCTTAAGAAGACACGTCAAGATTGTTTACCCTTTTTCTAATGCTAAAAAAACGCAGTATAAGCAGGACGATTCACAGGGTTTTTGGCCAAGGTAGGCAGTTTATCTGTGCCCATATTGAACCATTGTCGTTTAGGTCTCCAGGGTAGCCAGTTTCTCTGTGCCTGTGTGGTGCCGTTCGTGTAATGATCGTTCAGGTTAGACAGTGCCTTTGTGTGCTGGGGGGGGGCAAGGCACAGGAACTGCGGAGGTAGGTTGTTGTTTGTTAGAGAAAGTGGGCGTAGGGGAGATTGCGAGACTACGGGTTGAGCCACCCCGCCGGCGAGGTTGACTCTTAGACGTCATCGTCCGAAGAGTTCGCAGCTGCCATCCTCTCAATGGCTGCTGTGATCTCGTCGTCCGAATCAGAGAGCACCTGTCTAGGGCGCCGGGTGTACCGGCCTCTTTCGAGACGGCTTTTCGGCGCGTCGCGCTTATTCATACTGGTATTGAGGTCACCTGGAACGTTCTATCGTGACATAAACAGATCGTTCTATAGGTACCAGTGGCGTGGCGACCATATAAGCCGATTCCCACCCACGGTTATAAGCCTTTCATTGGGCAACCCACCCAATAAAAGGCATATAACCGCATTTTTCTTTAAATATGAGTAAATGAATATGCTTCAGCTTCCATTGTAATTTTCCTGACGCCACGCCTCTGACCTACTACCTAGTACAAGATTGTTCGAGAATCTTACGACTGCCGTCTTGCTCACTCGTTTCGCGTATATTCGGCGTACTGTCACAGTATTACAATATATTCCCTACAGTAGTGAAACGCCTTTGATGTCGGGCGACGCCGCCGCTCGTGTAAGTACGTTCGCTGTCAAGCGCGGATGTGCTAGGGTTGTCATAAAATGGAAAACAAAATAAACATCATTATTATGCAACGATATATTTACAAGTACGTAACAATTAGCTAGTATGTATTCACAGGTGTTGCACAGTCAGATTATATTTACACGAGATTTTATTTTTCGACATTTTAAGTTTTCTATTATTAAATTTAACTATGTAATTTATTCGCATGCGTATGAACAACTTGAGCATAAATGTGTGTGTCGTTGCGGCTTCATTACATCAAAGCAGCTACACGTAATTCAACAATTTTTAGTACTCGGGTAGCTGGGCTGGGAATCCACGATGGTTATAGGATACTTTTTACCCGTCTACGCGAACGAAGTTGCAGGCATCTTCTAGTCTATACTATTATATAGTTTTAAAAATGAAATGTCTGTACATTGAAGATATTAAAAAAAAAATTGTAACGGACTATTTGGAGCTCACTGAATGGAAAATTATTTCTTTTTTGGATTTTTTGTATGTATGTTCGTATGTGTCGTTGCGGCTTCATCACGCAAACTCGGCTAAATGGATTTCAACTATTTTTGGTACACAGGTAGCTGGGTATCTCCAGATGGTTATATGATACTTTTTACCCGACTACACTGAAGAAAAAAAGACGGGTTATGACTTTTTCTCCTCCGCGAACGAAGTGGCAGACTATGACAATAATGAAATTGTCTAGAACATAAAGTTTAACATTCATTCACATTGACACTTTACATACATTATAATTATATAGAGTTTCATTAATGTATGACTAACTACCTATAAAACTACCTATAATTATAAATATCGCTCGGCAAAGGTTCAGTGACTACAGCTGACGCGGGTAGGTAGGTAACTTAAAGCATAAACGAACTTAGGCCCGTATGAACAAACGACACTAAAGTTTTGAAATCGCGCTTAAAATGCTCTTTCATATAATAATTCCATACCCACCGACTCATAAATAATTTATTGTGAACAAATACGTAACTTGCTATAAAAACTTTGTATGATTTTTTTATTTTTATAAAATGCGCTTTACCCGAAAAGCGATCCAAACTACCAAAAAATTCGGTTTCTATGCCATCGTAATATCATTGTCGAGCCAAGCTAGTCCAAAATAATAGTGCTTACTCGACGATATTACTTCTAACATATTAGGTTATAGGTTGACGTTAGATAACTACGTATTAACGTAATTACAAGATAATCAATCTTAACTCGCATCACGGGGAAATCTATGAAATCTTCAATCCTTATTTAATGTGGTCGATGTACATTCGTACACGGAACAGGTGCGCACCATTGTAATAAAACAAAATCATTCACCGCTCACTCATAAACGCGCCTGCCCTGAAAGTTTAAGAACGCCAACTAGGCGAGTTGGCGTCGGCGGCCCACGCCGCCCGCTTCCCCGCGACACCCCGCACCGTTGCTCTGCGCAAGTACATTCGTTGCGCAACTGTATGAATATTGTTAAACTGTGGTACTGCTATCTTTGTCTTGATCGTGTTGTCTTTGTCACACCCTTCTGGAATGTTCTCAGTATAACTGTCTTTTTATCATGATAACTCTCACTCCTATTGAATATTACGTCATATACGAAATGGACTTCAAAGGGGCCCATAATGGGTCCTGAAAACGGGTTTTCGGGTTATGTCGTCATCTGATACGAGGGTAGGAAACGGACTGAAAACATGTTTCAGATGCCTGAAAACAACGACAACTGGGGTGAAATTTCGATAAATTGGTATGTGATAGAGCATCCTCCGGAACGGCCTGAAACGGGATTTCAGCCTGCTGAAAACGCCTCCAAGGCACATAGAAACACGATCAAAGTTTTGTCTAAGCCACCGGCGTAACAATATGAAGGTTCTGCGTTTCTCCTTGAATAAATATGAAATTGACAACAAATTTTTTTTCCATGAAGTGAAATAGAGGAGAAAAGTTAAATATAATTTACAAAAATATTATGTTGCTATTTCATATAAGTAAAAAAAAACATTTCGCTTAGTGACGTTATTTAGAGCAAAAGTTATGCATCCTTCACATTAAAAAAAAATATATATATTCTGGTTTCCTCGACAATGAATTAACAAAATAGGTGGGTGTAATTTTAATATAGACATTTCAAATTTTCAAGGAGTGACGAAACGGGGAGTAGCGTAACTTCCTCCTCAATCTTTCAAAGTGAGTTCCTTCAAGATGATGGGCGTAATAACACAACCGCAACTGAAATGAAAACAAATGAATCACGCATTTAGATTACATTGGAGGGTAACAAGTTTTCAAAGCCGAGTATTGCTCAACATGTCTCGGTCGACTGAAGATGCTGACTCACCAATCTTGAAACCAGGCTTCAATGCGCGGGAGCATGTTGGAGATACCGATCAAATAAATTAAAATAATACATCGCATCGTTATCAGTACACAGCTTAAAAATAACGGTACTATGCATAGTTCGGCTACAGCGCTGCAGCCCGCCACTTCTGCAACACATTACGAAGAGATCGGTCAAGCGCGCATCAATTCCCTACGTAGTCCGTATATTTCATTGAGTTATATATTAATTAAAACATATTTAATTGTAAAGTACGTTGAGTTATTGAAGACAACCATCCAAGTAGAAGACAATGCTGTTACAGAGTGTTTAATCGCTAATATAATAGATAGATAGATAATTTTATTTCACGATAAAAATTACAATACAAATTTGCTTATGTCAAAATTATACGAATTTATATCATGATCGTCAAAATATAAGGAATATTATAAAAAAAGTAATTGAAAAAACAACCAACCCGACTGCGTAAAAACTAAAAAGAAAAAAACAAGTCCAGTACCCCAGAAATTTGTTAAGTTATACATGATTGATACTCACAATATAACAAATAATAAATTCTTCTGGGGTACTGGACTTGTTTTTTCTTTTTAGTTTTTTACGCAGTCGGGTTTTTGTTTTTTTTTTAATTACTTTTTTTATTTAATACTTTTTAGTTAAAATTATAAAAGTCAGTTAATTAAGCAATCTTTATCGTGGGGGTTATTGAAAAGCTTGCACAGATTTATTACAATACCATGAAATGAAAATTTAGTGAGAACGGCTTGCTAGCCAACTTTAAATGGTTATAGTACCTAACTGGTGAGTCCAAATTAAAAATTTAAAATTTAATTATAAAAGAAACCTAATAATGATTTTTAAATCCCTATTCATTGATACCCCACTCGATATAGTACGTCGATTTTCATTTTTTTCTTTTTCACAATATGGCGTCTCAGTATCGCCATTTTGAGTTTTCATCATTTGCATGTCTTCAGTAACATTCGAACAGTTAAGACAAATCGATTGACGTAAGAATCATCAAAATCGGTCCACGCGTTTGGTCTCCAGAGTGCCAGATAGGAACAAACATACATAGACTGATAAACACATTACCACTCCTTTGCGTCGCGCAGTCGGGTAAAAAATAAATAATGTACATAATTTCAAAACAAGATAAATAGTGAGAAAATCAAGAAAAATTATGTCTGATTCTCACTGTAGTTATCTAGTTAAAATAAATCACATTTCACGGGATGTTTCGTTGTGTTGTGACAATGTGTGAAAATTGTTATATCTAGTTTAATCTGGAAATATTTTGCTTTCAGAGATAAAAATTGCTGGGAAAACATCAGAATATGTGAACAAGATTCTGGATAATGTTAAAAGTGGGCAGAACAATGGTGGTCTTAAAGACATATAAGGTAATATCTGTGTGAATTGTAAAACGAAAGGCTGTTTATTGTACCTCCAAAGTTAATTTAGCAAACAAAAGTTACGTATATCATATGAAAACTTAATTGTCCAAGACAATTTTATTTTTGTATGGTAGCAGTTCTATAAATAGTCATTAGAAGCTTCTGAAGGCAACTAAGAAATGAATTTAAGTTTTTATTGGTTCATGTCTATTATAATATTATGCCATAACGTAGGTGTCATGTCGGAATAATCGTAAGTGCGATTTTAAGCTCGGATACCAGACAAGCGAGATGAAAGTGTAAATGTATTTTACAGGCATTTAATTTGTGCGTTGACGCATATTATATGCGTAATAATTACACTTAAATTGGTTGGTTCTCTAGAGTATTTTTGGTATCACAAGTTTTTTAAATTTCGATTAAAGGCCGAAACACACCGGATGCGTGCGCAGCACGTGCACGTGTGCGTGGCGTGCGCGTCGTATCGTATGAAATGTCATAGTAGATGGCACACCGCTTGCATGGCGTGCACGTGCGCAGCGGTGTGTCATCTCTTATGGGTATGCGTACTTTACAACGTGCACGCCCGCGCACGTCTATGTGCACGCCACGCACACGCACCCGGTGTAGCTTGGCCTTTACATATATACCTGTACTTTGTGATATGGTCTATAACCACATGAATTTACTAGAGTTAGTCAGTTTTCGTGATGGACCATAATGAAATGATCAATGTGATAGATCAGTACCTAAATTTAATATATTTATGCTTGAGGGCCTATTGTATCAGTTAAACAGTCAAATAAGACACTGCTCGTACTGTATAAAATACAATTGTTTTATACAGGGTGACATAGACATAGGAGTCGTGATCAGTAATGACAAGACGGTATGAAGAGTTAAAGGGACAATCTGTATATATATATCGGTATCAAAGGTTACATCTCCGATACTGATAACTAATCTCTCATTATAATAAGAAAAATATACCTAAAAAAAACAGCTTTTCTCGTTTCATGTAATGGAACTACTGTTGCACCTACTACAGTCCTGTAAAATGATTTCTGATCACGTTTTCGATTTCACCATATATACAAATCATTTTGAGTCTGGTGTGCAAGGTTAAAACTAGCATTATTTACATTTGTTAGGTATTGTATTTTATTAAGGAGCCAAAAGATATTTAGATGTTGTAATATGCATATATCATCAAATCAAATAATTATGCATTTTAACTATATGTATGTCTGTTAAAAATGGCTACTTTAATTTAGAAGTTAAGGTACAGTAAAACTGGAAGTGATATAATTTTTAAACTATTTAGATTTGTTAGATGGTACACAATGTAGTGTTATTTTTTATGCAATAAACTGCATGTTAACAATGTTATTGCAATAATATGCCCTGCATACAAAAAATGCTGGAGCAAAAGTAATCATTAATTATAAAATAATCTGTGGTGCAAGACATTTATAGGGAAATCACAAAAAAACACTTTCGGAATGATCTTCAAATTTTATTGATACTCAGAAAAACATTAATATTAATAGCATTCTTTTTATTTCAACTAATTCAATTGTTAATGTTTGTTTTGTTAGACATCTTGAAAGTATGGAAATATTTCGTCTACTATACCGCACAGTCGCCTACTCATATTTGTGTCGTGCCATGACGTCATTAACTGGTCCTAAATGGTATTTGTTGAGGTGTCTCAGATGAGAAAATAAAGTCTCGCATTATGCTATACTGTTCAAAATACTTTTTTAGTGATTTGATTGAGAGAGCAGAATACGAAATGTAATTGTTTAACTTGAGAGTAAGTGTTTATTGTTGTTGCAAAAAGTATTCATCCTACAAGCAGGGAAATCCACAGATTTCTACTATTCACATCTGTACGTGAACATCGTTGGTTTGTTTCTACGAAACGAAGACGTATCCACTTATGAACCTATATTATCAAATTGGATGCTCTGATTTTCTTCAAACGGAATCAGAGCCATCACGAAGAGCTCACCGTCAGCTATCCGTTAAAAATCGGATTAAAAATAATTCACGCGTGTAAAAGCTACGATGCCACAACTACGTGACTTAAACAGTCTTAAATTTAAATTCAATACAAAACAGACGCATATGGAACAAAGTGACATACAGTAATGGATATTGAAACACGTAACTATTTCGCTCTTGTCACTATGACAATAAGGACTAAAATGGTAAGAGTTTCAGTTTCCCTTACTGTACAAACATTAGATCCAGGCAGTCGTATATAGAGTGAAGCGTCGGGCTGTGGTGACTCCCTTACAATCTATTATGTATATGTAGGGTCATAACTTCTTGTGCATCTTATCAAGATCGCAGGAAACTGTTAGATGAGTCGTTGTGGAAATTCTTCGGGAGGCCGGTTTTCAGCAGTGGAAATTTATTATTTCAATATTTTTTAGCTGTCATGGCCGCGACACAAAACTGCCGAAAATTACAAATGGCTGTGGCGAAAAGGTTAAAATGAGACGTATACATATATTAAAATACTAATAGATGTTTACATAAATCTGTTTGGCTAACATGTTAGCATTACCGTCGTTCTAAGCATTTGTCTCTTTCTTATATATCTGAGAATAGACCTGAGTATCTCACATTATTCTCTCGAGTAAATATCAGCTTTAGGTAGAACTAGTGCATATGGGATCGAAATGTGTTCACTAAATAGCAAAAGTTAATAGGGAATATGCATAATCTTTTCTTTTTGCTTTATTAAAAACTCATTCATGTAACAAACAGGGGAGAAAAATATTTTTCGAATAACTATAAAAATAATCAAGATATAAGCTATCAAACATTTCGTTCTATCTCTTTCTGGCAAAACAGAATTTAATATGGAGTTTATATGACCGTCGTAGACTGTGACGTAACAGTCTATGTCGGACCTCTCTGTCAAATCGCTGTCTAATTCGTAGTTTAAAATGCCTATATCATGAGTATTTCTTATTCGACTTTAATTTTAATTTCAGTTTTTGGAATAGTTTTTTCGGTATTTTGATATTTAGTTAAAAAAGCGATGAAAAAAAATTCACGCATGTTCCCTATTGGGAATAACACTGACTGCCAAGAACTTGCTAGGTGCACACACGTATCCAAAAAAGTTTTTGAAGAATATTCTTATATTCAATATACCTACCTATAAGTTTGTCAATCTGGCTGAAATATTTTCAAAATTTTGGACCATCTCTGACGTAAGGTGCTTCATATTCAAGAGCGGTTAACGATACTGCTAAAGCGGATAACGAGTTTCTCCCACACGCACGAAGCTACAGCAATTTCTAGTGTAGGTACATTGTACAAGGCAATAAATGCTAACATGTTTAGAAATACAACAATAGAAATATATTAACACATAAATAGCAATTAAGTATCGTAGAATATTTTAATATAAATTTAAGATAGATGTAGGATGTACAATTCACTTCCATACTATAATACCAAAGAGTATGGAGGTAATTGAGTAACAATGTCTAAGAAAGATACTTGTCTATGGAAAAACTATAAATATATGGCATTACTATCACCGGTCATTCTTGAAAACCATTACAGTCGCACCTGAGAACAAATCCATTATCTCTAGAAGCTAATATCACCTCTAGAGGCCTTTATTTTAATATGAACCTTCTTGTTTTAAATATAAAGCTGAGCTTGGCGTGTCAAGTATTTGCAGTTAGTAGCATCCACTTTAAAATAAAAATTATGGTTTTCGTCCACAATGAAGACAATAGCATTGTAAGAAAGATTTTAACTAAATATATGACCAACAGCAGCAAAGCCATCTATTTAATACTATTTCCAGAGACACGTATTTTCATTAGACAGTATTCTATTACCCCCATACTCCCTGGTAAAACCATGGGCAGATTTAAATAATTCTCTCTCTCTCTTGCCTATGAATAGTTACAAACCGCATTCACATATTCATCATTAGATTAAATATCAGCTTATAATTATAACTGTAGAATGGCGGGTATGGAAGTGCTTTACTAATTATTAGTAATAATATAATATCATGTTATCTGTAATTTAATTTTAAACTGATCTGCAATGTTATTTTAATCACTGTTATATGTTTAAGGCCCAGTTTGCATCTGGGCGGAGCTCAGTTATGTTTGTACGGTGTAGTCCAGCAGAATTAAAAATGTGTTAAATACAGAAATGTGGCACATGATGTAAATATTTTTGATACGATATCGGGAGAGCTCGGAAAAGTTGAAATAGTATTTTCAGAGTTTTCATACAATTACATAATGTGCATTTGGATACGATGTAGAGCAGGCGCAGTGTCATATTATGATATTCTTGATAGTGTAGGTGATTATTTTTCTTAATATCCAAGTGTTAAGTATTTTGTAAATTTCCTTCACAAATGCATATATTATTTTATTTACACAATTAAAACGTTATTACCTCGTGACATTTGATTTAATATTCCATTTTAAAATTACTTGATAAATTAAATAAAAAGTAGTATTAGTAAAAAGTGTAGGACCTTGACTTGGCGGCGATGTTATACAAAAACATATGAATTTAGAGTAAATTTAACGAAGCTTCCACAAACGCAATGACATTACTTCCACGCATGTTACAAAAACAGGTTCATACATTCGTAGTTATCAGCATGCAAGAAGTATTTATGCCTTTTTAGGAAGTTCTTAAGTGCGACAGACATAGCGTCTGATCACCGCCACAGTCATAATACAATGACAGCGCTAGAAATGTCCCACAGACCAAGGACCGCATTAGATGAGAATACTTTCTCATGTATTCTCATCTAAGTAAGTAGATTGTTTTACGAGGGAGTAGAATTTTGACATGAAGGTTACACAAGCCTCGAGAACACTATAATGATTATTTGTAATCATAGCGCACGTTCATCGATGACATGTCGTTATACTGATCCTGAAGAGTGCGCGGTCCGTTTTTAAACCCCGCCCAGGGGCTAAAACGGTCACTTTTAGCCCCGCTTCGCAAAGCTATTGCGAGGAACTTTTCAAGCATGAGAATTGAAAGAAAAGTTTTATATTTTGATTAAGTGTGTTGGAACTCCCGATCACGGAGCACTTTGTTGGCCGTGACGCAAATGTAGCGGTGAACAGGTGAAATAATAACATCTTTGTCACATTTTGGACAGTTGTAATAGATGTACATATGAGAAAAATATAATATTGTTGGCAGGCTGAGAATTTTCTATAGTCATACGTTTTGGGCTAGTCTTTTCATGGAGCCCATCGGTTAAGGTTTTAATTTTTTTTTTAATGATTTATCATGACTTTTTTTGCAAAATAATGAACTACTAGAACCACTATAAATAGAGCTTCGTTACCAATCAAATTATATGTAAAGTACCTAGTACACATGTATATGAAATTATTGAATCATGTTATCTATATCGTTTGTTTTCGCGTATAAATCAATTATAACTCCCAAGGGGGTATTAGGCTATATAAGCATGAGTTTAATTATTCATATCACACATACATATTTTGTATATTTCGTAACTGTTTGAGTTTATTTTATACATTTTTATTACAATTACTTTATCTGTAAATATAATGTCAATTTGAGAGGTAGGTACTTTGAAGTATCCTGGATTATATAGTTTATATGTAATTTAAATTATCAATTCACTTTACGATTGTATATGTTGTTAATTATTGGTGAAATGAATATATTAACGCTTATCGTTTGTTCATTTTCTCATATGTTACAGATTTTAAAATGTACATTAGGAATAATATTAAGATATAAAAAATCCTATTTCAATTTCAAAAGACAAATCAACTATGATGCTACAGCATTTTTATGTTTACTTCTGAATTGAAGGTATTGACAGCTTTCATAATTTATCCTTGAACGTCACGATATTATCGTCACGATAAGCAGGGGACTCAATAAAAAAGGCAGCGCTAATATTACCGTTTTCGTCCACAATAACAGCATTATTCTGGACCGAAATATAAAAGCGATTTCATACAATTACCATAGGGAGCCCTGCTTTACCTTGACGATAATATCTTATAGTTTAACGATGAATTATAAAAGCGTCCACTGGGCAACTAATTTAGTGGTATAGGTCTTCAAGTTAGTGCATAGTCATCTTATTGCCATATCTGTCCAAACATGTTAAATGTGTAATGGTGTAAACTTATTACCTAACGTAAGAGAACATGCATGAAATACGTCTCATATTCAGATTTTTAAAGGGTGGTAGACTTTCGACTTTCTAATAAAAAAGGTTGGTACCGTATACATACGAGAAATAAAAACTTCTGTTAGATACGTAGCGTGTATCACTGAGGACTATTTTGAGTACTTCACTATGGTATTTGAATTAACTTATAGAAACAACACATATTTTAAAATTCACTATTGACCTGAAACAGCAATTTTCTAGTAAATTGGTCTTAGTAAAAAAAATGTAAAATGGTGTGCCGGATTATTTTATTTCAAAAAATGGCAGGGTAAGAAAAGTGATTCTGAGAAGTGTTTTTTAAAGTTTTTTGATTTAGTTTAACTTTACCTATTTGTAAAAGGTATTCAAACAATGGAGATGGAAATATTGATTTGTCTTCGTCAATATGATAATCAATTTGCGGTTTTTAAGTTGATGTATTTTATGTATGCCTCTTAATAACCAAACTCAAAACTGGTCTGCGATTCAATAGGCTGTGTTTACTCATATAGGATTCTGTTACTTTATTTTCTTTAATAATAGTATTTTATGTCATTCTAATATTATTGTGTTTCGTGTAATTGATGTCTAATAAACCCATATAAGATCAAATGGAATGTGTTTGTTATGATTACTCTTCTAAATCTATTTATACGATAATACCTACTTTTGAAACCTGCGAGCCTGAGAAGATGGTCTAGTTAAGACCTGAAATACAGGTTTCCCCTAGTTCAGGCACCAGAGTCCACCGAGTACGCGTTATGTAAACTCAGAATCTACAAATAATTTATGTTTATATCGTATTGTTTTTAGGATTCCGTAGTCAAGTGGCAAAAACGGAACACTTATAGTCTCATCATGTCTGTCCGTCCTCCGTATGTCACAGCAATTTCACTCAAAAACGACAAGATGTAACATTAAAATTTGGAGTAGGTATAGACATCTTATTATAAGCCGGTACTTAGCTCGATCGTTAAATAACAAGAAATATATATCTAGAAGGCCCACTCCATACATGTAACCAAAACCGAAAAATATATATATCAGCAAATATCAATGTGTGGCACATATTTCGACAGTTCTTTTAAAAACGGTTTTGAGGTCTCTAAATTTATTTTTTGATTTAGTGAAAATATAAAAACAGTTTTATATCGAATTATGGAAAAATGAATAGCTAGACCCAAGTAATAAGGCGCGTGGATTAAGCAATAATAGCCTCTAGGCGACGTCTCAAGCGCTTCGACACGCGCCATATTACTTGGGTCTTGCTGTAACAACCTACTTATTAGTTTAAATTTTTCGGATGAAATCGAAAAAAATAGTGAACGTATAATGTTTACTTAGATGTTGCAACGGTCATGCACGGCTAGCTAGGGCTTCCCATCCCAGGATGAAACGGAACGGGGTGGACTTTGCGGCTATACTAGATGTCATGGAAATAGTGTTTATAGGAGGTGCTTGTAGAGGAGAAAAAGTCATAACCCCTCTTTTTTTACTTTAGCGAAGTCGGATAAAAAGTATCCTATAACCATCAGTGGATACCCAGCTACCCGTGTAAAAAATATTTTTCGATTCAGTGACCTCCATATAAGCCGGTACAATATATTTTTTTATATCTTCCATGGGCAGACATTTCATTTGTACAACTTTATATAATAACTAGAAGGCGCCCGTGACTTCGTTCGCGGAGGAGAAAACGTCATAGCCCTTCGTTTTTTCTTCAGCGTAGTCGGGTAAAAAGTATCCTATAACCATTTGGAGATACCCAGCTACCCGCATACCAAAAATAATTGAAATCCGTTTAGCCGATTTTGCGTGATGAAGCCACGACACATACAAACATACAAAAAAAAATGTTTCGTTTTATTGACCTCCAAAAATAGTCCGTAACAATCGTTTTTTTTTTAAATATATTCAATGTACAGACATTTCATTTTTACAACCTTATAATAGCATAGATACTATATTATAATCGTAGGTATAGATGTGTTTACGCGAAGGCAAAGTAATACCTATTAATTTATAATCACACACCAAAAATTACCATTTTTTGTGGAATGCTCCTGAAGTGCGGAGTGTAGTTTGAATTAAACAATTTAACAACTATTATTATTAACAAGCACACTATGTTTGTTATTTAGTAGATGGGAGGAGTAATTCTATATGTTGCTAAATTTGTAATTACTCTAGCAGTGGGATTTATATACTTGGTGGCTACCTAAATCGTTTTATGTAGCAGTGTATGTTTTGTTTCAAGTTAGTGACCGAACAAAGTTTCGGCAAGTTTCTGTTTCGGCCAAAAAACGATCGAAACTTATATTACTGTGTTATTATGATCGAGTAATTCGCGTTCACATTCGTTTCATTTCGTTTAACACGAAAACATACTTTGTTCTGTGTATCTCGTTATTATAGATGTGCATTATCTATAACAACCAGTAAACAGAAATATAACTAACTAGCTTCTGCCCGCGACTTCGTCCGCCTTAAATTCGTTTATCGCAGATAAGGGTATTTTTCCGGAATAAAAAGTAGCCCACGTCCTTCTCCGGGATTCAAACTATCCCCATACCAAATTTCATCCAAATCGGTTCAGCGGTTTAAGCGTGAAGAGATAACAGACAGACAGACACACTTTCGCATTTATAATATTAGTATGGATTATTTTATGTTTCGGATTCGGACAAAAATCTTGTTTCGGTCGGTCACTAATTCAAATGCATGTAAGTAACACCTACTTGTTATAATTAATTCCATGGCGAGGGAATTCTTAACTATCTGGTAACAGAAAAAGATTTCAACAAATTGAGAACCTTCTTTTTTGGGAGTCGGTTAAATAGTAAACTTTGGTAACAAGTTTTGTGACAGTTCATGTGCCTAAACATCTTAATACAATATTTGATTGAGTGGAATGGCATAACACTAAAACTTCGTATAACAAATGGTTAACATGTTTGTAACAAATCAATGGATTATAGTTCCTTTGCTGTTCCGCGAACTAGTGTCTTTGTTAGATGTGACAATAAATTGTGCTCACATGCGCATATTTTCATGCAGTTTCCATAAAAAAATACGCATGCAAATACAAGAAACCAACACCAAACAGTATAATCCTCGACACGTGTTTCGCCTCTATACGAGGCATCATCAGGAGATGCAGGAACCACTCCGCAAAGTAACGCCTGAATCTATCAATTATTTGTAACAAATGTTTAACAACAATGGTTTTCATACCAATTTTATTATTATTATTATATAATAACCATTATTACACAAAATAAACTAATATTAAATATACAAATTAGAATTTAAAACAGTATTGGGCTTTGATGTAACATTTTGATAAAAGTTGAATTTCTCAAGAAGCTTCTGAACTTTTTCTATCTGGTAGTCTTCTGGGTGTTCAATATAACAAACTATGGCAGTTCCACTCAGGTCCAGGTGCTCTCTCAAGGAAATAACTGAAAAATCAAAATGATGTAAGTCAGTTGGCTGAGTTTGCGCCCTGGCAAGGGATAAGGTACTGGTATGTACAAATCCAGTCAGTCATGGAGATTTTTCATATAAATCCAAAAGGGGTTTGGGCATTTAATGTGTCACTCGCAAGACCTCCCTCCACTAAAATTACATCCTATTTGCGGAACATTTTCTTTGCAAACGGCCCTTTGCAAAATACCCCATTTGATGTCATCTTAAAAAGTCCCGTCCCTATTGCGATGAACATATTGCAAATGGGATACTTTTCATAAGGATCATTTGCAAGGAATGGGACATTTGTAAAAAGCTCCTTTTCTGAAAGGAACCAAGCAACAATTTGCGAATGGGACCTTGTGCGCCCGAACCCCAAAAGGATGTAATAAAAAACGTGATTTGTTTGTGGTAAAAGAACACAATAAGCAATCCTTCAGTTTAAATAACAGTACCTCCTGCTGATACACCGGAAATGATATTAGGCTGTTCCAATTTAGGATATGTATATTTCATATTGGAAGGCAGCACTGATGTAGAAACACTCCTGATGACACAATCTAATGGCATTGTGCTGTTATAGTCAGGTAATGGTTTTGTTTGAACAGCAACAACTTCTTGGCTGACCACTAAATAATCTCTCAGCAATTCAATTATTTTGCTACTTTGAATTACACTGTAGTCTCTTATTGTACAAATATATCCATTACAGTTATCCTGCTTGTACAAATGTATGCTGGTACCCGGAACAGTGTTTATTAAAGTCAAACTTTTGCTCTGATGTTTTATATAGTCTGTCAAATATCGCCCCTCGAAAATAATGAAATTTTCGATTGTTTTCGGTATTTCCATGGTAATTTGCCATTGTAATCTAAAAAAGAAAACATTTTTATTATAACATGTTTTACTGCCATTTCAGTGAATTATATTACTGTTGTTTTTTTTTTACTACTTGATGAGATCATGACTGGAATCATCCCAGTCTTCGCAAAGCGTTCGACTACCCGGCTCAGTTATTTCTCCGAATGTGCTCATAGTGTATACAAATGACTAATATTTAATATATTAAAAGATAAACTAGGAATTGAAATGAGTCGCCAAAATTTAGTTTTAATTTGACATTTCATTTTGACGTATTTCTTTTTAATATGTCCACACTATCATGATCGCGACCAAATCGTGACGGTGCTACAGGACGGAGATCGGATACGGCGAAGTGCGGAAGCAGCTTGAGTGCATACACTCAATGTGTCACTTACGATATTTTATGCGCGGAATGAGCCACGGGGCACCGGCGCTCTCAGAGAAAATTTAACTCAATACCTTCGTCTGAAGGTGAATTGCGTTTCATGTCGGGCACCGCATAGATACTGATACAAATAAAAGGGCAAAAATAATTGGTGTAATTTAATCTCATACATTGAATAATAAGATTTTCCAGCATTAAACCAAAACTAACCGAGTGTATAACAACCTTTTTCGTGATGACAAATATAAAACCCGTTCTACACCTTGATGCGATCCTAATTATCTAATAGTGTATTGTGCTATAGACCATAAAAATTGGGATCTGTTGCACAATACATTATCGATAAATAGGATCGAATCAGAAGGTGAAGAACGGGCTTAAAACTTTTTTTACGAATGGCTGTATAGTTGTTGTATGGTTCGTGCCATTGCCCAGAAAATTCACGGTCATCCAATTAAAAAAAAACTGATTTGATTAATGACGATTAGTGAACTTTCGTATGGAAAATAGAGACCGTTCTTATAATATAAATAATCATGTTAAAGGTGAGCTGAGTGTTGTCATTTTATATTCTTGTTTAAAGTTATTGTATAGGCAATATTTATTTCTTTTCATCACTCTTCCCGTAGGAGAAAGGACAAGTCACCTTCGAAGATAAATGGGTCTCGATGCGTCCTATAGTTTTGAAACTACTGAAGCAGGAGACGGTGACCCAACCAGAATGGCAAGATCTTTTTGGAGCTGTCCATTCTGTATGCTTGTGGGACGATCGAGGACCTTATAAGTTGAGAGATGCACTGCAGCAAGATATAATGATGTATATTAAACAAGCTCAAGCAAGGGTATTAGCACAGAGGGAAGATCAAGCTCTCCTTAAAGCATACATTGCAGAATGGGGCAAGTTTTTTACACAGTGTAACTACCTACCCACACCATTTAGGCAATTGGAAAATACAATCAATAATATGAGTAAGATGTCCACTTCAAACTCGTCCAATCAACAGAAGAAAAATAACAACAACAATAACGAAGATAGCCTTGTAAGGAAATTGATGCTTGACTCATGGAACCAGAGCATCTTTGTGGATATCAAGCAAAGGTTGCAGGATTCTGCAATGAAACTAGTGCAGGCTGAACGAAATGGAGAGTCCTTTGATTCTCAACTAGTAATAGGTGTAAGAGAATCTTATGGTAAGTTTGTACTTAAAAGGTCTATCATGTAGCTATTAACCAAAAGATTTTATTGTTCAAAAATAGTGCCTTCTCATTTCATTGCATTTTGCAACCAGTGCTCTAAAAACAACTACGTTGTTAATCTGTAATAGGGAATATGCAAGAATTTTATTTATTTATTATTTATTTATTTTAATTTTTGCGTTATTAATAGCTCATTTATATAACAAACAGTAGCAGAAATAATTTTTCGAATAACTTTAAAAATAACCTGGATATAAGCCATCAAAAATTTCATTCTATCTCTTTCTAGCAAAACAAAATTTAATATGGAGTTTATATGGCTGGAGCGCTATGAAGTAACAGTGCATGTCAGACCTCTCTGCCTAATTAGTAGTTTAAAGTGCCTATATCTTGCATATTTCTTGGCAGATTTTAATTTCACATTTTGAAATAGTTTTTACGGTATTTTGATATTTAGTTAAGAAAAGCGATAAGAAAATTTCATGCATGTACCTTATTGGGAAATATGCTAGAGCCATCATTCCCCACACCAAGTTTCATTGGATGTTCAATCAGCTTCAAATAGTCCATAGATCTAAATATAATTTCAGATATCTTTATGCCTATAAGAATGATTGGCACATTGGATGCTATGCAATATGGGCTACAGATGTGGTTTCATTGTTTGCCAAACCCTTTTAAACATGTATTCAACATCCACTAATCAAAACCTTTTACTTTACAGTTAATTTGTGTTCCAATTCTGTTGACAAATTACAAATATACAGAGACAACTTTGAAGCTGCCTATATGCAGGCAACAGAAGAGTTTTACAAACTTAAAGCTAGTGAACATTTGTCAGCAAATGGAGTACAGTCTTATATGAGATATGCCGACCAAAGACTGAAGGAAGAGGAATCTCGGGCACACAGGTACTTGGAGCCAGGCAGTGGCAGTGTTGCTGCACTCACTCAGTGCTGTGAGAGAGTACTGATCGGAGAACACCTGCCTACTTTACTGGCTGAAAGTGCTCCTCTCATTAAGGCTGGAGAAATGGATAAACTTCAGCTCATGTTCCGCCTCCTTGACAGAGTACCTGATGGTGTAACACCAATATTAAGGGATCTGGAAGCTCACATTGTATCTGCTGGTCTAGCTGACATGGTTGCTTCTGCTGATATTATAACAACTGATTCAGAAAAATATGTTGAAAGATTATTAGATTTATTTAAAAAATTCAGTACCTTAGCTAAGGATGCATTCATGGATGATCCCAGATTTTTAACTGCCAGGGATAAGGCATACAAATGTGTTGTGAATGATACTACAGTCTTCAAACTGGAGCTTCCATCTTCTGCTCTTCTTCGAGGTACAAAAGGCACTGCTCCAGAGAGTAAATGCCCTGAACTGCTTGCTAATTATTGTGATATGTTATTAAGAAAAACACCATTAAGTAAACGGCTAACAACAGAGCAGATAGAATCAAGGCTCAAGGATGTTTTGTTAGTGTTAAAATACATTGAAAACAAAGATGTGTTCATGCGGTATCATAAAGCCCACTTGACTAGAAGATTAATATTAGATTCTAGTGCTGATTCTGAGAGAGAGGAGGACATGGTGGAGTGGCTGCGGGAGGTTGGCATGCCTGCCGACTATGTCAACAAACTGGCACGCATGTTCCAAGACATCAAGGTTAGTGAAGACCTAAACACGCAGTTTAGAGCAGACACGACCCGTCATGACGCGATCAATATCAAAATACTTAACGCTGGAGCTTGGGCTCGTGGTTCGGAGAGGGTTACTGTCAGTCTTCCTTTAGAATTGGAAGATTACATACCAGAAGTCGAAGATTTTTACAAGAAAAAACATTCGGGTCGTAAACTGCAGTGGTATCATCACATGAGTAATGGTACTATAACATTCGCGAATGCCGTGGGAAGGTTTGATCTCGACGTCACAACATTCCAAATGGCAGTGTTGTTTGCGTGGAATCAGAGGCCGATGGAGAAAATAAGCTACGAAAATTTGCGTCTGGCGACCGAGCTTCCTGACCCAGAGTTGAGAAGAACCTTATGGTCTTTAGTTGCCTTCCCGAAGCTAAAGCGACAATTGTTATGTTATGCTCCTACAGTTCAAAATCCTAAAGATTTTGCTGAAAACACGACGTTTTGGGTCAATCAAGAGTTTGCTCTTATAAAAACCGGGAAACCACAAAGGCGTGGGAAAATAAACTTGATTGGGAGATTGCAGCTAAGCACTGAGAGGTCCCAGATGGAAGACAATCACTCAATTGTGCAACTGCGAATCTTGAGAACGCAGGAAGCTATCATAAAGATCTTGAAGATGAGAAAGCGCATCACAAACACCGCACTCCAGGTACTTTTTATATTAAGTTGACTTGACTCATTAGACTGTCGCATCTTAGTTGGCAAGTAATGTATAAAATATTATGAAAGTCGTCTGCATATATGTATGTGTGTATGAATGTTATCACATCACCTCAAATTTCCCCGCGGCTTCGCCTGCGTTACTGAGATTTCTGATACAAACCTCCACCGCCTTTTTATCCCCCCTTAAGGGCAGGGGCGTATTTACCCTAGGGCCCAGGGGCCCACGCACTTGGCCGGTTTTTTCCTTAAATTCTGGGGCGGCGAAAATTATTGACTCAGGCTGCCAATTTCAAAATCGGCGCTTTTTAAGGGATGTTTTCCGGAATAAAATCTATCCTATGTCCTTTATAATAATAATAAAAAAAATATTTCAAGTAATTACACTCATATTTTGTTAGTATCTTAAAATCTATGGTTTAGAAAGTAAAATTAAATACACAAAATCGGGGCATGTAGCCCACAACAGTGGCGTAAATAGGGACAATCAATCCGGTCCCCTATCATTTTCAGGATGTTGTTGGGACTGCCGCGCACCCGGCGCACCAGGGATGCAGCCCTCTTGCGCATTGTGCTATAGAAGCAGTCAACCCTCGCTTTTGCGAACATCCCTGATGCGCTACAGAAGCGGGGCAGCCCCACCAACACCCGGAACGCGTTGTTAAATTGAACCCGGAGGGCCGTGTAGGCTCGTTGCGTATATCGAAGCCACAGGCTACACATGTAGAGGTACAGTAAGCTCTAAACAAGGTTACTTTTACCTCCCTTGTACAGCGCGCAAACCTGCGGGCAATCATATTGGCCCTGACCGCGAGGGCCCTCCGTTCCCGTTCGATGTCTGTATCGTCTTTGAGGTCCCACGTAACAAAATGGCCTAGGTATTTACAAGCATCAACCCTGTCCAGGGGCACCCCGTTAAGGTTGATGCATGTCACTTCCGTTGTCCGGTTCCGTCCGACCTCAAAGACCATAAACTGACTTTTCGTCACGTTGTATTTAAGGCCGTGACTTGCGGTGTATGCCTCACAAACCGTCAGTAACCTTCTAATGCCACACACCGACGCACTCAGAAGCACCATGTCATCGGCATAACTTATATTGTTGAGACATACATCATCAATGTGGCAGCCAACATGCATTCTGCTGAGTGCCTCAAGTAGTCCATTAATATAAACGTTAAACAGGGTAGGAGAGCTTAGCCCACCCTGTCTCACGCCACACTCCAACTTATATGGCTCAGATAGTGTTTGCCCATCTAACGCTATTGACCTGGTTTCCATACCAATACCTAAAGATGCTTATTTATAGGGACAAACTATCTTCACACCAAATTCCATCCAAATCTTATAAATACAAAGATCGAAATAATGAAAAAAATCCAAGATCCAGTCTGAGGGATTCATAGAAATTCACTTTAATAATCACGAATATCATGATTTTCATAGACATTCATGACAGACAGTTACTTTCGCATTTAGAAATTAGTATAGTATGGATGGTGAAAGATGGGAGGGATATGTTATGATTTGTTTCACCCTCATTGATTCTCGTGAACTTATAGTTTCAGTGTTAGGGGTTGAAAATGATTAGACTAAATTATTTATCTCCTGTTACAGAGTGAGCTTGTAGAAATATTGAAGAACATGTTCTTGCCATCGAAAAAGATGATAAAGGAGCAATTGGAATGGCTGATCGAACACAAGTACATGCGGCGAGATGACGAAGATATCAACACTTTTATATACATGGCCTAAAATCACCATTAAATATTGTAAACTCAAAATGAAATAAAATCTTAATGAAATGTATAATATCTACTTTTATTTGTATAGTTGCTTGAATAATAATAGTGGTTTGTCATATATTTTTTTATTAAATATAATGATAGCGTAATATAAAAGTTTAACTCGACAGTTGTTAATTCTTGGCTGGTTCGATCGTCTCGCCTCCTTGAATTTGTCCCCATCCGATTAACCTGTAAGTAAACATATAATATTATTAGAAAAATGCGCGACGCAGGATTTAATTCATCAAGCCAACGTAATTCAGTAAAAATGAAGCCCAATTCAAAAATTATGTTTTAACGTGTGATTCCGCATTTATCTTGGTTGGTTATTCGATTCTTCAAGGACAAACTGTATAGAATAGACGATAGGACGTCATGGCACAACGCGATACCGTGTCACTGTGCGACGTCGTCTCGTGAAAATACATCGGTACAAATATACCCTCGAACACTTAGGTACGGATCCGTCCAAAGCTTTAATCCAAAACCTTATGTCAAAATTTAATTGAGCTTCAATTTAATTGGAAAAAAATTGACATGCATACGAGGGGATATTAGATACCGTAGATGCCAAGTTACAGCGACATTAGGAGAGCTGATTATAGGTTTCTTTCTTCACAGATCAAATTGGCTACTTTCTATGACGACAATTGGGAACATTTTATATTTTTTCCGATAGTATACTTCTGTGAACTCAGAATGTGCAATTACAGTACTATTTTATATCGAATTGTTTTTGTGGATATCCTGTGGCAGAGGGATGTCCGTTCGTATGACATGTCCAGAAGTTTAATGCTCTAAAGCTACAAGATCATTTCAGTACATAGGATTATAATAAACGTGCAGTGTAAACTAACGCCATACGATAAATAAATAAATAGTCTTTACCTACAATTTTGAAGAAGTGTCAAATGCGTAGCTAATAAGTAAGATTAGACGTTTTATGACGTCCCGTAAATGAAAGGTCAATCAGCAGCTTTTTTTGATTTTGTTAATAGAAAAATCGACAGATGTGTGAAACTGAAATGTGGTGGTGGAAATGAATAATTTTTGTGACAAGCTTTAATTCCGACTGTACTTTTCAATAAACATCTATCAACTACTCACGGAGACGATTCTAAAGAGCCCAAACACGGTAGGATTTTATTCTATTAGAGTTCCTATGATTTCCTCCCGGCTCCATCATCAGATCAGCTTGATGGTGTCATAATATTGTATTATCACCCTTACATTAGTGTGCCAAATTTTAGCTCAATCGGAAACCGGAAAGTGGGTTTTTAAGTTGCATAATTTGTTTACATAGTTACAGTTGAACGTCATACAAATAAAGTTGTAAAAAAAAAACGTACCGCCAGTGGTTTTCGACTCTCCTGCTGAGCGCCACCTTTTCACCGATCTCGGTACACACGGGGTTGGTGAGGGTGATCTTCGCCAAATCGGCCTTGGTGGCTATCACTCTGCCGCCGGTACTCAGCGATCCGATGTTCACTAATAACACCTGAAGAGAACCAAGAGGCCAAAATTGAATACAAAAAAATCAAGATGTTTGAACAGGTCTATTTAGATTTCGTAAACGGTTACACATGTCGTAAAAGACGAGTAATGCCAATTTCAATTTTGAAAACGTGTGAACAAATTCAAAAAAGTTGGATCTCTTTCGTAAAAATCTTTTCACGACGAAGATAGTTAATAGAAATATAAACAGAAATCCAAGTGTTAAGTGTAACGTTCATCATCATCATCGTCACAGACTAGTTTGGCAAGCGAAACATGATATTAAAAATATGCGGCAAATTTGAAAACATCATGACCTGGCAATACGAATGCATAGAAACGAAATAGGTTTAAGCTGTCAATTATAATTGACAGCTTTTTTAATATGTATAATTGTTGCCATATAAAGAATTCTTTTTCAAGGTCAATATCATGTTTCTCTGGCCAAACTCTACCTCCACTAGACGGAGCATGTAAGGCGGCTCGCGTTCACCACGCCTATGTGTAATTGTTCGTATATAAGATCGCGCGGCCGGCCTTAAGTTTAGTAGTGTTCATATTTACGACCTAAATATGCATGCGGTACATTTTGAAAAGGCAAAAAAATAGTAGTATTAATTTGCATCATTTGTCAGCCATAATACTTTTTGTATAAAAATCAAAGATTTTTATCGTCATATCGAACGAGCTTATCATTCCCATACTTTTGGTCCGGGGTGTAGGTAACAAAGGAATCAAGAATAATTACCTCGTTCCTGGTCAACTTTTGTACTTTGGCCGCCTTCTTGTCGCCCTCCGTGCGCACTCCGAGCAGCCGCTTCAGCAGGTAGTACGACACTTCCAGCTTCACGAAGATGCCAGGCAGGGCTCCCACGGCCCCCAGCACCTGAACAAAACAAACACTGAAAAACCCGACTGCAAAAAGTAAAATAAAATAAAAACCCCCGACTTGTTCCACTAAAAGCTGAATATCTTGGAGACGAGTGCTCCGATTTTCATCAAACAAAGCTAAGAACACTCGGGATAAAATTATCTATTTCACAAAAAAAACCGCACTCAAATCGGTCCATCCGTATGGGCGCTACGATGCCACAGACAGATACACCGAGTCATAGACACGTTGAACTTATAACACCCCCCTTTTTTGTCGGGAGTTAAAATATAGCAATAGGGTATTTCGGTACCTAGTGAACAATGCATGAAATTGGATTATCAAAAGTATGTAGAAAATAAACGTATATATTTTCTGATTTTGAGTCATAAATACCCTATTTCATGATTGTTTTAATAAATTTCAAATAAAAAGTCGACACATTTTATCTGCATATACCGTGACCTGAAACACGCGCCGTCACGACGTGACGTCATAATGACAAAATTATACGTCATCTAGCAGTTCAGTCGTAAACAACTTTCTTAATTAAAAGTTTGGTTATGTTTTCTTCTCTAAGTTTACAAACTGTCTTGATATTATGATTCGAATACGGAGGACAGCGATTTTGCGGGAAATAAATAAAAAAATAATATATAAAAAAATCAAGACGAATACCTTTCGATATTGTATTAATCCGTTGTCTACCGCTGAAGCAAATATGCGTCGGCAAAACTGGCTATTCATTTTTTGCCTGGTAGACAACAAGTAAATTTGTATATGTTATTTTCATAATATACAATTGTAACGAAGTGGGATAGGAAAACACGATTGAGAAAAATTTCTCGATTGATTTCCACTCCAAAGTACTGTCTAATTTTGCTATTTATTTTGTAAATTATTCCGGAAATGATGATGATGATGATACGGGGAGAGCTGTCAACTGACGTTCTGCTCCGTGTACAGCGATACGATGCGGGAGTAGATGGGCGGGCGCGTTATCTTGCCGTCGGCGTTTACAATAACAAGACTAGCGGTGTGCCCACCTGTCCCACGAGCCGGTCGGCGCGGCACAGTGTGGGCTCGATCTTGGTGCCGACACCGATGAGGCCGCCGGGCACGGCGTACTGCAGCTCGTTCTGCTCCGTGTACAACGACACGATGCGGGAGAAGATGGGCTGGCACGTTAGCTTGCCGTCCGCGTCTTTTGACACTAGGCCCGGTCGCACCTGCACACGAAAAACTATTAATACAGAAGCCAAAATGGCAAAAACGGAACCCTTATAGTTTCGTCATGTCCGTCCGTCCGTATGTCACAGGCATTTTACTCAAAAACAGTAAGATGTATATTGATGAAATTAGGAACATAGGTGTCTTGTGTAAGCCGCTGCTTAGTTTGATAGTTAAATAAAATATATATATATATATACATTTCTAGGGGGGGCACGCAGTACATGTAACCGAAAGTGAAAAAAAAAACCAAAAAATTCAGCAAATATCATCATTCGACAGTTCTTCTAAAACACTGGGGTTTCTAAAAAAATTTTTTGATTTTATGAATATTTTCGGAAAAATTCATACCGTTTTTAAGTTATTGCCAAAAAGCTGCGCTTCTCAGCAAAAAAACTTAAGTGCCAGGGAGATACGCTCTTTTGTTAGTGTTTTTTTTCATATTGTTTTTTTTGTATAAACGGCTGCGGAACCCTACATTGAGCATGGTTCGACATGCTCTTGACCGGGTTTTCAGTCCATTAGCAGTATAGGAAAGCCCGCAGAAAGATAGAGTAGATCTGGTCAAGATTGCAGAGCTCATCGAACCGAGAAAGCTAGAGTGGCACATACATGGACTAGGTAACCCCTAAACCCCGCATACAAGGCCCACCCGTAAGCCAAGCTTAGGCTCAAAAAACACCAATCAGCCGCCACGCCCCCAAACATTCTCTTAGTATCGGGTCACTTCGCAGTCGACGTGACTTGCTCGCTCGCCTTATCTAGCCAATCACGGTGCACTTGCTGCCTCTCCCCCCCGCGCCCCGCCATTTTAGCGAGATGAGATACTAAATAAAATTGTGTGAAGCGGGGTCTATAGGGTTAAGTGGTCTGTGGGCACATACCTCGATCTCCATGCCCACGGTGAGTACGCCTTGCAGGATGGAGCCGCCGGCCACGCCCCCGCGCAGGTCATCGACCTCGCAGCCGGGCTTGTTGACGTCGAACGATCGGATCACGATCATGCGAGGCGGTGAGGTAAAGTCTCGCAACGGCACGGGGATTTTCTTTGTGACATACTCGCAGAGTACCTGAACATTTTATAAGAAATAGTACACTTCGATGCTACTGCGGAAATAATGTCATTACTTCACGAGTACCGAGATATTGGGACGAGTGAAGAATGATATTTTCGCACGTGTATCCGAAGAACGTTTTTTACTACATTTGCGAAAAATAAGTAAAACTCAAGATAGGAAAAAAACAAAGTCGTTGTAGGTTGTAACTTTCTCAGTTTCTACGAAGAACTCTAGCACTTTATGTGCCTATGTTGGCCTATACGTGCAATACGTGCATAGAAAAAATACTTTACGCGCACATGTGCGGTGTGCGGTAAGTAGTACATTACGTGCCTATGTTGGCCCTTACAGAGAGGCACTTTCTGAAGCATATGCATGCATTGTAAAACGTTATACGTTACAATTGCGAATGCGTAATGCCCTACCTAATTATCGAACTTGTATCGTATATAATTATAATACAAAGGCATTGCTATGAGAGCTTTTAATACAATAGTATTGTCGACAGTGTATGATTGCTGAAATTATACTTTTGGTTGTTCGTTTCAATTCACTATTCCCTACAAGATGACCAAAAATTGCATATCAATCTTTGTGAAATCAGAACGGTTGAAATGCTCATAAAGGCGTATTTACTATAAACACAAACAGATGGAGATTGCAAAGCAGCTTTTGTGAAGCAGATGTTGGGTGGTTTGGTGTCTAATTCGGATATGTAAAACTGTAACAAAATCCATCCTTATCCTTCTTTGCAGCTTGGGGATAAATGCAGAATAATAATCTTACAAATTAAAGTGATTCGAAAGATCTTGACTGATACTTAGAAAATTCATGAGGCTACATTCTTTAATTCGTTTATTTTTTAGAACCAACTGGTTAGGTCTGCCTAGACCTCCTTACCAGTAATTAGATTTATTGGGGGGAGCGCGAATACACAAACAGGAATGCCAACTCGACCACTCTGAGTTGGACGCAGTGCGCAAGGCACAATTACTGCGGAGGTGAACTAGTTCCACCAGATTTTGGTTGTGGTAGAGAGAAAGAGTTGGATGTAGGGTATTGGTACCCTTGTAACAGAAGTATAAAGGCCGTTCTCCGAGCCACCAGACGAGTCGTGTGGACGCTAAACGTCTGCTCTGTACCATGCACGCTATGGCTAGATATTAAAAGTTAGTACAATAGATATAACATGTGTGAATCTGAAATTACCTCTATATTATACTTGAGCTGAGCGGAGATAGGTATGATCGGCGCGCCCTCCGCCACGGTGCCTTGCACGAACTTGACAATCTGCTCGTGTTGCTCCTTAGCTTGCCCCTCCTTCACCAGATCGATTTTGTTCTGGAGGATCAGAATGTGCTTCAGCTTCATAATTTCGATGGCGGCCAAGTGTTCACTCGTCTGGGGTTGTGGGCAGGATTCGTTACCTGTTAAAAATATTTCGGTCATTTTCTCACAATGTAGAGCGCCTGTTTTTAACCTGTGGGTCGCGGAATGTTCTGATTATAATTCATCAGTAGCGCTGCAGCGCCGCCAGCAGAACATCAGATATTATACAAGATGGCAAGAGGTAGCCATTACACGATCAAGGTTGCGGATCGCAGTAGATTGACGGATCTTGGTGCGGCTGGTTTCGACGTTAGAAGGCCAATCCAGATCATTGTACGAAAAAATAAAGCGTGTGCTTGTGGACAGGTATCCGGCGTCTTCGATGCTGATGGCACTGGCGGCCGCGCCAGCACGTTGATTTACTACAGGGTCAAGTGACGCTCTGTTGTCACATGTGAAGCTCAACAAAGTATCAAGAAGCGACTGTTAGTAATCTAAAAGGACATGTATCTATATGTACGAGTGTATAATCTCTATGGATGTATGAATAATTAAGGTGCGGCACTGATGAGCATAGTAGGCACGGGGCAGTCTACGAAGCTGACATGGCAAACCAGGTAGAATCGGCCCGTAGATAAACTTTCTACCAGCCAGGGAGATCCATTTTGAGAAAGAAACGCACCGGCGATGAGGAGAAGCGCGGCGTCCATAACCGCGGCACCGTTAAGCATGGTAGCCATAAGAATGTCGTGCCCAGGGCAGTCCACGAAGCTGACATGGCGCACCAGCTGGAAGCGGCCCGTGCAGGCGGACCGCAGACACGGGAAATGGTCGTCTTTCGATGATCCCCCGGAGATGAAGCTCGTGGGCCGCGGGCACTTCGGGTTGTCGCATTTGTAGATCTTCGCGTTGGCGTAACCTGTAGTTGAGAATAGGACAGCTAGAGTCATCCGAAGGCTAAAATCACTGATCGGGCGTGTCATGTATGTAGGATGGAAATGATCACGATTTTTGCAGATTATTGTTTTTTTACAAATAAACTAATATAGAGCGTGAAACAAAACTTGAATACCGAATCTTGATTGCCAAAAAAAAGGTTTAGTGAATATTTTCGGAAATAATCGCTCCGAAAGTAGCATAAATTGCGCCCCTCCGCCACGGTAAGTCCAAAAATTATGAACAAAATTACAAAATAAAACTTCACGAATACTTTCACGAAAATTGTTTCCAACATGATCGGATATACCGTTTTTGTGTTATTGCCAAACAACTGCGCTTCTCAGCTAAAAGACGAAAGTGCCGAGGAGATACGCTCTTTTGCTAGTGCACTTTTTCATAAAATGAAAATGAAAAATATTATATATATATATCATATAGTATCTTTTCATCTGTAGTGCATTTTTTTGGATGAACGGCTGCGGAACCCGAAAGAGCATGTCGGTCCATGGACGACTCAGTGTAGAGCATGGTCCGACATGCACTTGGCCGGCTTTTTTTACTCCAGCGTAGTCGGGTAGAAAGTATCCTATTAGGCGCAAAGATGGCACTAAGCCACGTACATACAAGCATAGTTAACTTTAAATAGCTCGTTTCACTTATTTTATTATATTATGATTATATCTTCAATGTAAGAAGTATACCTGTAGTATTCAAGTTATTTCTTGGAAGTTACATTTAAGGTTCCGTAAACAAAATAGCTAAATCGGAACCCTTATATTTTCATCATGTCCGTCCGTCCGGCGATCACAGGCATGTTACTCAAAAACTAAAGGTATATTGATGTAATTTGGAGAAGGCGTCTTGTTTAAGCAGCTACTTAGTTTGATAGTTTAAACTATTTCTAGGGGGAGCACTCCATACATGTAACAGAAGCTGATTTTTCTTCCAGCAAACATCACATATTTCGGCAGTTGTATTAAAAACACTTCAAGGTTTCTATGCAATTATTTGATGGTTTATTAAAGCCAAGTCAAGGAAAGGAAGCTAAGAAAGAGCCCCCGCGAGTGTCCCATTGAACTAATTTTGACGTAAAATTCGATTTCGATAATCACCCAAGTAATTTTCGTTCTTCGTTCACGGAGAAGAAAAAGTTATAACCCTCTTTTTTTCGACAGTGTAGTCGGGTAAAAACTATCGTATAACCATATGGAGATATCCAGCTACCCGCGTACTAAAAATAGTTGAAATCCGTTAAGCCGATTTTGCGCGATGAAACCACAACGACACAGTGACTTCCACTTAGTCCTTTACAATCATTTTCTGCAAATATCTTCAATGTACAGACATTTTATTTTTACAACTTTATAATAGTATAGATTATATAAATGTATATTCATTTTATATTACGTTACTTGGCTTTGATAAACCAATAATTAAGACATTATAATAACGTTATTTAACATGCAGTCTTTTTTTCGATAGGTACTGACCTATTAAATCGGTATAAAGTCGCTTTATTTACATGCAAACTAAAATTGCGGAAATCAGCTTATGCGAGTTTTATTACTAGTGTAATTTCACGACTAGGACAAGCTAATTTGTCAGTTAGATGTCGCATGTATCTGCGTCGTGTATAATCAACTTTAGAATAGTATTTCTAGTCACCCCCACTCACCGACTTAGATGTAATAACAATAACTTCATTACAGATGTCAACTTGCGGACATCACAAATTTGGTATCTGTCTATCAGTGCCTACAGCGCTAAAATAGCGATGGTCAAATATGTACAAAAATAAGTTGACAACAGCCTGAGGGGCTACTCCGAAACCCGAAAAAGGAAATTCGTATGGCGCCATCCCGCTCACTCAAATACAGTTTAACATGAGAGCGAGAGGGACGGCACTTTACGAACTTCGAATTTCTAGTTTCGGAGTAATCCCTCTGTCCAGTGGTAATACTTGTACATAGAGGTCAGTGCTACCATATTTCAAAATATTTTTAATGATCTGGGAAAACATTGGATTAAATAAATATGTATCGCCTATTATTTATGATGCACCTTATACTAGTTGGCTTACTCGAAGATTGCGCTCACTCAGTACACTGTAGGTCATATAGCTCACAATTCTTTTGAGCCATATCTCACATAATCCATCCATCTCTTCCTTGGTTGGCCTCTTTTAACACATTAATACACAATATTCGCCTTGTTACATAACTTTTATCCTTTCTCATCACATGACCATACCGCATACCTTGTACCCTCTTAATTTTTCCACTATTGGTGCTACACTTATAGATGAGTGAGTAAAAAACAATTATTATAATACTAATAATTTTATTATTGTATTAATTATACAATCCATAGAATCAAAAGCTGTTACATGCATTTCCCACCGTGAGGGTTCTTTAGACACAATCATCCCAAACCTTGTGCATGCTTACAACAGTTATAATACCTAGCTAATAGTGCTGATGGGAGAACAGTTTGGACAACGTTTAAGAACAATAAAATACAGAACCCTCCATAGAAAAATGTTTAAAGGTTGTTACCACATCTAATAATTTTTCAATATAGAATTTAGATTTTGACTGTTGAAATTTGAAGCGTTTAGGAGTTATGGATGGAGTCAGAATATGATCACATTGCAATAGCAATGAATTGTTATTTTTAGAAACTTTACATGCTGTTGTCACAAATTAAATTAATTTATGAATAAATTGTTTTGATTTACATTCAGCTTGGTCACCACAAGTTCAATGGTGTCAGAAACTTTGTATTATGCAGAGAAAATTTGTATTGAGTATTCTCAAAACTCATTTGTGACTTTTCCAACAAATTAAATGTTAGACATTGATCCACACAAAAAACTGGAGGAACCTACTGGAGAATTCTTGTCAACAATCTACTGACCTAGTGTGGTAGCACCCTAATTTTTATTCTTAATTTTAATACTTACTACATAGTTCATTATCTATGTCTATGTTTCACATTAATATCCTAGGTAAAACCATTCTTGCTTCTAATTCTGAAAATTAACATTTTTATCATGCACATAGGTATATCTCATTTGTTACAAAATAATATGATGATATTCAAACAGTATAACATTCAATAGTAAAAATGTCCGTAAATGTTTCATAAAAATATGAATACTAATATCTAACCACAATACTTATACATTACATACAGATGAAAGACACTATCAACGCACCAGGTTTATAAGAGATTCAGTGTGTTATAGGCACATATTTGCAAAATGCACTACCATATGTAAAATAAGCACTGTCTTTAAATATAAATTGGGTAAAAGCGAATCTTTGATAAGTTTATTTTCAAAACAAATACTTTCTGCATTTCACGGTCCCACATTTGCATTCCGTTCTATTTCTTAACATGCTCATATTTTGCTGTTGGATTTCAAATCTCGTTTTAACGGGTGAGGCAGGCGAATCTGCAGTGGTTGCTTCTTCGCCATTTGGAAGACTTATGTCATCTTCTGGGATAGCATCTCTCTGGGGGGCATGGCTACTAGGTTCACTAGCCTCATCATTATCATTTGCTTTTTGTAAATAATCGAAACATAGCTCCTCACCAGCTTCAATATCCCGAGTGGCAAAAAATGCCAGCATTGGAAGATTTGGGTCAAGACAGTCAGCCCAAATGGCCCATACACCAAGATTAGGGTCACATGAATGATTAATAAAATGGGATAGATTCCCAAGATGTGCTGCATCTACTACATAAGGATTTTCAACAGAGTTAAAATCTAGATCAAACAAGTATGTCAAACCATTAGCATCATATTCCCTCCCTCGTTTCTCGGCTTCTTCGAAAGTTATAACTTCACCCACATACTGAGTAACGAACTGCCCTTGTTGTATTTTTTGGTCTGTTCTGACACCCCAGCCACACCCATTGGCGGTTCTATAAATACATAATTTAATATTTCTGCCACCTTGGACGACTCTGTTGTTGCATTCTGAAGAGCATTTACAAGCTTTATTGCACTCGTAAATTGGAGTACCAGACGCCACACGTAATCTCTTCTTAACAGTGTATGCAAACAGGCCAGCTTGCATGCCACAACATGACTTGGAGCGGCAGTTGCAAGCAGTGCACTCACAGCCTATAGGAGGATCGTCGGGAATAGTCACACCAGCACCAGGGATAGATTCATTTATGTATGTAAAATTTTCAGGTGGGCCAGCCAGGTCAACTTCATTTTCTATAGTCAGTTTACTTTTGGATTTATCCACTTGATTTATGTGATCTTCCCATTGTTTTAAGGACATCATCTGTCTGCACCGCTTTCTGCACAACACATAAAGCTGCAATATATTTCTAGCATCTTGAACAAGTTCAGTGGCATATTGTTCTTCATTTTGAGGCAAATTGATCATTGACAACAGCTTAATCATTAATGCTTCTTTTAGTTTGCAAATTTCAGTCTCATCTATTTCGTCTATTCTTGAAACCAAGTTATCTTCACTAAGTAAATCTCCAAATGAAATTTCCTTTTTCAATTTCTCAAAACATGCAATATGTGTCAATTCTCGATCAGTTAGAAATTCATGCAGAAGTCCAGGGCAGTTGTCCAAATGTGCAATTGGCTCCCAAGTGTTTTCACTATTATCAAAACCTTTCCATTTTATGTAGAAATACTCTTTGCCATTCTTAAATTTGAAGTCAACTATTTTTTCAATGATGTAAATATCTTCTTCTTCTTTAATCTTGCCTTTCTTCTGTTTCTTAGCAAGGGGTAAGTTTTCTGCTTCTTCTGAGTCTAGTGATAAGTTTCTTTTCTTGGATCTTCTCATCTTTTCCGCAAAAATAGTTTCATCTTTCTCATCAGCTCTTTCACGAAACAACCTCAACACTGAGTCCGACAGGCGCTCTGCAACATACCATGTGAATAAGTTTAGTAAATGCTAAATTAACTTTAGGCATAAATTTAGAGCTAATACATTCACATTTACTGGCCCTATTCACATGGTACATTGTACTACTGCATAATCATTTCCTACTTTGAAGTATAATGCTGAAATTGCAATGCAAAGTATAACAGCACAAATGCAAGGCAAGTTTGATAAGTTAATGGAAAATGAAATTGGTTTATTTTAAAAAGGCACCAGGGCATTAGTATCGTAATTTATCCATTTAGAATTTAAGCAACTATAAATGAAATGTAAGACATTTAAAAAAATGAATTTTACTGTATTAAAGTGCTCCCTACAAACTGATTACTTAGTAATTGATTGAAGTTCTATGATATAAATGTCAGCTATTTTATAAATAATCTTAAGATATTATAGTAATTATAGATATAAATTAAGAAAAGCAAATATTGGACCAAAAGAAAATACGCACATATTGTATTTAACAGGTTGATAGTATTATTTACTTAATTTTGATACATTGGAATGCTTAATTTTAACATGTATCACCTATGTCTACCAGAACTATACAAGCATATTAGGTGAAAAAAATTAATAATAAAGGAAATAAAAAATAGTAATAAACGTACCTAATTTGATGGTAATGTTCCTTTCCAATTCATTCTTGAATCTGACAGTTTGCACCCCAGAAATGGCTTTAACAACTGTAGATTTTCCATGGGCTACATGACCAATGGTGCCAATGTTGATAGTAGCCTGTCTCGATATCACTTCAGGAGACAGAGCCGATAATTTTGTGATATCCTAGAATAAAGAAAATTCAATTTATTTAAAATGAGCATGAGGATTTATAATTCTATTGTACATTACAATAATTATCATAAAGTGCACCAAATGATTTTCAATAACATTGAGATACAATTAAATCAGCCGGAGTGTTATGTGTGATCAATCATTTATGTATACCAGAATAGAAGACCGGCAGTGAATGTACAGGTTCCATCTTACTTCTGTCAGTTAAGAAATGTGCCAATTTGTGATGCAATTACTGATCGTTAAAATCCATTTTATTAGAAATAAAACTAAAAATGGACATATTGTTCATGAAAGAACCTAGAAATATTTAACAAAGTGGTGTTTTTTCTTCTTTTGTACTTACAAGTTTGGTTAAGTCTTGCTGATGCAAGTTTGACTTGGCAGTTTGTCCTTCACTCGATGCCATGTTTCAGCCGCAATCAGTAACTTCCTCAAGTAGTAGTGCCGTCTACAAATAATGTAAATTATCAGTACGTTTATTTGACTCCAGTTACACTATTATTCGTGTATTAATTTATTTTCACCTCACAAAATTTGTAGATTTCGTGGCGGGATGGCGCGGCTGGTGGCATGCATAGACATAAACTATACATTTTTTTTTACATAATTGACAAGCATCATAGACTAAACGATTAACTTTTTACTCAAGTGTGATAGGTAAATCATGTAGCTCGAACATTTCTTGCTGAGACGAGTATGTATTTACGAGAAACACAATACATGTAGTCTCTTTTATACTTATGTAGTTCGTTCTTCACACGGCAAGTGTTACTAACCACGTAGTTGGAATTCTCCTTGGTGTTAACGACTTTGAGTGCGGGTGCTGCTCCGAAACCCGAAAAAAGAAGTTCGTATAGCGCTATTGCTCTCACTCAAACACAGTTTCAAATAAGAGCGAGAGGGACGGCACGTTACAAACTTAAAATTTCGAGTTTCGGAGTAAACCCTAGAGATACTAGGTGTGAATAAGACTTAAAAAATACTTGCGCGGCACTGTTCGGTTGATGTGATTAGGTTAGTTGACGGCGTTGACTGACGCTGTCACAAAACAAATTGTCACATACTTGTCACCGACGATTTTGATCTTTTATGATTTGTATATTGACAAAATCTAGTAGTTCCGTGTTTATATATGTTTTTCTGTTTCGACAAATGTATATATCTGTTAGCTGCAAACGTCCGCTGTCACGATGGTCGTAAAAAATGAAGAATCAGAGGGTCTTACTAAGAAGTTACGCTTTAAACCTGTGTCCAATGTTCAACACTTTACTGCTGACAATAACTTTGATTCTAAAGGCGCGAAAGAAGTGAAGAGCAAAGGTAGGAACTGGCATGTTTCTCCACTTTAAATGTAAGACTTATTTATATATTTTATTGATATTAAATGTTTTTTTTCAGATGGACGAAAAGTAACTTCTTTATTTTCATTTCTACACGTTGAGTTGACGCGAGGCTATATGCTGGAGCATGACGAAGAACGCTTTTCAGCCCGGCGTGAGAAAGTCTACTCGTTCATCAAAATCCCTCAAGAACTTGAGAAGTTCATGGCTTATGGGTTCTTTCAGTGCGCGGATTCCCTGTTATTTGTGTACACTTTCCTACCATTAAGATTTATTATGGCGTTTTGGTCTTTCTTTAACCGGTTGCTTAGAAAATGTTTTGGGTAAGTTGACTGAATTATATTAAAATGGTTGACTGGTAGAAAATAAGTCCAACATTTTTTGGATTGTGCAAAAAATAAATGCATAAAATGTGACTAATAACTTGTGTAATAATATAAGTTGTTGGGGGTTTTTATCATTGATATTGGATTTCATTTGTTATTTTCACCAGATTATTGCTTTATGTTATATGGGGTTGCCAATGGAGAGCCATATTTGTTATTCTTTATTTATTAAAGTTTAGTCTTGTTATTGCTAAAGATTTAGCAATGGTATGACTAAAGCTGAAGTAGTCATATTGGCAGAGTGCAAAGCGGGTGGAGGGGGTAGCCTAAACGATCACAGCGCTTGCTAAGGCTAAAATTGTCATTTTTGTCGCTGACTTGAGCTGTCAATTCCATATTGCAGTAAACATTTTCTAATCGTTTTTGAGATAAAAATATGGTCCTGGTAAGATGTGTTGTTGTGAATTGTAATAACATCAAAAATAAACACAAGATTTCATTAATATTTTTCACAATATTTACTTACTTCTTGTTTGACAGCGGTGACAATATTGTCCATAATGGCCGCCTGTTACGTGACGCTGGCGTCGCGCTCGGTCCCAATAAAAATATGCTCAGCGTCAAAAAAATCACCCCTTTGTCAAATTCTGTCACAAGCAATAATAACTCTTGATGAATATGTGCTATCCTAATGATACTGGTGTCTATTAAAAGCTTGTTTAATTCCTTTTAAAATAACAATGATTTTATTTAGTGAAAGTTTACAGTTGATGGGTGGGGTTTAATAAAAGTGGGAGTATGTGTTTCCAAGTTGATGAATTCTGACCCTTTCTGCAGGTATAAAGGGGTAGGTGAGGGTAATTTGTGTCTGATGACTAAAAAGCGGAGTAAATTGTCACTTAGAAATAAGTTGACACTTTACAAAACTTGTATCTGTCCTGTTATGACTTATGCAAGTGTAGCCTTTGCTCATGCGCCTAAGTCCAGGCTAAATCCTCCTTAGATCATACAGAATAGGTTCCTGCATAGGATGGCAGATAACCCATGCTATGTGTCCAACCTAAGTCTCCACCAGGACATGGAAATTCCAGCCATGCATTGTTTTCTCAAACAGGCGTCTAGACGCTTTTTTGACAATGCTCCCCACTGTTATGTATTAAGTTGGGTACTTCTAGGATTGATTTGTAATGACAGTTGTAGGTAGTTCCAAAATAAATGAGTTTTGCTTCTGATCTCAATGGCGTTGGATCTTTTATTGGCGACTGCGGTAAACTAATGTGATTTAAGCGAAAATGAACAGTAATATTTGTAATGTTGTGTTCCCTGGACAATTCAACCCAAAAACTGACAAGTGGTGTGATTATAAAGAACAGTTATTATGTGCGTTGGATGTGGCGGGCGCCGCTGCGGACCCCGCGCGGGCGCGCTCGTTGTTTCTATCTCAGTGCGGGAAGGACACGTACGCATTAATTGCATCACTTCTGGTCCCGTTGCGGCCTACTGGTGCTCCATTTGAGGACATTATCAGTGTTTTGGACAAGTTTTTTGAACCAGAAGTTAATGAAATTTTACAAGCTGGAAAGTTTTATAAACGCATACAATCACAACAAGAAAGCGTGCAAGAGTATATCGGCGCAATTAGTTTGCTCGGGGCAAAATGCAACTTTGCCGATCTTAAGCGTCAGTTGAGAGATAGATTAGTGCTCGGGGTGCGCGACGACCGGCTGCGGCGCGAACTGTTGAAGACCAAAGACCTCACATATGAGTGTGCCGTTCAGTATTGTCTCAACTATCAAGAGACGTTCCCAGACTTGTACCCTGAGGCTAGCACGTCCAGGCAAACTCCACGAAATGGAAATGAACCGATGGAAATTGATAGAATACAATCAGTCCATTGTAAACATTGTGCCAAGTTTCATAAACCTAACGAGCGCTGTCCGTTTGTTAAGGCTCAATGTTTTTATTGCAAAAAAACATGGGCATATTGCTTCAGCTTGTAACAAGAAACAAGGCAAGGTTCATCAGACCGAAGACAAGCATTCATATGACACCGATTTGGATCATGAAAATATGAATGGCATTTATATCTGTGCAGAAAAACATCATGCACCAATAATAGCAAATGTAGTGATTAATGGTGCCAGATTATCGATGGAAATTGATTCAGGTGCTTCTAGAACCATCATATCGGAACAGATATTCAAGAAATTGTGGTCAACTCCGCCTCCTTTGAAGTCAACAAATGTGAAACTAGTTACGTGGACCCGGACCCCTTTAAAAGTCCTGGGGTTGGCACATGTACGAGTGGTTTTGGGTGACAAAGAGGCCCAATGTGAACTTGTTGTAGTTGCGGGAAACGGACCGAGCCTGCTTGGTAGAAACTGGTTTGATAAGTTGGGGCTACAATTGGTTGGTGTGTGCTGGTCCGAGGATGAAAAAACTACATGGAAGAAGGAATATCCTAATTTGTTTAAAGAAGGATTGGGTGAATATACGGGGCCACAGGTGTCCCTGCACGTACGTCCCGGTACTGTACCGCGATTCATGAAGGCGCGCCCCGTACCATTCCCTTTGAAGGTGCAAGTAGAAGATGACCTACGGCAAATGATCAAAGATGGAGTTTTGACACCAATCAAATATTCCGAATGGGCCAGTCCTTTGCGAATTGTGAAGAAGGAGGATGGATCTTTGCGTATTTGTGGAGATTACCGCTCAACGGTAAACGCAGCAATAGATGTCGACACATATCCACTTCCTACATCTACAGAGGCATTTGTGAAACTCAGTGGAGGAAGAGTATTTAGTAAACTAGACTTAAGGCAGGCATACGAGGGCTGCTATTTATATATCCGGAAACCGGGATTACAATCTTCTTAAATAGCATATTTGACCGCCATGGTAAAATTTGAACTTTTTTAAGTATATAAGGTATATTTTTTCTTCCTTATTAACGCTCGTGTTTTGTTTTTGACGGGTTTTAAATGTCATCTCGCAGCAAGAATGGAACTCACTCGTGAAAATATTCGTGCTATGATTTATTATGATTTTCGGCGTGGTTTAACGCAACAACAGTGCATAGATCAACTAACTTCAACTTTTGGTGATGAAGCCCCATCTAAAACTACTGTGTATCACTGGTTTAGTGAGTTCAATCGTGGACGTAGTATGCTTACGGACGAAGTTAAGGCAGGTCGCCCGAAATCGGTCGTTGTACAACAAAATATCGAGGCTGTGCGAAAACTTATAATGGACGACCGACATGTTACGTACCGCGAGATAGAGGCGACTCTGGGTATTTCTATGACCAGCATTAATAGCATATTACATAATTATTTGGCTGTAAAAAAAATTTGTTCGCGTTGGATACCCCACAACTTAACAAATGAGCAAAAACATGCTCGCGTCGAATGGTGCAATAAAATGTTAAAAAAATATAACCGTGGTGACTCAAAAGCCGTTTATAACATCTATACAGGTGACGAATCCTGGATCTATGCATACGATCCCGAAACGAAGCAACAATCAACGGTATGGGTGTTTCAAAATGAGCCGAACCCTACGAAAGTTACTCGTGCAAAAAGTACATTGAAACAAATGGTGGCCTGCTTCTTCGGTATTAATGGCCATGTAGCTACAGTGCCACTAGAAAACCGTAGAACGGTTAATTCAGAGTGGTACACGACCATTTGCTTACCGGAAGTATTTGAACAAATTCGTAAAACTAACCAGCGACGAAGAATCATTCTTCATCATGACAATGCCAGCTGTCATACGTCACGCGAAACAACTCTATTTTTGGAGGGTCAAAATGTGGAATTAACGGGTCATCCGCCGTACAGCCCTGACTTGGCACCCAACGATTTTTATTTATTTCCAAATATAAAGAATAAATTACGCGGTCAACGATTTTCGACCGCTGAAGATGCTGTCGACGCATTCAAACAACACGTTATGGAGGTACCTCAGGCGGAGTGGCAGAAGTGCTTTAAAAATTGGTTCACGCGAATGCAAAAGTGCATAGATCATCAAGGGGAATACTTTGAAAAACAATAAAACTATTTTCAGCCGTGTACGTTTGTTTGTTTTTTTGTTTCCGGATATATAAGTAGCAACCCTCGTACACTCAGCTTAAGGTAGACGAGGAAACTGCTATGCTGCTGACACTAAATACACCCATCTGCCTGATGAAGATGAATCGCTTGGCTTTTGGAGTAAGTGCTGCGCCTGGTATATTTCAAAGGGTGATGTCCACGGCGTTGGCAAACATGGATGGAGTTGCCTGTCTACTTGATGATGTAGCGGTCACAGGACGGAATATGGAAGAGCATAACCAGCGTTTGGACGCAGTGCTGCGTAAACTGCAGGATATGGGATTTCGTCTAAACATAAAGAAATGCACCTTCGCTTCACGAAGCATTACCTTTTTGGGTCATATGTTGGATGCTGAAGGACTACACCCGTCTCCAGATAAAGTAGAAGAAATTCGGAGCAAACCAGCACCCAGTAATAAAGAAACACTAAGAGCATTCTTGGGGCTATACAATTTCTACGAGAAGTTCTTACCAGACAAGGCATCCTTGCTAGAACCTTTATACCGCTTGCTGGAAGTAAAGACACCATGGACGTGGGGTAATAAAGAACAAACAGCATTCAACAAGGCGAAGAACCTTCTGTCATCGGACTGCACTTTAGTTGGATATGACCTACATAAAGATTTGTTATTGATTTGCGACTCATCGGATTACGGCTTGGGAGCAATATTGGCACACGTCATGGAAGACTGATCCGAGCGTCCGGTGATGATGGCATCGCGGACACTACAACCTCATGAAAGACGATATGGACAAATTGATAAAGAGGCATTAGCAATAATGTTCGGGCTAACAAAGTATCACCAGTTTTTAGCCGGACGGAAGTTTTGCATCATCACCGACCACCGGCCATTGGCCTTTTCAACCCGGTAAAACCAATTCCTGACCAAATATCGCCCCGAATTTTACGGTGGTCGTTAAAACTCAATGGGTACAGTTATTCCATCAAATATCGACCGGGCAAGTTAATTGGTAATGCTGATGCCTTAAGCCGATGGACAGAGCTGGAGACTTCTTCGATGATAATGGATGCAGATATGGACTGTATAGGCGAAGTACTTCTGCTAGAAGAGCAACCACTGGGATGGAACATTGATGTAAAAACTATTGCCGAAGAAACCAAGAAAGATGTTGTGCTACAAAAGGTGCTGTTTCACGTACTTCATGGGTGGCCACGCTCAAACACAGACCATGAACTGCAACCGTACTGGATCCGCAGAGAGGCTCTTTCACACAATAAAGAATGTTTATTGTGGTGTAACAGAGTCATTATACCGGCACCTCTCCACCAAAAGGTACTTAGATTATTACATGCTCCACACGCAGGAATTGTACAGACAAAAGCATATGCTAGAGGGTACGTTTGGTGGGTCGGCATGGATAAGGAAATCGAAAGGGTGGTGGCCGAATGTGAAGAATGTCAGTCAGTGAGGAACAACCCACCTAAGGATCCACAGACATGGGTGACACCAGATAAAGCATGGAGTCGTTTGCATATTGATTTTGTCGGCCCATTCCAAGGAAAAACCTTTTTACTCCTAATCGATTCCTATAGTAAGTGGATAGAGGCAGAAATTATTCCATCAATGAGTTCGGATTCAATAATTAAAATTCTAAGACGAATTTTTGCTGCGCAAGGTTTACCTGAGGTTTTGGTGTCAGACAACGGTAGAACATTTACATCAGAAGAATTCAATGGGTATTTGTCAAAAAACCATATCAGGCACCTATATACCCCGCCCTACCATCCGGCATCAAATGGCCAAATTGAAAGGGCCGTACAGACATTTAAAAATAAATTAAAGAAAATGACGATTATTAACAGGCCTTGGAGCGTAAAACTGGCGAAAGCATTATACTCTTTGCGCACCGTCCCTAACAGCTCTACCAATAAGACACCAGCGGAGATGTTAAACGGGCGCAAGTACAGAACGGCTATATCGTATCTACACCCAGACAGCGCGCCGAGCCGCGCCGACGAGCAGCTCGAGCGAGCGGCACAGCAGCCGTGCGCGCGCGCTTTCCGAGCGGGGCAGCCGGTACTCGTACGCATGTATGTACCAGGAGTGAAGTGGAGGAGGGGCACAGTCGAGACAGTGGAGGGGCCTAGCACTTATGTAGTGAGGACGGAAGATGGAGAGTCGCACCGTCGCCACGCAGACCAGATCATAGCTCGAGCATTAAGTCAGCCGACAGCTCCTAGTTTTGATGATCAGCCACCACTTGAGTATGGGTCCCAGTCCTCAACAACATCGGATCCTCCAATTGAAATACCACCCCCAGAGTTATGGCCAGATATTATAGGAATACCTAATGAGTGTTAATTATAACTACAGTGATGATCGTAATAATCAAAGTGTTAATTAAGTCCTGTTGATTATGGTGGAAAGATATGTTATGTATTAAGTTGGGTACTTCTAGGATTGATTTGTAATGACAGTTGTAGGTAGTTCCAAAATAAATGAGTTTTGCTTCTGATCTCAATGGCGTTGGATCTTTTACCCACCATAGGAACCCCCTACTTAGGAAGACAGCCGACTATCTTCCGACTATTCCCAATCCTAGAAGCCATCTCGTAAGAGGCCAGTATACTCGGCGTTGTAGACAAATGCTCCCTGATCCGGACGTCGAGATCACAGCAGCCATAGAGAGGATGGCAGCTGCAAATTCTTCGGACAATCAAGTCTAAGAGTCAACCCTGCCAGGGGGGTCGCTCAACCCATAGTCTCGCAATCTCCCCTACGCCCACTTTCTCTTGTCTCTCTCTACCCCCTCCCAACTGGGGTTGAACGGTTCCGGTTCAACCTACCTCCCTTTTCCTGCACCTTGCGCAGTGCGTCCCCGCCCCCCCAACGCTAAGTGGCCGCGGATGGCATTCCCGTTTGTGGGTTTGCGGTCTCCCCACGAAATCCGATTACTAGTCAGGAGGTCTAGCCAGACCTATACAGTTCAAAGTCAATTTTCCAATAAAAAAAAAATTGTGTTCTAATCGCTATTTACTCTTGACGGAAGTCACACCTAGAGAGAATAAGCAAGAAAATACACTTGGAAGATGGACACCACAGCTGATGAAGCCGTTCAAGTTGTAGCACTACTGCAAACAGGACTAAGATAGTATGAAGTTGCTCGGAGACTCAACCTGAGCCGTTATGGTGTTCGTCGCGTATACCGGCGGTGCGAAGAGACTGGAGGCTACGTCAGAAGATATGGATCCGGACGGCGACGCTGCACTTCAGAAAGAGATGACTGGTTCATTGTATTGGCCTCTCTACGAAATTGGTTTAACAATGCTGTCAAGCTCCAGCACCGTTTCCGGCAGGCTCGCAGGTTAGCATCTCTACAGTTAGAAGAAGGCTTTGAGAGAGGAATATTCGACCCCACGAAGCTGCTACAGGTCCGAAACTGACAGCAGAGCATTGCAGAGTCAGACTACAGTTTGCATGTGACCACCTTGATTGGACGTCCAAACAGTGGAGGACGATTCTCTTCTCAGATGAGACCAGGGTGTGCCTTTTCTGCGACAACAGGCGTAGAAGAGTCTATCGAAGAAAAGGATAAGGTTTCCTGCAAGCCTGCTTTGAAGAAACCGTGAGCTACAGGGCGGCTTGTGCATGTTCTTGGGCGAAATTTCAATTGATGGAAAAAAAGATCTTGTCTGTGTTTCCCGGCTAGGAGGAGGTCGCGGTCAGGGGTCTTTAACTGCTCCTCAGTACATTAGATAAATTCTGTAAGAACATGTGGTCCCATATGCTGGTTTTAATGGTCATGGGTTCACTTTAATGCATGCATGCAGCAATAGAAGAATCGGAGACCATTCCTCAGGAAGACGTCGTGAAGTTAGTACGATCCATGAATGACCGCATGAGGGCAGTAATTAGAGCTACTAGGTTTTAAATTTGATTTTAAGGCGGTTTGCGTTAATTTTGTTGTGTTGATTAGATTCATAATTTTATCATGAATAAACGTTTTATCTCATTTTCTTGAAAATACCTCTTATTTTTTACCTAGTTGTAAAGTTTTAGACTACATCATTTTTATCGTAGAAATGATTAAATTATGCTTCAAATAATATCTCCCACTTATATAGTTACGCCAATTAAATAAGGTTAAAAGTTGATTGAAGCTAGATTTTCCGGAGGGGCGATTTTTGTGACGCTGAGTGTATATGGGGATTAATTTGGATTTAGAATGGCAGCTTGACCTAAATATGCCTTAAGTAATTCTCATATGATCTTATCTGCTTTTAGGATCTACTCACAGCCATGGAAGAGCAGCCTAAAGCCGGCAGAGACATGTGATGTGTTAAAAGGATTTATTCTGCTAATTTGCAGTATTTTGATGTGCTACATAGACACAAATATGATGTATCACTTGGTCAAAAGTCAAAGTGTGATGAAGTTGTACATATTTTTCAACATGTTGGAGGTTGGAGACAGGTTGTTCTCTGCATTTGGTCAAGACACAATAGATGCCCTGTTCTGGACGGCCACAGAGCCTAGAGATAGACGGAGGGAACATTTGGGAGTTATACCTCATTTGTTATTTGCAATGATTTATGTGTGTATCCTTTTCAATTGAAGCATTACCATTATTTTTCTGTCAAAACATCATTAGCATACCTGATATGTGCTGTTGATGAAGTGTGGCTACATCTTACAAATGTACAACAGAGGAGTGGCGTCAGGAAAAATACAAGGGAAGCCGAAGCGTATAAATTAACTGATATTTAAAGAAAAAGGTGGTTATAAATCTTTCCTTGGGCAATCCGCTGGGAATCCACGGGACGCCACGCCACTGGTGTACAATTTGACTTTGGACTAAGTATATCATTTTGGGAACAATATCATAATAGAAACTATGTTACTATACTTCATTTATTTCCTTAAGAATTTTGACAGTTCTTCACAGCTTGTTGGTGTTGTTCCAAGCGACAACACTTAATGTAGCATTCAACTCCAATAATAAGAGCCTCCTTATTATTATGATGACTAATAATGTAAGTATTTAACCTGGTTTTATCACTTCTTACGAGAATAGGAATGTTGACAACTTTTTTCCGTGGTATGTCATAGAACGACCTTTCAATAACAGAAATAGTGAAAAAACTACTCTAATCTCATAAAAACTTCCTGAGGTACAACAAAAATAATTAGAATAATAATTATAAGTATATATTTTTGGACCCTCACAAAAAATACTCCATACAAAGCCTCGGAATGTGTGACATCACACATTCCTACCTTGAATGGGAAATTACGAACTTTGTTTTGTAACGGAACTGTTTCATAATGGTATTACAAACAATCGGGCTTTAGAAAGAGTCGTAGTACATCCACGGCCCTGATAAACGTGGTGGAGGATATATTGACTGCGCAAAACGTAGGGGACGAATCTTTACTGGTCTTACTCGATTTTTCCCGCGCTTTTGACACTATCGATACCTCGGTGCTTCTCTCTAAACTGGCTTATTATGGTTTTGACAGCTGGACACTGAAATGGTTCAACAGTTACCTTACCGGACGTACGCAATATGTGGAAATCTGTAATGAGGACGGCACAGAATTGGTTTCCGCAGAACTCCCAGTTGTAAGAGGAGTGCCTCAGGGCTCTATCTTGGGACCAATTCTGTTTATTGTCTACAGTGTAGATATAACAAACTGTATTAGTAATTGTAACTACCACATTTACGCTGACGATATACAGTTTTATTTATCACTAGCTTCTGCCCGCGACTTCGTCCGCCTTATATTCGTTTATCGCGGATAAGGGTATATTTCCGGGATAAAAAGTAGCCTATGTCCTTCCCCGGGACTCTAACTATCTCCATACCAAATTTCATCTAAATCGGTTCAGCGGCTTAAGCGTGAAGAGGTAACAGACAGACAGACAGACAAACAGATAGACAGACACACTTTCGCATTTATAGTATTAGTATGGATTCAAACCAAATTCTGCTGACGAAGCTGTACGCAAAATTAATGCTTATTTGAGTAGCATATGTATAACTGGTGTCACAAAAATAGCCTGATGATTAATCCGAGCAAGTCAAAGTACATGATTTTAGGTACAAAAACCCAAATCAGGAAAATAGAAACGCAGAATTTGGAAGTGTCTATAGCGGGAGACCAACTAGAAAGAGTCCACGAAGCCCGTAATCTGGGTCTCATCATGGACGAAACGTTACGTTTCGAGGGTCATGTGCTGGAAACTATGCGCAATTGTTTCTACCGGCTCAAAGTCCTGTATGGGATTCGCGAGTGTCTCAGTGTGGATATGCGCGTAAAGTTATGCGGAACCCTCATACTGTCAAAGCTAAACTACGCAGATACAGTCTTTGGGGGATGCCTGCTGGCAAGGACCAGAAAAATGGTACAAAGGATCCAGAATGCTTGCGCGCGATACTGTTTCCCTGTACCCTGCCGAGGCCATATTACTCCTTTCCTTCCCACACAAGCGCTTACGATTTTTGTAGGCATTGAATCGTCATATTCTCCGTAGCTTTCCGTAGTTTAACATTAACATTATAACATTATAATAATCCATGTAAAAATAATGATAAAAATAGTACATATTATTAGTTATCTAGGTAGATGATAGTTTAGGCCATTTAAAACATTGTAAGCCATACATGTCTTAGACAAATGTTATAATGTATTTTTTTTTATATATATGAGTTCTAAGATTTTTTCAGAGAAAACTCCTAGTGTTGTCGAAAAAAAGGAATAACATTTGTCTAAGACATGTCTGGCTTAAAATGTTATAAATGGCCTAAACTATCACCTTCTTTCAGCTTTGCATCCTGTTACTAAACACGCTGTATACTAACCTAGTGACCTTCAGTGCAGGCGTCACTGAAAATCAGCGTCAGGAAGTAAGTATTGTTTACTTCATGACATTAAGCTGAGTGACGACCTTTTTAGCATAATTCCATCTGTTTTATAAACTATGTTATAAGTATAATTATGCAATGCTAAATAAACTTATTTCTTTCTTCTTTCTTTCTTCTTCTATTATTAGTTATTAATATTTTTTAATTCTTCTTAACACGGAGTAACCGGTTAGAGAGCGCTTCGAAATACAAATCTCGAAACAATTCGCCCGAACGTAACCTAAATAATTAACCGGTATAACCTAAATAAATACCGGTTTATTTGTAATCGGTTACAAGCTATGAACAAAATCAAGAAACTGGTGCAACAATAACAATTAGTGCATCAGCTACAAGGTTCCAAATGTAACAACAGATGCTACTTCATAATTGGAGATCCTATGTACGTATTTCGTTACCGTACTGGGTGTATTTTTTATTTGGACTGAGTAACATCTCAGAAAAAATTGCATACAATATTTTCTAGAAACGTCGAAGTTGATGAATATACAAAATACATTATGTTTACAATTTATTTCGAAATTAGAGTTTAAAGGGCCCTAAAACAAGCCCTTTGACATGAACTGACTATTTGTGAAATTCGTCTAAGTGTTAAATGGCTCTTAGAGGCACGTTTATAATATAAACTCTGATTTCACTTCGAATGGGACAAAAGAGGGAAAACTTATTGTTTATAATTATAATCATTTATCAGCAACGTGTTATGCTGATACTTAGGATCCTTCGGTCCTGGGGACTTGCCCAGAGCCGAGCCGCTCGCCGTAAGGCCCCACTGGCCTCCGCGCTACGCCTATAATCCCTTGGGGCTATAACGATCACTAGCCCTGCTACTGGAATCTAATGAGGCACTTAGGGCATGAGAATCACTTCTCAACAAACTCACTAAATAAATATTATCCACCTGTCACACACAAAATAACTATTTTCACAATTGTTAAACCTACTACATAGACTTTTCCACGCTTATTGTGAAAGGAACTAAACGATTGGTAAATTTTCCAGTTTGTAGAGCTAAAAGGCAGCGTGTTCAAAAAGTTCGACAAGAACAATCTCTTCCAAGTGTCCTGCAGTGATGTTAGGGAGCGCTTGCACTTGTCCGTGCTGCTGTTCATCGTGGTGCTGCAAACTATGAAGGAGTACATGTGGAAGGAGGAACGTTTCTGGATACTGGCGCCAGACTGCGTACTGGTGCTTACCTTTGAAGTCATTATTGATTGGGTGAAGCATGCATTCATCACTAGGTGAGTAATTGAGATCTGGTTGATTTGCAACTTTGAGTAGCTTGCACCAATAACATCCCAGTGCTCATAGCGAATGTGATCCTCTTTATCGTGGTGCAAACCGTAAAGGAGTACATGTGGAAGAAGGAGCGTATTTGGATTCTGGCACCATACTGGTGCTTACTTTTGAAAGCTTTGACTGGGTGAAGTCTGCGTTCATTAGTAGGTAAGATATTGATTGGGGTTCCATTTTTCAGTATACTGCAGCTGTGTTACAATAGAATAAACAGGATAACACATCATAACAAATTTACATCGACAAATAGGCTATATAGGTATAGCTTGACCAATACCGCTGTACCGCGCCTTAGGTATGCGAGCGGCGAGACGTGCCCCCCCCCCGTCTTTCGGATACCTAAGGCGCGGTACAGCGGTATTGATCAAGCTATACCTATATTGCCTGGCTCTAATACAATCGAGTGATGTGCACCCGAAAAGTTAGTGAGTGTAGTGAGTCTTACTGTGTGTAGTTGATAAAAATGTAGGGACTTATTTTGCTACAAAATTGTAGATAAACAGGATACTTCGATCCTGTGGAAAAGTGCAAGATATTGATAAAATAGTGATTTAATTATGCGTAGTGTAAAATGTATCGTTTAAAGTTTTAACTATTCGTCTCACCTTATAATTTCCAAAACGATAGTTATCTGGCGGCGACTATCGAGAGTCAATAAACATATTATATTTAAACGTACGTTTTGTGCAGGTTCAATGAAATTCCCTCCGGAGTGTACAGAGAGTACACAGTAAGCTTAGCATACGACGTGGCTCAGACCAGGCAAAAGTACGCGTTCAGTGACCACTCCGATCTGGTAGCGCGGAGAATGGGCTTCATTCCCCTGCCGTTGGGGGTCGTCATCACCAGGGTGCTGGTCCATGCTGTTAAAGTTGATGGGTGAGTTAAAACACTAATCTTCTGTTTCCGCGAACATCACTCATTTCAAAAATAGTACTTTATGATACGAGTGTGGTACGCTGGTAATTTCACTCGAGGCTATGTCTTGCTGCCCGAGTCGTAGATGAGGGCTATATAAAGCCGAAAGTGTAATGACCAATGTACACGAGTTTCATACGACGTTTTAGAACACACTTGCGAGGAAAAAGCAAAGAAAAATTCGTACCTTACTTAAAATTTCGTCTAGGTTATACTTGGGTAAAAAATCCTGTAGTCCGTAAGTTTTACATTAATCCGTCATCAGTACTTCAAATTTACGTACCTACATAATTATTATATTGTAAATATCGTTGCTTGACACTATTTACAAATTATTGTCATTTTTAGAAAATAATAAACAATACTTCAATATGAAATATTGGTAAATATTAAACATGTTAAATCAAGTCAAAATAGCGCGCTGCGGCCGGTGCATTTGTCTATGCGCGCGCAAGAGCAAAGGCTAATTGGCCAAATAGCCAAACATTAATAATGTAAACAAAGATCAGAAACAAATGAAAAAAAATTTCGACGATACTGGACTGAAGAACAGATGACATAATTCGTCGACTACTGGTATGTACGATTAGCTCAGTTGGTTAGAGCGTGCTGCCCCGGTCTGGCTCAAGGCACTGGTTCAAGTCCAGTACCGTCGATTTTTTTTTTCATTTGTTTCTGATCTTTGTTTATAATAATAACGTTATTGGAGTGATCCACTAATAGATTGCAAATATTGTGATTATTATCATCATATTTGTAAAAAAAAACAAAAAAGTATTAATAATGTAATTAACTCAATAATTACATTAATTTAATACAAACAAAACGTTATTTTGTATACAAAACTTTATGATTTACTGAAATTAATTGTTTTTTAAAAGTACCACTTAAAATTATTAAGAGCCTATAAATTTTCTGGTACATAAAACTATTTGCTGACATTAAAAACACTGTAATGAAAAGGCACTAGTGCGATTATGTAATGTAAAAAACACGCGTGTGTAATGGGCTGATTTACAGCCATAAAAACGGTGTAATAATAGCCACTTTACGAGAAAGTGTGTTGAAAAACAATATAAACGGATTCTATCACTTGTATTATCTCATTTGAGTTCCAGAAAAAATGATATTTATATCCGACGTTGAGTTAGCGATTCAGGACCTAGGAAAGCCTGGTGTGACTCGTGCCCAGGGGCAGACATTCCAGAGTTTAGCATCAGCTATATTTGTTCATAGTAACCAACATTACTTTAAAAAAAACTGTGACGTAATAACATACAATAACAGTATGTCTAGGCAAGGTAACTTACTAAATGTACCTAAAGTGCGTCTAAAACAAACAGCTGGTAGTCCTTACTTTATGTGTATTAAAATATACAATAAACTTCCGAGAAATATAAAAAACCTTACCTTGAGTCTGTTCAAGAAAAAATTATATGCATTCCTATGCGAATTTAACTTTTACTCAACAAAAGAGTTTTTAAACACGAAATTTAGTAATGAGTAACGGTTTGTCCATAGATGCTATTTATACTTTTAGAATATGTAAATACCGACTTCTTTAGTTTGTTGATATATAGAAAATTCAACAAAATTTAGATACAAAAGTTTGCATGCTGAATAAGTAGAACATGGAGAACTGCGCTTAAAGTAAATATTGTAACACCTTATGTAACTCATATTCCGCAAACTAATAAATATTTCATTTAATTTCATTTCATTTAGGATTTTATTCATTGTACGTACAGTAATACGTACTTGTAATTTTATTTGATCTCTGTTGTGTATGTTTTTCTTGTATACTACACTCAAGACCATAAACGTCGGGACACAACGCTTTTTAGTCCTGTCATGATTTTTATTTAATTTTACATCTTAAATGCAAAAATAACAGTAAAAAAAAAAAAAATATTAAAATTACATTTTCATTCAGGTCTAAATCGAACTCGTAAAACCCCATCCATATTTTGCCGCGAAAGTGTGTCTGTCTGTCTGTCTGTCTGTTACCTTTTCACGCTTAAACCGCTGAACCGATTTGGATGAAATTTGGTATGGAGATAGTTTGAGTCCCGGGGAAGGACATAGGCTACTTTTTATCCCGGAAAAATACCCTCATCAGCGATAAACGAATTTAAGGCGGACGAAGTCGCGGGTAGAAGCTTGTGACAAATAATTAAAAAAAAACCTATTACTGTTAGTTAAATGTGGGTGATCCGAAATTTTTGTTCTTGAGTATTAAATAATTGATTGTCACAAAATAATAAAAGGGAATGATGACTGATTTGGCTGATTATTTTTATTATTAATCCACCATGTAGATTCGTAAATAAGTTTTGTCAAAAATTGCATTTTGGTGACAAGCTTTTATTGCTGACTGTGGTTTTTTTTGAACATTCGTTAATTAGTCATCGCGACGATTCTAAAGATCCCAAATCGCGTTATTTTATTACAACGTTCCTACGCCCACCATCCGGCTCCATCATCAGATCAGCTCGATGGTGTTATAATATTGTATTCTCACTTAATTAACATGAGTATGCCAAATTTTACTCAATCGGAAATCGGGAAGTAGGTCAAATTTAGCTCCCAAAATATGACCCAAAATGAAATAAAAGCTTGTAAAAATAATTGAGACGTATTTTTTTTTTGCGTAATCAAAAGATAATCGCGATACATGGAGTCAAAATGTCGCGTTACAACCCGCTTAGCAACAGTTTATACTTCGTTATGACGTCACAAGCCCCCCTCCTAAGCTTGAATGCTATTTATCTGTGTATTTTTTATTAATAAGCAAATACGTGTCCAATATATTTTTATTATCTGACTGACAAATTAAATACAATTTTTATTTTCGTACCTCGTCATCTCGTCATAATTGGGATATCCCAAAAAATGCTCCGCACGCATTTGGATGCGTCTCATTTTTATTGCCTAGGAGATATTTTGAGTGACGTCAATACTGTGTTACGTCTGTACTAGGGTTTGGCAAGGACAAATAAAGGTCTAAATTAAAAACACGAAATCTGATAGTTAAAAGCGGTTTATCAAACCTATTACTCGAAACGGTTTCCGAATGACCATACCTTGTAAAGTTGTAAACAATTGGCACATCCCAACAGACTACATGCTGGTAGTCGAAGAAAATGTTACATATTAGAGGCACAGGTACAGAACAGATGCCTATTTGTTTTTAGATAAAAATGCCATGGTAGCGAGTAAAAAAGAGCGTGGTAATCTTTTAGAACAAACAAGTGGACTCAACTTTCGTATAGATAACATTCCGAACTTATTAATTCTCTATATTTATTGAGGCCATAACTCGACCAAGCAAAATATTGTTCTACTACTGTTATCCATGTCTAGTGCCTTTGTCAATCTTGTTTTCTCATGATATTTATTTTCGTTTTTATTACTTTTTTACTGTTCATTTTTATTACAGATTCGCAGCGGTCTTCTTAATTCTAATAGCGTATTTGTCCTTGATATCAATAAGGGTACTTGTGTCGATTGTGATTCTGGGAAAAGCCTGTGATTTGATCTCGCAACACGAGACCGATAAGAATGATAGCCACCATACGACGCCTAAAAAGTGAGTAAACTTTGACAATGTTTCATTTTTCAGACCTGTCCTTTTTATTATGTAGTTCGAAAGAGGGTATTTTTTCAAGTTATACGTAATTTTTCGCGTACTTTTATTTTTCTCGAAAGCCTCCATTTCGAAGCAAAAAATCAAGTTTTGGAGTTACTCACTCTAAAAAAGCGTAACCGCCATAATGACGACATTTAGTGGGTGCAGTGTTACCAACGAAGAAAAATGTTATGTTTATCAAAAGACTACCGTACACGCAAACGATTTTAATAACTATATAATGTCGGTAAAGCTACTCAGATCTGATTTCGTACGTTTAGTGAACGTATGTTTGTAAAATAGAGCCTAATTAGCAAACAAAAGTCAAATATTCTGCTTAAATACACCAAACGGGCATCTGTTGTTTGTGTCAGCCTTAATAATGCCTAAAGTACGAGTACTTATCAATGGAATTGAATATTGACGTTAAGTGATAGTTCAACTTCAAATATTTGTTTACAATCTTGACAAATTTCGGTAAATATATGTCTTTCGCAAAAACTAAATTATTTGTACGTAAAAACGTTTAAAATAACGGCGAAATTTGAGCAAGACAAATCAGTGACATATTTGGATTTAACTGTCAAACGTGAGTTAGTGACAACCGGAAAAGAGATTTTTTTTATTCTATGGAAGGCACAGACCTTCCATCCTCTAAATGACGTCATCTTCCGGTTTAGCACTTTCAGCAAAAATTTTCGAAAAATAGGAGCAAAAAAATTGTATTTTTTTTTCGATTATTTGCATTTTTTTATACATTAGATATCAATTTAGTTAGGGCTATAGCCAAATATAAAATCTTGTCAATTTATATAGATACCTAAAGTAATTGTGCCAGTAGTGCTCGACAATGTCCTAATAGTTGGCATGTTTACCATTTGCAATAGAGTGGGCACCCATTATTGAAATATGGTGTCGAGTATTAGGACGCTTACCTTAAATTTAGCGAAAAATAGCCTTTTTGTCTACCTCTACTTGTACTTTTTTCATTATTTGCAAATCCCTGTATATTTTGAAAGCGAAATAAAAAGTACTAGCTTCTGCCCGCGACTTTGTCCGCCTTAAATTCGTTTATCGCGGATAAGGGTATTTTTTCGGGATAAAAACTAGCCTTCCCCGAGACTCAAACTATCTCCATACCAAATTTCATCCAAATCGGTTCAGCGGTTTAGGCGTGAAGAGGTAACAGATAGACAGACAGACATACAGAAAGACAGACACACACACTTTCGCATTTATAATATTAGTATGGATTTGCAATGTATTATTTTCTGGCAGTTCTAGTGAAGGTTCTCATTGTGTTTTTCTTTTACACAGTTGCTTTCATAATACAAAATCTGGGTGCTTATACACTTTAAATTGATAACGCTTTAACTTTGTTACTAATCAAATTAATTACACGGTTAAGTGATATATGGATCGACGAGCGCGAAATAAATTTCAGCTAAGTATAAGCAGACTGATTATTCTATGAATAAATTGTGGCCGTTAATATAAATGCTGATTACGGAAACCCTTGTGTAGTCCATTTAGCACAAAATGAAGAGATTAATGAAAAAAAATAATGTTCATGAAGCGGCAGTTGAATGCCAGGACCGTAGCAAGTAGAAGGACGTAGTCTCTGCCTACCCTGTAATGTGAAAAAGGCGTGATTGTATGTATGTATGTTATTACATCCGTTGAAATAATTAATTATGTCTACGTAATCAACTTATCTTTCATCATGTTTTTAAAAAGACTGTAATAGTGCATTACACACCTAGGGCGGTCAAATAATTCTCGTGTCAGATCTCAGGTATTTGTTCCACGAGCCGGAGGCGAGAGCGAAAAACCTGCGATCTGAGGCATTCTTTATTGCCTCTATGTGTCAATTACAGAGAGTATGAAGTTAATGGAGTCATTGTCTGAGAAAGATATGTGCCAATGGGAACTGTACCAATAGACGGCTTTACTATACTAGTCATTCTCAATACAATAATGTATTGATAGTTTGGCAAAGGCATGTATTTTTCTTAGGGTCGCTATTACCTCTACACTCTGGTCATGCCGGTAGCACACCTCCGCCGCGAAACGTCAAACCCAAGGAAGTTCCGCTTTAGTTTCGCGCACTCTGTATGGCGTTTCACGGTTTCGCGGCGGAGGTTTGCTACCGGCATCAATAAGCAGTAATTTGATAACATATTTGACCATTCCTATAGACCCCGGCATTAAACATGTATATTATATTTTAATCCTTCACACTTTGCAGGGAACCAAAAGAGTTCTTGCCAAAAGAAACTCCTTGCACCTACAATTTCAAAATCCCAGAAAAAGAAGTGCCTCCCCTGAAGAAAACAGTTCAGCTTAAGTTCGAAGAGCCTGAGGATGTCATTGTAAGTTTTCGCTCCCATATTAATTATTATAGCAGGTGCCCGCAACTTCGTCAGTGGAGGCGAAAAAACATAACCCTGTTTTTTTCTTCGGCGTAGTCGATCAAAAAGTATCTTATAACCATCTCTGGATGCCCAGCTACCCGTTTACCAAACAGTTGAAATCGTTGAGCTGTATTGGCGTGATGAAACCACAACTCACATGCAAACTTATATTTTCTTTGATTCAGTGACCTTTAAATAGTCCATATCACTTTTTTTTGATTATTACAATTTTAATTTTTACCATTTTATAATAGTATAGATGTTCTTTTCTGATAACGTAAAATTTTCAACATTTTTCAATGTAAAAGAAACCTGATCTACACTAAAAACTACCGGCAATACATATAAGCGCTAGTCGAGACAAAGGCGAGATACATTGCCGTTTTTAAATAAGAGAAGGAGTGCAAAAGTTTTCGAATAACGTCAATGTATCTAAATTTCTAGACTAGGCCACACCTCTATACGCGCCAACGTGGTGTCAATAAATATTATGGATTGCGGGTAAATCAACTTTTAGACTCACAAATTTGACGTCTGTAGCGTTACCGAAAATTTCTCTGGAGTTACGAAGAAATCAGGCTTCTGATATGATATTTTCTGTCTATTAGGTATAACAGACAAGACATACAAAGTTTATAAGATCTATGCTATTGTAAACTTGTAGAAACGAAATGTCTGTACAGTGTACATTGAAGATATTTAAAGAAGTGTTACGGACTACTTGAAGGTCATTAAATGGAAATACATATATTTTTTGGATTTAGGTAAGGTAGCTAGATGGTTATAGGATACTTTTTAACTGACTACGATGAAGAAAAAATAGGGGTAATGACTTTTTCTCCTCGGGGAACGAAGTTGCGAGCACCTTTTAGTTCACCATATATTTAAACAAAGATATTATTATGCAACGAATTTTAAAAGTTGTGGACACATTTATGGTTGTCTAAAAGTTGGTTCACTCTTGTATCATTCAAATCTGACATAATGTATCGTTTATACAGAAGACGGAGGCATTGGTAGACGTATCGGTGGGTGCAGCGGCCATCTTCTCGAACAGTGCCATTGACCTCAACGGCGTGTGTTACCTCAACGACAAGATGAGCCCTCAGCCCAAACAGGAGCCCGCCGACTTCCTGGACCCCGATCTGGTGAGAGCTCTCTCTTTACGATTTAATATTTAATCAATGACGACATGTTTGGCTTAGTTGGTAGTTGCACAACGGCATAGGAAGCTGGCGGTCCTGGCTTCGAATCCCGGCCAGGGCAAATGAATTTGCGCGTTCCTGAGCCTTGGATGTTAACTATGTAGTTTAGTAGTGATACAATGAATATTCGTATTCACCTCACCTTCTGATGATCCATTGGTTTTCTGGCGTCAAGATATATATTTCCCTAAGCTGAAAAACTTTCAGTAGTATTTTTCATTAAAGCCGTCCGTCGCATCAGAAAGATTATTCTTGATCGCTGGGAATGGACAAACGGAATAAAGAAATCGCCTAACGCTTGTAAGAAGTTATAAATGTTGCGCTTTTTGGACAAAAAATTGCCTGTGGTAAATTTTAATGATTGAATCTCTTAGTAAAAATAGAACATGTACTATTTATTACCTTGTTCAATTATTCGTATTTGTATTCACCGAATAGTATAGGTTTGTTATTCGTATTCGTGAATTCGGTATTCCTTGCTGCTCTATATTTGTATTATTATTTATCTATATTCGCTGGGTGCGAAGTACTAGTTGGGGGAAATATAATCGATCGCAGCGCTCATAGCGGCCAAAAGTAAAACTAATGTTGGCGTTGTTATCTGTCATATCTCAAAGTAATCTGTTTAGATTTGGTTACCTAATTTGAATATACCATGTTTTTATAATAATACCCATTTCGATCTGAAAACGATATTAATCTAGCGATACAGGAACAATTATAAATGTATATTATTATTGAATGAAACCATTAAAGTAGCTTCAGCTTATTGTTTTACAGTAAAACTACATAAATAAAAAATTAAGTAAACAAACCCTGACATATTCAAAATAAAACACACTTTTTGAATCAATTTTACTTACCCCATTTGATTTGAATGACGAAAATTGATTTCACAACCCTTTCTACACCCGAATTAAGGTATCACAGTTATTTTGGAAATAAATTAATAGATAATTATGGATTATAATAATACTTTGTCACAACGACGCGATTAAATGTCAAAACGTCAGAGCCAACAAAGTTGTGAACGCTAGGTGGAGCTGAACTCGTGCACAGAGCCAATATCGTCGTCGCCTGTTATTCATAGTACAAGCTTTGCGTAGTTTGAGACTAGGTCGATTGGTCTAAGATGGTGGTTGATTGTCCCTGATCACGGACACAGGGTTTATGGCCAAGGTAGGCAGTTAAAATGTCTTTGATCACATGGGCTTCTGTGCCTGTATGGGGCCACGGTCGGTCAGGGCAGGCAGTGCCTTTGTGCGTATATGGACAGCACACCACATATGTATTTATTTGTTTAGTTGTGAGTTGCGTGTAATTACATAGTCTGTCATTGCAATTAATACATCAGGCAAGTTAGAGTTGGATTCGCGCTCTGAGGGTTTCCTACCATAAAATCTTTTGACATCCCTATCACGTGTTTTTAAATATTATCGAAAGTCAGCACACGCTTAACAAATTTGTATTCTCGATTATTATTGTGCTGAACTGGTTTGTTATATTTTATAGTTAGTTACATTACATCCAATAAAATATATAAACTCAAGATCCTTTTTTATAATATTAATTGATGTACTAATTATTTTAGCGGGCATTTACACCGTTATCCTTGTGTTAGGACGTGAGACGCAGCGCGCCGGACGTGGCGGCGGTCCCGGAGCGCCCCGCGCCCGACGCCGAGCGCATCCAGCGTCGCTCCGAGTCCGAGCCTAACCTCGCCACCGTCGACGACTTGGAGGACAACACCTAACGGTACCATACACTTCCATTACTCATGCTAAGACTAGGAAGTATGCAGTGGTATAATAGTGTTCCACAGATTTTTTTTTTTTAAATAAAAACAGAATAAGATAATCTTGGCCACTTCATTGGACCATTATTTTATTCTAAGAAGTGGAGTACTTTTCTTATTATTTATTATATTCGTTGTGGTTACTCTCTCGTCGCTGTTTGTCCATTCTCGACGTGTTAAAGCTGTGCGAGGTTAACATGATGTGTTCAAACTATAACTAGCAATTTTTTTTATATTTTCAGATGGTGAATGCGCATCTAGTTTTATTATAAGAGTTCTATTTTCTTGAGGGTTTTTTGTAAATTCCTTTTGACTATGCCATGACGGTTTTTATAAGTTTTATATCATACTTTGGACGAGGATAACCAATTTCTGTGCTGATTGTCATAGTCGTGTTTTATTATTGAAAATGTCTATGAATATTGCACGTAAGACGAGTAAGTCGTCTCAATGAAAACGCAGTCTAAAGGGATTTGAAGAAATCATTTACATATTTTATTTTTGATTCGATTCGGTCTAGTCTTGACGTTATGCGCTCTACACATGATACGATATATTAGTAAAACAACCATAAGAGATATGAAATACATATATAAAGAAATTAATTCACAGTATCGGTTCTATGAATATTTAGGTATACTTTATCTGATGACCATGCTACATATAAGTCGTTTATTTTTCTTTGACTATTTGTACTTTGTTCCAATTTTTGACGGAATGATATTTTGGGAACCTATATTTTGCGGGCTAACTGATTTAAGTATAGTAAATAGTAAAGTATTGATGAAGAAAAATAGATAAGTAAACTAACATATTGACTTATTCAGATCAAATGGTACAATATGTGCTAATAAATATTTGTATTGTTACTGTATACAATATCTTAAATTAATTCATTAAACCATACATAGATCAGTAGCCAATGTCAAACTCCGTAAAGTTATAAATCTTAATAATAATTTGAAGTGTAAAATTAACTGTTGTTGGTGTAATATTTGTACCTTTCAATAATATTTACAGTCTAAAAGACCGTTTGTGACGATCCATATCAAAATCAACTAAGTCCTTAAATTTGGGTATGTCAAATTGAAGAGAATTGTTTTTATATGAAACAAATTTTATGTTTCCGTGTTTTTAACATGGGAAAATTAACACCACATTAGTATAGGGATGTTGCCTGTACTCAAATAATGATTAAATTTTGATGCGAAACGGTAGTTTTTATGATGTAAATCTTAAAAAAAAACTTTGAGTTCGATACCTTACGTGTATCTTGTTTTATGAGCCTTTAAAAATAGGTGGAAAAGTAAATTTTTAAACTATGAAAATATTAATAAATAATAATACCGTTGAATAACCCATGAAATGTATGGTAACTTTTGTTATGAAACCGTTTCGATAAACGCAAGTTTTAACATAGCTGCAGAACAAAGTTCTTGATTTCCCCATATAACGTAGGAAGGTGACGTCACGCCTTCCTAGGTTTTAGTAAGGAGCCTTTTTAAAAACGTCCAAAAATATGATTCTAACGTTGTTATATCTCGTGGAGTTTTTATGATTTTGAAGTAGTTTATTCAGCAGTATTTCTATTATTGAAAGGTCGTTATATAACATACCACAGACAAATGTTGTCAACAACCCTATTGTGATAGATACAAAGATCAAAGCGCAAAGAAAAACACGTTTGCTCTTCCACGTGGTCACACTAGGAATCGAACCTGGTATCTTTGGATTACACGTCCAACGTGTCAACCTCTAAACCAGCGAACACTGTTCTGTAAGCCCTTGAATTTATCCATCCGCTTTGACGCCAGTACCTATTTTTTTTAAAGGTACCTTTTACCTTAGCGCTATGTATGAGAACATGTATATACAATAATGAGTATTTCTTGTTTGAAAAAAAAAACAAATTCCGTTAGGTACTGAATTCTGCGGACTTTAGCTGACTGATTATGCATCGATGCATTCGGTCATCATTATAATTGAAATAAAAGCAAAGTATAGTCGGGGACTAAAAGGTTTGTCAATTTTCGACTCTATCTAGTCGTGTTAAGGTTCAAAAGCGACGAACCTTTTCATTCCGCGACTGTACCAAATATTGATTGCTTTTTTGTATGTATGAAATCGGAGGAATATATATTGGGATTATAAGATGAAATTGTATTATTGTATCTATTTTAAATTAGCTTAAAATTTAAGACTGATGACACTTGGGTGCTTAGATAGTCGTTAAATGACAAGTTGTTTCATTGGTTTGTGTGCTTCGTTCCGTTTGTGATTGTCACTAAGTTATCCTATAATTCCAGTGGCACCAAAGTATCTGAAGTTTCTGAACCGGTTGATGAGCTTTTGTTTGTCTACTGAACTATTTTATAAATGTGGAATGCGGATGTTTTAAACATGGATAGCAGTCCATGATATTTGGTAATATGGCAACATTGAGTATGATTATTATTAAAAATGCGTTGATATTATAATCAGAATAAGCAGTTAATCAGAATTCGATCACCTAAATTGAAATTCGGAGTTCAGCGAACGAAGGTTTTAATTTATACCGGAGATAGAATCATATTAAAAAAAATGAGGCAATTTCGTTATGATTACTCTGTAAATAGTTTATTATTTATGTTTGTATTTATTTGATTATTATCCATCGTCATCAGTGTAACACTGTTTTTTGGGCTCTCCACAATACCGAAAGGGCGGTAATTTTTGAAGTTTGAGGTTGTTTTATATTAGGCAAGGACCATTAAAACAAGAGGACTGACCATCTCCATACAATGTACAACGCCATCTATGTATAAGAATTATTTTTTACAATTATTCAACTTTGCAAGCGTGACATAGTATTTAAAAGTTACGATTTATTTATTATTAGCTATTTGCGAACTAATTGTTAGGTACTATACTATATTTCTTTATTCAATTATAACTTCGTTAAATGTTTAGTTTTTAAGCGCCATCTAGTTTTTGCCAGAATATCTCCTTGCGATCGGAACACGATCCAAAGTATGGCAAGTGTCAGTCCTCTTGTTTTAATGGTCCTTGATATTCGGTAGATCTCGTAGGTCTGGGCCGACGAAAATTTAAAAAAATCCATTTAAATATACCTCGACAATTTTATAAATAAATCAAACATGAGAAGATATAGTAGTCTTACCGATATCATACTGAAGGCCCCTCTCGTACCGACCTATGGAACATGTATAAATGTAAGGAGAGGCGTTCATTTTAAGATTGGTTTTACGCAACGGTCGTAATAAAACGAGGATAAGGATAAAAGGACGGTTATTCACTATACTACCCGTACCAAACGTTGCCACCAAAATGTAACCGCCATCCATTTCTAAGGATTGTCATCAAAGCTGACAAAACAATTCTTACGACCATTTAGGTTTACTATAACTTATATCTCTTAGTTAGGAACTAGGCCGTTTTGTTGGAAATATGTCCTCTGATTTTTAAATTGATTTATATTACTGGAGTGCACATGATTTCATTTAAATATTAACATTTTCGCAACCGACACGTTTGTAGCGCTACGCTCGTAGCCAATAACGTGGGAGACTTGCTATAAATAAATAAATAAATAAATATCAGGGACAATCTTACACAAATCGACCTAGTCCCAAACTAAGCAAAGCTTGTACTATGGGTACTAGGCGACGATATACATAATAAATAGATAAATTATAATACTTAAATACATAGAAAACATCCAAGACCCAGGAACAAATATTCGTGCTCATCACACAAACACTTGCCCTGGCCGGGATTCGAACCCAGGACCGTCAGCTTCGTAGGCCGTTGTACAACCCACTGAGCCAAACGTGTCGTCAAATCGTATGAAATCTTCAACAAAGAAAGAAGAGAGTGTACTACCATCTGAAAGGCCGGCAACGCACTTGTGACTCCTCTGGTGTTGCAGGTGTCTATGGGCGACGGTGATCGCTTACCATCAGGCGAACCGTCTGTTCGTGGCCCCCTATGATATAAAAAAAAACTAAATATAGCGGTAGTTCATGCCCTTCTTGAGTATTTTGAAGGGCCCAATGCAGTGATGGATGTCTATTTTATTTAAATCTAGTTTAATGGATAGGTGTAGCTATATTTGATTTTGTTGAAGTGAAGTTTTTCTATGAAATAAATTATTAATTGTTTATTAACGATCTCTCTTTTGAAACCTAATACTGTAACAATAAATTAATGGATTGAGTCAAGAAATTAACGGAAAACACACATGACAACTAAAAAACACGCACAAAAAAGGTGAAATTAAATTCCTTTTGAAACTTCTTTATTTCGGACAGTGGCCGTATTAATTAAATTACACAATACAAGTAGTGACACACATCAAATTACACATATTTAAATCAGTCGATTATAATTTATAATAATACAACAATACTAATTCTAATAAAACATCGTTTATATGTATTACACAACCAAAATTTGAATTGCAGTAGAATCAGATTGAATATTATTTGTTATAAAAGAAGATTAAGGTTTCTCTCATACTATCGCAATACTATTTTTAGTCAGGATTGATGTTTGTAGTTTAATTTAAAAGTGTAGAAGTGCGCGCCATCTATTGAGTTACGAGTGTACTCCTACACGTGTGGTCTTACCACATTGTACTTGTGGTGTGGCAGCGAACAACAAAGGTTTTCCGCTGAGCATAATCCATGGAAATGAGTTGTGTCTTAATATCGTTAGATGTCGCTGGTAACGTACTTTGAAATGTCTATATGCTTTTTTTATTATTATTTATTGTTATGATTAGTTATTTAAAATAAATAATACTTAGCTCATAAAATATGAAAGACAGACTTAACAAGTGTTAATTGACAATTGTTTTACTTATATCAAATATCCTATCCATTTTATTATATTTCGAATGTAATTTACTTACGCAGGTAGCTACGTAGTCTGAAGATTTGTCATGAAATTCAAAGAGTTAAATTTTTGTTATATCTGTTAAAAATACAGACACTCATTGAAGTGTGCCAATATTCTGTTGTGTCGCTAAATTTAACTAACGTCCTACCTTCTGTGCCAACTGCGTGACTTTAACAAAGAATTTACTTTAAAATAGTTTCTGTATTTTAACTCGTCTTCATAGTCATAACTAGCACAAGTAAAATCTTTTCTGCTTTAGAGAAGGATGAGGATAATAAACATAAATAAACGTCCAAGCTCAAGTTTTCAACAATTTGTATTTTCGCACCTTAGGTGTTTTCATATTAAATAAAAAAAATCTTTTTCTCTTATATACACATTAAATCCAAATGTAGTCAGAGTGTATTTACAAATATATTAAATAGAATTTAGTAAAAATTAGTGAGATTTAACAATACCTACATACTTAAAACTATCTTAGAACATCAACAACATCTTTCACACCGGTGAAATATATATATATAAGATAGCTTAAAATTATAAACATAGGTACACAAAATTCGTAAAGAATTCGTTCTCATTCACTCTAGAGTGAACACCACAATGTAGTCGTTATTCTCTTTGAGTCGGTTCGGTAGTAATAGCGACGTGAATGTGGGGCGTATAACCTGGTCTGGTTAAGTTTGCACCTTATTTGTAGGCGATGTGATGGTCGCCAGGTGCAAACTTAGCTCGATCGGGTAACGGGGCCTCCGCACTCGAGTGTTGTTATGTCACCGGGCCGTCGGGGCGACAGACAATTGCCAAGTCGCAACTCGTACTTCATACAAAACCGTATATCGATAACTTTAACGCGATGCAACATTACGTAAAAATGTTTAAGAATTTAGTCTTCTCCGTTTCAATTGTCACTCAGTTGACTGACGTGATTACACTTTATTAATACCTATCTACTCTAGCCTTGTCTATCGGAGACGTGGTCTCGCATATAACAGTAAAAACGTTAAACTCGAGCACCTTTCTCGACGTGTATATGATCACTGTCGCCAATCGCGCGTCTGGTCGTCTCTAGGGGGCGCTGTGGTGCATTATCCAACAATCAACTATTCGAGAACCCGGAAAAAACTACATTTTTGTGTGAAAATGTTATGAACCTTCCAAACTTTCAATGAGATGTGTAGGCGCAAGAATTAGTAGATAATATTATTGTCCGTTATTCTAAATTCATACAGACCGACATTACTGAAAGCCCTCCCTGTCACGTATCACTGTGTTACGGTCCAATTAATTTTGAACAGATTCAGTATAATTGCACTACCTTGATTTAAGTCCGTATTTAATTATAATAGACGCGCGGTGACTAACATAATAATTACAACTCTATGATAACTAGTGATTTTTAACAGTAGGTATAGGGTATCATTATTCGAAGGCAATTTCATAAACTCTCGTTCTCACGTTATACGATATCTAAAGGCTATTTGTGCTTAATTTTGTACTATAAAAGGAAATCTAATAATGCAGTTACAGCTATGACTCGAAAACCAAAACGGCAGATGTCACAATTGCACGGAAGTGTTAACTGAGTTGCATAACAAACAACATACTTAATCACAGTTACTGAAGCCTACATAGTACAAATAACCTATCTACACTTTATATTAACTATACAAAAACCTATGAGTATTATAAATAAGGGGCAATCGCTGCATTTGAAATTAATTAATATTGATTAAGAGATCATAATTTAAACGCTAACACTATCCTCTTTCTAGATTAGTCTATAATACGAACATTAAAAACATGTATGCCACTGGGAAAACACAGAAGATAATAGGAAACATTTTGTTAAACGCGAAAAAAAAATAACCAGACTAGAAAGAAGTGCAGAATTAAAGAAGCCAGGAAGTAACGGTTAGTTGAAGTGAAAAAGGGCTTGCTACCTCTAGAAGAAGCGGGATTGAGCAAATGTTGTTAAATTAATCTTGAGCATGAAAAGTACTCGACAGCAACTCTCTAATGTACTGCGAGAGATAGATAAAAGATATGAAATATACATACGTAAAAAACAGCGTAAGATACAATAGGCGACATTCTCATGCCCATATCTTCGACTAGAAAATATAAAATAAAATAATATTTATCACGTATTCAGCAGTCGTGTTACACTTAGTATTAAACAATAAGTGCAGTGGCACGTTGTAAAGTTAAATTAATGGCACAGTTTCACGTTAGTTTCGTCAAGTACAAGAATATTGAACATAAACTAGGTACTTAAGTTAGGTAGTCGCGGCCAGAGAAGGTTCACTACCTTAATTCAATTTTTGACACACAACTGTTTATCTCCCACCTTATACGTAGGACAATCGTTACACCTGTAATGGAATTTTGGCAATTTTATATTTTGTTGCGTGAGGTAAGTAAACTTTTTCTAACCTTGGTCGTACCTGTGGATAGGCTCATTACGTATCACTCCTCTTCACATTATAATACTTTATAGTTTTGACGCGCGCACGGTCGACGACCATACGAAAGACAACTTTAGCTTGGCTACAGAATTGTCGTCAGAAAAGATATGTTTGCGTGCGCCGCGGGCAGACGCGACGCACTAGCTTCGCTCGCGGACGAGTCGAAGAAGCGATCGTTTTTCTGGAGAAGCGCGTACTACTCGGACACTTTAGGCCACATCGCTTCGTATCTTTTGTTCCCAGTCGATTCATTCAATTAGCCTATCTAAATTAAAAATAAATACATCGAGCTGATCATCTCCTATCATATTAATTACAAATATGTATAAAAAGATATATAAATTTCAATGAATTTACATATGTAGAGTTAATAAAGCTTCGTTAAAGACAATTCTTACGACTAAGTGAAGAAATTATTTCATAACTTCAACGTGAAAGTAAAAGTTCAGTAGTCCACCGAGTCGGGGGTGGAGGGCGCGCTGTCGCTGGAATGTGTCGACGCGGGCGCGGACGCGGCGCCGGCGCCGTCCTCGTGCTAGAGGTGCGCGTGCTCGTGCCCCGCGCCGCCGCGCTCGCGCTTCATGCGCTGCTTCAGGTGCACCTTCGCGTGCCGCTTCTTCTCGTCCGAGCGCGCGAACTTCCGCCCGCACACGTCGCACGCGAACGGCTTCTCGCCCGTGTGCGTGCGCACGTGCGTCGTCAGGTGGTCCGACCGGCTGAACGACCGCATGCAGATCCGACACTGGAACGGCTTCTGGCCGGTGTGGATGCGGATGTGTCTGGTGAGCTCGTCGGAGCGCGAGAACCGCCGGTCGCAGCCGTCGACGGGGCAGGCGTAGGGCCGCTCGTGAACGGGCGTCTTGCTCGGCCGGTTGGGGTACTTCCTCGGCTTGACCGCGACCAACCTCAGCGGCTGCGCGCTCTGCTGGTATACTTGTGATAGTATCTCGTGGCCCTTGCTCGTGGAGGGGTTGTACTCGGCGAGCTGGACGGGCCGGTCGGAGGGCGGCGCCGGGTAGGGTTCCCGCTTCGGTAGGCCGGAGGGACCGGGCGTGGGTTGCGGCTGCTGATACTCCTGCTCCCAGTGTTGCGGGGGTGCGCGGTACTCGCACGGGACGGTGCAGGAGGGTTGCGGAGGAGCGCAGTACGTCGGTTGGCACTCGGGGGGAGGCAGCAAGTCGACGCGCTCCTCGTACTCGGGGTAGTACTTGTCGCCGGGGCCGGGGCCGGGGGGCAGCAGCCACTGCAGCGGCGGGGAGGGCGCGTGCTTGCCGGTGGGCGCATGCGGGGGCCCGTACAGCGAGGCGCTCGCGCTGGACGCGTTGCTGGCGTCCTCGGCGCGCGCGCCGGGCGACAGCGACGCCTCGTGCTTGTGCCGGCGCGGGGAGCACACTAGTGACAACTCATCGCCCGGTAGGCTACCTGCAACAAAAGATACAAATATTACATATACATATCGATTTCATTAAATCGAAACTTATTGATTTTTATACTAATTAGTACCTATGCATGTTTGTCGACATGGAATAACGAGCTAATTGGAACTCCACTAACATATAACGATGCAATAAATACATTAATGAATCTACTATAGATGCCTGTGACTGGATCAATACCAAGCTCTAAAGACAACATCGGACTGAGTTGCAACACGTCCAGAGGATCACAACAAGAGGTACAAGGATTAATCGATTCGCTTTGAAGATCCTCGGGAATTTTAACACTATGCTTTTTCGATATTTAGGTATATTCATACACTAGAAGGTGGTAGTTAAGTAAAAAGTATCCTATAATAATCATCTGTAAATACCCAGCTACCCGTGTACCAAAAATTGTTGAAATATGTTTAGCCGTTTTGACGTGATGAAGTCATAACGACACAAAGAAACACAAAAAACATATTTTCCGATTCAGTGCCCTTCAAATACGTAAGTATCACTTTTTTAATGTTTTCAATTCAAAATTATTTATTTTCAACAGTGTTACCTACAGACATTTTATTTTTACAACTATATATATAAGGAATAGCATAGATGTACCTAACGCCTAAAACGCGCCGTAGCATTGTGTGAATTTGTAAATCCAAGCTTTCATGGAGTTGTGTCAGTAGTTCCTATCACTAAAATTTTGGTTTACGTCCAAACGATCCAAATACAAAATCGGACTACTCTGTAAAAAGTTATGCGGTCATACATAAAACAAATATAGGCGTCAACTTGAGAACCTCCTCTTTTTTGAAAATAAACATTAATAACGTGATAAACTTGTTGTTTGCCAATCTCCATTCTATTGCCATAATTTTGCGAAATTAAATATTACGTAGCTACCTTTTTCATATTCTGTGATATACGCAAATTACATATTACCTAACAGAATCAAAACTTTATAACGTTTTTGGTTAAAACTACTTATTTGATAACTCTAGTAGCGGTCAAGGATTTAATAATATATGCACTTAAATTTATTTTCTCCAGAAGAGGTAAGCCTACGAGATAAGTCAAATGCCGTTGCATTTAAACGCAATTGCAATTGTTTACATTTCGAATTAGTACCTTATTATTTATTTATTATTTGTCGACCGGTTTGGCTCAGTGGGAGTAACGTTGCCTGCGAAGCTGAAGCTGAGGTCCTGGGTTCAAATCCCGGTAAGGGCAAATATTTGTGTGATGAGCATAAATATTCGTACCTGAGTCTTGGATGTTTTCTATGTATATAAGTTATATATCTATTAAATATATCGTCGTCCAGTACCCATAACACAAGCAAGCCTTATTGAGCTTACCATGGGGCTAGTTCGGTTTGTGTAAAATTGTCCCGTAATATTTATTTATTTTATTATTTATTATTTATTATTTATATAGTCAAAACATATTGCTAAGCTTTTTATATTTATTAAGTTTTTATTTCTAAAGTAGGTAGATGTTTTAATTACGAATTATAAAATGACTACCAATAAGGTATCTCCGGAATGAAATTTAACAGTCAATTGAAACTAAAGCAGAATGTAGTGTTGTACAGTTTGCAGCAATCAAGTTTAGACAAACGAAAACACATCACAAAACTATTTCCTTTTTTAAAGTTTGCCTGGGTGTTTTGTTTTTGTTTCTTTTTCAACGCGTAGCACGCGTCGGGATTGCGAACGGAAGCCCGATAGATAGCCCGCAGGATGCTGCGATACGGTATCTGCGCCTGTCTATCGCCTATCGGCAGCCGACATTGTCCACACGCGGTTTACACACCAAACTGTCAGATTTCACATCCTAATCGGAAATTCTTTAGCGGCGGACAGTCTCTTAGTATTGCGTATCCCCTGTTAAAACAGAATATGTTAACAATTAAATACAGTAGTGTATTATATAGGACATCTTCGTACGCTTTTGAAAATAAAACATAACTGCAGCCATTATTGGAGATTTTAAAATAAAAAGGCAAGAGGTATTAATTTTGAAAAAAATTAGCGAGATTTTAAAAACGCGTTGAAATTTTAATCAGATTATAGTATATATTCACCCGATTGCCCTAAAGGGTCTTATTAAATACACCAAAACGTATCACTCTACCAACACTGTCACAAAACACATTCTATCACGATATAAAACACGCTACATTTTAGCAGTGAGCAGGTTTTATGAAGGGAGGAAGGCAGACAGCGATTCACAACGAAAGCTCCATTCAACGTCGCGCATCGATCCGACAGTGTCACGGGACTTTCCATTTCACACCAACTTGATACACTTTGAACTTCAACGGCGCGCTTAACGTTTGAAAATTATAAACAATAAAAACTGCCGATTCTTATTGTGTAGGGCGGCGAAGGACACGCAACGGGAAGAAAATCGCATTGTTTATTTACAACGTTATCGGCGGGGGCGCGGGCCGCCTACGGATCCAGTGCGTAAGCGATGGATTGACCAGCAGTCGCACCTGATATTGGCGGGGGCTCGAGCAGACTCGGGAAGAAGGCGGGCAGGTCCGATGTGGAGACTGGTGTGTTGAGGTCCGCCGGCATGTGGCCCAGGGCGGGTGCCGGCGCCGGCTTGAGGGGGCAGTCGAAGCCCATGCCCAGGCCCATGTCGGCTAGCGACAGCAGGTGCGGCCCCGACGGCGGCTCCGCGTCGGTGCCCATCCCGTCGGGCACCACCTGCTCCTCGGCCCACTGGCCGAGCGGAATTACGAACAACGCCAGCGTGAAGACGGCCTCTCGCGCGGCCGGTGCGAAGGGGACTGGCTCCGCGCGACCCCGCGTCGCAGTTTTATCAATGGAGAAGCGGTCCCATATTCGGTAGCGGCGCGCGCCGCTCCGCCAATCGCACGGCGCTGTGCCCCCCCGCCGCTGACGTCACCGCCCGGCCCGCCCACCGCCCGCGCCTCCCCCTGCCGCCTCCCGGCTGCTGGCACGAGCTGAGTAGCCTCCGATTCCGTCTGGTACGAGTACTTACATTTCCTACGCCGCGACTTCATTCAACTTTACCTTAACTTCTCTTGGATGGTTCAATAAAACTGAACCGAGGCGGACTCTAGCCGTTTTAGAATTAAGGTTAAATCGCTAATCCTAATCCAAATATACATTTTTTTTGCGTGAGCGTAGTCGGGCAAAAAGTATCCTATAACCATCTTTGGATACCCAGCTACCCATGGACCAAAAATAGATGAATACCCGTTTAGCCGTTTTTATGTGATGAATATACAAAACATAAAAAAAATACTTAGGCATCTAAATAACGATTATAGTCCGTTCCACTTTTTTTTAAATGTCTTCTATTTACAGACACTTCATAGTTACAACTTCATTAGTATCGATGTATGCAAGTATAGGTGTGTGACCCGCGCCGCACGCACTAACCTTTTAACACGTGATTGGGTTAAAGTGAAAATAAATATACAGGCTGGCCCAGAGACCGTCAATTATCCTAAGAGATTGAGCAGCTCAAAAGCTATATCGATTTAACGTTGTATGTTCTGCGATTATTAAGAAGTTTCTGAGATATTCACAATTTTAGTTTTTTTTTTCACCTTATAACGTCGTTGCAGATGTAACGAGTGAACCTAAGTGAATTTTCCTTTTTTTCATCAGTATCACATCATTCGAATTACATTACATCCAAAGTATACTCAAGTTTCCAAAAACATGTCCAGTTTTTTCGAATGATTATTTTCAGTAATCACGCAGTTCAATTTTCCATACTTCGCAAAAACCCAAACACGGAAAACGTTACTATGGAAAAACAAACTTTGTGTTATTACTCAAAATAATCATCGGAAAAAAGCTCGCACTTCGTTATTGTCCAAATGGTGTAGGCTAATGACGAAAAGATATACACGAGTAGTTAAAAAAAATACCATCATCATTTCAGCCCTAGGACGTCCACTGCTGGACACAGGCCTCCTTAATATATTTCCACATGGGCCGGATAGAGGCGACCCGCATCCAGTGAGTTCCTGCAACCTTAACCAGGTCGTCCGACCACCTCGCGGGTGCACTTGCCGGTACGCGGTCTCCACTCGAGAACCTTTCTGCCCCAACGGCCATCGGTTCTTCGAACTATATGCCCTGCCCATTGCCACTTCAGTTTGCTTACCCTGTTTGCTATGTCGGCTACTACTACTAATAATACCTACGCTAGACTCTATTACCTACCTACTCGTCAATAGAGTTGAAAGAAATTTAACCAATTCCCAAAAAGGAGGTGATTCCCAATTCAGTTTTTTTAACAGACTAATCGCGTATATCTGTTTGAAGCTGACTGTATCACCTATTTAAAAAAAAACTACCTTATTTGTAGGAATTAGTTTGATTTTTTTGCTTGGCTTGAATGAAACTACGGGAGTAAGGTTAAACCTATACGATCTAACACAATACTAAGGAACTTTGATTCACTCACACAATTTTTACTTTTTATGACAACACTACAAACGGGGCTTAATCGCGTATAAATATAATTTCATTTATAATTACCTTTCTTTGGTAATTAGGGATGTACCAGTTTTTTCAAAGGTATGGCAATTCAAAAACCATTTAGAGGAACATGTTTAATAAACCGCTTGCAATTGTCCGCTTTCCATTCGGATGAGTACGAGGTTTTGACTATTACAAAACGCCTAAATAATTACGTCACAGCAAACTTTGGTTAGGAATTGTAACTAATATACTCATTCGAATGGAAAACGGACGAAATCAGTATCTTAAATTAACCTATTTTTTACGATTTTGATGTAAAATCGAGGTCAATTTTTTTTGGGACATCCCAATTCTTCGACGTTTCGGACGTCGCGTTACGTCCATGGTCTCTAAAGGTGCGTCCACATTTCTATCATTTGCCCGTATCAGATCATCGTCGCGTGGCATGATCGCGTGTCACGATCACGCGTTTGGACGTTGCGCCGATCCGATCGCTCGAAATCCATTTGCTACGAATATCACACACTTATATCGAAAGAGTGCGGCATGATTGGCGCGCCGATAGTGAGCGTCCAAGCAGACGCAGGCATGCCACGGCACGGTGATCGGATACGAGCAAATGATACAAGTGTGGACGCACCTTAAGGAACTGAGACCGACTAAGCCCCGTTTGTTGTTTTGTGATAACACTAAGGAAGTTGGGAACATCAATTTTTCCAAAGGTATCCATAAATATAGGCATACATTATTTTTCGATTGTAATATATGGACATAGAATCTACGGATAGGTTATTATTAATTATTATATCATATGGTTTTTTAGATGTATATTTTTTTATCTTCGATGTAATATTTGTACAGTTTGTTCGTATGCATAATTTTTTACCTTGGTCTAAAAATTTTAGAAAATTAAGATGAGAAACTAAAATAAAAATTTATAAATAAAAAAGAACCGACATCAAAATAAACTAAAAAGCCATAAATAATCTTTTATGTACGGTACGGATACATTTGAATCACCTTTTGAAGTCGGTGCTAAACCATTCATTCATTACTATTAAGAACCGCGGCGGCGAGCCTTTAGTTACTATCTACCTACATATATATTTAGTCATAGTAATTCGTATTTTTGTTGAATGAAGAAGTTTATTTACTTACTTCAGGTTTGGCACCGACTTCAAAAGGTGATTCAAATGTATCCGTGCCGTACATAAAAGATTATTTATGGCTTTTTAGTTTATTTTGAAGTCCGTTCTTTTTTTATTTATAATTTTTTATTTTTTGCTTTTAGTGATATATAGTATTTTTTAGAGTATAGAAATGTCAAAGTTGGTTAGTTCATTGTACCTTCCGCATCAAATGATGACAACCAGAGGAAAAGAACTGATAACTTTAGAAAAATATACACAAAACATTGTTAGTGCCTATAAAATTTGAGGGTTCCTCTCGATTTCCCTGGTATTCCATCATCTGATCCTGACTTGGTGATAAGGAGACGACTTCAGGGACACACTAAAAAGAATATGACTAACAGTCTTAACGTATCTAGCTATAATAGATGATTTTTTTAAGAATTATCTTCTAACTCTTAACTATTATGATGATTACCATATGCAAATACTTAAATAGCTTAAGAAAATATATGAAAAACGTTATAAGTGCCTATAATATTTGAGGATTTCCCTCGATTTCCCTGGGATCCCATCATCAGATCCCAATTTGGTGGCAATGGGATCACCTCGGGAGTATATCCTTTCAAATAAAAAAAGAATTTTTAAAATCGGTCCACAATTGGCGGAGTTATCGGTGAACATACTTAAAAAAAAAAGAAAAATACAAGCTATCGAACATATAACCTCCTCCTTTTTTGGAAGTCGGTTAAAAACAGCTGTTGATGTGTAACGTGTGCTAAGTCCGTGAGCTTTAAGAGAAACAGTTACTGAACTTTTTTTATTTATTGTACAAAATAATAACTATTCATTCAAAATAGACCCACCCACCCATATTTTATATGACGTTTTGTCATTCATGACTCAAGTGATACCTAATCACTTTTTATTTAGTAAAATTTTTTTTCTGTAAAATTTTTAATACACAACGTTAGACTGAGAGTCCGAGACTCTATCGGGTTGCATACCAGTAGATTACTGAAACCACACGAAAGAAAATAAAAATTCACTATTACATTTAAAAAATCACCTATTTTAACCATCCGTCTTTCTTAGAAAGTAAATGGAGTGCCTGCCCTTAGTTTGATAATCTTTTTAAATTCGTTTTTCCACGAAATAAAGGATTCCACGAGACATAACAATTCTTTTTATAAACAACCTTTTGTCTTTTAAACGTTGTTCGTATTTTTCTGGTGCTCAATCAGGGGCCCGTTTCTCAAAAGCTTGTAACTTATATAAATAAAACAATTTAACGGATTATATCGCGTATTATCTCATTTGAGTTCCCGACTTTTCGGAAGCTTTTGAGCTTTTCATGTTTCCGGGTGAGCTTGTAACTTGTATTAAAAGTGGAAGTCTCTTTTTAATATATATTGTTGGAAAGAGATTTCAGCATAGAGCGGAGCAGTATAGAGCGATCATACCTTGGCCTACCAGGCCCCTATTTCAAAATCGTGACAAATGTCGGGTGACAGCGACAATTTCACATACATTGAAACCCAATATTCGCTGGGTGCGAAGTACTAGGTGGGGGTAATATAATCGATCACAGCGCTCATAGTGGCCGAAAGTAAAACTAATGTTGGTGCTGTTATCTGTCATAGAAAGCCAGCTCTCACCCGAATCCTTTAATTAGGAACGCGGCGGACTACGTCCCAGCCCACATTCCGGTGGAAGCTGACTTTCAAATTATCCCACAAAACTTAGATGATCATATACAAAATCTTGTAAATGATCAGGTTCAATTATTACTGACCGTCACTGACCAAAGCGCCTTCAGATTAGCCGTCAGAAGGCTAATCAGAAGGCCGCGACACATACTGTCCGACCCGGATGACGTCATCACGGCTACCATCAAAAGATGGTACCCGGAAGACTCCTCCGACTCGGACACAGACAACGGACCCATCAACCATGTTGCTGACTATTACTTTGACCGGAACATTGACATATTCCGGGACCCACAAAATGATTACGGACACGGACACGGACACGGACACCGGCGGCCCCGCAGTCGGGATCGTCCACCGCGATCTTAATACACGGGTCCCCCACACGTATCCCATACCCATCCTATTCCCCAAAAGCCCCAAACAAAACCCAAATGTCCTTAGCTAGGGACACTGACTACCAACATGACGCAGACCGACTAGAACATAGCTAGGTACACTCCGACTGTCGTGCACTCGAGCACGGCAGTCACCGACACGTGGTGCCGGGAGCTGCTGCGGCAGCTCCACCGCCACAACATATAGTTACGGTAACAGCAAAATTGCTAGCCGATATTCAGCATCATCAATCAATCTGTCATATCTCAAAGAATAATCTGTTTAGCCTTGGTTACCTAATTTGAAAACACCCGGTCCTTAAAAGAATACTCATTTCGATCTGAAAACAATCATATATGATTATTATTATCAATTATATATGATTATTATTATTGAATGAAACCATTAAAGTAGCTTTAGCTTCTTGTTTTACAGTAAAACTACAATTAAAAATTAAGTAAACAAATCCTGAGATATTCAAAATAAAACACACTTTTTGAATCAATTTTTACTCACCCCATTTGATTTGAATGACGAAAATTGATTTCACAACAAGGGTTCTCCACCCAAATGAATGTATCACAGTAATTTTGGAAATAAATGAATAGATAATTTTGGATTGTAATAATATTTTGTCACAACGTTGCAGTTAAATGTCAAAACGTCAGAGCCAATAAAGTTGTGGACGCTAGGTGGAGCTGAACTCGTGGACGGAGCCAATAAAGTAAGGAGATGTATCGAGCTTGCGGGGATCGCCGTGAACACAAAATTGTCGATATCACCTGACAATTGTCACGATTGTGAAATAGGGGTCAGGTGTGTCCATTATGTACGAATGTGCCCAATTTCATCCGAAAGGGTTCATCAAAGCTCACGGGACAGTACTTTTAAATTTTTCTTACTTATTCATTAATACCTAATTGTTTATTTATTATGGGAAAATGTACGAACATAAGGGAACATTGGTCGATTTCTTGAGATTGTATTTTTTATTTCATTATTCGTCATGCGATGACGAATTAAGTTTTCAGATTTTCCTCAAATCCTATGCGCTTGTTATTCGTGTTTTAAAATTCCATATCGATCGGTAGGTAAATACAAATATTCTCAATGGGATTTTTCCTACAATACGAGTGGGTATCTATACAGCTTTTCTCCATATTCGAGAAACCGTCAAAACGACCATGTTTCGAAATACCTGCTACATTAGTTGAATAGTCCCTAAATGGTGTCGGATGATGTCATGTATAAAATAGTCACTCTTTTGTCCATGAGGGTTTCATTTTGTACGAATTTTCGAATATAATTTCATCGTTTGCTAAGCCTAAACATCTAAATACCTAATTGGCTCTCATGAGGCATGTTTAGTTAGATCTTTCTCAGTTACACGATCATCAGATTCACGACACTTACAACCGCAGATCTTCCGAATTTTCTGCTATTTCCTTTTTTATTGTAAAATATAGTGTTACAGGACGTAGTATGATGGGATCTCGTACATGAGATAAAATATATATACATATGTATGTTGTTAAATATCGACCTCGAGATGGAATGCCTTGTCTTCTATTTGAATACATAGCCTTATTGTTAGGGGTTTTTTAGACATAATTTGACCGAGGCTTATTTAGAATTAACTTTACAAGTGATGTGCCTCACTAATTGTAGGATTCGTAAAGTTGAATAATTAATGAAGGCCTATGCCTGAGTGGTTTAAGTAACTGTCTCTTTTTGTTCAATACTCTTGGAAGAGCACCTGTGTCCGCGTAGCTCGTGGAACAATTTTAAACCAGTCGTTCCATACTGCAGTTCGTTCAATATCCAAACAGAAATATTATTATCCTAATAGAAACTTATATGTACACTTGGATCTTCGATAAGTGTGTTTATATATCTATTTTATACCTAGGTATTCATCCTTTTTCAACTGTGGCATAGATCGCCTTGATCTTGTTCGCATAAGTGCCAGGTCGCGGCGCCCACTCGAAACCTACACCAATCCATGACCGCAAACTGTTGACACAATAAGGCTGGTAAACATTGTAAAAACTAACGGCATCTGCCATTACAGGCGGAAACGGTATCGGTACTCCAATGACCCCTAGTATACAAATCTATGCGTCAATGATAGCGTATGGCTGTGAAGCGTTTCATCTAAACGCATTCAAACGATTTGCATGAATGTGTGCGGCTAAACACTGTAAAAGACATTCTAAGAACGTCAACATTTGTATATTTGTAAATTATATTTTCTAAATGAAGAAGGTCATCATAGCGAAGACCGTCAATATAGTTTTAAGGTGTGCACGCGATGGTAACACGACGTGCATCCTGGTATTCTGAGCACAGTATACATGTGACTTCGGGGTGGTCTTAACGATTTTGTAAAGACGAATGCACTCATGACATTAATAAGCAATGAGCTAAGGCACGGCATGCGGTGGCGAGGTGACAATGGCCGGCGCCCCGCATGCGGTGGCGTTGGGTGCTCCGGGCAGCCCCAACCTCACTCGAGACACGCCGACGCCTCGCGGGCCCACATGCAGCCGCTAACCCAATTATCGCGTAACGGAGACGATAAAGAAAAATAACAAACCCACGATTTCACTGCGGTCTAATTATAGCGCGCTATTTGTGTGCCGTGCGCCCGCGCAGGCGGCATAGCGTGGCCGCGATGTCAGTGCTATTCCTGGCCGTCAGCTGACGCTCCCGGCTCGTAAACACCACGCAACCAATTGACGTAAAATGCGAACAATCGAGCTTTCAGCAGGTGAATCACTAGATGAAAACGTCCCTGTGGGAAACGCTCTAAATTTAACTTGACTGCTTTTGGTCCGGAGGCGGGGTGCTATTTCCACTCGTGCTTCAATGACCGTTGTCTATTTCCAACGTGCGGTTATTCATATCGACTTGGCTTGTTATGAATGTTTAATTGCGTAAACAAGTCGGGTATTGTTGTGAAGTGAGTAACCTCGGTTTATGTTGCCGATTCGGGCTTGGCAGGATAACTTAATACTCTTCGCAATCTGAGTAAACAGCTTCAGAAAGTTGTTTTTCTCTCAAGTACTTTAACAACCTTGTTGTTGCTCAATTCTGTTTATTTCCATTGGCTAAAAAATAAATAATATGTTTTTCAATACCTACCTAACGTAATTGTTTGTCTTGAGACATGCCTACCTGTTAAATAATGTACATCAATACCTATATAGCTTTAGCACTTCCAAAGCCTGTAAAAATGGGCGAAACGAGACCTGTTTCATGACATTCATCCCGAATATTTTAAACAAAAAATAATGAAAATTCCGACTGAACTCGCACTTGCAGCTTCTCACAGTGGCTATTGCTTGTAAATCATCATTGCCCCATAACTAGGTAACTTGACCGCCAGGTCAATTGCCATTAGGCTGATTGCGCGGGACATCTGCTCTCAACACCAAAATTAAATCGTCCTGTTCCTTTTACTCTTCCATTAAATCGGAACCTAGTGACAGAGAAAGGATGACCGCAGTTTTTTAGAAGTCAATAGTGAGTCGGTAAGCCACTTTAGGTGTCACCGAGTGCGTTGAATGGGTTTATACAAACAGTGTTGTGGCTACTCGAGCTGTGCTTCCCACGGCCCAGGCGCCGGCGACTCCGGTGGGTGGACGGCTGGGTCGAACGCCACACGGAATTTGCTATAACGTGTTATATATAAAGTGTGTAAGCACCAGACTGGCGAAATTCTCATAGAAAGAATCAGTTCACGAAATTGTTTGAAATGCGTTGTCATTTTAATGGCTTTTGGTGACCACTTGACGAATACTATGTTACTGATTCGTTTTTTTCTATAACAGTCCCGTCTCATATACGTAACGTAGTGGTTAAGAGCGCTTTTGTATTTTAGGTAAAAAAATCGTCAGAAACGTTGTATTTCTAAGAAAAAGAGAAGATATTCTATTTAGTTATTTGCATAAATCATGTCAAAAGTTGTCTAACTTTACCCGATTATCGCAAGTACCTAGTTTTCTGAAGAGCACGCGAAGTCATAACATAAGTTTGAGCCCTTGCAACTTTATGCTGTCATATGAAGACCTAGTTATTTAAATGTTTTGCCACAATCAAAATATACCTGTCTTTATTTTACACCACGGCCCCAAATTTTCGTTTTTTGATCGTATACACATGTAAATCGTTCTTATTATACCATATTTTTCAACAAATGCCACTGAAATGGTGAAGTATCAAGTTAAAATTTAATTCAAATACTTTAGTGTGCAATCCCTTGAAGCTGTGAAAAAAATCACACTTCTAAGTCAACGCAATCAAAAGATACAGTCATTATATGTCGGTCTATGTCAAAATCCAATATAAAATGATCACACACAGAGTACATTTTGCTTAGGAGCAGGGCTCTGGCTAACACTGGATTTTCAGAGATAACTCGATTCCTGTGATAGACAAACTATTTACATACTTACCTTCAAATTTGTATGGCCCCGTCCGACTCGCACTTGGCCTTTTTTTTACCCGACTGCGCAACGCAAAAGGAGTGGTAATGTGTTTATCAGTCTATGTATGTATATATGTATGTTTGTTCCTATCTGGCACTCTAGAGACCAAATGCGTGGACCGATTTTGATGATTCTTACGTTAATCGATTTTTCTTAACTGTCCGAATGTCACTGAAGACATGAAAATGATGAAAACTCAAAATGGCGATAATGAGACGCCATATTGTGACAAAGAAAAAAATGAAAATCGAAGTACTATATCGAGCGGGGTATCAATGAATAGGGATTTAAAAATCATTATGAGGTTTCTTTTATCATTTTTAATTTAGAATTACCAGTTAGGAACTATAACGATTTAAAGTTGGTTAGCAAGCCGTTCTCACTAAATTTTAATTGAATGGTATTGTAATAAATCTGTCCAAGCTTCTCACTAACCCCCACGATGAAGATTGCGAAATTTACTGACTTTTATAATTTTAACTAAAAAGTGTAAAAAAAAAAAAAAAAAAAAAAAAACAAAAACCCGACTGTGTAAAAAACTAAAAAGAAAAAAAACAAGTCCAGTACCCTAGAAATTTGTTAAGTTATAATGGAAATCTTTCATGATTCATGTTCGATACTCACAATATAACAAATAATAAATTCTAATATGGAACATAGCGATTTTAAACAGTCGGGACCCATTGTTGGGAAGATTTGCGTCGATCTAGATTTCTTATGAGTCCCGAGTACTGTTCAAAATCGCTATGTTCCATATTAGAAGTTATTATTTGTTATATTGTGAGTATTGATCATGAATCATGGAAGATTTCCCTTATATCTTAACAAATTTCTAGGGTACTGGACTTGTTTCGTTCTTTTTAGTTTTTTACGCAGTCGGGTTTTTGTTTTTTAATATATATTTTTTATTCATAATTCATAAGACGAGATAAACTTAAGGATATCAAGGAAAATATCTTGTTGTCAGATTTAAGGAGGATATTTCAAGGTGAACTATCCGTAATGGTCATTTTTAGAGAATGCCGTTTATACATAAGATAGCGTATCCTTCAATTCCCTATTTGTCGCAGCGCCAGCAGTAACATCTACTAAATCTACGTAATAATAATAACAGTAACTAACAGATAGCGTAGAACCTAAACCATTTAGTCTAGACACTTGAAATATTGCACATTATAGCTGGGAGTAAGGTGAAACTACGAAATATTTTCTAAGGAGGTTAATATTTAGAGGTTAACTTAATTGAACACAAAACTAGAATATGAATTAGAGTATCCACATGAAGACCTGCAGTCTGGCCAAAGTGTAGCTGGCTCTATAACGATCGCAAATGAATCATTCCCGTGTCATGCTGTGACTCGCTGCTAGTCATTTCAGCACCGGGCACTAAAGTCACTCGGGCAGCGAGAGCAAATACCTAGTGCTAACAATACCGAACTGCAAGCCACGATGCCAAACGCAGCCAGGAATAGCACCATTGCCTTCATTTATATTTGATCGGTTGTTATTTATAGGCAATATCGGTTATTGTAGGTTACGGATGGTAAATATGGGGTCATAAGAAGAGAATCTATTGAGACTTGTTTTAGTGTGAAACTGGAATGAGTTATCACTTGACCTTTATTCTTCACTTTTCAAATCAGCTCAAGTTAAATCTGAAGTACTTCAAGTTCAAGGCAGGTACGTCAAACATTGTATTAATCGATAAGCTGACCATGAACTGTGGATATATTATATAGACAGGTTTTTTAAAGTAGAAAATAAAGTAAATCGGCTTTGCTAAGATGCAACAGACACTAAACGTAATATTTTAATGTGTCTCTTTGTCAGTTTCAAATTTTGCTCTGATAAAAAATGGCTCCGGATCGGGGCACAAACAGGCTATTCAACATTTTTTTTCTGTTCGAGTGTACCATGTTATAGAACGACTTCATAGTAATAAGTAAAGTAAGTACTTCAATCTTATAAAAACTCCCAGAAATACAAAAATGTTACATCCCTATTGGCATTTGTACGCAATAGACTATTCTCGAAATCTCTACTGCTCACTGTTCTGTACCCACAGCCTGATGTGCCTAGTTAACGTGCAAAAAACTCAAGTATCCCAAGGGGATTTGCAGTGCCGCCCGCCCAGCGTTGACCGATAACGTTCGCTGAAATAGTGGAGTGATGCAAACGAGTGCAAATAGCGCGCGCTCATCGGACAATAATGCGCTGGTTGGCAACTCTGCGGGCGCGCGTCACACCGGACACCCAGAGTTATAATTACGCCACTCGAAAGCTAATCTCTCGTCGATGCTCTGACGTACGTGATACCTGAAAATGTTTATCGGCTTTCGTTTAAACGGTGACTAATCGAACGTAATTCGACGCCTACGCACTCACGTAGACCGTAAATGCATCTGGACTATCTGGGTAGTGTTCGTGCTATCGTTTGGAAAGTGTTTATAAAACTGCATAAGTTCTGGCACAAGAATCCCATCGTAACGGAGCCGACACAGCACATATCACGCTCGATTGAGATTATGTTAAGGCGTCTTTACGGCGCAGTATCTTCAACTTCATCGCACCGAGAATTAGGTCACAGTCACAAGTACTATTCTGATTCCAAAGTGGATCCGAGCTCTTAGTTTCATATTACATTGGGCATTCCTTATCTCAAGGCTTGGCTACTTACACCTGTAACCAAAGTCTCTCTCGTCACTAGACTTAGCTACATCGTAATTGCAATACTGGTATCAGTGTTTCAGGCGTTTCAATTACTGTACCTACGTGAATTAATCGAACCCATCAGGAACATAAGACAATAATATGCTAACGCAGTGACGTGACTTCTCTTTCAGTTACAGATAACTGAAAGATGACCATTTGATTCGACCGGGACTTATATCTTGAAACATGCATTTCGATAATTCGTGATTCATTGGCCCGTTCCGTCTAAACAGGTGTAGGGCAGACCTATTACAAACGGAAGTCTCTTTTCAACAATATGAATTAAAAAGAGACTACCGCTTATAATACAAGTTACAAGCGTTAATGAAACGCGCCCCAGGTATCTCGCGGAGATATGTATAGCTCTCGCGATCTTTCGACACCGGTCGATGAACTCACAGCCAAATAAACAAAATGACAACCAACTCGTGAGACAACCTGATCCGGTCCTACGTTTGTCACTTATTCAGTGTAGCGAAACAATTACTGCCGAGTAATTGTCGCGAGGGGAAGGAGCGGGCGAGCTGACGTCACGCGCTTCCACCCAACCCCCCGTAGGAACTTGTGACGCACAACCTCACCGTATCACTATCACTAGCATGAGATCACTATCAACTCATAAAACGCTCAATAATCTCAATCGGTGAACGCGGCATAGTTTGTTTGTTTAGATCGAATTTTTTAAGAACAGGAAATCTTAGTCTAGAACTCTGTGTATGCGAACAGATATTTTCCTGTTTCCAACGGGGTGGCGTTTAATGGTAGCTGCAAGTGAGTCATCCATTTCATTTTCTTGGCATGTGTTTACTGTATGCCGCGCAGTTACTGTAAAATGTTTGTGGTTTCTCGCTTTACATAAATACAATCAATGTGGCTAACTTTGAAACTTCGGATAACATTGAACGCAGATTTTCCATTTGGCGGTCATGTTAAAGAAAAAATATTTGAAATAGTTATAAGAACCTACTAACGTTATATATTATGATAAAACATTTTGTGAATGGATAAATATGATTAGAATTACACTAGATAATGTCCTTATTAATTTGCTTTTCTTTCTCGCGTGGCAAAAATATTTCAAACTCAAATACTTCGAGAACTGAGTTTTTTTCTGGAGTGTGAGCTACACAAGTCTTCGGTCTATATACTACTTATGTCCGAACAAAAGATAAATATATCCGTTTTCAACAAATTCACTTATTATATGAATTAGCGGAGTTCAAAAACTTGGATTCGTTAAAATACTGGTGTACCTACCTAAGTTAATTAAATGTTCTATTAAGTTTCCATTGTGCGGCGAACAATTAACCATACAACTGTATTGAATATTTTCGTTGCACATTGGAACTTGTCAATTACGTCAGGTTTGTATGGTTAACAACAGCTAACAATGGTTCTACTTTTTTGGGCTTCGCTCATAAAGGTTTATTTTTGTTAAATAATACTTTCGATTATTTAATTAATTATTATCATGTGTCTTTGAAGACAAATCTGTACCTCTACCCTATACTTGCATTTCTGTGTTTGTCTAAGCCCTTAGTATTTGATAAGGTGCATATGTTCTTTCCAATCTGTTTCAAGGTTAAGTTATTCAGTTAATAGGTCTCTTTTCTGCGTTACCAGTTTACTTCCAGAGCTGCAGAGAATTGTCGGCTTGCCTATATCTTGTTCATTGTTATTCCAGAAATAGGTTTTGTACGAAGTTGGTCTTAAAATGATAATCGAAGCAGTTTGTTATTATTTAAACTTAGAACCAATATACCTTCATTTATGGACGGGGTGGTAGATAATAATAGTGCAATATAACTATCGATATCGCATCGCAGGTTTTGTTTGTTTGGATGAAACTGTATGATAAATATGGCATAACATGTACCGATCACATTATATGAAGGTCATGTTTATCAATCTTTATGACGTCATAAGGTGACAAAAGTGATCTATGGCAGGCGGGAAGCTTCGTTCTGCCGCGTGCGTCAGTGCCCACCTGTTGAACGTCCCTAACACTGCCCTTGCGTGGCAACCTTACCCTCTGCCAGGCCTCGTCCGATCGATACCAATGACGTACGGCCTCATTCATGAAACAAGGAGGACCCCACCCCTCTCAGCGCCCCCACCTCCCCCACACCAAGCCACGGTTCCTGTAATGGGTGAGAAATTCATGAATGGCGCCGCACACTATTACACATTACATTTCATGACATTTGTTATGTCGGCTCGACATGACTGAGATACCTTATAAAATATCGTAGATAATTTTAATCCGAGGAATAATTTTACGAGAAGGTTGTTTAATTAATTATAAGTTCATAACACCTACTACTATGCTCAGTGCTAGCGTCAAGATTACGTATTAGGAGAGGTCTTAACGCATGAGTTTTATAGGGGTGTATAGGTAATTTATGTTCATAATTCGTGCATTCATGACAACAAGAACAGTTTGCGTAGATGATCAGTTTTCAATTAGGGTTTGTTTGTACTGCCATCCACTTAAATGAGAGAGTGTAAAATGAAAGTTACTGTATGCCTAAAAGGTAAAAACTACGAAGAAGCAGAACAAATTATTATGCATGACCACTAAAGCCTTCTTGCCTTAGCGGTTTGCTGGCATACATCTAATCACGCACACACACATGCATGTGTGCAACTTCATATAGTATAAAATACAAAACATACCCGTTTCAAAAAAAGTTGATATTGTATTGGGTAAACTCCTGTTTCACCATTTTCATAAGTTTTAGTTATTAATTAAAAACGAACATTTACATACATAATGTTTGGTTTAACCTTGTAGCACCTCCTGAATGGAAGAACAAATACCTCCTATCACAGGATTTAGACTTAAAAGGAGAATTCAACAAGTTTCTGTAAAACTTAGGTTAAATAAAAATATCGCGCCGCGTGCAATGGAAAAGGCTATGCTCGGGGTTTGCGTTCGTGATATAATCAGAAATGATGATATACGCAAAAGAACCACAGTTCCAAGAACCAATATTACAAGAAAATTATACCCATATATATATCTGTATTATTTTTTTTAATCTCCAAAAAACATTTTTGAATAAATAACCCGGTTTGGTTATGTTTGCCTCTCCGTTGTCTGCGACGCCATATATATATATATATATATACTCGTACCAGAGGCAAACTTAACTCAACCAGCCAGTTAAGTAGGAATAAGCGAAAGCTTGTACGGAGCCCTCGGTTTTCGAGTCAGACTCGACTTGGATAGTTTTTTTACAGGTCACTACTTTCATGCAAATCCCTAAACCCACATTTTCAATTCTTTATTGCTGCTTTTGCTCAGAAGGCCACAATATGACCTTTAGTTCTTAACGTCTGTTTGTACGATAACTGAGTAAGTAGATAACTTGTTTGTTTTTGGGGTGATGATGTGGGAAGACTACGACTTTGTTTATTATAATTATGAAAAGTTTGGTGTAGATAGATAACGCAACCTGTGTGGGCTTTTATATTCTCATTGTTCCCAATTCATGACTCTCCTCCATACCTTTTCTCTTAATATTTTCGTTTAATGATTGTCCTCCAGTAACGTTTATTAAGAAAAGTTGCAGAGTGTATTTTGCTTATATAAGCTACTATAAAGTTTTGTGACTTAACTACTCGTATTAATAATCTAAACTGCCTAAGACATGAGTACGATAGGTAATAAAGGTATGTAGGTAGTTAATATTTAACTAATCATTGAAAAATTTAAAGTCAGTAAGATGTCGTCACTCTGGTACCTGTTGTGAGAGCTTCAAGGCTTAAAATATCTGTTGCATTTCGTCCCATTCTGAAAAATATGTAGGTAAGAAAGAACGTGGCATGTGTTTCATGATGCCGATAAACGTAACTGCCTAACCACCACCGTCATACTTTCAAGTGTGAACGTTCATGTAACGTGGTATTGAACTAAAGAAACTCGACGTCATGTTCCGCACACTTCAAATACCTGAACTTACCTAAGGAAGTAATGTCTCATATACTAGATGAATTATCAAACATTAATAAACGATGTCGAATACGAAGCGACCCTTTAATTAGCAATGCGCACGCGACTGCAATTAAAGAATCGCGAATGTCTCATGTCTCATCCCGTATATGTATGTTAGACAGGTCTTAAGAGTCGTAAGCGCATAAGAAGCATAACAAAATCTTGATCTTTTCAAATTACAGGTAGGCACGGTAGTATGGCGAAAGCCTGAGACGCTACGCAAGAAATTTAACGAGATGTAGACCGTTTTAAAGTGTACTAGGCATAGAGTAAAAAGGAAGTATGTGGACAAGGAGCTTAAAGGCATATAGATCTTTTAAAAAGTGGTAAGGTATGGCGAATCAGTCCACGACAGCGGGATGCGCTGCGTGGGCGCCGAGCGATTTGACACGCACTCGCGACACTTGCATTCGCAATCACTGCGCGCGAACAATGAGATGCCGCGTATGTATTAGTTGTTAGTTATTGTGAAAATTTGAAGAAATTATACCTATTTGTGAAATAATTATTATTTATGAAGAAAAGGGAAAGGTTTTCGTGTGTCACGGTCAAAAATTACAAGAGATGATAACAAGTAAAGCTCAGCGGCTCAGGGTTTGAAGCTAATGAGAGATATCTTAATGTTTCTGTGGCCTGTGGTGACTAAGCAATTACCTACCTATCAGAGGCGTGGCGTCAGAAAAATTACAAGGGAAGCCGAAGCGCATTAATTAGCTCATATATAAAAAAAAAGGTGGTTATATGCCTTTCCTTGGGCAACCCGGTGGGAATCGGCTTATATGGACGCCACGCCACTGACTGCTACCTACCTATGTCGGGACGGGACAAGGTGTATTCTTTAAAATTACCTTCCACCTAAAGGAAATTTAAAATAATACCAAGGTGTATTCGTGTACCAGCCCGTCCCGCCGGCCATTTAAACGAAATACTATCGCGGTATCGAGCACATGCTCATTACAATACGAGTATTCAGAAAGCTACTAACTCTGACCCTGCTCTGGTATGTCACCTGTCACTGTTTTCAGTCATTTTAGGGTACAAAATAATTTAATCGTAGCTGCCTATTCTATCAATAATAAACACAGTAAACAAATAATTGTTTTGGTGGTAATGCTAGGTATTATAATGAACTTACATTAGTTTACTTATGATCATTAGCCGCATCAACGATGGGCGGGATTTCGATACTAATTTGCATCTCCATTTTAATCTTAGAATAGAAACCTTAGATAAAGAACTGCACATTGACCTTAAAATTACACCGGCTTATGCTCGGCGGTATTTTAAGATTTCAATTAAATACTAGCATTTATCTGCAGCTTTACCCTCGTTACCTGGAATTAGATACCCTCGATTTTAACTCAATCCGTTTGTGGTTAAGTTTCCTCTAAGTAAACTAAATCGTTTCGATAGTTTAAGTAATAAATATCGTATAATATTAGTACGATATTATAAGTTCGACTCCCGACATCTCTGTGCGAGTCCTTAATGTAATCAGCGACGCACGCGCCTCTTATTTACGGCGGATTATGCGCGCGCAATCAGCGCTCCCACAAAAATACAACCGCGCCGACTGACACTGCGCACAATGTGTCGTTACTCTTTTGATCATTATATTCAAATTCAACGAACTCTGTTTGCACATCTAGGGTACCTTCTATTTCGTCGACATAAAATTCGTAAAATGCTAAAGGGACGAAATTTAAATTCTATAAAACTTGATGATATTTTAATTTAATGTATGTAAAACTTTTTTTAAAATTACTGTTCATCTTATCGGTCATCGTATAGAAGCCATTGCAATAGTTTTGGCCTGTTTTAAAACTATCTGTTCTATAAACACTTCTCTAATGTAACTGACAATTCGAAAGTGCTTGTACCTTAGGCCTACTTGAATAAAGCATATTTTGATGGATTGATTGACATCTTTATTCATTGAAATAAAACAATTTAACGGATTATATCGCGTATATTATCTCATTTTAGTTCCCGACGTTTCGGAAGCTTTCCAGCTTTCCATGGTCACAGGTGGACTGAGAAAAGATGTATTTTCCTCTGTCAAAGTTACAATTTGTGCAAACTACCCATTTTTTTGAAAAAAACACAAATAAAGGTGTACATACATGCCAGATGGGCCTAAGCTGTAAAGACAGTTACACATGTGCCAGAAGGGCTTAATTATTTTATTCTAATAATTTACCAAGCATGACCATGGAAAGCTGGAAAGCTTCCGAAACGTCGGGAACTAAAATGAGATAATATACGCGATATAATCCGTTAAATTGTTTGATTTCAATGAGTAATAATCGCGGAAACAGAAGAAAATATGATATCTTTATTGTTAAAAAACGTTGAGAGTAGAAGGAACAAGATATTTGGGCACCTGTTTCGACACGACAATTACTTACATCAAGACTATCATAGAAGGTAAATTATATATGGAAAATTAAAAAAACATGTCTTATCTAGATGTCAAAAAGTGAAACGAAGCTAGAGAGATACAGAAATCACTCCACAGTCAAAGCACTTAAATATATGTTGATGGTATGATCCTGACATGTTGCTATTGGTGGTTGGTACGTAGGTATAGAGAATATAACTAAGCGGCGATCATAGTCCCTACCCCTACTTATATAGGAAGTCGTGAAAAGTCTCAAATGACGTCAGTAAGTACGAATAATACTTGTTTGCTAATACGAAATCGATAGTCTTTAACGACGTCACGCAACGCTTGTTTGGAAATGTGAAATCGAACTGCTCGATTTCATATAGGTATACTTCGACAAATTTGGTCAAACATAATATGGTGGATAAATGGTAATAATGGAAATTAAGAATGCCACTAGTAATTTGACTGGACATTTTATAATTGGTAAAAGATGCAGAGTTATAGGCATTTACCCAAACAAATCATCAAAATGCTAGAAAAATCTTTAAATGTAGACCGATATGACGGGGCATAAGTAAATTAGACTTTCTATCTAAAACTATTTTCCTTACTATACATTTTGCATACAATCAATATAGGTGTAGTGCATAAAAAATTGTTATAATATTTCATATTACATGTAGATTTTACAATCTTGAATTCTGAGAATACGATTCCTGCAGTCGACTCTCCTATTACATAACCTGGGTGGGAATGGGAACACATACCAGACTTCTTAATTATTCGTTAGCAAGATTTCTTTGCAATTATTAAAGTTGTAAGCCTGTTGCTGGGTTGTAAGATACTATATTTCCTTGTCAGATTCTTATAAAATTGTAGTTCTTCCGAAATGCTCGTGAAAATGTAATATTAATGAAAATAATATTATTAGATTAATGTAGCCCTAAGGGTTGGGTAAGTAATATTTAACTAGCTTTTTTCTGCAGTTTGGTCTCATTTACTAAACAGCAACCTGCCATGCATCTATAGGAAATGAACAGGTCCTAATGTTTCATATATGCAACAGGTCGAGCAATCCTTTAATTAATGTTTTCTGATTTGGTTCTGTTAACCAATGATCACGTGAAAAGTGTATGTGAGGAACAGACATTAAATTTGGGATAATTTTCATTGTAGGTATTACATATGAAATTGGCCTTTGGCGAACTGGCAACTTTGGTTCAAAATATGTGGCGTTCGGCTAGGAATTCCAAATTCAGATTTATTTCAAATTTAAGACCATGTATTTCCGTATTCGAATTTCGAAATTTATTTGTTATCGCGTCATTTGTTTTTGTTTCACATCGTTCTGTTTTCAATATGGATAACTTAAAATATCGCTATTTTTACGAATATGAGTTTCACCTCGGCACCAGTACTGCAGAAACGGCTCGTAGGATTAACAATGCGTATGGGGTGGTATGGGGAAGCTAATGCAAAAGAAAATACGGTACGTTATTGGTTCCAACGTTTCCGTTCTGGAAATTTTGCCCTACAGAACAAGCCTCGTGGACGGCCGGAGACACAAGTTGACAACGAAGAATTAAAAGCAATTGTGGAAGCAGATCCATCGCAAACCACGTCAGAGTTAGTGGCAGGCTTTGGTGTGAGCGATAAAACCATTTAGACTCACTTGACGACCGCAAAACTAAGGGAGCTGCGACTGGAATGTCTTCGACACCCACCGTACTCCCCGGACCTTGCTCCAACTGATTACCATTTTTTTCTGAATTTGGTCAACTTTATGCACGGAAAAAAATTCAATTCTCACGAGGCTGTCCAAACGGCCTTCAAAGATTTTATTGATTCTCGCTCACACATTTTTTTTAGTAAAAGAATCAATGAACTATCTTCGAGATGGCAAAAGTGCATAGATAGCCATGGTACATACTTTGACTAAATAAAAAAATAGTTTCATGAAAAAATAGTTTCCATTCCTGCCATATGAAACGCCAATTTCATATGTAAGGACCTAATATGTGTGGGTAGTTTTCCGATTAGTGAATTGACGGAAGACTCATAAACATCAGAGCAGGTCGCGAAAGGCGATGGCGGCATCGATCCCACACGGATGGCGACGTCCGGCCGTGGCCCCGAACAACCCGCCACTAAGTGCGATCGATGCGCCGTCCTTGAACCCTGCCGCCAGCGCGCACGCGCCGCTGAATGTCAGACGTCATCCCGTGGCCATGGCCACCAAACGCGTCTTCACCTCCACACCCAAACCAATTCCACCCCCCTCGCTCATCCTCCAAGTCCCATTCATCGAACCCACTCCTACACCCGCCTAGCATTACGCATAAACGAGATACGTCTCCGCGTTTTCCTCTCCATTTAAAAATCAAAGGGGGAATCCGATCGCCCGGAGACCGATCATGCTAGCCACTTGCGGTGATGCCCGCTGCTCTGTGGCTACCGGCAAACGTTTCACCTAATTTATCGTGAACTTTGCCATTTGTGTCTTATAGATTCTGACCTTTAGGGAGGCAACCTGTTGAATGGTAAATGGATTGTTAACATTAATAAAAAACTTCAGGGAGCGTTTTATCATTCCTAAAGCTTAACTTTTGACATTTAAAGCTTATGCAAATACAGGGGACGTGGAAGTGGTCGAGTATCCCGGCTTTCGTCCTATCAGTCTCGCCAGGAGCTTCATCGTGTGTGGGCTGTTGTTAGCTGTTTAGCGGTTTGCTAAGAGAATTAATGAATTTAATAGGTTACGAAATGTTTGTTGGGGGCGCCACGTGTTTCGTGTAGTACGGTGTCGTGCGACAGCGATGCAAGCGGCATTGAGCGCGACCACGCAGGGCTACGTATGAATGAACCGACTCGTGGGCGGCGGCAAACGTGGCCCATTCATTAACTTCGAGGCCATTCCTTATAAATAATAGCATAACAAAACTTCACACTAACACTGAAGTTAAAATGCAGTTGATCGAGTTTATAGTTCTTTTATCAGAGATATGAGCGCAACAAAACGATATGTTAACGGACCGGCTATGATAGTTTGGGTTCTATTGACACCGTTTATCAGTTTTTGGATTGATTTTGGGGCTTCAATGAAATCGTGCCACTTTTATTACGCTTCCGGAATTCTTATGACGATTGTCACAAGGCTTAGTTCAGAAAAAAATTTACTAGGTACCTATAGGCAGGTTAGTTAAAAATTCTACCACTTACCTACCACTAAGCATTATGTACTTTGTAACATCGGTGGATGCTTATTAGACTCTTTTGTTATTGCATTTTAGAAGTGTGTGAAAGAACTCTAGTAATGACAAATACAGGTCGATTTGCGTAAGATTGTGCCTGATATTTACTGTTCTTATTTGTAATAGGTGTGGGTGACCGGATGTGACAATATCATCTGTAATTCAGTGTTTGTTATAATTAAGACATTTACACTCTATTTCTATTACATTGATCTGACTTCAGCCTTGAATTAAGTTAATAGTGCGTAATCTAATCGTTTGCAGACAAGGTTCAGTCGGCCGGTAAAAGGAGGCATTGGGCGTAGGAGTCAAGGTAAGGCCTGCAGGTTCCACGCACAGATTAGAAGCATTGTCTCCGCCAACACACGAGTGTTAACATCTGCCGGGAAAACAGTTCATGACAATGGCACTAAGCTTTTAACGGATCAGAAGGGCTAGAATAGGGGAATCTCATTTGGCATATATTATCTAGGATTAAATAGGTTCCAGTGGAATAAAGTAATACTGTTCACTCGTGAGGTGTGCTACCTGCACCTCACATAACTGTCTACATAAGTAACTATATTGATTTATGTGTATGTATGATGTGTAAACGTTGAAGTTGAGTCTAAATATAGAAAGTAACCAATAACCTCTTTTTTCATTTTTTTACAACTCACTCGTTTTTGTACAAATTGAAGAATATCTCCGCGCGCTGAGTCAAGATACTGCGCTGCTATTGTGTAACTTTTTAAATACGTTGGCTGGGCATGCTATGGTATATGGTATTAATTAATGTATTGTATTGAACAGCTATCTCTAAACATCTCAGTAGAATTCAGTCAAATTATTATATTTAATTTTATCGCATGTCGTGACGCCCAGAGACCTTATACATCTCTAAAAAAAAAATAGTTTATATTTTATATTAACATTGATCTGGAGAATTTGTACATCTCCTCTGCGTGTATCAATTATAAATTAGTTATAACACAATTGTAAAAGTTTTAAGTATAATTAAGACAATATTGTAATAGTTAATTGGTACACGCGTATTAATTGTTTTATATACTCTGACATTTAGAATTTTATTCTAGACACATTCTAGATTTTTTTTCTTTTTTATAGACAATCCTTTTGGGATTTATCTTATTAATTATTTTAATTTTTAAAATGATGATTTTATCAATAATAAATAAGTATTATACTTAAGTTAAATGATCTGACTAGGTTTTTCTGGGTTTCCCTAATCCTTGCAACAAATGTTGGATCATATTGTATGTTTCCTAGCAAAGACTTCTCTGATTGTAACTGACAATTCGAAAGTGCTTGTATCTAAGCCTACTTGAAAAAAGGATATTTTGATTTGATTTGATTTGATTATTTAATTCTTTTAGCTCGATACGCCGCTACATTTACTACATCGTATGGTAAGCATTGGTTGAGAAATGAATGCTTTCAGTATTTAGCTAGGTGTAGTTGAGTCTTTTGCGTTGATATGGTTGATTGGTGGTCTATGGTGAAATTATTTGAAAATGTCTTTGGGACAGTGACTGTAGGTATTAATAGTGTCTCCTATCTGCTTTTGATTATTTTATTATGTAATACCACCTAGTATTGTGAACTAAGCTGAAATGCCTATCCTATTACTAAAATTAACATAGAATGTTAGGCGAGCTCAGTTGTATTATAAATAATGATCCTGTTACATCTACTGTAGTCACCGTTGATTGAATGCAAATTAAGTTTATGTGAATTACTATGCAGCAAAACAACATCTATTAAGCAATATTTCAGTAAGAAACTTGTCTTATTTTGTCATATAGGTACGCCTGATCATGTCATAAAAAACCTGCCCATTTTTTAAATTCATATTTCACGAATACTTTGTATTGATATCGCTGTTAGGATCAAAGAGTAATTACGATTTCCTAAACCGATTTATATCAAGTCCAAAACTGATTTTAAAATAATTTACCCTCTAGACAAAAGGTATCAGGAAACGACAAGTCGAAACTAAATTGAAAAGGATAGTGTGTTGTGGTAATTGAACATTTAATCAGGTTTTCCCGCTACTTGCGAATCTCAACCTAGGATATCGTAAATAGTGGAGCATACGTGTATACGGTCCCGGTCACTTGTTGGGGTTCTCTGGCCGCAGTTATAGTGGAAATAAGCAGACGTGTCGGTAGACTCGCCCGCTCTCGCTAATTAGATAAACGAGCCGTAAGTCGCGGGGTCCCGACCGCAATTACGACGGTGCCACGACAAGGCACGGACCGTAAATCAACGATATAGGACGCACTGACTCACATTCATATCACATGGCGCGGTTTTACTCAGGACAAATGGCGCAACTGTTCTTCTCCTTTGAGCTTACTTTGCGGATGGATCAAATCTTTAAAGACGAAATTCACCTACATATTTGCAGTAGTTGATTGATTTGAAATAAACAAAACGGCTTATGAGTATGATTTATTTAATTACCGGTATTTAATTTATGGGTGAAAATAAAAAAAAGGGTACATAAAAGTGTCCAAACACTCTTTTATTTCTATGAACGTAACGAAACTGAGAAAGTGTGAAATTATTTATATGTTAACATATTTCTCTCAGTTTCGTTACGTTCATAGAAATAAAAAAATCATTCATACTAAAATGTAACGAAACTGAGATAGAGATTTTGGACACTTTCTTGTATGAGGTTCGAATGTAACGATTCTGTGTAAGATAAGCCCAAAAAATAAATATTTCGAAGATTTTTTATGTCACTTTTTCTGATTTTACCCTTATACACGGCTAAGCCCCGTTTTGTAGTGTTTTAATATGTATGAAGACCGTTGTATTTTTATGATTTCAGAGAGCTTTCTGTTTGCTAAAAAGAATTACATTATCGGTCAAGACACTCACGCAATAACGATCGATATTAAAATTGCATGTGGGTCAAAATCAATTTCAAATTGCACAACTTATTTACAGGGTTACATAGGTACTGGCACTTACTTGCCGCAGTTATTCATGCTCGGAGATATTGAGCACCGGCGATATTTCGCGTCTTGTTACATTGAGCGTGTTTACGTTCATACTAATTAATCTGTATTGTTTGACATAGCCGGTAACAGTAACGAAATACCGGGAAGTCTGCAACGGTGTGCGTAACAATCAGAGTGACTGATGACATGTCATCTCGTCTCGAGTATACGCAAGTCACTTCTCTTCGGCCATTGTCGATATGACAAGGCTGCGAAAGCTAAAATAGAGCATTCTGCGTTTGGTTTTTGTTTTCAAGGTTATTCATTGTCTTTGGTTCATCAACGGTCAGGGCCTTGCGCTTGCCCATCAATTAGAGTATCCGCTTTTTTTTCTATTAGGCCGTTTATTACATTAGTCTTCCTCGAGGACGTTTGGTGAGTCAATTGCGAGGGCACGCGACGGACGGTAATTAGTTTAACGTAATAAACTGGACTGCAATCTCGGGCTATCTGCGTCGTTCATAAGCTCACTTCGCAATGGTAACAAATATACATCCATTTAATATGGAGTTATCAAAAGCTACTGTAAATGTATAGATAATTTGCGCAGAACAAGTTAAAGAGAAACCAGATCTCATAGGATAAAATAACAATTTTATTATGACACAGTTACGCCACTGTTTAGCCTCCGCAAGACACACGTAGTGGGTGGTAAACTTTACATACGTCAATAAACAATAAAACATGTTTTTATTTCCTTGGTGTTCCAGATGTATGTTTGGAAATGCATAATTGTTATGTCCATTGATTTTCGTTTGTTTGTAGCTATTGTATTTCGGTGCGGAGGTAGGTACAGTCGGTGAAATTACTAGTATACTAGCAACTAAACCTGATGACTACGATTGGTAAGGTATTTGGAATCTTAAGATTTTTACTCCACTCGACTTTTTTCGGCAGCGTCGGACTGTTCATATATTCTAGGTGGTATTAACTTTCATTTTCTATAGACCCAGTCTAACCCTGCCTTCAGGTACCGTGTTGTGTGATCGCTCACTCCATACTATAAAGAAATTGTATAGTGCCTTTATTGCATGATGACCTACCGAATATCACGTGCGTTTGCTGGATGCGTGTGGCGCAAGAGCAGCCATGGATGTTTTTACACTGTTCTGAAGGATAAATATTTGTATTATTTATGTTCTGTTGAACACCACGAGAGTCTGCTGGATGGTGTGCGCCACTGAACCCGACCCGGGACATGCATGAGGGCGTTTTTCGCGGGTGGGAAGGACTACGTGAGTCTTTACATGATGATATTGTTGAGTCACATAAAATACTATTCTCGTCCTGTGTACCTTGAGTCCCGTACAAAACAAATGAGAAGAAAAACAAGAGGATATTTTAATATATTTTTGTTCTACATCTGTATACACAACTTTATTTTTTAATTTCTCTACTTTTACAAATCTCGTTAGCAGACGTTGCGAAAATGTAACACTCGTCTGTCAGTGTAATAAAGTGGGCCCCATTTTGTGAACATCGTGTCGCGTGCAACTGTTTTAGTTTAGAAAAATAGGGCGATTGCACAAAACTGCTTGGCGCCCGTCCAGCCGCCGCACTGATACTACTAAATTGTCGTCATCTTATTACGTAGGCACGAAACGGCTTAAGAAAACAAGAAGGGACAAATGTTTATCGTTTAGGAAAATATTTTGAGGCGTATTTATCTTAAGTTATGACACATAGAAATGCAAAGAAACCCAGCCAAGAGCGAGTTAGACTCGGGCGCGTAGGGTTCCGCTCTTACTTAAATAACGCCTTAGTACACGTCTAAGTATGCGCTCGTTGCTAATATACCGCATTCCCGAAATACCAGATTTTGCTAAATATCGGATTATCAATATATCACCCTCATACCTTACCACATTCCCGTTACACTAGGTTATAAAGTTGAAAGGTACTCATGGACTTAAATCGTTTTAAGAATGTACTATACTGAACATTCGGTAATGTCATAAATGTGTTGGCGCAGCGATGGGACTCGCGGCTGCTCGCGCGCTGGTTGCGGCTGCACGCGCCGCCGGTCGCCGCACCACGACGCCTTTAGTATGTCTAAGTTATTGTTGTTATTGTCGTTAACATAGATTTATAAGTTTGTGTTTTACTAACCACTATATGGATTGCAATAATTCGAAATAAATAATTTGAATTTGAATTTGAATTTGAATAAATCAAGAATGTGGTATTTTGCAAAATCTGGTATTTTTGGAATGCGGTATATTAGCAACGAGTGCTTGTATGGCGATCTACTTTTTTTTTTTTTGGTAAAACGACTGCACTATTAAAAGCGTCTAGTACTGTCCAAGAATTAGAACAATATGAGAGATAAACAAACAGCGGAAGATAAGTAATAGGGTTCCGCTAGTAGTAGTGTTGTGCAAATGCAAAAAGGTAGTCCTTCGTTTCAAAGATGAGAAATAGCAGGTAACTAATGAACGATGAGAGCCCTTTTATGTGAAAGTATAATTACACATACGATTAAATAAATAGGTCACTTAACTGAAACAAAAAGTCGGTGGTATTTTAGTTGCTCCTACGTCCACTTACATTCACAGAGAATGGGAATTCGGTCGAGACAGTCACGTAGCGCATAGTTCACGCACTTGAAGGAATTCTGTGTCAGATTATCTTTCATCTTCCTGGTTGTCTCGAAGTAAGTATGTCCTCCATTATACTGTGAAGTTTTATTCAATGAAATTCTCCAGGAAACTTTGAATCAGCTGGGTGTTCATTCTATTAAAGGTAATGATAACTGAGTATACATGTGAGTTCAGTAAGTATATAAAACGATCATGAATTGGGTTCCATAGTTCCCATAAGGAAAGAAGAAAAAATAACTTTTGGGATGGCTGAAACAATACCGTCATCAATTCGTTTGAGAGTTTTTTTCAAACTGATACTCTTAAGAAGGTACTTTAAATGCTTGTATCAACCCAGGAATTTAACGTGTATTAAAGTTAAATGACATCCGGCGATGTAAGGGATAACAGAATAACTTGAATTCTCCGAAACTAGATTTTGACACAGTAGCGACAAGTACTCAAGATAAAGCTACGTTTTCTGAATAAAACAACGCGTGACTCACCCAACAAAAGATTACCAACAAAAGGCAATCTTGTTTAAGATTCAAAAGGATTCGACGTAGAAGGCTAATCTTGTTACACCGGACTAATTACAGATACTAAAAACTTTGTTTTATAGCGCGCTCAATCGGTCGATCGGGTTGAGTCAGTAATCGATACGTGTAATTGCGGGGCATGTATCGAGAGACAATGACGTCGCATCGAGCACAGATCGTATCGTACGCAGTTACACGCGTTTAAGTAATTGCGGGAACTACTATTGTTAACCGGTCGACGCAAATTGGGCATTAGCGATAATTTATTGGGTTTGGAATAAACTCGCATTGTAGTTGGCATTATTTAAATATGTAAGTATCGTGTGGGCTCGCAGGGCGATGGTCCCTAATGATAGCAATTGTTCTCCATCATTGGCCGCAGGTGCGCCGGAGACACGGGAAGCTTTGAAAACGCACAATGGAACTACTATCTCTGTTTCCACGGTCTTAAGTTGTTGCTGGAAATGATATTTATAATATAGCAGTCGCGTGGCGTCCATATAAGCCGATTCCCACCGGGTTGTCCAAGGAGAACTTATAACCCCACTTTTAAATATGAGTAAATGAATTACGCTTCGGCTTTCCTCGTAATTTTCCTGACGCCACATCTCTGTAATAAAGTCAAGGTAAACGCCCCGTGCTTACATTGTCTCCCTGCAATAGCTATATGGCAATGAATTAGGGTTGAAGTTGGCAACTATTCAGTCCAGCAATAACAATTTCAAATTTTACAGCTCCGTGCTTCGTGCCACATACTTCGCACCTGCAACGCTGACTCCTCACCGAGGCAGAACACAACGTCAATCCTGTCTGTTTCTACTTGATTCAGACGTCAATCACGCTACAGTCTGTTTCTATGTGATTCGGACGTCAATCACCTACAGTTATCTAGAAGAGATTTCTCTTGAGCTATAACACCGCCTGGTCTCCACCTCTAATAGTATCTTCTCTCTACTCTAATCTTTGTGTATCTTGCTTGTTTTGTAAGGTGTTCGCTGTGCAATAAAGAGTTGGTACTAAATTAAGAGTATATTTTATTGTAACAAGTAAACGACAGCACAGCGACAGTATTTTTTTTAGATTTTCTCAAACGTGCAAAGAAATATTGATGTTTTGTTCCTTATACGTAGGTCACTCGATAAATTTTGAGATAAAAAAAACTATTGAAGATATTAGTATTATTTATTTAATTTTTTTTCAAAATACTCTCCATTAGGTACTCTCTATACAAAGTTCCATTCGTCTGAACCAACTTTGGAAGCACTTTTGCCAGTCTTCATCAGATAGGTCCGAAATTGCTTCTTCATATGCAGCCACGGCTTCTTCAGCAGTCGAAAAAACTTCCCTTTTATTTTTTCTTTCACCACCGGGAGCAAAAAGAAATCGCTGGGAGCTAAGTCAGGACTGTAGGGTGGATGTGGTAAGGTTTCTATCCCAGCTTTCTCAATAAACGCCTTTGTTTTGAAGGACGTATGTGAAGAGGCGTTATCGTGATGCAGCAAGATTCCCCGAAGTCCAGTCTTTGGTCTCCTCTCTCGACTGCTTTGAAAACTTGCGGCAATGCTACTGTAGTATACCAATCAGAGTTGACTGACCTATAATTTTCCAGCATTGATGTTGATAAATGTCCGCCCCGTGAAAAGAAACTAGCTACCATTTTTTTGCCGACGTTACGAGTACGAGGTCTTGTAGTTTTGTTGGTAACTTTCCCTCTGAGAAGACCCATACTGACGATTGCCGCTTGTTTTCCGGGTCATATAGGTAAATCCATCTTTCGTCACCTGTAATTATTTCCGATACACGCCGCGATGTCCCGTTGTCGAATCGTAGACGCATCTCACGACACCAATCTACACGAGCCTCTTTCTCAGTATCTGAGAGCAAACGTGGTATCCGACGACAACAGAGCTTCCTTACTCCAAAATGTTGATGATGTTGATGATGCTAACGCTCCCCGAACTGACGCCTAAGATATTCTCTACATCTTTGTATGTTATTCGTGGATCTTCTCGCACCAACATTTCAGTAGTCCACACGTTTTCTGCAGTTAGTGCTGTTTGCGGGCGACCATTTCGGTGGTCATCTTCGAGGCTGGTTTTACCCCTTTTAAATTCGTTGAACCATCTAAAAACTGTTGCCCGTGAAGGAGCAGAATCTCCTAACGCTGACTGCAATCGTTACAAACACAGTTGTTCAGATAAACCAAATTTAAAATCATAAAATATCATAGCACGCCATCGTTACATAGAAAAAACGCGGGAACCGTTTAAGAAAAATGACTGTAACATATTAATTTTTTAAATTGGAGCGAATCGGCAACTTGTGTTCTATTTTGAAATAAATTTGCTTTTTAAAAATATATAATTCAGGTGCGTTCCATTTTCGAATTTTGAGCACCTCAAAACTTATCGAGTGACCTACGTAATCGGTTGCGAAGTATGACGTTTCAGGTGCGGCTAGGACAAGAGGTCGTTAATGAAATTTCATACAAACCATGCAGGCCGGCAAAGTCCTCTTTTTTAATTTCCATTCCACATAAATTTGTGGCACAGGCATCATGTCATTCTGCTATGCGTATAAAACTTTGATTTTTTGTTGTTTAATTCATTGCATGTTTGAAAAAAGCACTATACATACCTCGGCGGGAAATATGGGGTTGCCCGCCTCAGACCTATCCGGCCTCGCTTTGCTCGGCCATCTATATGTCTTCGGCCGGCAACCCCTTTCGTCCCGGCCTCTGTAGTAATGTACTATTAGGCATGTAACGCTACTTCCCGAAGTTTCGTGACTTGTAGATTATGTAACATTAACGTTGTTTCAATAAATTGTGAGTTTCGTGACGTTACGTCGGGTTACATTACGAGTAGTCGAGAAAATATTGCCGAATTAAGAAGCCGTATAGGTTCTTTGCATAAGGAAAACTTTGTTCGAAGTTTAATTTAAATGCGAAATCGTGCAATAAGTTACGTGGTTCTGAGTTGGAATGAGAAATAATAATTATGATTATGACACAGATACTGATAAAATATAAATATGCTTAGGGCAACCTGTTGATACAGAAAATATAAATCTAGGTTTAGTTTCAAAATTATGCTCGAGTCATACAAAAACTGACATTGCTTACATACCTTTGTAGCCGATTGCGTCTGGAGGGATATGTTTTTCGAATCTATGTATGTATGCAAATATGTATGAGGGTATTTGATATATGAGGATTGAGGCGTCGTCGGATACGTCTTGGCTATGGGAGGGACATTTCCTATAATATTTTATAATTGTTTTTTTTTTTCAAAATACTGACGATATATACTAACATAGTTTTAAGGTAAACAATGTAACTAACAATTCTATGAATACTTTATCTGAAAATAAATGAATTATTATTATTATATACTTGGACCAATACCAAATTGAATCAAATTAATGCGCATTCATTCGTACTACAATTGGGTCTTTCCTGTAGTCAACATAAGTAAATGATATCACGCTTGCAGTTAAATTTTATTCCTTAAAATACGTAGAAAATATTCATGAATACCTACTTATTTTTAAGCTTGTGGAGATTTTAAAATGATCAGAAACTAAAAATAAGGAAGCATATTTGACTGTATAGAATTATGACGTCATAAACCTTTTTTCCTTTCAAACTTCATACTTTCTGACCGTTCAGTTCATAAAAAGGAACTGATTTGATCTGTCAGTCAAGTACCCTATTGATTGGAATATATTTTTATAATTTGGCATAGGTCGGCAATTTGAGCCTTGAACTACTAAGAGGTATTATTTAATTGTGATAAAAAAGTAATACAATTCATTTTACAAAGTGTCAAATATAAAAACCCCATGTATCTAAGAGATGCTGGCGGTTATCTTAGAAGTTTCCTATGTTACCAAATTTTGTTTTGCAGGTATGAGATTAAATATGGTTTACAGTAGTTCGGTGAGCATTGAAGTGGGTCTGTATGTATTTCTTCGGATTACGTATATACAGTAATCTGTGACTCAGATGTTTATTAATTTATTTATTTATGAACTCGGTCACACAAACAAGGCTTTGCAGTTAATCATCACCATTTCAACCCGTGGAACTCCGCTGCTGGATGTAACTCTCTTCCAAAGTCTTCCACAGCAAATATTTTTATATACTTGATGAATTTCGAATCATGAGCGGGAGTGACAGGGGTAATGGGTGGGGAGGGTCACACTAATCATCTTTAACTGTGGGGCCAACTATGAAAACGGGAAAAATGATCAGCTGTTCCATACATTTCCGATAGTTAGCTATCAATTAACTGTTAATTACTTAGTTGTTTTCTTTTCACGATTTCGTAGTTGCCCATTGTAAAAATTGCTCAGTGTGACCCTTCCCTATTACCCCTGTCACTCTCGCTCATGACCCTGAAATAATCCAGTATATGGTAATGGTCCCAATATTTGACAACCTGATTCCAGCAATTATCAACCTGCTATAAAGCAGGTTGACAGTTGCTGGACAACCTTGCCCTTTATTGAAATAAGTTTAAGGTTTCCACTAATGGGACAGTGTCAAGCACTACTTTACTTACATCATATTGGTTCAGAAATGAAGAACTACATTGTATACGAATAATGAGTTGGAAATTATATTTCTTGTTCTACCATGTCTACTTTTCTCTCTCTTGTTAAAAAGAAGACCCGAAATAATAAAGTCAAATATAAGAGGTCCAAGCCGCTCTGTTTAGTTGATTCGGAAGTCTTTTGCAATTCATGAGATTGTACGTATGATTTCATACATTCGGTAGCGCGGGAACTCGCCGGTTCGTCTGGTGGAGGCTTAGATTGTCAATTTATGTACACTGACGCGAGGCGGCGAGGCGCGTCACAAAGGCACGTGCGTGGCCCCGGTGGCAAAGCGGGCCACTCAAAGAACGCGCCTATCGCATATCTGGGAACGTCCAGAAGATTACCAACCACATTTAAAAGGGTCTATGTATACGCAAACCTAAATATACTAATGTCGTTTTGAAAACGTTCGGTTGAAGGTGTAATGGCCCCGTATGTGGGCACCTCTGACAAGCCGCTTCTGAGGTTCCGCTGTGGCGTGGGATGCCACCTTTGTGACAGTATCAGCGGTTAACCAGATGCTTTTATGACAAATCGACGCAATAGGCGCCACGTCTTAGTTTAGATAGACAGATATGGTGTTTGTTTTAGATCGTTACCGCTTGTGTGCTTTGTTTGGAAAACATTCAAAGCCCACTTTGGGAACTGATGTCAGATGTGATCAGATCATTTGTCTAATCAACCAATTGCGGGAGTGAATGAGCTTTAAATTTCTAATATACTGACAACAATGACGTTGTGTAGGGATTTTATAAATTCTATTAAACATTATCACAATAAATATAACAAAACGGGGCTTAATCGCGTATAAATATGATTCAACCGCTCGTTGGTAATTCTTCGACGTTTCGGACGTCGCGTTACGTCCATAGTCTCGAAGGACCTGGAGAGGCGAGTGTCATATAAATCATTCTATTAATGGACAAACAAAATGCTATAGCTTTGATACTCGGTTGTTAGCAATGAATATTTTATTGAGGAATATTTCGATACAGTATTTAATGGCACTCTGAGAGCCTGTAATTATGTGTACCTGTACTAAGTAAATATAAGAACACTACTATTGGAAAAAAAAATAAAAAAAAATGAATTTAGGTGTATTTTTATATCAGTAATGACTAATCAGTTGTGATTGTAAGTATAGTAGATATATATAGTTGTAGTATAGCCATTCGAGACTACCGAAGGGAAGCATGTTTTATACATATGTTTTAGTTGAATTTAGTACCTATTCATTTCCATAAACACCTATTTTGTTTATGGTTTTAATATGAAATGAGTTACTTAGTATACTGAATTGTTCTTCTTTCAAAAAAGAACAGAGCGCCGGATTGATGTGATTTTTTTAAAGGGATAGAATATGGATCGAATAGTACTTACAGATAATTCTGATCTCAAAAAAAAAACGTTTCTCGAAGTATAAGCAAAAAAGGTTTTCCATCCCGAGTGGAGCTGCGAAATACTATATAAGTAGTTAAATAATATACGCGATAAAATTTGATTCAAATAACGCTGCTTGACATAATAAACTAAATAGGTACTTGTTACGTTTCTACGATTTCTGCCAATTTGTCTGATTTATTTGGCGAGTGGGTAGATATTAAATGCTTATTGAAGATTTTAGAAAGAAATAACGCCTTTTAGTTGCTGCGTAGCCAATCGGCAGCAAGAATACACTGACTCCTCCTATATTGCTCTGGTAATGTGTAGTCACATTTTTATTTTTTATTATATTTGGAGAATAAGAGCTGAGAGGAAATAATTAGGATAGCGCAAAACTATTTATACTTATACCTGTTTTTGCCTTTTCGTACTAATTAGACATAGAATGGCGACAAAACTACCGTCGATAACAGACTTTAATTAATAACGCTTTTTCTCTCACTGACAATGACATTGAGTCTAAATGGAAAAGTTGTCTGAATGCAGATTAAATCCCGAATGATTTTTTACTAGAAAAATTTTCAACCCGGAGAATTTCAAATAGAAATGCAAATATCAAGAAACTTGGGTTGTTAAAAAATTCAGTGCTATGCAGTCTTATTTTTAATTATTATACGTTTAATTTAAAACGCCTAGATGTAAACTTTAATGTTATCCTAAAGCTGAATACTGGGCAATCGTGGTTTTTTAAAAATAGTTTTTTGAGCATGAAACACGAAACAGATAAATATTTCTTGTGGGGAATTTCCAAGGAAAACCTGTGGACCTCTTTCGCATATGCTTAATTTAAAGATAATACTTACAGTACGGAACCTATGTTAAAGTACCCTCTCCTTTTAGATCTTAAGAATATATATTGTATTTCTGTGTAAGTGATTTATAATCTTGTGAGAAATAAATGTCTGAAACCTTAAAACCTTAACATTTTCCCGCAGCTTCGCCCACGTGGCCTACTATTTTATTTGTCCCTTTTCGGGATAAAGACGACCCTATACCCTCTCTAGAGTCTCAAACTATCTTCATACCAAATTACATCTAAATTGATTCAGTCGTTTAAGCGTGAAGAGGTAACAAACAGACAGAGATACTTTCGCATTTATAATATTAGTATGCATTTAAATGAGTTCGACCAAGATGGTTGCTGGTTAAAAAAGGTTACTAACCGTCACCTGCTTGGAGACAGATAGTTTTGTCAGTTAGTAGGTAATAAACGAAAAGTTAAAGTAATAATTAAACAAAAATAAGCGAGCAAAATTTACTATAATTTAATTACATAACTCATTTTAACTAATCTACTCTCTAGTAGGTATTCATACCTACATAACGTAATAATCTATATGTATAACTAATCCAACTTATATAACTTGTAACTAATATAATTTTAAACTCTATATTCGATGGTTCTAACAGTGATCGCTAAAGAGTAAATTCTCATATACACGTGTAGATATATATGTATTTTTTTAAAGAATTAAACAGCATTACAGTACTTAATTCACAGTGAATTACAAAACTTTTTTTTTTACTTATTACAGAAAAATAACTATCCATCGCCTCACAGTACCTCAAACATTAGCGACGAACCGTTTCCCAACTACTTCCAAAAACATCCTAATCCGATGCTGATGCGAGAAACGTATAACGGCAATGTAGAGCTCGGAGGAGAGGAGAGTTTGCGCGATACGGTGCGCGCCTCCGGAGCAGCTAATGGTGGCCTGGTTGCGCGGAAGGAAATTGATCCTCGAAAGTGAGGGCACGTCAAAACTTTGTTGGATATAAAAATAGATAGTATCCATATATTGTCTTATAAAGAAATCGTAAAAATGCTTTTTGATTTTTTCCAAAAGTAATTCCAAATTATAGAAGCTGTCTTCAGATTACTTCAGAGAATATAAGTTGTATAGCCCTAGGCTAGGGCTATCAAAATCATACATTATAAGCTTTATACTGCAATCAGTATTACAATTCCACTCAAAGGTATTAAATTCCCCTGAATATTTAATACAATTTTATTTTCGCATAAACGCCACTTCAAAATTCATGTTCCTGCAAAAAAATCTTCATCTTTAACCATCTTTTGCCCAAATATTCATTTTAGCAAAGTTATTTCCTTAATTTTATCAAAGAATTAAATCTTTAATCATAGTTCACGTAGGCATAGATATCCTTTCTATGGGATATAATATATATAGGATGAAATACGTGTAAGCCTTGAGTGTACGCCTATGACGTAGTATGAGCACTATATTTTGTATTGAAGATTCAAGTTTACTAAATACTTCTTACATTATTTTAAGAAAACGGTACATAATCGTTAGTTGCTTATTATCATGCTTCATTTAGGTCGATCATCCATGGTTTTCTCGCACCTTTGTGGTAAGAGGACAATTCTAAACCATACGAAAGAAGATTTTCCTTCCTTCTATTTGTGTTTCACTCAAGTGTGGATTAGGATTTCAGTGTAGCTCTAATAAGCATTATGCACTTGACTGTCACCAACTTCACACAATGTAAACTTAACCAATTGCATTATGTTCCGAGTTATTTGGTCTAATTTAATTGTCAGGTTGTAACAAATCTGGTGTGTTCTGCTCAGATTCAATGAAGCGGGGAGCCGGGAACCATTGTCTTGGGAGAAGCCAAATTGTCGTACCAAGGTCTTTTCGAATGGCGATCGCCCAATTCCCTCGTTTAGGGTCGGTGGGTTTGAATGCCAGATAGTTTAAATAATGGTATTTCTTACCCATACTTATGCCAAGACCGGGGATGGTTGACTAAGTTTTGAGTTAAGCGCCTTGGGTGTTTCCACTGATAGAGAGGAAACAACTACCGTAACAGATAGGAGATAACATCTAGCAAAAATACTAATTATTAATAGGTTATTTAATTTATAGGTTAGTTTTAAATTTAATTTTAAGTTTTTGTTTATATTATTTAGCTATTAGTTATATATATTATTTGTTAAAATTGTATGAATAACCTATTTCTTATTATAATTATTAATATATATATTCATCGTTTTCATGGCTATCTAGTCGTTTTTGTAAAATCCTGACTGTTAGTCAACCTACCCCATACTCGGGGTAGGTTGACTTAGGCGTGCTTAGGCGATAATTGTCAAGTAAATGGAGACTACTATAAAATAACAGATGTTAGTAATTTTTCTTCTGTTTCCGTGATTATTACTCATTGAAATAAAACATTCCGCCCATGACCATGGAAAGCTGAAAAGCTTCCGAAAAGTCGGGAACTCAAACAGATGTTAGTGTTATTTTTGAGTTTTGTATTAAAAAAAACTCTTCAGATAAGCGTCTAATGTGGCTTTCTCGTCATCACTAATATTTGCCTATTTCTTTTATATCACACCATATCTAAACTCAAGTCAGCCCTTGCAAAGATGGTGTAGCAAGTTCTTTCCAAGATGTCCTTAGATTCATCAAGTCTTTCGATCTTTCTTATGTATGTCTGCATATGTCTGTATTAAAATAACTGTTATTTAATATGTTACATAATTAGTCTACTTGCCCCAAACAAAAATAGCCGACCAGCCCCTGAAACCATTTCGGTTTCCACCAAAAACTATGACGCGAATGTCTGAAATAACAATAATATGCTTTCAATTAAATATACAGGCGCAATAACATAAAATATATGAAAGCCAAAAGATACTTATAAACGAAAAAAATACATCACATATTGTAATTTTCAAACTATGCGCGTCTGCGATTACGAACTTCACACGAGTAAGCGGAGCGCGGACAGCCATCTTCAGTCGTGATTGGTTGACGAAAAACTCATGAAAATGATGAGCCTACCTACCCCTATAGTCAACCATCCCCGGTCTCCCCTAATCCTTAAACGTCACATTGTTACATTGGACGTTTTTATAGTGGCAAAAATGTGCCTTGCAGAACAGATTTCCAACCGACCTCCAAAACAGACGGTGGTCCTCAATTCAAGGTTTTTTTTAAATGTTTGTTACGTCAGAACTCCGTCATTTATAAACAGATTCAGAAAAATCTTTTTTTGTTCGAAGTAAGGTGCATCCCGATTGGTCCCATATAATTTTAGTGAGGATAGGATGATGGGATCCATGAGGAATTGGTAAAGAACTCTTCAAATCTTGTTGGCATACATATGGCGATTTTGGTATTTTAAGAAACATATTAAGTATTTGCATTGAGAAAGTGTAAATTGGTTAACTGGAACCGAAAAAGAAGATCACAGAAGACAGGTGTCGCTATCAAAAATCGTAAATTTTCAACAAGACGCTAAAATAACACTAATCTATATATTTAAAAGTAAAATTCCTGACTGACTGACTCACTTAACTCAACCCCAGCTCAAACCGTTGGATCTAGAGAGCTGAATTTTTCACAATAGGTAGTTTTTATGATGTTAGTATCCACTAAGAAGGGGTTTTTCAAAATTCAGAATCATTATGGGTGTCGTTTTTATGGTTATTTGGGACGTTCATTACGAAAATGGTATCGATTTTGAAATCTTATTTAGTGGACGTGAAATATCATCTCCCTGTTGGTGTACAATGGGGTTGAAATACCAAAACATCAATATTGGTGTCGTATTTATGGTTTTTTGGGACGTTAATTACGAAAATGGCATCGACTTTAAAATCCAATTTAGCGGACGTGAAATATCATCTCCCTTTTGGTGTGCGATGGGGTTGGAATGTGAAAATATCAATATGGGTGTCGGTTTTATGGGGTTTCGGGACGAACGTACCGAAAACGACATCGATTTTTAAATTTTATATTGTGGATATGAAAATTCTTGAAAGCATTTGTGTCAAGTTGCAATTCAGTCGGTCCGGTAGTTTCAATCGAAAATCGGTTGTTACAGACGGACCACCCAAACTTTGTAACGGCACTAGGTTGAAAGTCAAGGCTTTGCACCGGAACGTAGTAGAGGCCACTGCCACTATTTTGCCCGGATCTTGAATTATACTCCTTGTTTTGCGCAGGGAAAGTCCTGCTTTTTAGGGTTCCGTAGCCAAACTGGCAAAAACGGAACCCTTATAGTTTCGTCATGTTCGTCCATCCGTATGTCACAGGCATTTTACTCGAAAAGTACAAGATGTATGTTGATGAAATTTGGAGAACAGGTGTCATGTATAAGCCGTGACTTAATTTGATAATTATATAACAAATAAAAAATATCTAGGGGGCAATTCATGCATGAATGTGAAAGTGTTTTATATTTTATTTTAGCAAACATCAATGTGTGGCACATATTTCTAAATTTATTTTAAAAACACAATACAATACAATTACCTCTTTATTGCATACCTCACTAAACAGAGTACAGAAAATAATACATTCAAGGAGAGGTAAACCACAGGCGGTCTTATCGCTAAACAGCGATCTCTTCCAGACAACCTTTGGTAGTGAAAACACTGAGGTTTCTAAGAAAAAAATTCGAGTTAGGGAATATTTTAGAAAATAATCACTGTGAAAGTAGCATAAATTGTGTCTCCCCCTCCTCTATTATCTAAACTGTAAGTCGTAAAAAAAAACAAACGTAAAACTTAATAAATACTTTCAACGAAAATTGTGTTCAATACGATCGGATATACGGTTTTTGAGATATAGCCGAAAAACTGGGGTTCTCAACGAAATGACGTACCTAAGCCGCATGAAGATACGCTCTTTTGCTGGTCTGTAGTCCTTTTTTTTTGTAGTAACGGCTGCGGAACCTTATAGTAAGCATGGTCTGACATGCTCTTAGCTGGTTTTTAAATTCAAAATTACCCCGAATTTAACGCGAGCGAAGCCGTGGGCAAAAGTTTCTATTCAAGAGTAGAAATCTGCAATTATCATAATCTCTTAGTAATAGTAAGTCGTTGCCGGCGTAACAATTCAATAATTATTGCAATCATTTCTTTAAAAAAAATAAGGGAACTGCCGTCCCTAAAACCCTCAAATACTTTTCGAAAACCGCATCTAAATAGGTTCAGCCAAACGCGAGATAATCGCGGCGCAAACAAACATACCTAAATAAGGATCAAACTGAGAACCTCCTTTTTTGTAGACGGTTAAAAAATACGTTTAGTACGCGGGCGAAGCCGCCGGCAAAAGCTAGTTGTATATATATGCTGTAAAGATTGAGTAGAAAAACGGTTACTTGTAAGTAAATTGAAGAAACTATATAACTAACTTTGTTTTAACTTTTTAGTGTTTTCTTTTTGAGTCGGTTGTATGTAACTAGGATGGTGGACCGTCGATGTATTTAAGTCACGGTTACATTTATTGGAAAAAAACACGAGTGATGGGGTTCTGATGGTACTCAGATGTGCAGTTAACTTAACAAGTCAATATAAATCAGCCTGTTACAATACTACCTGAAATTTATCACGGGGGTGTGTAATATTTCTTAACAAACGCTAGGTTCACAACATAGAACAACATAAAGTATAATTTAAATCCATAAAATTAATGACTATATAAAATACACAATATCCCATTTCTTATATACTCTACACTTATTATAATTAACATGGAATAGAATGTTCAAAACACATAACATTCAGACGATAGAAAATTAGACCAGCCAACAAATGGACAGGTCCCCGCTTCTCACGGCTCCAGTTTCCGATCTGAGCGACGAAAAGTATAACGGACAAGCTTAACTCGGTTGTAATTTAGTATTAGTCGACGGTACCTAAAACGGTTTCTAAATTTTGGAAATGTTACCTATTTGAAATTATTTTCTAATAAACGTATTTCTTCCTTAAGCCTCTCAAGGAAGCTCAGAGTCACAGCGAGCTATGGAAAGGGCTATGCTCGGGATTTCTCTACGAGATTGAATCAGAAATGAGCAGATCCGTAGACGAACTGAAGTCGCAATGGGCAGGGCACATAGTTTGAAAAACCGATGGCCGTTGGGGCAGAAAGGTTCTCGAGTGGAGACCGCGTACCGACAAGCGCAGCGTGGTCCGCAAGGTGGTCTGACGACATGATTAGGATTGCGGGGGCTCGCTGGATGCGGGTCGCCTCTACCCGGCCCATGTGGAAATCTATAGAGGAGGCTTGTGTCCAGCAGTGGACGTCCTATGGCTCAAATGGTGACGATGATGATGAACGTATTTCTACAAAATTATGATATACGAGTATATATATAAAAAAACATTCTATGAAACGTTGTTATATTATTTGAAAATTCTATCAAAACGATATTCGGATATATGTAAATATATATCAATTGTTTTTCTACGAAATGAAGGGCTCCCATTTATCATATGTATAGTATTAGAAAGCTATAAAAATTAAATGTCTGTACCAAGTTACCAGTCGTACCAAGACCAAGGAGAGCGTCCGGGGCTTTTTAAAAATGTCACATAATTAATGAATTAGGCAACCTTAATTTGTAAAACACAGCAGCACTGGTATCTTGATACTATTTTTCTCAGTGTCACAACACAGTAAAACGGGGCTTAATCGCGTATAAATATGATTCCTTCGAGACCATGGATGTAACCCGACGTCCGAAACGTCGAAGAATTACCAACAAAAGGTAATTAAATAAATCATATTTATACGCGATGAAGCCACGTTTTGTTGTGTTGTGATAATGAGTGAAGATCGTGTAAGTTTAAATCACGATTTTCTCATTTCTTGACACTGGAATTGGAAATCGGAAGGCTTTCAGACGTTTAATATTCGTATTAACAAATTAAAACTTCAACTTTTAAACATAAACAACTTGGTATGCAGGATAACATTCGATAAATTATGTTTTGTGTGCTACACGACAAATAATTATGTTCCATACAATAGATATAATCTGTTTTCATCATGATCCTTTGATACTGTGCTTTATGGGGGTTAAAATATCTTTAAACGATGTACCTCAAGGTGCACTGGGATCATTTCAAATAATATTGAATGCGGTGTAATTTCTAAAATGATTTTTTTATAATTTATCTACATTTTACAATGCAGTGCCAGCCACTGAGTGTTTAGGATCTCAGCATTAGATGGCTAAAAGATGGTGGACGTTGATATGGCGTCTGCATAATGGAATTATGATTAATTTATCGAAATTATACCAAATTCAAAATTACCCTAATGCATCCTAATTGCAGCATTGATAACTCATATTATACATCTTCGTTCACTAAAAACTACAACTCATGACTATTCGGGTAGGAAGTTATGGCTCATTTACTGACAGTAAAAGCACGCTGTTTTTTGTCTTGTCGTTTAATACAGACGGCAACTTTGAGTTAACATATTATGACTGTGATTAGAGATTTTTTACAATGTTTTTTTCAATAAAATTTAAGTTTCATGGATAAATTCTATAACTGATTTAAGCTGTGCTTTTTCTGATAAGTGTAAAAGTCTCAATTAGGATGCATTTTATTGCTTTTCGATGTATTGATTTCGTTGTGTATTTATCGTCTATCCATGCCTGATAAATGCTTATGAAGTTGTATATCTGATATGATTTCCATTAAACATATCTTCAATTTCTTATTTAACCCATTTTCTCTTACTTCTTTCCTTCTAGACGCACCTGTTGATGGTAGGTTTGCTCATTTACATGCTACTATTATTTTAGGACTTGAGCTTTTTGTAACCAATTTTTTCCGACTGATTTTACTCATCAATCAGCCCATATCGCTGGAGGTTGGCCCGCGTTTGTGTGTCCCTGCCTTGATCTCTATTCGAATACCTTGGGGCTCCACCTACCGCCAGTCTTATTGACTTTCTCTTGGCAATGATCTCAGATACATCTGACAATCTATTACTTCTTTAGATCTTATTCTCGTTTTGCTTATCCTGTCTTGCAATTAAACTCCAGGTGTGGTACGCTCCATTTTTAGGGTTCCGTACAAAAAAGGTACAAAAGGAACCCTTAAGGTGCGTCCACATTTGTATCATTTGCCCGATCATATCTTCGTTCCGTGGCATGATCGCGTGTCACGTACACGCGTTTGGACGTTTCGCCGATCCGATCGCTCGAAATCCGTGTTGATACGCGGATCACACACTTAGATCGGACCAGCAAGGCATGATCGGCGCGCCGACAGTGAGCGTCCAAGCAGCGCGATACGCAGTTATGCCACGGCACGGTGATCGGATAGGAGCAAATGATACAAGTGTGGACGAACCTTTATGGTGTGACTGTCTGTCTGTCTGTCTGTCCGACTATTAAAGCGCCATATCTCGAAAACTACTTATGCTAACTATTTGAAAATTTGGAATATTAATAAACATGGTCAGCCCACATATATTGCACAGGAAATATTTAAAAATATATTTTTATTTTCTAAACCAACGACGAATATGAGGGGGGGTATAAATTAAAAGTCTAGTTACAGAAACAAAGGGGTATCATATGAAAGGACTCAACCTGCACATTTTTGAACAAGTCTTTTATTTTTTTATTGTGATTAGTTTTTGTTTTATTGAGGAAAAAAACACCGTTCCCCCCTTTATCCCCGAAGTTTGCCAATCGAAAATTTTGAAATTTTCACAATTTGTATTAATAAACATAAATATTACACGAAAATTATAGCCATGTCTCTAACTAGCTAATTTTTTTTTAATTTGAAAAAACCTACTTTAACAACCCGTTTGCGTTAAGTTTGCACCTGATTTGTATGTAATGCTATAGATATCAGGTGCAAACTTAACTCAACCGGTACCGGGTAATAATGTTAGGGTAAGTAAAAATTTGTATGGAACCCTCGATGCGCGAGTCCGACTCGCACTTGGCCGGTTTTATTATTTGTGCTATTTGAAGCTTGATAAGTTGTTTGGTTAGGGTCCAGTCCAGGTATATCCGCTTCTCTTACCATAATTGGTAAGACACAAATTTCAAAAGAACATCTATTGAGGGAAATAAACATCTTGTTCTTGAATACGTTCGATAATTTCTAAATGTGGTGCAGCCTATTTATGCGTTTAGGGCTTGACCTTTCAGAAATCCTTTGATTGTGCTCAATTCAACTCCTATACAATACAATACAATGCTTGTATGCTTAGTCTCACTAATTTAGGACATGCGTTGTCTATCAACCAAACAGTTAAAATTGACGTAATATAAAATCTGCTATTATAAATAATAGTGCAAGCTTGTAATAGTATTTTATGCAATCGTTATATGATGTAACTATGCTTTTTCAGTCGAGTGCCGCGTTTAGGCCACGAAGCTTGCTTTGCTGAGTGGTCTTATTAAGGTACAAGACTTAAGAAGATAATTATACAACTACAATACGTTTCGTGCATACAATACTTTTTGTACCTATAAACTACCACAAACGAAACACAGTTAAAAAACAGTCTGTAATTTTTTTATTCATTAAGTTCTAGTGTGTATAATATTGCTATGCATTTGGAGTTATGAATCATGGAGTTCTAATTTACAGATTATACACGAGTAGAAAAAAAATGATTTAGAAGTCTGTTACTAAAATGAGTTAAACGTAAGACGGATTTAGATGAATCTTGGCATACAGACCGATCAGATCATGGGTTTAGGATACTTAATTGCCGAGGATGGATGGTTAAATGCTAGTTTATTATAAGTATCGAGTAGGTAGTTGTATATAAAAGTGAAGCAACTTTATTGCTAGCTGTAAACATAACGCAAATGTGTCTAAGTTGATAGTGCCCGCTGCGCAGACGGCGATTAGCGCCGTCCGGTTCAGATAACAATATGCGGAACGCTGATCCGAATTATTTCAAGAGACTGTAATAGGTATGTTTATTTAGTTGCTCTCGAGGAATGTCTTCATGGTTGACACATATATCATGTTGGTGGTGCGTTAGGTACGGGATTTGTACCGCACCAATTTTGCACGCGTTTCGGAAATTTGCATTTTTCTTCTATGAAAGCGAACGAATCGACACACACATCCGTATGGTTTTAATATATAGATATAAATATGGGATAAAAATATGCAATTTTCTATGTTATGTAAAAATAATTAAGTAGAATTTATACATTTTTCAAATGGAATCAGAAGGTTGTTCTATTCAATTTGCTAAGTACTCACATTAAGCTAAATCTTAATAGCGTTCGAGGATGTTTCGTTGATTTCTATTAACCCTAAATGTCGTATAAAAATATTCTTCCCTAGAGCAAATAATATGTACAGAAAAGTTTTAAGCATTTGGAATAGTTCGAAGTCACACTGTATTATTTATTATTTCCTGGGAAAGCCCAGCGAAGGCTGAAATCACTCTTTTATTAAAATGATTCGGCTAAATCCTACGTCATATTGATGACATGAGTTTTATAAGACCAGAAGGTCATGAATAAACATGAATGAGAATAAACCAATGTACCAAAAATGGTTGAAATCCGTTTCGGCGAGATCAAGCCACAACAACAAATACAAATAAACAAAATATAAATTGCATTCAGACACCTTTAAAAAGTCCGTATCATTTTTTTTAATATTTTCAATGTAGGCACATAGTTTAAATTTTTAGAACTATACTACAGTTTTATTGGGTAATCTTTGTGGCAGTTGTTAGTTTATTTTAAAGACTAGTTGTAGTTGAAGCTGACAGTGGGTAGGTACTGTGAAAGTGTTAATCCTTCACGATAGATTAACACCTTCACAGTATACCACGTCGTGTCAACACAGATTGTTATCCTAATTTATCTAGTATAGCTTTTTTTTCAGCTGAATCAAGAATTATGTGTGTAGGGATCGATTAGGTTTTTGTTTGAATACTCGTATGTTATAATTAACGAAACTTCCAGCGTACACTCGCGACCTTCATCAGATAATCAGTCCACCTTGTGGCCTACTAACTCTGCGTTTTCCGGTATTAGTGCTGTATGCGCAGGACCGGCCAGAGTGTTGTGCTTTGGAGGAGCCCATGTTTAGTGGTGGATACAACGTGTACTTACTCGTTTTCTATGCAACCGAGTATGTCCGTCAATTACTAATTTTAATATCAGGCTACCACACACATTGGCATATGAAATTTGTTATATGTAGACTGATCCTATGAACTGTACACAAGTTCATAGGAATGAGCGAGAGAGATAGTCCTTCAGAGCAAGACTTACAATATGAGTCATCGTCATTACTGCAGGTACTGTTAGAACTGTCTCTGAGAGAGATGACACTACAGTAAATTGATAGCTTGTCCTTGTTTCTCATATACTGTACAAGATACACACGTATTAATATTTGAAAAGGTTTACAAAATTTATAATACTGTTACCGAAGATTTCACGTGAATCAAATAACTGTGAACCTGTGCTTTTACTCTTGTATTTCTCCTTTATCGTAAATTCCTGTCGACTATATTAAATACTATTCGGAATGCGATCGCTATAAAAACAATAAATTAATGCAAAATTGCCATTGTCAAAGTCGGTCCAAGGCGACGATATTATTATAGTACAGTGATAAATGCTTCCTATCGCCAAACGAGTTCCGTTTGCATACATGTAGTTCAAGAGATATTGTCTAACCTTAATATAACCGGTTTTGCGTTGATGGTGTTCCGCCGGTGAGATTTGAATTTTGAAGCGTTTTAGGAGTCTTGGCTTACCATGCGGCGCCGGAGTGAAGTAGAGCGCGAAGAGGTCGTCGACGGAGGAGGTGGAGGCGGTGACGGCGGGGTGCGCTGGCGCCTGCGCGTAGGGCTGCGGCTGCGCCAGCGGCGGCGCGGGCCCGCCGTAGTGCAGGCCGCTCGGGCCCGCTTCCACCAGCAGCTGCATTTGCGAGATATCCACGAACTCGTCGCCGTCGCCGCGCCCGCCCAGCTCCTCGTCCTCCGGCCGACGCATCGCGATCACGGAGAGCATCGCACGCGCGCATCCCCGCTCTCCTTGCGCCGCACCAACATGCGCTGCACGCTGCACCGCGCACTCACAACACCTCAAACCACCTCACGCACTTCACCGACACTCGATTATTCTCTACTTAAGTCCTAACCAAATTGGCGCGATCACAGAACATTTAGGAAACTACGGTAAAGCTGCACGATAATCACACGGCTAGGCAGAATCTACTGGTAAATGAACACAGATTTCGCACGCGGTGAGAGTCGTCGTCACGGAACGCCACATCCTCGACTGAGGCGTGATCGCTGCGGCGAGGGCGTGCTGCCGCCCCCGTGCGAGCGCCGGCCGGTCGTCGGCCGCCGCGCGCCCTATCAATGGACGCTAGCCACCCGGTCGAGGTCGGCATTCATTCACGACGGCCGCGTTAATGGCGAGCGAGCCAGGCGCCCTCGCTCAGCAGTCGTCGCCCACGTGCGCGAGAAAATGGCGCGGCGTCGCGACGACGAAGGGAGGCGCGCGAAAAGCGCGCGGCGCACAAGTGTAGTGATGGCTGAGCGGCACCGGCGACGCGAGCGTGGGTGCTGGCATCGGCGTGGGCGCGGAGGCTCGCCGGCCGCGGCTGATCGCGCGCCGTGACGTAGCGCCATGCTGTCCGCAGCTGACACGCCAACTTCACCATGGGCTATTGTAGCACTGTTGTACCAAAGTTATGTCACAGACTTTAAGTAAACTTTTCCGGTAGCGATGCGCTCCAGCGTCGGTGCTGAATCACAATCCTCTTTCGCAGCGCACGCCGCGCGCCGGCGGTTGTTTTTGGTCACGCCGCAATTAGCCGTGTGCCACGAGCGGTCCCGTGACGTCGACCTCTCTGATCTAAATATTTGCAGCGTTACGTAGAACGAACGGATAAATCATCTAAAAATACTCACCTGGTCATAGCTACGTAACGAATCTCTATTACCCCATAAGATATTTTTGGTACTAATTGACGCACATAGTCTTCCATGTAGATGCTTTTCTATCAAGCATACTGTGACGATGGTTTTGTCTGTACCGTGTATCGTATTTTCCATTCGACACTAACTCGATATATTGATTATTGTAAGTAAATATTCGATGTGCATATTAACTCAAATATTAAAGTAGTACATAGGTACTTTGCAAAATATTACATTTTAAATCAGCAACAGATAGACTAAACATGGGCAACTTTCAAGATATGAGAGAGACTTCCAAGAGATAGACGTAAAAAAATAGTTTCTCAGAAGGGAATCTTGAATGAAAGAAGTTTTAATAATGACTGGTGATACCCACATTGTGAGTAGGTAGACGTTACGCGAAAACCCCGGGGAAAATCATTCCCGGCGGCGAGTTGCTTGATATGCGATATTCTGAAATAAGGAAAGGTCATGGGGTTCCCATGGCAACCACCTGTTGATCCGCGCCCACTGTTCTTACTTAAATGTCAGAGTGGACGAGGTAGGTGGCACTTAAATGTCCTTAAATTGGACCCTCCGCACGTACTGATAATGGATTTAAACTATTTTTTACTTATTTATACTCATCAATGAATATAAAGGTAGTATGTATGTAATAGTGTATATAAGTAGAAGTAAAGGTCATATGAACATCGGTTGTACAGACATCCGTAGGTGTAGGGCTGTGTCTTTAGTATTTACGTTTAATAAATTCGTAATATATTTGTTAACTCATATAGGCTTAGAGAGCTTACGTTTAAAAAACACAGTTTACCCAATGAAAATTATACTCTCCATACAAACAAAGTTGAGCCACAATCAATCACAAGCCGGTGCTGACTGACTTGCTTGCTGATTCTTAAATGGGATGAGCCAAAAAATGCCCCTTGTTAATTCTTTTTTTTTCATTAAAATATGCTATTCTAAGATACCTAATTCGTTTATTCTTTATATGTGAGAGTTTAGTAAAACGTTCCAGTTTGTCGATTCTAGTTACGGATTTACGGGCAGTTTAGTGAAATATGGCAAAACCTACCGAAAATCGACTTTCAATGAAAACTGATAGAACATACTGTAATAAACCTATGCTTTCGATGTCGACGCATAAATGTCCAATTTAAGCACCTTTTTATAGTTTGTATATAGGAAAAAATTTCTACTTTGTCGATATGGAGTTATGTGTAGTTTGTAATATAACAAAGCATATGCTATCTTTCGATGAAAAAATTATGTCTCTAAGTGCTATACTTAGTTATTTTTTTTAATTCTTCAAACTTGCAAAAGTGAAAAAGCGACAATTGAGAAAACGTTGGTTAAAGTTTGGGACCGCAAAAAAAACACACTTGTACTCTGAAGTTATGGAGGGGTTGGTATAAAATTATATACCATACTTTATGGATTTTAAATTAGGTACCTAGTCAAAATCAAATTATGTATACTTTTGTAACGTTAGTAGTTTGAATATAAATGTATTCTCAAGCTAAAGAAGACAGAAATAGTTCTATGGATCCCTTTAGTAAAAAATATAATTAATTAAATATGAATAGTAGGGTTGGGTAACTATCGATAATTGACTTTTTATCGATGATTCCGCTAAATAAAAAACAGTATTATGTAAAAATATATAATTTCAAAACGACATAAGATTTATAATATTGCTTAAAACATCAGACTCTTAAACTGTTTTAAATTAAAGTGCGTTCGGTTCGTTTGCTACGTCTTATAGGTTCAATACGTAAAAATGTTTGGTTTTTAATTATACTGTTTTTGGTTCAGCGGAATTATCGATAACAAAGCCTATTACCGATAGATATAAAAAACCATTTATATAAATACTAACTCGAAAAACTTTACACCTATGTTTTAAAAGCTGATTTTATACTTGTAGTAATTTTTTAGCGTATGGACCACCAAACCGTCAAAGTGGGAGACTAAACTGAAATAAATTCCGTTCAAATTCCGTAAAAAAAGATCAAACAAACGACATTAGTATCAATGACTATTAGATTAACAATAACAAACCTTTATTTCATACACAAAATGGGAAAATATACCAAACACATACATTTCACTGAACAAGCACCAAAGTTTAGTAAATCGACAAAGTGGGACGCTACCTTACCTATAGAAAATCACTAAACTTTATAATGCATAAAAAAGTACTTAGAATTTGATATTGATAGTTTTTATGCTTGATAAGTGTGTTTTTTAAGTAATCTTATGTTATACTAGAAGATGTCCGCAACTTCGTTCGCGGAGGAGAAAAAATCATAACCCTTCGTTTTTTCTTCAGCGTAGTCGGGTAAAAAGTATCCTATAACCATCTGGAGATACCCAGCTACCCGTGTACCAAAAATTGTGGAAATCTGTTAAGCCGATTTTGCGTGATGAAGCCACAGCGACACATACAAACATACATAAAATAAAAAAAAAAATATTTTTCGTTTTAAATGACCTCCAATAATATAATGGTCCATAACAATCATTTTTTTTAAATATCTTCAATGAACAGACATTTCATTTTTACAACTTTATAATAGTATAGATATTAAAATACATATGTCATTTGTATTTTTTTATGCTGTACTTTTTAATTCATTTTTTATTAATTTTTTGACATAATAACTAACTAAAGGGGTCCATAGAATTATTTCCGTCTTTTTTAGCATGAGAATACATTTATAATTACAACTTCAATGATAAATCTGCGTGTCGTGTTATAAATATAGAAAATAAACCCATATTCAGGATTGACATATTTTCGTTCTGTTTTTATGTTCAAGCCTCGACTAATTTGAAATCCTTAAAGTATGCCAATTCATCAACCACTCCAAAACTTCAAAGTTCAAGTGTGTTTTTTGCCGTCCCAAACTTTAACCAACGTTTTCTCAATGGTCGCATTTTCACTTGCAAATATGAAGTATTAAAAAAAAATTACTATAGCACCTAGAGACATATATCTTTCACCAAAAGATAGCGTATGATCTGTAGTACTTATTAGGAACTACTCATAACTCCATATCGACAAAGTGGGACGTTTTCCCGAAAACAGTCACATATATTTCTTAAATAAATTTATTTATATAATCAGGACATGACGTCCCTACATGAAATGCTCGTTCAAAAAGGTGCCCGCAACTTCGTTCGCGAATGAGAAAAAGTCATAACCCCTCTTTTTTCTTCAGCGTAGTCGGGTAAAAAGTATCCTACAACCATTTAGAGATATCCAGCTACCCGTGTACCAAAAATAGTTAAAATCCGTTTAGCCGATTTGGCGTGATGAAGCCACAACGGCACATACAAACATACAAATAAATCCAAAAAATATTTATTTCGATTCAGTGACCTCCAAATAGTACATTTCAATATATTTTTTTAAATATCTTCAATGTACAGACATTTCATTTTTACAACTTAATAATAGTATACATATGCTGTTGAACGCACCCCAACATATTTTTTTGCTATTTATCTGAAAGTTTTACATTAAATTTCTGACCCTGTCAAATTTTGCATCACGTCAGATTTGTTTACAAACAATAATAATACACTTCAACATAATATCTACGTATAAACATTGATACTTATATTAGTGCATGTGGCACCCCCTTTATTCAGCTACATTGTGTTTCCTACTGTCGCCCATATAGGCCAAAATTATTACAGTGTCCATTTTGACCAGATAAATCTGCTCTTAAAAGAGTCGCAGTCCAACATACCGAGCGAAAACCCCTTAGAGGATGAATTTCGATGAACGGTGAATTAACTATTATAACATTTAATTATTATTCTGTTGGCAAAGCCATCTTCACATTCCTAAAAAAAAATCTCCACACTAACTCAACCCCAATTAAAGGGATAACCCCTTAGGAGATAAATTAAAAAAAACCCCTTAAGTACTCGTTGCCTAAAGCATACTGTAAACAAAACCAAGTTACTACATTCAGTTGTTTCGGCTCTGCGATGATGAATCAGTCAGGACTTCTTATATGTAACATGGGTTAGCTATGTATGTATACATAGCTAACCCATGTTACATATAAGAAGTCCTGACTGATTGTGGCACATTTAGATTGGTCAGTATGAGGGGTCTGAAACTATAAGACATACGAAAATCTCTTCGTAGGAACCATGTCATCGATTTTAGTAATATGAAAAACTGCATTCATACATTTAAAAAAACTCAGCTCGGTAATCGAACCCGGACGTTTTGAAAAATAAAATTTATTTCTATTTAGATATCGATTGGTTAGGTCTTAAGCAATAAATGTTACTATCAAACATGATGTCTAAAATGAATAAAATTAATCATCATCATCATCGTCATCATCAGAGTTATGTATGAACATTAAGTATTAAAATTATAATTAAATGATGATGATGGTGATGATTGTTTTTATTCATTTTAGACATCATGATTCATAGTAACATTTACTGCTTAAGACCTACACAATAAACAAGCAAAATGTGCCCGGTGTTCGATCATCTTATATTGGTTACTGACATATCCAGACAAACATAAAATTATACTGTTTTTAGTATTTGTTGTTATAGCGGCAACAGAAATACATCATCTGTGAAAATTTCAATTGTCTAGCAGTAGCTATCATGGTTCATGAGATACAGCTTCGTGACAGACGGACCGACAGACAGACAACCCCGTTTTACCCTTTGGGTACAGAACCTTGAAAATGATTTCCAAAAAACTATTCTATATAAAAATAACATGAATAAATATTATAGGACAAATTAATATTAGAGGACAATATTACACAAATCGAAGTCCCATGGTAAGCTCAATATGGCTTGTGTTATGGTTTTTTCTTAAAATAGTATAAGTAAGTAGGTAGTTGATTTAGTATAAGACAGGAGAGGCAGCTTGTTATGAAAAAGGACGCCAAGACAGGATGTATATTTTATACACTATAGATAATAATTATTTTGCCGTTAAAGTCAAGATTATACCGATCCCTTTCAATTGCAAATTATTATTAGATATTAATTAGACAAAATCTACGGCCGGATATCAATATCAGAAAGAAGTTGCAAAAGCAAATAAATAATGCGAAGTGGAAATGGTGAAAATATGTCGGGTGATAGGCCTACGCACGTCCGGCGCCCACAGACCCGAATTGCAACAGTTAACTATCAGATTATGAGAGCTCATGCATTCATTATATGTACATAATGCCAAAATTGCTTGGTACTAAAACTCACTTAGCTCATTTATTGTGAATAAGACTGTGAAGCTGTAAATCGTTTCTTACGTTGAGGGATGGAATCTTATTTTTAGTCAACATTCCTCATTACATCTGTTTTATTTCCCAAATGTTCCATTTCACAGCCTATGTTTTTTTTTTTCAACCTATTCTCAACTTGTCATATTATGGTAGCATAGGGTCATAACATAACGATGAAAAAAATCCAAATAAAACGGTTGGCCTGGAGTTTGAGACTTTAGCCCACGAAAAAAATCCGCCAGTTATATAGTTTTGGAGAAAGAAAAAAACACTTTTAGAGTTAATTGGGTGCCATTAACTCCCAGGGGAGAGAGAAGTTTTGACAAGTTGTGAATGGTATTATACTTTAAAGGCAGCGTTCGGCGATAGTAAATATCGAACTCTAGTCTTTGGGGGCAATTTATCAAAGGCTTTCCGCCTACTAATGGGAAAAAAGGCAGTTTAAAAAAATATTTTTAGCGAAATGAAAGGATCTCATTACATCTATTTAAAGATTCGATTGAACTGCAAAAAGCTTATTTCTCTTTGTAAATGATGTTTTGCATAAAATAAATTCGGGGAACAATGTTTTTTGTCATTCATGCCGTCATATTATCACCGATATCGACCGTGTAAAACTCATACAAACGGGATTGAGTTGCTAGGCATCATGCTTTCATAGCTTTCCTGCTAAGATGTCGACATCTGTAGACCCATCTGGCATGTATGTACACTTTTATTTGTTTTCTCAAAGTGGGTAGTTTGCACAAATTATAACTTTGACTGAGGAAAATATATCTTTTCTCAGTCAACCCGTGACCATGGAGAGCTGAAAAGCTTCCGAAACTATGGGAACTCAAATGAGATAAAGATAATATACGCGATATAATCCGTTAAATTGTTTTATTTAAATGAGTAATAATCGCGGAAACAGAAGAAAATATTATTAATTGTATAGATTGAGTAAAAAAATGCGTCATGTCATGTCGGTACAATTTTGAAATTTGACTAGTTTTTCATTCCCTAAAAACGAGGTCAACTGCACATTATCCTACGACTATAGTATTACACTTATCATTTTTATTGAATATTGTATTCATATTTCTATACATCTAACGACGGATTACTCCGTGATAAAGTACGAAGCGACACCAGTATAAAGTCCAACGTTGTCATATACTTCGGCGGATTAGAACAAAACAATTGTGGGTATGTTGGTGAGCTAACTCTAAAAGAATCCAGCACCGTCTTTCGAAGTAGTTCTTAAAACTGAAATTTGTACGTTTAATAAATAAATTATTTGTGGATAGGTTTTCCCCTTTTCTCGTTTAATTTTGATGCGATTTTTTCTGCGGTATATTCTGTGCCCAAGGCTCCGTCATATGAGATGAGTAGCGGGGTAAACGAGGCTTTTAGGTCTTCCGCTGCGCGGTCGTATTTTAAATGTTTTTCTCGGCTATGTCTCTGCGCGGTAGGTGAGGTTACTGTAGAGAGAGAGAAAGAGAGGAAGCGTCGGCGTTTACTATGCGAACGTCAAAGAACGCTTTTCTTGCAGGTTCCCACACGCTGTTTAGTAGCAAGTCGCCTATAAGTGCTGGCTCACTTGTACTTGCGTCACGCATTATTGGTTCAGTTGTACCAGCTCCTCCGGCTAATTCGGCCCAGAGTTTACAGCCATCTCTATGTTGATCATGACCTTGTTTTATTAAGCCGCCTTTTTTGCAGTTCAGTGCCTGGTTGAGATTAAAATAATTTTCGCCGCACCTGTGGCAGGTTTGAGGGACATTCAAAGGCTCATGAGCATAGCCTAGGGCATCCCAAACTGAGTGGCTGTAAGATCGGTGTTATTGGCGGCGGTGGGGATAACATTTGGCTATTGGGACTATTTCGTTTCGGTGACTCTTAGAACACATTTTTTCATTTTATTTGGTAGCTTAGCTATAATGTCTTTGCTAGTTGCGATGTCTCTCAGTTGTCTGGCCTGTTTTTCAGTTTTCATGGTATCTCCATCAACGTAAATATGATGGGCTAGTAAGTCTAAATTTACACCGTTTTTGATTGCCTCAATTAGTATCTTGATTGACTCTACTGATGTCTTGAAGCATTCTGAATTTTCTGTTGGGTCATTTATGCCCACCTAGTTTATTGTATTAGTTCACAGAATAATATATAAATAGAACGAATAAAGGGATTATGTTATCGTTGCGTAAGATGCGTGCTGATATCAGTTGACGCGATCGAACATCAGGGGAGTGACGCACCTACATATACCTCTCGGCTCATCGGTGACGTCCAACGTTAAATAACCCTCCATATTAGATAAGGGCTGATAAATAAATAAACCAAACCGAAATAAACTGTTTTCGTCGTTAATGCCAATCGATCAGTGTTTGTGACGGCCGATGACGACTGTTTCAATTGTGGTTTAATTACGTGTGCTTGGTAACTGTGGTCGGCATTTATACATGCATACTACTTATTGTGGATAACGCCCGTGCACATTTCAAATGTTATGTTATGAGACATTGTGTCGTAACGTCCTAAGCGTAGTGTCGTGACGGGACATTTGAGACGCCCATTACCTATCGATGTGGTAAAGGTACCTCTGTTTTTATGAAAACGGCTGAAGTATTTGGCAGTATGTTGATTACAAAATAATGTTTACTTTTCTGTCTTGCTTCAGCGTCTTATTTTTACAAATTTGGCGAAGCAAAAATCTGAGGTTACGAATTTTTCATTTTCGTTTCTTTTTCTTTGTTTCAGCTAGGATATTAATGATAAAAGTTACATGAATCTGCTCCAAACTATTCTTTCCGTGACTGTAACCATACATGAGACTGATATGGTCCATTTTATAAAATTAAAGTATTGGCATTTACATATCGTTAAGGTTAGTGTCAGAAAAACGTTCGGCCGAGGTTCCGTCAGCAGCCAATGCGGGGGCGAATAGGAAGACCGACTTATAAGGCCTGGGCGCGCGTTAGTCGCGTCACCGCCGCAAACTATCAATACCTGTTGTCTCACATTTGGACAAAAAATCAAACTCGATTAGCTGTACTTTTAAGGACATATTATTGAGCGAAACCCACGCGGCCTAATAAGGCCAAGAGAAACGAGTAATTAATAAGCTTTTATAATAATAATTTATTCATCCAACGTTTTACATAGTAGATTAATTAGACGAAGCAAATCCTCGGATGGGAGTGCGGTAGATAACTGGCATAGCGGGGTAATGCGGTCTGTTAATATTGTGCGAGGAGGGGTAATTAACCACGCGGCGGTTATGATTATTCAAGCGGGTTCCCGCAAATCCGACTATCAATAACAGTGACTGCTACACGGCACACGTCCTCGGAGTTTGAGATGTACGCGCTCCTAACGAACACAGGTACGTTAATGCAATCTTTTTGCATAATGTAAGTACTTACTCCCGCTAATTCATTCTCGAAATGGCATTTACTTGTGTGTTTAAGATGAATGAAAAAAATAACTGACAAACCCAGAGAGGCACCAGCGAGACTCGTTATGACGACCAACCTTCCGTTGAAATAAAAAGGTGAATAATAAAACCGTGAAAAATCATATACGGAAATCCCGCGCCAATTTGTTTCTCGAAGCCATTGACACATGACATTTTCGACCCCCTGTAATTTCGTTGATAAAGCTAGAAGCCTCATCTTGCTTTTCTTAACTTTTTGTTTTTGTCAGGATATCGATAGCTACTATAACATATAGGATCTATGCAAATTTAAATTACTTTGCGAATTTTGTGGCAATATACGAAGATCGGTGGTAACAACACATGAACCAACAAACGACTTTGGTACAATTGGCTGTAATCGTTCGAGTATTGCAAATGACGCTGGTTCAAATCTGGCAAGATATTTTTGTTTCAGTGTGTTGACTTTTGTTTTGATATTAGTATACTACGACATTAACGACCATATTCTATAAAAAACATCTACAAGTAAGACAAGTTCAATGCTAGTTCCTTTAGCGAGAGCCGTCGCAACCTTTGAGCCATCCGGCATCGGTAACGTATTTTCAAACCCTTGTCGACACCTAACCTAAATTAATCTAATTAGGTTTTAATTGGCTCCGTAGAAAAATAATCTAGGTACTCTCGGATTGAGCAATGGGATATCGCATGAAAAATTATAAGATTACGAATAATATTACCAGTTTCACTACATTTCCTTTGAATGTGAGTAATGGTGTGGGCACTATTCAAGGTCCTTAATCATATTATAAAGAAAAATGTACGTGCAGCAATGGAACAACAATTCGACGTGGTTATTACAATGTAGTGCGGAGACTGACATAGTTATAGGATGTATTATCTCGGAAAAAGTTCCCCAAGGATAAGCATTATGCCTATGAAACCCATGTGAAACCAAATAACTACGTTAGTGTATATCATGTTTAAATGCCGACAATATATTTGTATATACCTACAGTCTACCCTCGTTCCATGTTCAAACTCTATAAGAACAGAAACGTCACACTTCCATTGAAGTCTTGACAGGTGCCAGGGCACAAGAATATTTAAGTTCAGTTTTTAAGTTTAATGGCTTCTGTCCATTAGGACAATTTTGCTATTGGCAAGGTTTAAAAGACAAGGTACGGTTCTATATTAAGAATAATAAAATAATGAGTTAATCCAAACCGAGTCATGTCGCCCGTGCAAGATGGACGATGGAAATTTCCACAAGGATATTTTCATATTTAAAAAAAAAAAAACGTTCGTAGCGTATCTTTAAAACTCGTTACTTATCGAATAATGTTTATTGCAAAATGCGCTTAGACGCTTCGTTGGCTTTGATGTCTTCTATTTCTTTTATGATTCGTTTTCTATTGATCCATTGAGCTCAATATCATTTTTATGTATGGGCGTGTCTAGACAAACTAATACTATTGATGTCTCTTGTGATTGGTTAGGTACCGCCTCCTACAGGATATAGAACTCGTCGCCTTTTCCAAAAGCTTTTATCACTTGATTTGACGTACTAATTGCCATGACGGCTGAGAAGACATAGTAGAAAACGTATATAAATAGCGGTTATTTCCAAAGAATTGTCAAATGAAGTTTCTGATTATTAAGAAGATGTAAGGTCAAAGTCGGTGTCCTGATGCAGGGTCCAGAAGCGCCACCACCATTTTAGCTGACGACAAAAAAAAAGTTTTTGTACTGTCGTATTTCGTTGCGGGTGTAAGAGAAACGGTGAAATTCCTGGCATAGATGGTCTTATGATCTTCGTCCTCAGAGACCACAACGCCAGTAGCGTAGCGTGGATTAATCTAGACGTGGGCTCAGTCGTATCAGCGGGACTCTTTGTGTATTAGAAGAATTTTCATCATCCACAAGAAGGCTTCGCGCGAGGCCCCATTAAGTGCGAGGCCGGGGGCGCAAGCCTGCTTCGCGTACGCCTATATTTACGCCACAACACACGCATTGGGAGTCTTTGAACTGCAGATGTTCAGCGGTTTCGAAGTACCATCAGACAGCACAAGTGGTCATTTCCGCCCTAGGCCGAGTAGATAGTAGTCATTTTCTTTGAACTTATAAAAATGTACGTCTGATCTGATTTTACTGTAATTCAGGTACAAATAAAAATCAACAAGTCGAAATTAGGTATATTTCAAATCAGAAAAATAATTTGAATACATGAATAGGACATTTTTTACACAAATCGAACTAGTTCGGTAAGCTCAATAAGGCTTGTGTTATGAGTACCACACGACGACATAGAAAACATCCAAAACTCTGGAACAAATAGTTATGCTCATCATACAAATATTGACCTTACCGGGATTTGAACACTGGGGTCTTCACCTTCGCAGGAAACGTTGCAACAATAAAACTTGTCCAATAACCTGAATAACGTGGAAAATGGAATCATGGACCATATTGAAATAGATAAATTCTAAATAGGCCGAAAGCTATAATAAATTGTAAATACGATCCATTTGAAATATGTAAATCGTATAATCGTTCAAATAGAAGTATAGCCATTTGTATTAACGTAGGTACACTCAAAAGTGCTGTTATACGAGTACGGTCATACGTTCCATCTAAAATATGCATATCATCTATAATATAGATAGACTGTAAAGAGGATTTAATGCCACAGTCACGGAACTGTTAAAAACAGGTACAATTTTTAAAATAACAAATATTAAATAGAACAATTTTTTTGATCTTGTTTATTAGATCTAATTTGGTTAAGCCTATTTTGGTCCTGAATCAATTTAGACTACATTAACTTTGAGCGTTTGTGTATGTCGATTCGGGCTTGATTAATTTATATCGAAAATATTTGGTAATAAATATTTCTAATCACTATTATATTTTGACAGTATCACTTTGGATAGTATTACAACAACAAGTCCGATTTAAAAATGGTCAATTCATGTGGATAATTTACCTTTTAATCAAAATAACAGTAAATCGAACGTCCAACTTGGGCTTCGTCCGTCTCTGGTTTGCATTCTCACTAAAAGAATTATGTTCATGTGAATGGCCATATGCATTAAATTCATATATGTCCTGCAAGACTAAAACGTATGCAACGAATGGCTAGAACAAAGCAATAATAGGACAATCTACATTCCGCGCCGTTTGCAGAAGCAATTTGGTGTCGTGAAGCAGGAAATACACGCGCCAATTGCAAGGTTGGGGTTCGATTCTCCGGCGAGATAAATCGTCGCGCTGTCGGTATCGCGCTCCGTATTAGAGCATGCGTATTGAATACAAATGGAGACGGTACGCGTGTTGCCTGATACTACACTGCCTTGCAATGGACTTGGGTTGTTGAGAAAATTGTTTTCCTTTTGTGCACTGGTTTTGAGATACCAAAAAAAAAAATACAGTTCTGAAACCTGGTAAACTATGCACAGTCGGAACAGGTGGGTCTACTATAAGTAGATTTTTAACCGACTGACCGACTTTTTATCCGAGGTGGTTCTCAATTTGGTTGCAATTTTTTTGCATCAAAACTCCGTCCTTTATAAACTGATTTAAAAAAAAATTGTTTGTAAGGTATTCTCATATAATTTTTGTGAAGATGCGATGATGTTGATCTACAAGTAATTGAAAGGACTCCTCAAATATTGTAAGCATGCATATGGCGATTTAGTATTTCATGAAACAAATTAAGCATGTATTCAGAAAGTGTGATCTGATGCAGTAAAACTGACGAAGAAGACTATAGAAGGTCACCCTCACCGGAACATTAACGTTTACCAAAAAAAAAACAACTCTTACAAAAAAATAACTTGCCAGTTTTTATCATAAGTAGTAAAAAAGTACGATTAATATAAACTCGTATAGAATGCTTTCTTTTTTAATCTCAGTGAAAGCGAGCCGTAACCACGTTTTTGCTATAATTGTGGCGCTCAAAAAGTGAACAGTTGTTTGTTACGCACGATTCGCCTCGGCACTGAGGCCGCAGGTAGGTGTTTATTTCTGAGAGGAGTGCACCGCCCCGTTTAAGGTCGGTATTACAAACCGTCGGACAGGTCAGATTGAGCTTAATTTGGTATTAAATCAATAGGTTAAGCGTAATTCGGTACTAGGTGCATTTCTCTAAGATTTTCTCCGACATTTATTTAATTATACTGTTTTTCATAATAGCTATGCAATTTGGATGAGCTCTGTAAATATAATTATTTATAATTAATTAAGGTATGAGAATTTGTCAAAAAATCCATCATGACTACCTACCTATTCCGTCGGTATATATTTAGTCCGCGTATTTCACCTGTATATTCGCGCGCAGTGCTGTTCTATGAATATACAGGAAACGGCACCCGGAGCGGAGCACCGTGTCGGGCTCCGATCAACGCAGCGGATGTTAGAGTTTCCTTTTTGCTAACAATAGTATCCACATTTTTAATTCAGTTGGTCATGATAATGAACAACAGTGGCTTATCATTGTCACTGAGAAAATTTAGCGAATCAATCACAATTCGTAAAGACTACTTAATTCATCCGTATTCTTATCCTATTAGTTGGAAAGTGTGTTCTTAGTAGTACTCGTATAGAATTATATTTTCGCTTTTATCAATTGTTGTATACTACTTACTTGGGATACAGAACATGATTAATTTAAGGCTATTTGTAGTCTCCCTGCTATCGCATAAGTTGTATACACATTCTAAACCCCGATCAATGAACGGGCAATACAATAACATAACAATCAATTGGTTATTCATAGAATATTCAACTATCGCATCTCAATTGGCGTTTATGTGCAGAGAGCCACAGGTTAGAGCGTACCGTCTCATCTTGTAATTAAGTGCTTCCTTTTAAAAATTATCTTTTAAGTAATAAATAGTAATGTAAAGCATCGAGCCTGCTACCGACGGCGACCGATGACGTTGATTTATTGCCACAAATTGTGTATTTTTCATCGTCAATAATCTCTCGCCGTTTCGGCGTCGATAAGTGCCGTTTAGCACTTGATATAGTGTCGGTAATTTGTGACTGGGTTCCGCTTTTCCTTTTTCAATTAGTCCAAAATTGGACTTTATGATGCAATAACGGTTAGTTAACTGCCTATCAACGAATTCTTCATTCTAAGGGGTAAATTTGATTGCGCTTGAACGGCTTACGATCATTCGGGTAAATGAGGAAGGCTCCGTTTATTGAAAAGAAAATCTATAACTTATATAAGTCTTTAAGAAGCTATTTGAAAACAAAATTTCCCAGGCAGATTTAAGAAGATAATCTGCAAAAAAGTATCTAATGTAATGTTAACAATATATACCATAAAAAAAAACAATGAAAATAATATCAACTGTATTGTTAGTCGTTTGATTCTATAATTCTTAGATTAAGGATTTAACGTGTCTTTCATATAAAATGGTCAAATTAATATGTGATGAGTAGATGATTTAAGGTTTTTTTTATGCGCGTTAAGTAGCAGTTTGCATAATTAATTAATTGCTCACTATATCTTAAGTTACGACGTAAATAAACTCCTCCAGAGAGTATGCCCTGTCCATAAATCGTATTAATTGATATGAAGTGCAATTAATACATTTACGATCCGTGAATCACTTAGACACTTATACAGACTTGTGAGTATAACTTTTCGATTCATTGGGCTTATTATTTTCACCTTATCGGTTGTATGAATTTACGGCTGTGTATGCGGTTTTATTAGTAAATTAGAATATCTAATATTTTCTTCTGTTTCCGCGATTATTACTCATTGAAATAAAACAATTTAACGGATTATATCGCGTATATTATCTCATTTTAGTTCCCGACGTTTCGGAAGCTTTCCAGCTTTCCTCCATGGTCCTCCCGTGACCATGGAAAGCTGGAAAGCTTCCGAAACGTCGGGAACTAAAATGAGATAATATACGCGATATAATCCGTTAAATTGTTTTATTTAAATTAGAATATCGTCAAGCGAGGTTATTTCAATTGTTATAGATGCTTTTAATTCAAACCAAAGTCAAAACTTTTATTTTAAACACACATTAAGTACCTGATTCGATAATTTCTTTTTAAATAAAAAAATAACCGACTTCAAAATAAACTAAAAAGCCATAAATAATCTTTTATGTACGGTACGGATCACATTTGAATCACCTTTTGAAGTCGGTGCCAAACCATTCATTTTTTACTATTAAGAACCGCGGCGGCGAGCCTTTGTTATTATCTACCTACATATATGTTTAGTCATAGTAATTCGTATTTTTGTTGAATAAAGAACTTTATTTACTTCAGGTTTGGCACCGACTTCAAAAGGTGTTTCAAATGTGATCCGTACCGTACATAAAAGATTATTTATGGCTTTTTAGTTTATTTTCAAGTCGGTTCTTTTTTTATTAAAAAAAAATATTTTTTGCTTTTTAGGGATGGATTTTAGTAGTGATATAAAGTATTTTTTAGAGCCCAGAATGGGAAGATTGAGGAGACACTTTGCACGCATCTCGAGTCTTTGGAAGTAAGAAATGTAAAATTTGGTTAGTTCACTGTACCTTTTATCATCAGCTCAGCATGAAATGATGACAACTAGAGGAAAACAACTGATAACTTAAGAAAAATATATACAAAACACTGTTAGTGCCTATAATATTTGAGAGTTTCTCTCGATTTGCCTGGTATTCCATCATCTAATCCTGACTTGGGGATAAGGAAACTACTTCAGGGACACACTAAAAAGAACATGACTAACAGTTTTAACGTATCTACCTATAATAAATGATTTTTTTAAGAATTATCCTCTAACTCTTTACTATTAAGGAGTTGTACCTTCCGTCATCAGCTCAGCATGATGAGATGATGACTAGACTTAAATAGCTTAAGAAAATGTATGAAAAACGTTATAAGTGCCTATAAAATTTGAGGATTGCCCTCCATTTCCCTGGGAGCCCATCATCAGATCCCAACTTGGTGGCAATGGGACCACCTTGGGGAGTATAATCCTTTCAAATAAAAAAAAGAATTTTTAAAATCGGTCCACACGTTACATAAAAAAAAATAAAAAGAATACAAACTATCGAACATATAACCTCCTCCTTTTTTTGAAGTCGGTTAAAAATCGAATTAAGTGCTGTGTTCTACTTGATAAAAAAATATATTTTGTTGTTCTACCGATATTGTAAATACAGTAGTTTTTTTAGCTTTGAATTAGATACTCCTCTGAATTGTCAGATAACAGAAGCGTTGTTTTAAACTCGAACTCAATATCAGTTCATATTTGTTATGGGACTAAGTGTTTGCCTTTGCCCGACTCCTCACAATTATTGAAAAGTACTTCAGTGATCAGGATACATTTAAGAGTATTATCTTGCATCTAGCACCATACAGTGGCCGGCGGGAATCCTGGAGACAGGTCTCAACTATTATTGAGATTTAGAGGGTACTTGTACATATGGTATATCGTACACAGCAATTACGGGCAATTATCAAAGGAACTGAGTAATGTTATAGTACAAAATTACAATATTTAGAATAACGAGTAACTAGAATATCAGCAGCATATAAACCTCTAACCAGGAATCAGGTACTTTTGATGGCGCCGCATTGCCGTTTGGTATATTATCGTGTGCATTTATAAATGACGTATACATGTTAAAATCAGCGATAACATATGCCTTTTTAGAATACGATGATGGAAGCACCACGCGTTTCGCCCGAGGGCAGCTTATAATTGTGCCGAAGGAGCGTACTCTCACCATTACTTACCTCGCGATTCACAATATTGCACACGCAATTACTGACGGTTTTGATCAACAATACAATTCTAACGTGCAAGGGTACTCGCGTGGGTGCAGACCGAAAAATTAGGTTGTGTAGACGGTCATTTATTAAGACCATATCCATATTGAAGACCATGTACCTACTGGTTCGATCTAAGTACGAGTCTGTAAACTACTGCCTTTGTTTCAGACTAATCACAGACAAAAGAGGTGAAAGTACTGAATCGCCTATTTTTATGAGCAGTAAAGTCTAAACGCATTTATTTTGGGCTATAATTGATAGCTACTCCATAGGTTTCATCTACGAATTTTGTTAAATGTACGGTTTTAACTAAATAATAATATGTAATTGAAAATGTTCAGCCTACGTGAGAAAGTCATTATCTATCTTATTGAGAACAAACCAGTGGAGATCTGCTTTTTTGTACAACTTTTATTTTAAAGATTCGATGGACGTTACCAAAAAACGCTTCAAAAACAAGAATATTTTCGAAATATTGGTATGCTACACGCATAATTACTTTCCAAGAGAACATGATGCCGCAGTGTGGATGAAGAAGTTTCAACGCCTTGTATATTGGAGATGTGCATAATAAACATGTATTATATTTGTAAGCATTAAACCTAATGTAAAATTCCACAAGGTTAATGCAGTTTTGGTCGTTAGGCAGAGTCAGCGCAGCGTGTGTAGATTACTCATGTAACATCTGAAATGTAAACGATATTGGAAGGCGTTTCTTAATGTGTTACTTCTCACCGTTGATGGCGTTTACAAGCACCATGCCCATAACCGATCACTGCCAGTTGTCACATCTTATTTGTTTTCTACCATAATATCACATTTTAAACTCCAATGTTTATTTAAATATAATTTATGCAGTTTCGATTACGAGAATTTAATAGAATGTGTATACAGGGTATCGTAAAATCATTTTCATTGGATTTATATTGACCTTTATTACTGGAACAGTAATAAAATTATAAATACTGACTTTTATCACGTAATGATATTGACTTCTTGGTCACCTATTTCGGGCATGAGAACTTTTTCAAACTATGATGATATTGGCAGAAACGGCAATAAAAAAAAAACACGACGTTTGTTAAAATTGATCTGAAAAGTTCGGCTTGTTGTCAATTTAAAGTAACGTCACACAGTCTTATTTGGCTAGTTCCCACCCAAGACGACGCTGGTTCTCATTGAATTATAATAAACACGCTGTTTTTTCTGTGGTATCACCCACATGGAAAACTTGTATGCTTTTGGGATCGTGACTTTTCCGTATCAAAAAGTAGGCTATGTAACTTTCACTTCCAATACGATGTAAGCCTCTTAGAACTCATATAAAGGATAAATCAACATCTCATACTTTGGTCAATAAATCATCATACTTTGGTTATAATATGGGTGAGAATAGAAGTAGTGTCTTAAGTGAAATTAGTGGTATGACTATACCTGCTGCTCATCATATTACCTCTACACGGCATAGGTGGTGTAGAGAATAATGCAAATGCAACGCGAGACAGTCGCGATGACGCTCGTAGCTTATCGCCTGGTTTGTCCGCGCAGCTTGACTTTGTTTTTACGACACCATAAGCCCCTCTATTTATGGTGCGTATTTAGCATGAACCCTCACTATTTCCTTCCGAGCACAATACTTGTAAATGTTGGGCACGGGCGCTCATCTCTTATTGTGTTCGCGCCGCGTGGGACGCACCTACTGGTTATCGAACACTGTATCAATAAATTGCACTTGCGTCTGTCGTGTTGCACAAATAAAAGAACCGGGTACTGCGTGTTATCGGCGAAAGGTCTAAATAAATTCGAATATGTACTTATTTGTTGCGCCGTTGATATCATCATCTGCCAAAGCGTGTACCAAAGCTACGCAGGTTTCCATTACTTATAAGAAATGCTAGTTAAAACTATTAGGCAACAAGTTTTATGACTACGCATTGTCTTACAAAGATATGTTTTTAAATGCAGAATAATAACAGTCCGCTGTTCGATCGTACGTCAGGTTTCCTTTAAGATACTTCTCACAGTCGTGATTGTTTTTATTTTCATAATCAAGAAACAATCGCGAACCGGGGCTTAACGAGCAATTACGTTTTGTCCATACGTGCAGACAACAGAGCAAGCGAGTCGGGTATCAATTAAATCGGTCGGATCGGGACCAGCGTTATGAATATTCACATGGTCGAGACGAGGCACGCCCTCCTCGCCAGAAATAAAAGAGGTCCAGGTGGCGGATTCAATAGCCCCCCATTAGAAGCCATTACATGCCAATAAATAACGCGAGGGAGACAGTCCGGCTATCGTCCGGGGTTTCGCGGTAACTCATGTCGCGGTAATGATCACTAATAGAAATGACTGTAAATACACACACGATTAGGTATAAACGCTGTGAAAGTACGAATGTTTAAATAGATTTTGGGTTACACTACTGCCCATTTTATACGTGTTGAAGAATTAGTGTAAAATAGCGGAAACTATATCTACGCCAGTTAAATAGTAGTTTGAAATCCACTCTAAATGAACTCAACGGCCGGTATATTTACGAAATGTTTACATTGACGCACTCGAGTAAAGTAACACCCAATAATATTTCAAAAATAACGGAAATAAAAACAGGCGATAATCATAAATAGTCAATTGAAAGCTGATGCCATCGACGAATTAATTATCGCCGCTTAGGCTTATGATGGACGCACAGACAGGCCATTTCGGAGTGTGTGGACGAGATTATTATATCACGATTGCATCGTTAATATTATGTTTCCTTAAGCGGGTATGGGAGAGGTCCCACGAGGTGAGGCCGGTGTCAATTTCCATTAATACGGCCATTATCGTGGTGGGTGCATAAATTGTTTGCAGCGCCGCGACCATCGGCCGAAAAACTGCACTTACTCTAAAGTTGACTGGAGAAAAATATGTGACTTTTTTTCTGAGTGAAATTGGAATTTTAGACTAACGTCAAAGGGCCTCAAAGCCAGCCATTGCAAACTTAAGGGTTGATTGATATAAAAAGAAAGAAAGAAGACTCGTTTATTCCATAAAGCACACACAATAATATTTCGCTGGCAACTAGTGATATATGTATCGTACCTATGTATATATTACACAAGAGTGAAGGTGCTCTTAAAGAGTCCAGCAATGTGTGCGATAAAGAAGAGGCTTTGACTCAGCATGGTGTTTCATACATACATACAATCACGCTTTTTTCCCATTACGGGGTAGGCAGAGACTACTTCCTTCCACTTGCTACTCGTACGATCCTGGCATACAACTGCCGCTTCATCAACATTCATTAATGTCTTCATGTTGTGCTGTCACAACCCTTTCGCTTTGTCTCATTCACACACAGAATATCAATATTTCTCGCATCCATCATCTGACGTACTTCTTCTATTTTATCATTCATTCCTCCCCTTACATTTAACGTAGATGGTGTTTCAATTTGCATGTAAAGCAAACTGCAACGCTGTTATTCTATCAAAGCCCCTTCGATTAAATCTTTTGTGAGTCAACTCCCACCGAGAGCTTCTTCTCTTCTTCAGGTGACGGGATCAAAAATCTTAAACAGCATATGATCGAAATTCGTACCTTTATTTTTTTACCATTTTCTTTTTTCAGCCATTTCTTTTCTCCTGAACTTTGTATCGTTCTTTAACTCGGAGTGATGGATATTGGCGTTATTTCTTCATAGGGGCCACTGAGTGCGTTTGGCACGTAAGCAGGATAAAACTATAGTAATTATAGTTACTTTATTTTCAAGCTGGATCGTTGTTAGTGAGAAAGTATTTTTCTACAATAGTATTTAGTAGTCGTTGAGTAAAGAGTATGTCACTAATGAAATGCCGCATAATCTACACAAGACTGGCATATTGCACGCTTCCATTTCCACGTACTACTTGGAAATTTACCTAATTGACCATACCTAATAATTTAATCTATACTATTATAAAGTTAAAAAATAAATGTCTGTACATTGAATATATTTAAAAAATTATATTGTAACAGACTATTTGGAGGACACTGAAAAAAATTTTTATTTGGATTTTCTTTTATGTTTGCATGTTCGTATGTGTCGTTGTAGCTTCATTACGCAAAATCGGCTAAATGGATTTCAACTAATTTTGGTACACGGGTAGGTGGGTATCTCCAGATGGTTATAGGATACCATTTAGCCGACTACGCTGAAGAAAAAAGAGAGATTATGACTTTTTCTACTCCGCGTACGAAGTTGCGTGCACCTTCTAGTCTCTTAATAACGTTGTATATTATATTATATAATATGCATTTAGATCAACTTAAGTGTATTTGGTGAAGCTGATACGAGTATCCTCTACATTTTAACAGGTTTCATTAAACACTACTCTTATAGTAGTCTTCTTATAGTAGTATTATAGAAAATGATTCATAAAAAAAAGTTTTTCTTGAACATTTAAATAAATAGTAAATACATAATATATACGTTTTAATAATTTATAGCCGATTTTTAATATAATGATGTGTATAGATCACCGTTTTGCGCACATTGCCTAGACATAGTCTGTATATTTGTTTAAAGGTTTGGATAATTATATCTTTCGCTATATTTTGCGTTCTCTAACAGCTAACAAATTTTAATTAATTTGCTACTACTGGGTAATTTGTATTGGGCGGGCGCCAGCTGTCTGCTATTATTAGACATTCGCACGTTCAGTTGCAACTATGTTGCTGAAGAATTTTGCAATTTACGCAATTTACAAGAGCACTACAATAAAGATGCAGACGGTTAACGAAATGATTGTAACCTATTTTTTGTGTAAAATGGACAAAATATTTGTCTATTTTGCTAAGTGTATGCAATAATGCATTTTTTTATATTTTGCATCATGCGCTTTCCTTTCTCAGTTCAGTTTTTAAATTTTCGGGCTGGGCTGTGTCGCACCGCACAGGTTATTGACGGGATATACATTTTAAAGTATGATTCATAATTTAAAGTTATATATTGACTGCCATTGAATCGAAAGTTAATTATGTTTGTCTGAATTTTCGTTAGTCATAATATCATTTTCTTCGGAAACCTTTAACTTCTTAATATTGACAGAAAGGAAACTTATCATAAATCCTGAAACTTAACGGTTTCAGAATTATGACAAATGATTTTCGGTCAAACATTACATTAAGAGCGTTTATATACCCGCATAACTGGCAACGTCGTATATTTTTTCTTCTTGCTATTATTTTGTGGTATTTGAATGAAACTTAAAGATATGTTCAATACATACCCTACATTTTTAGCATTTATATTGCGTTTAATTCATGTACTCATCGCTTTTGCCTTTATTTTCTTACAAAACAACACATAAACATAAGTTCATTTTTAGAGCTTTGGTTATGGCAATATCATGAAACTTTGCTTTATGCCATCGTAACTACAGAAAACGTAACGAAAGAATTGAAAACATGTTTCAGTTACATTCACATTTCTTAAAATAATCAAGAATAACCAAAAAAATTGCGACGTTGCCAGTTAAGCAGGTATACACTCTCTTAAGGTTAAATCATTATGCGTAACAAAGGGATCCGAATAAGAAGACATGCGGCGCCAGTCGCAAGTTGAAGGATAAGTTCAAGCGAATAGGCCATTAGAATTTTTTTTCTGTGGTATGTTATATTACCAGTACGACCTCTCAATAACAGAAATATTGGTGACAAAACTAGTTCAGTCTCATAAAAATTCCCCGAGATACAACAATGTTAAAATAAATTTTACGAGATACCCAAGAAACGCTTCATACGAAAACTAAAGCCTAGCTTGTGACGTTACACTTTAGTTAGTACTTTGTATCGGGAAATTAAGAACTGTATTCTGCAGTCGGCAGTTATGTTCGAATCGAAACGGTCTCATAACAAAAGTTACCGTACCTAAATTGAATTCGTTACGATTGTTTATTATTATTTTCATACTTTAAAATGGACTTCCTCACCCAACATTAGGCTCATAACACAAGCTACACGTAAGTAAAGTAAGCTATCGAACTCAAAATTTTAACCTAGTTACTTATTTTGCTGGTTACATCAGGATCTTATAATTTTTACAAATTTTGAGAACAGGTAACATCCAGTAAATTGAACACGTATTTTTGTAGAATAAATTATAAAGTTAACTGGTTATGGGGGTAAATGCATCTTTAGGTGATAACAATAACACAACAAACACTATAAAACTACTCTTGCTCTCTTATTTATAACTAAAAGGCGCCCCACAACTTTCTCGGAGATGGAAAAAATTATAACCCTATTCTTTGCTTCAGCACAATAGGGTAAAAAGTATCCTATAACAACCGTTTAGCCAATTTGACGTGATGATGGCCACAACGACACAAACAAACATACAAATCTTTTTTTATGTTACAGTGGCCTCCAAATAGTCCGTTACTATATTTTTCTTCGGATATATTTTCGATGTATTTAAAAAGTGTTTGGATTAAAGAACTCTTTAACAAACGCAATTGTCCCAGTTGAACTTAAGGAAAAAAATAAGGAATTTGTTAAAAGAATCCGGTTCAAAGTCAAAGTACGCAGTCGCTTAATTCTTCGCGCAGTAGGTACTCTTAGTCATCCACACGTATACGGTGTGATGCTTGTGCTAATGATAACTAACATCTATTATTATCAGCCTTAAATCGGACAGAAGATTTAACATTGCAGGAATGAATTTCTTTTCTTTTTCTTTCTTGTTTTTCCTCTTTATTCAGATATGTCTCTTTTGTTCCATTTTTGTGTGTCCGTTTGCCAGGTGGCAAAGGCCTCCTCTAATCTTCTCCATTCTGGCCGTTCTTTGGCCACTCTACCCCATGTGGCTCCCGTGACCTGTCTTATGTCGTCATCCCACCTTCCTTGTATCCTACCTCTTTTTCTTTTTCCTTCCCTTGGGTACCATTGGGTGATTATTTTACTCCATTTGTCTTTTCCTCTAATCATATGGCCTGCCCATTTCCATTTTTGTCCCCTTATTTTCCGAGTTATATCCTGAACTTTAGTCTTGTATCTAATGCAGCTGTTCTTCACTTTGTCTATTTTTTTAATCCCTATCATACTTCTTTCCATCGTACATTGACATATGGAAAGTTAATTTGTTATGTTATTTGTTAGGGCCCATGTTTCATTAAGTATTTATAAGGAAAAATGCATACTGTTCACGATGACATTTTAATTGAAGTATATATATAAACAAACAGTTGATAAGAAACGTTAAAAATACTAGAAGAATGCTCTTTGAGTCTATGCTCATTGTAACCTTCTTCTTAACATCCCGTCTCCTTTTATGCGACTGTAAATTTATGGAGAAACTCCTGCTAATTTGCAAAGTTCTTCAAGCCGAGGTTTAAAGAGAGGCTTTGTTAGAAAATCAGCCAATTGATCCTTAGTGGCAATTTTGCAACACTTAAATCCTTTTCTAGGACACACTGTCTGACAAATAAGTGCCTTAGTTTAATATGCTTTGTTCGCTGGTGTGTTTCATAAGGTGGATCATGAGCCAATCTTATTGCGGATTCATTGTCCACGAATAATGGGACGATTGTTTTCGTACTATCATTCTTCATAAATTTAATGATCCGGGTGAGCCATATGACCTCTCTTGCAGCTTCGCTGGCAGCAATAATTTCAGCTTCCGTAGAGGATATTGCGACAGAAGACTGACGCTTACTCTGCCATGCTATAGCACCATTAATATTAAGGCATATCATGCCGCTTGTGGAGCGTCCGGTAGAACCTTCACCTCCATGATCTGCGTCACTGTACCACCTTAAGCCTTGGAGTAAAGTGGAAGTCTTGTACGTAATTCCGTACGATGGGGTGCCTTTGACATAACGTAAGATTCTGTTCACCTTCGCTACGTCTCCGGATGTTGGACTGTCAAGTTTGCGTGACACTTTTCCAACAGCAAACGAAATGTCAGGAGAGTGCACCAACAGCTTGGCGATAAGGGAAGTTCTGGGCTTCATTATTATCGTTTGTGGAAAGCACGGTATCTTTGACTATCGGGGTAACAGCTGCTTTACAGTCTTGCATGCCGAATCGTTCTAATAGCCGTTTCACATATGCTTTTTGGCAAATTTTGATTGTCCCATCAGCCTTCCGTTGTATTTCAATACCGAGAAAGTAAGAACCACCTTTCGTTGTTATTTTTAAACGCTGCCGCATTTCATTTAAAAACTTCTCAGTTTCATCGGAGCTTGCAGAAGCAATAAGTCCGTCGTTGACATATAATGCTATTAACAGCTTATGGTTCCCCTCTCCTCTTTTGAACAAGCAGGGATCGCTCTCGCTCTATTTAAAACCAAGTTTCATTATGTACTCTGTTATTGTTGAGTTCCAACAACGAGGAGCTTGTTTAAGGCCGTAAAGGCTCCGTTTGAGCTTGCAAACTTCTCCATCATTGTTCGAGTATCCCTCTGGCGGTTTCATAAAGATCTCTTCTTTCAGTTCTCCGTAAAGAAAAGCCGTCGACACATCGAACTGACAGTCGATGGGGCCTATACCTACCGATACAAAATACGTATCCATCATTGATTTGTGTGGCGTTAACGCCTTTTGAATTTAAAGTTATCGATAAGTGAGTGCGAGAGTGATGTTGCTTTTTGTCTTTTAACCATTCTAGCTAGGCTCGGTTTTTTTTCGCTTTGTCGTTTTTTGACGTGGCAATGGGGCCACGGGTTTTTATAAAGAAAAAAAAGGACATTAGCTTTGTATGGTCATAGGTACTAGAAGGAGCCGGTTCCCGACGTTTCGGAAGCTTTTCAGCTTTCCATGGTTACGGGTGGACTATGATGAGATGGAAAGCTGAAAAGCTTCCGAAACGTTGGGAACTAAAATGAGATAATATACGCGATATAATCCGTTAAATTATTTTATTTCAATGAGTAATAATCGCGGAAACAGAAGAAAAAAATACATATATTTTCCGATTCAGTGACCTTCAAATAATCACTTTTTTTTTAACATTTTCAATGAACAGGTATTTAATTTTTACAAAACCTTGGTTGTGATGATATATGGTAGTGTGAAAATGAGATCTATATCGTAATAATTGTAAATTCCTGATCAGTTTGTTAATCTCGTGTCAGATCCCAATTAAAATATAGTAACACATCAAACCTGTTCCGACAGCAGAGTCTGGAATACAGAGTCAAATAGTTAAGAAGGTGCATTCCATACAGCTGGAAGAATATTTACGAATGGAACTAGATTTCCGAAAATCAGATCCATTAAGCGGCAATTAACTTTGTTCACTTAATGCGCTTGCTGAACTAGTTTCAAACTACTTCTGCCAACGAAAGTCGTCTTCACATTAGTATGACCGCTTACTACCTAACAACACACTTGCTTAAAATTTAGAATTTAACTCTATTTATATTAGAGTAAGGATGGTGACAGGTAACTATAGTTACCAAAAGCAATTTCGCGATCCCCTTTTCTGAGGAGATTTAAACGTGTTTTAAAATGTTACAAACATTGAGTACGAACCGGTAAGACAGTGTTCAACTCCGACTTAGACTGCTGTGGATTGCACTTCAATTTTCTTTGCTCGTACCTAGTTATTTGTACCAATATTGTAAGGGTCAATATTTAGTTATATACACACACCGTGTTTTTATAGGGCCCAGTAGCCAAAATGGCAAAAACGGAACCCTTGTGGTTCCGTCCTTCCGTCCGTCCGTCCGTCCGTATGTCACAGGCGTCTTACTCAAAAACTATAAGATGTATATTGATGAAATTTGGAACATAAGGTGTTTTGTGTAAGTCTTTCTATTTAGTGGATGTTTTCGGAAATATTCACTCCGAAAGTTGCATAAAATGTGTACCCCCCATTTTTTTTAACAAATCACAGTAATTAACTTAATAAATACTTTTTTTTACTTACTTTCAACGAAAATTGTTTTCAACATGATCGGATATAGCGTTTTTGAGTAATTGCCGAAAAACTGCGCTTCTCGGCAAAAGGACGTAAGTGCCGTGGAGATACGCTCTGTTTTCTAGTCTACTTTTTCATATCGTATATTTTAATTTGTAGTGCATTTTTGTATGAACGGCTGCGGAACCCGATACTGAGCATGGTCCAACATGCTCTTGGCAATACGAACAATCCATAGGAAAAATTATTCATTCGTATTGCCGGATACTAACTGTTATCATTATCACAACACAACAAAACGGGGCTTAACCGCGTATAAATATGATTTATTTAATTACCTTTCTAACTTATTATCGCTGACATTTGATTGATGTACAATGTACGTGTCAAGTACCACGTATTTGCATTACTTATTACGTTGGTCCAAAAAAACTTTTAAAATTAATTCAGGTTTTTTATCAACAGTAGTAATTGTTTTTTTCTTTTTAATTTAAGTGTTGATGATCGTATAAAACACACGCTTTGTGTTTGGGTTATCTAAAATCATGCTAAAGTAGCAGACTGAACTTTCTGTTCGGTCCTCATACGTAGGATGCGCCAGCGCAGCGGGCTAATCGCGCACATTCATTTGAATCTATTTAGGTAAACGGGCGCGACGCTCGCGAGATTGTGCGCGCAATTACGCACTCCCGCGTTACCTGTTTTTAAAAGCGTTGTTTTGTTGTACATACTAAGTATGTTGTTCGTGGTTAATTTGGATTATTTTCTCTATTTATACTCATTATCAGGGAGGAGGTTAATAGATTTCAGTCAACACATTTTTTAACTTTATTCTACTAGTAGGCCTCAAAGGCACTTTTAGATGTCGATTCTAACAGCGCTTTTTAAATGAAACCTGGTGAGAATCGCCGTATCAAAGTCACTAGTGTAGTAAAATTCAACAATGTATCACAACAATTTTATTTATTCCGCTCCACATTATAATTTCACCTCAACACTCCTCCTCTTCTTAATATCCTGGTTGCAACCAGAATGAACCCACCCGTTGCTTTCACTTGCCGCCCAAAACCTACCCGATCACGAAAAGACGTGGCAGTATGGCCTGTGGTCTTAGCCTGTCCGACAGCGCGAAAAGGAAAAAAAAACAAAACCAACCCGTCAAACTGACAGCCCACTTTAGTCAAGCGACAGTCTCTCACTGACTTCCAGTCCTTTCTTAAGGAATGACCAGAAACCGCTCAGGACAGAGAACATTGCAAGAACAAAGGCGAGGCCTTTGCCCAGCAGTGGGACACAACGGGCTCTGAATAATAAAAATAATAATGAATAATGATAATAACATCTTACGCTAGTTTATATTTTTTCATAAAAAAAAACGTTTACAAAAATATCATGAAAGTTAACAACAACAACAACATTTATGCAACAGATAAATACCTGGACATATAGTCTGTCAAAAAAGTCTTGAAATTAAAAAGTGGCAACACTGTAGTGTCATCCCTTACAAATCAATCTAAGTAAAAAGGGACGATACTACAGTGTGGCCACTTTAAAATGTCAAGACTTTTTTGCCAAACTATACTTTTCAGAGGTGTATATTGTCTCCGGGTTCGTTAGAACTTAACCTATAGGTACTTTCAGAGATACTATAAATGGGTCACTAGGCGTTAAAAATAACAAGGCAAAATAAAAAAAATGCCTACGCTAATTAGAATGGAGATGTAGAGTCTCCGCGGTCAACATTTTAAGTTGTATAGCGGGCGCTGGTTGGGACTATGTGTATTTTTTTTTCTGAACATGTTTCATTGGCCCTAGCTCTTTATTATTTCAACTTGCATACCTCCACTGCTGGACACAGGTCCAACCTTTATTAATAGTTTGTCTATTCGAACACATTTAGGTGCTCTTTGTAAATCAATAGAATGCATTGTGAAATACTTACAATACTATTTAATACTCGAATTAATGTAGCTAACTGTTGCCACCCACCTTATTTTAAGCACAAAAGCTTAACATGCTAATGTTAAAGGTTTTTGTAACTTTCGCATGTCTGTGTTACAAGCAATGAGATTACCCATATATCTGCTTACTTGCGTTAGTGTTTACCCTCTTATAGTTTAAGCAAACAAGACCTACACTTCTCAAAGTTAACTCTCACTTATCGGGAAAGTCTTTAATTAAAGTTCATAATTAACCTAATCATGAACATAAACAAGATATATCTGTGTAGATTGAAATAATGTAGGAAATAACGTTCTTTATGTTTGAGTGAATTCGGTCGGACCGGACTCCAAAATAACATTAATTGTATATATTGTGTAGTAGATTGAGTAGAAAAACGTATTTGAAAAAACTACATTATGCAGTTGTTTTTTGTTACTTTTTGGGGTTCCGTAGTCAAAATAGCCTTATAGATTCGTCATGTCCATCCGTCCGTCCGTATAAAACTAAAAGATATATATTGATAAAATTTGGAGACACCTATAGTATCGTGTACTCCTATACTTAGTTGGATAGCTAATTAACAAAAATAAATATTTCAATTTTTTCCAGCATATATCAATGTGTGGTATTGGGCAGTTCTCTTAAAATAATGTTGAGGTTTCTAAGGTTTTATTTTTTATTAAGTAGGTTTTTTGAGAAATAATCGCTCCGAAAGTAGCATAAATTGTGTCCTGTATATGTAGTGTACCTTATGTCCAAAAAATATGGAAAAAATTACAAAAATAATTCTTAGTAAATACTTTAATTGAAAATTATTTTCAACATGATCGGATATACCGTTTTTGAGTTATTGCTGAAAAACGGCGCGTCTCAACAAAAAGGCGTAAGTGCCGTGGAGATGCGCTGCCAGTGCACTTTTTCATATCGTATTTTTTTTCATCTGTAGTGCATTTTTTCGTATGAACCGCTGCGGAACCCTACACTGAGCATGGTTCGACATGCTCCTGACCGGTATTTTTTTTTATTTATTTAACTTATAAAAATAACATTTTACAAAATAATTATTACCCGCCAAACTGTGACATTTAATGGCGAGAAGCGCTCAGTTTTCAAACACTTAATATAACTTATATTATATAACTACATGATATACAAATGTGACGGTTAGAAAAATCTGCACACGCATCATATTTATTATGTAGGTACTTCGTCCTCGACGACAGCGCGTCAGCGTGTTTACGATGACACTGGCTTATCTTCGAGGAGGAAGTCCTTCAGTTTTAATTTCAGAACAGTTTTACTTTGTAGTGTTTGTTTTAGATTCAGTTTAATTTTTTGTTAAATGTTAATTTATTTCACACCGGATTGTTAATCGTTACTTAAAAGTATATTTCGTGCCAATTCGATTCGAACAACCCCGAACACGTCTTGGATACATAATTTTATTATAGAGATCACCGGATCTCACAGTGTCTACTTTCCAACTCCATGATCTAATCAATTCGACGTTCTCATCAGGACAATTTCGTCACTAATTTGAAAAAAAATCGTATCTCAGTTTACTCATATTAAAAAAGTTGTAACTCTATATAAGGCTAGTATGCACTTACTGCATTTTTGTTCAAGTCGGTTTCAGACACAAGCGTTTTTCAAAGTAGTGACGATCAATTTGCGACTATGAAAGTCACTAGCTATTTCGATATATCATGCCGCCAACCGTAAATCGCTTATCTTTGAGGAGTTCCAGTGACCTTCTGTGGTCTTCTTCATCAGTTCTACTTCAGCAGTTTACGATTTTCAATGCTTAATTTATTTCTTAAAATACCTAAATCACATAATAATATATATGCCTACAATATTTGAAGAGTTCCTTCAATACTTCATGAGGGATCCATGAGGAATTGAAGGAGCTCTTCAATCATCAGATCTTTACTAAAATTATATGGACCAATCTGGATGCACCTCATTTTAACAAAAAAAATATATTAATGCTTTTCCCACAATATTTGAAGGGTTCCTTCAATTCCTCATGGATCTCATGGATCAATTAGAATACCACCTCCTTCGAAGGAAAAAAAATGAAATTGGTTTATAAATCACGGAGTTCTGAGGTAACAAACAATAAAAAAAATACGGTTAGAAATAATGCGAGACCGTTTCCGTGCACATAAAATAAACCAATTAGCCTAATTTGAATTCTGTATTGAGTAAAATTTTTTGGTTGTTCAGAATTTTAAAATAAACTTAAAGTAACCTGTAAGTTACTGTAGCGATCAAGTATATCTATTTATTTATCATTATTATCACCATCAGCCATTAAACGTCCACTCCTGGACATAGGCCCCCACCAAAGAACGCCATCTTGGCCGATCCTATACTACCTGCATTCAGTGGATTCCAACCTCTTTCAGCGTTTCATCAGCATTGCTTTTGAAGGACTTATCCAAGTTGCGTCTTTTGGTTTGTGGTCGTCATTCAAGAACTCAGATTATTCGTGTATAATGGTGAAATAAAATCAATGATAGCTGGGGATCGGTATGATTGGTTTGAATTTACAAAATAAACAATTTACAAGATTTGCGGGATTTGAATTTGGGCCAAAGGTTTCCAAAAATGAAAGTATAAGGTATTTATATCCATAATATTAAAAATAACTTATCCGTTACTGCTATGATCATTAATTTAAACTTACACAATGTACACTCATTATCACAATCCAGCATAATAACGCTTGATCGCGTATTAATATGATTTATCTAATTACCTTGTGTTGGCGATTCTTCAATGTTTCGGTCGTCGCGTTACGTCCATAGTCTCGAAGGAACTCATATTAATACGCCATTAAGCTCCGTTTTGCTGTGTTGTGATAATGTTATAATCATGTTTCTGCAAAAACATTTGTATAAGATTAGATGTAGCTCGTAGATACCCATGATTGGATGCAGTACTTATCCTGAATCGAGGATAGTGCTGTGTTGTAAATTGAGCGCGACGTGATATTGTGTTACACGTCCGACGTCAGACACGGGCGCGGATATCTCCGTGAAAAGGGCGAAATATTGCGCAGATCTCAAATGCGACAGGACCGCGTTCGATTCGTCGCGGTGTCGGGTTTCATTGCACCGCGAGGTTCATTCTCAAGCGTTCCAAGGCAAGTTAAAGCTTTTAAACCGTCGTCATGTCGGGGTTTATTCTGGATACTATCGAAAAGCATTGACGTTACAAGCGACAAATAGGTTCATTCATTCTACCTGAAGTGGGGACGCACCGTGAGACTGTAGGCAAGCCTTAATATGATATTTGATTTTTTTGCTCACCTGCCTGCAGCGTGCTCGGGCAGTCCCGCGCGGTAATTTGATTGCGAACACGATAGATAGTGTGAATGGACAATCTTTTTATGTAAATATAAATGAAGTAGATAAAGTATTTTTCAAATTTGTTTCGTTTTGGCATAAGCTGTTATGCTACAAATTCTCTGTAAAATAAAATAAATCAATAAAAATAATAACTATTAAAAAAGCTCCTAGGACAGAGAAAGCGTCCAAAACATTCCTATACGCTGAATATTTTAGAACCGTGCGAACGTCGAAAAAAATGTCTGCAATGCCATTGGAGTGAAACAATTGGAGAGCGATTGTCTGAGAAAGAAGTCGTGGAAGTCAACCCTCACCTGTGACTCAAAAAGAACGTGTGATCTCAAATGCATGCTGCATAATCACTAAGAGTTAATACCTACTCCTTATGATGATACATTACTGTAACGTATGTATATATATATGTATCCGATGGGTAAGCGCCTGCACAGTGAAGAGCTTAGTGTCAATTGTAGGGCCATATAGTAAAATAGTAATAACGTGTTAATTTTCCCAAATGCGGCCAGCTAACCCTCAAGAAGACCTAAATAATCCTAACCAAAACCCCTAAATGCTAAGACAAAACCCCCCAAAATGATTACTTATGTTCAGCAGTAGAGGTTCTGTCTTCGGTTTGAAATGAATGTTGAATGAATATTAAGAGGCCATCTACTAACACTCCAAAGCGCCGTGGCGCGGGCGGTTGAAACGCATTGCGAATCCGAGATCGTGTGTCTTCGCGACATGCTCTTTCTTGCTGCGACATTTATTGATAGCAATGTCTCCCCGTAAATTATGTTTATTAAAATTAGATCCGATTCCGTACTCGACGGTTTATAGTGCAGCATATCACAGATTTACAACAGTTATACGTAGTGGAGTACAGTCAGTCGTAATCTTTTAATAGCTCGCTATTAAACTGTAAAGTCTTAGTTTGATGCAGATGCAGCAGTGCCAGCTTTGGATCAAGTTTATTCATGAAGTATAGGCGAAATTCAAGATTTATAAATCCCTCTCTTTTTTCTCATAAAATTATCTACAAACAGATTTTTTTTTTATTTGCAGAACATCTTAAAATAAAAATAGTGTAAACAACGTAAACTCGGAAGCAAAATGCCTAGTTTAGTTGTTCAGTATCGCGCAGCCAGCATCGGTTCAGGAGATGCTATCCGTACTATTGTTAATCCGGTAATTTGAATTTATAGCACCATGAATAAATGGTGCGGTCGGTGCGGCGAGCTATCGGAGAACATATCGACACAGTGTGCGGCTCCCAGCAGTCCCAATGCTCGCGGCAGACACCCGCTCCATTCAATATGTGACACGGCAATGCACGCGAGTAACGGACTCCCTGGCCACTCTATGACCGCTATCGCCTCTACTAATGTACATTGCATACTCGCTGCACCAATTTTATTCACTCAGCCTGAATTTGGTTCGACCAGAACAACTGAAGGAACAACTAACCTTGTAAAGATATACCATATAGGAGAAGTGATTGTTTCTCCTTAACGGGCGCAGTCTAATCGGTACATCCTCGACTGCACCATGTCCGAGAGTTAATTAGACTTAGATTGCATTCTACAAAGCAAAAGACATGAGCGGCCGGAGGTCAGATCTTGTTCCCGTCGACAATAGATAGGAAGTTCCATTATTGAAACACCATTTCGAATGCTATCGGTAGTCGTATATGTCATTAGTCTGGAGTGTAAATTCTGTTATTTATGGTAAGTTTATCATCGTTTAGACTCAAAATGGTCTTTTACATGGGTATAATAAGTGTCGGGGGTTACGTCACGGCGAGGATTATGTTTCCGCAAGCGATGAGGTGTGGACCGGCAATCAGGCATCATTATTTACGGACTGCTATTATCACCTCATGGCTTTTCTGGTTTATTATCGGCATTGCTCGTTATGTTGTCCTGCGACGGATAAATTATGCTATTAAGTTAGCAGATTGACAAAGTTATTTATGACATTAAGTGAGAGCGAGCTGAGTGGCGACCGCTAGGGATCGCGCGTCGCCCGACGGGTTCTCGGCCGGCAGATAACACCAGCATTCTGATACGATAGGTTTCGCAAAGATGGCTTTATGGCACAAAAAAACCGGTCAAGTGCGAGTCTGACTCGCGCACCGAGGGTACCCTACAAACTTTCACTTATTCCGACTTAACTTGCCGCTTGAGTTAAGTTTGCCTCTGGTATCTATGGCCTCACTACAAATGAGGGGCAAACTTAACCAAACCGGGTAATTCAAAAATGATTTTTGGTGATTAAAAAATAAGTAAGACAGATAGTTTTAACTTTCGTGTAATATTCATATTAAATTACATAATTCCAGAAAATTTCAGATTTTTCGCTTGGTAAACTTCGGAGATAAAGAGGCGGGAATGGTATTCTTTTCCACATTTTCCTTAATAAAATGAAATTCAAGCACCATAAAAAAATTAAAAAACAAAATGTTCTAAAATGTACAGATCACGCCGTTTCATAATGATACCCTACTTGACCTAGTGAGTAGATTTTACGTTTTTGCCCCCTCTCATATTGGTCGCTTTTTAGAAAATAAAAATATATTTTATAATGCTTCCATTGCAATACATGTGGATTGTAGGCTGACCATGTTTATAAATATTCCAAATTTCAAATTTCAAATAGTAGTTTTTGAAATATGGCGCTCTAATAGTCGGACAGACAGACAGACAGACAGACAGACAGAGTCGCACCATAAGGGTTCCTTTTTTACCTTTTTGGTACGGAACCCTAAAAACGAGGTTGTCTATTTGGATGTCGATATCAATAAATACCATATTAAATAAATATGTGTAATTGTAAATGTATTTCTGCCAATATTGAAAGATTATTTGCATAGGGCACGATTCAAACTCGTCCACTACTACGTACGACCTAAGCTACTAAGGTATTATACTATATTCGTAAAGGTAGATGGGGAGGATATGTCGATGAATATATCTACTTGGGCCAGATAGTATCCTTGCCTGCCTGTTAAGGCAGTCCAAGGAAATCGATCGACATGCATTAAGAATGCATGGAAGAGCTTTTAGTCCATGAAGACGCTTATAAAGGGCAATGACATGTATACCCTCCCTACCCTAAAAACTACGGCGCCCAAACTTGCTCATTAACGGAAGCCCAAAAGTGTATACTCAAGATTTGCCAGCGAGCAATGAAGCGCAGTATACATGGAGTTTGGAGGACTGATCAGATCACAAATACCGTACTGGGCTCCAAATTAGGTATCACAGATGTGGTTGTGAAGACCGCCAAGCTTAAGTGGGATTGGGCCGGATATGCCTGCCGAATGCATAAAGAGCGGTGGACCAAAATATCCACTGAGTAGACGTTGCAAGATGGCTACCGAAGCTGAGGCAGACAGAAGAGGAGATGGTGGATGACCTAGACGCATTTCAGAATCGTGGTAGGAACATGCATTTTACCGGGATGATAGGCGAAAAAGTGGTAAGGCCTTTTTTCAGCAGTGGGAATCACATATAGGCTACCGAAAATAGTTGAAATTCGTTTAGCCGATTTTGTGTGTTGAAGCCACAACGACACATAAAAACATTAAAAAAATAATAATTTAGTGACCGCCAAAGTCTGTAGCAATCATTTTTTAACCGACTTCCAAAAAAAGGAGGAGGTTCTCAATTCGACGGAATGTGTTTTTTTTTATGGATGTTCACCGATTACTCAAAGACTATTTGACCGATTTCAAATTTTTTTTTTGGTTTTATAGAAGGTACTTTCTAGTTGGTCCCATTTAATTTTGGTGAAGATCTGATGAAGGAATCCATGAGGAATTGAAGGAACTCCTCAAATATTGTAGGCATACATATAGCGATTTTGGTATTATAAGAAACATAATAAGCATTTGCATTCAGAAAGTGTAAATTGGTGAAGTGGAACTGATGCAGAAGACCACAGAATGCCATCGGAACTCCTCAATGATAAATGATTTACGGGTGGCGACAAAATATCTTGATTAATTTAGCTAAGCAACTTCATAGTCACAAATTTAAATATTCCTGATGAGAATGGTACCATCGAATTGATTTGATGATGGAGCCGGAAGGTAGGCACCAGATCTAAGTAATAAAATAATGTATCCTAGCCGTGTTTGGCCTTGTTCGAATCGTCACAAGATACACTTTTAAGTAACGATTAACTAAAAAGTGTAAAATAAATAAACTTTTAAACAAAGAAATAAAACCGACTCCAAAAAAACTAAAAAGTAAAAAATAACGCCATATTTCAGTTTCTTCAAATTACTTACAGGTAACCGTTTGTATACTTAATCTATACAGTATATACAATTAATGTTATTTTGGAGTCGGTGCCATCGTGTCACAACTTACTAAAATCGTCAATTTTCAATATTTTACACATTCTTTATATGGCACCGACGCCAAAATAAGATTAATTGTATATACTGTATAGATTGAGTATACAAACGGTTACTTGTAAGTAATTTGAAGAAACTGAATTATGGCGTTATTTTTTACTTTTTAGTTTTTTTGGAGTCGGTTTTATTTTTTTGTTTAAAAGTTTATTTATATCTTCAATCAATGTACAGACATTTAATTTTTGCAATTTCATAATAAATAAAGTTACAGTAAAGGTACTTAATTTTGTAAATACTCAAATTTAAGTATTTATCTTTACTGTAACTTTATCAACAATCTATTTGATTTTTTGTTTTAAAAAGCAAACAGTTGTGCCAAAGTTTTAAAAAGCAAACGGTAACACAGTTTTGTAGAGCTTTTCTAGCTGCCCTGTCACGTAAGACGTGTGCTTAAAATAACACTGCAATGGACAATGCCAATCATGTTAAAAAGTAAAATACGCGTAAACCTTCATGATATCTAAATCTATCAACGATCCAGCTCCGCTCAATTCAGGGTTGGCACGCGATTGGTTGAATTATAATGTGGATCACGCTAATTACCATCAATCAGGTTCCCCATTACATTAATTCTATCAGTTTTTAATGCTATTTCAAGTGAATTATTCCGTCTTTTTCACTTTTCCTCATATTTTTTCCTTTTCCAGCTGTAAACCTTATACACAATAATACATATTAATGTTAATAAAGTAATGATTCTAGTATTAGTTATGGCGTGGCGGCGACCGTGAATTTCGAAAAAACTGCCCTTATTCCTGTTTCTTGTCATCATAAAATTATACTTCCATGTTCCATGCTAAAAGGTCAACAAATTTGGTCAAGGTTGATGAGTCAGACAGTACAAGTTCAAGTTCAAGGCTTTTCTGTTTTACACTAAAAGGTGCCCACAACTTCGTTCGCGGAAGGAAAAAAAGTCATAACCCTCTTTTTTTCTTCAGTATAGTCGTAAAAGTATTCTACTTATAACCATCTGTAGATACCCAGCTACCCGTCTACCAAAAATTGTTGAAATCTGTTTAGCCGTTTTGACGTGATAAAGCCACTACGACATACGAACATACAAACCTGCAAAAAATAAAAAAAACGATTCAGTGGCCTCTAAATAGTCCATTACACTATTTTTTTGGAAATATCTTAAATGTACAGACATTTAACTTTAACAACTTAATAATAGTAGGTATAGATATATGTACCTTGATTGATTTTGTTAATAAGATTATTATACAAATAATAAACAGTCAGAATAATTTGTATAACTGTTATACAACTCATGAATGAAAACTATGTTTGGTATTTGCTCGACAACATTTCCACTGACATAAAAGGGGTGCGTCTTTATGGCTTCAATGTTGAATAATGGCATGGTGGTCGCGTAATTCTTGGAATAGAAGTACAGGAAAAAATGTATTAAACGTGACTACCTATAGGTAAAGTGTAAGAAAAAAGTAATATATAAAACTTTAATTTTTATTGTTAATTAGAATGCATTAACAATGTAACTACTCCAATTTTTTTCTGAAAATCACAAAAATGGATTAACATAGTTTCACCTGTCTCCAAAAATACGGTGTATAATATAATTGACTTCATCCTCGCGTATGACCAACTGGTTAGATTGACACCGAAAATGCATCTATACTAAGTATTTATAAAGTTCAATTCAATTCAATTTTATTTCGTGCACAACATGGTATTAAGATGTTACAGGTAAAAAGTTCAACATGTACCCTGCTAAAGTGAAGCACAGACTTAGAGTTAACTTAACCCAATTATACCTAGTTGTATCAGTGAAATGTCTGTACTACGTTCGCGGAAGAGAAAAAAGTCAGAACCCTCTTTTTTACTTCAGTTTAGTCGGGTTAAAAGTATCCTATAACCACCTGTGGACGTCCAGCCATCCGTATACCAAACACAGTTGAATTCTGTTTAGCCGTTTTGGCGCGATTAAGGCACATACGACATATACAAAAATTAAAAAACATCCAATCCTTCCCTTATTTTTTGAAATATCTTAAATTTACAGACATAATATTTTCTTCTGTTTCCGCGATTATTACTGATTGAAATAAAACAATTTAACGGATTATATCGCGTATATTATCTCATTTTAGTTCCCGACGTTACGGAAGCTTTCCAGCTTTCCATGGTCACGGGTGGACTGAGAAAAGATGTATTTTCCTCTGTCAAAGTTACAATTTGTGCAAACTACCAATTTTTTTGAAAAAATACAAATAAGGGTGTACATACATGCCAGATGGCCTCAAATCGGTTTGACGCGTACCTAATCGGGATGATGACACACTTTTTTCTGTGTTATGTTATGTTATAGATCGAGCTTCCAATAATAGAAATATTGGTGTAAAAACTATATCAATCTCATTAAAACTCCCTGATACAGGAAAGATTTTTGTTATACTACTAAGGTGGCAAATAAGCATACGGCCTGCCTGATGTTAAGCAGTCACTGCAGCCTATGAGCGCTTGCAACGCCAGGGGCATAACGTGCGTGTTGCCAACCCTTTAAGAACCTATTCACTCCCCTTTTGAAGAATCAATTATACTGCAACCTCCAGGGAAAACCGCGGCAGGGAGGTCATTCCACATTCGGAGTGTGCGCAGTAGAAATTTCCTTTGATACCGCACGGTGCGCGACCATTTTGGTTCCAAGGTGTGGATGAATATCCTGCCGATGGCAAGTGGTGCGAAGGTAGAAGGTGACTGTAGGCATCATGTCGAATAATTCCTCGGAACACAGCCCATTATACGGGCAGTAGAACACACATAAAGAGGCGAAGACTCTCCTTAGACTTAAAGGTTCAATACCGTTTGTGAGCATGGGCTCGTCAATAATTCGTACAGCGCGACTTTGAACCGAGTCAGGAGGGCCAAGCTGATATGCAGGTGCTCCAGCCCAGAGGTGACAGCAGTACTCCATAAGGGGTCGGACCTGCGATTTGTACAGCAGCAGTCTTTGCCCAGAAGTGAAGTACCGCTTCGCTCTATTTAGGACACCGAGCTTTTTTGATGCCAGCTTGGCCTTCTCTTCCAAATGACTTCGGAATTGAACCACGCTCAAAATATCAATACCTAGGATCCCAATGCTCTTCGAGATGGTGAGAGCCGTGTTCTGGAATTGTGCGGCCACAGTTAATGGGGTATTCTTAGCGGTAAACGCACAAACTTGTGTCTTGGTGGGGTTAAATTGAAATAAGTTTTCTCGACTCCAATCGGAGACTCTGGATAGAGTGCTCTTGATTTCGGACACAAGTTGTTCGCGACTTTCTTCCACAACGGAACGAGGGATGTTTGCTCGGCCTGTGTAAAGCGCATCTCCGGTACTGCCGTCTGCATAACAATGAATACTATCGGTGAACAGCGTGCCATTGATATGCAGCAGAAACAGCGTTGGAGATAGTACGGAGCCTTGCGGGACGCCAGCGTTAATAGCCATGGTTTTGGAGCAGCTGCCATCAACCACGGCTTTTATGCTTCTGTTGGTTCAAAAGCTGGCGACCCATTTGCACAGACCCTCGGGCAGTCCGTAAGATGGCAAATTCGATAAAATAACCCGGTACTAGACCCGATCAAACGCCATGTCTAGGCTAACTGCCAATGCCTCACCTCAATGGCGAAGGCCCAGCGGTGTGCGTGATACACTAGGAGATCACCAGTGCAGCGACCGTGGCGAAAGCCGTATTGACATAAAATGTAATTTTTGGACTTTCCCATAAAAATGCTGTAATATCACGCCTATGACATTATGATGTCAGAATTCCGTAGGCTTGTATGAGGAAATTAAGAACTTTGTTCTGCAGCTATCATTTTCACATCGGCGCAAACGTCTAATTCAAAGTCAGGCATAACGGCTAGGCGTTCCTGAGTCTTGGATGTTGTCAATGTATACAAGTTAATATATCAATTAAGCACTAGAAGGCGCCCGTAACTTCGTCCGCGGAGGAGAAAAAGTCATAACCCCTCTTTTTTCGACACTGTAGTCGGGTATAAAGTATTCTATAACCGTCTGGAGATACCCAGCTACCTGTACGTACCAAAAATAGTTGAAATCCGTTTAGCTGATTTGGCGCGATGAAGCCACATCGACACATACAAACATACAAAAAATCAAACATTGACATTTTTCAAATCAAACAAAAATAAACAGTGTTACCCCATGAATCAAAGTAACCTCAATCAGTGGTAGTTAACGATATTACCGATAGATACAACATACGAGTATAGTAAACGAACCTCATGTTTCCTTCAGCTGGTTTCCAAATACGGCGCGGGCGCCCAAGCATCGGTTAATACCTGGTGATTAATTACTTGGGAGTTTTGTTTACTCATGTCACAACATATTAACCTCGTGTAATCGCGGCTAGTAGCGTTGCTTTGAGATGAGTAACCTATGGGAAAACTTTGTAGTAATTAATCCTTTAACATGCTTATTTATTTACTAGAAGGTGCCCGCGTGTTCGTACGCGGAGTAGAAAAAGTCATAATCTCTCTTTTTTTCTTCAGCGTAATCGGCTAAATGGTATCCTATAACCATCTGGAGATACCCACCTACCCGTGTACCAAAATTAGTTGAAATCCGTTTAGCCGATTTGGCGTAATGAAGCTACAACGACACATACAAACATGCAAACATACAAAAAATCCAAAAAAAATAATTTTTCAGTGTCCTCCAAATACTTTGTTACAATATATTTTTTAAATATATTCAATGTACAGACATTTATTTTTTAACTTTATAATAGTACTAGCTGTGCCCGCGGCTCCGCCCGCGTGGAATTCAGTCTGTGTCAGTAAGCGGCTAATTCACCCCTGTCCCCTGGAGCCGAAACTTGAAGTAAAGTCCAGATAAAATGATATACAAATACCACTAAATAAAACTACACTCCAAAATCAATAGTTTTTTAAAGGCTAGTATATACTTAGAGGTGTATATCGGACGATACAGTACCACTTTTCTATTTTTACATCCTTGACTGTAGTACTATCTAAATTAGGACCATGGCAAATATCACCCAAATCGCACCTCCAATCAATCAGTCTAAACATGAAAAGGTAAGAAATATACACATCCATACTTCCTACCAACCTTTCGAATTTTGGTCTAATATTATTTGGAAATAAGATTAGAGGAGAGGTGAATATAGATATTGAGGCCGAGTATTTACATTTTATTTACAGTTATGTTTATGTATGCACAACTAAATATATACATATAATAATATAATAAATATATCCGCAGTTACATACTCCAAAAGTAGGTATGTAAAGTATATTTAAGTACATAACATTGACATTTTATTATATTTTTTGTACACCACATTGTGAGTCTTCCCGGCGGGAATCAGCACGAACAGCTCCGTGCAGTTGGTGACGCGCGGCACGCAACGTAGCTGCCAGTGCGAGAAGTAGCCCGTGCGCAGGTCCACGCCGGCGGCGCGCAGCGTCTGCCCCTGCGACTTGTTGATGGTCATGGCGAAGCAAACGCTCACGGGTAACTACGGGGTTATAGGCGCTTGAAAAGGAGCGGGAAGGTGCTCGGAATGAGGGGGGTGCGGGGCATGAACACGGCTTCTCCGGCGCCGCAACCAATCAGGATTTGCGCCTCAATGAGGTTTCGCTGCAGCTGCAGTACTTTTAGCCTGGTTGCGTTGCATAACTTTGGAGGTGACAAATTCCGATGAAGCATGATCGGAACTCCAACTTTCAGGGTTAATGTGTGTGCTGGGAGTCCTGAAGCGCTCAATGAGTTTAGGAACTCCATCAAGTATGTTGTGACGAAGCGTTCATCCAAGACAGTGTTAATGGAATTATATACTGCCTGTTCACCTTCCATTTTACGCCAATATCCGCGCATTAACGGCTCTCTCACAAACCGAAGAGTACTCACGTCGCGTCACCTGGCTCAGGTCTCCGTTCCAAATGTGGTCTTCAAGGTACGGAACGATTTTGCATAACATCTCTGGTAATTGAATCAGGCCGTTGGTTTCCTCCTGAAGCAGTACCTGGGCAAAATCTTGCACATGAGAGCCTCCTCCTTGTTGATTCCACTGAGCCACTTATCTCGTATTTTGTTGTATTATTAAATTAAATTTGTTGATATCCGTACCCCCTCTTCTAAACTTAGAGTTAAGTTGGCAAAATGCCAAGGTATTAATTTTAGTACCACCTGTTAGTTTAGCAAGGTACTCAAGAGTAGTCGAGCTCGTGTAGCACATATGTATTTGAGAAAAATTTGCACCTCCGTCCTAAGTAGCGCCATAAGATTCAGGAGCAAACTTAACTCAATCAAGTGTAGTGGCTAAAAAAAAAAACATTGCATCAAAATCTGTTCAGCCGGTTTTACGCGATGCGCGTGCGAATAAACAGACAAACAGATAAACAGGTAAACAGACAAAAAGACAAAAATTCTTAAAACTGTTGGAACGTGTTCTGTTATCGATTCCAAGTATGCCCGGCCAACTTTTTTTCGAATATCTTCCATGTACAGACTTTTGACCCTCTTCAGCTTTATTATATGTATAGATTAGGTGCCCGCAACTTCGTACGCGGAGAAGGGAGAAGCCCTAATATTAATTTTTTGCTCAACGTTGTCGGGTAAAAAAAGTAACCTATAATAATTTGTGCTTGATCTCACCCGTGTACCGAAATGGGTTGAAATCCATTCAGCCGTTTTGACGGGGTGGGCCGCTAAGACACATACAAACATACAAGTACAATCATTTAAATTAACAAAATCCATTCAGTGACCTTCAAAAAGTCAACACTTACATATTTGAAAATATTTTCACTTACATTGCATTTTTAGGGTTCCGTACCTCAAAAGGTAAAAACCAGCCAAAAGCATGTCGGACCGTGCGCAGTGTAGGGTTTCGTAGCCGATACTACAAGAAATGCACACTACAGATGAAAAAAATACTTTAGGGAAAAGTGCACCAGCAAAATAACGTGTCTTCATGACACTTACGACCTTTTGTTGAGAATCGCAGTTTTTGGCAATAACTCTAAATCGGTACATTCAATCGTGTTAAACCTACTTATTAAGTACTTAAATTTCAAATTTTCACAAGATATTTCATTTTTGGACATATGGTTTAAATTAAAAGATAAGCGGCGAGGAGGGATTACATCTTAAAATATTTACTTTATCGAAAAAATTGCTTAGAAACTTAAAAGTGTATTTAAGAAAAGTATTTAAAAAAATTAAGTGAGATAACTATGTACAATTGCGTAAAGCGTTTAGGATATAAGTAGATAGCTATGATATTATAAAGTTAACAAAATATATGTCTGTACATGTACATTAGATACCTATACGGTCACTGAATCGAAAAACATTATTTTTTTTGTTCGTTTATATGTCTGTAATTATGTAAATATGTATCCTTGCGGTCTCTATACGTGAAAACGCTAACTACGCTGATGCAAAATTAAAAAACAGTAATGACTTTTTCTCTCCTCTGCTAACGAAGTTCGACGAAATAAATATAACATCCATGTACTAATGCATATTATTAAGTAGAACGCGTGTATGTTGGTTTATTCTTTATTTATCTGACGGGGAAACGGGTCGATGTGATTAATCGCATGAAGATATGGGACGGAGAGTGATATTGACAACTTTTCATCCCCAAGGAATCAAAGGAGTAAGGAGTTCACGAAGCACAAATACCACATCTGCGAATCCTTGGAAAAAGCATATGCTGATGGAATAATTAATTACGAGTAGATAAGTAAAACATATTCGAAGTTTATAATTATGCCACCCCATCGAACTATTAGGTACGTACACACAAAACAAATACAATCGTGGCGACCAGCAACGAGTAACGAGTTGGTCATTAGATTTATTTAGCTAGTGCGAGCTTCCTATGCTAATTCCGTTCATTAGCCCGATGGCGCCTCGTGCTTTAACTGCAGTTAATTGTTGGCAATCGTTGTACAACCCGCCCGACAAGCATCCTCATTAGAAAAACGCCTTAATTCCCCTTTGTGGCTTCTTCGAAAAGTAAACGGGAAATTCAATTTACTGGTGAAACTATATCTCGCATCTATCTATTAGACGGATGAATCGTAATCTAAAAATGACGTTTTATCTCGAATATTTTAACGTTATCACAAGCCAGCGGTGGTAACTAAACGCCTCAAACAAATTAGTCGAAAACTTCGGAGGCGACAAGATTTTGTCACGTCGCACGCGCAACGCATCTGATAAATACAACTAGATATATAAAATAATTATTAAATATTATCGAATAGATAGGACCGCTTACGTGCCCGTTACGTTATCTATGTTATTTGTCGTTAACAGTTCCACGGGTTTGTTGTTATCTGGCTGAGTTATGGCAACAGATTGGAGGTTCGTTGAAGAGATGCCTGGTCGGCTCCGGTTTCAAGAGGCCCGTCCGTCATGCGCTCTGATAAGGTGATGGTGCGGGATGATCACGCGCGCGTAATGCGCCAGATACTATCTACGGCCACTCCTGCGCTGTCGGCGGGTTTCGGACTCCAATCACTTAAAGCTCGAAAGTTGGAGTATATACACCAAATTATAGAAATACTGCAGTCGTCTTTAATAAGCGTAATAGGGATGTTGACTGTACTCAATAATACAATTTTTATGCGCAATGGCAGTTTTTAAGGTGTAAATCCTAAAAAAGCGGCCAAGTGCGAGTCGGACTCGCGCGTGAAGGGTTTCGCAGCCGTTTATACAAAAAAATGCACTACAGATGACAAAAAATACGATATGAAAAAAAAAAAACACTAAGAGCGTATCTCCCCGGCACTTAAGTCTTTTTGCTGAGAAGCGCAGTTTTTTTGCTACAACTTAAAAACCGTATGACCGATCATGTTGAAAACAATTTTCGTTGGAAGTATTTATTGAGCTTTATATTTGTAATTTATTTCATATTTTTTTAACGTGCCTTTTAGAAAATAGAGGGGGGATACACAATTATTGCTACTTTCGTAGCGAATATTTCGGAAAATATTCACTAAATCAAAAATTATTTTAGAAACCTCAAAATGTTTTTAGAAGAACCGTCGAATGATGTGCCACACGTTGATATTTGCTGTTTTTTTTGTTTCCGATTATATATATATATATATATATATATATATATATATATATTATTTAACTATCAAATTAAGTAGCGGTTTACACACGACAGATATGCTCCAAATTTCATCTTATACTTTTTGAGTAAAATGCGTGTGACATACGGACGGACAGACAGACAGACAGACATGACGAATCTATAAGGGTTCCGTTTTTGCCAATTTGGCTACGGTACCCTAAAAAAACGAGTTCGATACCTTACGTGAAAGTAGTAACTTAGTAAGGAAAATCCATTTATAAAGTATGAAAATATTAATAAATATAAATACCATTAAATAACTCATGAAATGTATGGTAACTTTTGTTATGAGACCGTTTCGACAAACGCAAGTTTTAACCTAGCTGCAGAAAAAAGTTCTTTAATTTCACGTGACTTCACACCGCCCTAAGGTTTAGTATGGAGAGTTTTTGGCAAAGTCCAAAAGTGTGATTCTAACGTTGTTGCATCTCGTCGAGTTTTTATGACATTGATGTAGTTTTTTCCCCAGTAGGTATTTCTATTATAGAAAGGTCCTTCTGTAACATACCACGGAAAACAGTTGTAACATCCCTATTACATATAACATGAATTGACTAGGATTTAATTTTCATAACTATGAAGAGGAATACGGTTATAAATGTACGTACCAAAATGATGGTAGCTGTGATGTAATGCTAAAATTCAATATGGCGCGGAAATGTGGAAAAATATAAATAGATTTTTTTAAATCACTTTTTCGGTGACACAATTCTAGTGCTCCACTGGGATGATCTCTGTACGAGATCTCAAAGAAGGGACGCTCTTATTATCTTAATTTACAAACGCAGACACTTACACTTACAGGTGCATTTCGAACTGTTATATCCTAGCTACATAGGCAAGTCTGCTGACACTGCTACAGCATCAGCGGGAGTCCCTCCTTCTCCACACAACCTGAGAACCCGTCCTCATCCAGCCAGTCAGTCGAGTCCCGACCTCTGACCGCGTTGACGCTTTCCATACAAGGTTTCTATGCCTCGCCAAGGCTAGAACTTATAAAGTGTATTTTAATTTAAGTTTTAAATAATAAACCTTTATTTAAAAAAGGGCCTTGGCTTTCCTTCATAACAAAACGATCCGAGAATAAGGCCAACGTTCAACTTTGTACCAAAATGCATTCGTAAGTTGACGGCAACCTGTCGAGCCTTACTACTTACATTGCATGGGATTGGTTGTAGGTACTAGATAAAGTATGCTAACTGTCGCGCAATGAAATTTAACTGAAATGTCAATTGTCGATAGATTCGATTTGATTTTAAGTCCCCGCGAGTGACAGTATAATTAAGTCCCTACTTTGCGCGAAGCTTGTTTTGTTTATTACCCTGCCTAATAAACGGGCGAGCCTTTAGGAAATAAATCATAACACTTTAGATAATGATTTCCACGTTCCAATTGGATATTTTGTATTCAAGTGGATGAAAGAAAATACATGCTTTATTAATAATAAAAACTTGTTATAGCAGCTTTCTGTAACAACAACCCTGGCCTCTGATATTTTGCGTGATTAATTTGTCCGACTGCTCTCGAAAGAAAATCTAATTGAGAGGTTCTAAATTTATTACAGATTTGTATGGCTTCGTTGTTCTCGAATTTTCGGTCACATTTACATATTTCGTATTCATTTATGATTAATTTGTTCGAATGTTCTCCAAGGAACGGCCAATTGAAGGATGCTAAATTTAATATATTATAGTTTTATATTGCGTTGACGTTATAGAATAGTCCGTAAATAGATGGAAAATATAACTCATTTTACGAATTAAAAAATATTTTAGGTTGATACTGTCAATGGCTAATGGCTAGCCTCGCTTGGGCAATTGCGTGTGCTCACTGTGAAATAAATAGTGTTTTAAATAGAGCACGATACTAGTTCAATTTGTAACTGTAGTCAATATTCCCGGTGGGGTGTTATTAGCCGCTTGCTAACGCAGCCCGCGGCATCGCCGATCTGATGCCGATTTCTTTCATAAATGCAAACTATAATTGCAACAGTCATCTACTGTTCCGCTACGGGCTTGCTAAACCTGTGCGATTTTATGCTAGATTAGTATCACCGTTGCTGTAACACCACTGTTTTATGTAGCCAAAGCACCTATTCGGGCACCTATGGACCACATAGTATCTTGTCCGAGCACAATCTGTTGTCTCGCCGCGGCGTCCGGCCGGCTGTCACTCGTACAAAGTTATCACTCCTATAACGTCTCTGATATGGCACTTTTAGTGCGGCAACAAATGAAGCGGTTGCATTAAAACTTGTCCAGTGCATATCTGAGCGTAATTAATACGGGAGATAAGTCGCGGAGGCTCCTCGGTCGTAATCGACGCTGTCGGGAGCTCCGCCACTGGCCACCGGTCGGGCCTGCGGCCGCTCGGCGGATGCCGTTCAGCCCTATATTAATAACAGTCCGCTGATATCGGAGGTGGCCGCACCAAATGGGAAATTAAAAGGCTTTCATGGGATCTGCTCATTAGACTGATTTGTAGGTGCGCAGCCAGCGGCGCCGCACAAGGAGTTATTAATGAGCATTGTAATCGGTTGTCCCTGACATGAGAATCATTTGTGCGCTCATTTATCGGGCTCCGTTAGTTTGACATTTTCTAATTTACACGAAGTGCCGCTGGTCAGTCATCGGGCTCGTCCGAGTGGCCCCGGCTATTTATGGTGATGTAGTTGCGATGAAGTTGGTTCCCGAGGTTCATGATAGTGCTCTGGCAAATTACATTTCGACTGGTTGAGATTTATGCAAAAAGTTGGAGTACTAATTTAAGAACTTTGGTCTAAGGGATTGGACCCGGTAGACTAGGCTACGGCAATGAAATATTGGAAAACGACGGTTCAAAGTTGTCTGACTTTTTCTTCCTAAGAGACCTTCAGCAACACCAAAATAGCTACTTCCTTCTTATTTAGAATAGCTCATTTGTACTTATCTGTATCTATTTGTACGTCCAAGTGCAGATTGATACCAGAAGTCTCTTTGCGCCATACATCGTTGTGACATTTTTAGAAGTAGGTACCTCTGACTCTGTTCCATACATTTGATAAATAGCGTGTTGTAAGCTAGGAAGACGCTCGCTTAGACTCCCGATGTCCCGATTGTTTGACTGTGTAACTTCACTGATACAATGCCGGATAAAGTCACCGGGTCTGGGGCGGTGCTAAGCTAGTAATGGCACAATTGGTGCCGTCATTGTTTTAAAGTAGCCTCAGCAGTATATCAGCGCGGCAGACGGGACCAATTGATACAAACGAGCGCGTGTCACGTCTAAATATAATATTAGGAATCTCGGCGCGAGCCAGGATATATTAATTTGGAGTGGTTATTGTATAAAGAGCTTACGTCTTGCTTACGACTTAAGTCTTGCCGTTCACCGGATAGGTCTGGCTCTAGCACGCTCGACACTTTGACCTCACCTCGTATACTCACATATTTCAAAATGTATGACAGATTTCCCGCTCTGCAGACTAATCAATTGGACATCAATATTAATCTCTTTCTTTTTCTTGGTATCGTATGCTGCATAGGGGTTATCCACAATTACGTCTTACGTCACAGCAGCGATAGAGGAAAGGGAGATCATGCCAAAGGTGACAATACGTGCTAAAGAGATCTGGAAAAGCGTGACAATCGGTGTCTAAAAAGTCAAAAATTTGTGTGACGTAACATGTGAACAGTGCCCGACTGATGAGATGATTGTAATTGGTGGTAATGATTCGAATTTAGAATGAACTTACTTTATCGTAGAATTTTTGAGATGGTTCATTAACTTTGGTTTGGTGAGCGACCACGTGATCTAATTTATCTCTTAAAGGGCTCCAAGCGAAAATTATAGATTTTTCATGTTTTGTATGATAGTTCAGTTTCTATTCAATACTTTCTTGCATTGTTCTTCGGAAGTTACAATATATTTTTAAGAATATTTATTTATATATATTTATATTTCTATGTATTTAGTCATGATTTTTTACAGAGAGGTCTAAATATAAAGATTGTGTATCTAGTCTCTCAATAAACATTTAATAGACTCAAAACCTATGCCTAATTGTTCAATTATGTCAATACCTAACTCGATAAGTGAGCCTTTTCCTTAAAATAATGTATTTTTTGAGAAAAGTTCAAAACACTCGTATTACGTTTTCTTTTCACTACATATGTTGATCGAAAACGCAGTCACAGAAATATAAGGGCTATTGGGCTCTCTAATAGCCAGGAACAACTATGTTATTAGTATATGGAGGAACATGAAACGTACATTCGTCTTACATTGGAAATACTTCGCTCGAAGCTGTGTAAATATTTAGAGTTAGCTCCGCGTATTTAAAAACTTAAATCTGTGACGGACCTGTTATAAATACGCGATATATATTTCCTAACCCGCATCCCAGTCAAAACAAGTTCTTTATATTAAGTTTGTTACTTATAATTATTGCCCACAGTAAAACTGTTATTATTTTTTATGATGTCATCACGTCCGAGGGGCTACTTATTGGCGGATAACATAATTCGAGATGATCCGTAATTTATGTTCCATCGTGGACCCTTGCTCTTTGGAATGAGTTTAAATGACGATTTATGAATGAGGTCAGTGCGGCAAGTGCCGGCCGAGTCGGGCGTCAATCAGGAGCACGCGCCACGCGCCGCGGCGGCACACGACGCTTGCCTGCTCCTAACGACGACACTTAACTCCTGCCCGAGAGGCCACTTCCTCTTTCCACTACATCGTTACTACTTGTTTTCAAATCGAGACATAGTCAAATCTGTCTACTACGTCTCTAGTTATCTAATCTCACAGTATTATGAAAAATACAACCGTAGTAACGCCGCATATTGTCTCTTATTTGAGCGAGATTTACGGCCTCGTCTAGTAATTCCGCTAATACTATTTGAGGTCATTGTCACCTTGACATGACTCGTGATTTTGATAAAGACAATGACACAAAAATATACAGTAAATTGAAAACTACTTTAGATCTAAATAGTTTAAACTACTTTAGAGTTTAAATTTCTAAAGGAGGGTCGCTCTATTTAGTAAACCGTCGGCAACACAAGGCCGTCATAAAGTCGTATTGATCACTGCTAATGTCAGATAATAATAAATCAGAAAACCAGGTTTAACACCTTGTAACAAGTTGTTCCGGGCTCAGGCTTTTGTCCAAGCAACGTGCTAAATTTTCTACGTTACTTAGCATGTCAGCTGTATTTGAAACTATGCGGGTATAGTAAAGCTTAGAATTGAGATATTTCCCGACAACGGTATTTTGGAAAGGTGACTATTTTCGCATATCTTATTGATCGTTGGCAAAGGTTAGAGTTAAATTGGCGTCGTGAACCAGGTAAGGCAGTGATCTAGATTCGGAGCGGGTAGATATCGACATGCAGATTATTCCAAGTCCGTTGACAAGTGCAAAATCATTTTAATGTTGAGTTTATTATCGGCGCGGCGCTAAAACGTCCGCATATAATCGCTGCGCTTATTCCGCTGTACATAGCTGGCATAGCTTCATTACGAGCTCAATTGAATAAACTGTGATAGGAGCGCCGAGGCGCTCTGCAAGTTGATTGCTCAAATTTCCTCTTCAACTATCACAAAGATATGGTGAATTTCTAATTGGATAAACGTGTCGTTTCCTATTTAAAGGCGACGGCAAGCGTAACATATCCATTTAAGTGTGAGCCCTGATGGTTTGTTGGGGGACTCTGGGCGCGGGGGTCCGGGGGGTCCAAGTAAGCCGGCGCGCGCGCCACGCGCTCCGTCATCCCCAGTAATGGCCGCCAGGGTCCAACGCGCGTGCGCGCTCAATGACCACCTAATGAATTATGATAAATTTGTTTTAAAACCGCTTCCTGGGTGATTTTATTCTTTTTGATAACGGATTTTAACTACGGATATGATCTTTAAGGTTCTATGTAGGTGTCATTCGTAATTTACTCTGGTTGTGTATCTTTGCTTGATCTTTATAAATTTAGAATACTTACTTATTCAACTTTTCGTGGGCGGGATATAATAAAGGGATAATATGTACATATTTTTGGTATTATACACATTTTCGTCATAGGAAGGGTGCCGAAAGCCTGAAATGCTTTTTGTTGTAGAACTATTTCGGGGAGACCTCTCTCTCTCTCTATGTTCTGCTGATTACAACGTGAAATCGACGATGGCAGTGGGTAATCGATAATCTAATGCGAAGAGATTTATACACCTAATACAAAAACGATTAGTTACTCTTAATAATTACATTAAATATTTTTAAAAATATATGTGGATATAAGTGTAACTTGTATTGTATACAGCGAGAATGCGCTAAGCTGTCTAGGAACTGTTTTTGTCATTAATTTCACGCCCTATTGAAAAACAAATGAAAGCCATATTGTTGACCGAACCGCCGAACGCATCCAGTGTGGAAAATCCATTACAGTCAAATGGCTTTCGCTGAACGAACCGATGGATATCTTAACTCGGGAATTAGTTATTTTTTATATTGCAGTGAGGTGTGTCGCGGCGCATCGTAAATCTCTCGTCGATGGGCGGCGATAGCGCTCCCGTGCGCGGACGCAGCTCGTGCCGCGGTAGCGAAGCCTCCACACACACACGCACATTATACAAGTACCATACATAGGTACTATGACTCTCCGGTGACTCTGGCTGCATCTAAAGTAACAAATGTCGGTTCGAGGTATATTTAAATTAAAGTTTTTTGTTATTTATTTATTTGACATTTCGAAAGTGCTTTAGTAGATCTAAGTGTTTAGAGAAAATTCATTATTTTTTGTTGTTTTAGTGTACCTACTAGGTAGTTGTTTTTATTATAGACAGAAAGTAATAACGAAAAGGTATCTACTAATTACGTAAATTATTTTTCTATATATCAATATAGTCGTAGAAAAATTACTTCGAGTAGCCATCGATTGAGACGCAGACAAGACTCTACTAGTATACTTTTATATTGGTACCTACAGGTAAATAATATTATTTTAAATGATTTAAACTTATCGATTTTTTGTAAATTATCACAACACTACAAAAATATATGTAAAATTTGTACGTAATTTAGTCGTAAATGTCGTGCCTATTTCGGCTGAGTTATATTTCATCAGAAGAAGAAAACTAGGAAGTAAAATAAAACCTACTGATTCTTTAGTTATTTTATTCATTACGTACAAACAAACTATAATTATATTTATCATAGAATAGTTCAACTCTCCTTTAATTTCGGCTTCATATACTCGCTTCACTATTAATCATACAAGCTTAACTCGACGAACGCTATTATAAAAGTAAATATTGACTAAATCTGACATTTGATTAAGAGAAGACTCGCCGTTATTGCCTCTCTTAATTGTGTGTTTTTGTAATAAATACACATAAATTACATGGAAAGTGACTCGTACACAATATTGGAAGGCGCACGGAGTAACCGCGGTGGCCGCGGCGAGTAACGGTCCTCGCCTATAACCGTCCACAGCTATTCCAATCGAACATTAAAAAGTTTACTTAATTCGATACGCTACTAAAATTGGACTCGAGACGAAATCAACCTGTAATGAGGGAGTTTAAATTAATTTGGGGCTTTAGTTTATGTATAATTTGCGCATCATTCCCCTCTAATGCCTTTTAATTCGAACTCTGCTTTACATGCGCATATTTAAGCAGCAACTGGCTATTAAAATCAATTTGTTCTCGCCGTGAAAATCGTTTCGAATGGTTCCGTGTTCCATGGAAATGTTGCAACGGCCCTGTAGATGAGGCCTGTCGAATTTTTAGATATCTACAACACAAAGTGTTGGTGGTCCCATTGGGTAAACTTTAAGTGTTATTTGGGTTTAACGGTTTTTATTGTAGTGACTTGAACATTAAAATAAATAATTGTATTTGAATTATCTACTGTGAAGTTTAGCTTTAAATTTGTTTTCAAAATCTGATAAAACATAGGTATGAGTCTAGTTTTTGTAAGATTGTACAAATCCTATAAAATAAAAAGGCTCACTGCAACCAAATTAAAATAAGGTATTTGGGAATTGAGTGACAAAATGACATAGAAATTAGACATTTATACCCGGCTTTGCCCGCGTTACAGAGCATTGAGTGTCCTATGTTTTAATCTATGACCTAACCTATAGGTTCAATAACGCATTATCGCGTTAACCCATTCGAAGGTTAATAATGCGTTATTGAACAGTAGCTAATAAATAACATCAATTTGTTTATTTTTATAACGATAAACAATAAGTAAGTATATGGTTGGTCGATATATATGTATATTGATTCTGCTAAATATGTGTTTTTTGAACAATAAATTATTTTTAATTTAATTTAAATAAATATATAATTATACTGTAAAAATAAAAGTTACTTACTAACTAATTAACCTACAGCGTCTCCTAGGTCGTAGAGTGCGCATAAGGTCGGCTACATTACCCGCTAGCAATCACCAGTCATCACCAATTTACCATCGGCGTCTAAAATAATAAAAGTTTGCACATTTCAAATCAATTTTAAAATCTCAAGATCGGGTAGTACTAAACTCATTGCTGATTAAGAGTATGAATTATCGATTCTCGATAAAGGATCATATCGATAAGGCTATCGTCGGCCCGACCGGTCGCCGAGCCTGATTAAAAAGCAAATTGAAACGCTTCATGTCAAGCACTATTAATTTTTACGGCTAACACGGGGTGCATTCATTTATGTATGAGACGTATTTATCTTTAGCTACTGATATCAAAACTTATCAATTGATGATTGTGAGAAATACTATCGGGATCTTTATTTGTAATACACATAACCATTTGTTCTGTATATGTTTAATGTGGTAGGTTGATTTGTCATTCAAATGTCCGGATTCTATTGTGTATCTACGATTAATTAACCCATAAATAGTACAAGAAGCCAAATTTATGAAAGTATTTACCGTAATCAATAAATCGATAAATAAATCAATAATAATAAATTATTTCAAGATTGAAATTTCAATCCATGCATTGTGATGAATGTTGCCCTGATTTAAACTTGAGCTCCCGACCGCTCAGTTATTTACGACACGGTACAAAAAGTTCAGCGCGTTGTTTTAATTATACTGTAGTTATTTATATTGGCTTAGTATCATAAAGTGATAAAGGGAAGTTGGATAACAAATTAATTGTAAAGTGGGATCGTAAAGTTGTAGTCTTAAGTCAGACGCGCATCAGAGCGTGCCTCGAATGGCGAAGAATGGCGCGGACCACCGGCCGCGGTGCTTTACTTGCGGGGATTTATTGTTATAAAAATAATGTATCATCGGCGTGAGAAGCGCCGACGCACAATGGGTAACAAGCGCCCACCGGCGCGGGCGCCGACCACTGACGGAGCGCCTGGAACCCTCTGCCCTACTTAGGAACGATTCAAACGGGCTTAAATAAGGTTTTCTTGAAGATTAATTACGAAATGACAGAGATTGTACATAATTCTAGGAGGAAACTTCATAAGTTGATTAAATCGTGGGTACCTTAATGTCATGCTCGTTACAGGAAACTCCTGTTTTTGTCTGCTAGCGATCATAATAGCAAAAGAAAGGCACCTGATAGTTATATTATGTATTTCTGTAATACACATAAAAAGGTACCTACAGTTACAAAATTATCGATAAATAGTAAACATAGCAAGACGAACTTACCTCTTCCTTTGACCGACCGATAATCATTTATTCCTTACACATCTTCACTATTTATAAAGTTGTAAAATTGAAATTTTTGTACAATGAAGATATTTTAGCATAGTCGAGTAAAACTTGTGACCTCCAAATGGTCCGTTACAATATTTTATTTTTATCTTTTAATACATATCTTCAATGTACATTTCATTTTTACATTTTTACAATAGCGTAGAAGTAGGGCTGCCTCCATTTTACATGGAAAGCCTTGAATAAACTAAGGACGGGAGTTGGTCGTTCCAAAGATAACGTTCTGAAATGGGGAATAAGATCAGAACAAAGCGGCACATCCTGCAAATACGGCACACCCCAAACCACACCGCATATGATGCCGTGGTCGCTGTGTCCGACCACGAGTACCGCGGAAGATCTCCTAAAGGCTACACCCCGAGGGGTAGAGGTGGCAAAATACTGGCAAAGAAAAATTTAATTTAAGATTTTTTTTATCCGCACACGAAGAAGAAGCATAAGAATAACTGGTACTTGACAAATAAATAGTTAAAAATGTATACATTTTTATTTAGTTTGCCTAATAAGTGAATTATACTTATCTAGCGCCGAAATATTAGTTGACATAAGTTGTGGTGCATGCTTAGCTCACGAATTCGTTTGTGATAAAAAATCAGAAGAAACGAGTCCTATACTACCAATAAAAATTTAAAAACATAAACACACGAATTATAAAACCTGTCTATCTAGTGCCATCTAACTATTAATCGTATTTCAATCAATTAATTGGATCTGCAGCACCATCGCAAAGGAATATCAAATTTTGAATAATTTCGTTATTAATAACTGTGTGTAAACAACTAGTTCAGTAACTGGTACTGGCTGAGCCAGGGCTACAATTAAATTCTATTAACGTGACAACACTAATATGTAATTAGGCGACAACAGTGACAACGCAGTCGCCTGAAATATCTCTCATTCTTATTTGACGGAGCCTCGGGCCGAAATTAGGGTTGTAAATCGTTACATTCTGCCCTCACTACTAACATAATGGCACGCGACAAATATTGTTCATCTCGTTCCATTTGGTACAGTGCGAGAAAGACTTCTAGAGAAAATAGAATATACTTATATATACGAATTAAATTGAACCCGTACCTACATCTATTCAGTGTACTGTTGGAAAAATAACAACAGGGTGAATCTCTGAATTCCTTTCAACTGCAATTAAAGCACAATTTTCATTTCATTACATCGCAACTTAAGTGTTATTTCATCATCATCCTTTGGCCTTTATCCAGTTTATGAGAGTCAGCGCAGAAATCTTTTCCATACCTCTCTTTCTTCTGTTATGAGGGCGCAAACTTCCTTTTTACTCATATATTTAATCTCTTTCAGATTTCTTCCACCTATTCTTCTGTATCTACATAAGTTTTTTTTTATTTATCCACTCAGATTATACAAATTCCATAAATTGCCGTGATCGCTGTCCTGTACGTGTTCTTATTTACCCTGCTATTAACTTCAACATGACGAAACTATTAAAACTAACATGTCAGTCTGTCATCTAGCAACCCTAGCGGAGTTATGAAAGTTTTGTTGCAATAATTATATGGCACAAACGCCGAGAAGTGGCCGGGGCGGCTACACGGTCATTCTAGTTTAAAATGACGCAAGTATATTGCAAGTCCTTAATACATACGTCTTTATTCATTGGTATTATAGCTCGCGACACTATTAATACAGCCGCGACAAGAGTTTGATTGCAAGTCCCCGTCCCGGCACCACACGTTGTTACACCCCTGGTACGACAATGTTGCAAGTAAACATGGCACTCTAAACCACATAGGATATTATCGCACTGTACTGTACGATGTTATTACAGGTTCCACCGTACGATACATACTAATATTAATTACACTTAAAGTACAGTTTATAAAAAATCTACTTGCCTTGATTAGAGCGCTTCTGTACTTAATTACATAAGCATAACCGGTTTTTGAGAAATAAAATGGCAGTAAAAGTGCAGGAACCTGTCTGTCATCGTCGCTTGCGGGACATATTCTCAAGACTCATACTGTAAACTAATGATACGGGTCGTTTTACTTGTTTATGTGTGACATCTGTGTAGTGCAGACTAAAGGTATTAATCCTGAGTGACGCAATCGTATGCAGAAGCCAGTTCGATAGGACGATAACAAATGACTTGAGTGTCAAGGAAGGCTATGGATGACGAATGACCCAAAATGACACGATGTTCACGCTTGACGCCAAGGTTAGATAAACTTCGCGGAATAATTTTGATGTATCATAATAGAGTATGACGGTTTTGTTTATATTAAATTTTCCTTCCGCAAAAAGTTGCTTGACAGTGAATAAGGTTGGCTGTCTGTTATTTTGCTTCCATTATTGTTAACAAATATTTTGACCATATGGTCAGCTGCGGACACTTGAAGGAAGTAACGTTGCTGTGAAGGAGTACAGATGTCTCTGGGTCGCTGCATAAAAAAATTACCCCCGGTTCTTTTTGATCCCGAAAATTTTATGCAATTTCTACTAAAGATACTCTTTAAATCCTAATAGAAAAAAAGGTCCTAATATTTTTATACATTCTTCGTTCTCTGATTCCGTAACCGTCGTAAAAAGTAGTATGAGCTTATAGGGAAGCAGTAACGGAATGGATAAAAAAACGATAATCTATTTTTGCTTCGTCTGAGGTTCAAATGTAAAAACGGTTCTGAGTACGACAAACATCAAACATCAATATTCTAAAAAAAGTTAACGGACTCTTTTTGCCAAAAAGGCCGCTTCTATTACCAGCTCTTGTTAAATTTTAAGATAATTGGCGAAACTAATTATAAAAACTCCAAGATTCAACAGTTTTATGCCCAAGAAAACACGACTGTTGCAACTCAAGACGGTGTTGGCACTTGGTGCGTCGCGATTATATTAACACTTAATCAACGCTACCGCGACGAGGTTTGATTGTGAATGATAAATAGACGACAATGAACCGCTTCATTTCTGTGAAATGATGGAAGCTTAAACTCTAAAAGCGGAGTGATCTCTGTGCCAATGTAACAAGATTGCAAACGATTTGATTCACACGTTCTTGATGAGCATATTTCCATAATAGCTTACAATCCCAATGTAAATGTCTGCACCTGTCTGTTTTTTCGAAGAAACTTGGTTTATTATATACAAGTACTAGAAGGTGCCCGCATTTTCGTCAGCGGAGGAGCAAATAACCATAATCCTCTTTTTTCGTAAGCGTAAACCGATAAAAAGTATTCATTAACCATCTGTGAATACCCAGCTAGCCGTGATACAAAAATAGTCGAAATCCGTTTAGCCGTTGTGGCGTGAAAAAGCCACAACGACACATAAAAATATACAAAAGTTCCATAAAAATATTTTGCTGTTCAATGATCTTCTAATAGTATCCATATCACTTTTTTTAATATCTTCAATGTCGGACATTTAATTTTTACGAATTGTTAGATTGGGTAGCCACCGCACCTCTGGCAACCTCGGCCTCACGCGGGTGTAATTATCGGCGGTCTAGGGAACACTTATGTGCTTTTTCGTTTATTTTTATACCAAATGAATGCTAGTGTCCCTATAAATTAGAACCACCACCGTAAGTAGTCGCAAATATCGGTTGTTTTGCGAGCAATGCCAGCATTTCAAGCGGTCCGCAAGACGAATTGCCCGGAAACTATCCGGTCTCCAAGTGAATTTAAGTGAAATTTGTGTCTGTTTCATGGTGGCACGTAGAGGGTTGCTAAGGTTTATGGCAAAATTTTGACTAAAAACCCAGTGTTATTGAGTTGATCTCTGAGTAAACTTTTATTTAAACCACACTTCATTTAAATAACAGATAGGTGCAGAAATTACCAGTGGGATCTGTAATCCATACTAATATTATAAATGCGAAAGTGTGTCTGTCTGTCTGTCTGTCTGTCTGTCTGTCGGTCTGTCTGTCTGTCTGTCTGTCTGTTACCTCTTCACGCTTAAACCGCTGAACGGATTTGGATGAAATTTGGTATGGAGATAGTTTGAGTCCCTGGGAATGTCTAATATATGCGCTTTTAAAGGTAAGCCCTAAAAACGGCATGATCTCTTTGCCAATGCAACAAAATTGCAAACGATTTATTACACACGTTCTTTATCAGCAGATCCCCATGATCATAACCATGCTTGTCACTGTAGACAGTGTGCGTATAGAATTTCGCCGATCTAAACCTGATAAACCTTGTTAATGGTCGACTTAGATCTTGGAGCACGTGAATAAAGCATCGAATGAGGATATTGTTGTTAGATAATGATATTATTTATTCATGGGCCTGGAGTGTCTTTGTCCTGCTCTAGAAGGCTTCTTTTAAAGCTGAATTGTAAACCGACGATTTTAGTTGTTATTTCAATCCATAGTAATCCATACTAATATTATAAATGCGAAAGTGTGTCTGTCTGTCTGTCTGTCTGTCTGTTACCTCTTCACGCTTAAACCGCTGAACCGATTTGGATAAAATTTGGTATGGAGATAGTTTGAGTCCCGGGGAAGGACATAGGCTACTTTTTATCCCGGAAAAATGCCCTTATCCGCGATAAACGAATTTAAGGCGGACGAAGTTGCGGGCAGAAGCTAGTAAAGAATATTCGTTGAAAGAGACAAAGATCCTATAGAATGCAGAATGATATAAATAAAATAAATTTACATCTTCAATGAATAAACAACAGTAAGTAAGTAAGTTACTTATTTAATATTGTAGATAATACAAGATACATAGATGAAGTTACAAAAGGTAGATTTTAATATGACTCTCGAGTACTCATAACAAATAGCGCTTATCTAGTTAGATTACACTGACTCCTACACTAGGCATAGCCTGTCCCGTAGGTAACCACACACACGAGAGAATTTGCAAAAATTTGACGCGAAAAGCAAAATAACAATTCCAGCATTATTCTTTTCACAAGCAGTAGTGACCTAAAATTTTGTTAGACTGTAATTAATAATTAGAATTACCTGTATTTGTTGCGGATGTGTGTGTGTGTGTGTGTGTGTGTGTGTATGTGTATGTGTGTGTGTGTGTGTGTATGAGTGAGTGTGTGTGTGAACAATGTTTATATCAGACTGTAACCGTCCACTGCTGTACAAAGGCCAGACCTAAGGGTCTCCACAATGACCGATCGTGCTCATCCATCGATTTCCACTATTAGTATACTGAGTTTACAATTACATGAGTTTATAATTAGTTGCTCACTTAGACTTATTTACTTTTATATACTTATTAGACCATACTTTAACTGCTTAAACACTAAGCTGTTTGACACTAAGCGATAACTACAAAGTCACTCTAGCTTCAAAATTGTAAACTAATCGTACAGCGTAAAAATGTATAAAGACGACAAATTAATGATTGTAAGTATGTGTAAACTAAAAGAAACAAACGATTACCTACCTGTCTCTGAAAGCAACGATTGCGATCGCCGCAAGTATTTTTTATTTACACGATGTCGCATTATTAGCGAATCAAACGATTTTTAACGGTAGCTAAAAGACGTTCCCGATTCAATAAGTGTCGGGTGTCATTAATAAATTTAGTAACACAATATTAATATTATTTCGCTCCGCTGAGAACTTTTTGTGCCGAGTAATTAAATAAATTAATCGATGTTTTAAGACATCGATAACTATAGTGAGTCATCAATGTTATACAAGGTTCTATTTTAGTATTGTCGCTATCAGGACTTCGTTATCTATGACGTCATCATACATTAACGTCACGAAGAAAGATGACCGGAACTATCGGAAAACATGAATAATCAATAGGTGAACTGAGGACACTTTATACTGGGGAAACAAACTTAGTCTTTGATGTTCCTGCCTTTGTTCAGAGATTGTAGGTGGAGAAATTTTATGGAGTGTTAAGCTACTTTGATTCTCAGCTTTAACACCTCTATATCTATAGACTCTGCACCCTTTCAAAGACGAAATGGCGGTCTCATGCACTGCTTAAGATCAAGGATGCAATGTTTGAAATCAAAACTTTATGCATGCCTACAGATGACATGCCCACTGCAAAATAATTTCACACAACTCTACTCAGTGGAAATACCCCCTAGAGACAAATGGCTAAACAATCAAATGTCTTTTAAAGAGGGGAGTCACATCTTGTATACGGATGGATCGAAGAAAGGAAAAGATGTGGGATGTGGTGTCTACGGACAGAGACCAAAACGCAATGTCAGCGTCAGCATGGGTACAGAGGCCTCAATCTTTCAAGCGGAAGTCTTCGCCATAAATAAATGCGCCGAGATAAACCTTGACAAGAACCTAAGACACCATCATATTTACATCAACTCGGACAGTCAAGTTGCCCTGTTTGCACTAGAATCCCTAGAGACCAACTCGAGGCTAGTGCAAACCTGCAAAAATAACCTAAATGCCCTGGCTAATTCCAATAAAGTTATACTTGGATGGGTACCAGGACACTCCGATATTGACGGAAACGAACGAGCAGAGAAACTCGCGAATAAGGGCGCGGACACGCCCCAAGTCGGCCCAGAACCCTTTTGTGGGATCACAAAACGAAAGGCATACGTTCTGCTCAACGACTTATATAGATCTAAGGGAATCGAGGAATGGAGGCTCGTAAAAGGAAAAACCACTCGAAAACCTTAATTAAGGGATTCAAGCAAAAGTTGTCGAAAGAGATACTACAGCTCAAAAGACCAAAAACCTGCGCAATAACAAGAATCCTGACAGGTCACTGCAAACTAAACAAACACCTGTTTCAAATGGGTATGAAACAGGACGCAGTATGCAGATTCTGCCAAGAGGCAGAGGAGACTGCAATGCACATCCTCTGCTTCTGTGGACCACTCATGAGGAAAAGAAGTATCCACCTAGGGCAACATGTCGTGCCCCCGGAAGAGATACAACATTTCACTGCCCAAAGAATTTGGCAATTCCTAGACTCAACGGGCCTCAGTAGTGAATTCTAATAAAGGGCTGCCACAATAGATCAAATCTGGTCGAAGCGGCATACAGAAGGCCCACAAATCAACAATAATAATAATACTTTGATTCTTCAAATGCCTCGCAATAGGCTAGGTTATTCCCATCCGACTTGCCTAATTTAAATAGTTGAAAAATGTTATGCTTCGAACGGGATTCAACAGCTCAGCTCAGGGCTAACACGAGCGCCTTAACCAACTAGCTTATCGAAGCTATAGACTCAAGTATCTAATTTTTCAACCAGTTGCTTTATTTTAAAAAGGGGCCTAAGAGAGGACTTGAGCAATAGCATCTTTTTCTACCGTTCTTAAAAAAAGCCAGCTATACCTGCTGCTTCTATCCTTGAGTATATTTGACATCGTCGCCGCTGTTGTCTATGCTTCTCTCATTATAATACTGGTACCAAGATTACTAGCAGTCGAACCAGAGTATTATGTCAGCATTTAGCTACATAACTGGCTCGTGATCGCGGGCCCATTGAAGGCACTAATTAATTGAGAACACCATCGCGCATGTTGTCTGATTTACGACGGGCCAAATGTTTCCCGAGTTCGCCCGGCTCCTTTCATTAATTTAATTTAATTGTCTGCCCCAGCCGAGTCATATCGTTCGGGATGTTGCAACCAGAGACCTGTGTGATTTATTGATATTTGGTGTGGTGAAGCTAAATATTTATTTGATTAAACGAATGCATCCTTGTGCGGCTTGTAACCTATCATCATAATATCAGCCGAATAACGTGCACTGCTGGATGCAGACCTCTCCCAAGTATCTCCACCTTCACCAGTCCTCAGAAGATCGTAGGACCGCCTTGTGGTACCTATAACGCAAATATTATGTTTTTGTTTAGGCTAATAATGGATTAATTAAATAGTCAATTGTGTTATTTGTTTTAACTGAAATAAAATAAGTTTATTATAACCACAAAAACTGAACAGAATTCCCCGCGCAGAAGTGGCCGCTATTTTGTTTTGAGTAGTATATAATATATTCGTTTTAGATTGCGACAACCTCAACTTTCTTTAGTCCTAACCTGACATCGCCGTGTTTACATTGTTGTAGGTAGACCATAAATTACTGTACTATCGGAAAACGATGTGTTATGCCCAGTTTAGCCTACATAAATACAAAATACTGTTACATAATGCATTGACGGCTGCATTTTATTGTAGAATTTGGAGAATAAATATTTTCTTTATATCAGGAGGGCATTGTTGGGCGACAGTTAGCGGTGACCACACGCGCGCCGCGCGTCACTTTATGGCCCTTCACTGGTTGACTTACACTCTACGACTTCCATACGATTCCATTGTTAGGTATTTGTAATATTTAGGCTTCATTTCACCTTGCTCTGTTTGCTACAGCTAATTAACGGTTTATTACATCTGCCAATCAGTTGACACGGGCATTAACTTACACAGACATTTGGCCCTACAAAAAATCATATCTCATATACTCAATAAAACATAAACATTATGTATTGTGATAGTCGCTGAGATAAGACATTTAAATAATAATAATGTTATTAAATTTGAACAGGTAAGTACAGACATAAAAGAAGCAGTCCTGATCCTGACTGATTCATCGATGTAGAGCCGAAAATGCGGAATCTAGTTATTTTTACAGTATGATAATTTTTTAACGTAGATGAAGGTATTTTTCGAAACTTATCCTTAATTATATTGGGGTTGCAAGTGTGTGTAATATTTTTTTTTGAAGTAAGAGATTTGATAATGTAGTCTTCATTAAGAAGTTAAGGCAAGTGGTTTCATCATTTTTTAATTGCCTAAGAGGGTTAAATTGGGGTTTACTAATTTTTAGTATGGGAAAAATATTATTTTAAATTAAGAAACTCTTTATTAAAAACCAAGAAAAGCAGTCACACCATTTTAGGGTTCCGTACTGAAATTGTACCAACAGAACCCTTACTAAGCCTCCAATGGCTGGATATCTATCTGCCTGTCCCTGCATCTGTGTGTCTATCACAGGGCTCCAACTCTTGATCGGTGTGAGGTAGACGCTTCCAATTTTTACAAAAAGTGTACTTCAGGCTACAGGCTATAAATAACAAATAAGTAATAAAAATAAAATAAAATAAAGTAAGTAAGAAATGAAAATCCTCATAGAAGAAACGTGTTCTTTACGCGTAATCGTCATCATAATCTCTTTTGAACCAGGTATACCTACACTTGAAATGTTAAAAAGTATGTAGATACTTTCCCACATAGTCGATATACATCAACATAATTATACTAAAAGTAAAATGAAGTAACAGACTAAAAGGTATGAAGAACTTACTTATATTACAACCGACAGAATTCGAATGAATGTAGAGCCTAATTGGAGTATATAAAGTGGTATAAACATGTAGTCCGGAAACGCATAGTTTTTGACATATTAATCATTTTTATAAATTTAAAAAATCTTAAAATCTTATGATTTAATGATGTGATGTAGCCGCGTATTTAATATTTTTATAGACAAAAACAGTATCTGCATGCTTTTCGGCCAGTTTGTATTAATTGGTATCCATAAATTTTTTTTATTGAGGGTAATTCCTGTCGCATAGTACTCGTATCTCTCAGCTTTAAGTCACATTTTCATAACACGCAAATTTATAAAAACATTGAAGTTCAAAAAAAATGTTTTTTTTTTAGAATCAGAATCAGAAAAAAATTATTGCCACAAACTTACAATGAATAAAGTATACAAAAAAATAAATAAACTTAAGATCTATTAATTAAAATTAAAACTAATAACAGTTGTGAGGCAATGGGTCTCAGTCTCAGCATATGCTGGGCATAAACCACAGCGCTGGTTTTCAGACCGAGCCCTAGGGTACTGTCGGTCGCAAACTTAAAATATATGCTACAAAACTGTGCTTATTCTAAGTGTCACTTAAACAATATAATAGGTAAGAAACGGGAATGAATTGACTACGTAAATAGCAATTATTATTTTTCTAAACCCAGTAAAGCGCCATTTTAGTATGTGTGTATATCTGCGTGTGTATATGACTGTGTGCATATTTATTTTATTTGAGAGTGGGAGAGAGTGTTGCTTTGAGTGAGATCAAATTTTGCTCTGCATGTCCAGTAAATGTTTTTGAACCAACCTCTTGTACTTTACCAGTGGCATGGGTTCTCGGAGGGGTGGGGGCAGATCATTCCAAATCTTTGTGGCAGCAAATTTGAAACTCCCTCTGAAGAGCGCAGTCTTGTGCTGGGGTATCGCTAATTTGGTGCATCTTCCTAATGCATTTAAGTGAGTGTCCTTGACCCATTTTAGTTTTTCTAATAGGTACCGGGGCTTCTCAAATTCAATTATTTTCCGTACGGCGCAGGCCAGGTGCAGTCTTCTCCTATTATCCATGTTTAAAACTGACTTCTCATTTAAAAAGCGCTCGTCTGGGAATCTCGTAGCAAAAACGAACGCAAGCATTTTGTACCCGTTTTATGCTTTTTTTGGTTTCCGCTAAGATTCTTGGTCCATAAACTATATCGGCGTAGTTAAATTGTGAAGGGATCAGAGATTCTACGAGGATTTCCCTAACCTTTACCGAGAGATATTTTTAACTGAGCGTTACCAAAATGTACTTTAATAAGGCACTAAATTCGATGGTTAAAATCTGTTGGGTTATTCATTTCCACTGATGCTGCTAAGTACCTATGCTTTTTGAAAAAAAAGAAACCCACTCCGAAGTCTATGGAAATTTATCTCCTAAAGGAAAATCAACACAAACCAAACTTTGTTAATGAATTACCTAGTAGTTTCTGACGAAGTCGCGAGCATAAGCTAGTTTTCCTATAGATAACAAAATGTTATCAATGTTATACCTCTAATGACAATAATACCTTTTACTAGACAGATCCACACCGCAGATTTCGTCCATTCACAAAAAATATATCCACCAATATTAAGTAATGGTACAAAATATTATCGTCGTCGTCAAATGCCCCTCTAATTCAACTGCATTCAAACAAGTTGAGATTTAAATATTTTATGAGATCTTCTGATAATGCTTCTGAAAAGTGAGAGTATAGGTTTTGTGAAATCAAATCGAAAGACCATAGTTTCATTTAAGCTGACTTCAAATATTTATTAAATAAGTACGGGCAATCTGAACTTTGCAGAAATATGCTGCTAAATGTTATTAAAAAAATTTAGAAAGAATGTCGTATCTTGTAAAGCGGACTCGGAAATGATCGACCACCGGTAATGACGCTGTACCTACAGCGAGTCATTGTTCTCTCTTTTGAATCTGTTGTGATAAGAGCTACTTCAAGTCAGACTTGTACTACCAAATGTATAAATCCGGCCGCATCATTTATTTCTTTTTGTTCACGCCTGACGCGTGTACTTAGTGAAAATATTTCATAGTCACCCTTTGAACAACAACGACTGTTGAAACATGTATTCTATTCACACATACGACGTTATTCGTTTCAGCTGTGGTGGCAATTGTTATTTCGATATATTGAAACTTGAAACCTGCATTGTTTTGGTCAAATCTGTTTCGTGGCGGCCGAGCCCAAAGGTGAACTAGGCCAATAGCTTACTAAAATGGAATCACCATTATCGCACTACCTATAGGAAAATGACGTAAGCTAAAGCCTAGTAAATTGCTTCGGCCACCGGCATTACTTTATCTAACAGTGGGATACCTCTTAAGGACATTTTAAATGATCTATAGATTAATTTTCCGTTATTGTGCTGGATAGTTCCTTTAGACGTTCAATGTGATTCACCAATCCTTCAATGTTCTGAATAAAGAAAAGTATTAAAATCAAAATGGTTGGCAGCATATTGCGCGATTGACTGAGAAATTAAGTAAGTAGTTGCAGAGAAAAGTAAGTAAGTATGTAGTAATAATTTGAGCATATTTGTATGGTTAGTTACGAAGTACCTACTTATTGCGGGCAAACGGCCTTCCAGATTGACGATCGAAATGAAAACGTTCTTGAGATAAATTGTATGGAGGAGATCTAAGATCGAACTAGTCGGCGTGATAAGTTAGAGGCCTACCTCGAGCAGTGTACTGCTTTAGACTGGCGCCAGATGATGATCAGGTATTGTTATTGAACGTGTAAAAGGCTCATTGAGCAGTTCTCTACGTCATCGTCATGTCAAGTCGTGGAAAGGTTACTCGAGTGGCAAATGGGGTTACAATTAATCAGGGCGCTGTAATTTAGCAGTTGAGTATGATTGTTGTTATTGGGGCATTCTCGGCGATCGGTGCGGTCACGACGCGGCGCGGGAGTCGGGTCGGTAGGGTTGCCAAACACCATCAGTCAAGTCAGTATATTTTTTTAACTTAGTGATATTTTTAACACAAACAGTTGCTTATTTCTATACATAGTCGTGCTATAAGTTATGTTACAAGTATTTTAAGAAAAAACAATCAACGAAATGTTTTTGAATTAATTATGTATGTGGTTTTTAAAAGCTTATTACCTGTCAGGTGATATTAACTTTTTTTTTTATTTACCGAGTGGGAAAAGGGCAGACGAGCCACCTGATGGAAAGTAGTCATCGTCGCCCATGGATATGTGCAACACCGGAGGAATTGTCCATATTTTGCCAACCTTTGAGAGCCCTGTTAACTCGCTTCTTGAAGAATCCCATCTTATAGCGCTCTGGAAATACCTCAGGGGGAAGGTTATTCCACAACTTGCAAGTGCGTGGTAAAAATGAGCGTGATGCCCGTTTATTTTTTGGATGCCAAGCATCCAGATAGTAGGGATGTACTTTGTTTCTGAGGCGGGAGGTGCGATGATAGAAACGTGACGGTGGCACCAACTCAAAAAGTTCTTCAGAACATTACCCATTGTACAAACGGTAGAACAAACACAGAGAGCCAACATCTCTCCGGAAGCTAAGTGGTTCTAGGCCGTCTGTCAGTTCGGGATCATCGACAATACGAACTGCCCTACGTTGGATGGAGTCCAAGGGGAGAAGTTGATATTGGGGCGCTCCGGCCCAGAGATGAGAGCAGTACTCCATATGGGGTCGAACCTGAGCTTTGTAGAGTAAAAACCGGTGACTCGGTGTGAAGTACTGTCTCGCTCTGTTGAGCACCCCGAGCTTTTTAGAAGCCAGTTTGGCTTTGTTCTCCAGGTGGCCTCGAAATTGGACTTCATTCGTAATGTCGACACCGAGTATCCCGATACTTTGGGAGATGGTAAGAGGAATGCTCTGAAACTTTGGCGCTAAAACGAAGGGCTTTTTCTTTGCGGAGAACGCGCAGACTTGTGTCTTGCTGGGGTTAAACTGGACGAGGTTGCGTTTGCCCCAATTTGAGACTTCCGCTAGGGTGTTCTCAATTTTAGACACAAGTTTCACTCTGCAATCTTCCAGCTGCTCGGGGGACATGTTATCACGGCCTGTGTAGTGACTATGACACGTGCTGTCATCCGCATAGCAGTGAATATCTCAGGTCTGTAATATGTCATTGATATGCAGGATGAACAGGGTGGGTGACAAGATACATCCTTGGGGAAAAGCCAGCATTAACGGATAAGGAGTCCGAGCATACCCCATCGACAACGACTTGTATGCTCCGCCCGGAAAGAAAGCTAGCGATCCACGTGCATAACCTCTTAGGTAGCCTGTATGATGGGAGCTTCGACAGAAGAGCCTTATGCCAGACCCGATCAAAGGCCTTTAAGATGTCCAAACCAACTGCTAGTGCCTCCCCCTTGTTCTCGATGGCAGCAACCCAGTGATGAGTGAGACACGCATGAAGATCACCAGCGCCGCGACCGTGACGAAAGCCATACTGTCGGTCGCTAATAAGCTGGTGCTCTTCAAGGTAATCTAAGAGCTGGTTATTTACCCCACGCTCCATCACTTTGGAGAGCAAGGATGTGATCGCAATAGGCCGATAGTTAGACGGGTCTGTGCGGTCACCCTTTTTCGGGACAGGGTGAACATTGGCTACTTTCCACGAAGTCGGGACTTTCCCCGAGTAGTAGGAGAGAGAGAATATGCGCGTTAGAACCGGAGTCAACTCTGGAGAGCACGTCTTAAGCACAATGGCCGGGATGCCGTCTGGCCCACTGGACTTGTTGACATCGAGGGCAAATAAAGCACGCCTTACCACGCTTTGCGTGATTCGAACTTCTAGCATGACGTGCCCACAACACGGGATAGTAGGTGGTGTGCTACCCCCGTCGTCAAGAGATGAATTCGACGCAAATGTAGAGCATAGCAGATCTGCTTTCTCCTTTGCGGAATGGGCCAGTGAGTCATCAGGTTTGTGCAAAGTGGGCAAAGAGGCTCGACAGAAATTCCCTTGAACCGCTTTGGCGAGAGACCAAGCAGCGTTAAAACGCTTCTTCAATTCAGAGATGTTTGGATCGTTGAAACGCTGCGCAGCAGCCCAGGACCGGTACGCTTCACACTTAACGTTACGAGCTTCCGTGCAAGACCTGTCGAACCAGGGCTGAGAACAACCACCGACACGGACCACCGAGCTTGGAATAAAACATTCCATACCCGACAGTATCGTATCAGTTACGGATGTCGCACAGTCGTCAAGATCGTCCGAAGAGAAGCAGAGCTGCTTCCATGAATAGGAACTCACGCAATAAATCCCAGTCTGCTAACTCCCAGTTTTCCTTGCAACAATCCTTAAAAAACACATTAAAATCACGCATTTATCAAGAGACTTCAAAATTAGAAAATTCTTATATCTGATTTTCGATCTATAATTTAAGTGGATCTGAGAGATACGGTATCCACAGTTCATGTTTAACGTGATCTATTTCACGGTTATTTCATGAAAAATGTATCATATTTATTAGACTAGAAGGTGCCCGAACTTCTTACGTGGAGAAGAAAAAGTCAAAACCCCCTCTTTTTTATATAGAGTCAGGTAAAAAGTATTTTATAAGCATCTATGGATACGAAGCTAGACGTGTACCGAAAATAGTTGAAATCCGTAAAGCCGTTTTGGCGTGATGAGGCCACGACGACATATACAAACACACAAAAAATATATTTTTTTATTCGTAACTTTCAAACAGTCCGTTACAAAATTTTTTTTGATGGATAGATGTACAGACATTTCATTATTACAACTTTATATTAGTATACAGAAGCCTTTATCTTCAAGTATACTTAATATTTTTGCTTTGTCGCTCGACCAAAAGTGAGTTGGACTAGCGCACGAAAGGTTCCGTACGACTTACTCCCTTGATTTTTAAGCTTTATCATTTGTTGTTATTGCGGCCTGGGTAATACATATACTGTGAAAATTCTATCTACCTTTTAAGGTTTTTGAGTTAGAGCCTATAGTTGATATACGACAGACTAATAAATGGACAGAGAGACAGACGGCGGCTCATCCACCATACGGAACCCTAAAAATATCTGATTAAATTGATCCCCAAATATCATAATAATAATAAAACTACTAATAAAGCTGAAATGAGTTCAATAAACTTTATCGGCTAAAATGCATTCCTAATGATGCTTGTACATACGTCATTACGTAATTTATGAATGAGCAGCCACAATCTTATACGATACAAATCCAATATACAAGTATATTTTCAATTTTCTATTTTAATTAACACGGCAAATTTAAAAGCTTGTAAAAGTCTATCCCTGGTAGATCGTGCGCTACTAATACGGGTCGTTTGCGCGCGCGCCGACCGCCATTACCCAATAAAATTAATTTCACTTAATGCTCATCGATTATTGAATGTAATAATTGTGTGCTTTGGCGTTTCGGAGGTTCGTGATAGATCGCCGCTGCGGACCCCCCGGCGGTGGCTATCAACGACCTACTGATTAAACTCCGTGGCCATTTTGCAACTGAAAACTTACTTTATTTTCTAGAGTAAGATGAGCCGTCTGAAACTTTCTGTTTAGTACAAGCATTTATTTAACTTTGTATGTATGTTTACAAATCTTACAAATAAAAAATAAACCTGTTCCCGGGGACTGATTCAGCTGAAATTAGCTATACCTACGTAACTTTGATGACAATACAATATGGCTCCATGCATCTGATCTGATGATGTAATCGGAAGATGATCAAAATAATTATATAATAAAATAACGCAATCCTACCGCGTTTGGGCTCTTTAGAATCGTCTCAGTAAGTTGTTGAGTCGGAAATAAAAGTCACAAAAATGTTTCTTTTTTTATACGGCGACTCTACAACAAATAGTGTACATTTTAGAATGTCGTAACTTTTATAAGGAGCGACCACACTGTTAGAATATGTGCTGGCGATCAATCCTTATTCTGAATTTGAGTGGTGGTCGAACATTAATCCGAAGATGATGTAGCTCACGGGATCGATATCTGATTAGAATTTTTACTTATACTGAAAAATGTAATGCAACCGAATTTAATCTACTGTAAGTACATTTATTTATTTCTATGAAAGCAGCGGCATGCGACTTTACACCCGGCAGATCTCGTAGTATGTTGAATAAAAAATACGCATATTCAAATGAAGATCGAATATCAACTTCAAATATCGCTATTGACGACCCTGGCATTCTAATAAACATTGACAGTCAAGAGTAATGAGCGAACAGCCAAGGCGCAGGTACACAGTCGATGCCAGGAGGCACTGGTAGCGTAGCATCGCTGTAATAGCTGCCCATGTAACCCATCCATAACGAATTTCTTATTCATCGATATTAATATGGCGACATGACAACCGCACGGTACAAATGAGCGCGCTGGCTCAAGGCAGATTTTATTTATGTGAACATCTACTGATTCGCAATTAGTAGTGATGCGAGTACAATAACACTGTTTTGTCATCAACAGCTTTGTTATGGTTGTTTGATATGTATCTTACTTTCATTTAACTTTAGTAAGCGACACGAGACCACTATGTATTTTTTTAAAAGATGCTATGACATATTGATGTTATGTTCCTTATGGCTGCGAAGTATGACGTTTCAGGTGCGGCTAGGACAAGAGGTCGTTAATGGAATTTCATACAAATCATGCAGGCCTAGGCCAAAGTCCTCTTTTTTAATTTCCACTCCACATAAATTTGTAGCACAGGCATCATGACATTCTGCCACTATGCGTATTAAAAAATAAAACGTTGGTTCTTTTGTTGTTTATTTCATTGCATGTTTGAAAAAAGCACCATACATACCTCGGCCGGAAATATGGGGTTCTCCGCCTCAGACCTATCCTCTATATGTCTTCAGACCCCTTTCGTCCCGGCCTCTGTAGTAATGTACTATTAATATTGATCCAATAAAATCGAATGCGAAACGTTCATTGCTTGTCAAAGGCTTCCGTCAAGCCAAGGGTCTCTACAATTACCGGCCGCGCCCTGCCGTCATCTAATGGTTTCTTGCTGTCTTGACATGTTGTTATTGTCATTCCTGGAAAGGCATGTATGTAGATGATACTAAATAGTACCCATTCCATTCTACAGAATCTTAAAGTCGTTCGAAAATCTTGTGTACTGTTGTTTATGCCAAGTTACATCAAAGAGCAGTATATTTATTTCTTAAATAACCAATTAGATACCTTTAGTCAACTCCAAATTAGAATTAATCGATTGACTCTTGTAAGTCTGCAGCTTTGATAAGTACCTTCGACATGACAAATGTATTGTTTATAAGCTTTAACATAATTTTGCAATATCTGAATCATCTTCATCTGATTCATTATCGCATGCGCGATTTGAAAAATTACGAGCTGGTTTTAAAGCGACACCGCACGTTCTCAATATAATGTCTTGTGAAATTATCCATGTCAAAACATTTCTCCAAATTACGATCACAACTGAACTCAAGGCGAGATTAAAGTCGAGCGCACATATTATACAAACGATATGTACCTACATTTAGTAGCATGATAAATGATGATACTTAAATAATATTATAACACTATCTGTAAAAGATATGACTTAGTGATAATGTTGCGTCGTTTTGTCATGGAAATGGTTTACACGTTACGTGAAGTACGGGGTGATTACCACAATCTTGTAGCTCATTTGTCATTGCAGGCTGCCCAGAACCAATGCAACTATGAAAGGAATTTCAAAAAAGATAAAAAGAACTTATCTCATGCAGTGCTGTATATATAAGCCAGTAAAAGTATAACGGATTAATACATGCCTAAAATCCGTTTAATTGACTTTGCTTGTAAATTAAACATTCAATGGTCTGACCCTTGCTTCGGTCTCATAACGTACGCACGAGACATCAACCTCATTAGGGCTGTAAAACGCGTTTACCTTAAGCTCATGTTTTTGGTAAATATAACATAAATCTCGATAAGTAGCTTTGGAATTAATTTTATTAAAATTTGTCACTTGTGATGCTCAGTGTTCTTACTGTGATATGTATAGTAAGTTCGGTAAATGTCAATGAAATGATCTTTATTCAACGGATCACCAGTTTTCTAATTAAATTTAGTGGCTTTTAAATTGGTTGGGAAATGAAACTTTCATCAGGTATAATGAGGCGGCTCGCGGCTGCCTTATCGTTGGCAAGCAGCGCGGCGCGCGCGCCGGTCTGTGGTTTAACTAGCCATGAGAAGACACCATCTACAATATGCTGGGCTGGGACTGCTGCATATTTGTTGACGTTTTTGTCATCAGTGGTTCCACTCCCTTTTCACGTTGATTCTTACGTACTTTCTTACAACGTTCAACGTTCTTACAACTCTTTCGATTCTTCCTAAAGCTTCCCTCTTAACTTTAGTGCTCTTTCCTGTGACTAAAAAATTAAGAAGAATAAACATGGATACTTTTAATTAAGTCTGACTCTAAGTACGGAAAACGTGTAGACATAATTATTTTATACAGGTGGCATAATTATGTTAGTAGTGACTTAAAAAGAGATAATTAGGCAATTACGGGATCTCACATACTTATAATAAATACCGTGTAAAATTGGAAGCAAAAATCGGATTATGCACCCTTATTATAAAACGTAAAAACCATTTTTATTATGATCAACCAACGTGTTCACTGTTCACCTTGTAATGCGTCGTTTTTAGGGTTCCGTAGCCAAAATGGAACCCTTATAGTTTCTTTATGTCCAAGCGTCCATTCGTCCGTTTGTGTGTCTATATTGATGAAATTTGGAGTATATTTCATCTAACGAAAGTTAAAAAACACTTTAAGGTTTCTAATCTTTTTTTAGATTAAGATTAAGCGCACATTTTTGGAAATCATCGCTCCGAAAGTTGCACAAATTGTCCTTTTATTTAATTTTTTAAACCGTAAAACAAAATTTATTGTTTAATTACTTATTAACGAAAATTATTTTCAACATGAATCTTTACAAGTTTGTGAGTTATTGCCGAAAAACTGTGCTCTTCAACAAAAGGACGTGTACAATGAAAATACGCTTCTTTTTTGCTGGTGCAGTTTTTTACATATATTTTTTTTCATCCGTAGTGCAATTTTTTTCATCTGTAGTGCAATTTTCTTTTAGTAACGGCTGCGGAACCTTACACTAAGCTGGGTCCGACGTGCTCTTGGCCGGTTTTTTGTTGCTTATAAATAGTTTCAAGAGGTAGAATAAAATTATACTCACAGGTTTCAAGAACGCCAACGCCGTACCCAGCAGTAATAAATAGTAACTAAAGTACGTTTAAAAACTAATTACGAATACGAGGCAAGTCCTGCATAGTAGCCGCCATCGACCAATATGCTCTTAATGTGCCACAGATCTCGCTTACACCCGCTAAGACCCTGCACTACGCTAGTAATGAGACTGATAACTTTCCCCAGATGAATATCTAAATATTTAAAATACGATAAAACATACTTTTAACGACTACCCTAAAAGTATTTTATTAGTTCGGAAAGTTCGGAGTCGTCCCCACCTGATACAGATTACAAAAATTACACATACATTTTCTTTTATGGCCTTTAAACATTTTTATTCCAGATTTAAATTAATTGAGCGCAAACAAGATGCAGTTTATGATTCAAAAGTATGGCGGCTTATTAATCTTAAATTATGGAAGCTAATGGAGCTGGAATGGTACTTTCGGCATAATTTAAGATACGTGTACCACTTGACGCTATTTTTCATCAATTTTATTATAATTACAAGGTCGTAAATATTCGATAATAATAACCAAAAGTTTACTGGAGCCAAATAGTTTCAATCCAGGTATGATTAAAACTATTTCGATCAATCTGGCAATGTTTGTCTGTGAACAATGTTTGAAGCTAAAATAGTAATTTTATCGTTTCTCTTAGTTTTAAATATGATCAGATACAGTCTCGTCTCGGGTTTTAAATAGGTCGGTGTGAAATCACCGTTTGAGTTCATTATTAGTTCAATATGATCTGATAAGTAATTCCTCGCCCGCAGAGCGAGACACGCGTTCGGAGTCTTTCCGAAGCCGTTAACAGCATCCCTAATGCGCTTATTAGACCGCCCGTCTCATTTTATTTACCCAAAACTAAAATAATTACACATGTAATGTCCGATATTAATGCGCTCCGTGATATATTTATAGCTTTAATGTACGTTCGTGTGCGCGACGATAATATTAAAATATATTTTTTTGATAAATATTCATGAGTGATAGAGGCATTGCGATACATTACAAGGGCCATAAGTCAACGAAACGCCGCGCGGCGGTGCCCTGGCGCCGGGTCGCTGGTCGCTGGTCGCGTCACCGCCTCAGCCGGGCGCAAGCGCGACCTGCCTCCGCCAGGGTTACCAACGAGATAACAAAACAATGCCTGCACGTTTAACTAATAACCTGTACTTGTGCTTACTCTTGGCCGTGACCATCAGTCGGCTGTCACAGACGCGAGCGGTACACGGTTAAGGCGTTGCCGATATAGCTTCCGCACGAAATTACACGGTCGCTGCAGAGTACGGACAATGCCTAAAATAAACATGTTCGAACAGTAATGTAACAAGAATATATTAAAATTTGCTTAAGTTTGTGTTAGCAGTTATTCCGGCAAAGATAACTTTTATTTGGAATAAGGAATGGGTTGAATGAAGATAAATTGTAAGCAACGGTAACCCTAGTCGTGTAACACATCATTTATGGCCATCCGACTTTGTCTAGCGACATGTCCGCGCAGTGAGACTTCATATTTTTATGGCGCTATCACGTAGCATTTTACAATTCTACCTGTCTACACATAATTTAACTGTCGGTACTATAAAAGTATTACTTAGTTTGATTGTGGCTATTAACTTTCAGTTATGGGATGAATTCGTCCTTGCATTGTTTGACTTTTTCTTATCTAGATAATTTACGTTTCTTCGTCCATTAGACCAATGAAAAACTTAGCAACATGCACAAAACGGCTAGGGTATGTATATAGTGAGTATACGCTAAGTTTTTCAGTGATTATTTATTTGATAATCACTATTTTAGGTGTTGAAATAAAGACGATATAAAATACAATAAATGGTCTCAAAAGTAGATGTATCGTATTAAATTTGTTTTAATTTAATACAGTTTCCGATTATTAAATGCAGCTTCAGGTGCTGTCTTATTTATGTATTCATTAACTGACAAAAGTATAATGCACATCCTAAACCGGTGGTTCTTAACATATAATTCACTAAAAAACTTCTTTGTAAGAGAATATTTTCCATTCCCCTCCCCTTCATCCCCTAAGGCCCTTAGGCCATTCAATGCCCTTCAATAAAGTAATAGGTACACACTTAAATATATTCTGTCAAGAATCTATGTAAAAATCAATGTCAAATGAACAAAAAACTTGAATGAAAAATTAAGAAAAAATCAAATGAACTCATGTAAGAAAATAGTGGCTACTATACATTTTACAAATGAAGATCAACTAACATGAGCACGCGCGGCGCACGCGCCGAGGCGCCGTCCCACGCCGCCATTTGTAACGCCGCCTCGCTCTGCTACCGGTGTCATGAGAAAAATCATTTCCCTTCGTTTATGGTCATCTCTACTCTACAAGTGTTTCAGATACTGAGTCCAAAGGCAATATATTATAGGAGTAATATGAAATCTGCAGGACTATTTCGGTAAAAATGGCTCGTGGAGGTTTAACTATTAGCAAAAGGCGGTTGAAACACTCGAATACACTTTCTTATTTTTTTTTTAAACAAATTACAAACTTTCATATGCTACTAAAAATATATGTTCGATCTATACACGATCTTCACTCACATTATCACAACACAACAAAACGAAGGAACTCCTTCCTTCCTTCGAGACCATGGACGTAACGCGACGTCCGAAACGTCGAAGAATTACCAACGTAAGGTAATTCTATAAATCATATTTATACGCGATTAAGCCCCGTTTTGTTATGTCGTGATAATGAAATATATGTTGTTTCTAAAAAAAAACTACTGGACCGATTCAGTAGTTTCGGAGCGAATTAGCTGTGCCAAACGGACCGACAGACATTCTGTAAGAGTTCCGTTTTTTCTTTTGAGGAACAGAACCCTAAAAACTACCTCGTTTGTATAATATTGCATTAGGTTTTATACTACTAAAGTACTCGTACACAGTACCCAATGTCATTACGTTGTTCACTATATAGGTAGCTGGCTTTCTGGGATAGGTTATTCGGGATGTATTCTTGATGATAGTATCCTCATATCAATACTTGTCCTTAAACTATTTGTACGAGTACTATGTAAAAACAACTTGGTGCCGCTGGAATCATAAATACAAGAAAAATCTTAATAATATTATGTAGCATGATGCAGCAAAAAGTAAACAACACCATTTCTTGAAGTAATCATAGGCATATTTCCAATCCAACGGGATAGACAATCTAAAATCGAAATTTAATAGCGAATGAAAATTGTGATGTCCGTATCCGAAATATTCTGACCGCGAGTGCAGTTACGAGAAGCTCTTCTCTTCTACTTCTACTGTTATAAAGTTGTAAAAATGAAATGTCTGTACATTGCAGATATTAAAAAAAAATACTATTGCAACTGCCTTTTTGGAGGTCACTGAAGCGAAAATATTTTTTTGGATTTGTAGTATGTTTTTATTCATCGTTGTGGGTTCATCACGCCAAATCACCTAAACGGGTAGCTGAGAATCCACAGAGGGTTCAGGATGCTTTTTACCCAGCTACGTTGACGAAAAACGAGGGCTTATGACTTTTTCTCCTCCGCGAACGAAGTTGCGGGTTCATCTAAGTTCTTAAATATTCTTGTGGAATATCACATTTTATTTCTAGCTTTATCTTCAGCATCATAATGGCGTTTTTATTTGTAACACCATAAACTATAACTTCGTTTCGGATTTCATTGGATTTTAATGATCTTAATAAAATTGTAATGTATTCAAACATATAGAGCATGTAATGTTAAACTTATGACCTGATGAAATTCTGTGATTTTAAATACTCGGATACTTAATTTTAAAATGAATTGCCTAACCTCGATACCCGCCGGTTTCTTTAAAATTATGAAGTTTGTGCCGACGATTTTAATTTATTTTATTTGAACTGCTGGCAGTTTAATTTGCGACCAAAAATGTAATTACATTTATTACTTAAATTATTACAAATCGACAATCAGCAACTCAATGCAAGCAAATAAAATCACCGAAGTGGAGTAGTTGTTTATTCTACAGTTTTTATTCTTTCTTTTTGGCTCGCTTTATTATATTTTGAAACATGAGTGAGAACTATTGTTAGTTTTATATGTCTGAGATGTTAATGATGACAGATAAATTTCATATCGTTTGCAACTGCTGAAAATAGCGTCCCGAAAACTGTTGTGTCGCCAAAGCGTTAACGATTACATATTGACGGATATTTTAGTTTCATAACTTGTATTTAAGCACAATTTCATGTTGAGCCACAAACATGTTTTTGTCTCTAAAATTAACTGTATATATTTATTTTAAAACAAGGTCCCTAACCTCGTCTCTCTCTCTGCTTTTGTACGGTATAAACTACTAGACCAATTTTGATGCAGTTTTCACTTGCGTAAGTTGGATATTGATAATAGTATCAATATATATTTTAAATGTCTCCCTTGTATTTATAATTATAATAATCCGTGCAAACGTCGCTTCTCATACATTTTTGAACAACCTGTCTTGACTCTTGGTTTAGAAAATAATGTCAAACTGTGCAACAACTACGTCTTAAATTCAGAGTCTTGGGCTGGACATATTAATGAGTCATTCAGTTAGCATTTTTTTTTATCATCATCATCATATCAGCTCAAGGACGTCCACTGCTGGTCAAAGGGGTCCCCCAAGGATTTCCATAACGACCAGTCGTGCGCAGCCCTCATCTAACGGTTTCCCGCGATCTTCATCCAGATCCAGATCATCGGTCCATCTTGTTAGGGAGGCTTTCCCACGCTGCGTCGATCTGCACGCGTTCGCCACTCGAGAAACTTTCTTTCCCAGCGGCCATCAATTCTACGTGAATTGTGCCACGCCCACTGCCACTTAAGTTTAGCAACTCTTTGAGCTATGTCAACGATCTTGGTTCTTCTGCGGAAACCACGCAAGGAGACTCCGAGCATAGCTCGCTCCATTACCCTTTGAGTGACTTTGAACCTTCTTATGAAGCCTATTGTGAGTGACCACGTATTAGTGCCTCGTGTCATCACATCACTGGCAATATACACTGGTTAAATATCTTCACCTTAGACACTGCAGTATTTGGGACGGGAAGATATTACGTACCTTCCCGTAAGCTGCCCATCCGAATTGGATTCGACGAGTAACCTCTTTCTCAAAGTTTGATCTACCGAACTGGACTCTTTGTCCCATGTGTATAATATATTCATCTACAACTCTTTCTTTTTATATGATAGTTATGTTGCGATGAAATAATGTATTACTTTAGTAAGTTGCACACACTCCCCTGTAACTTTAGGGATTTTGTGCAGCAGTGGTTTTTTTGGTAGGTTGATGATATGATTAATCGTCGAGAAATAATAAAATATCTTCTACAGTATCTCCATGCCGGTATCTCCACCGGCACTCTTGTGCGCCGCGACACAGCCCGAAACTTGTCCCGTTAAGTCAGTTATGATAATTACGTGCATCTCCTTAATAAATATGAGTGCGGGCTCAGTTCTCGGGCTCTTATAAAAACGAATGTTTGACCCGTGCTCTTGGCTCATGAATATTTAATATTTACAAATTATTAATCCAACACTTATCCCGTTTGCCCTACGGACGCATTCTTATTTGATAGGGCCGATCGCCATGCGACTGTATTATAATGATATCGAGGTTGTCATGCCGGTTGAAGGCTTTATGAAGATTAGAAAATAGAGTGCCCCCGCCGCTACGGCGCAGTCGTTTCATTTGCTCTAACATTTGATCCCTACCGGACCCAATCTATTGCAACACGGCTGTGTTGCTAAGTTGCTATAAATTTAAACACTATTTCAAATGTTAATTAATAATGTAACTGGAACACCTTAAAGCGATAAGCTGGCATAATTGTTATAATTTCCATTGTGAAAAGATTTTTAATTAATTAGCTACTTTCAGAAAAGTGGCTTAAAATATACTATTTCGTAATTCATTTCATCTTCCTGGACAATGGTATACATGTATTTCTATAAATGCTATCGTTGAAATTTAATTACTTTAATGAAATTTAAATATTTATTGAATGCATCGTTTTAATTCCCCGTTTATACAATAAGTACTGAATGAAAAATATTTAAAAGCCTTCATTATGAACACTTTCAGCTGAGCCGGTTACGAAAATCTGTAATTTGTGAAAGATATTAGAAAATGTACTATTCAATATTGACGCTTTCTATTTGTACTTACATAAGTATATAACGCATTCGCACAGAACATTTTAACCGCTTTTTTCTTTTGGATGTCATAACCCATCAATAATCAAAAGCTCTATATAGAGGCATAATTCTATTGAATAGTGTGCAGAATATCGAAGACTACCTAATATTGTTCAAGCATTAATGATTCTACTGGTGCTTATTTTTATATTAAGAAAGGTCAAAAAAATCACAACCCTCTTTGTTGCTTCAGGGTAGTCGGTTATTAAGTTTCTCATTGTCTATGGATGCCAAGCTGACCCGTGCAGAAATATAGTTGTAATCTAACCAGCCGTTTAGGCTATGATGGATTTAGGCTATATTATGATGACATAAACGCACATACATACATCGAAATATGTATATTTATGACCCCTCTTTTTTTCTTCGATTGTAGTCAGATAAAAAGTATCCTATAACCATCAGCGAATACCCATTGCAGCTCCCGTGTACCAAAAATAGTTGAAATCCACAACGACACATACAAACATACAAAAAATCCAAAACATATTTTTTTCTATTTAGTGACCTCCTAATAATGCGTTACAATTTATATTTTTTAATATCTTCAATGTACAGACATTTCATTTTTACAACTTGTTTTTAAATCATATATTAGGTATAATAAATATCACGGACAATCTTACACAAATCGATCTAGTTCCAAACTAAGCAAAGCTTAAAATAGTAAAGATTTTTTATAAAAATATCTCAATATATAGGTTTTTGTACGTCAAACATTTCTTACATAATATTTTCTTCTGTTTCCGCGATTATTACTCATTGAAATAAAACAATTTAACGGATTATATCGCGTATATTATCTCATTTTAGTTCCCGACGTTTCGGAAGCTTTCCAGCTCCTGCTCCAGCTTCCAAGGAGGTCCTCCCGTGACCATGGAAAGCTGGAAAGCTTCCGAAACGTCGGGAACTAAAATGAGATAATATACGCGATATAATCCGTTAAATTGTTTTATTTCTTACATATTTTTTTAAATTATATATTTAATGTATAAACACTTGGTTATAAAATTTATTTCAAACCTTTTAACGGTAAAATAAATATGTACCAGCTAAAACTAAAATAAAACAAACGTATTGTAAGCTAAATAACTCAATACTAAAAATCCCCATTTTTATAAATCCTCCAAAAGTTAACCTAAATTTACTTAACGGACCCCTCCCTATATTGTACCAGGCTCAAAGGTCCCCATAATGCCAGCAGCGTTTCTTCGCTGAATGGCTATGGAGACCAGTTGAGCCAGATATGATCCCAAGCGGGGACATTCAATTTTGCAACTTTATAATAGTACTAGGAGAAAAAAGTCAGCGATTAGAATCCATACACGGACATCACAATTTTCATTCGCAATTTAATTTCGCGTAATGTCTATAATACAATTTTAGCCGATACCGACATTTTCTATTCCGTTGTATTGAACTTCCTTCGCGGAGGAGACAAAATCATTACCCCTGTTTTTCGTCAACGTAGTCTAGTAAAAAGTATCATATAACCATTTGGAGACACGAGCTCTCCCTGTATCAAAGATAGTTAAATCCGTTAAGCCGATTTGGTGTGATGAACCCACAACGACACATACGAACTTACGAAAACCCAGAGCCTTCAGCTTCGTAGGCAAAAAGCCGGTCGTCAAATGTATGTTTGTATATATGTGTATGTATATAATTATGTAAGTGACTTTGCGGTCTCATTACGAGAATGGTTATTCTTATAACCATTCTCGGATGTCTATCTTATATAGGATACTTTTTTAATCTAGATAGTTATCTAGAATGCACGCTGAAGCAAACCCAGTTTGGGTTATGACTTGTTCGCCTCCGTTAATGAGTTTCAAAGTTTGTTTGGGCGGGTGCCTCTGAAATAGAAGCCGCCTTTCTAAGTAACTGAAAATAAATCTTAAGTACGGCGTACGTGACTTTTTTTTGAGCCTTCTTATGAGGCCCATTGTGAGCGACCACATCTTATATCATCACTGGCAACACACATTGCTTAAAAACCTTCGTCTTAAAACACTAAGAGCAATAGAGCGAGCTATACGCAAAGAAGAACCAAGGTCGTTGACATAGGACAAAGAGTTGCTCGAGTAAGGTGGCAGTAGGCGGGGCCGTAGAACCGAGGGCCGCTGGGCAGAAAGGTTCTCGAGTGGCGACCGCGTACAGGACGACGCAGTTTGGAAGGCCCCTAACAAGGTGCATCGATGATCTGGTGAAGATTGCGGGAAACCGTCGGCTGAGAGCGGCGCACGACCGGTCGTTATGAAATTCCTTGGGCGAAGCATTTGTCCAGCAGTGGACGTCCTTGGGCTGCATATTGAAGGCTTATGCGTTTCAACCCTGTATGTCAGCTTTGCAAATAAATATAATAAAACCTCGAGATTTAAATTTCACCGCGGTGGCTCGAGTTGGTGCAATTTTTCGTTTCTAGAAAAAAATCTCATTCCTCATTATTCAAACATAAGAACAGTCATCACAAAGCTGTTTAAATGAATTTTGCAAAAAAATTGTTTCGTGTTTACCATTATACTAATTTTTTTAATGCTTTATCGGAATCTAAAAATTCGAGTAAGGGTTACGACATCAATCGTTTTATCCAGTACGCTTTCAGTTAGCTTGACCGATAACAACTCGCTAATGCTCAGAACATTATAACGAGCACAGTCATGCGTACATAAAATTTGAATATCACCGGCTACTGTATTAAAATATTGATAACGTATATTTAGAGAGATGTCTTAATAATTCAATCCTATGCGTTTTAGATAAGGTAAGTCGACTGGTATTTTAAAAGCGAATGACATAATTGCGTCTCTAATCGGATAGATGGAATAAATCCAAAGAATGTTTAAAGGTGTCGGCATGTGGATTCCATTCATTACTCGTATTTACGGAATCCAATCCTGCAAACCAGCGATCCTGCACCTTTTTTGCGGGATTAGTGATGCGAGTTCCCGCACGTTTGCGGTAATAAAAAAGAATATTTCAGAAAATGGGCTCAGACGACGATCTGATTATTTATTATAACCCCCCAGCACAGCCTCATTAAGTTATTAAACAACTTTGACATGGAACTCGTAACTTTTCTATAAAATGGTTTGGAAAATAATTTTTCGCCGTAAAACCAATAAATATGTTCAAATTGTCAATACAAATCTAAAAGATGAAATAATCGTTCCGTAAAAGAAGCTAATTGTTCTTTCTATTCTCAAGATCACCGTCCAATGTCGCATTCTCACTTTCTTTGGACATATCACACGTCGAGAAGACACATCTGTGGAGCGACTTTTAGTGCAGGGAAAAGTTGAAGGCACAAGAGCGCGCGGCAGGTCACCAATGCGTTTGACCGACCAAGTTAAAACTGCACTCAATGGTCCACTCCACGAATGTACGAGAAGAATGGCGACGGTTTGTGAAGCTAGCCACAAACCCTGATGTGACGATCACGACCACTCTGTCAAGAGTGTGACGACACAGAGGAAGAGAAATTCATTTTATTCAATTGATAATTAAAAATGAATAATAACGCTACTTAAAAATAATAATTAAATTTTTCCTAAATTTTTTGATTGATGTTCTCTATCTCGCAGGCGGGCGCAATCGCGATTTTAAGGCGAAAATGGATACCCTACTCGTATTCCAATTAAAAAAATATATAACCGGTTTTAAATATGCACCTTTTAAGGGCTTCCAGACGATCAGGAATATTGGTAGATCTGATCAGATCGCCAAAACACTCTGACCGCCTGGACGCTCGACAAAATCTACGGTCAACCAAACCTAACCTAAACCTAACCCAACCAATCAACAAATGCACCTGTTTTTCCGTTCTGATCAGACCGCTTAATATTTTTCATTATGCCTGGTAGCTCCTTTATGCAAAGTCAAAGACATCATTGAAAAAACTTCGAGTCAAATAAAAAGCGGTATCGGCAGGGAAGGTTTATCGCAAAATACTTACCTAGTATTTTGCTGTATACAGGGTAGGTATACAGCAGCAGCCTGCCGTTCCTTTGAGCTAGCACTACCTTGTGTGACCAATTGAATCTTTATATTTTAAATCTTAAAATGTATTTATTTAGGAATCGTCTGTTATACCTTTCCTCTGCAACAGGATTTATACAGACTCTCTTCTATGTCTGTTGGATTAGTAATCGGTGAAAGCGGAACGAATAAACTCACATCTGCATTTACAATAAGGATAAGTTTACATTACCGGATAACGATGCCTTGAGTGGTTTTACACGTGGATGGATGCATCACGTGCCTTCATTCAAACTTACAGCTTAAGCAAATATACCAGCGTGCAGCGTGAACCGCTTTAGTTTTTACTACTTAACACGTGCAGCTAGTTTTATTTTTTTTTATTTTAAAGGCAAATAAAAAATGTTCGGCTTACATGATAGATTATGATTTCTATACCTTAATAGACGTAAGAGAATAGACTCAGTCGCATTATGTAAAAGTTTCTCATTGTGTCGGCTAAAATAAGTCGTCAGATAGTGGCCGGCGCGGGCCTTTTGACCGGGGACGCTCCGCTGAAGCCTATCTTCCGGCGAGACGGCCCGATTGTTCCAGCGACTTAACATATCAATTATGTCGAACACAAAGAAAGATAAGAGGTTGAGCGACTTGAATAAAATAATTAACTGATTGGTGTTTGTATAATTCATCAAGTGGACGTTCGTGAGCGCTCGGCCACTTAGTGCCGTTTTATCGGATAGCTCTCGTTACTATCTCGTAGCGTGGTAGCACACAATGGAACTGTAAATGCAGGGCGCCATTGTATGAGGCTTTTGAGTGCGTTTATCTGGTCACGCCGATTTGGGGTATTATGAAGGACGCGGAAGATACGGTCGCTTGCGTGGCCGAGGTAGCGCGACGGCTAAAGTAAACTGTCAAAACTCCTATTGTACGCTGACAGTTCGACTGTCGTTAAACAAAGTGAGGCCTCTTCTTCATCGATTGGTAAGGCAGTTTTAAAGTGAGATATAAAATGTGGCATTAATATATGCTTTCAGTCTATCTTCAATGTTTTGAATCTGGATATTGCCTGTCTGCTAACTTTTATAATAACCTTGTGTAAAACATTTCCTAGCCCAGATTATATTTCTACAAAGTATAGAAGAGTTTTAATAATTTCTTCGCTCCACAGATAATAAGAAGCTAATTTTTAGGGTTCCGTGCCCAAAGAGTAAAACGGGACCCTATTACTAAGACTCCGCTATCCGTCCGTCTGTCACCAGGCTGTATCTCATTTACCGTGATAGTTAGACAGTTAACATTTTCATAGATGACGTATTTCTGTTGCCGCTACGCTATAGCAACAAATACTAAAAACAGAACAATTCTATGTCTGCCTGTCAATAGTAACCAATATAAAATGACCGAACACAGCGTATATTTTGCTTAGGAGTAGGGCTCTGCTAACACTGGATTTTCATAGATACGGCCGTTTGTAGCGTAGGTATATTGTACGGAACCCACGGTGCGCGAGTCCGACTCACACTTGGCCGGTTTTTTGTATTATCGCCTAAACTCTAGATGAATGAGAACTGCAACATTACAAACAATCGCATTAAATGATTCGTACGACTGCAGTAGTCCACGTGCATGAAGTCATAGTCAAATTTGCCATATAGGTAGGTTAGGTTAGGCATGTCTCTTAGGTTAGGGAATATCACGAATATGTGACTTATTGACAGAGCGAGCGTAGCCTCTCCGTTTCAGCTTGGCCAAAGATGTATTCCTGTCCACCGGCTGCTTTCCTCTGCAGTTCGCATTTTTCAACCGAGTCTCGTGATTTTTTGTGAGCAGGCATTTTTTGGTCGATTCAGCTACGAGTATTGGTTTTTTTTTCAAAATGGCGGAGATATCGGGATTGAAGGACTCGCGAGGTCTAAAACTTTAGTTAATAAACTTCATGATTGCAACAATTCTGCTCGGATTTAGGCAACGGCGATATATTGCCGATAGAAGCGACGGTCAAGCGCTCAGATCCCGTAATTTTGTGTAAATTATACCCATATCGAAGCACTGATATGGTGTTATTATTCATGTTTATGGGGAGTAAAGGTCGCATCTAATTATAATTATTTTAATATGTCCAGTGGGTATATTAAGAGCGGTGCGGCATCGCCAATCGAGAGCACAGCAACAACGTTATTAATAAAACACACAAGATGACCCGCGACCGCAGCGCCCGACCCCGCGGCTGAGGTGCGGTACTAGCGCCTATAGAGATGGGGGAACGTAATACATTTCAATCGCAGTGACTATGGTTCCAGTTCCAAAAAAAACACTGTAAAATATTAGATACCGTGATTTTGTTACGCTTCTCATTTAGGCCAAGTTGAAGTCACTGTAATGTAATCAGATCCTTGTAATAATTACCGTGATTTAGTTATAATCGTTGCCAACATTAATAAATCAAATACATTGGGGATGGAGTAGTTTGAGAGTTCAGGTACCTAAAAATATACTTAACACATTCACTAGCGGGCGCTCTGCTCCTAGACGCGTAGTCGGTATCCTGCGTTTCCCCGCATGTAGACGAAATTGTATAGCGCTACGAAAAACTTGCCAGCGAAAGTGTATTCACACTTTCGTGTCAGTGTCGTGACTGTCAGGATGAGGAGAAACGTCCTTATTACAAGTCATAGTGATACTTTTAGACATCCAGTCACTGTGATGTTTTGATCGTGACATAATTTATCACCCGCCTTTACTAGCGCCATCATTTATGTCCACTCACGGAAATTATTAAAGAGAAAGGAATAAAAATGTCCCGCCTAATGACGGGCTGGACCTCTCGCGGCGAATGTGTAATAATCTGCCTCGGGGACAGGCCGCGCCCGACTTCGACTAAATAATTTTAATTACATGTTATTGATATATTCTTTCCCGAAGCGGTCGATCTGTCGATAACGCCGCGCAATTAGCCGGTGAACTTTGACTCGACGATTTGTTGTGGGAACGGCGAAATTGGAGCCCCCAGGCGGAGCCCTCCCGCTCTGAGTGACTATAGCTTTGGATCACTCCTGCCAGTGCCGCCGCACCGGCTCTAAACGGAGTCGGAAAAACAATTCCAAAGGCCCCTCTGTTCTTACAGCGAGGGGCAAGCAGGAGACAATTTGTGATCTTTCACGCAGATCACATTAATTAGATAATGTGTTTGTCCTTCCATTAAAGTGGTCACTTTGATCACTATTTTAATACCTCCACGAGGTATGGTAGTTAAGTCTTTTTAGTTTTTAGTCCAAACCTGCGGTGAAATGCAAATAGCGCTCTCAACATGTTCAGTTTTAAAATCATATGTTGGTAGCTTATTGCTCCCATGCCCTATACTGGCCAGAAAAGAAAAATTACAACGTAACTTAAAATAAAAGTCTACTACAAAATATTTATTATTTAATCCAGCAACTATAAAAGTTGCTTACCATTTTGAGCTGTTCGGTTAAGTGGCGTATTGCCGTGTTGCCCTACAAGTTCGTCGTTAATGGCGGAGACAGTCATGAATATCGGCTTGGAGCGGACGCTGTCGCATAATAATCATGACTCGCGCAGCACGACGCTTAAGTTATTACGCGAAAGATTGAAAGAAAATTAGCTGTCCCAGAATAAAGCCGTAAAAATTGCCTTCATAATGGGCCGCGATTAAAAGGTTGGTGCTCCGGTGGAAGGCTCGGGCCTGGCTTAAAGAGGGAGATATATGGAGGCGCGTCAGCTTCGGAACTGTTGGCCATAACTCGCGCGTCGGGTGGCCTCGCCAGCGCCGATGAAAAGCGTTTTGTCGCCAGCTGCGGCTATGAATATTTACGAGTCCTGCCCGTTCCCGGGAAGCCCATCCTCGACACACCCGGCCCTGAATCTGAATCTCAAATCAAACGCGACATTCAAAACAACCCGTTGATGAATCTCGTAGACTGCGCGACTGCGTATAAATTAGCATTTATGGCCATTGTCAACGATCCGGGTCAAATATTATTTATGGCTTAGCAATTGCTTAAGCATATATTCAACGGCATATCTGTATGACGACATAATCGTATCGCGTATAAGTATGCCTTCTTGCAACATGATACAGTAATGATAATTGATTAAAACAGATCATAACTTTATTATAATTGATGAGGGCTCGGAGTGGCTTAAAATGTCATGGTCCACCTATCCAATATTAAAGTTCATCACCCCGTGTTCATTATAGAAAGTAATAACGACGCAGATGACTATGATCATTTTCCCAACTGCGTGTCCATTCTTCTACGGTGTGATTCTTGGTGTAAGGTTTTCCTTTACCATGGTGGTCCTTAATTTTTGTTGACTTACGCATTTCATTAAGTTACGCAAGTTAACTATAAATATAATAATATTGTAAAATGTACGAAAAAAAATGTAACAAAACCAAATACTTAATTATTTTAAAACAATTGTCATAAATAATATCCAAAAATATGTGTAATTTACGATCCTTACTTCAAGTATGGATAACTTATAATATGTTTAAAATGTTTCAAAGTGTTTTTTTTTAATAAAATAATATACTGAATATAATTTGGCTTACAGATAATGTCACTGACACTTACTACTAATATGAGAAATATACAGGTATGTAACCTGTTTAGTGCAACAATGTAAGCGATTGTTTAAAATCTTATCAAAATCGAACTCACGCCGTTGTAACCGAAAGACACTTCACATTTTTTCAGGATTTGTGTGACGACTATGGACACTTTTCAAAATCAAAATCAAAATCGGTTTATTGCAAATTGATTCTTTACAAATACTTTCACACGTCTAATAAATAAATATACAAGTAAGGTACAAGTAAGTACAAGTAGGGGCAAAGCACGTGCAGGCGAACAGACTATCATGTCCACGAGTTCTTGTCATTAAAGTAATCTTCTAGTTTATAATAACCTTTACTCATTGCACTTCTTAATATGTGGCTTAAATTTATGCATAGGCAAGTCGACAAGACTTTGTGGAAATTTATTGAAGATTTCTATACATAGACCAGGAACTTTTTGGAGCCTGAGATTGGAAGCAGCGAACTTGTGATTATTGCTGGTGTTAAAATTATGATAATCAGAGTATTTAGGTAAGTGGTCTAAGTTTTTATAGACATACAAGATACAGTCGAAGATATATTGTGAAGCTACTGTTAAAATATTAATTTCCTTAAATAATCCTCTAAGCGACTCACGCGGTCTAAGTTTGTATATGGCTCTGATTGCTCTCTTCTGTAATACAAAAATAGTTTGAATGTCGGCAGCGGATACCCATAACAATAAAGTTTAAGACATAATGTTGTGAAAATAGCTAAAATAAACCAGTCTTGCAGTCTCAACATCAGTCAATTGTCTAATTTTCCGAACTGCAAAAGCAGCTGAGCCTAGTCTACCTGCCAGTGCAGTAATATGCGGACCCCATTTTTCGATATTCTGATCCTTCTTTATGGTCAAGTTATCGTTGGTGTCGACTATTGGGAAGCGCTGTACTCTCCCGCTGGACCAAGCTACGCCTGTCTTCACAGGCGCCGGCTGTGAAGTTCTGCAAGAAACCGTAGACAATGTCACTTAGTTCTAGATGTCACACACGAAACAGTAGGACGTGATCTTGAGCTACATCATCAAGGCGGTGCACGCAGGACGTACCCAGCGCAGGGTTCTACAGGATCGGACAGATATTAATCTTTTGTTACACATAGAGCGCCCTGTGTTTTATGCAGCGTTCATCAGTCCAGTGCTGCTGAGGGCGTAATCCATGGGCTCGCCATTGTCAGCGAACTGCAGCAAGTTGTAGGGGCCCAGCACACCGGGCCACCCTCCCGCCGTTACATAGTTTAGTACGACGTAGTACAACGACCGGTTTAGCTAAGCGGGAGTAACGGTGCCTGCGAAGCTGAAGGTCCTGGGTTCAAATCCCGGTAAGGGCAAATATTTGTGTGATGAGCATAAATGTTTGTTCCTGAGTCTTGGATGTTATCTATGTATAGGAGTATAAATATATCGTCGCCTAGTAGTCATAACACAAGCCTTATTGAGCTTACCATAGGACTAGTTCTAATTGCGTATAAGTCGTCCCGTAATGTTTATTTGTTTATTATTTATTTACAGTTCCAAATATCGCCTGACAGCAAAGCAGTGTTATGGAGATGCACTCACGCCGGCATTTGCTAGCCGGGTGTCCAATCAAAACGTTATTTGTCATGCATCCGAGTCATTGTAAAGTGTTTGGCGGTGGCGTGCTCAGAATTAAAGCCACATCGGCTTCTGAATGTCGATTTAATTGCCAGATAAGTCGACCGCTCGCGCAACACTATTGAAAGATAATGGCTTAAGATGTTATGTAGCTTATTTGAGATCACAGATTGCGTGCGTCAGTATCAAGCACTTATATAAAACTCGTGTTGGTTTTATTAAATCGACGTTAGTGCAGATTGATTCGGTACTGTATGACGCAGTAGATTTACGAGGGGCGTTATCTTCGCATATTTAAGATAACTGGCTGTTGTTCCTGACTGCAATAAGCAATAATCCACGGCAGTGATAATTTAAAATGGTAGTCCGGTGGTGATCTCGAGTGGGCGCCTAAACACTACAAGCCCTCATAAACCGACGGGTATGGTAATGTCGGAGGCACACTATCCACTCTCTATATTATTCTCGAGCTGAATTGACAGACAGTACGAGCTCGCTGAAAGCGGACTATAAAAGTGTCGCTGTATCGGAACAGAATTGTTGGCGCTTTGATTGATTTAGGTGCCTATTTGACTGATAAATTATAGGAGAGCGTGGAGAGTTATGCTTTTTAAGTACTGTGGGCGTATTTTCGAACATTAGAATAACGAAATGATTGCTGAAAAGTTATCCAATCAATCTAATTAACATAGAGAACACCAGCATCAGAAATTTATTGCTGCACTCACGCAATTAACATTTTGCTCACACATTAACGTCAGACAAGAGAGAATGAGGCTCGGCTTACATTGGTATCACACATGTATTTTCCATCAGGTACGTCCTTGACTTGCAAAAGTAAGGAAGGAACGAAGCAGGGTGGTATTATTTATAGGATTTTTAATACCATTGACATCCACGGGTGCCACGACCACTCTGGCAATATAGAGTGTACTTACAAAGAGAAGGTTTGATAGTTATGGCGTGCACAGTGCACATTTTCCTCTCTTCTTATTCCTGCCGCATTCCGAATTCATTTAGGGTCGAGCTTCCTTTTATGTCGGCGTCAGGATACTTTGTACCAGGTTTTACATCTTGTTCCTCGTTAATCCCTTTCTCTACAACCTCCTTCCTGGTATAAAGCACATTTCACCTACGTCAATTTTGTATATAAAAAAATATAGTTTGACAACTTTAGTAGAGAACCTGTAATCTTAGTATGTAGTGTGATATGATATACTCGTATGATGGTTGCATTCACACATTTCCAAAGCGACCATATATTTTGGCTAGTGCACGCGCCCACGTCCCGACGCGTGATTTATCAAACGAGTTCGACTTGCCATTGATTCCTGACAAATCAGCTCGAAGCTTACACGATAGAACGGAGGCATATTTCGTCACGGATCTGCTGATATTTCACTAGGGCAGTAAATTGCCACGAGGCTCACCGCTCCGCGGATAAATCACGGGAGTGGGCGGCTCCCGGCTCCGGCCGCTAAATAACTGCTACCGTTTACCTGCCTCTGATCATCTGATACTTGATTTAATATTGCTGCTGGAACTAATATTTAATCAATTTTGCAAATGCAATTTGATGTGTGTGAACGAAACAAGTTAATCGTTTATGGATAGGGTTAAAAAGGTGTCGCGTCTTCACAAGTTTGGTTCAAGTTCAAGTAGGTACCTACGGTGACGTAGGGGCAAGATTGACCAAATTTGAGTATGAAAAGTTTATTTGCTGTCATAATCTCCGTTTTTTAGCCTTTCTCTGTTGCTAACCTATTTTAGGTTAGGTAACGGTAAATCATGGGAGACTTTAAGTGTCATATATAATTAGGTACTATCCGATTCTTCATTTTTCAATAAGCCATAATTTTCTAAATATTTACTTATGTAACTCTAATAATGTATCTTAGGTAAAATTGTATTAGTATTTGTTCATCAAGAAGTTTTATATAAGAGTCTTAAAATACTGTCAAGATTTTAAAATATACAAATTCATCATTATTATTATAGCGATGATGCAAGTAAACGGCACAGTCAAGGGCACCAATATAATATGTATACACCACAAAGTTTCAAAAATATGTATGCAGATTTGATTATTGGCAGAATGGTTTGCGTATACATATTTTGAAACTTTGTGTGGATATTTATATTTGCCCTTGACTACTTGCACCCGTTCATTTGATCCAAATTAAGCGTTTCCAACCTTTTTAGTTAATGTGCGTCTAATCTTGTAAGTTAATTGTTAGTATTGTTACACATTTCTAGTGGTTCTGATGACAATGCTATAAATTAATAAACAAAGAATATGTTTTCAAAAGGTGTTTTAAGTATTTTCCCCTCAGTAACTTATGAATGACGTCAGCAAGATAAAATTGGTTTACAATGCACCATTAGTCAGTGCAATTAAATGGTAATTACCCTAGCAGTAGATATCCGTTAAAGTGCTTGCAAGTTCGAATCTAGTGTGTAGATCATAAATCCCCGCCTTCTGGCATTCTATTATATGCAACCCACATGAAGAAGTCGTTTTCAGAATCAAAAAGCTCCTTCCATTGATAGACAATACAATATGAAAATGACAGAGTATTTCAACAAATAAAAGTGCATTAACAAATGCCTTACACCCCAAAAAAAAAATCAGGCACTTTTTCCAGGATACAAAGTATGTTAGTCGTTCCAGATCAATCAAAGTAAACGTCTCGTTATCGCGTGAAAGAAAGACAAACGAAAATTTTAACCACGTCTATCGCATTGCTTGGTTTTTTGTCCGGAGAAAATGAAAAATGAAAATGAAAAATTGTTTATTTTCCCTTTTTAACTAGTACAATGCCTGCAGTGATTGGGACTTCATTTTAGGTAAGTAAACCTGTGTTAGGATGCCCCGCTCTACCATAACTGGTAAGTAGGTAGTAAATATTATATCATCTAGAGGTTACTTATTTAATCTTAGCTTAATACATTTTTAACAATGGTTTTAAGTGCTTACGTTGTTTAATTTGGGTTTTAGCCTAAGGTACAAAGGCAAAAAGTACTAAACAAATCTTAAAGTTAATAAATGTTAAATAAAACATTTTTAACGGTAATCCGTTAAAATTGTTTAACATTATATCGTTCACACACACAGTTACGTACACAGTCAACCCGTGAACACGGAAAGCTGATAGCTTCCTAAACGTCGGAAACTGAGATAATATACGCGATATAATCCGTTCCGTTAAAATTGTTTTATTTAAATGAGTGATAATCGCGAAAACTAACGAAAATATTATTTTTCTACTAGTCGACTTTAATCCGTCAATAAGAACTTCATAGACTAAACTTAAATAGCATACTTTTCAATGTCGGATACTCTATGGCACTTCGAACTGAAGTGATATATTCATAAGCCAACACTTTATTTCATAAGCCAACACTTTGAATAAATATAAATAAATAATAATAAATAAATAAATAATTTCTTTGTTTAAGGAGACTCGTTTTAATGCAAATATATAAAAAAAAACTTTTTTCATGGGTAAATAGCTTTTCCATCCCTAGGGTGGAAAGTATTTCATTGTTACGATTAATAGCCACAGAGTCGAAGATAATTGAGGTACTGGTAATGGTGATGATGATGATGATGGTGATGGTGATGGTGATGGTGACGACGATGATGATGATGATGATGATGATGATGATGATGATGATGATGGTGATGATGATGATGATGATGATGATGATGATGATGATACCTACTCGTAGAAAAAGTATTGTATACAATAGTTATATAATTAGCTTTTTAAGTCTCGTACCTTACTAAGGCCACTCAGCAAGCTTCGTGGCCTAAACGCGGTACTCGACTGAAAAAGCATACATTATATAACGATTGCATAAGATACTAGTAATGTTGCTGGTCAACTATAACATAACGAACGAAAGCCCACCGTACCCGTTCGCACGGTCACATGGAAAAAACAAATGAAGATCGTGGCGCCAATATGACGTAATTATCTGGAACAAACAATAAGGCTAAGTTATCGGCCGTCTTAGGTATCATTACAGCGACGCACGCCGTCATCGAGGCAGACCTGCGCAAGGCCTGGATGATGAGGACTATTGTTTTTGTGCTCACCAGTTGGTACCATTGGCGAGTAAGATCTATTAAAACAGTCTTTAAAACTGTGCAATGATATTTATTGATAAATAGATAGGGTATAATTAACAAACAGGTCGCTAACCTCGGAATGAGCTGTTCTTGAAATCTGATCAAATTTGCAATTATTTTTCATATCTCTTTTATGCGACTACTAACAACATTGAAACGACACAATATTTATTGCAATCATGGATAAAGAGTGAAAGTTGGCAATGAAATGCTTGCAAACAACGAAAATTCGGGACGTTTGACATTTCTAAAGATCTCACTCAACACTAGCACCTAGCAGTGAAATTAAGTGCGATAACCCTGATTGGGATTCTTGTCGTCCGTCTTGGAACCTTTTAAAACCTTGACGCTGGCAAAATAAAATTGTCCTAGTGGACAAAAGCCGTTATGCCTAAAAACTGAACTGAACCCTTCCTAGATGCCGCCGTATTCTAGTATCGCTGCTAAATGTCGTCGGGAAACAGACAAGGCAATTGGTTCAAACTGGTGTCGAAGACCGAGATTCGCTTAGTCTCGCTGAGCCATTGAGAAACAGTATTATTACGCACTGGTCCCACCGCCGACGATGAGCGAGAAGCGGTTAAAGCTAGACACTAGAAACGAGTTGGCAAGCAGCGAGAAGCGAGTGTGTGTAGCTCCAATGGTTTTGTCGCTCGGCTATAAGCGAGTGTTCGAGTGTTTTTTTTGTTTGTATCCTTGATCTCTTTCGGTCTATAAAGACCGTTTTAGAGATGTGAAGTATACTCCTCGCTCCGAAGGAGGGAAGTACCGGAGGAGGAACGTAAGGCTTCGCCTGGCAGCCGCATGGTAACCAGGACTTTTGTCAAGCCGTTGAGGAGCTGGCAATGCGGGCCAGCTGTGGTGAAGTCTTGAAGAGTGAAGATGACCATTCCTGGGCCTTTTCTTCTTATCTTCATGTCTCTTGATGCTGTGTAGTGATGTGAAGAACTCGACGAATGCAGGAAGACAAGCCTTCCCCAGTTTCTCCACGCCGCGCAAAGGGGAGGCCGGTGGCTGTATGCCTTTGGCCTCGCGCCCTACATGTACGACTCTGGTGGTCGCTGGTCGATGGAAGCCCGAAGAAGCGCGGGTCACTTCAGTTCGCATGTTGAATATTTTCGCTCGGTTTTCGGCGCCGTAGTGTCCGGGTTGTTGGAGTGATGAAAAAAGCACGAGCGGGTTACAAAAACACGGGTGTGTTCGAGTGCGACGGGCTATTACTCGCACCACTCATCGGGTTGGTCTCGCAGCGTGAGTTCTAACCGCCAAACGAGCATTGCTGAGCGAGTACCCCTAAGCTAGTTTTATCTTACTGCTCTTATCGCTGTGGCAAACTAGTAGAGAGAGAGAGAGAGAGAGAGACTTCTCGCCGGCAGTGTGAACAGCCAGCGATGAACGATTGATATATGTGTCTCTTTTACTAACACAGGATCTATATCTTTTGCTCGTTTCTTGGGCGAAAAACTCGCTAATAGCTCGCTTCCTCGAACATGGTGGGACCAGTGCCTTAGCAGCGGTTTTATTACTTGTTGAGCATAGCGAGCAAAGCGTCACCGTATCAGTTTAGGCAAAAATGCTTTCGTCTGTGCGGCGGGTGTCCGGCTGTTCTCCTCTACATGTCGCATTTCTCAACCGATTCTCGTGAAGTTCTGTGAGCAAGTTCGATAATTGTATGATTTTTTTTGTCGATTCGTTGTGGAATTTCAATATGGCGGAGATATGGGGATTGAAATACTCCTTTATACCATACTGCTTGCAAATATTTCATAACTCGTATGGGATCAGTATGTCTTTGCCGATTGCGTAAAGGGATGGCACAGTGAGCCGGCACGGGCGCGGCGCAAGGCGCAGGCGCGGCTTATAAATCAGGGGCGCTCGCGCCGGCCCGCTCGCCGATTAATCGCAGCGAGCTCCACACAAATCAAAATGTAAATGGATATAGTATGTTAAGTGCACTGGGCCTAGTAATAATGATGTTAGCATTAGGCATATTAATTGACTGGATAGGAGCTATCTCTTCGACGGCCAACCGCGCACGCTATTACTGCGAACGATTTTGTAAGCATTGACAACCTGTTGTCGACTGTTGTATACGTATGATATCGTTATTTACAATCTGTTTTACGATATCCCTTTGTCTTAAACGCTGTCAGCAGGTATAATTGAATTTTACAGCATCGACTTTATGTTAAATTACGTGGTATGATCGCTAGGGTAACTTGGCTAGAAAACTTACTTTTCCAAAAAAATCAAGAAACTTCACTTATATCGGACGCCGAAACTGGGTTCTAAGGAAGCTGGCTTCTGCGCGGGATTACGTGGTGCAAATCATGTAAATATATATCTGATTGACATAGTGGATGACTGGTAAATAATTTTATTTGACATAATGTAATTGTACTTACCTTTATCTCGTGCAATAAAGTTTGAATAAATACTACAGATAAACTAAAAGTATTTGAGTTTGCGTAAACAGTCCATAAAGTTCACATTTACGACTAAGACAAAACTGAAGAAAATCGTAACGAGCTAAACGAATAAAGTCGGTTCGGAGCGAGTTCAAAAGGCCCGCTTCCTAAATACGGCATTAAACAGAATAACATGGTTGTTGTACCGCGGAATCATTATGGTTCGAAGGCTCATTGAAATGAAGAACCGGATCCCTAATGAAGGCCGCAAAATCAAATCGACATCGATTTCTGTGAATGCAGCGTTATGGTGCCCAGTACACGATCAGTCTAAATCGCGATCCGTGACTGGAAAGGCGAGCCTGTTTTAAATTGTTTAGCGGTCTATACTTCTCATTATCTGTGCATTTTATGTTAACACTGAGAAATTGTGGTTTGCCGAGTAAATTAAACTATATCATTATGATAGTAATTAAAGGCTCCTTTCCTCCTCGTCAGTCGGTTCCTCAAGTGTTGAAGATCGTGATCGTAACTCTGTCTACTATAGTTTCTTGTAGTTGACAAGCTGTCGTTATCATATTCAGTCCTGCACCAGCTTCATGGAATGGCATTTTAAGAGACTTTAGTAGTATAGTATGCTTTTGCCACCGATAATAGGGTTACATCATACGTAATAATCGTGGTTGCATTTATCTCCGTGTTAAGCATCCGTGACTCTTATTGGTAGCTAAACACAAGTTAAATCTTAATATATAATGAATACCATGTAATTTTAATTTTAATTTAATGAAGTGACTTGTAAAATCTAGACATATTTTATCAATAAATGAGTATGAGTATGAGCAAATCTATGGTGATCGTAACCACGGTCTAAGGACAAGGGCATATGGTCTTGGTAGATGATTGTGATTCCGATTGAACGTATGATGCGCATATAATGTTGAATGTTTAGTGTCTGCGGGGATTGCGCGCGCGCCCCTCGCGCTTCTGCCCTAACGAACCGACTCTCCGTCTAGTTAATTGACTCCGCAACTGCCTCGTGCCACCAATGAACCCGTCATTAATGTTAAAATCTAAGAATATCGGAATATCTGACTCCAACCAAAGTTATAGTCAGATAGTCACTGAGCGCCGACTTTCGCATAAAAGTAATAGGCGAGCTTGTTTAAAATGTACCTAATACTTAATCATAATATTTAAAAAAATAATGCGGATGGGAACATCTGGTATAATAAAACCGATAACTAATACTGCATGGGAAAATGTTTTGGACCAATTACTATGCTGTACGTAATGAGAGGGAACGATGAACAACTCTATTATTGACATAATTACTTCGCTGATCGATGTGTATTTTTTCAGGCAATAAAATATCAAGTTTCGAACCGTTTATTTACTATGGTTACTTTTATAATGTTAGCGTTTACTGGTATTCGTACAAACCGATTGTTATAATGTCTTAATGTTAATTTTATTTTACCTTCAAAGGTGGGTTAGGGTTTTTGTAGGGATAAGAATAGTCGAATTAATTAGACTAATTGAAGCGCTTACGCACCAAGTTTGAGCCAAATTCGGACGGTAGGACAGGATGCAGGACGTACAAATAGTGTTTCCTTCTTATTAACGGTTTCCATTCGCTTAAAGATTCGGACTGAATTCAGTGTTACCTGCTCTAGTAGATACCTATCAAATAGGACCACTTTGAGTCGGACAGTGTGTGGTGCATTTAATAAAAAAATGACGTAAAATCACTCGTATTGTAATGTCATATCATTGCCATAACGTTTTGATGACAAAGTTATTGAGATAGATAATAAATTACGACCTTTGGCTAGGAGGGAAGACATCAGAAAGTTGTAGTCGTAATAGAAACAAGAGTCGGTGCATAGACGACACGACATAGACTCCGAGCGGCGACCGACGTCGATTAAAGTAATAGTTAAGATAACTCACCCGGCCGTGTCCTACACACTGAGTAATTTCAGCCATTTTATACTGACCATGGGTGGCGAACGTCTCTTTTGATGTCTTCATTAAGACTCGATTGACGTTGATGTTTATCAATTAATTAACATCAAAATCTTTATTTACAGAGGGTGATATCATCGCGTATTCAGTAAAGAGTATTTGTTTTGAGCGTTGATTAGTGCCGCTGGGTATGTGGAAATTGTGGGCAAGTGTGTGGAACGGGTCGTCAATCATGGGGCATTACTGCGTAAACTTCCAGTGGGCACGCGAGGCGGGCAGCCTACTGCCCGCCGCGAGAGGGAACGTAGCTCCGCCAGGGCAAAGAGTTGGAAACGTAGAGTGGATGCATTCTTTAAGATTGGATTGAATTTTTCAAATACATCCCTTTTTCTTCTGAAAGTACCTCTTCAACTAAGGAAGGTTTTACAATTAGCTCTGCATTTTTCTCTTTTATCTGCAACCTGCTGTGCTCTGCTGATAGGCAAAGTAGAAGGGAAACAATCCGTAGACCTTTTCCCTTCTACATTGCCTATCATTATTAGTTGTAAGAGTTCGTTCGTTCGTGTCTAGAGACGTCTGAATGATCCGGGGGCTGCATTTTATATTAATATTTTCTTTGTAAAAATTTGCATCATATTTAGGCTTGGCTCCATATCATCTGCTTAGGATATGGTGTTCAAATCACATGTTTAATAAGCAGAAGTCGTTTAGCTTTGAGTTTCAAGGTTTCCTGCATAACAAGCCTTAAATGAAACTGTATTAACAGAATTCTTATTCCATTTATCTGCATATAGTATATTGTTTTTCTAGTCCTATTAGGTTTTTAAATTTATAAAACGCTATTCAAGCAATTATATTAGCAAAGTAATGGGCACGTCAAATCAATGAAAGGTTTATGAGTACTTATATGGTACCCTGTAGGTAAAGTTTGCGAGTCCGAAGGGACTAGGCGCGGCTCGCCGCTCTTTGCAGGCGTTGTAGATGCGGGTAGATAAGACTACCGCTGGATATACATCGTCGTGTACGGTTAATTGATCACTTAATTATTTTGCATGTCCACCTAAAAGTTTCCAATTAAATCTTACTATTATTTTAATAGATAATTAAGAAATGCTCGTTTAATTAATTGTAGGCAACTTTTTAGAATCGAAATGTAATTTACTTTATTCAAATGAGATGTGTCGGTAAAGTGGCTTTAGTTGTGTGCTATTATTATTTCTCGTGCTTTATTGGAGTTTCGTGTTCATTAGGCCGGGGTGTGGTGTTGATAGCTTATTTAAATGAAGTTTAAAGAGTTTCGGTTGCGGCGTTAGCGTTGATTTATATCTGGAGAGTAGTTGGGGACATAAAGGTTTGATGGTATCGGGGGTTTGTCGCCGGGAAGTGATCGGCATCATGGCGGCCGCGCCTGCGCTTGTTCTAGCGCCGCGATGCGCTCGCGCCGCGCCGCGCCTCGCTCGCACACGCCTCACCTTAGAAACGCGATATTTTAGCGACAGCCTACATGATTAATTTATGGCTTTGAAACTATATTTCTGAACAAAGTCCGAGTTAAATCCGATTTAATGCGAAGATAAGATGATTTATAATATCATCTCAATGGACCTATTCTCTATGCTGCTGATTTGTTCTTATTGTGTGTTTAAATTTAAAGCTCAAATCGGTACCTACGCAATATATGTCTGTATTTAAAAAAAAAAAAAACTGTAGATATGATGATGCAAATGTTGTTGGGTTTTATATCCTACATGTATTTTTACGTACTGTGGAACTGGAACCACACTTAGCTTGCAACAGTAGCAAACATTATATTGTAGGTATGTGTTTTTCTCCTCTATTGGTGTAATTTCCTGTCTCGAGAAGAAAAACGATGGCACTCCAGCAATACCCCGTCTTAGCATGTTCCATTCGTATTTACGGCTTCTGTACATTTAAGAGTACAAGTACGTTTTACCCGGTAGACATTAATAGCTATTAAACGTCAAGGCGTTTTTTAATTTAAACATACGTTTATTATTAGCATTGTGTAACCTCTCGGTTGCGTCATCGGCTGGCGTCCATTAATTTTTAGTTAATTTGTAATTTTCCCAGTAACCAAGTCCTGCATCGGGTGTTCAATGCAAATGAACCTATTCCCGATCATTAGTTTGTACACGTTCTACTAACGTTACTTTTTGTTAATTAATCCCGAGATCTAACATTATGGCGGCGACTAAATGGTAAATTATTATTCACACGCCCGTTGAATTAAATGCATTTAAATTAAAAACATCGGAAAGCAATCGAGGGAGTGAATTCTAGTGGCTTCGAATGTGGGATAAGTTTACTGTTTCATATGAGTACGCTATTAGCCTAAGAGCCCACCGTAAATATCTGCACTGCACTGAAATGTGATTTAAATAAAACACATAAGCGGTGGGTTGCCAGTCAACACGTTGCCATAGATATATTTTGAGATAATTGCACGTATAAGAGGTCCCTTTGGTCCGGGGATGACAATGGTTGCGACCTACTGAAAAATGGCAACCAAATTTGTTTGGGAAAATAACAGCTCCCAACTAGAAAACAAATGTTACAAAAAACAGATAGGTGCATCCACTGTCAAAAATTGCCGACAATTAAACTAAAATGCTACTTCAAACTATGTTGGTTATGGCTGCATTTGGTAGGAGCACAACCCGTGTTTTTCCATTGGTTACTCTCTTTCTGAAGGCACTTCATTTGAGGTGGGATCTTTTCCTTTTAGTAAAGTTTGCATGGAGCAAACTGAGTCAATAACAAGATTGTGTAAGGAACTGTTTCGCTGCAATTTGTGTAAAGTGCTTATCTTATTCGAGTTTGCTAACACACTATTTATCGAATCGACGTCCATACTCTCCGGGAGTTTATAGCGTATGCGAATTTAACTGCCATGTTCTAGTTAAACGCAAACAAAATTAGTTAATCCAATTTATAAGTCTATTGGTAAATATACTTACTTGATTAGATGACAAGTGTATGATTATTTGTATTAAAATTCGTATAATTTTTAATGAGTTTCCCATTGCCGGCAAGAATCTAATGGAATGCAATATAAGGCACATAATAAGTAATAGTACAAGTTCAGAAGGCCCTCTCTTTTGATCTTAGTTAAAGCCGCGAGTCATCGTACTCGGTGTCCTGAAAACGTACTCTCTGATCCGGACGATGAGTTCACAGCAGCCATCGACAGGATGGCTACTGCGAGCTCTTCGGACGATATCTTAGGGCCTATGCACACCACGTTTATTAAACGCGCAATCAAGGCGCGTGTTAAGGGCCTATTACAATTATCTGAATTTAGTCAGTATCCACAGGTAAACAGCAATACGTTGGATTAAGAATCTTTAACTCCCCTTCCCCATTTAGGATTCAGCAAAGAGTAATAAGCCCTTTAGGAACGCGCGAGTTTTCATTTCATAGAGCAGCATACTGACTCCCAGGCCGTAAGTCGGGTTGAACCGGTGCAACTCGCCTCCGCAGTCCTTGTGCCTTGTACACTGCATCCCAACCCTACTATGAATGGCTGCGGATGGCAATACCGTTTGTGGGTTTGCTCCCCCTCCACTAAATCTAATTACTGGTGAAGAAACCTAGACCTGTGCGATTCAAAGTCAGGTTTTTAAAAAACCGGGGGTCACCACGTGAGTAACAGAGCGAGCAATTCTTTCGAGCCTTATTGAGCTTACCATGGGCCTAGTTCAATTTGTGTAAAATTGTCCTGTAATTTTTATTCATTTATTATTAACTAGAAAGCGCCTGCAACTTCGTTTGCAGAGGAGAAAAGTCTTAACCCCGCTTTTTCTTCGGCGTAGTCGAGTAAAAAGTATCATATAACCATCTGTAGATAGTTACCCGTGTACCATACATTTTTGAAATCCGTTTAGTCGATTTGGCTTGATGCAGCCAAATCGACTAAACGGACAAGGACACATACAAACATACAAAAAATCCAAAAAAATATATATTTCAATTCAGTGATCTCCAAATAGTCCATAACAATCATTTTTTTTAATATCTTGAATGTACAGACATTTCATTTTACATCTTTATCTATACTGTTATAAAGTTTCAAAAATGAAATGTTGTATGTCTCGTTGTAGCTTCATCATTCTAAATCGGCTAAACGGATTGCAACTATTTTTGGTACACGGGTAGCTGGGTATCTCCAGATGGTTATAGGATACTGTCTACCCGACTATGCTAAAGAAAAAAGAGGGGTTATGACTTTTTCTCCTCCGCGAACGAAGTTGGAGGCGCCTTCTAGTATTCTATATGGCTAGAAAATACCACATATAAGTGGCCTTACTCCAGCTAAAGCTCGTGCACGCCACCCGCCTCAACATTATCAATAAAAGTTCCCAACTCAATTTATCTTATCACACGGTAGTATCGAGAGTAGTTTCCACAATGAACGACGTGCCGATAACTTCCAATTTCTAATCTCAATGATCCAGCTTGTTAATTAGCCGAGAAACTGAGAAGTAACTCGAAACACTGCGCAATAAGACTGAAATTCGCTTGAGGTACGAGTGACATTTATTTTAGATTTAATAACTTAATACATGAATAGGTATATGTACGCTATCGTTGTGCCGATAACCGAGTCTGCCTGTCCATGTGCGCCCAATCAAAGTACTTCATTAAAATCTTATCGTCGCTAGATAAATCACCTAACGACTGCGATCGATTATTTGGATAATTAATGGGCGCCATCTTAAATGTGTCGGATTCCTGTTCCCGTGACACTGGTTGCACGGGTGTCAGCCGAAGACGTAAGATAGTTATACAATAGAGTTGTGACATGTAATTCCTGTACTACTAGTATGTAAGAAATATCAATCCTAGGGCCCGTTTATCAAAAGCTTGTAACAAGCGGAAGTCTCTTTTTAATTCATATTGTTGGAAAGAGATTTCCGCTTGTCATACAAGTTACAAGCGTTTATGAAACGCTCCCCTGGTCTGACTCCAGTATACATGGATATTTCTCTAAAAAAATTTGGAGCAACAAAACTTCTAGAGAATTTTAGATTGCTATGCAGAGAGCCTCAACTTCTATAAATATATAACAATATTTTAAATAAAATAAAAACTTTTTACAAAATTTTGATATTGAAGCAGACATTTCTGAATCTCGTCTTCAGCTTGCTTACTTGGCATGTAGTAAAAAAACATTATGATGTAATCGATATAAAAAAAGAAATATTATATTTGTATTGGAGATGAGTGAAGCGGGGTATGCGGTCTCTAGGGCCCGACTGTATTCAACTCGCGCTGTTTTATATTGATGGTTAACAAGTGCAGATTTGCGTTTGCGGTATTATTAGTGACTAGAAGGTGCCCGCAACTTCGTTCGCGGAGGAGAAAAACTCATTTTTGTCTTAAACGCAGCTAGTCGGGTCAAAAGTATCCTATAACCATATGTGGATACCCAGCTACCCGTGGACCAAAAATAATTGAAATCCGTCTAGCCGTTATGAAGCCACAACGACACATACAGACAAAATAAAAAATCGATTTAGTTACCTCCAAATAGTACGTTACAATATATTTTATTAAATATCTTCAATGTACAGACATTTAATTTTTACTACTTTATAATAAATAGTTTAGATTATGAAATTGAAAAAATGTGTATCGAACTGGTTATAACGAAATTCTTATTATCTCTTAACACTACAGCAACATAGCTATTACATAAGCTCCTTTATTTTTATTCTAGAGAAACGAACAGTTAATTCTATCCTGCAACCCGAGATTGTGGCGACAACAGATCTTTTGACGATTAATATATTTTATGCAATCGTTATATAATGTATGGTTTTCAGTCGAGTACCGCGCTTAGGCCACGAAGCTTGCTGAGTGGCCTAATTAAGGTAAGAGACTTCTAATTATACAACTATTGTATATAATACTTTTTCTATGAGTAACCCGTAACCTAGTCGTACAGTGAATGAAACATACATAAAAAATAATTGCAAAAACACTGCGTTCTGTTTTTCAAATTCATTATAGTTCTGTGCGGAGTTGTATACGAGTAATATAGGTATTATAGTTCAGTGACGTATAATATTAGCCATAAAGTACAGAGTGATGATCCAATCTAAAATGTAGGCCTTTTTAGTATGATTCGCGGAGTTCTTATTCACAGATTATACGAGAAGAAAAAGAACAATTTTAGTTGATTAGGTGGCGAGAAACAGCTATTAAGTTAAAAAAACGTATATATACATGTAGTCTTCCAGTTGTCCCAGAAACTTGAAATTCGGTTTAAAGGTTGCTCTAATACAACCCACGAAATAAATCTGCAAATCTATTATATTTTTATATGTCCGTCTGTCTATGTCAGTAGCCAATATAAGATGATAACAAAACATCCGTCAAAACCATAAAACACCGCGTACGATTTGGTTAGGAATAAGGCTCGCTCTTGTAAATAATACTGGATTTTCATACACACGCACAGTGTGTCGTCTAGAACAAGCTAGCTGGACAAAATTATTTTTTGATGTTTTTGGGTTTTAATAGCCTCACTTAAAATTATTTTCATATTTTCACTTCATAATTAACTGAAATTGAGACAAAAAGGGGGCTAATAAAAAATTAATAAAAAAAATATATTCTTAATTAAATAACATTACAATTAAAACTAATTATCTAATTACAAATACATTATTTAAATTATATAGAAAGAAATAACAAGCACATTTTAAGACAAATCAAATATTTTCAATTTCAGGAATAAAACATATAGCTACTAATCCTCATCATCGGAGTTGTAAGTATCAGGGAAGTAGTAATCTTCCTCCGTTTGAGACTTGGCTCTATAATCGCAGTATTACCGTCATTTGATGAACCAAATCCTGGCTTGGGCTAGTCTACAATTAGACCCATGTCTTTTTTGAAACTTTTACGAAGAACATCCGATCGCTGTTTCACACTCGCTTTTTCCTCATCACTTCTAGCTTGCCACTTTTTAATATCTAGCTTATAACTTATATGCAATAAACATTCAAAACAACGTATCCACGCATGAAGTGTAGACAAACCAAACCCAAAATTATCGTTATTGTTTTCAAAATTAGCTGCATCCTCATTCATCATTTTAGGGGTGGCACCACAAATGTAACACTTCTGTGCGGAACGAGTGTCTGTCAATGCGTTACATACCTTTCCGTTAGTCATAGTCAGTAATAGTTCTTGCGTAACAGAAATTTGAGAATCATCAAGGCTGCACACTGATGGCGATAAATTGTTGATTTCTTCCAAGACTTTTTGAGTTTCTGATATATTAAGCTCAGTGGTTTCTTTTGAAAAGATGAATTTAATTGGACGACAAAACATGGGTGACGATGGTCGAGGATTTTGCCAAATGATGTGGTTGCTGTCGTCGACTAATCTGAGAAGAACAAATGAAAAGACGAAAAGAAACTGGTCACTATCTTCACAATTCTCAAATTTCTGTTTGTATTCACTGTAACCAGAACAGCCGTTGCAACCCCATTTGCTTATTAGCCTAAATGATGACGAATTAGGCATACGACTATTTATTACATCTTTCTGCGCCTGTGCTAATCTCTCAGCTGTTTTCTCCAATACAGCCTGTAAATCAATTTCTACCCGATTTTCGGTTACACGAATGCGTTCATCCGGAGGATATCACGAGATTTTCGCCTTACGCAAACAAAAGTATGATAGATATTCATAATGACCTGCCTTCATAGACCACTCTCTAGTTTTTTTGTACGTGTGTGTTGTTGATTTAGAGTCAATATAATAGGCTAATGCTTCTTCACTATTTAACTTCCTCTGACTCGCTACGTCATCATTACTTGTCATGGAAACGTTGGATTTGTTGGAACTGTCATTGATGTCTTTTATTGCTTTCGCCATATTTAGATTTCCCGCAGAACGCACAGCCACTTCGGCAGCAGTTAATAATTCACACGCACTACGCTTTAGAACGAGATCATCTACCTGTCGTTTCTGTTTTGAATGAAGAATCCTCGAAGTCTTTTCTAGGTCTTCTTGCAAGAGTAACATTTTCAGATGATGTTGATGGTCTTGGCTGGGCAATAGAAACCTTCAATTGTATATCTTCACTATCCAACCAGTTCTTAAATCTCGTTAAAAAAATGCTTCTCGATTTTCCGACCGTATCCCATTTAGCAGCAAGTTTTGAAGAAAAACTGGACAAAACGCTTTTCACTCGTTTTTTATCAATCCTTGGTAATGTATTGAAGGCCAAATTTTGTTGTTACGTAACCGTAAAGATGGGTGTTCCTTTCATTTTTCCCCTTTTTTAACCATTGTTCAAAAAGCTCCATGCGGGTTACAGAGTGTAGACATTCTGTAAAAAAAACTATATGACCGACTCTTGTAAACTAAATTAAATGTATATGAAAATAAAAAACAGAGTTTAGGCTTCAAAATATATAAAACGTAGACCGGTGAGAGGTGGTGAGAGGTATTTGCTAGTCTAACAAAGTTTGATAACTATGAAAAAAACGCTCTAGTTTAGGACATGTTTTTGAAGTCCTCCTGTTTATTATCTAAACGAATATTTACACTTTTTTTAATGAAAATATATAGAACTTACCTTCAAATATAAAGTCCATCACAAAAACTTTTCACTTAATAACGTATATTCATAAGGGATGTTGTCGAACGTGCCACAGAAATACAACTGATTAAATTGTGAAATTTCACTTACCTCATTTGCTGACTTCAGGACCCAATGATTCATTAAATTAGAAAGTTAGTCAGTAACAGTTAGTTAATTTGGGGGTTTCAACGTGTTATTTATTTTATCTGATAACTCATTAGTACATATGTAACAATGACTTTTGTCCAGCTAGCTTGTTCTAGGCGACACACTGTGACACGGCCGTTTATTAAATTCAGTGCAATTCTCATGTGCACTGCACTGCATGTCACTGCATTGGAGCCAGTCTTCGACAAGTGTTTCGAAGTAATTTTCTCCACATCCACAACATTTGTCCTTTTCGTTTGTCTTTTTTTCTAATTTTTACAATACCATCAGACAGCCTTCGGAGAGCTTTTCTGAATCCTCTGGAAGTATTTAAGTATTTACACTAGACAAAATAATAAACAAGTTAATATTCATGTCACGTCGTCGGCAATGTTAACGTCGGGAACTCAGATGAGATAATATACGCAATATAATCTGTTTTTTTTTTTTTTTTTTTAATAAACAACTTATTTCACTTACTTTTTTTCGCCTTAATGTTGGGCGTACCTTAACTCCGACGCACGACGCCAAGCGAATTGAACAGTAACTAGCGATCCGTCCTCAGTCAACCATGCTATTAATTAATTCGACTGGCCATCTTTCTGATGGCCTACTACCCCGGACTAATGTGTAATGAATCGCTCATTAGTGCTATGCAATTAACCTAACGAGATTTTAAGAGACGCACGACTGGTCGGTATGGAAATCCTTGGGTGAAGCCATTGTCCGGCAGTGGACGTCCTTGGGCTGATAAGGTGAAGAGACGTTTTTCATTGTACTACTCGTAAAGAAGAAATATATACATCTACAACTTACTAAGATAGTAGATCATACCATTTATGGAGACAGGCTGATTGATTTTAAGAAATATGTCTCGAGTCCTTTCCGAACGACAACAGGAAAACGTGGTTACCGCATGTAAGTGTTTTATGTTAATGCCGTTGATTGTTTGTGTACCAGAGTAAATTTATTTGTGTTCCGCCTGATCTGTCCACTAGCTTAACAATTAGGTATTGTGACCTCCTATCAGGTCACTTAACGGTAGGTACTTTGCTCTAATGTCATCAACATTTCTTACTATGGAAAGAGTAGTATTTGAACGTCTGTAAATTAAAGTTTTAAATGACAAAAATAATTAATTTACGTTATAGTACTACTATGTGCGCGACTGACTGCAAGTGACGAGAAATCAATAGGATAACAGCAACTTACAAACATTAATTTGAGTAACATAAAATACAAAATGAGAAGCTTCATAATATTTAAGCGACCTAATATTTGTTTCAGTTTCAACGTTACGTCCTGCATTATTTCAGTATTTGGCAAATGATTTATTTATACTGACGCTCAGCTCGCTTCGCACGCTCCGCTATGCATGGTCACAATACAAACCTAGAACTAGAACCTAACCTACACTTTTCGGTTTTTGACCCATTTTGATAAAGCATCATAAAAAACGTTGCTTAAAGTGAACGTTTTTGTAGTTCGTTATGTAAAACCTCAGTTGGAAAAATCGTCTCTATATGAATATTGAAGTTGCCCTCTTTGTATTTCTCTTCATTTTAATATCTGAAATGTATTATCACAAAACACTCTTTGCAAGCTCGTTCTGAATTTTATTATTAATCAATATTCTTCGTTAGTTTAGTTCATTTTTCGCTTACTTAAATTCATACCGCTCAAGTTAATAAAACAGTATCTCATCACCAGTCGCTAAGGTTTTTTTTTATTCGATCGTTTTATAATTCCCCTTTTAGAAATGCGATTTCTGCGATCCTGTGATTTTGCACTGATATATGTATCGCAAAGTGACGGATGTTTTGTTATTTATTTATTGTGGGAAATCCTACCGTCGTCGACTGTACGTGGCCAACTTAAGTCCATTGGGCATAGGTTAACGATATCCATTGATTCTATATCTGGTGGTGTTGTGCTCAATGCATCCAGTCACAGTATCTGTGTTGTCACTTCTGTGGACGGTCTTCCATGAACTTCGGTGTTTGCGGAGGGTGCAATCCAAGACTCCTGTGCCATTTGAGTTACCGTGTCATTTGAGTTGCCATATCCTAATATCTATGTATACATCATAATCAGTCAGTCACACAGTTTTATTTTGCTTCAGACCCAAGTTACTGCATCGATGCATTCGATTGCACTGAGGAATTTCTATTCTATATATCGAATTCAAAGAAAACAATTAATATGCGATGTTTCACGAGATAAATAGTCTGATTTTGTATTTTGGTTATCCTTTTGAACATTTCTTTGGGAGAAAATGAACCGTTAAAACTACCTGCTTACGTACAAATATATATATCCTCTGTACTAAAATAACGCAAATCTTTTGCCCCGATCAAGATCGTATTATTGTAGTAACAACATGCAATGTGGTATCGGATAATAACGCACAGATAGCCATGATGATCGATTACCACCTATCAAATGGCCATCATTGACGGATGTAATCAGCCATTAATAACTAATAGAACATGGTGGAATTAGACCTGAATTGGCTATGCTAAGAGTAAGTTTTCGACTTAGCGAATAGTTGCGCCAATAGTTCCGAAAGTGCTTTGTTATGTTCTGCTAAGGCGTGGTACTAAAAATTACTTCAGTTCCCCGTTTATCTGCGATACAAACTGTAAGTGCTTCTTAAGTGGCATTTAAAGGAGTCTTTTAAGTAAGTAGGTAGCAAGCGTGCGTTCGGCTCGCGTGCAGCGGCCGGCCGCCGAGACTGTCTCACAGATCCACATCAGGCCCCGGAATAAATGGTATCCTACGATGCTATCGTCGGCGCCCGTACCACCCCATTAATCTACATCAGCACGCGCTCACTATGAGATTAATGAACCAGATAAGCCATTAAATACGACTACAGATGTCCGCTCCTCTAACAGCAGCCGAACAAACTGTATACGCATTTTAGAGACAATAATTGATGAATTAAACGGATTCGACGCTATTATGAATGTTAATGATAACGGTCGCCCGATACCGACGATACTGGCTCGATAATTAGAATGGATGACGACGAGGCTCGGGTGGAATTGATTTCGTCTTGGGTGGAATCCACGTTAAGTAGCTGATGATGGGAGGTTAATGCGAGCAAGCTGAGGCTTGCTTCGAATGACTGATGCTGCAACACGTCTCCACATTAGTATTCATTTGTTAACAGCTGCTTAACTTTCCAAATTAAAGATCTGATTTAACAAAGTGCATTATATTACCTGATTTGCATTTAGCCAGATACTCTTTCATATATTTAACGTTCGGTGATTTATCCAAACGCCGGACTGATGCTATCTGTTCTGTAGAACTAGGAATATTGAACTGCGTAACAGTTTTCGTTAAATTTAATTGATTATCTGATAACGCGATTTTTATTACGAGAATAAATATGTCTGTCGGTGTTTTAACCGCTTGCTTGTTATCACTAATTGTGAAAAAGGTAGACACATATACCTCACTTATGGCGCAACATATAAACCAGTAACAGTTATATCAAATTGATCGCATCTCACATTAAATAAAATTCAATACTAGTAATATGATATTAAGGTACCCACAATTTAACAAACAGGTACTTACTGTGAACACTATAATTTCACATATAATCTCAAAAATATTGCCTTATTTTTTAGTAATTTTGCGTGAACTTTGACGTAAACGTTTTAAATCATCGCATATTTTTACTTCCCAGTTTGGTTGAAGTTTTATGTAAACTTTATGACACTAAACAAATAGTAAATACAAATGGTGAACTGACTTCCACAATTTCTCAATCAATCAATCATAGCGCGTAACAAAGATATATTACGTTGACTTTAAAAGTTTAAAATACTTACACGTTTCTTCTTTATAACAAACATTTAGGATTAGAGAATAATTTACAATTACCAGAAAAAAACACTGTTAAGTATAGCGAACGACGAAAATATCGGTTAATATTTATTTCATTCATGCACTTACTCATTATGGGAACTAAAACTGGATTTAGCCGATAGTTGACTTAGTCCTACAAAGAAACAACGAGCTCGAGTGACCCCAATTGCTTTAAATTGGATAACGACATGTTGTTACTTTTTACACATTGGCGGAGTTGTTCATTGATTTAGAGATGCTCGGTTTCTTATTTAGGACACAACATTCTCATGGATCAAACCCTTTTTGTGTCTCTTATCGTAGGTTAAGATTCCAGCGCAAATTTCTGCACATATCCGTTTATTCAATTAAATAACTACATTTCATTGAATAACCGGATACGGATATGTGCAGAAAAATTTACAAAATTACACGTAGACATACAATAACACAATATTCCTTGATTGCCAGACAGACGTTGGCCGTAACCTTAGGCAACCCTCTATATAAAGTGCCTCCCATAATTTTTCTTAATGTAGCAATCTGACTTCAAAAAAGTAATGAAAAAAAAACAATGTGCAGAGGGATCTTAACTTATAGTATCTCACAATAGTCATAATACTTATCGTGTATGCCTTTCGTATTGAGACCATATGTCTTTAACCGCACGGATATAACTGCTTAATCTTCTTCTTGTACGCCGGTTCCTTACCACTGGTGATCTTGAAGCTGCCAAATGTTTTTGATCTCTGCTCTCCAACCCAAATATCCCGTAAGAGATGTACATCAAATCAATTGTATATCTCGAATAATCGCGATGATATCACCTAGGACACCTACTAAGCCACGAGGATAGGTGGAAGGTAGGTACATAAACCATCCACTTTTTATATTACCATTAGTCTCTCCAGATTGTCTCTGCAATCTATATGACCAACGTACGCATATACTCGTCTCACATAGGTATACGAGTAATTATCAAATAAATATTATATATCAAATAACCATCTACATAGAGAAGATAGAGAATTAAGTCAAATGGTGAGAGCACTGCCTGAGTTAGGCTGTGAATTACGAGGGCTGCTATTTATATATCCGGAAACCGGGATTACAATCTTCTTAAATAGCATATTTGACCGCCATGGTAAAATTTGAACTTTTTTAAGTATATAAGGTATATTTTTTCTTCCTTATTAACGCTCGTGTTTTGTTTTTGACGGGTTTTAAATGTCATCTCGCAGCAAGAATGGAACTCACTCGTGAAAATATTCGTGCTATGATTTATTATGATTTTCGGCGTGGTTTAACGCAACAACAGTGCATAGATCAACTAACTTCAACTTTTGGTGATGAAGCCCCATCTAAAACTACTGTGTATCACTGGTTTAGTGAGTTCAATCGTGGACGTAGTATGCTTACGGACGAAGTTAAGGCAGGTCGCCCGAAATCGGTCGTTGTACAACAAAATATCGAGGCTGTGCGAAAACTTATAATGGACGACCGACATGTTACGTACCGCGAGATAGAGGCGACTCTGGGTATTTCTATGACCAGCATTAATAGCATATTACATAATTATTTGGCTGTAAAAAAAATTTGTTCGCGTTGGATACCCCACAACTTAACAAATGAGCAAAAACATGCTCGCGTCGAATGGTGCAATAAAATGTTAAAAAAATATAACCGTGGTGACTCAAAAGCCGTTTATAACATCTATACAGGTGACGAATCCTGGATCTATGCATACGATCCCGAAACGAAGCAACAATCAACGGTATGGGTGTTTCAAAATGAGCCGAACCCTACGAAAGTTACTCGTGCAAAAAGTACATTGAAACAAATGGTGGCCTGCTTCTTCGGTATTAATGGCCATGTAGCTACAGTGCCACTAGAAAACCGTAGAACGGTTAATTCAGAGTGGTACACGACCATTTGCTTACCGGAAGTATTTGAACAAATTCGTAAAACTAACCAGCGACGAAGAATCATTCTTCATCATGACAATGCCAGCTGTCATACGTCACGCGAAACAACTCTATTTTTGGAGGGTCAAAATGTGGAATTAACGGGTCATCCGCCGTACAGCCCTGACTTGGCACCCAACGATTTTTATTTATTTCCAAATATAAAGAATAAATTACGCGGTCAACGATTTTCGACCGCTGAAGATGCTGTCGACGCATTCAAACAACACGTTATGGAGGTACCTCAGGCGGAGTGGCAGAAGTGCTTTAAAAATTGGTTCACGCGAATGCAAAAGTGCATAGATCATCAAGGGGAATACTTTGAAAAACAATAAAACTATTTTCAGCCGTGTACGTTTGTTTGTTTTTTTGTTTCCGGATATATAAGTAGCAACCCGTATTTACTACTAATAATAATAAATTATGTATATATGTATGTAAACAGTAAACACTTTATTGTACACAATAACCAATAACAAACTTAATTAAGGAAGATGATACAAATATAAAAGCTAAATATGTAAATTGAATCCAAGAATATAGTGGGGAAGAAGTATATGCAGAGCTAAAGCGATTTCGTTAAGATGCCACTTTAATGTTGCTCAGAGAAGGTAATTTCCTACATCGCATACGTCCAGTCAAGTTTATTTATCCTCAAGAAAATCGATCGATAAAGTTTATCGTGTGAGTAATTAAGGCGATGTCGCACCGCGAGCCGTTAATCTTGTAGATCGCAATCGAAGATGATCGCGTGTTCCTCGCGCCCGGCCTGCGCGAGCGCATCCGCCGCTGCTCGCCAAACCTCACCAAACATTAATAATAGTATCCTTCACAATGTCATATTGGACACTGTAACGCACCTTAATGGAAGTATCTTGTAAGATTATTTTCGCCAATAACTCATAAAATGTTTTTATCAATAACTCAATACGAACCTTGTTCTCGAAGTCGCTTGAAATATTTTGCAGACTGCAGTAAATTCGATTTTATAGCACGTGTTTATACACCCGAATAGCCAAGTTAAGGAGGCTTAGATATAAATAATTACGCATGATTTACACATGTGTACAAAAGCGCAGCTGCCGTAAAATTAATCCGACGTATTAAATTCCGAATATTCACTAGCATTTTGACCTTACAATCCGCAATCAAATGCCAATGAATTACAATAGATGGGGACATAACCGCGCGCCCTGCTCGTGCAAAATTGCATTTACCCGCACACTCCTTAAGTTATAGTATTTACTTTTCAACTGCACTCACAGATAAAAGTGTCATAATATTTATAACATAACTTGGCTTTCTTATGGCCCACTGTCATAAACTTAAGCGCGCTTTCTAGATTCCACAGTTTCGTTTGATTGTAGTGCTTAACGTGCTTTTATTAAGATTTCGAATCGGGGAATTTGAATTGGTTTGATGTACATTGGTATCCAGAGCAGAGCACGCCCGTCGTTCGATAATGTTTCTAGTTGGTTTGCAGTAAATATGAGAGTCGAAGCGTTGGAGTGCGCAGTGATGTTCGCCCCGGTGACGGTATGGACTATCTAATTTTATTAGCAATATATTGTGATTAAGTCGATACTGATCTTGTTATACGCACAATGAGGGGGAGCGTGCGTCCGCGCCGACCCGGCCGCGGTTGATACAATTTACATTCAAATGACATTCGCTTACGGCCTGAGGAAATTTCTCACTCATAGGATTTTCAGGTAATCTTGAGTTTATGTTGTCAATTGTTAGGTTGATGTTCAAAAGCGTTCGTGGGCAGAGATAGCTTCACGGTTTGTAATAGTAAGTGTGCTCAACTTACCATAGAATTTAGAATAAGTACCCAGGTGGACCTTTTGAACTTCAATTGTAAGTGTTATCAGCACACAGTGTGTCGTCTAGAACAAGCTAGCTGGACAAAATTATTTTTTGATGTTTTGAGTTTTAATAGCCTCACTTAAAATTATTTTCATATTTTCACTTCATAATTAACTGAAATTGAAACAAAAAAGGAGCTAATTAAAAACAACGTTAAAAATTATTAAAAAACAATATATTTACATTCCTAATTAAATAACATTACTATTAAAACTAATTATCTAATTACAAATACATTATTTAAATTATATAAAAAGAAATAACAAGCACATTTTAAGACAAATCAAATATTTTCAATTTCAGGAATAAAACATATAGCTACTAATCCTCATCATCGGCGTTGTAAGTATCAGGCAAGTAGTAATCTTCCTCCGTTTGAGACATTAGCCTAGGCACAGATCGTCTTGGCTCTATAATCACAGTATTACCGTCATTTGATGAACCAAATCCTGGCTTGGGCTAGTCTACAATTAGACCCATGTCTTTTTTGAAACTTTTACGAAGAACATCCGATCGCTGTTTCACACTCGCTTTTTCCTCATCACTTCTAGCTTGCCACTTTTTAATATCTAGCTTATAACTAATATGCAATAAATACTCAAAACAACGTATCCACACATGAAGTGCAGACAAACCAAACCAAAATTTATCGTTATTGTTTTCAAAATTAGCTGCATCCTCATTCATCATTTTACGGGTGGCACTACAAATGTAACGCTTCTGTGCGGAACGAGTTTCTGTCAATGCGTTACATACCTTTCCGTTAGTCATAGTCAGTAATAGTTCTTGCGTAACAGAAATTTGAGAATCAGCAAGGCTACACACTGATGGCGATAAATTGTTGATTTCTGCCAAGACTTTTTGAGTTTCTGAAATAGTAAGCTCAGTGGTTTCTTTTGAAAAGATGAATTTAATTGGACGACAAAACATGGGAGACGATGGTCGAGGATTTTGCCAAATGATGTGTTTGCTATCGTCGACTAATCTGAGAGGAACAAATGAAAAGACGAAAAGAAACTGGTCACTATCTTCACAATTCTCACATTTCTGTTTGTATTCACTGTAACCAGAACAGCCGTTGCAACCCCATTTGCTTATTAGCCTAAATGATGACGAATTAGGCATACGACTATTTATTACATCTTTCTGCGCCTGTGCTAATCTCTCAGCTGTTTTGTCCAATACAGCCTGTAAATCGATTTCTACCCGGGTTTCGGTTACACGAATGCGTTTCTTCGGAGGATATCACGAGATTTTCGCCTTACGCAAACAAAAGTATGATAGATATTCATAATGACCTGCCTTCATAGACCACTCTCTGGTTTTTTTGTACGTGTGTGTACGTTTTTGTTTAGAGTCAATATAATAGGCGAATGCTTCTTCACTATTTAACTTCCTCTGACTCGCTACGTAATCATTACTTGTCATGGAAACGTTGGATTTGTTGGAACTGTCATTGATGTCTTTTATTGCTTTCGCCATATTTCGATTTCCCGCAGAACGCACAGCCACTTCGGCAGCAGTTAATAATTGACACGCACTACGCTTTTGAACGAGATCATCTACCCGTCGTTTCATAGTTTTGAATGAAGTATCCTCGAAGTCTTTTCTAGGTCTTCTTGCAAGAGTAACATTTTCAGATGATGTTGATGGTCTTGGCTGGGCAATAGAAACCTTCAATTGTATATCTTCACTATCCAACCAGTTCTTAAATCTCGTTAAAAAAATGCTTCTCGATTTTCCGACCGTATCCCATTTAGCAGCAAGTTTTGAAGAAAAACTGGACAAAACGCTTTCACTCGTTTTTCATCAATCCTTGGTAATGTATTGAAGGCCAAATTTTGTTGTTACGTATCCGTAAAGATGGGTGTTTCTTTCATTTTTCCCCTTTTTTAACCATTCTTCAAAAAGCTCCATGCGGGTAACAGAGTGTAGACATTCTGTAAAAAAAAAACTATATGACCGACTCTTGTAAACTAAATTAAATGTATATGAAAATAAAAAGCAGAGTTTAGGCTTCAAAATATATAAAACGTAGACCGGTGAGAGGTGATGAGAGGTATTTGCTAGTCTAACAAAGATTGATAACAATGAAAAAAACGCTCTAGTTTAGGACATGTTTTTGAAGTCCTCCTGTTTATTATCTAAACGAATATTTACACTTTTTTTAATGAAAATATATAGAACTTACCTTCAAATATAAAGTCCATCACAAAAACTTTTCACTTTTCATAAGGGATGTTGTCGAACGTGCCACAGAAATACAACTGATTAAATTGTGCAATTTCACTTACCTCATTTGCTGACTTCAGGACCCAATGATTCATTAAATTAGAAAGTTAGTCAGTAACAGTTAGTTAATTTGGGGGTTTCAACGTGTTATTTATTTTATCTGATAACTCATTAGCACATATGTAACAATGACTTTTGTCCAGCTAGCTTGTTCTAGGCTACACACTGTGCAGCACAGTAAAATTTATGGCTTCCGCTGGACCATGTAATAATTTTTATGCCATGTATTAGAACGTTATGATGTTTCTTTAACGATTTACTTACTTCACTTCTAAGTGTCAAAGTACTTACTTTTCTGCTCATTCTCATAGCATCATTGTAGGTATATCACACTTCTTATAAAACAAAATTGCATCGAACTTACGACACAAAACACGTGTAGGTTTGTGTCTTTATTTCACGATGCTTTATCACCGAAGTTATTTAAATAGAAACAACAGCCTATTAGCACTTAACTTAGGCAGTTCGCGTGGTGCCATTTTAGAAATTTCATAATTTCATGCATGCTTAATAAGCGTATGTTATGACAACATTGTCAACCTCGCCGGCTCGACATGTGTTGATTAGCCGATAATCTGAGTAATGTGCTGATCGGTCTCGTTAGCGCGCCGAGCAGTGTCATTCAAGATTACACCCGTATCCCCGTTCCGGGCGCGATGGGAGGCGCACCTTCTCACGGGTCTTTGGGTCTGCTCTCACAAATAAAAAAATACCTTGTGTACAGTTCACGTCGCGGTGTTTACTGGTCACATAAACTGACCGTATTTACCGTGTCCGCTCATCCTCCATTTAACGCTGAGCTACTTTGGGAACGTCTAAATTAGTGAAGTGAGAAAAGCTCGTAACCGTTTTCGATCGGCGGTAAATCGGGGAGATAACATCTTTTTTGGATGGTCGTTGACTCCCATCAGTTATTGTGTGTCGATCGTAGACCCGCTCCGTAAAGGGAAACTTGTAACTATCCGTTTTATTAGTTCCTAATTTTGTCAACTCCTAATACGACTTTATTTGTCTGCTATCGTGATGAGGTCTTAGTTTTTTGTGATTTGTGACTGATGCATAGGTAAAATTGTTTGAGGAAGTTGTGTAATGATGTCTACCTAAAGATGGATAAAACGTGTGACTATGTGTTAGTAAAATGTCTGGGCTACAGAATGTTTGAATTGGTTACACTAATCCACAGTCACATTGTTTGGGCCCTTGAGATTGAATCAACAAAAATAATCATGGTTTAGAGTCACTTCTGCATTTATATGCGTCATATTGGTAACCAATGGATTACTTATATCGTGCAAAACCTCGAGAAATTAATGAAAATAATTATACGTATAAATTAACGTTAGATAAATCGATTAACCCTAAAACATACCAACACATGAGAGAGTTGTATATCGATCATACCGTTCTCAGCACCCATACCTCTGTTGCACTTAGCCACGGATTAACCAAATAAGAGCGCGTTAATCCCTTCTCACGTGAAATGTAATGAAAAGACTTGAGGGCAATTAACTTTGAATGCTGATAGTATTATATTACGCAGGCTGCAGGGTCCATCGGTACGAACGGGTGCTGCACCGAGGTGGTCCAGCCTCTAGCACCTCCTCGATGAATGTCTTCACTTCATCACACATTATTAATAGCCTGCGTTGGACCCACTTGGCTTACGCGCTAGATTAAGGGCCTCATTACAGCCTTTCTTTAGGCTAAATATTAATTGAGACATTTCGAACGACTGTCAAGTCGAAATCGATATGGCGAAACAAATGAAAGTCGATAAATTATTGCCTATGCTTGTGTGCAGTGGTTTGGTATGACGATTATGGCGGTCGTTATTTTGATGGTGTATTTTGGGCAAAGATCCGCAATCAGTCTGATCGGTCTTTGTGTTAATCGCATTATAAATCGTCCGAGCGGTCAATGCTCCGGCCTTTGTCGGCATTGTAACATATGAGTTTGGAGTTAAATCTTCAAAATATTAATACAAGTTTTTCTTACTTAGGGTGTATTCTTAAAAGGCGAAATAACCATTCAGGAGCTAACAAAATATTAGTGCATATGGAGTGGACTGCGCTTTCGACTTATACATATTTAGCGTAGTATAGTTATACATATAATGGAGCCAAACCATTTTTTTAACATCACGTCAAAACAGCTCGAAGGATCTCAACGATTTTTGGTACAAGGATAGCTGAATATCCGAGGATGGTTAAAGGATGCTTTTTACCAAACTAAGGCTAAAAAAAAAAAATATGACTTTTTTCTCCTCCGCGAACCAAGTTTTGTTTATATATGTATATCATTTCTCAGTTTTATAGCAATTTTTCAGTTTTACTTATAGGTTATAGGTATAGGTTCTGTGACTTCTGTTTGCTTGAAATTAGCGCACAGTAGTCGAATCACCCCCGAGGCCCCGACGTGGAAGAATTAAACAGATAAGAGGAGCGTAGAGCGTAGCTTTTACTGGTCTATGGCCACTTTTGGAGTTTCGGTTTGACAACACAAGCTGGCGGTCCCGGGTTCCTATCCCGGCCACTATAGCGTTGGTGTGAGACGAATGTTTGTTCCTGGATCTTGGATGTTTTCTATATATATATGTAATACTAGAAGGGGCTTTTTTTCTTTAGCGTAGTCGGGTAAAAAGTATCCTATAACCACCTGAAAATACCTACTCCGTGTACCAAAAATAGTTGAAATCCGTTTAGCCGGTTTGGTGTGATGAAGCCGTAACGACACATACAAACATAAAAATCCAGAAAAATAAATCCATTCAGTGATCTTTAAATAGTACGTTATAATTTTTTTTTAATATCTTCAATGTACAGACATTTTATTTTTTCAACTTTATAGAATGTAGTAAGTATAGATAACTAGCTTCTGCCCGCGACTTCGTCCGCCTTAAATTCGTTTATCGCGGAAAAGGGTATTTTTCCGGGATAAAAATTAGCCTATGTCCTTCCCCGGGACTCAAACTATCTCCATACCAAATTTCATCCAAATCGGTTCAGCGGTTTAAGCGTGAAGAGGTAACAGACAGACAGACAGACAGACACACTTTCGCATTTATAATATTAGTATGGATGTATGTATGTCGTAATATGTATATCGTCGCCCGGTACTCATATTACAAGCTTAGCTTAGTTTGAGATTAGGTCGATATTGTTGTTCACTTTTTACGTAAGTACTTTGTTTTCATTGACAATTAAGCTCATGGATTTCCTTGAAATCAATACTGGCTTCCAAGCTCAGAACTGCGAGACAATAATACGTTTCTCCACGCGAGCCCTTCGTGTGCCCGCCGCATTACTCAAACCTCATTTAAACCTAACTACGTAGCATTGAAAGGAGCAATTTTATTGTACTCTATTGATTCTGTTGACAGCTCGAGAAGGAATGCGCCTCCTAGTACAACTGGTTTGTTTCTGTCCCGTATCTCATTATCATAAATGGATAAACATAATAGATATGGAGTGGCGTCTTTGTTTTTTTGTAGCATTAGGAATAATGTTATAATAGTGTTATCTGGCATTGGACATAATAATACTTGGTACATCAGACATAATCCCAATAAAGAAGTCAATAGAGGTGATACAGAGTTGATTGTGACTAGTGTCATATTGCTATTTATAATTTGAGCTAGATTTTTGATACCTAGTTAGGTACGTATCATGCTGTACTAGGTAATACCTTGGTCTAACACTAAAGCATAAACAGTTTTGCAGGATTCGTAATAAGGATTAATTTCACTATATCTTGTTAACGGCTAAACTAGCTTTTCAATGTCACAATTTGACATGCGCCTGCTTACGTTAATTCAGCCATTAACTCTAACCTAGCAGGATGAAATTGGGCCTAAATTCATCTTCTATAACAGATAAGAGCAAGCTATAAGGAAAAAAAACCGGCGAAGTGCGAGTCGGACTCGCGCACCGAGTACCCTAACATTATTACCCCGTTCCTGTTAAGCTAAGCTTGCACCTGATATCTATAGCGTTGCATACAAATGATGTGCAAACTTAACGCAACCGGGTTGTTTTTTAGGGTTCCGTATCCAAAATGGCAAAAACCAACCCTTAAGGTGCGTCCACATTTGTATCATTTGCCCGTATCAGATCATCGTCGCGTAGCATGATCGCGTGTCACGATCACGCGTTTGGACGTTGCGCCGATCCGATCACTCGAAATCCATTTGCTACGCGTATCACACACTTTTATCGGAAGAGTGCGGCATTATCGGCGCGCCGACAGTAAGCGTCCAAGCAGCGCGATACGCAGTCATGCTACGGCACGGTGATCGGATACGAGCAAATGATACAAGTGTGGACGCACCTTTATAGATTCGTCATGTCTGTCTGTCTGTCTGTCCGTCCGTATGTCACAGCCATTTTACTCAAGAAGTATAAGATATACATTGATGAAATTTAAAGCATAGGTGTCGTGCGTAAACCGCTACTTAGTTTGATAGTTAAAATCGATTTAGTGAATATTTTTCGAAATATTCACTATGAAAGTAGCAAAAATTGTGTCTACCTCTATTTTCTAAACGGTATGTTCAAAAAATTTATAAATATAAAGCTTAATAAATACTTCCAACGAAAATTGTTTTCAACATGATCGGACATACCGATTTTAAGCAGTTATTGCCAAAAAACTGCGCTTCTCAGCAAAAGGACGTAAGTGCCGGGGAGAGGCTCTTTTATTAGTGTTTTTTTTCATATCGTATTTTTTTCATCTGTAGTGCATTTTTTTGTTTAAACGGCTGCGGAACCCTTCATGGGCGAGTCCGACTCGCACTTGGCAGCTTTTTTTTAGCTAGTTAGAGACACATTTATAATTTTCGTGTAATATTTATGTACTTAAATTGTGAAAATTTCAAAATTTTCGCTTGGTTAACTTCGGAGACAAGGGGGTGGTTTATTTTTTGTGCAGATCAAGCCCTTTCTCCAGATAAGCCTAGACTTTTAATTCTTGCTCCCCCCTCATATTCATCATTTTTCGACGATTCCAAATTTCGATGGATAGCATAAATAGTTTTTGAGATATGGCGCTCTTATAGTCGAACAGACAGACAGACAGACAGAGTCGCACCATAAGGGTTCCCTTTTTACCTTTTGGTACAGAATCCTAAAAATGACAACTTCCCGTCAAAATTCAATTTGACTTTAGATTTGACTCGTCAAAAACCATTATATTTATTAACAATTAACAATACATCATTCGAAATTAAAATATTTAAAACCATAAACAGTAATGACTACAAACATCTAAAATGAGCAGATTCTACAGAACTAACAGAAGAACATCTGCGGGCCACCTATGATGGTCTCGTTTATAACGTGATAAATCAGTGATAAAGCCTCCGTCACTCTCGCAATCACATAAATACATATATGTCGGAAAGTGACAACTATAAACGCTACCATCACAGAACGCCTGGACTTTGTTAATTATAGTCCTCGCAAAACGTCACAGGTCTCGTGGTTGCATTCCTCACCATTCAGGTCTCATTTGCGCACTGCCTTCATTTAAATGACATCATTAAGGCAGGGACCCGACATTTTGCACGACGGCTGGATTACTATTTCGTATTTTATTTATGTGATATTTTGTACAGTCGAGTTCATAAATATATGAGCATCAAAAATACATGGCTTCAAAAATAAATGTTCATAGAAGGGTAGGCACGAGTATTCGTGAATCTGTACAGATTTAACAATCAAAATATATAAATATTTCACTAAGCTTCACAAATGTATGCAACTGAAAAATTATAAATATCTGAACAAAAATAAATATCTGAACTAAGTTTTTTCTTACTTATTTTAAAAAGTGAAAGTACACAATTATATCTTAATTTTTTCAACGCAAATCTTGATGTTTTACCATCACGATCTTCGTGATTCTTAAAGTGAATTTCTGTACAAACAAACTATATTCTTAAAATACAAAGATGTAAATAATGAAGCTCTAGAGCGTGCGTCCTGGTAAGGCACAACTAGCACAAGGCACTGGTTCAAATCCAGTCGGAGTCCTGAATTTTTTTCATTATTTAGATCCTTATATTTTAAGAATACAATTAATATCGGTACAAACGAAACAATTCGAATTTTGAAAAATGTCAATCTGCGAAGAGTGCCTAACTGCCAAAGGATACATTTGTCCTGATCAAAATTGTTGTTAGTGTAGTTCTAAAGTAAAATCTTCAACAAATATAAGTGAATTGAGCTTCGGCATAAAACCATTATTGAACAACATGCAGTACCTACCAAATGTCAATTATATATATATATAAACTTCTTAGTCGATATGTGCAAATGAAACTTTTGGAAATCATAAACCCATTAGTTAAATTGATCTACCCACATATCATTTAGTGCTCTAAAATGCGTTCTGAAACCGTAGGAAATGACGAGCATTATTACAACCTATTTTACTATGACGACTTTCTTGTCTGTGGTAGTAGGTAAAGAAATTATTTATGTATTATTGTCTCTATTCTAGTATCCATAGATATTAAAACGGTGATCGATACGAAACGTCAATTCAGTATGTTTTTTTTTATATAAACCGCAAGATATTTGATTTCGAGTGATATGAGAATAAGGACTTCATTCGACTGTCTATGATTTAAAAAAAAACATTCGTTTTGACGGAGGATCGAATTGCCGCCATTAATGTTGTCATTTGTTTATTGGTTTTTTGCTGTTACGAAAGTAAAATTGACAAAAGTTGTTTGTAATTTACATTTAAGTTGAAAATATGAGTAGTAGTGATTCCGAGAATTATATGGACACTCCGCCGGATATCGTAAAGGCAGCCACGATTGCAAGAAATAACTTGTTGTCAGAAAAAGCGATAGCCAAAGTTAGTACTAGTAAAAAAGTACTAAGATTTTTTTAGATTGGAGAAGGAACAAACGCACGACTTCGATGTGAATAAATAATTTGTGTCTGTAGTTCAAATTATTTTTAATATCTGTAGTCCATTGATATTTTACAGTTAGCACTAGTGCAATGCAGGTCATTTCCCTACCGCTATTTCTGAACCCATCTTAAAGTACTTATGATATGTGTGTAGGTAAAGTAAGTGTATGCATCTGTACATAATTAGGCCTTAAAACACTTGTGTGATCCTATTATGAAACTCGCTAACGGTAGTTTCATAAAACCACACCCGTATTTTAAGGCCTCTCATTATGTATCAGTTGCATAAACTACTTACTATTCCCTGTCTCACGCATGATATCGTCACTCCAAGGTAACTAATAATAATATAACAAACCGATCACACCAACCTAGCCAATCAACCAAAGTGTCCACAGAGTCCACACGCGATCATGCCGCATGAAATTGCGCCGAAATATTGAATAATCTACATGAAATAAACAATATCACGTTAGACACGTCTTATGTAAGCATACATAAGTAGTGTACAAACTGCGAGTAGATACACAATATCACCAACCAAATGTAATTTGTCGAATACGTAACCAGTAAGAAAAGTGGATGTACTTACGGTTTTAGGGTTCCGTACCAAAAAGGTAAAAAGGAAACCTTATGGTGCGACTCTGTCTGTCTGTCTGTCTGTCTGTCCGACTATTAGAGCGCCATATCTCAAAAACAACCTATATGAGGTGGGGTAAAAATTAAAAGTCTAGTCACTAGGTCAAGTAGGATTTCATATGAAAGGTCTTGATCTGTACATTTATGAACATTTTTTTTTATTGTGCTTAAATTTCGTTTTATTAAGGAAGATGTGGAAAAAAATATCATTCCCTCCTTTATCTCCGAAGTTTACCAAACGAAAAATCTCGAATTTTCTGGAATTATGTAAATTAATATGAATATTACACGAAAATTATAACCTTTCTGTCTTACTTTTTTTAAATCACCAAAATCATTTTTGACTAACCCGGTTTGGTTAAGTTTGCCCTTCATTTGTATGTGACGCCATAGCTACCAGAGGCAAACTTAACTCAAGCGGCGAGTTAAGTCGGAATAAGTGAAAGTTTGTACGGAACCCTCGGTGTGCGTGTCAGACTCGCACTTGACCGGTTTATTTTATAAAATGACCAACTGTGACACGCGACTTTTTGTCGTGCCACAAATATTATCATTCCCTTTCCATTCGGTACAGTGAATGATGCGAGAGAGACGTGTCGTGCAGTGTCGCACAATTAGCAAAGTTGCGAGTTATGCTAGCCCGGGTAAAACGGTAAGAGGTTACATCCTTACCTGAGTGATGATTGTCAATAGCGTCAAATAAACAAAATCGTAATAGAACGGTCATACTATAATTAAATGTAATCGTATATGTGTGTGTCGCAATGTACATCATAATCTGTGAAAGGATACTACGAATGCTTCTTCAAAAGATTAGGCTTACGTATGCTTACCCTTCACTGGCCCGGAGGAACAAATAAGTTCAGTTCGTTTGGTTTATTTATTTCGTGTAACAATACCAGGCATGAGCCCTCGTCGTGTTCTAATATTCAACTTAAGCACATCATAACATTATACATTCTAGTCCTTATGAGTAAAGTTTCAGGGTATTAAATGCGTCCTCGCGAAGAACGCTTCTTCTTCATTCAGAGCAACTTGAAAAAGGCATGAGTTACGACGAGAGTTATTTATAACATCCAGTTTGTGCAGTGAGTAGGTACATAGTTCTGGACTTCATTGGACTCACGAATGATCTTAATTAGAAGTATTGTGAGAGAGGTAAATTATGCCCTTTGCGGCTTTTGTGGCGGCGCTGTGGCGAGCTTCGCTTCCCCCCTCTCCCCTCTACCCCTCGTGCCCCTCTGGCCACTGTAAATCAAATACCTATTCGATATCCGAACTGCCCCTAAGCGAAGATTAAGAAATTAATGAGCCCTTAATGGAAGTGATTCCAACATCATTTAATTTTATGTCTCGATAGTGGTTACATGAATTTTAATGCGCAAAGCAAATAAATTATACCTACGGGCTTTCATTAGATTAAGGGCGATGAAATTAAGATTAATTATGCAACATGTGAACATCAAGATACTTCGTATAAATTGTCTATAGGTAGATATCAGATAAACCGAGTTCTAGGAATATCAAGATGGATCAAAATACTGAGAATGTGTTATCTGGTTGGCTTTTAGACATTTCTTACTGCGAATTACTTGACTTGGTCAGGTCTTCTATAAAGCATCCTATCATTTAGCATAACTAATTATCGCAAACTGCTATTGCACACCTGTTTCATTTCCCGACCCTCGCTAATATTTGAAAACGAAAACCTTTCCGGATTATTTTTTTATTTTTGGGTAGTTGTCTATACATTACCTAATCCTAATAACCTAATCTAGGTTACTGATGTGTCAACGAAAAGTTAAAATTGCGAAACTTTCCACACGGAAACATTTTGATATTTCTTCTATATATTATACGGGGGTTTTCCTAAAATTGAATTAATTAAATTCTTGCGACTCCGGAAATTTCCGAGAATTTTCCAAACTTCTTGGATCTTTCTGCAACTTTCACATCTGTAGATGAAGTGTGCTTTATAAAGGTTTTTATGTAAAGCATTCTATTTCAGAAAAACAAAATTGGTAGCGAAACAAAACAGTTCGAGTAACGTAGCCTGTTCGTAGAGTTCTTAACTTTCCTCTCCTTTCCTTACTACCTATTACAGGTACTTTCAAAGCAAAACACGAAGGACGATTGCTTTATTAACACTTTTATTACAATAACTACTCTTTAGCTAAAGTTAATATACTACCTTCCTAGATACTGTTAGGGAAATTAAGGGAACCTAAGTGTTCCCTTAATTTCCCTAACCTACCTTTTTCGCTCTTGTCACAATGATAATAAGGACTAAAAAGGTGCATGTTTCGGTTACCCTGACCAAACATATTATGTTTATTACCAAGGACCATTAAAACAAGATGACTGACAATTTTCGTACAAAAAACCATTCCCCGATATGTACAACGCCATCTATGTATAAGAATATTTTTAAACAATTATTCAACTTTGCAAGCGTTAGCGTGACAGAGTATTTATTATACTATGTGTTTTCATTCAATTATAACATCGTTAAATGTTAAGTTTTAAAGCGCCATCTAGTTTTTGCCAGAATATCTCCTTGCGATCGGAACACGATCCAAGGTATGGCAACATACCAAGGTCCATTAAAACAAGAGGGCTGATCCTCTTGTTTTAATGGACCTTGGTATTACGTAATTTTACTTAAGTAATAAGAGACTACTCATTAAGTTGCATATATTTCTAGATTTCATTGAAGTGTAGATATGGAGTCACTCCAAGAATAGCTGTGAAAAAATATTAATTCATGCAATTAGATTAACTACAAAACTATTACAAATGGATTTATTTAATACAGAACTCCCAAGTAGGGTTCTCTATCCGGATACATTTTGTATGAAACATTTAGATTCAGATCCGTATTATCCGGAACTCTCATGCAAAATAGATCAGGATTAAAAACTCTACTCCCAATCAATAAGAAACGTGAGAGATGGTGCGTAAGCGCAGCCAGCTAGCGATATAACCAAAGGGCGACGTCCATTACATCGCTAAATTACTAAATAGCGTGCGCCGGCCAGCCCCGACCGCATTCTGCCGATAAACCGTATATTTGCGTGAAAAATAAACCACATTAACATAACAAACATTAGGCGTATGCGAATGATGCAACTACCGACGCTGCCTCTCATCAGGTTCTAAATATGTAATCATTAGGATACATCGGACTGGATAACGCCGCGATACCGAGATATCGTCTTACGGTAAACGCATTTGGAATGTTGTTCGTTTTTGCCAATAAGGAGGAAGAGTTTAGCCATCTAGGATCATTAAGGAATCGAGGAAGTGTAGTTATAGAGATTTCTAAAGACACAATTGTGCATTATTAATATTTACCTATTCGGGTATTTCTTTAGGACACCGATTGGATAACTAGGTCGTCTAGTTATTTAAGGTGCTGCGGATATAAACAGAAGTAATACCAAATTTAGATAAAGCCATAATGTATAATCTACTAGCTTGTAGTGATTAGTGGGAATACTGAAGCATAAGAGGAACTTCAATGAAGGTGAGGCGTGTGGATATGAAGCGATGAAATTTTGAATGAAATTATTTGGACATGTGTAGATATATATCAATTATGGTTCACGATAATGTGGAGGGCATCGATGAAGATGTAGATTAAGGTGACACTATTAAAGTGACAGCAGACGCGACGGCGCGCGCGGTGTAAAAAACGTATAATGTGAAGCGAGGATTAACTGCCACTAACTGCGACGTTTCATTCCATATCGGCACGCAACTTGACGCCATCCTCACATCGACGCATTTACATTCCTCGCCATCCGCGAGCACCTATCAATGACGTCCACTATCGAGTAACTAATGGCATGCTGAACTTTAGAAGAAACACTAAAACTTATTTTTGATACCTCTCGGAATGGCTCTAAATCCGCGGCTTTATTTCATTCAACTGATCATCTTCGAAATCTTTCTGTTTATTCTGGTTTCTATACGCGTTTTATTGTGTTACCATAATATTCCACGATTATTCCATAATATACGACGATCACCTTATAACCATTTTAGACATTCCCGAATTTCCATAAAGCTTATTTCAAAATAATTCTTAATACCTCCGGCAGTGTTTATCTCGTTTTCGGTAATAGAATACCTGGAATATTTTATCAACGCACGACCGAGTAATTTAATATAAAGCGTATCACTAAATGATCTCTCGGTCGCGATGACTATCGCAAGGTTAATAACGGTGTTGGAGGTTCTTCTACGCGAGACACGCGTCCGCGATATTATCGCCGCCGAAGCATTATTGATGAGTGCCCGCCATAACCAAATAGCCCGAGGATCACGTTTGTTTGCTTATCTAAACTTTGTTAAAATGTTCCATTTTGTGGTTAATTGAAAGTTTCCGGGCGTTGAACCTGCGCGTTTATGACAGGTGCAGCTCTAAATGGGCTTTTCGTGAGATTGCGCCGCGATTGTCAACTACCGAGCGCCGATACGGGCATTCTCGTTTCGTGCTCTGTACGGGCCCAGCCTAATTGTCGAACAGAAGCCGCCTGCAGCTTTACGACTGCTTCAATGGCTACAACGTTTATGGAGATATATAGTATAAATAATGTCTGCGGTAGAGATTATTTCATTCATTCTAGTCAGGCCATTGAGAAACACTGTCCCCGGCGGACAGCGTGCGGACAATAGGTCGGGCGAACGTGTCCCTGTTTGTAGATGTGCACAAATCATTGTCTTCATCTCTATCTTAATTACAAAATGAAATGTCTACTTGTGACTTATATGACATCTAAGCTTATAGACAGCCAGAATTTCTATAATACGTTGTAAATTTTCTAAAAACGCTAGTCTCATTTCCTTTGCTGTAGAATTTCATTGCACAACCGTTACTTTTCCTGGTAGCCGCAACGGCTTTGCGTTTTCTTGGATAACGATACTAATTCATTGCGGGCTTGCAACCAGCGCCTACTAAGTTCCCTTTATCTAATGGAGCATGGTCAAGACACATTGCCACAGATATCCGTATCCATAATATGTACCTGAAAGGCAAGCACTTGGTTTTAATACTCCATTTAAGGACTCCGCCGTTTATATGAGATTACTGTTTCCAGTTATTTGAGATCCTAAAACCGTGTTGCTTGATTAATGTTCCTGTCTGGGGACAAACGAGTTTCGGCCAGATTTGTTATCTTCGTGTTAGCTAGTTAAGTCAGAATCCTATCTGGTGTTGAATGAATATCACTAATGGCTGGTTTTAATCTACTGTTTCCTATTCAGAATTACTAGGATAAGTTCCAATCATTTGGAATAATGAGCGATTGATTTTGATACAAACTCTCTCTCAGCGGCTTTGTTTAGTTTCAAAATATATACTGCACTAAGAGTCTCGATTAATTAAATTCAGGTCTTTTATTTGTTAGTGACAACCTACCGACTACCTACCTTTGGTGATTCGAAATTCAAATATCTGTTCGGGTTTCGTCTTTTAAAAACATTATCATAGTCAGATGCAGAAACGAAGTTATATAATATTCCTGCGAGATATGAACACAGATCCCACACGTCGAAGTCTAGTCAGCAAATTGCCAATCGCCACATTGTCTCTTCGACTAGGGACTTATCGTGATTGTCGTGAGCGCACTATTACGTACTATTATCGTTACATGTTACTGTTTTCGTTACGTACCAATAGATTAGTGTCAATATGTGATCACGAGCACCTCGCCATCAGATTAGGTCGGACCTTGACATTTGCCGTGAGTGGCGCTGCCCGCTCCGCGTCACATCTGGGACATCTCTGCCCAGTATTACTGTCTGCTACACAATACACCATTATTCCTATGTTTATGTTCCAATCATGATATTGAAATTTTGTTTCGTCTGATTGACATTAAGTGATCAGTAGATAGGTGATTAGATTTCGAGTGAACGGCACTTCTGTATATATTGTGTATGAGTGTATATATGTATGTAGATAATAGTCCAGTATTCAAGTATATCATCACCTGATGTGGTGTTTAAAATTTTCGGAGAAATTACTCTCCCTTGTCGGTTTCCACTTTAAATTGAAAATATAAATTTGATTTATTGTGATGTTTAAGCAAATTTTGTGTTAGCATTTGTCAGTTCGAATGTGATGATTACTAAATCAATGGTTAAGGCAAAATAATAGACATTTGAAATTCATAAAAATATTTCCTTTGGATGAATCTAAAGCAGGTGGTGCAGGAATGCTAATAATATGTTAACTGAATGTATTGGGTCCTATAGAGATGCAAATGCGGACAGCTACTTCTATAAAATTCGAAATGTTATTGCTTCGTAGTACCGCGTGAAGCATTCGACATCGGTGTTTTTATTTTTATCGAAGGGATCGATTGTAAAGATAAGTTTGTCGTAAGACAAGTAGCGGCCACCCAGCGCCGGCGGTGCGACGCGACGCTCGGGACAGAATGGCCCCGCTCTTGCATTTTATTACATCTTGATATCGACTAATTCGCACATACGTCAAATAATTGAAACACCATAAAGCCTGATAGGCCATTCTTCGGGAGAAACTCCCAGCTCGGTATGCCAGCGGAACATTTTAATACTATCTTCTTAATGTGACACGGCAGAGAATGTGTCTATTAAAAACGTTTTAAGATAATGATCGCGCATTTTAATACGATTATTGTGATGCAGTATTTTTCTGCCAGTATATCTGAATGGTATTTTTATGTGTTTTGAAAATCTTTGAATTTGAAGGTAGAATTTACCATAACAGAGAATGTGCGCATTTCAAAATACGATTTGAGATAGCATTTTGCATTTTCGGCATTGTTGATTTTTTTCTATTATAAAGTTGTAAAAATGTAATGTCTGTACATTGGAAATATTTTCAAAGAAATAAGTGATTTAAAGTATTTGAAGGTAACTGAATCGAAAAGTATTTTTTGTATGTTTGTATGTCTGGTTGCGGCTTCATCAATAATCATGTCAAAGTCAAAACGGATGGAATCCCACCGAATTTTGGTACATTGGGTACGTTCATCGTGGTTATATGATACTTTTTACCCGACTACGCTGGAGAACGAAATGAAGTTTTTTTTCCTCTGCTGACGGAGGTAGTTATATTTTTTTTTTGAGTTTTCGAGCCTTATAAATATTTAGAAAACATGTAAAGTGCAATATTTTCTTCAATATTTTTTTTGATCAATTATCAACGCCAGTTAATTTAATAATATTTTGATCAAAATATGGCAACAAGAGAGTGCTACAGCCAAGGTAGTATTCAATCGATCCGTAATAAATCACATATCACATCTCACCTATAAAATATAAATCAAAGGTGACGTAAAATCCTTTTATATTGTTTTCACATTGATATAACTATAAAATGCTTTAAATTCATGAGTGATTTAATGGGTATGTACTTGATATGAAGTAACAGGTCAACATTGACAATAAATTCGTGCGTTTTATTGTTGGTCTGTGTATTTTAGTGACCCATAAAAAAGTATTGTTGTACCTTTATAATTTTTTTAATCGCGTCAATATTTTGTACGTAAAAGTACTTTTGATATTACTTTGGCCTTTTATGAGATCAATTTGAAGTTAATTCGTAAATATATAGCAGCAGCTTCTGTATTGCGTCTGTAACAAACTAGGATTCCCGCACTAGGGAAACCGTTAAAAGTGGCACTCGATACTGGCTGGGACATTTTTAATCGAAAACAAAAAACGGCTAAGATTAGTATATCTTAGCCGTCTATCATACATATGTACACGATATTAAATAAAAATCCTATCTACGTGTTAAACATATACCAATTTCTAACACACATTTGATATATCTACTGAACCGACACTTTGATATACAAACATTCTCTTCAGTCTAAATCAAAAGTTTTTCCTTTTTGTATGTATTTTAACCGACACTTTGATATACAATGTTACAAACATTGTCTTCAGTCCAAATCAATTGTTAGCATGTGATTGAATCAATTTTTGTTTTTTACTTTTTGTAGGTATAAATATATGTGAGGGAGTTTAGTAAAACGTCCCACTTTGTCGATTCTAGTTTCGGAGTTACGGGCAGTTTAGTGAAATATGGCAAAACCTACCGAAAATCTACTTTCAATGAAAACCGATAGAACATACTGTAATAAACATATGATTTTGATGTCGATCCATAAATGACCAACTTAAGGACCTTTTTAAGGCCTCAAAGTTTAGTGCCCAGCGTCCCACTTTGTCGAATAGCGAACAAAATCGTCGACATCATATTTGTGCCTGTTATAGGTGTTCCGTATTAGAACTCATACGAGTGCGAACTCTTCAGTTTATGTATATTTCTTTTTAACCGACTTCCAAAAAAAGGAGGAGGTTCTCAATTCGACGGAATGTTTTTTTTTTTTATGGATGTTCACCGATTACTCAAAGACTATTTCACCGATTTCAAAATTATTTTTTTTGGTTTTAGAGAAGATACTTTCTAGTTGGTCCCATTTAATTTTGGTCAAGATCTGATGATGGAATCCATGAGGAATTGAAGGAACTCCTCAAATATTGTAGGCATACATAAAGCGACTTTGGTATTATAAGAAACATAATAAGCATTTGCATTCAGAAAGTGTAAATTGGTGAAGTGGAACTGATGCAGAAGACCACAGAATGCCATCGGAACTCCTCAATGATAAATTATTTACGGGTAGCGACAAAATATCTTCATTAATTTAGCTAAGCAACTTCATAGTCACAAATTTAAATGTTCCTGATGAGAATGGTACCATTGAATTAATTTGATGATGGAGCCGGAAGGTAGGCACCCGATCTATGTAATAAAATAATGTATCCTAGCCGTGTTTGGGCTTGTTCGAATCGTCACGAGATACACTTTTAAGTAACGATTAACTAAAAAGTGTAAAATAAATAAACTTGTAAACAAAAAAATAAAACCGACTCAAAAAAACTAAAAAGTAAAAAATAACGCCATAATTCAGTTTCTTCAAATTACTTACAAGTAACCGTTTGTATACTCAATCTATACAGAATATACAATTAGTGTTATTTTGGAGTCGGTGCCATCGTGTCACAACTTACTAAAATCGTAAATTTTCAATATTTTACACATTCTTTATATGGCACCGAAGCCAAAATAAGGTTAATTGTATATACTGTATAGATTGAGTATACAAACGGATACTTGTAAGTAATTTGAAGAAACTGAATTATGGCGTTATTTTTTACTTTTCAGTTTTTTGGAGTCGGTTTTATTTTTTTGTTTAAAAGTTTATTCAATTTTATGTTTACGTCACTTGTCAATGAGCAATAGCTAAAATAAAGTAATACAGTTCATATATTTCTTGTTTAATTAAGTAATACAGCTTCACAACAGTCATTTGAATAATAAAAAACATAATTCTATACATTTTTGGTCCTTAGCCGTAACGAACAATATGATACAAAAGTGAAAAATTATTAATAGTTAAAATGTCGGAAAAAAAGGAACAATATAGTACGTTAAAGAGTACACTTGGTATAATAAAGGGTAAAATAACAAGAATTATCAACTAAGTCAACAACTTGGATTCATCGGACAGATCAGGTTTGAATTTTGAGGAATTAACATTACGTAATATCGAACTATCTCAACAAATGGAGAGATTCGAGGAAGTGCAACAGGCAATAGATTTGATAGAAAATGACGAGACTAAAGCCGACGAGGAGCGTTCGCTCATGGAGAACAAATATCATACGACTAAAGCGCTCATAAACACATTATTGCAAAAAGATGAGAAGGATACGAAGGCAAGTCATGTGTATAAATTACCTCGATTGGAGCTTCCGACTTTCAGCTCAGACATACGGGAATGGCCTGCGTTTAAAAACCTATTTGAGTGTATAAACGGAGGGAATGTACCGGAACTACAGCGCCTACAGTATCTGAAGAGCTGTTTGAAAGGCGAGGCCGCAGGTTTGATCAGTTCTCTTCTCATTCTCGATGGAAACTTTGGTAAAGTTATGAGTATACTGGAGAACAGGTATGAGAATAAAACTATCGTTGTCAACTACCACCTAAAGAACTTTATAAGCTTCCCCATTCTCAATAAATCGAACATAAAGGAGTTTTTGAATACCTTACAGCAAAGCATGGATTCACTGTCTGCATTACAACTGCCAGTGCAGCAATGGGATGTACTTTTAGTGTATATTATAACACAAAAGCCTGACAATTCACTCAGAGCGGCATGGGAATTGACAAGGGAAGAAACATCCATTCCGTCAATTAACGAGCTTTTAGATTTTCTTAAGCTACGCGCAACAGCATTTGAGCTTATGAATGATAAGTCTGAAAAGTTTCCTCCAGTTAGATTTTGGCAACGAGGAGACATAAGTCCTAAAACCGTATTTACACCAGAACAAAAGTATTGTGAAAAACTCTTTCTTGACACAACAGTGCAAGACGAGTCTAGACATTTTATTGTTGAAATGCCTATACAAAAGGAAAGAGTTCAGGATTTAGGCAACTTGTTTCACACCGCATACCGATGCTTGCTAGGTCTTGAATCTAAGTTTCAAAAAGATCCCTTGCTCTACACACAATACAAAGCGTTTATTTACGAATTCATTGAGCTAGGTCATGCTGAGTTCATTGATAATTTTCAACGGTCACATGATCAAGCACATTGCTATCTGCCACATATTGGTGTTCTACGACCGGAAAGCCGTTCAACAAAATTGAGAACTGTTTTCAATGCCAGTAGCAAGACATCGACAGGAGTGTCTCTCAATGACATAATGTTCGAAGGACCGAACATATATAACGATGTACTTGACATAATACTGAGATTCCGAATATAAAAATACGCGTTTATTTGTGACATTGTTAAAATGTTTAGAACTATCCTAGTTAAACCAGATCAAAGACCACTGCAAAGAATTTTATGGCGTGATTCGAAAACAAGTCCGTTAAAATGCAGCAAAAAATGCAGAAATGCATTCAGTTACGTACTGTGACACACGGGACTAGATGTGCACCCTATTTAGGGTGTCGCACTCTACGTTTACTAGCTGGACAACAAAAGACAGAATGTCCAGAGGCCGGACATCATAGAGTCAGAATGTTATATGGATGATCTCTTATCAGGAGTGGACACACTCGAACAAGCGCAAAAATATTGTGGTCAACTTATAGAAGTGCTACAGAAGGGAAATTTTACACTTCACAAATGGACGGCCAATGATCCTAAGATTCTTTCTCACGCAATACCGACTAATGTCGACACAACATATGACTTTACCACAAGCTGAGCTGTCAAAACTCTGGGTGTAAAGTGGCTACCACAAAATGATACACTCACTACAACCGTTGCAGGGCTAAAACAATTTAAGCTTACCAAAAGGAACGTACTGTCTGCAATAGCACAAATTTATGATCCGATCGGTCTTCTAGCGCCCACGGTGATTATAGCAAAGATCCTTTTGCAAGATATTTGGAAAGCTAAAATAGACTGGGATACTGTCATTCCAAAAAATTTGCAAAGCACGTGGATAACATTTCAAGATAATCTTCCCAAGTTGCAAGATATTGAGATCCCTAGATATTACTTCTCTGATATTCCATCATGCATAACATTGATAGGGTTCAGTGACGCTTCTATGAAGGCATTTGGAGGAGCTGCCTATTTCAGAGCCACCTACCCTATAGAGAACCCACCTGTAGTCTTGTCATCGCCAAGACAAGAGTTTCACCAATAAAGGCACAATCTTTGCCAAGACTGGAACTTTCAGGATGTCTATTATTAGCAAAGTTAATCGATAAAGTGAAAAAAGCCTTTCAAATCAAGTTCCAAATACATGACATTGTACTGTTCACAGATTCCCAGATTGTGTTACACTGGATAAAGTCACCCTCCAGAAAACTTCACACATTTGTTTCTCATAGACTAATGGAGATTATAGAATTGACGAAGTCGGAAATGTGGAATTATGTCAACACGAGAGAAAATCCTGCTGACTTACTCACACTTGGAGTCTATCCTCAGAATTTACAGAGTAATTTTCTATGGTGGAATGGACCAAACTGGTTACTTCAGGATACTACAACATATTGGCCATGTTGCAGTATCCTGAAGTAACCAGTTTGGTCCATTCCACCATAGAAAATTACTCTGTAAATTCTGAGGATAGACTCCACGTGTGTGCAAATAACGAATTGCATGATTTGTACGAATTGTTCAAAAATGATAAAACATATAGCCAATTATTGACTATTGTAACTTAAATTTCATTCAATGGAAATTTACCATACCTCTTGCCAGCCACATGGGTGGAATTTATGAGGCTGGAATTAAATCTGTCAAAGAATTGTTAAAAAGATATTTAGGCAACATTCGATTAACTTATGAGTTTTTCTATACCATTGTTGTTCAAATTGAAGGCATTCTGAATTCGAGACCTCTATGTTCTGTATTCGATGTACCGGACAATGATGACATCGTTTGCTTGACACCTGCTCATTTTTTGATTGGGTCACCGATCTCGGATTTGCCTGAGCCTAGTCTAGTTGATAAAGTAGAGAGTAGAATAAGTATGTATCAAAAAATTACTCAAATAAAACAAAAGTTTTGAGTACAATTTTGTAATAACTATTTAAGTGAACTGGAACCAAGAAGCAAGTGGCTTCAAAGGAGAGCTAATTTAGAGATTGGGCAAATAGTTTTGTTGAAAGACGAAGCTATTCCACCTGCTTGTTGGCCGTTGGGCAGAATAATGTCTGTAAATAAAAGCAGTTCAGACAATTTGGTTCGATCAGTTACTGTTAAATCTCAAAAGGGTGTTTTTGTCAGACCCACAAGTAAAATTATTTTATTACCAGTTGATAATTGTTAAAAAGGGGCGAGAATATTCCGTATTAGAACGTCCCACTTTGTCGAATAGCGAACGAAATCGTCGACATCATATTTGTGCCTGTTATAGGTGTTCCGTATTAGAACTCATACGAGTGCGAACTCTTCAGTTTATGTATATTTCTTTTTCAATTTTATGTTTATGTCACTTGCCAATGAGCAATAGCTAAAATAAAGGATTCATATATTTCTTGTTTAATTAAGTAATACAGCTTCACAACAGTGATTTGAATAATAAAAAAACATAATCCCATACAATAGGGAAACATTTCTACTTTGTCGATATGGAGTTATGAGTAGTTTATAATATAACAAAGCATAAGCTATCCTTCAGTGAAAAATTATGTCTCTAAGTGCTATAGTTATTTTTTTAAATTCTCCAAACTTGCAAAGGTGAAAAAGCGACAACTGAAAAAACGTTAGTTAAAGTTTGGGACCGCAAAAAACACACTTGTACTTTGAAGTTATGGAGTGGTTAGTATTAAATGAATTAGCATACTTTAAGGATTTCAAATTAGTCAAAATCACATATGTAATCTTAGTAGTTTGAATGTTACGGAGGCTTAAACATAAAAACAGAACGAAAATATGTCAATCCTGAATACGGGTTTATTTTGTATATTTATAACACGACCCACAGATTCATCATTAAAGTTGTATTTATAAATGTACTAGCTGTGCCCGCGGCTCCGCCCGCGTGGAATTCGATATGTGTCAGTAAGCGGCTACTTCACCCCTCTCCCCTGGTGACGTAACTAAAATTAAAGTCCAGATAAATAAAAAGTATAAAATATTATACAATTACCACTAAATAAAACTACACCAAAATAAATAGTTTTTCGCCCTTATTCAAATTTTTGACGTGATTTAAAAGACATAGAGTATAGGTATACTTAGTAGGTGTATATCGGACGATACAGTACCACTTTTCTATTTCTACGGCCTTATCCAAATCAAGCCCATGACAAATATCATCCAAAACGGTTCTCCAGTCAAATCAGTCTAAGCATGAAAAGGTAAGAACACATAGAAAACCATACTTCCTAACAAACTTTCGAAATTAGGTCTAATATTATTAAGAAGTAAAATTAGAGGAAAGGTGAATATAGATATCAAAAACGTGAGGCCAAGTATTTATATTTTATTTAAAGTTACGTTTATGTATGCACAACCAAATATGTACATACAGACTCCAATAGTAGGTATGTAGAGTATATTTACATAACGTTGACATTTTTTTTGTACACCCTGTTGTGAGTCTTCCCGGTGGGCATCAGCACGAACAGCTCCGTGCCGCTGGTGACGCGCGATCACGCCCCGCAGAGCAGCCCGTGCGAGAAGCAGCCCGTGCGCAGGTCCACGCAGGCGGCACGCAGCGTCGTCCCCTGCGACTTGTAGATGGTCATGGCGAAGCAGACGCTCACGGGGAACTGTAGGCGCTTGAAGCGGAACGGGGAGTTGCTCGGGATGAGGGGGAAGCGGGGGATGAACACGGCTTCTCCGACGCCGCACACCATCAGGATTTGCGCCTCGATGAGGTTTCGCTGCAGCTGCACTACTTTTATCTTGTTTCCGTTGCATAACTTTGGAGATGACAAATTCCCAAGAAGCATGATCGGAACTCCAATTTTCAGGGCAATGGGGAATGGATGAAAATTTTCAATAATCTTGAAATTTTGTTGATAGGTAGGAATAAGCCTCCTTATTGTCAGAAAAAATACAGATTTTTCTGCTGCTTACAAAAAAATAAAAAGATGAAAAGATGTTGGTGGGCCTCTATGCCCGTCTTATACGGTACGGCAAAAATAACAGTACATTTACAGCCACTTTTAACCGACTTCCAAAAAAGTAGGAGGTTCTATGTTCGACAGTTTGTATTTTTTTTTATGTATGTTCACCGATTACTCCGCCAATAGTAGACCGATTTAAAAAAAAAAAAAAATATTTGAAAGGATATACTCCTGAGGTGGTCACATTGCCACCAAGTTGGGACCTAATAATGGGATTCCAGGGAAATCGAGGGCAATCCTCAAATTTTATAGGCACTTAGAACGTTTTTCATGTTTTCTTTTAAGCTATTTAAGTATTTGCATATGGTAGTCATCATCTCATCATGCTGAGCTGATTACGGAAGGTACAACTCTTTAATAGTTAAGAGTTAGAGAATAATTCCTAAAAAAATCATCTACCTATTATAGGTAGATACGTTAAGACTGTTAGTCATATTCTTTATAGTGTGTCCCTAAAGTAGTCTCCTTATCACCAAGTCAGGATCAGATGATGGAATACCAGGGAAAGCGAGAGAAACCCTCACATATTATAGGCACTAACAATGTTGTATATATATTTTTCTAAAGTTATCAGTTGTTTTCCTCTGGTTGTCATCATTTCATGCTGAGCTGATGATGGAAGGTACAATGAACTAACCAACTTTTATATTTCTTACTTCCCAAGACTCGAGATGCGTGCAAAGTGCCTCCTCAATTTTCCCATTCTGGGCTATAAAAAATACTTTATATCACTACTAAAATCCATCACTAAAAAGCAAAAACTAAAAAATAAAAAAGAAACCACTTGAAAATAAACTAAAAAGCCAAAAATAATGTTTTATGTACGGTACGGATCACATATGAATCACCTTTTGAAGTCGGTGCCAAACCTGATGTAAATAAAGTTCTTTATTCACCAAAAATACGAATTACTGTGACTAAATATATATGTAGGTAGATAATAACTAAAGGCTCGCCTCCGCGGTTCTTAATAGTAATAAATTAATGGTTTGGCACCGACTAAAAAAGGTGATATAAATGTGATCCGTACCGTAATTAAAAGATTATGTTTGGCTTTTTAGTTTATTTTGAAGTCGGTTCTTTTTTTATTTAATTTTTTTTAATACAAAATATCAATGCTGCAGGTATATAAGCTCACCAACACCTTTTCAGCTGTTTATTTTTTTCTAAGCCACAGAAAATTCTGTAATTTTTTTTTGACAATAAGGAGGCCTATTAGTTTAGCGGGGTACTCGATAGTTCGTAGGCTCGAGAAACAGCTAGAGTAGGTTTGAGAAAAGTTTGCACCTTCTTCCTCAGTAGCGCCATAAGATTCAGGTGCAAACTTAACTCAATCAAGTGTAGTGGCTACCTCCCCTTTAGGGATTAAATTTTTATAGCTTATAATCTGACCGGGAATTTTCTCGACAGATTCTTAAAGTTTGCATCAAAATCTCCTCAGCCGTTTTCACGTGATGCGCGTACAAATAAACAGACAAACAGACAAAAATTCTAAAAACTGTTTTTTTTTTATATCTTCCATGTACAGACTTTCGACCCTCTTCAGCTTTATTATATGTATAGAAGATAGATAAAGAAAGAAAAAGCGTTTACGAACGATAAAGCAATTATTTCTTTAAAATTCTTCGGAATAAAAATTTCAGTTAACAAAAAGTGATGATTTCCATTTATTGTTAAAAAGAACTCGTTTTATGTATTTATCTTATTCATAAACCATATTTTTGTAACAAAAAGTTTATCATTCAGAGATGATCGCAAGTCCAAAATGTACACTGGGCTATTATCCGGCTATATTAATATATACTCTTATTTGTATGATACGTCATATACGAATGGTGTGTTCTTTGCTTAATCGTGTAGGTAGGATTACTGTTGCTAGGTTACCAATTGTTTATTCATTATCTAGAAAAGAACACGTCAATGAACAAAAGGTCATGTTTTACCATTTATTGTTAAAAAATACCCTTTTATGAATGAATACCCTCAAAAGTGGTAGCCTATGTCCTATTCTGATATCTAAGCTATATTACTGCGGAATTTTACGCAAATCTGTTACGTAGTTTTTGCATTCCAGCGTAACATACGATTTGTCCGCCTTAAACTCATTTATCGTGAATAAGGGTATTTTTCCGTGATAAAAAGTAGCCTATGTCCTTCCCCGGGACTCAAGCTATCTCCATACCAAATTACACTCCAATAGGTTCAGCGGTTTAAGCGTGAAGAGGTAACAGACAGACAGACAGACAGACAGACACACTTTCACATTTGTAATATTAGTATGGATTAGTATGGATTCCCATGCTAAAAAAGACAGAAATAATTCTATGGATCCCTTTAGTTAGTTATTATGTCAAAAAGTTAATAAAAAAATAATTGAAAAGTACAGCATAAAACAATACAAATGATGTGTGTATTTTAATATACAAACATAAGATTATTTTCTTCTGTTTCCGCGATTATTACTCATTGAAATAAAACAATTTAACGGATTATATCGCGTATATTATCTCATTTTAGTTCCCGACGTTTCGGAAGCTTTCCAGCTTTCCATGGTCACGGGAGGACTGAGAAAAGATGTATTTTCCTCTGTCAAAGTTACAATTTGTGCAAACTACCCATTTTTTTGAAAAAACACAAATAAAGGTGTACATACATGCCAGATGGGCCTAAGCTGTAAAGACAGTTACACATGTGCCAGAAGGGCTTAATTATTTTATTCTAATAATTTACCAAGCAGCATTTCACAAATGAGGCGTACTGAGGAGAAAAGAAACGTCGGGAACTAAAATTAGATAATATACGCGATATAATCCGTTAAATTGTTTTATTTCAATGAAACATAAGATTACTTAAAAAACACACTTATCCAGCATAAAAAGTATTAATATCAAATTCAAAGTATTTTTTATGCATTATAAAGGTTAGTGATTTTCTATAGGTAGCGTCCCACTTTGTCGATTTACTAAACTTTAGTGCAAGTTCAGTGAAATGTATGGGTTTGGTACATTTATCCCATTTTATGTATGAGATAAAGGTTTGTTATTGTTAATCTAATAGTCATTGATACTAATGTCGTTTGTTTCATCTTTTTTTACGGAATTTGAACGGAATTTATTTCCGACTCAAGCTTAACAAAAAAGAGGGTTATTATACATAAATAAATATTACGGGATAATTTTTACACAAATTGAACTAGTCCCATGGTAAGCTCAATAAGGTCTGTATTATGATTTTTGTTTCCTCCTCGAACAAAGTTGCGGGTACCTTCTAATCATATGTTCACCACCAAGTCTATTGGGCAGTGTTAATCTAGACCATGTTTTGGGTCTGGACTTGACATGCGTATAGTTATATTCTGCTAGAATGTGCCAGTGGTTCGCGGACAATGTCAGTCATGACCCACTTGTTTTCTTCCGTTTAGTCGGATAAAAAGTGTCCTATAACCATCTCCAGGTGGCATTTGTATCAAAAAGCGTTGAAATCGGCCCAGCCGTGTTGACGTGATGAGAGCAGAAAGACACATAAGTCAAAATACATACATACAAAAAAATATATTTTTCGATTCATCTTCATGTAACCCGTTTCACTTATTTTTATTGAAACATTTTCAACATGACTGTATGACTAAATTGCACTGTATCAACTCCTTGCTTCAAAAAAGAAACCACGAAGCCTTCACAAGGAATGCCTCTTCGGATTAGCTCAAATGAGAACACAGTTTTAATAAGTCCTACAATTCAACCAAGGACCATTTAAACAAGAGGACTTACTATCTCCATACAAAAAGTGTACAATTATTCAACTTTGCAAGCGTGAGCGTGACACAGTATTTCAATGTTACGATTTATTTATGCTAGCTATTTGCAAACTAATTGTTACTATTTTTCTTTTTATATTTCTTTATTCAATTATAATATCGTTAAATTTTTAGTTTTATAGCGCCATCTAGTTTGTGCCAGAATATCTCCTTGGATCGGAACACGATCCAAAGTATGGCAAGTGTCAGTACTCTTGTTTTACTGGTCCTTGATTCAAGTGAATCTCCTTCACCAACTGTTAGTTTCTGTTGGGCCCTATGGTTGTTTGCTAGAGAATGCAAGCATTAAGTCTGGTACCATAATTATTTTGTCATCATCAGCCAAAAGATGTCAGTTGCTAAACATAGACATCTCCCAAAGAACGTTACCACGACCGGTCCTTACTCCAGTGATCTTCAATCAGGTCATCAGTCCACCAAAGTCAGTTAAAAATTGACATATTAAAATTCAAATTTTGGCGTATGAGTACGAATACGATTCTCTTTCATTAGCTGACGTCATCTCTGACTTAACACAAGTGTTATCTTTAACACATGCATGTTAAGCGGGGTTGATGAAACAGTTATAAATCAGATTTAGAGCCCGTGCTTAAGCATGTAGATGTTATTTTTCGGCGCGGTTAATCGTTGGGCCTGTGGCAGAGACACGGGTCGAAGTAGAGTTATGTCATCCATACGTTAGACACCTCGGCATTTCGTTGTCTCGAACTCACTTAACTATTGACGTTATCTTGATTTACGCACTTTATTAACATTTTATTACAAAAACGACCGAATTTCATGTCTTAGGCAAATGTTAGTATTGGTAATGGGTGCAACTACTGATCATTTAGATAACGAACTTTGTAACATTAAATTGGAACAAAATCATAATAGCTAAGAAATCTTTGTGCTCACTTATTTATTTGTCTCATAAGTTAATAACGGAATGCATTATACAATAAACAGGCGTTCAAATAGAATAGCAGTCATAAAAATAATAATTCAAATATTATCTTCCGAGTTATGCTGTGTTTTGAAAGCAGAAAATTGTGTCTTTATGCTTTAAAGGGATTATCTAGATTAATTTCTACATATAGGGAAGACTACAAACAGTAAATAAGTTATTAAAATCAAATTGAAATTTACGATAATCATAAAATAAAGATTACCGCGTCGATATATCTACATGTGTGATTTAGATACATTCTCGGTCATCGTAGATCCATACGAAACATTCTTGCGTCGATATTTATGCCCCTGGATCTATGGCGCGGCCCACAAAAATTGTGACATACACACGAGAATAAAAAGTCAACAATGAATGGAGAGGCTCACGCGACAGGACCCCCCATAACCCAACCGCCGCCTCTAAATAAAACGCGTTTATGATCTATGATCTGAAACTGATACTTATAATGGCTTCTGTATGTATAAAGAAGCTGCACCAAAACCAATGCGCGCCACTCAGCATGATAAATAACCTCAAATTGCTTGTAAAAGGTGAAACCTTTATCCCGCCGTCCGCTTGTACACATGTAAATATTGTGTTTGATCCGACTTATTACTTCGCTTGGGTGCAATCGCAACCAGATATTACGATATCTCGAAAACAGAACACAATTTGAAATAGCTGTTAGGTAACGGTCGTATTTAATAATTATCTCGATCTGTATCGGGTCTGGTTAATTAACTAAGATTTTAATTTGAAATGGACTAGATAGATACCTACAATAAAAGAATTAACGGATTTATGGTCACGTGCAATGTTAGGGCCGGCTCGCGATATTTATCGGGCGGTTTGTTTATTTATATATAAGACCTTCGCAGATCCTGCCCGAAGGTGCAGCGGCGGTAGCGGTGTTGCTATCGAGCTGAAATTTGATCGTACTTTGCTTGCAATAGAGGGCTTTGATCAGGGCGGTTTCAAATATATTACCTTCGTTATACGCATATATGTCATGGATATTTTATGTGCATTTAGCAATATGAGTTACTGCACTGTAAATATTATATTAGTTAAGGTGCTTAGGTACTATTTTACTTAATTTATTGATCACTTTAGAACGGATTCCACCATTTAACAGTAAAACTAAATACTGTTAAGCTTTGAGGTTAATTTCACACGGATGGCGAAAGCAATGGCATGCGTGCCCAAGATTGCAAGAGTCCAAATTACTCGGGTACGCGGAAATATGTTATCAATAGAACATTAAATGACATGTCATGGCATACAAAATTTTTTGATAGAACGACACGTCGAATATCAAAGATCATCTCTGCTCAATGACGTCGAACACAAACGGGTCGCAAGTTTAACCGTGTAGTACTTAGTTCTAAATAGCTTTCGCTAGTATACATAGGGCAAAAGTAGCAAATATGTAGTAGCAATCGAGGCGAGCGAAGTGACGTGTCACCGATCGCATGTCGAGGAGGAATATATCAATCGACCGGCAGAGTAATGGCCCGCGCCGTCGGCCCGCGCTAAATGAGCCACAAACTGGCTACCGTACATACTTTCAGCTTGAATGTTAAGTAGTTTTAATTATTTTGCAAGAGCCCCCGGGTTAAGTCGTCGAGGCATTTATCAAAGTGAGCGCATTTCTGCAGAAACACGCTCCAGACCAATATTTCCATGTTTGTTGAGACGCAGATAGCGCGGCTGATAAAACACAGGCATTTGTTCTATTTATAGACGTCTAGGAACTACTTACATTGTTGAGTATAACCAAAATATCTACATTAGGAGTGTGTGATATGGTATAAAGTTCAAACACATTAAAAACAAAAGTTGCCCTCTCTGCTGTCCTAATTCTAAAAATAAAATAACTTTCAAGTTTTCAAGTTCAAGGAGCTCGACAAATAAGTTCAGTTTTAAACTTACGCCAGCTCTGGTTTTCAATAATAACTGTAATAGTCAATTATGACGCGGTTAATTAATTACTATTTGAATTTGGATCCTTTAAAAGTACACAAGCCAACTAAGTTTAATTTTGTTCTAAATACCCGTTTAGTTTGAAACAACCGTGTGATCATTATTCAGTTTATTTACAACAGCGGCTAAAAAAACGGCGCCTGAATGATAGGTTTACATAACACTAAGTCGTGTTTGCTGCGTTCATGATTAAAGGGCTTTAAGTTCCATCATCACCTTAATAAGGACCTTGGGGACATTTTCCACAATAGGCTTGTGTCCTAAAAAAATATAATTAGTCTGTCAGTTAGATTACCAGAAAATAATGGACACGTATTTTTTCTTTTGTCAATCAATCAAAAAATAATGTTTTAATAAAATTTCTCAGAACTCTGAGGCGAGCTATTCCCGCCAGCTAGCCTGGGGCGCGATGGGAAAAGGGCGGAAAAAAGTCATATTTTTGAGTGGTCCCATTAAAGGAAATTCATATTTTTATCATAAACTGGATATCAAGATGTGTTACGATATTGATTAATCTCATAAATGTTTTAGAGACTAAGTAACTTGTACGAGAAGTTGCAAAAAACGAGATTTTTTTGACCGAATTTTAGTGCTAATTTGGAAGTGACATTGTACAAATTCGCGCTATTTTGAATACATCCTGATATTATTATAGTACAGGTATTTTTGCACCTGTTTAGTCTGATAAAATGTATTTATTTATATTATGACGTTTTTTTTCTGCAATACTTTTTCTTATGGACTTAGTGGCGTGGGAATTTTTACTTATTATTATAGAAAAAACCCCAACGAATAAGTAAATTCTAGATTCAGCTACCACTCTGCCCTTAGACCATTAAACCAATATTAACTAACGTAGGGTAGGAACAACAAAGGACCGTCCATTGATAGTAGGTAATCACTATCGAGATTCGTTAGAAGTAGTAATTTTTCGGCATTATATTACATGTCAATAATGCAATATAATTACTCATTTAGGGTAATTAGTAAAGTAATTATTTTATTATTGTAATATAGTAGAAAATAAACAATAAAACACAAAAAAAAACATAAAATAGACATAACATTACATTTGAAGTTAATAAACAATAATTTCCGCGCGCCAATACAACGCTATCGCTTACAGCATATATACACTCAGCCAGCTTCTACTCGAAGACTATGTGCATAAGAGTGTTTTGTTTGGAGACGCCATGCCGAACGAGGCATATAGTGATAGTGTTAGATAATCTCTACGAATATTTAATTTGTTAACTCCGCAGAACTGTGGAGTTGAGTGACAGTTTGTGTGGAGACGCGCTATCCCGCCCTGAGCCCGGGGCGCGGTAATGAGCGCTATCGCTTACAGCGCACTAAGTACTTAAAGGTGCGTCCACATTTGTATCATTTGCCCGTATCAGATCATCGTCGCGTGGCATGATCGCGTGTCACGATCACGCGTTTGGACGTTGCGCCGATCGGATCGCTCGAAATCCATTTTGCTACGCGTATCACACAGTTATATCGGACGAGTACGGCATGATCGGCGCGCAGACAGTAAGCGTCCAAGCAGCGCGATACGCAGTCATGCCACGGCACGGTGATCGGATACGATCGTCGATACTTAATGTGCGTAAGAGTGTTTTGTTTGGAGACGCCGTGCCGAACGAGGCATATGGTGATAGCGGTAGATAAACTCTATTAATATTTAATACGATGAATTCAGCAGAAGGTATTTTTATTAGGTATAATGACTGAAATAAACAATTAATTAAGTACTCAGTAGGTGTGGGCCCTACAAGAGTCGATAATAAAGTATCATATATGTAATATCCACTAGTACTACTTACATTACCATTCGCGCTCACTCCTGAACTCCAAGTGTGCTACGGATGAGTAAATTAATCAATAATTTTACTTATAATATTATTATGGTAATTTTAAAAGTATTTGACGTAGGTAATAAAACGACCAGGCTTAAGTGGGATTGGACAGGCCACGTATGTGGTGTGCGTCCTGAAAGCTGGACCAACATAGTCACCAAGTGGGTGCCGCAAGATCACGGCGATGCAGACGAGTCAGACCCAGGCAGAGATGGCGAGACGTCTTGGAAGTTTTCCTCAGCCACTGGCTGGAAGAGGCATAAAATAGGGACCAGTGGAAATCAAAGGGTTCCTTTGCTCAACAGTGGGACATACTTACAGGCTTATCAAAAAAAATAGGAGTACGTACTACGTAAGTATATTTATCTTTTCTATTGTGTTTGAGTTTTGTTATCTGTTTGTAATAACAAGAACTATAAGGTTATCTCGTGCCGATGCCGTTTTGTTAAGTGTAACCTGTCCGTTTCAGCTCTTAAAACTTAATAATGTTGTAAGCGGAAAGTGTAAATAAAGTATGCAATTAAGTACTTACTTACAAAGTAATTTACGTTAGTTATATAGTTTAATTAACAATTAAGTAGGGTCATAACTGCCAACGACACATTAATTAAAGTTATACCAACGATAAAAATATGTAAAACATGAATATTTCATAAACCATAATACCGGTTTAAGGGTTATGATGATAATATTGGCTTGTACTTTACTTCAATTTACGTTCCACAGGACTTACCTCCTTTACAACACTTGTGGTCATACAGAAACGAACAATACGTACAGGTAGTTGGGTATTGTTTTTTTATTTACTTTAACTTTATAGGAACACTTTTAAGGTAACAAGTTAAATTTCTCAAAGAGATTATAGAATAAATCAATTTAATTCAACCCATCATGCTGTTTACACCAGTGTATCATGTCCTTAATTAATTTGCCTGTCAAAGGCTCTTCAAATTACATGTCAGTTGTCAATGTTTACTTGATATTAACATAAAGATCCAGTGATGGTGCAATAGTGGTCCAAATTAGGAGCATTAGGAGTTATAGGGGGAAAACGAGCAGACGGATCGCCTCGGACACATTGCAGTCATAAGTGCGTTGCCAGTGCATATGTTGTTACAATCATTTTATTGACAAACTTACGCGTTACTACTTACCTCGAAAAAAATATCACTTTTATGTAGATAAATAATAAAAAACTTTGTAATAATTGCATTTTATATACTATAAATTATAAGGAAGTCCATAAGTTTTCTTTCATAAACTTCAACTACCTATCAATCAATAGACCTCTGAAATTGGGCCAAGCATCCCAATATTGGGTGATCGGAAGAAAGTGCCGCGAGAGCCTATACTTAACTTTCGCTATGCATAATATAAGTTTAGTGTAATTGTTCGAGTTGCAAAGTTAGTTATTACAGGTTAGCACAAAGCGGCACTTAAGATAAGACTAGTTGTTTCTATGTCCAGGCAGCGGCGCGCGCCGCGTTCGCTGCGGGGCCTGTCCAGCTTGAAAAATTACTACTCTCGTAAATATTTCGTTGAAATGCAATATTTAACAATAAATACCGTGGACGACTACATTTCATTGAAAATTAAAAAATATTTACATATTTAATCACTAGCTTTAGAGCAAAGATTAAGCATGTCATTATGCAAACGCATTATTTTTAATAAAACGTCAAATCCTAAGTTTATGGACGGAAAGTATCTCCTTTAATAGATTCCGATACGTCGTGATATCAAGTGAGAGCGTCATAAAAATTGACACTGACAAGCCGAAGTACTCGTATTACCGTATAGGGCATTAATTTTACGATCGCCACGAGTAATTTACTTTCTCGGAATGGTGCAAGAAGTATGAAGGGCAATAAAGTGTTAACGGTGTCCGTATACTAGATCACGCGGTGCCACGCAATATACTGGCGCATTCTCTGATTTACTCCATTTTTATGCGTCCACTAATAAAACTTACATGATCATCAATTTCAATTTTACTAACCCTACAAGAGCCCGGGGGCTGGTAGGGACTGCTCGGTAAATCAGGATGTTTGCTTTTCGTATTTTACACTGGCGCGGGAAACCGTTTACCTCGTTTCGTGCGAAATGACTAGAGTTGTTAGGTGATTTTTCAATGGCGCTGTTAGCTTTTAGTATTATTATAAGACCATTTTATTTGACTTTGGGAATTTAAGGATTATAAACAGTCATCGCGTTTCCTACTACATCGTATCTATAATTCATTTATCGTTTTAATATTTTAATTATTTCCTACAATAATATGACTGTTTTCATTGGGTATTAATATAATTCGTTAAACTTGTTAACAATGTGACAAAACAAACGTAGCATTAACTTACGCAATTATGATAAATTAAAAAATCGTGGCAAAATTTCATATCGCTCTTTATATCTATTGGGCATATATCACAAATCATGACATTGTAATGATTTACACATTATCTATTCACTAAATAAATTCTTACTCGTGAGATAAAAATCACAAATGAATGTTAATTTCAATATTTAAGTTGTGTGCAGTCAACAAATCATCGCGATCGTATCTCGTGCGATCCAAAAAAGAACCTTCCATTATCGATGGAGCCGAGTGACCTCTAACACTGGGCTTATATTTAGTGGGTACGCATTGTTCCATACAATGATAATTGTAGGTGGTGGCTAGAGTTAAGAGTTTGTTTAAAATTGATTTCGGCGGTGATGGCGCGATAGCGTCGTCGAGCGCGGTTATTATAGGGGCCGAGCGCTCCGGGCGGCTGTACTAGAAGCTCAGCCTGCCATTCAACCTTAAAAAAAGCTTTATGTTTGACTTAATATCACCTTTTTTTAACCTGTCTATAAACTGGATAGCTAAACCTTACCAGTATAACAGGATTCAGCGCAAACTCACAAATAGGAATGCCAGCCGCAGCCACTACAGTAGGGTAGGGACGCGCTTAATCTCGATGTAAGCTGTTTTCTAAGCTAAGTGAGGGAAACACATACTAATGCCATTTTAACGTTATAAAGTGACCTAATTTCTTAAATTTTTCAGAAATTCCATTTTTTCTACTCTACTCTACCATTATCTCTCTGTGGTCGCTACTTCGTGATTATCACCGGGCTTATTTTTTGAAAGGATGGAATTGCTTCAATCACAATCTATCGGTCGCCATCCGTACCACGTCCCATAGCTTGATGTTCTTTTCCTTTAACTAACCACCTAGTCGGTGATCGTCCTCTTCTCCCTTAAATACTCAATTACTAATGTCAGAATTATTTAAACAAATACGTTAGCGACCCTAAAGTATTTGTTTAAATAATTCTGACATTACACATACCTTGTGCACAGAACGAAGTCAAAGGCAATTTTTGTTTGCACAGTGTCACTTTTATGTCATATTTTTTTCCATAGTCATATCATATAATCATATAAGTTGGGCAGTTCTAACAGAGAGGTTTTTTTCCAACACAGTGGGAAACTCTTATAGTCAAAATAAAAAATAATCATGATGACCACGTCCTATAGTTGGTTCGTAGTCTACAAAGTATCGAGAAGGTCTGAACGACGCAATACATATCGAATCCTCTGTATAGATCGCCTTCCCATAAATTTGCATATGCGTATATCCGACGTAATGATGTACAAATAATGGGGGAGCGATAGGATCGTAACAAAAGCTGCGCGCGCCACCGCCACACCTCGGCATAAATCCGCCAGTTTCTTAGCCAAGTTCGTATCGAGATTTACTGTACTTTAACAAAATAAAATTTTACTTGTCAATGGTAGCCATGCTTTTTAGCTAGAGATAACAAGTATGGACATAAAATTAAAGTGTCGACACTTAGTAAATACATACGAGTAAGTAGCAATGTACTTTTTCATCATCTTTATATCTAATAGTGTTTAATTTGGATCCTGTATCAATCTTCCCTTATAAGAAACCTCTTTAAGCTAGAATAAATAAGGTAGGTATTAAAGTTCAAAACTATGACCAACAAAGCTACAGACAAAAGCGTGGTGTATACCAGGGCCAGCTACTGAGTTGAAATCTTCATTATTGTATAGCTGAATTTGAATGTAAGTAACTTTCGTATGTCGGCGCCAAAAAGTATCAATTTTAACTTACTAAGTAAAGGGAATTTTGGATTATAGAGTCTACTAATAAATTACATTAGTTTATGAATAAACAAAAAACTATTAGATCACATGTATCGATATCATTCCTTAAAGGCAGTACAATATTTCACTGGGAGCGTACCCCACGCAGTGCCACTAGACAAAAATCGCATCGTTTTCCCATATATTTCAGTTGTCAGTGTTGGAGACAATACGTATGGTAAGGGATTGTAGAAAAGTGAGCATAAAACAGCGCGCACGCGCATCGGGTAGCGTCGATCGAGCTGCGCCGCGCCGGCTGGCACGCTCCTTTATGGTCTGCGCAATCAAACTTTAAGAACTATTTATTTCCTTAGATGTAAAGCAGGTACCAGTTACAAATAATACCTTATTGGACATAAAAATGACGGATCTAACGTGATATTTTTGTACGTACCTTTAAAATCCAACGTTTTAATGCAGTTTCAAAAATTAAACGTAGTAGTAAAGTAAAACCACGAGAATAAAACTTTAAGTATAGTAACACCTTAAGACTGTTTTGATAAAAAAAAATTATCGCAGTTCGTAGTATCTTTTGTTTACTTTTAAAATACGATTCAAAAGAGCCCAAACACGACAGGTTTATCGGTATACGATTTCCTATTGCCATCTTTCTGTTTTCATCATCAGACTAACTCGATGCTTGTCACCAAAGTAATGACAATTGTCACCAAAGTCATATTAAAATGTCCAAACAGACCGTTTTCCGTCCACTCGGATAGTGAGGTGTTGTGTTGTGGTATACTATCAGTTTATTGGCTCCACAGATCACAAAATAAAAGGTGTATGAGTATGGGTGATCGTACTTATATATCCTCAATAGCGCCGTTTATTTATACGTGTACCTTGGAACTATTTGTACTTACATCTTAGTATAACTAGTGGGTCCGTAGAGGAGCAACCAGGGAGTAGGTCTGCTTGGGTCTGCTCGCGCGGCCGCACGACGCGATTTGTCGTTATTTGCCGACGCGACGCGCCGACTTATGATGGCCCTTATCCGCCATCGGCGTCCGCGCCACTCGCTGCCAGTGTTTCTCACAACAATGAGCTTTTAAGGATTATATGACGACATACGTCTTAGCGGCTCATTTAAGCTAGCTTCCTGGGGATTTGCAGTTTCCTACTATAATTTCCTTTAGATTCTTTAACTCTTAAATGTTTCGTGATAGCAATCAATATTTCGATATATTGTATTTCAAAAAAATATTAAGCTGATTTAGTTTTCAATATTACAATACAGTTGTAATATTTAAGACTACATCGAGTACATGTTGGTCCTTATTACGTAAATTACGTTGGGCGGATCGCAGATGTTTCTATGTTTTACTTTTACCGAGATACCTATAATTATCAGGTAATGTAAGCACAAGAGCAGTTTCGTAACTGATTTTTTTGCCGCTTACTTGGCAAACATGTTTTGCTTGGTTCCGAGAACAGTTACATTTTCCAGGATAAAAGTAGCCTATGTTTGTTTGCTTACTCTTCAGTCAAGAATATCAGATGTTCATTGCTGTGATCGAAGATCTGCTCTTTCTTTATTGTGTGAAAAGGGGACAGCATAAACTTTCGTATTTGTAAATAATGGGTACATGGAATCGGTCGTTCTAGAGGAGCTGCCGGGGCCTGAGGAGCCGTCCCAATTCCTATCACTTTTTTACCCCTTAGTTGCTGTTTGACTGACGCATTTCTTAGATCACGAGGAGCAAAAAATGTGTGACCGCAATGAACCCCACGCAAATCCAGCTTAGTTTTGAAGATATTATCAATTTTCATTGCAAGAATTTATTGTGATGACTAATAGTAGGTACATTAAGCTCTTTAGATCGCGACTTTGCCACATATGTGGCAAAGTTTCACGTCGATATTGACAGAAATCAAAGTGACAGCTACTCCTACTAAAATCATCCTTTTTGGAAAAATAATAGTTACCATTTTATTAAAAGAGATCATTTTCGTAGACAAGCGAAATTTATTAAATTTTTATAAACAACCGTCAACTAAACGAGTTTTTTTTGCTGAATTTGACTGGGCTCATATAACGTTTTTACTCCTAATGGCAATCAGGAATGCGTGGTTAAAATGTTTCCCGTTCCTCGCGGGCACCGTGTTTTTTGAGTAGAGTACGAGTAGGTTCTGGTGTTGACCAGAGGTGCTGCTTTAATTACCCTCTAAACCCAGTTGCCAATTGGGACTATATCTGCTTCATTCCAGTATCGCAATAGATATCCTTCTAGAGTATCAGGATCATTAAAGACAAGCTCGTTTCCTAGCTAAGCACGGGTTAAGCGGAAGGGATCGGATTCGCGAGCGCACGCCATAACTCAGGGCAACAATATGGCGCACAATTACAAGCCGCTGGCTGGTGACGATGACAAATAGCTCTCCCTGGGCGAGGGACACGCGCATTGTGCCCGGGTCTCCAGACCAGTTCTAGATCCGATGCTTAACTTTGATTCTCAGATACGTTCAAGGGATTTCCTTTAAGATTTAGCGGTACATGAGTGGTGAGACGTTAGGCAAACCCATTAGTAAGCAAGAATAGATTTGGCATTATTTTTATTCAGTGGAGTTAAAATAGCCAGATCTAGGGAGATCTGACATTTGAGTGCTATTGATGTCTAAAGTACTTACACATTTTCAACACATAATAAATACTTGACTTAGAAAGTCTTTATTCAACCAAAATGAAGAAACATAAATAATAGACAAATGTTTTATTATACGCGTATCTGTTTGCATGGTAAATTTTCTCTTTTTTTATCTTCTGGTTTGTTTTTCCACGTCATTAAGCATTTGTCGTTCGTCTCGTTTCGGATTTGTTTGCTAAGTCAAAAATGGGTTATCTGTGCAATAAAAGCGTAACAAAATTGAGGCGCAGGTCTAAGTTCTCACTCCTAAAATATGGGTATTTATACTGATAGCTACTAGATCAAAAAGGAAATAGATTTAAATTGTCTTAATTACCGTACGCACTGAAGGCGAGATTAATGTAAATCGTCATTACCTCTGCTCTAATTCCCATCAGAACGTCGAATGTTTAATGCACACCGGAATGGGTGTATGTACGTAAATGAGTCTAGTTGATAAGTCATGGGGACTATTCCATATGTCGAATAATAAGTGAAGAAAATGTTTAGGCACATTGTTCTAGGACCGGTCGCAGCGGAAACGCTGCGGTGGGCTGCACCATTACTTATGCATGCGTTGACGCACTTTAGCAATCAGCATTAATCAACAATATGCTCGCATGCCTCCCGTCATGTCATTGTGATTTGTTTATTTTCACCCTGAACTAAAAATATGGTTTGACACATTGTTATGCGCTCGCGATGGAACTCGACGAAACATGAGACGAATAGACAGGCTAAATAGGCCACACCATTATTTGCCCGCGCATAAGTGATATTTTAAACAAATGACGGCACAAATGACAATTTATTACCGAACCTGCTTCAGGCTCGACTGTATTTTAGCAGCTTATTTGAATTTGGACCCGTGTGATTCACTGGCGTGCCGTATTTCAATCAGAACGCGATGAATGCTTCGGGTACATGGCTAAAGTAGGATGAGGAGGGTTCAGGTTGGAGAGAAAGTGACCGCGAGTGTGTTCCTTCATTGTACGCTTGTCGACATGACCCGCATGATGGCTTATCTCCAAAACTCGAGGGCCATGTAAAGCGTCCGCGTCACACGGCGATGGCGCTCGGAACATGTTGTATCTCGCGTAAACCCGCCATGTTTTATTCTCTCGCATTCAGCGCCGATACCTTAATAAAACCCAACAAGATTGAGCAATAAAAAGTAATTTATTTGATTGTAATTTCAAAACACAAAGTGGGCCTCATTTTGTAATATATTTTTATTTTCGTGGTTTTGTGTTTCTCGTTCGCGGGGCACGTCCTGCCCGGCCCGCCCGCGGATGATTCGTTATGTGCATCCAATAAATTACGAGCTGCAACTTTGATTCAATTTTCGGTATCTCGAACTCCAATTTCGTAAAAATAAGACATTATAACGAATATCTCTACCGCAGAACATTTTCTCATTATTTCAAAACGTCGGACGGAATGTTATGGTAATTTACACCTCGTGTCGATAGCTATAATAAGAGTTCAATGCTTCATCGACAAGTCTTAAAGCAGATCGATAATCTCGCACCGTTTCTCGCATTAAAATGTGCATATCTATTACGTGCTACGTAGTATCGCCAGCATCTTTAAATTACACGTCTTAAAAGGTGTGAGAAGTTAAGCTGCATAATCGATGAGCACGGAAGCCGCGGCGTGGCGTACCGATCAGCCGCGCTCCCGCGCACAATACGCGCAACTCCGATATTATCACCGAACCAATCAATTTGATCCCTCATAAAAAGTTCTCGGTAGGCAGCCGGCATAATGCAGGCCAGTATCGGGCCGTCGATCCGAGCGAGTTGGTAGCTGGACTTTTCATATAATTTTATGTGAAAAGGATATGGGCATTGTTGGAGGACGCCCCGCTGCGCGCGCAGGGTAAACACTTGAAATTACAAGTCAGCTCGGACGGCCTGCGCCGATCCTTGGAAAAATGCGCTTCCAATGTTATACCTCGGTATAAAAATATTGTTCTATGACCACAATACAATAGCCAACTCGGGTGACACTTGACTAGCCCAAGGTAAACACTGTCTCCTTTTTTACAACCTTTGTTACACCTTGACCTTTGTCATGTTTTCGTTTACAATTTGAATTCGATAAGGTTATTTTTGGATCAACGTTTACAGGTAACACCTTTAAAGATGATTACAATTTATTTAGTATTGGATTAAACTTATAAAAAAGCTTTTAGACGACCGGTTTAGCTCAGTGGGAGTAACGTTGACATGCCTGCAAAGCTGAGGTCCTGGGTTCAAATCCCAGTAAGGGCAAATATTTGTGCGATGAGCATAGATATTTTGTTCCTAAGTTTTGGATATTTTTGATGTATACAAGTAATATATCAATTAAATATATCGTCATCGAGGCACGCACTACAGAAATTCTAAAATGGCTCTACATAAAAGAGATTATAGAGAACAAAAAAAAGAAAAAATATCGTCATCCAGTAGCTACCTATAACACAAGCCTTATTGAGCTTACCATGGGACTAGTTCGATTTGTGTAAAATTATCCGTTAATATTTATTTCAAGCACCTAGTATACGTAAGTTTTATGTCAAAGTTATTTTTAATAAACATATTTTCTCTCTTTCTACCTGATACTTATTTCCAATTTGAAAAATGAGACTGTATAAATAACCATTTGGGCCATCTAAATAAGTCTGCATAATTAAATACTCAAGTTTGACCATGGAAAGCCGAAAAGCTTCCGAAACGTCGGGAACTCAAATGAGATACGCGATATAATCCGTTAATTTTTTTTATTTATATACTCAAGTTTGAGTAAAAATATTTAAAACGCTACATTTTTAATCCAGCGCTGAACAAATAAAAATCCAACAAAGCATAAAATCGCGACACCACATTGTATTGCGCTCGTAAAATAAACGAAGGTTCGTGAAATATTTCGGGGGATAATTTAAGCTGTGGAATTTACCTACCACCATAAGGCTTATAATAAAACTAAGAGTTTTAAATTTAGTTCACAGGTTAAAACTTAAAACTGGCGGCAGGGTAGACAGATCTCACCATTAGGTAAAACACGTGTAATAAGGGTAGTTTTGTATTGAATATTGAAACAATCTATTTATTTAATTAATTTTAATATGAATACACACAGCTTTTACATTGTTCACAATAGATTACAGGTGTTGTAGTGATAGTTCTTCTATAGACAAGATAGCTAAGAAGCATAGATAAAATAATCATTGACTATGTATTTTAACCAATTTTATAAGGCATATTCTATACTATTAAATACTAAAGGTAAATATTCAATATTTTGTATTACCTGTGTAGGAATTAAGAGAGTATTTGGAAGTGCACAATTTCATAAATTCATAACCTATAACTAATTAGCACTAACAGATAAGTATTTCGCATGTAATTAGTCGTAAATAAAACTAAAAGGTGCCCGCAACTTTGTACGCGGAGGAGAAAAAGTCATAACCCGTCTTTTTTTCTTCAGCGACTACGCTCCGTCCAAATTCAATGGGTAAAAAGTATACTCCAACTATTTTTGGTATACTACCCGTATTTAGCCTTTTTGGCGTGATAAAGCCATGCACAACGACACATACAAAAAAAAAGAAAATATTTTTTTTCGTATCAGTGACCTCCAAATAGTCCGTTACACTTTTTTTTAAATATGTTCAATTTAAAGACATTTAATTTTTAAAACTTTATCTATATACCTACTATTATAAAGTTGTAAAAAATGAAACGTCTGTACATTGAAGATATTTTTAATAAAATGATTGTAGCTGACTGCAATGTCTATTGTAGGTCACTAATTAGAAAAATATTTTATTCGAATTTTTTTATGTTTTTATGTGTCGTTGTGGCTTCATCACGCCGAATCGGCTGAAAGGATTTCAACTATTTTTAGTACACGGGTAGCTGGGTATCCACAGATGGTCACAGAATACTTTTTACCCGATTACGCTAATGAAAAAAACAGGGGTTATTCTTCTTCACGAACGAAGTGAAGAAGTTCGATTTAGAAACTAACACTGATTTGCATTTTTTGTTACCAATATGCTCGAATCCATTGTGATTTTTAATGTCACTACGGGATTAATATTAATATCGAAAAACTTTAACCGCGTTTTGCGTTCAGAATCTTTTCTTCGCTAGCCGATTTCATCAACGATTTTTGTTTAATAGGGATGTCGACAATTTTTTCCGTGGTATGAGTGAAAAAACTACTTCAATCTCATAAAAAAGTCCCCGAGATACAACAATGATAAAGTCACATTTTTGGACTTTCTCAAAAAACGCTCCTTACTAAAGCCTAGGAACGTGTGACGTTACATGATTTAAAAAAAAAAAATGGGGAGATTAAGAAGTTTGTTTTGCAGATTTAGATAAAACAATTTAATCGGATTATATCACGTGTAATTATCTCATTGAGGGAAGGAGAGGAAGAGGAAGACCAAGAATCAGTTATATGGACCAGATAAAGGGAACGGTAGGCGTCTTGACGTACCAAGAAGTAAAAGAACTTGCATTGAGAAGACAGGACTGGAAGGAACTGCACCGACAAGAGGCAAACTCTGAAATAATGAATGAATTAATCATCTTATTTGAGTTCCCGACGTTTCAGAAACTTTTAGCATTAGTGTTCAAGGGTTTAAATTGTTTTATTCAAATGAGTGATAAGTTTGTTTTGCAGTTTTGTTAAAACTTGCGTTTATTAAAACGGACTTCCCCACTCAACTTTAAAGGCTCATAAACAAGCCATCGGTGAAAAACTTAAGTAAGTCACCTGTTGTATGTAGTATTAGAGAAGAATACCTTTAAAAATCTAGAAATGGTTCACTAATTGTTGCAGAGTGCACTTTCAACTCGGGTAAAGGATCAGATTCTATACATTCGATTTAATTTTTGAGTAAAAATGTGGGTCCCGGCCACCAAAGCGACAACGACATAATATTTTTCGCATTTACGCCTCTTGAAATAAAATCAGTCCGTATAGGCGATTTGGCGTTCCATATTAGAAAAATGACATAAGTTCCATATCAATTTTGTACACTACTACATATAAGAGGGTCTTTACATAAGATTTTTACCTATACACACAAGGTATCGAACTCATTTTTTTTTTAGGATATAGATAGGATAACAGAAGAAAATATTAGATCGAAATATTAGCTTTTTTAGAGCTCATGTGCATCAATTTTAGGTATCGTGATCGTAAAACAATACACGCTTTGTGGTGTAAGAAGGCAACACTTTTATGAAATTCTTTTACGAGAAGTATATGGTTAAATTGTAACTGCTAGGAGTAATTTTATGTGAAACTTAAAATAGTGGGTGATTGATACTCGTTAGTTTACTTTGAAAAGGGAAAAGGCTTAAAACCTGCGTAACCTAAGTAATAAAATCTAATACTATTAATGAACAATATTGATTCTGCTTCATAAGGTAACTTAAATATTTTTCTTTAAACTCTATAGGAATTTGGAGAATGCTACGATTTGCATTTAAACTTTTTATTGACCAGCACTCTTGAGCCCATTTCAATATAATTAGTTACATTTGATAGTGTATTTCTAAGTTGAATCTAAACATAAAACTTTATGAACTCGCGCGCATCACTCAGTGCGACGTTACCGTAAAATTGAATTAAAAAAGGAACAATAAAAGACGATCGGCGCGCGCGACAACGCAGCACTTTTATTTGAGACGCGTGTGGCGGGGGGCGCCTCTGTTGTGTTCTTTTTGGGACCTTTAGGTTCTTTTTAAAAAGCAATTCATTGTTGAAAATTTTCTTAAAGGAAAATAATTAATTTCAATATTTAGAAGAACTAAGTATTAAGTAGGAATCTAGCCGAATAATGCTAAATACGTTTAAATCTCAAAATTGGAATTTACCACAAAAAAAACCTATTATTTTCACAAAAACTATTAACAATAGGTTAGTTTCCTATCCATTTTATGCTTGCAACTTAAGTAATTAAAGTTCATGAACCCTCTTTTCGCTTTTTATGAAGAAAAGTTCAGGAAGGACATCCAAAGGACAGTAAAACAGTCACATGCGGTAAAAGAAATTTATTTGAAATCCATACAAATGTATTTTTTTACTAACATTTATTACAATCCAATTTATAAAAAACACCGAACCTGAAGATACAGTAAAGGTAATTATGAAATTACACGCTTAGATTTGCCTGAAATGTAAGAAATCTTTAAATAAGTAAGAAATCTTTGTTTAGGCTTGAGTTAATCTTGTCTAACTTGTATGGTTCACTATATAGTCGTCATTACTGTATAATACGTTTTTCAATAAATTATTTTATTCTCATTATAATTCCCATACAAGCTGCCTATTCTCGTAGCTTCCCTTATTCCTTCTATTTAAGTCACCGTCACTTAAACTCAACAGATTTCATTATTGCTACAGGATATGCGAATCACTCTCTCTTATGTACAGTCCGTTGTTTTGTGTTCAGCTGCAAAAGAATATATACGATTAAAACGTTCAAAAATAAAATAAATAAATCAAATGAATACCTATTTCTGATTTAGTACATATTAAAACGTTAAAAGTTGTAAGCGCAGTGTGGAGCGCAGCGCTCGTTATGGGCCGCGGCCGTGGTCCTCGAAGGACCTTTTATTTATACCGGCCGGGTCGGCTCACTCTCGCACCTCGCCCGGACACCCAATGCTTGGCTAAGTGCTTCGAAACACATTCCAAAACCAAAACTTTCACACAATAGGCTATTTAACAACTATTTTCCGCCGTATGTTATAGAACGACATCTCAATAATAAAAATATTGGTGAAAAACCGACTTCAATCTCTTAAAAAGTAGATACAACAATGTTAAAAACACATTCTCAAAATCAAAATTTTGACACAACAGGCTATTTAACAACTATTTTCTTTGGTATGTTATAGAAGGACGTCTCAATAATAAAAATATTGGTGAAAAAACGACTTCAATCTCATAAAATCTCCCCGAGATACAACACTCTTAAAATCACATTTTGGACTTTCCCAAAGAACGCTTCATACTAAAGCGTACTAGCTTTAGTGACGTCACACGGTTAAGTACCTTGTATGGGGAAATTAAGAACTTCGTTCTGCAGCTATGTTAAAACATGCGTTTATCGAAACGGTTTCATACTAACAAAAGTTATTAAAATTTTCATACTATAAGAATGGACGTTCCCATCCAACTTTAAAAGCTCATAAAAAAAGCTACACGTAAGATATCGTACTAAACGTTTTCACGTAGTTCCTTATTTTGCTCGTTTTATCAGGACCTTCTAAATATCATTTTTATAAATTTTGAAATCAGGCAACAACCCTATTATATAACAGCCAAAGGGCGTTTTTCAAAAAAATATCCATCTGGGTTCAGTACAGGCAGTATGAGTGAGGTACTGGCTGGTAGAAGATGAAATAGGGATGCGTTGTCTTGACGGATTATTCAATCACCTGACACTGTCTGGTGATTGAATAATTTTATAACACAACTAGAAGGTGCCCGTAACTTCGTCAGCGGAGGAGAAAAAAATCATAACCTAATTTTTACCTGAGCGTAGTCGGGTAAATAATAATAATAATTTAATTTCGGACAAGAACCATAGTTTTTAGTTACGTGCAGACTTATACGCTAGTGTTAGTATTTACAAAATATCTGATGGCACAGGTTTTATTTTATAATAGTATGGATTTTTGTCCATCTCTGCAGCAGTGGGGAGTCCCACCTATCCGCTAACGATCGCATGATGCTGTTGGCGCTGCCTCGCCAGCGGCTCAACAATGAGGCACACCGCACGCCGCTTGCGCATGATAGCCGCGAAACGGTCCACCTGCGCCTCCGCAAACATCCCTGAGGTGCTATAGTGACGTAAAAGGTATCCTATATCCATGTGTGGATGACCAGCTCCCCGTGTACCAAAAATAGGTGATATCAGTTTAGCCGTTTTGGCGTCATGAAGCCACAACACAAAACAAAATATTTTTTCGATTCACTGACCGTTTCACTTTTTGTTTAATATCTTCAATGTACAGACATTTAATTTTTACAACTTTATAATAGTACGTATAAATGTTCTAGGTAACATTTTATTGCATGCTATAAAGATGTGTAAAGAAGATTTTACCTATTTTTTATATATTGACTTTATTTATCAGAATAGGTATTGACTTTTGAGTTTTTCTTATATCCTCGTTTGTACTTTCGAACCAAATGCACGAAAATAATATGTCCCAAATTAATTATTTTTATAGCTTGTTTTCTTAAGGTGATTTTAGATACGTTTGATAAATTTATATTTTTGATATCAAACGAGTCAATTCGAAGATAACGAGATATTTTTAAATTTGTAATTAAAAGGGGTAGCTTTTGCTCTCCCCTTCACATCTATACTATATCTATACATATAAGAATATGTTATAAAGTCGTAAAAATGAAAGTCGGTACATTGAAGACATTTTCAACAAAATAAGTGATATGTACTATTTGAACGTCACTGAATCAGTTTTTTTTTAATTTACGTATTTAGGTATATGTCATTTTGACTTCGTCGCGACAAAACGGTGGAATAGATTTCCACCATGTTTAGTAGCTAGCTGGTCATCCACAGATGGTTATAGGATACTTTCTATCCGACTACGCTGCACTAACGAAGTTGTGGGCATTAGTTAAAAATAAATTCATATTGATTAATGAATGTTGCATTAGTGGTTATGTAAGTATAACATAAATAAATTTTAATTCCGGTCAGATATTGTATGACCAATGCGAAATATTATTTTATAACAGTTATATTTGTTATTGAACTAGAATTTTTCCGTGGCTTCGCTTTTTTGGCCAACTGGGAATTATACCCTTTTTTCCGGGATAAAACCTAGCCTATTTCAGTTTCTATCCCACATGCAAATACCGAATCAATCCATTACCCCGTTATCGCGCGAAAAAAGGACAACAAAAAGAATGACAATAATTTACGAAATTACAAGTGGACCGGAAATGAAATCATATTTTTAAGTCGTGCTCTTCGACACAATGGCCCTGGCAGATGGATAAAATCATTAACAAATGGATGCGAAAAAACAGAGCATCAGAGATTTATGATGATACAACCCGGAGCCATTGTCAAGTTGCCGTCGATGGCCGTTCGAATTTGAATGTCAGACGCATGCCAACTTATTATCATTATCATATTTATAACCTCAACTAAAAGGTGCAAGTTCATTCGCGGTGGAGAAAAAAGGCATACTCTGTTCCTTGCATCGTGGAGTCGGGCAAATACACGTATTTTTTAATTTCGTATGCATTTATTACGTCTATCATATCCTGGGTTCAAACCATTTTCGGGCAAAAAATATATTATGGCTTTCAACTATTATGGATAACAATGAAATCCAAAAAAAAATATTTTGACAATTTCGGCTTGGCATAGGTCTGGATCGGGCCGCGGAGCGTTTCTACCGCCAGTACTTTTATGTAACAAATTACTGGCAAGTAAAATGTCAAACACATCAGAGTTTTAGGCATAAGGTAGACGCGAGGCATAATTTTCTATTTCTATTTAAAAATATATCGGATTAACATGTATGATATAAAAGATTCTACATGAAAGTGCAGCGGTTGAAACGCTCTCCGGCCCGACCCAGATAAGGTACTCTTTACAACAAAATACAACCATGCTTCAACAGTTGTGTTGTGTTTTCTTATTGATATTTCAAATGGTTTACCCTCATCTGTCATAAACTTTTTCGTCATAATTATCATTTGGCATAATCCATTTTTTTTTCAACACGTATCTCACGTACATCAGGATTTTTACAAAACAAACCTAACCTATTTAACAGGAAGATGCCTTAAAAAGTCCTGAAAATTCTACAGTTTCAGAAAAATACGATATACTGACGAGGGTAACCGATTTCAAATACTGTGACAAGAATAGATCTAAATAAGGTTGTGGGCTTCATTATTTGTTTTTTTTTTTTACGAGGACAACGCGCCTTTTTCTGTTATCAGTCAGGAATTCCGCTGCGGTCCCGCCGCGTCCCGCCGCCGCTCATTTGCATACAAGCTACGATTTGTGTATTGTTAATTAGAGCACCACAAACAGGTTCCCAATAACGCAGACTCTGCCTTACCAGCCTTTCTTGTTTCATCTGTTATTTAAATAGCAATAGATTACGCTCACCGATCCATTATGTTCGTACAATCGAACATACGTCTGGATGTAAATCTTGTTTATACTGATTTTATTATTATCTTTATATATTCATTGGAGATGCTGTCAATGTGATTTTATGGCGGCGTCATATTGTTTTATGCCGGTAGGAATGGCGTGGTTTGCGCACTCGGGCCTTATCAAAGACTTCAACGGGACTTTAAGCTTGCGAGCGTAGCGTGCTACAGTTTGTTTCCAACTTTTACTGGTCTAAAATTAGCTGTAAAGATACGTAGTCTAGCTTACAAATCTGTTTTATTTTATTTCATCATATCAGCCATAGGACGTCCACTGCTGGATCCAGGCCTCCTCATTCGATTTCCACATGGGCCGGACACAGCCGACCAGCATCCAGCGAGTGCCCGCAACCCGAACCAGGTCGTCCAACCACCTTGTGGATGGCCTTACCACACTGCGCTTGCCGGTACGCGGTCTCCACTCGAGAACCTCTCTGTCCTAATGACCGTCGGTTCTTCGAACTATGTGCCCTGCCCATTGCCACTACAGTTTGCTTGTGTTTTAGTAGATATCATACTGAAAAAGCTAGTACTAACTCAGTTTTGGGACTTTTGGTTTAAATGTCATATGCATCTTTTTTCCGTATGATGGCAGATATTTCTACCTAATATGTATAAAAAGTAATTCGTTTTTCATGTATACTTCTAGTCTGTCTACTTCTAATGTTAAAATTGTTTTTTTTGTTTTACAAAGTGATAATGGGAAGATATGCCTTGAGTAATTTTATGTATTCATGTGTTGCTGCAGGAACTAATTATGAAATAGATCTGCTATTAATGTTGCCTCAGAAGTGTCCGATTTATGGGTATGCGAGCGGAGTAAATAACAGTTCGACGCGTCGAGCGTCGAGGGACGACGTCTCGCCGGGCGTCACTCGAGGGCGAGATAACCGGGCGAGGCTGCGGCCGAGACAATGGCCGACGCCATAAATTCGTCCTAATACCGGCCCGGCCGGCGGCCCCTCGGCCCCGCACTCCACGCAACATTTTATTGTCAAAAACCATACCGACCTGCCTCTCCTGATAACTTTATTGTTATTTACATCACAGAATTATCATCCGGATAGTCGTTGTTTTACATTCGTATAACGCCATGTTAGTCCGAGTTCGTATCTAAATTGCTTAATTGGAAAGTCTCGGAAAGAGCACGGCCGAGAGCCGTATCTCTACGAGTGCGTGTACGAGCTTCGAGTGACCTTTCAATTGAGTCCCCACAAATTACGACCACCTTTGGCTATTATATGGCTTTATCTTTAATGCCGGAAAGTCGAATAAATAACGCTATTTACAGGTTCTTTTTTACATTGCAAAGTGAATCGGTATAATGGGTGGTTTAAAGATTACCGTTATGTTACGATCTAATCTGGATTGAAGCTGAGATACTCGTTTTACAATAAACTTTAAAAAGTTTTTAGTACAAATAATTCGAGACGTAATTACGGAACAGATGGTGGCTTACATTTGGTGAAATGTAGGTATTAAATACAATTAAGGTTCTTGAATGACGGCCGGGAAGGAAGGGCATAAGACGCGCAAGTAATGCGTCGTTTGTGCGCGTGGGCCGTTATTCGCACTCGTATGATTAAATAAATGATTTTAACACGTCGCTCGCCGCGCACGTGCCACATTCAAGTGGATATGCTTACAAAGGCAATGCGCAGGCTTTCATGTAAAAAATAAGAAAATGTCTTTGTCAGTCATATCATAACTGTATTTAACATCGACAATATAATCAAAGCTTCTTTTGTAGAGGTTCAAAGTTCTGTTTACGAAAAGTTGGTATTATTCAGGGATAAATATAAGTGTGCTACAAATTAAGGACTGTAATATGTAAATTTTGTTAGGTATATAATTTTTTTTACGTCGATCATCAAGAGGTAAGCTTGTCGTGCGGTTTTTAATGCCACACTTTATGGCTCGGTCGATTGTGTCGCCAGGAGATATGTTGTGTCGCGTGCTCTTTTCGCGAACATTCCCATTTACGTCTCATTTCAGAGGCGAGGCAACAGTAATTTTAACATTTTAAAACTCCGGAACTCTGACCGAGCCCAATCCGACGCTGAATAAGACTTTACGAATTTTTAAAGACGAATAAAGTCTTAATAAACACTTTTTATGGTAGCCTTGTAATATTATTTGCATGCAAAATAGGCTTGTGGCGCGTGTTAAGCTAATAAGGAACGGATGGTCACTCTTTAACGGCCGTATTTCGGTAATATTCGCCGTGATGTGGCAAAATGAAATCACCTTTTATTACGCAGGGCTTAAACAGGTAAGTTAGTGCCGCGACACGGAATGCGCTCCCCGGTAGGTAGGCACGTATTAAGATATCACAGATCCTCATATGGAGAGAACTAATAAAAACAGTGCAGCGTTAAAAACAATTCGAGTTTTCCCAAAAAGGTAATATAATAGCATTTCGATGTTGAATCAGTTCCAAACCGATGACACATAAAATGATATCGGCCGTTCGCGTCGCCAATAAAATTCCGCGATACATGTGGCTTTGCAAATGCGGCCTATTTAGACTTGGATATCGTCGGAGAATAATGCTATCCCGGCGCACCTCGCCTTGTCACCGGCAAGGGCGTGTCGGAGATAAGTTTACATATTCCGTATGCATTATGCAAATTGAAGTTTTATGTTAAGCCGGGGCAGACGCACTATGGCGACGCGCGTCAGTGTCGACTCGAAGCGACGTGCGGCACGGCAGCCGTCGCTCTAACACTGCTATTATGCCTGTATTAAGGTAAATGTTCCAGTGCCTGACACTGTCCCATTAGTTGGCACCTTCAACCTTAATTCGAGCTAAAGAAGTGACAAACAATTACGGGAATCAAGCATTAACACGTTTACCTTAGATCTACAAAAAAAACATGTTCTATAGGCGGAAAGCTTGCAGTTGGCTGGGTGCGCCGCGTCATTTACCTTCCTGCCGGCTACTCTGAGAGTAGACATCAGTCCGGGGCCGGCACAGAGCGAACGAGTACACGGGCAATTGTAAGATAGCTTGACAGTGCTGAATTGTCGATTTAATTGTCATATAAGAAGTAACATGTACTTAATGTCGGCTCAAACGACATCTGGTGAGCTGGAACATTGTTTGCCCTCATTGATGTATTCTTGGCGTGACAACCCTAGCACTATTCGTGCGAATGAATACAAATACAAGTTATACGATAGTCAGAGAGGCATAGAATAGGCACGCGATTACACGTGAGTGCTAGTTCTGTACTTGTTCTATTACTTATTTTGTGCTATAGGAGTATATGCCGTCGTTAACAAACAATGTACATACAAGCTACTTCTTCTAAAGGGTTACACGTAATCGGTGAATCAATACGAAACTTCCGATACACACATCTAGAAAAAACTAGTAAAATTATGCATGGGAAAGATAGACGAAAGTTAGTTGACTTAGCTAAACAAAATCTGGAAGCGAACGTCTCAACGAGAGATCAAACTGTAGGTCATTCGAATCGTCATCGATATTTTCAGAACGAATGACATAACTTTGTGAGAATCCAAACATTTAGCTCCTAGCTCTTTCCTTGCAGATAAACTTTCGTCGTACCGACTACCCCCTCGGGAGCGAACGTCACGAGTTAATAGGTACGATATAATAAACCACGACTACTGCACACAGATATTTACAACGTTCGCGAATGCCAATTACCGATAATTCAGTAACAAGTCAGCCTTTCAAATTGTAATAAACCGTCGGAGGTGTCAAATATAATTTTATAGCTGCGGGCTGGGACCAAGTTTCACGTGGCAAATACCATATGCCCGAGATAACTCCGAGATATTACGAGTGGGTTTTTATCGACTATCCGAATTTTAGTTAGTAAAAATGCTTTCTTTTTGAAATCGTGAACTTTTCATGATTATTTTAAAACATACCAAACTTAACCAAATGACGTTTTTACAAATCCTGCAAACTTAACGGTTTCATTATTATGACTTACAATTTTCAGACAAAATATACCTACACTATAACTTTCAATAAATATGGGCCACAAGATGGTCCGATTACCAGTTTATGTCTAGTTTAGCGATGTGATTTATTAGAAGAAACCGTTATAAAATTTTAGATTATTTTTCGATAATTGGTTTTGATCGAAGAAAATCCTTAATACATACTTTTTACCCGACTATGCTATCGAAAAAACGAGGGCTTATGACTTTTCTCCTCCGCGAACGAAGTTCGGGCGCCTTCTAGTTCCCTATAAACGTCAACTTGTCGATGTCACTTGATACACCTCCAATAGCTATGAAAATTGCGATGGAATATCAAAAACATTATCATGGGTAGCCCCCCCCCCCCCCCCCTTCACACGGGGACTGACGATCTGATGAAGGTTGAGGGAGTGCGTGATGCCGACATCACCTGCATTGAACGGGCTCCCTCAACCTATCCGTCCTATGTTAGTAGGTCCGAACCAACTAACATGACGTTCTTTGGAGTAGGCCTATGTCCAGAAGTGAACGTCTTGGCTGACGATAGTTGACATATGATTTAAGATGTCTATGATAAAAACGATATATCGCTCAAATGGCAACATTGCATTGCCATATCAAATTCGGGAGCTGGGCCATTGCGGCGATCGAGCGCTGTAAGTACTCCATGCGCAGGCGATTGCCGCCATGACCCTAGGTCGTGGGTTCCGGAAGGTAGATCAGTGATTTTAGTGCTCTAAAAGTAATTAACTTTGTAAGAAGGTTAAAAAAATATTATTAAGTTCAGTTAGCAGCTGCAACTTAAAATAAGTTATAATTTTAAATTCGTTAAATTTAAAACACCAATTTGGTAATCCATAATAATATTATAAATGTGAAAGTGTGTCTGTCTGTCTGTCTGTTACCTCTTCACGCTTAGAACGCTGAACCGATTGGAATAAAAATTTGGTATGGAGATAGTTTGAGGCCAGGGAAAGGACATAGACTACTTTTTATCCCGGAAAAATACCCTTATCCGCGATAAACGAATTTAAGGCGGACGAAGTCGCGGGTAGAAGCTAGTAGATATATATACAAACTTGAAACTACGGTACTGCTCTGGTGTAGTATCGCTTGAAACAGTTTACAAATATGGCAATAATATTATAATGTGCTTAATATCATTGTATAGTCAGGACAGTGTGAATGGGGTCTATGTTAATATTTCTAATTACAATGTCTGTTTGTATAATGGTAACCGGAGTTTTGAGACTTGGTTTTTGTTTTCGCATAGCATAAAATTCATGAATTGTATGCCTTATGGCACATTTATCGAAGTGGTCTATAATTATTTAATGCATCCTTGTTGTATTTTTCTGTAGTGGTAGGACTGATGGTAGCGACTCATTATTATTATTATTTGACTGTACTTGTACAGTCAGCTGCAGAGAAAAGTAACCCCCCTGCCATACTAACATTATATGGCAGAGGGGTCACGTTTCTCTGATGCTGACTGTATTGTAAGAGTTTTCTTTAAGTTAGACACAACCCAACCACAACCCAACTTACCAATTCAGTTATAATTATAAAATGGCACTACCAGTCATGTCAACAATACATTTTAACATTGTTTTTTTGAAGACCACCTGACTGGACTCTGTTGGTATAAGGAACGCTAAAGGAAAATGGTTTTTTATAAATAATAGGCTACGTAGACTTAAAATGGTAACTTTTACTTTAGTAGCCAACTGTAGCGAAATACCTACAACAGAGGGTACTTTTAACCTCCATCGCGAACGAAGTTGTGGACACTTTCTAGTTTATAATATGAGTAAGAACTAGATTAACACCAACAGTCAGGGTTGAATTTTACAGTTTTACACTTTAATACCTAGCTAAGCCGACCCATATCCATTCATCCATGAAATAATGCTAACCTCAAAATTAAACTTATATATTAGAGGTCTAGCGGGATATTACTTTTGACCATAATTATCTAACATTTCAATAATAAAGAATATCGTATTAGACCCGTTATATTTAAGTTTATGTATGTCAAATGTGCATAAACCGCAAAAGTATAATTTTTTCAAAAGCTAATTTCTACTCATAACTGTAAGTATAACAAAAATATATATTATCTATGCTTACATTTATATCTTGGTATATATATGTTCCATGCATAGTCATTCACTTGTCTTTATCGTCGTGAATTCATTAAGGCAAGGCTAGTCATAAAATGTACTTTAAATGAGTGGTTCCATTCACAGCAACCGTAGATGCACTTGCGCCGAGCTCTTGTTAGTGGAAGGTGTTTATTTTAAACACAGAATAATAACCAGTCATTTCCTATCTTGAAGCTACAAGCACTCTTCGTTATGAGTCCATTTAAAATACTTTTTAATTAGTTTGGTACAATGTTGCAGATGTAAATTCTAAACGCTAAAATAAGTTTATGGCAGCAATCCCCTGTCTATATTATAGATTAGAGGACCTGAACCTATCTGTAATAAAACGATCTCCCTCCCTCCTCTCTTTATGGGTTGGAATATGCCCATGACTTTCGTGTTCGTGAAAAACATCGTCGAAAAAAATGCATACGCTGTTCGCCGTACCTACATGGCGGGAAGTGAAGTCCGAAACGGGTTTCACCAATCATTCGTGGTGCAAGATTAGGAATTTCCAACTCACTTATTTGGTACATACAAATTCATTCATATTCATATTACATATTCATATATTCTAAATACTAAAGTAAGTTTATAATAATAAATAAATAATAAATTACACAGGGATAATCTTACACAAATCGTCCTAGTCCCAAACTAAGCAAAGCTTGTACTATGGGTACTAGGCGAGAATGATGGAAGTGATTCCTATCTAGGTATATTATAACTAAAACATCTTACTACAATAAAAACAAGGATCTTGAGTTGCAACCACATATCGCACGATGCAGCTGCCCCTGACCCCCGACTAATTGGACCAACGATCTGCGCAAGATCGCAGCAATCCATTGGATGAGGGTAGCGCACGAATAGTCTCTGTGGAGATTCTTAGGGGAGGCCTTTGTCCAGCAGTTAACGTCTTACAGCTGATATAATCATGATGATGATGATGATGACATCAAAGTCTATAACGTCGTCAAACACACTTAGAGCAAATAAACATAATTAATCAAACAACTTTTCTACCTTGTTAAATGATATCCCTATCTTTACAGCTGGGGAGGGGAGTAGAAACAAGTCAAGAGGGGAGAGGGGGGCGAGGTTCATTCATCAAGCTCCATAAGGTTCTAAACCTAATTCGACACGAGCAACCTCGCAACATCCGCTCTTGCAAAACGTTATTTCATTCATAACTTTATCTAAGGCTTAGTTCACAATGGAGTGGAAATATTACAAACTTTATTATTCGACTCTTTGTTTTCTCTTGCTTTGAATTTTAGGCTTTGTTTTATATTGTAAAATTATTATGAATGAAAAGTTTATATTAAAGACTCCAACAAGTCCTAGTGATATAGATACATAGTACGACCTTAATTGTATTGTAATTTTGCAGACTGAGGGAACTTATACCTTGTAACCATATTTCGTAGGTGGGTACTTTTACCGTTATTTACCGTTGTAAGGGAAGTAATTTGGAGAGCCCGATGGAAGCAAATTATCCCCATTGCACCGCCTCGAGGATCATCGAGAGATTTACCCTCTCGATGATCCTCGAGGCGGTTCTCAGTCACGAGGGGATGACAAGATACAGAGAAAACCTTTATTATAAAATTGTCATGATTACATTGACATCAAAACTGTAAATAAAAAGAAGTCAAAAAAGGGGAATATTGGACGCTCTTCCTCTGGAACGGTTTTCCTCTTAATATCAAACAGGCCCCGAATAAGTTTACATTCAAAAGGCCGTAAGCAACTTCTTTGCTGGCAGAACCGAAGACTCTGCAGCAGCTTATCTGCTTAATTCGTTCCGCGAACTGGTGTCTTTGTTAGATGTGACAATAAATTGTGCTCACATGCGCATATTTTCATGCAGTTTCCATAAAAAAATACGCATGCAAATACAACAAACCAACACCAAACAATAATGAAAATGTTTCTCGGGTGGACGCCGGACCGTCAACATCTCCTGCATCTCCTGATGATGCCTCGTGATTATATATACTGTTTGGTGTTGGTTTGTTGTATTTGCATGCGTATTTTTTTATGGAAACTGCATGAAAATATGCGCATGTGAGCACAATTTATTGTCACATCTAACAAAGACACAAGTTCGCGGTACAGCAAAGGAACTATAATCCATTGATCTAGTATGGAATTCCGCAAAGTAACGCCTGAATATATCAATTATATATATATATATATATATATATATATATATATATATATATATATATATATATATATATGTATTATATTTATTAGCTTTATATATATTTGTGTATGTATTATATATATTTTGTTATTCATGTATTGAAAGTATATAAATATGTGTTTTTGTAATTACACAAGCCTCAGCACCGCCCACAATTTTTCTGTTTTGCCGTAAGGTTGACTGGTAGAGAATGCCTTATGGCATTAAGTTCGCCTTTTGTACAATAAGTTTTCTTTTGTGCAATATAGATTAAATAAATAAAAAATATTGGTCGTTTAAATTTTAGACCGCTGACAATGGATAAATATATCCGAAAATTTAATCGTCAATGACGAATTAGTCTGTCATAGACATTACCATGTTAACATAAATACATGCACAGCATTTGTCTAAAGTAAAAAAACAATTTGGATATATCTAACGATAGCGTGGCGATAACCTTTGTGCCGGATGTAAAATCCGAAAGCTGAACCCCGATATTCAGTAACCATTATTCATACTTCGGCTGCTTTCAGTGGAGACGGGCCATAGTGACAGGGGTTAGAGCCCCAAAAACACACAGACGATTTATGAAAAAGTTTGCTCTTATTATGTATGATCCCTCCCAACATATGTATTTAACTAGAACCGCGAATAGCTACATTTACACTCCGCTGTATTAAATACCAATTTGAGTTCTAATTATTGTTTATTGTTTCCAATAGGTAGATCAAAACACGAAATACTTAAAAAATACCCGCTGTTATGTTAACACAATTCTATTTCATTTTAAAGCAAAAGCTGTAGTGTCTGTTGCGTCCGTTCTGTCAACTGTCAACTCTGACATATATTGCATCGCGCTACCAAAGTTTTTTAAGTTGGTTGCAAAAATACAACTGCTGACCGATTCTCATCGATCGTCGGTCCCCATGCATAACAGCCTCCTGGAGAGAGATCTATCTATCTATTACCCTCTCTTTCCAGATCCCTACCTAACGTTTTGAAACGGAAGGACCATTTTTCATTTAATTTGTGTCTGTTACGAGTACAGTATGGACAGCGCCGAAAGTCATTGGCACACCCACGCGACGCGCGACGCAAAATAACATTAAGTTGAGCCGATGACATCAGCGCGTGCGCCGCGCCTGCTACCGCCTGCAACGTGCGCTGGGCCGCATGAGCCCGATCTTAACAAATTATCTATCACACATTATTTTGAAGGGAAATTGATAACTACTGTAATATTTATACAATATAAAATGTAACGAGTTCTGCTACCTATGTACTGTTAACATCTAATTGCCTATAGCGTTCAAAGCGGTGAATGCATCTTCACGTAATCTTTATGCCTATAGGGACAAAGTTGGTATTATAGTCCGAACGAATTTTTAGACAGCAACTAAAATAAACAAAAATATTATGAAATAGTAATATTTTAATATTATCAGCAATAGTTTATTCACTTGAGGAATTAGTTGGTTCTTTGTTATGTGCGAGAAAGATGCTTAATTTTTCTGTTTAACATGTTTCTAAAGATTTTCTTCTGTTTCCGCGATTATTACTCATTGAAATAAAACAATTTAACGGATTATATCGCGTCCTCCCGTGACCATGGAAAGCTGGAAAGCTTCCGAAACGTCGGGAACTAAAATGAGATAATATACGCGATATAATCCGTTAAATTGTTTTATTTCAATGTTTCTAAAGAGATAAATAAGTGATGAAGCTAACAGAAATACGTGAAATTGTCATCAGGGACAAATACTCAAATCATATATAATTTGAGTATCGGACTTTGTCTCTGTATATATTCTTATATTAAAGCAAAAAATTATTCGCTCTTTAATAAGTCATGTATTTTTTTGTCTGTATGTGTTCACGAAAGATGCAAAAAGCCAAAGATTTAAGCTAAATGTGAGATTTATTGTAACACAGAACTGAAATTGTCAATTTTAAACGAGCATTCCTAGAGAAGTGACCAGGTAAGTACTTAATTGTTTGTTTAATCCTTTTTTGCTCACGTTCAGCTTTATTATATTTTATTAGTCAAGGTTTACAAAAGTAGTAGGGACGTTGTGGACGCTGCGCCTTAGCTTAGCGGAATAGTGCTCCTTTTAGAAAATAAATCTCTTTAAGCGTAACAAAGTTCTGCTTTGTTATTTCCACTACCCATTTTGCAATCGACTTATATGGTAACCCATATTTCTTCACTGGAGGTAGCAAACTGATGCATTCCCCCTGCTTCTGCCAAAGCACGTATAGGTATGATAATTTTCATGTCAGTTTAGACGATAAATTATCAGTGTGTGTGTTTGTGTTTGCAGGTCGATTATTTTTATTGTGTGACTTTGTATAAATGAAAACATTTTCGTAGGTTGCGGTACATGTTTACCTCGCCTCTCTCTAAAAGTGCGGGAAAAGAATGTTTAGTTTTCAAATGATGCATATGATAAAGACACAGATTGCCATTATATGTGGTTTAATGCTCTATGTTGTTTTTTGTCGGTCCAATAAATTTATAAACAGTGATATAAATTTATCTGACCGACAACCAGTTTACCTATTTATATATTTTTTTATTTATTATACATTATATTTACAAAGCTCTCTGTCTAAAACGTCACGTTTTATCTCCTGATAACGAATTATCCAATTTATTAAATCGAATAATAATTTGGAAAATTATGTAAAATACCCCCATTAACAATATTTTAATCCACACGCGGTTAATTTTAGACGCGATCATTTGTAAAGCGAACATTAATCGCGCACGTGTGAGGATTAGTAGCTACACAAACCGAAAACTAATATACAAAATCAGTAACAGTATTGCTTAGGATTTATTAATGTCACGCGCAATAAATTAGAACATTATAAAGCGTCTTTAGAGGGCAGCCAGGCGGGGAAGACAAAACGTCTCGTCCCGTCGTATCGTAAGACAATCCCCGCCATGAAAGCAACCTCACTCTTCCTAAATCAACGTCAAATTACCACCTCTTAATCTTTTGTAGGCGATTCGGTTACACGCACGTGTTCCCATAGTCAGCTAAACAGTCGCTTCGCCTGAAATACTGACGTTTTAGACGAAAATTGCCCTATAAATCTGACATTTAAGAAATTTTACACGCCTCGATCACTAATATATGTTTCAACGGCTTCAACCAGTTTATCTCAACCGTCTCCAACGTTGAAATAATTAATTTTGTTGATGTTATTAACATCTTTTACTTAATGAATCCCGATCTGATATAATTAAACCTGATTTATTAAAAATCCCATTTAAAAAATTGCCGTCATCGGCGTTGCTAATGATGAATTGAGTCTACTTATCAAATGTCAGACCGAAATAAAAGCGGTTATTTTTTGCTTTTAATGTACAATAACTGTTTATTTAGTTTTATTACACAGACAGGAAATACCAAAACTCATTTCGGTTCAAGAATATTTAAATGATGACATTGCTAGTGATCCATAAATAATCTGTGCATGCGACACACATAACATTAAATATTTGCATGACTGTGTGACGAAACATGTAGCACTGTAATTAGATTTAAGACCTACTGTATGTACCTACCATGTTTAGCAAATAAATGACTGATTCTGATTCAGTTACAAAGTATCAAAACGCTGAGAGAATATGAAAATATGAGAAAAAAATACTAACCTTTACGTCACTACCTGGCACGATCAAATTGCTACCTTTTAAATAGGTTTTTGGTAATTTTAAAATATTGATATGGGCACACATAGGTAACTGTAACTCGATCGTTTATTTATGGTATATATTTGAAATTTATATGTCGATTAATTTTGTCTTTGGGAAACTATCATGCGCATGCCATTTTGCATGTATAAATCGTAGGTATAAGTACCATATTCATAAATTATTATTTTTTATTTTTAATCACCAAAGTTGGTTACATAGCGGTCGCAAGTATATAAATAGATCTTATTGGGCAGAGTTTGGTTCACCTAGAAATCCCATGAATTCTAATGAAGCGATGTAGTATTTACGTTTATTTCTTTGGCAGCTGTCGAGAACTATTACGTAAGCAGATACGATGCTGAGAGGGATCATCGACTCCAGCCTTTATAGACAATAAAGCCGGCCAGTGTAATGGGATCCCAGGGCCGGCTGAGGCAGGTCGAAGGTCACCCGTTAGGGCTCAAAATGAAACGGGCGAGTGATTGCAACATTGCCATCGATGCGCCGATGCATTGAATGGTGAATGAAGTTTTATTTTAATATTGAAATGTCCTTGTGTCGGTAGATGAGGTGTTCGGGATAAGTGACAAATCAAAACAAATAAAGGAGACCTTACGTCGAATAGGAACAATAATTGCTCGGCGAATACATTTATTTCATCAGACACACTTTGGTACATCTAGAAACCCCAAATATATGTTATGGGCCGAAGTATTCATTCTGAAGCTGTCAAGAACTAATAACTTATTTAGTAGCCAGATAAAATGCTAAGAGGGATTATCGACTCAAGTCTTTATAGACAATAAAGCCGGCCAGTGTAATGGGATCCCGGGGCCGGCTAAGGCAGGTCGGAGGTCACATGTTAGAGCTCAAAATGAAAAGTGATGGCAACAGTGCCATCGATGCCCCGATGCATTGCATGGTGAATGAAGTTTCAATTTTGAAATACCCTTGTGTTCCGCAGATGATGGATTTGTAAGAAGTAAAAGAACAATAAGCAAATAAAGCACACCTTACCATCGAATGGGAACAATAATTGCTCAGCGAATACATCTATTTCATTGGACACACCTACGTAACAGACCTACGTAATTATTTTTCAGCTCAAGAACTAATAACTGAACAAGTAGACAGATAATGAGAGTGATCATTGACTCAAGCCTTTATAGACAATAAAACCGGCCAGTGTAATGGAATCCCAGGGCCGGCTCAGGGGGGTCGGAGGTCACCCGTTAGGGCTCTAAATGAAGGAAACTCGTGATAGCAACATTACCATCGATGCAATGAATAGTGAATGAAGTTTTATTTCAATTCTGAAATGTCCTTGTGTTGGCAGATGATGTGTTCGGGACAAGTGAAAGAACAAAACAAATAAAGCGGACCTTACTGGCGAATGCGGGTAATAATTGCTCAGGATTTTAGGACAAAGATTAAGAAGCTTTATCCTTGAGCAAAATGAGATCGTTTTAGGAAAAGTAGTAAAACAACAGCCCGATTACTAATAAGGGGATAGAGCCAGACCTACCCAGTTGTAATTCAGGCTCTAAAAAATAGATCACATCCCGTCAAACTTGCTGAAGACTGATGTCGGCCTATTGTATGAAAAGGATCATCGACTTTATAGGTAGATAATAAAGCCGGCCAGTGTAATGGGACCCCAGGGCCGGCTGAGGCATGTCGCAGGTCACCAGTTAGGGCTCAAAACGAAACGCTCTTGCGGCGTGATTGCAACATATGCATTATAAATTTTAAAAAGTTAATTTAATATATGTTCAGTTCATCGATTTATCTGTCAGTTGTGAATCGATTTTCATTTTTTTTCCCTAAGAATATACTCCTGAGGTGGTCCCACTGTCACCAAATCAGGATCTAGTGATGTATTTTCAGGAACACTGCGGGCAACCCTCGAATTTTATTAGTAAGTATATAGCGATTGCAGTATTTTAAGAAACAAGTCACGCATTTGCATTCAGAAAGTATAAATTGGTAAAGTGATTAAGAGAAGTCCACGAAAACATAGAAGGCCACCGAAAGTCCTCTGTGTTCCATTCTAAGGAAATTATGTTGTAGATAAAAAATCAATAACGTTTAATACGAGCGTTCCATTTAAGGGTGGCGGGCGATCAGATATCTCGATTAAGTTAGTTAAGCGACTTTATAAACACAATTTTAATTGCTCCAGATGAGAATGGGACCATCGAACTGATGACGAAGCCGGAAGGTAGGCACCGGATCTCCGTAATTAAATAATTTATCCTAGCCGTGTTTGGGCTTGTTGAAATCGTCATGAGATGAAGTTTTACGGAACGGTACACTAAAAATTTAAAAATAAATATATTTTTAGCAAATACTTAATAAATACTGTACCCAAAAAATAACTTAAAAGTTAAGAGTAACCAATAATTTAGTTTATTTAATCTACACAATATATACAATAATGTTATTTTGCAGTCAGATCCACCCGTGAAACAATAAGATAATCGTAAATTTAAAAATTGAAGGAACTAAGTTGATTAATTTTTACTTTTAAGTAATTTTATAGGAATCGGTTTTAATTCTAGTATATTGTAACAAACGTATTAAAAACAGTATTCAATTAGACGATCCACAATCTAATGCAAAAGAGCATGATTATAATAAGGCTAAGCGTTTAAAGTCATACAAAACATTCTAACATCTCTAGCAATGCTATTTGGCTCTTAAGAAGCACAATAGTAGTCTGCCGGAAACCTAGGCTGCTGCTAGGCTGCGGCTAGGCTAGGAAACGTCTGCTTAATATAGCTTAATACCACCGGCGACCTTAGAGCATTTAATCAATGGACATGGTATGTTTCTGTATGAAAGTTATGTGCGATTGTAAAAATAGTGTAAATTTCCGTGGTGTGCTGTAGGTAAAGGTGGATCTCATGGGGAACAATGGGCTCTCGTAAGCGAGCTTGGGACGCTGTAGGTTCTTCAGAACAAATTCCTCAGTCGTTTGGTCGATGCCCCAGGCTACGTCTGAAACGTTGACGTCCACACAAACCTGGGCATCGGACTACGAAAATCATGCTATACTAAACGAAAACTATACCTAAAATATAAATATGTAAAAACTAATAAGCTTTCAAATAGATCGCAACTAAGAAACTACAGTAATATATTGAAAAAGAGTATAGTAAAGGCACAAAAAATCAATAATTTAAGATACATATCGAACAACAAAAACAAATGCAAAGCAACGTGGGATATTATATCTGCAACCACATCAAATCTAGTCAACGATAATGAAATTGATTATTTGAATTTTAATAATAAGACATATAGGAATCCACAAGATATTTGAAATTTAATTAATAATTATTTTATCGACATAATCTCATTAAAATCTAGATATAATAATAATCTATCAAATGTACTAAATAAAATAGACAATTATCCTTCATCCTTATTCCTGAAACCAGTCGACGCAAATGATGTTTACCAAATTATAATGTCCCTTAGTAATAGTCAGGCTTGCGGTTATGATGACATTCCGACAAGTATTCTAAAAATGAGTGCTGCTTGGATATGTCAACCGTTAGCTCATGTAATAAATCTGTCCTTCATGCAAGGTATTTTTCCAGATCAACTAAAACTATCACTAGTTAAGCCATTGTTTAAAAAACGAGACCGGAGAGATCCGAACAACTATAGGCCTATATATAACACTTGTACCTGTCATTTCGAAAGTCATAGAGAAAGCTATGTGTGATAGAATAAGAGGATTTTTGGAAAGAAACAGTTTATTGTGCACAGATCAATATGGTTTTAGAAGAGGACACTCAACTGAATTGGCGTGTTTTAACTTTGTTACATATGTAACTAATGATGTAATGTTTGAATAATAAAGTTCCGATATCGTCAGTATTCTTAGATTTATGTAAAGCCTTCGATAGTGTTGATCATGTTAATCTTTTAATGAAACTTGAACGCTCTATGGGATTAGAGGAACAGCAATTGATTGGATTCATTGTTATTTAATAAATAGGAAACAGTGTCCGGAAATAGTGAAAATAGAGAAAGTTAATAAAAGTTATGTAAAAGTAAAATACCGCTCTAAATTTTGTGAGATTAAATCTGAAGTCCCTCAAGGCAGCAACCTAGGTCTTTTATTATTTTTGGTGTACATCAATGATCTTCCTCTAGTGGTTTCACATAAATGTATACTTTTTGCTGATGACACAACTTTATTAGTAAAGAGTGAGGACAATGGTTCTTATGAAAATGACATAAATTATGCTTTGGTTGACAATTAATACTTGGACATATAATAATAATTTAAATATCAATATGACAAAAACATTTTATATTCAATTTAATTCATACAATAGTAATACAATTCCGTTAAATATCAATTAGAATAACTTGCCTGTAATAAAGTGTGAAAGCATTAAGTTCTTAAGTTTATATATTGATCAGCATCTAAATTGGAAAGAACATGTAAATTATGTTTGCTGTAGGCTTGATAGGTTTGTATTCGCATTGAGGAGACTGAGAAACACTACAAATCTAGAGGTAACAGTCACTGCATATCACGGCTATGTGTCGTCAGTCCTAAACTATGGATTGTTATTGTGGGGTATTCTGTTGATGTAGAAAGGGCATTCCTTCTACAAAAGTAATGTATTCGGGCTATAACTAAAGGATGGGTAACAGATAGTTGTGGACCCCTGTTCAAACAATAAAATATTTTGCCGTTACCATGCATGTACATTCGAAAGGCTTGTTTACTTGTAAAAGAACGCCCAGATTTTTTCAAAATGAGGTCAGAAGTCAACACAGCACAACAGAGAGCACAATACCAAAATCTATTATACCAGCCTAGTTGTCGATCAGCTATTTATAAAAAAAACGCTTATAATATGTGCATAATCCATACTAATATTATAAATGCGAAACTGTGTCTGTCTGTCTATCTGTCTGTCTGCTACCGCTTCACGCTTAAACCGCTGAACCGATTTGAATGAAATTTGGTATGGAGATAGTTTGAGTCCCGGGGAAGAACATAGGCTACTTTTTATCCCTGAAAAATACCCTTATCCGCGATAAACGAACTTAAGGCGGACGAAGTCGCGGGCAGAAGCTAGTTGTATATAATAGCTTACCGCTAAATATTAAAAATATGAAGGCTACTGACTTTAGGAAAAATCTGAATGATTACCTGTTGGAAAATTGTTTTTATAGTGTCAAGGAATTTTTAGATTATAAGAATCACCATGAATCTTGTTAGGAATAAGGTAGAAATTGCATGTACTTGTCGTAAGCTACCATAATATTTGCATATCGTAAAATTACGATTGAATACTGTACCTACCATAAACAACAATAACACCCTACAACTAGAAATAAGTATTCTGCAAATAAATATATTCTTCTTCTTCTTCATCGATCCCGTTGCCCAGCACTTTAAAATACTAGCAAAGAATTACTTTCTGCGCTCAGAACGTAGCCCGAATCCCCTTATCAGGGATCCCGTTGACTACACGCGTGACCTACTACCCCCAAGGATGAGTAAACGACGACCCAGACATATTTTGAGAAAGGCAGCGGAAATGCTGAAAGCTGACATCCCCACCGCTGCGAACGCGATGACGCCCCTTTTGAGAAACATCTTGTCAGCTGAAGAGTTGCCCGAGGATTGAAACAAGGGTCTTCTCATTACCGTACCCAAGAAAGGAGATCTCAGTGAATGTGGCAATTGGTGAGGCATCATCTTGCTCCCGACCCCGTCTAAGGTGCTCTGCAGGATCATCCTGAACAAACTGGCGGGGGCCGTTGAACCTCTTCTCCGCAAAGAGCAGGCAGGCTTCCGACCCAACCGATCGTGCACGGACCAGATAAACACCTTGCTCATAATCCTCGAACAGGCATCAGAATGGCAGAGGGAAACGTACTTGACCTTTGTGGACTTCGATAAAGCCGTCGATACGCTAAGATGGAGCTGTAAGTATCTGGGATCGGCTACGTGAAATTGGAGTCCCCGTGAAGATCTCTAATATAATTAAGGCCATCTACGGGAAGTATTATTGTAGAGTATCTCACGACAGCCTTGTCGCATAGGACATACCCTCCTCCTTTCACCTCTTCTCTTTCTTGTCGTCCTGGATGGAATCATGCATAACACCACCAACAGCTAGCGCCGTGGCATAGAGTGGGGACTATCCAACGTGTTGGAAGATTTGCCGATGACTTATGCCTATTGAGCCACACACGCGCCGACAAGCAAGCCAAATTGGACGATCTACGGCGAGAGGCTTTGGAAACGGGACTTAAAATTAACACCTGGAAGACCGAGGAGATGAGGTGCGGAGCGACAAGTTGGAAAGTGGAAACGTGGCCGCCCTAAGCAATACTGGTGGCGGACGATCACTGCAGAAGCGAAGGCAAAAGGATTGACATGGAGCGAAGTAAAACGCGAAGCGCAAGACCGAACGGGATGGCGACGTACTGTGGACGCCTTAGGACATTAAATCAAGTAAGTCAGACACTTATTACTGACCCCGACAACAAATTTACTGCACGTCTTAAACGTGAGGCAGAAATTAACAAGGGCTTACTGGCACAACACAGACAGGACAGCGAAGGAAGCGTCTCCTTACGTGCCTCATTTTCCACACGTCGGCTCTGGTCGCCTGACTATTTTGTACTATGTGTCGCTCTTTCAGGACCAAAAAATAGTAAACAAATTACCAAGATTGATTTGGACCTCAAGTGTACATCAGAGAACGAGACTGTTTGCCCCTGAACGGACCCTCCAGCACCATTTCGCCACCATAGGCATTTGCATCCAAGCAGTCATCCGGGGTAACTCATTGTTCAGATAAACTCATAAAGGGTATATACATCATGTCGAAAATGGTCACTCCAAGACGACAAACGAGACAAAAGGACACACAAAAAAAAGAAATAGTAGATTTATATTTTTGTCATGAGATCAATTTAAATACTATCAATGTACAAACAAGGCAGATGCATGTTACTTATTCGTATTATTTCTCTAAAATATAAACAGTAATATAAACAAAAAAACTGTTCTTTTTGTTTTACAAATATCATGATAATAATCACAATTTTTGCAATTTATTAGTGGATCACTCCACTAGCGTTATTATTATAAACAAAGATCAGAAACAAATGAAAAAATGTTTTCATTTGTTTCTGATCTTTGTTTATAATAAAAAAACTGTTCCCCATGAGATCCACCGTTTCCCATGTTTATGGAGCCTCTCGCTAAAAGTGCATAGAAAAATAGTCCGGTAATGATACGGCTTGCTATTTCCGTGGTTTTATGCTCTAAGGCGACAATTCAGGCGATTCTGCGAACTTGAATTAGAGAGCTCGCTTTGTTGCATTGTATATTTAATTTAACTCATCTTCATAAGTAATGTAAGCTGTTTCTTGGAAAATCTTAGGCCTCCACTTTAAAATTCAATTAATTCTTATTTGTATCATTGTACAAGCCCCGATGCATAAGGTTTCGTGTAGTCAGAGCAGTTTTTTAGGTTCTCCCATTTGTAAGGAAATTATGTTTTAAATAAAAATTCACTACCGTTTAATATTAGTCGTAATAGTTCCATTTTACACGAAAATATTCCAGACGAACAAAATTTTTTTTTTTAAAGAATAAGTACCACTTTTATGAGCAGAAGAAATTATTTGATTTTGTCTTTAACTATTTCGGTTACGAATTTAACAGGCATATAAAGGCCATTGCACAGTAAAAGCGGCACGGCATAGCTATATGCTGACAGTTGTGCGAGCCCATGAGTCAAGAAGTGCAGTTGGAGACCACAAATTGACTTGGACAGTAGTTTTCAAGAGCCCTGTTTTTCTACAATAAAAGCCTTATAGAATTTATATGAAGCAATAAAAGCCAAAGTCAACTACATCAAACATTATCTATTATTAATGCTCCTATTTCCTATTACTGAGTCGTTTGATCTAAGCATGTAATATATATAAAAATGAATGTTATAGTTGTTTATTACTGGACGGACTCTTCTGCATTGGAGCTAGTACCTATATGTTACTTTCTTATGTATAGACCAATGTATGTTCAGTAGTCGTCGTAACGCGCGGGCCTATGATGTGCGATAGATAAATGACAAAGCAGACGTCACTTTCTGAGAAGTATGGGAGTGCGAGTATGATAGATCGCGAAGCGTAAACGCGACCAGCATAGGCCAGATGGTTGATATATATATGTACTAGCGGCCGGCCGCGACTTCGTCCGCTTTAGATTCGTTTATCACGGATAAAAGGTATTTTTCCGGAATAAAAAGTAGCTTATGTCTTTCCCCAAAACACGATATTTTACTAATTTAAATGTGAAGCATATTACCAAGATTTTCAGTTCCTAGCGTAAAAAATATTTACTGTTCATACAAATTTTCATCCCTTTTTTTCTCCCTTAAAGCGATGAAATTTGACATAAATTATAGCCTATGTCCTATTCTGATATATAAGGTACATAACTGGAAAGTTTCATAAAAATCCGTCAGGTAGTTTTTGAGATTAACTGGAACGAAAGTATGTATCTTTCACGTTTATAATATAACTATAGCTGTTGCCCGCAACTTCGTCCGTGTAGAGATGCAATTTATAGCTTATAAAGTTTCACCCGCTTTTTCGTCCCTAAAAGGAACGTACATACATACTTACACGTTTATAATATAGTAAGGATAAGGATAAGGACTAGCAGCCGCCCGCGACTTCGTCCGCCTTAAATTCATTTACCGCGGATAAAAGATATTTTTCCGGGATAAATAGTATCTCTTTTCTTTCCCCAAAACTCGATATTTTACTAATTTAAATGTAAAGCATATTAGGTACCAAGATTTCAAGTTTCTAGCGTAAAAATATATTTACTGTCCATACAAAGTTTCATTCCCTTTTTCGTCCCTAAAAGGGGTGAAATTTGACATGCACTATAGCCTATGTCCTATTCTGATATATATGGTACATAACTGGAAATTTTCATTAAAATTCGTCCAGTATTTGTTGAGAATAAGTGGAACGTACGTACATACATACACTTTCACGTTTATAATATAGTAAGGATATTTATAATTTATAATATAGTAAGGACAAGGATGCATAATTATATACCTGCAGATGCTGATTATGTTATGATATTTCTTAGTTTCTATACCCTGATTTTGTGATTGTATAGAACTAATCGCATTTCAATAGCACACATAAGTTATTATGCGAAAATAATAATTACAAATTTCAAGTTAACGATCATAAACCTCATGTATCGTTCACAAGCGATATCACTCAGATCTAGAAACGCAGATTGCTTTGAAAATAATTACATGGAGATAATTCTGGCTAAACAAAGCATATGTTGAGGGAGTGACGGGCCAGCTGCCCGCGGCGACCACTTCGTATGGGAATCCTTAACGTACGCACAACGCCTTTGAACAATAACTTTGTGATGAGATAGTTTACAGATACGTTACTGTTCTATTTTACACTTGTTGACTAGAACTGCCCGCAACTTCTTCAGGACGAGTCAGAACATAGCTCTCTTTTTGATAGACTGCGAACCTGTCATGTGCCCCCCGACCCGACAATAGATGCGATGTCTCATGAAAATAATAGATTCGCTTAATTGTGATGTTTATGGCACTATAGAAGATGTTCAACACTGTTGATAGAGTACAGGCGAGAGAGGTGCTGATGATGACTGCAAATGTAAACCCGTATGATACAGGGGCACATTGGGTTGGCTGGCGCTATTTAGTTTTTTTTTTAAATTATGTAGTAGGTAGCTTTAATATGTAGTCCTGTGTTGATTAAATTTATGTTAGTGTTGGATTTTATAGGACCGATATGTAACGTTTGTATAAAGATCCTTAAAACGATAAATAAAAAAAACCTTCTTCTTGTCGGCTATACCGTAGTTGTATTAGTTTTGGATTCCGGGGATCAATGCCTGGGCTAGATATGGTTAAATCCGTGGAGCCATTTTGCCGTGATGTGTCTATAAATAAACATATATTTATGATTCAGATAAGTTCACGGCGACCTTTTTCAATAATTTCTCGCCTTTGCTGTGTGCTTTTATAATACTAGTTTTAAGTAAAACTTGTGAGGGGAAACGACGTATCTACTTTGAAGCCTAACTAAAAAGTTGACGACATTTATTGTATTTATTTTATTAACAAACTTACATATACAGCAAATTGCCAAACATTAACATTATTTCAGGTCATGTATAAAAACATAAAATCTTGATAAGCATTTTAATAAACATTTGGAAAATTATACTATACAATTCAATAATTAGACTATTAATTAGATAGGTATACATTAATGAAATAATGATCTTTATTCTGTAAGTAGGCCGCAAGGGCACTTTTACAAGTCTGACTCTACGGCGTTTCCCAAGAGGAGACCACTGAGCAGAAGAAAACCGAAACAAACTCAACAGTCAGTAATTTTTTTCAAAATAAGTCTTATATTTTAATACAGTTTAATTTTAATTGAATTTGATAAATGTTGTTACTTTTATTAATTTTGATATAACTTATGCATAAGTTACTTAGTACTATATTGTGGTAGGAGTGTTGATTGACTTCAGGTAGTAAGCGGCTGTGGCCAGAAATTTCTGCTCCGACTGCAAGAGTTCAGAGTTGGATTATAGAGCACTATGTTGTTGACGTGGTTTAAGGCCACACTTGTACAAAGGACTGGTACTCAGAGTCATTTTTTGACATTAAGATCTTCGAATAGACAGAGTACGAGTATTTTTACTCAAATAACTAAACTAACACAAACAGCAACATAACAATAGACCGTGCAAAACTATAATTGAATTTATACGACCGTGTGACTAAATATAAAGTCTCGCGTTAAGTATTTTTCTACGCATTGGCACTTATTTTCTAGTACTTTATGACTGTATCTGTCGTAACACTCTTTTGTTCTCTATTATATTGACACTAAATTCTTCATGGGTCCGTTTAGTTTCTTTTTCGTCGTAAAGATGAGATGAAGGGTGACCGCGGGACGGCATAGAGCGCACCATGCGTGTCCATTAGACGGGATAACTGCGGCTAATTCCTGCACTTCAAGCTGCGTGTCCGCGACAGAGCAACGCGCGCAGGCGTGCCATTAGGTAGACACACTGTATTTTCCGTATATGGGCCTCATAAGGAGGCTCAAGGTCACCCATAGAGCCACAGAAGAACTATGCTCGGATTTTCTCTGTGAAATGAAATAAAATCGGTTGATTAGACAAAAATTGGCAACCACAAAGACGCCGTTTTGATGAATGATGATGATGATGATTAAAATACACTCATCATTATCATCTCAGTTAAACGACGTGACCAAATTTGGACATAGCATTAAAAATTTACAACGATAAATTTTTTTAAATAAAAAAAGAACCGACTTCAAAATAAACTAAAAATCCAAAACTAGTAAATTTAGTTATAGTCATTCATATTTTTGTTGCATAAAGGACTTTCCTTCAGGTTTGGCACCGTCTTCAAAAGGTGATTCAAATGTGATCCGTACCGTACAGAAGAGATTATTTTTGGCTTTTTAGTTTATTTTGAAGAAGGTTCTTTATTTATTAAAAAAAAAAAAATTGCGTTTTAGTGATGGATTTTAGTGACATAAAGTATATTTAGAGCTCAAAATGGGAAGATTGAGGAGGCTCTATTGTAAATAAATAAGACCAATTGTAAATAAGACTATTGTAAATAAAATATAAATTATAAGTATTGGCTAGGTCAAAATGGTTAAGTCCAGTAGCTTGTTGGTTAAAAAAGAATACGACTAACAGTCTCAACTGACCCATAATATTTAAAGAAGGAGCTATGGGCATAATAAAAAAAAATGGCCGGCTCTAAGACGAGATCAGCTGGAGGACGGGGAGCTCCCGGAAGCCGTGTACGTAAAAAAGATAGTGGCGGTTGCATACCCATACCTCCATCATGTACTACGTTTCAAGCGACAAGGGGATACGGACATGTGGAGCGTCGTATCTTACCTTTAATAATAAGTTGGGCTGTTACTGTTCATAAGCTACAAGGTACCCTAGAGAAAGCTATGATAGACCCTGATAAAAAGAATTTCGTTAAAGGGCAAATATATGTTGCACTAAGCCGTGACAAAACCCTTGGAAGGCATAGCGTTGTTAGATTTGGACGCCAACAAATTATTAAATCGACCACATGATGAGAAATCATTAACGGAAATAAGAAGACTACGAAATCTGCCTTCTGACGATCGAAGCCACACGTAATACATGACTTTTATGACTTCTACGGCTTTTATACGGCACTTACAGCCATAATGCATTCTAATGTCAATTGCTCACGACCTGAAACGAGCGAGCTGCACGTTGCTATTTCAGAATCAGGGCCGTTAACCATTGAGGAGTTCTCTGGTTCTCCACTTTGCTACCCTGATCTTTACCAACTTCTGCCTCTAAGCAAAATATGATAAATACTTATATTGCCATTAGTGAATTAAATATCATTGGTTGAGCCCTAATTAGTGACTGGTTGCTTGTGTCTTCATCATCAGTTTTTCTTAACCAAATGATGATTTGACCAGAAACACCAAAATCGCCATAGATGTGCCCATAACATTTGAGGAATTCCTTCGATTCCTCATCGATCTCATCATCAGATCTTCACCAAAATTTTATGGGATCAACTTGGAGATTCCTACTCTTAACCGAAAAAATAATTTTCAAAATCGACATGCGATCCGCGAATTAAATAACACTGGTAGAGCCCACAGTGGTAACTGATGACTTGTGTCTTCATCATCGGTTTCTCTTCACCAAATGGTGATTTTCAAATGTAAATGCTTAAACTACTGTAATAAATACCGAAATCGCCATACATGTGCTCATAATATTCGAGGAATTCCTTCGATTCCTCATCGATCTCATCATCAGATCTTCACCAAAATTTTATGGGACCAACTTGGATATACCAACTTAAGAACAAAAAAATAATTTTCCAAATCGTCGTGTAACTGACGGAGTTCTGAGGTAACAAACATAAAAAATAAATTTAAAAAAAATACAACCGAATTGAGAACCCCCTCCTTTTTTGAAGTCGGTTAAAAAGAAGGAAAACGTGCCAGGGGTTCATGAACTAAAAAACACAGCATACGTCCTCGACAAGGTGGACCAAAATTATTGTACATACGTGCGCGGAAGCCGCCGAAGTATAACAGTGAAGAGCCGGCCAACGTGGAGATCCTTGGATCGATCGAGAAGGCTCACCTGGGGGAAACCTAACCGAAAGGGAAACCTGATCAATGGAGTCATAGTCACACATTCGGTCACCTCAATTTGTAGGTTTACTCACATTTTCTCTTACTGCAAGTTTATCTAAGCAAAAGAACACAAGTTTAAGGACTGTATGTACGAACCCATAGTCCATTCTATCCATGCCCGTACTCTATGCGCGAGGTGCTTATTCATCTGTGCGTCGCAGTCGGCTCGTTAGCAATTGGACATGCCCGTTGCACGAAATATTTCAGCGATTGAGGCGGCGTTAAATTGCACGCAACAATAGCACGCGTCTAGCGCGCATCCAAACCCTATTTACTACAAGAGCTTTACGAGTCACTCGTTATCTTAAATTGTATTTATGTACCTACTTTGTAGCACTTCAAATGATCAGTTCCACATGCTTTCTCATCGATATTTCTATGCAAATTGCTATTTTTTTTTTCGTTGCCGTATTGGAGCGGTTAACAAAAACATATTGACTTTTATAATTTGTATTACTCAGAATCGTTTGTGCTTTTGAAATAGTATACGAAAAAATATGTCCAATATTTTTCATTTCAAATCGTCCGCTTTTTGTTTGGATGTTTTTTTTATTATGAACATGTCACACTTGAACTTTTTTATTTTATTTGGGACACATTGTCTTTAGTTCAAATGTACAATCAACCAAACGGAACCCTAGGCCACCGTAGAACCTTTTCATAATAGACGTCAGAGTGGCTATTCTGACTGACAATATCAGTGAGAGGCCGGTGACTTTTTGCGACAACGTAGAAACAGTGGCCTAGGCTTCCATTTGGTTGACCGTACACTGTTTTTAAAAATAAGCTTTTGTCGAATATAACGATAATTACATTTGTTGAAACTATAACATTCTACGAGTAGAATTAGCCAAAGATTGATAGAATTAATAAAAGTTCGTTCAACATTAGAAACTTTTTGATAATGACCCAGAAGTTTCTTACCCAGTTTGATCCGGCCAACAAATAACTAGCCGGTGACAGAACACCATTCGGTATTACCTTACCAAGTGGAAAAGGAGTGACAGACGTTCCCATAGAGCGGCGGTGAGCGTATTAATTACAACGCGATGATCCGAGCGGAGCACAGACACATCCATCACCTCTCCAGATAGCGCGTTATTAACGACCAACAGATTTGTACTCGTAATTTGTACCACTGTCATCACATTTCAAAGACAAATATAAAGGATTGAGGACCGGAATGACAAGTGTCAGCGCGATCATCGGGTTGGTATTTTAAAAGAGGTTTTTATTTAACACGAGCAACAAGAGGTGGATTGATCGAGACAGGTTTCAAGTGCCGTCCGCTGCCCAGGTAACGACGTCCTTTAGTCCCATCTTCTCAGAAATGTCCTTATAGGCTTGTACTAACCTTCTTTACTATTCTCACGGCAACGTTTCTCTTGAGATTTCGTATTTCTTTTCGTGTTTCGTACGTTTTTTAATCTCCCACGAAAAAAGGGAGGAGAGCATTTTAACTTTTAAAGTATGTCTTTGAATATCTGTGTCTGTGTATCTGTGTGTCTTTCTCTGTCATAATCCATACTAATATTATAAATGCGAAAGTGTGTGTGTCTGTCCGTCTGTCTGTCTGTCTATCTGTATGTTACCTCTTCACGCTTAAACGGCTGAACCGATTTGGATGAAATTTGGTATGGAGATAGTTTGAGTTATAGGGAAGGACATGGGCTACTTTTTATTCAAAATATCCTTATCCGCGATAAACAAATTTAAGGCGAACGAAGTCGCGGGCAGAAACTAGTAGCTACTAAACGGATGTTGGAATTTCAATCAAGTTTTCTTGTGTTTGAAAGGCGCATCTTATCTATGAATCGTCAGCTTTTTCTGAGTGTGTCAGGGTTTATTTAACCCACGATGAAAACAAGAGAGGTGTTATAAATCTGTATATCTGTGGCATCGTAGCTTCTAAACGGATAAACCGATTTGGATCTAGTTTTTTTTGTCTGAAAGATGACTTATTGCGTTTTAGCTATGGTCCATGAAAATCAGTCCAGCCGTTTGAGAATTATCAGCTTTTTTCTAGACGCTTCCAAGGTTCTTCATTGGTGGTTTTTCAATTATCTACTTGTTTATCGTTTCAGCAATTACTTGTTGAATAAGTACTTACGATAATCTTGATGGGCCGAAATTCTCAGTTTAAAATGCTTAATTTCCCATCAACGCCATCGTAAGTGAGCGCGAGACGTGTCCGGAATAATTCATCAGGTAGTGTTGTCGGTTTACAATTACACGCCGATGGTATCAGGCCGAGAGCGCGCGAGCGTCCAAATTTAATTACCCAAGAATTCGCCACTCCCGCGCACCGCCTGACTGAGTGATGCACGTTGTCATGCTCTTGTTGCTGTCAGCTGTTGGAGAACAGCTGTATACAGTCTAATTGTGTGAAGAATTCCGCTGATACTTATACTAATACAATACTTTTTAAAATAATCAGAATTATTATTGACATAATTTAAACAAAACTACTCGAATGTGTATCAAGCCTTAACCAAAATCATGCTTAAACAATACCTGGCTTACTGTATAGATGTACTGAATACTTTAATAAGAAAACAAGTTAAATATTGAATTCCCCGACGAAATAGGTACGATGACATTACATGTTTCTCTACATATGTAAAATCCGGGAAAGTAATTACACTCTATTTTTAATCACCCCCATTTCTCTCAAACACTTTATCACTAGGTACTGTGTTTTAATTTTTTTTTTATTGTGGTGTGAACGTTGTCTTATGACTTTTATAACAACAAGGCGTCGAAACACGTTCACCTGACTGGATCTCGACACTCGAACTTTTTTACATTGATTACTTTACATTCCATTCACAGGAAGGCAAAAATAATTCCCAACAATCGACACGAATTAGTGGTCTATGATAGTTCATTACCTGCAAGATATCGCCTAGTCACTGGATATTAATTAAGAATTCATATGACCACTGACCGCGTCCCTGCAGCTTGTGCCCGATGAGTAGTGATAATAATATTTAGTGTTTAAGTACGAGAACCACTCTTGTATTGTCCGCTGTGTAAAGTTGATTGTCATTGTTGTTTTGCAGAGCCACATGGCGAGATATCGAGATTGAAATCTCCAGCATGATTGAGTTGTCAGCCGTATTCGTACTATAAGTGATTCACTTTTTCTTAGAAGAAAACAATACGTGTTTTGATTTAGGAAAAATAATGCTTGTTCTTATAAGTTTTAATTGACACGCTTTTGGTGATTCATTCAGCCAATGCGGACGCACTGTAATTTGTTAGTTGTCGATGATTGAGTTTTTAATTATACGTAACTAAAGACGTGTTATTAGGGGGGCGGGGCGCGGCGCGTCCGTCACGGCAATCTCGCAGAGAACGTGGTCCTCTCTTCTTCTTTTTGGAAAAACCCTCGAACCTAAGGCGATCCTAACCTCTCCATCTCGGATCATTTGAGAAGCCACTTTTTACTGTCACTCTTGACGCTGATTTAAAACGGATTACTAATTTTGAGACATAAAAACGGAAAGTGATGAAATTATTCAATAAAACCCGAGAGAGCATGAATAAATATTAAATTAACGGTTGACATTACGACACCTCATCAATCACTGCGTATGTCCCGACGCGAGCAACATATTTGTAATCTCGGAGCACATGCCGTTAGCTATGTTCGATTTTGAACAAATTAAATGCAGTTTCTTACCTGTTGTAGTCGGAAACTATGACACAACAATCGTTTCACAATATGTTCCTGTTTCTATTCTTTCGAATATTGTTACGTCTTAGGAAAGTTGCCATAAGTAACTGAATACTTACACACCTGTACATATAGTTGCTGCAGCAGTCACTTATACTCATCTGTATATGAATCTATTTTTACGTGTAACATTTTCGTACACTACATTGTAGAGAGTTTTAGTATCCCGGCGTCGCGTGTCCCGCTGCGCAGTGACATGTCAGCTCGCTCCGACCCGACCTAAGACAAAAGACAAATTAATTTTGTACACAAGGCATTTAATTTGAATGTGAATAGCATGAAGTGCGACGAATGCCCGCGGAGAACAATGGCCGGCGCCGACGAACCCGCCTTTTGTTTTATGCTTGATAAAAGTAAAAAGTACAAAATCTAAGCGCTCAACAGACAATTCCGTATTATGATATGGACACAGTAATGGAGGCTCGCCGAGGCGCCTAATAGCTTATAATATTAAACGTACGTGATAGACCGGCCGGCCGGGCCGATGGGTCCGGAAATAATCGGTAAGTGTTAATGTTATAATCGTAATCATCCACATAATTAAACATAGCCCTAAACTATATGATTACAAGCTGTTTAACACTCACTAATGATGAACTGAGTGACTGGTTATTAAAATGGAAACATTAATTACCAAGTTCGCTGTTCATATGTTAGATGCATCATTCATTTGGTTTCTGCTAAGAATTATTTCGTGACGCTCCAATTTTGTATATATTTGAAAAGTTTAAATATTCCCATGAAGTTCCGACATACTTCTGATTCGATACAGCTTTAACTTATTACAATTAACTGGTAAATAGCAGTCTATCTTATTTGATATATGAGGTATTGGTTAAAGTATTGTTGTGTTGTCTGAGTGTGAGTGATGGACACAAGACGCCTGCGGCCGGCGCACACCTACCGACATAACCTCGTGTTTACTTTATATCATTAGTCCATCAATCAAGATCCAATTTTGTTTGGAATTAAACACTAACATTCGAAAAGTACCTGCAACGCCTATTAATCAGAAAATGTGCTCTCGGCTCAGCTTCCGAGTGCATTCTATAGCACCTCGAGGATGATTGCCGCCAATAACCATGAAAGAATTAAATGGTTTAGTTATTTAAGAGATAAAAGTGGCGATTGGGCCACGGTTTTAAATGGATTGAACGTCTGCTGAGCAATAAATTGCACTGTATTTACTGTCGTTTGTTTAACTCAGATAAATGAAGTTATATATTACGCCACAGTTTGATTTATTTTGATATGTTTGAAGCCGTGATTAGGTTTTTATTTTTGATGGCTATTCAGTAAATAAAGCCCTTCGAGGGATCGACGCGAGTGGTAAAGTAACATCGCCTATCGCACCGACCGGCGGCGTCCAATTCACATGTTAAATGGAATTCCCTTTGCGCCTCAAAATTACGTCCGTCCGTTTTATTAAAGTGTTTGTTTCTTTGCCGTTTTTTGTTCAGACGTTTTATCCAATTAGTGCTACCGTGTCGAAAGTATAATGTTGTGATGAACGTATAAAGCGCTTAGCGCGTTAAAAGCGGGCGCTTGTCGGCGGTATAACAAAGCACCATCAACGAGTTGACTCAATAATCTAAATATTGTTGTAAAGTACCAATTTAATTACAAAGTGTCTCCAGATAGTTAATTACCAATGCTTTTTGCATTTTATGCACTCCTTTGGCGATATAAGAAATCGTTTTAAGGAACTTTATTTGTGTAGTTATTTTTCAATTGACAGGATCCAACTTGTGGTGTGCTGGTATCATATTATTTGCGTGTTTTTAAAAAAAAACTTATTTATCATTATTCAAATAGGACTTAACTTTAACCATGCCGTCCATGCGACTTTGAATATAAATGGTTATCTGTTAATCGAAAAGTTAATTGCTTAAACGGTTCATATATCAATTATTGACTTTGAATATAATTTTCCTTTGAATAGAGATGATGTACGGTCTAAGTTCAAATACCGAAAGCCCAAGAGCAGATTCACGCGTAGGCCGTCATTTCATCCAACCTATTATTTATGTTAAGTCCAACTGAGTTTTATTCAATACAAAAATGATAACCAATTTAATTTCTTTCATTGACAATTGACAGTCGACCCAAAACATCCAATTATTTATTATTGAGATGCGACGTGCGCCGCATAATGAGCAGTAGATCTGTGACAGGTCAGCTGTGCTCACAATCAGGATAAGTAGACGATATGACGGTGTTTATGTGATGCTATAGACTACTGTACTCTCTGGCATGCTTTGGCTACCACTAGGTTTTAGGCAGAGAGTTAAACAAGATTACGGTATTTAATATTCTGTTCGGTTTCCGCAATTTTCTAGAGCCAGAGAGAAAAACAGAGTCATGTGCATATGATCCTATTTCAATTCTTGACGTTCGCTGTTGATTATATGACGTATATCATCCCATTTATATTGTTTAATTTAAAATATTTGGGTATAGTCGTCCAAAGTCCAAACAGATACGACAAAATCCATAATCATTACGTAGATATTGAAATTACAACATGTAACATACATTGTTGGATGTTAATAAAAGTAGCGGAAAATAAATTACACCAATCTCGGTTACCATGGTTAGATCAGGCAAGCCGAGGCTAACAAGAGTTTATCACCACTCCAAATCAACCCGCCAGGTCAACGTTACCTTGCACACCAACGGACCTGCCACAGATTCGTAATCACGTAGGTCGGCATCATCAAACACCGCTCTATTTGTCGATAAATCTACCATAAATCGAGACAATCATACAAATACAAATTACACGGCCATAAATAACGTTCGTATGGGAAAATCTTGTATCTGGTCTGAGGGCGCTATCATCGATGGTCCGTTTTAATTTAATTGACTGAAGTACGTGGCGATGATAAATGTAAGCGGGGTTAAGCATATGCCGTGCTCATGAATAAATCGCTCGGCGGAGAAGAGCTGATTTGCGATAAGCGGGTATTTATTGCGTTATTTGTGCGCATGCGCACCACCTGACGGAGTAGCCGCAGGAGGCTCTATTGCCTTTCACCCATCCTTCCCGGGAACATGCGCCGGCCGCGCCCATCACCACATAAATCACGACGGACATAACAGCATTAACTCTTGATGGATTCCGCTCACTGCGATGCGATTCGATATCGATCGTCCTGTCTTCCGGACGGACTTCGCTGAATCTCAAAATTATCAATGATGTATTTAAGTGTATGTAAGACTTAAATTAAATGCATGCACGTAATTGTTTTATGTATAATCATGTCCTCCGGACGGATTTCGCTGAATCTCGGTACCATCAACGATGTCTTTATAGTCCTTTCGACTACGACATATACGACCGTTTATAATCTTCCGGACAAATTTCGTCGAAACATGCTATCAATCGATGTCCAAAATAAATTAAAGGTAATAAAGGTATGCACCTAATTATTTTACATAGGTACGATCAAGTCCTGTTCTCCGGATAGACTTTGCTGTATCTTGAAACTATCAATTGATGTCTACCTACAAGTCAATGAATTAAAGTTAATGTAGTATACACCTTATTGTTTTACATATCTTTTTCCTTGCAACCTTTCCTTGGCATCGATTAAACAGTTGATTTACCTATAATTTTTGGCTGCAACTGTGACTTTTTTGTTTATTTAAACTATAAAAATCTTATACTGTCTGTAACATCGAATCAAAAAAATTCCACAGTTAGGTCTTATTTGTAAGGTGTAATTGCCGATGCTGCCCACTTTTCACAGGGCTTTCGAAGCGCCGGCGCAGGTAGCGAGCACGCCTCACTAATTATGATGAATATCGTAATCGGACAAATATGCCAATAACATCAGTATTACGTACTAATTAACATGTAGCATTCATTATCGTGCTACTAAATGCAAATTAGAATAAAAAGCAAGTCGTATATCAAAAGCAAATGAGAGCAGCTCTTGACTCAGTGACATTTAGGTCTGGCAACCTAATTATATTAATATGAGATGTTCCGCAATGCGCGACACATAGTCGTGTAGGTAGGTAAGTACATACGTTGTTGGGGAACGACTATAATTGTTTCATTGTTATGAATATGATTATATGAGATACCTATGTAGGGGAGGCTGAGGTGAGTTGTGATAGAGGAGAGTTGTGACATCGTGGATTTAATGGGACTTATTAATTGTTTGCGATCTCGCAACAGTGCAAATGTGTTAGTAGTAAACTTGAACCAACAAACGCGCGGTATTGTTGCGAGCTCCCCATCAGTTAATAGATTCCAAAAAATCGACGATGTGTCAACTTACTGAGTTCTCCCCTACTTTAGTTTCGGAGACCCTAAGATGGAGGCAGCAAAGCGTCGGAAATGAATTTATTGTATATCAGCTCTCATATATACCTAATATGAATGGATCATTATGGTCTGCAAGTAAATAACTACAGTTATGCGTTGTAGTAGTATTACAATAATGAACTCTCTTAGTAACTACTGATGAGAACTAATTGGTTCTAGAAATACTGCACTGTTGGATCTCATGATAATATTAAAATTAAAAACAATATTTCTAATTATGCTAGTGTGACAATGACAATGAAAGCAAACCAATAACCATTTTAATTAAACATGGTTTCAATACGCAAAGCAAACACGCATAACTTATGCTGTCTACGTCGAAAATAAATTTATAACCATGTAATGATATTCCGAAAGCAAGAGTTGGTACAAGTTGGTACCCAACGGGTACAAAGTGAGCCTGCGCCGTACAAGCACGTACCCCCAGGCGCCGCTTCACGTCGCAAACTAAAAATGTGTATAAATTATGAAGATTACATGAAAAAGAGAAATGTGTTACATTTAATTTTATTACATACGATAACTTATGGACTAGCCCCAGCACTCGGTTGAAAAACACGTTGCTAGACCGCTTCAGACTAACAACGACTTAACCTGTTTTATTGATACAAGCTAATTCAATATTAAACTAACCTAAAATAAATGCGAAAATGCTGCGAATGTTGTTATTAATAAAGCCATTTATTTCACTGAAGTATTCATAGTTACATACAGATCATTTGTGACATTAAAATATCAATTATTTATAGGACTGAGATAGGAATAGTATTTCGAGAAGACCGCTTTATCTACGTGAAAACCTCTTTATTGGGTACAAAATGATGACAATATTGCGTTTCACATGACGCCTCTATTTACTCAAGGTAATATTATAAGCAAACATTGAGTATACTGCTGCAACTTGCTATGTTGTTATTGTTGCTAGAAGTCAATTTACTAAGCACTTCTTTGATGTGGCTCCATGCTATTTTTAGCGTATACCCGAACGCGCAGAGCTACAAATCGATTTTATTTTGGTGAAAGTTATTCATAAAAATTGTTTGTTACGGAGAACGATGTTTGGAAAATCAACGCAGGTTGAGTTTTCTTTTCACTTCGTCAGCTATTTATACTTTTAATCAGGTCGATGGCAAAATACACTTTAATTCTCCGAGTTTTTCATTTCTGCGAGCAAATAAATTGAAAAGGGTAACTATTTGTAGTTTGTAATGTAATGGATCACAATAAGTTTTATAGAAGTGCTCTTCAATTTATTCGTGTTGCGACGAAACGAGCAAACTATCTGAAACACATTTCGCAAAGGTGTTTAACGTAGACAGTTATCGCGCAGTCAACTTTTATCAACACTGTAAGTAATTATTGGTATCACTTTATCGTCGCGACATTAACTAGGCAGATACAAACCAGTTTCCATCCCAATACTTTAGCGTTTATTGCAATTCGCCGATACTCGTACTGGGAACTTATGAAGCTGATGACGGTTTGATATAACATCGCTTGCTATAATCTTAACAGTTTTTTCCGCAGCGTTGCCTGCAAGGGTCTTTTGCATAATCCTTCTAGCAATTGTGCGTTTTTCAAGAATTATTGGAGATAAAAAACAACACAGATAAATATCATGGTTATTATTTTCCTGTAATATTCACATAAAATGAAATGATTCAAGAAAGTTCTTGAATTTCCGCTTGGTAGCCTTCGGAATAAGGGGAGGGGATTTAACTCCGGAACTTTATAAATACCCTATTTTACCGAGTTTACTCTTAATTATTTCTTTGGGGGGCACCCCGCAGATGTAACAGATTAAGATTTTTTTTCAGCAAACATCTACGTGTAAATTTCGACAGTTCTCCTTAAGACACTTTAAGACATTTAAAAATGTTTTTTGATCACGTGCATATTTCTTCTAAACCGTAAATCTGAAAAATATGAAAAAGGTAACGCTTCATGAATACCTAAAAATTATTTTCAACGTTATCTAATGTACCGTTTTGAGTTTAATGCCAAAAAACTGCGCTTTCAACAAAATGACTTAAGTGCCATGAAGAAATGCTCTAAGAGTAGGTAGGACTTTTAATGAGATGTCAATATATCTCACTTCTAAAGACATTGATCTAATTTTAATGCTTTTAAACTTTATCATAATTAGTAAGTTAAATCTTATAATAGTTAACATGGTCATGGATTTATATCTGAAAACCCCTTGTTAGCTAGCCGCCGATCGTATCGGCCGATGTTATCAAGTGTAAGTCTTAGCACACAATCCAATCAAAATGTTTGTAAATCGGCGGCACTGTACTATCAGTGGTCATAAAGCTACCGTGTCGGCTGATAGCTTATCTCAGAGGCTGTACCACTGTAGTGCTTCCCAGTTGATCACAAAGTCACGGTTGGTCATATGTTCAGATGTAGGTAATGAATGCGCTGGCGTAACAGCGAGCGTTGGTTAGCTGTTTTTCGAGAGCATCTTGCACATAATTTTCGAAAAGCTATAGAATCGTGGCTTTTATGCCTTATTCTTGCCTCATCATTTCAGCCATAGGACGCCCACTGCTGGACACAGACCTCCTCAATAAATTTCCACATGGGCCGGATAGAGGCAACCCGCATCCAGCGAGCCTCCGCAACCCTAACCAGGTAGTCGGACCACCTTGCGGGAGGCCTTCCCACGCTGCGCTTGCCGGTACGCGGTCTCCACTCGAGAATCTTTCGTCTACGGATCTCCTCATTCCTGCTTCGATCCCGTACAGTATTCTTGCCTATTTTATGATATTCGGATACTTTAAACTCGCTTTCTGAGGGAAACGTAAGCAGGATTTGCGCTGACTGTGTACTCCTACCTGAAAGGCCGGCAACGCACTTGTGACTCCTGGTGTTGCAGGCGATCCATCTGCTCGTTTGCCCCTATGACATAAAAAAAAAACCTAACGCTGGGATGATGATTGATGCTGCAACCCTGCATTGCATCAAACAGAAAAACACAGACAAAAGGTAGCGTACCTTATTTCAATTATAATATTATAAGCTAACATAGGTACTGTCAATGGAAGATCATACTTAGGTACTATTAAATTTGCTATTATAGATACAAATACAAATAGTTTATTTATTCAACACGGGTAAAATTATACATAGGGACAGATCTTATAATAGTATATCTTATAACAGTGACGTTTAATCACTATAAAAATTCACTTCTCCCGTAAGTGCTCAGAGTCATCGAACCGAAAATGTCCAATACAACGGCATTCCGTTTATACAACAAACACAAGGCATGTCAAGCGCACCAACTCCGTACCTAATGGTGATCATGGGGGAACAAAAAATATTTGTCCGAGAACTCTGCGCTAATGTGTAACCAAGCAAGCTCGGAGTGACATGGAAACTCTCTTCACACACGCCTGACCTCCAACAAAGGAGTTCTATTTGTTCTGTGTCGCTACTAAAATATTGAAACGAGAATGGAGTGCGTGCTCATCTCCGCGATGATACTTGTCGTTGATTCTGTCGCACACACTGGAAGCTAATTTTTGTGTATACTGATAATGCTATACTTTTAAGCATGTCAAGAGCAGTCCTTACTTTGGTAACAAAAATATTTTGATTACATCAAGATGCAACAGCGACTTAAGGCTCCTCAATTGCTTTAAACCTCAAATGCTTGCCCAAAAGCATTGCTCATTTTATTAACAGCAATATGTTGCATATAGCATGAGCATACGTTTTCCCATAATGACAAAAGCTTGCAGTGTGCACAAGCCTCCGCTAGGCTAACGAACGTCTCACACGCGTGTTTGTTCTGGAGGCCTGGTTCACCGCCGGGCCCCGGCGACTGCGAAACGCGCCCGACCAGTTTCTGTGGATCGACCACTCCGGTGACGTAGCAGTCATCTTCGGAAGTGAATGACGTGACAAGCAAACATCCTTGCCTAAGATGCGACTAAGAAATTCAATTAGTAGAACCGTTCTTGTTTGGATTTTCAATGTTTTATTAGCTGGTAAACATTGTGCGACGACTGTCTTGAATAAATAACGCTTACATTGTTCGTAATTTATTTCTCGGAGTATTAAACTAGTTGCAGCGAGCAGCGAGGCATTGTAGCGGGGCCAGTTCCGAACTGATTAGCGTAACGAAGTCGCGAAGTGTGCAAGGCGTGTTGCAGTCAATATTGGACGATTTTGTCTCAATAAGTCCAGCATAGAGCAGTGTCACGCGAGCGCTCGCCATGACCAATTAGCCGGCGCCCTGCTCCGGCCGCTGCACAATAAATCAATAATTAAACCGTCCATCTACCGGCAAATGCTGATTTATTTGCGCCTTCTGGCCGTGTGCGCGGCCGGCCTGCTGCGCCCGCGTCGCGCGCCTAGACTTGTTATTGCTGCTGATTGCACCATAAAGTAATATAAGATGCGCGGCTCATTTCTAAGGTAGCTGAGGTAGGATATCGAAGAGGCAAGATTAAATTGTTCTGTGTTTGTGTTAGCATACCGGTTTGTTTGTGCATGTCGCATTATGAGATGGGACAATTTAGAAGTGTGAGAATCTGCTGACATTTAGAACTCAACGCGAGTACATTGTATCACAGCCAATATTCTCATGATAAATTGACATAGATTAAACACTCCAACCACAACATATTACCCGCAATCAGCCAAGGATCCCATGCCATATGACGAGTATTGGCTCATGTTTGTTTAGCATTTCTTCGTTAATTTCTATTTAAGCGGTACAAAGTGAAAGATTAAGCGCAGTTTACGTTATGCATTAACGAGTACGTAGAGGTATGTACGATTTGAACTGGGCTGAGTTTCACACACAAACAGCCCTCGTGTTTGTTTAGGCATTAGTGACGAGCGAGTAACTGTCGCGAACCGCCGGAATTTTAGTGCAGGTAACTGCCTTGACAGCACTCAACGAATGACGAACATCTTCCGCGTTTTGTTACTTCATCATATTTGATTTTGAACGGCGACTACCGCTCTTGAGACGCATAAACAACGCCAGGCTGCGAGTCGCTGACTAGCAATCGGCGTTCGATGGTTCTCGAGCTCGCGTCTGCAATCTCGAGTGTTAAAATTAAAGTAAATTAAAGACATTGAACAACTATCTTACGCGCAGCACCGTCGTGTAGTGGCGTCGGCGACGGCCCTCCGTCAGCACGAGAGCCCTCGGCGCGCCCGGAGTGTTTTCCTATACACAAAGCGCGGACGTGTTAATTCGTAGACACTATTGGTTTTTTCCGTGGTGATCGACGACTGTGGGAACGTCGCTGGGTGCCTTCGTTAGAAGCACCTAGTCCACGGTAACGAGCAAACAGCGGGTCCCAATATCGCTCCCGCGTTAAGTGGCTGTCCGTTCGGCATTTACGACAGTTCTTCACTTAATAGGCGATCGCGATTGAGCTATCCGACGCCCGATTGTTACACGTAGCCGCGTAGCGAGTTATAAAAATCATTTTGGTTTCCAATTTGAGTGTCATTGTCTGCGAGACGAGAAAGTTGACTGTGGCGCCGACACCAATAAAACCGTCGGAAATTGTGGGCACGCGCGGCGCGAGGTGGCGAGGTGCTGTCGATAACTTAGGCTGATATTCAGTCACACGTGCGGTTATCGTTTTGTGGTGGATGATACCCTCGTCTCGGCGATACGATCTGCGCGCGCGACCATCCATTACGTTGGCAGTGTAACAATAAAGCAGGATATCTGTTAGCGCCCTGCGCGGCGTACGACAAATGGAAGCCAACGCGAACCCTGACCCAGAGCACTGAAGCTCTCGGGATTTCTTGCGAACGTTACACAATTTGTATCGAGACCACCTATCGATTTGGGATTTGGGAAAAAACTTTAAGTTTTAGGTACCAAAATGGTAATAGAATGATGACAGAAACACATTAATTATTTTGCAAAAACTTGAATTGTGTATTATGCCTTACTTAATCAAGATGAATCGTTAAAAATAAACAGATCAAGAGCAAGTTGGGCCATGCTCAGTGTAAGGTTCCGCAGACGTTCATACAAAAAATGCACTACTTAATACAGATGAAAAAAACTCGACATGAAAAAGTGCACTATCAAAAGAGCGATGAAAGTATTTACTCCATTTTATCAATATATTTTATGTACATCTCGTAGTTTTTGATATACAGACGGACGGACGGACAGGACGAAATTATAAGGGTTCCATTTTTGCCATTCTGGCTACGGGACCCTAATAAGCGTTGTAAATTATTCTTCGTATCTTACACTATTTCTAAATATATGTTTACGGCTATTTGTACAAAATATTCTCGTCTTAATAAATGAGAGTATTATATTGGAGACAGGAGCCCAACAGTCGGAAATAACAGCTGTTATTTTTAAATGATGGAGATGAGTTTTCATTTGAATATAGTCTAGCTCTATGTACTCAAAGTGATCCGTGTAAGTAAGTAGGTACTATAAAAATAAGTCCTTGCAAGGACCTTACAAACGGCACCCTTTTACATATGACGGATGTACGAGTTCTCTTTAACATATGACGAAAGTATAGATGAATAAATAAGTATAACTTAATTATTATTGTAAGGGATTAGATATGTAAGTAGTCAAATTAGAAAATATTTGGGTACAAAAGTACACTTAACTAAAAGGTGCGGAGGAGAACTTTCTTTTTTGATTCAGTGCAGTCGGGTAAAAGTATCCTATAACCATCTGTGGATGCACACTGCTCTAGTGCTCAATTATTCATGTATCGAAATTATTTGACATCTGTCCAGCCGTTTAGGCGTAATGGCCATCATCACTCATTTATTTATTTTTTTAAATTGTACGATTCAGTGACCATTACAATTGAGCCTATATTACACTTATTTTTGTGAAAAAGGAATCACTGTAGTTACAACATTTTGTTTTACATCTTTACAATATGAGATTTACATCTCAAATGTTTTGGAGCAAATAAAAAAAACATGTCGACGGTCGAGAAGAAGAATCACTGAAGCGACATTGTGGTCCAAATTGAGTTATGTATCTCTATTGAAATCGCCAATTTTGGTGACTTCGATGTTGACCTTGATGTATGTCAAAAAATTGTAAAAAAAGGCCGCAGTTTTAAAAAGCATTACCTTGTGCGACACAGAATTAGTCTAAGCCTTTAAAAAAAATTAAACCATTTAACTAACTCCTTCTTCATAACAGCACACGGTTAAAGGATTCTTAAAAACACACATATTTGGCAAAACGGAATTTTTCCAGGTTTCTCATCCTTACTATATTAAAAACGTGAATTAAAGAAGTATGTATGTACGTTCCACTTGATCTCAGAAACTACTGGACGAATTTTTATGAAACTTTCCAGTTATGTACCTTTTATATCAGAATAGGACATAGGCTATAATTTATATCAAATTTCATCCCTTTTAGGGACGAAAAAGGGGATGAAAATTTGTATGGACAGTAAATATTTTTTTTAAGCTAGGAACTTGTAATCTTGTTAATATGCTTCACGTTTAAATGAGTAAAATATCGAGTTTTGGGGAATGACATAAGCTACTTTTTATCCCGGAAAAATACCTGTTATCCGCGATAAACGAATCTAAGGCGGACGAAGTCGCGGGTGGTTGCTAGTTTATTCATATTTTTACTATGTATGTTGTTGCATTAAGATTTCTTCCAGGAGTAGCAAACCGACCTTTATTGCAGTTTATTTGGGTTTGGTATTGCTGTTTGAAGGCTATTAAAATTTCAAGCAACTGTTCATAAAAAATATATATACTAGACACGGATAAAAAAAGTTTTTTTTGTACAATATCCATTAATTTTATCAGCTTATTTTATCAGTTTATTTATTGCTTTCATAGGTACATTGGAAGATGGTACATTTTATATTATACCGCTATGAAACCCTGTAGGGCACTGCAACACTTAAAACAGGATATTATAAGCTTAAGGACTAGTAAATCCTAAATATTATATAATCTTACTGACTAAATTAAAATGTATGTACATTAAGCTACATAAGAAACATAACATTCGTAAATTATTATAAAACAGAAAAAATAAAATAAAAATAATAACAGAACTTATATATTTTACGGGACGGATACAATTTTAACATTATAAATAAGTCTCTACATTATATCATTTGATATGGCTTTCAAAGAACTCTTGCAGCGTATAAAAACAATTATATACCAAATATTTGGTCAGCTTTCTATTAAATACGGTATGTTTTTCCTCGTTCTTTATATTTTTATTACTTTAAAACAGTCTCCTGTAAAATTCGCAAAATGTGGCTTTAAGGAGTTTTCCTTTCCACCGTCGATGTGTTGTTTTGAAAATACCTACAGTTGTTTGTCACGTTGTTGCGACACAGCCAGTATTCCAGCCATGATAACTAATATCACCTGGTAAATATTACATACATTGTATTAGACAAATTGAATTCTCAAATGGATTAACATAAATAGTGTGCAATGGCAGTATTATAATGGTATAACGTGTTGTAAGACAATAGCCGAGCGGGGTCCTCCTACCGCCCACGTGGGCTGGCGTTCGCGCATGCTAATCGCCTCTAATCACGATCGAGAGCTGATTCATCTCCTATGATCCTTTATTCCGTTTATTTACCAATCAGTATACTTAACAGTCGCGACCATAAAAGGCGATATATTTGTGTATCGCCGCTCTCAATTAGTAGGCGACGGCGAACGCTATATGTGGTCGCGGCGTTAGCGTCTCGGATATATTTTGTTAATGGCCTACGCAAATGAAACAAAATCATTAATGTTTGCTCCTTCAATTTTCTCTGACAGCCTTTTATGAAGCTAAATTTATGCATCAGTATGGCCAGCAACAAATATTTTTAATAATACAAAAAAAATTGTCGGAGAGCCAATTTTCGATGGGGAGACGGATACCAGAATCGAGAGATCGAATTACTCGCCCTGTGGGACGAACCCTCACCAGGTCGACTGATGATCTAAAGAGACCGAATGCGGACTGGTAGCGGTTGAATGTGGAGAACTGAAGACCCGGTATGGTGGCGTGAATTGGAAACGCCTATGTGCAACAGTGGACGACTCCAGGCTGGGCGCGATGAAAAAAATATTCTAAAGCACCCCAGTCTTACAGATTAGCGCCGCTTTTTTGAGTGCCTATCTAAAACAGATTGTTGCCGACGGTACAGGTTTGTTTTGTTTTCTTTCGTATAATGGTACTGACAAGTTTACGTGAGTTTTCACCCTTAGCGGTTGATTACTATGGGTGTCTAAAGTCGGCGTGTAGTCTAATTACCCTCCCACGCTGTTGCCATACTTGGTAACGAACCGTTTTACATTTGATGCCGATAATGCTTTGATATGACTGACATACATATAGTGGAAATAACGAGAAAGAGGATTTTGATACATACATATTCGATATAAAAATATTAATAATGACAAACGCAGAATTTGCTGATTCCATTTTATGTAATTGCTAAACATAATTTAGGCTATATTACATTAATGACGGTTCAAGTGCAGAACCAGCAAACTAAATCCATTTACCTACGTAGAGGTGGCCGGCAAAGGGACGTCATACCCCAAAACTTTTCACCGACGCATTGGAGGATGTGTTTAAGATACTACACAGAACGCGGCATACAGCTCAACGGCGAACGCATCTCACACTTGCAATTTGTAGACGACACCTTCATAATGGCGAAATCGCTGCAGGAACTACAAGAGATGCTGAGCAGTGTAGGTGAGTTAAATTCTCTCAACGCATCGGTCTCCAGATGAATTTTGATAAAAGCAAGATCATGTTCAACGAACATATTATCCCAGAACTGATTGTAATTTTGGGAATCCTCTTGAAGTTTTTCAGGAGTATGTTTACCTTGGACAAACCCTAAAGGTAGGTAAAAAAAACTTTGAGAAGGAGGTTAATAAGAGAAGTCATCTGGGCTGGGCAGCGTTCGGAAAGCTTCGTTGAATCTTCACGTCACTCATACCTACCATGAAGCCTGAAGACTAAAGTTTTCAACCAGTGCGTCCTACAGTCATGACGTATGGTGCCGAGACGTGGACACTTATCTACGACTAGTATACAAGCTCAAAGTTGCTCAGCGAGCTATAGGGTAATGCTAGTGTCTCCTTGAGCGATCGTATCAGAAATGAGATGATTCATCACAGAACCAAAGTGGCAATAGCCCAAAGAATATTTGCCGAAGAACCGACAACCTTTGGAGTAGTCGTGTTCTCGAGTCGAGACCGCGTCTTGGCAAAAGAAGCGTAGGTCGTCCTCAGGCAAAGTGGAGCGATGATGTTAGCAGTGTGGCTGGCAGCGGCTGTAAGGGAATGGCTGTGGGTCGTGCTCAGTGGCGCACCCTGGAGAGATCTATACCCAACAGTGACTGCAACAGGTGATGATGATGAAAATCAAGATAAGTAGGTAGGTAATAACTATATATTTTTTGATTTAGACATGCATAATGTTTTAGAAAAATAATAAATAAGATCAACGCGGGCGGACGTAAAATACAAAACCATACCGAATAAAAGTGAAAGGCAATACAGGAAAATGTTTTTTAATTAAAAATATTACTTTATATTAAGCTATTACCTAGTTATTGTTCTAAACATAGTTTAAATTGGCATGCAATAAACATATCTTGGTATCATTATGTAACTTGAACTTTTTTGGATAATGGTGGCGCCAAGCTTTTTTCTGTTGCCCAACTGGCGCCAGGCGCTTCGCAACATTGAAGGTGATTGCGAAAATGTGCGGGTGCGCAGGTGGCCGGGGGTGAGAGGGGAGGGAGGGGTTAGAGGGGGGGGGAGGGGCGGCGCCCGGTGGCAGGTCCGCCCAATTCTTTGTTTACGTAACGCCCTCGCTCATTACGCGAACATCTGTTTCATAATCATGGTCGGCCGTCGCAGCACGTACTTACAGCCGTCAAGTTTACAGGAATGTTTCCAACTAGTATAACGTCTCTCTTACGCAAACTTAGGATTTGAAAAGTGTCTAGCGCAACTGTAATAAATTATGATAAAACTAGATAGTATGGCTGATGCGTGCAATGATGAAATTAAAGCGTAATCCAACGATAGGTCTAATAACATGGTAATAACGTGTTAGTTGAATATTAATGACATCATACTTACAACTATCTAATAAGGGAATATAAATTACTTTACTTGGGTATGGGAAGGCAATATTTTAGCGTAGGCAGTTACAACAGCAATTATTAGAATGTTGTATGCTGAATAACTAGTGTTAGTACGTGAAACCTGCTTAAGTACCAAATACCGTGCAATCAGAAGTCTAGAATATAATATTTCTTTGTCTAAAATTTGTTTAAGAGTGCCGATTTTATGCTAACAATAGATGTTGTTGTAAAAATAACCTAAAATACGTATGTGCTCATTAACTGAGAAAACTAGTATCAGATATAAGACAAAAACATTCCGAAAATCTCAATTAGATAAGTTAATCATTGAGTATAATTTGGACTCATGAGCTCAAAGTAATGTAGTATAGTACAATAGTAATTTGCAGCTTTAAAGATAACAAAATCTTCCATCTGTTCAAATAATCCTTAGAACAATCCAATTCACCTGCACTGCAGTGATTGTATTTTAATTTTTTATTATTATATCCGTTTGACGACTGGCTTAGCTCAGAGGGAGTGATGCTGCCTGCGAAGGTGTCGGTCCTTGGTTTAAATCCGGGTAAAGGAAGATATTTGTGTAATGAGCATAACTATTCATTCCCGAGTCTTGGATTTTTTAATGCATATAAGTAAATACCAAATCTATTAATTATATTGTCGTCTATTACTCATAACAGAAGCTTTATTGAGCTTTCTATCGGACAAGTATGATTTGTTAAAAAAAAATTGGTCCCTCATATTTACTTAATATTTGCAATAGTGTTTGGGTACGTATTACCTATATATTTCATAGACTGCTCATGTAAGCTGCTCGAGTTTCATGCCTTTGAAGATTCTCCCTCAATGCCTGCGAAATCTCATAAGAGTCTTCTTTGTGTGTGCTCAAATAAATCACAATGTGACCTATATCCATAATCACCCATTAAGCGTAGTTAGTATGCAGACATTGTGTATGAGCTCGTCTTAGCGATGTGGGCGCCGGCCATCAGTCAGCGGTGAAACCGTATGAACAGATGTTCCTCTATATGACTGTAATGTAATGTCACTCTACGTAGGTAGGTTTTGATTAGAGAGGCTTGAAGGCTTTAGAAGGTCTTCTAAACCTTAAAATGGCCCAATTAGTTTCCAGAAGTGACTACAGTGGCGTTAGATATGATTTTAATGATTTCTGAAAAGTCATTTTGCATTTTTGGTGATGTAGAGAGTGTGGTACGGAAGTCTAAGAACTTGCGGGTTGGGACGCGTAAATTTGACATGCTTTTTCCAAGAATGATCGAAGTCGTAAAGAGGGACAGCAGGATCGCCTTTTTCAACCTATGCCATTGGCCTTTTTCCACAGCGTACAATTTTATGCTGTGTTTGCATCAGTCGTTTAGAGTTTAGTTTTTCCAAATAGAAGTTGTGTGGTTAAGGTACTTGTGTTTATGTTCGAGCATAATGTTTTATACAATTTACAATGTAACTATAATAATAGCAAAATTATTGTTAACGTTGATTACGAAGCTAAAGGCTAAAGGAAGGCCAAAGACAGCAGTTACAATCTCAACATTCGTAACCGAAATGATTAAAACGGAGCAACTAGTTTGCTAAGTGTCCACTCTGACTACTCAACCAAGCCTCGATTCCTGCCAGAACATCTGGTATTTCACTTTATATTTAGCAAAGGAATCCTAAATAGAGCCGAAAGCCACGTAATTTAAAATATTCAAGTATACATAATGTTTGACACGTTCTTAAAGTTCTGAATCGTCCATCTTACCCTTACTCAAGCCAAATCCTCATCATAGCCTTACTGAAATCCTCTAAGCCACTTGACGTCCCAAAACCGACACCTCTAATTGCGAGACGGTACTTGAACTGACTAGCCACCATGCAAGGTTTTATGTGACGCTAGCGATGTTGTACTTACGACTTTTCTGTACGATACGGTACAGTTGCAAAGCGATATCGCACCGCGAAGTGGCGCCGGCGCCGAAGCCCCGTTATCCGCCTACGGTCCAACCGATGAGCCTCATTCAACTGTGCTCTACAGCTATACTTATTTTAGTCATTTACCTAGGTGGCCGGAAAAAGATGGCGCCAAAATTCTCGTTTAGAAGCGATAAATTCTATAATTTAAAAGTTATATTTATGGTAATGAATCAGTTTTATTGGCTTTCATAATTTAAATCTATTAAAGCCAACCGTTTTATTTATCGAAATTAAAAAAGTAGCAAACATGGACACAAAAATTGCGTAAAATTTGGAAGATTCAGTCGTGTCGAAAATTTAACCAATAGGGAAATGGTACAATGTGGTAGAAATTAATTCAAAACACATGTTTTACAATCGTGACTTACGGTGACAGGGCCTCCAGGCATAACTCATTAACCTCGATATTTTTAATGTTGATTTCTAACTGATGACAGGGCGTCACATTTTTTAAATCACATGCCTACATTATGCCTACCTCATTTCATTTTAATACAGGTAAGGTAACTATAACAGTACATAGATATATTGGATAACTATTGAAAAAAGGTATTGTGTTATGTTCAAACGAAAACATTTAGACCAATTACGCACCCTGACTAATTAGAATCCGAGGATAAGGACTCCAATAAGACCCAGCAACGCGATTTTTTATTGATACTTGGTACGTCACGAATCTTGGGTTTGGACTGGGTATAGTGCTCGAACGCCCTTACTGTCGACCAATGTCACCTTGGCTCCATAACCCAAACCAAACCCACTCACAATTCAAGACAAAACATAGTCAACAATGCCAAAAATAATGTAGGCGCCATTTAATTATCGCTGCACATCAGTTATCACAAAAAATTGCGCAAATATCGCATTACGTTAATCCACCAACACGGAGCCTTGTTTTCTGAGTCAGCGTTTGAAAGTGATGGTTATAAATTAGCAGCGATTCTTCTCGGTTGCGACACGCGCCGCCGTCGCTCGGCTACAGCCTTAGCTTCACCGGAAATGACTGGCGGCTTGCTCATCGAGAGCCTGTGAGCACGCGATCTAATCTACAGGGTGAATCCTAAGTCATAATCGTCAGAGGAGTTTAACTATTAGTTTCCTGGTCGCATAAGTATACATTTCTCTGTAAGTTCGAATTGCCAGGCCAAACAAAATCTTAATCCCAATTAAAATCGTCTATCGGCCTGAAACAAATGAAGTGTGGAAAATCAGCAAGTATCGACAACAACTACCCAGCGTTTCTTACCCAATTAGGTAAACGACCCACCCGATGGCTGACTGACTTCTTCAATGACATTTTGATCAAACCACTTTTCCCTTTATTTTTATAAAGTCCAAAGTCATAGCCATTCTAAAACCCGGAAAAACTTCTGATTACGCGGCGAATCCCAACAAAAATTTAAGAGGTTGCGTACTCGTTTTGGTCTCAACTTTAAGTTATCCAAAAACGCGTCTTCATTTTCCGTTTTTTGTCTAGTTTGTACAAACGACAGATTAATAAACGGCTACATTATATAAGAATGTCATTCTTCCCTTTATCTTTTACGTGATTAACTTGAATGTTAACAAAACATAATAATATCTTCGATTTCATTGTACTTTTACATCTTGTATTAGCTTTCTCTTTATTTGGTGCCCGCGAACAATAAATGCCTCCCTTATTTCAAAATCTGCTCATTGGCCCGATCGGCGTTTGGGGCGTGGTTTACGAATGACGATGCAGGCCCTTAATGGAGCTACAAGTCTTCACCGAGCTACAACTGTGGCGCACTAGAGCAAACAAATGCTCGTATTGTCGACGAATGCCCCGGGAGAAGCTTTGTAGGAGAGCTGAGGGATTTACACGCGCTCTCTGCAAATGCCAGGGATTGGCTATCAAATCTAGATATCAAATTGAAATTGCATGTTTGTTTTCTAGTTTTTCTTCTTTATGAAATTTTCTGTACGTTAAACCAAATTATGCCATAAGATATAATAATATTATTTCATTACCGTTAGCACTACATTAATTATTTTTAAAAAGTACATATTTAAAAAATATTACCATTCACGACCCGTACGCATATTACAACTCCTGAGATTCATCCTGTATTCAGCTTATGTGCCCGTACATAAGCGTCGTTATACGGGCTGACGGGCAAACAATAGCTCAAAGTCCATGATAAAATATCACAAATAGAACTCCGTCTATGGATCTGATAAATGTGAAATCGGTTTCAAGACTTTGAGATTTTAGATCACGAAATAAAGACTAGATACTGACAATTAGTATTTTGGTTACCTTTATTTCAGACTTAGCTGTTGAATTTAATTTACATTATCATACTTCACAACGTTATTAACTGTGGACGGAACAACGTGATTTTAAGCAATATTCTGAAAAATACGTCCCAGAGAGCGAAATTAGTCTTCCAGGAGAAATGCACGTCTCCAGAATAAAACGATATGTTATTTGCTACGCATGTGCAGTCGTAGAAAAAATCTAGTCTTTAACAAATCTACATGCCGAAAGAAGCCTGACATATTTTTAATCGATATGTGACAATATTTACGACTAATGTAGCCGTAAATATACTCAGTTGATTTTCCCAGAGAGAGATTTGTCCTGACATTTAACTAGGACATTTCACTTTCCCATTATAACACCGAATGTTTTACACCGAAATAAGAATATTAACTACAGGCAAGTGTTAGATTTTGGAATACACATTAGTTAACCAAAAATGCAATAACATAGCATCAGACATGCGTATCTAATTATATTACTCTGATAAATCGATGTTGTGTCTGCTTCCTACTAATACTTACGGGCAGATGCTCGTAAGATTAATTTCTAGTATAATTATATATTATCACGCACCGCTAATTTTTCAAGGCAGCTCTCATTACTCGATCGTCATTAGCCACTCACATAATTCAGCTATTTATCTGATTCTAAGCTGCTAATAAATTATTATTTTATGCTTCACAGTTACGCAGGAATCTACTTCGACGTGAGTGTATATCATTCATTAGTTATAAATCATACTAACAAGGTATTATTGTTGGCGATGCGAAATGCGCGTCTCTTTGTGCGCAGCTCACACAATGTACTCGATCGGCCTAATGACTTGTATGACTAACGAACTATTAAAGGAGTCGGCTTTAAATGTTACTCGATACTTCAGTCTGTTTGGTTGTTTTTTGCTCATTCAAGCTTGATCAGTCGCTTACTAGCAAATCTGATCAGTAACGCGACTAACGAGTTCAAATGGTACAGTCGACTGCAAAGAGATGTATCCACATTAGGACCTTATTACAATGCCATAAGGTGAAAAAGTGGCATCAAACACCTTTTTGTACTGTTACTACATGTTACATATGCCTGTGGTCAAAATAAATTTTGTTCTAGCTAACCGTAGTATAAAGAGCCATGAAATCGATATTATTTCTAAACACAAACTGAAACTATCAAGTTAAATAGATTTATTTTCACGCTTTTTATTAAGAAAAGCTGAAAAATTAAATGAGTGTAATTGGACCTGTTTCCAAAATTTGAAGATACTTGAGCCAATGTTTGTGCTTGAAAATATTATCGTAGTTTGCAATAACTCTTCCGACGTGGGTTGTTTGATTTGCTCTAAAAAATATGCGTTTAATATTGTCTTTAGCAACCAGGAACAGAAAAGATAAATAAGGATCCGAGTTTGACCTAAATCGTCCTTTTTATTGCTCTTTCCCTTGATCCAAGTTTTAAAGCCATGTATTTGAGCCAAAGAGCCTTCTACCAATGTTGTTATAAAGTACTATTACTTTTGTCATTGACATCTTATGTTATTAACATAGGATTCTGGAATTACACGCATGGTTTTTGTAGATCAGGCATATACTCGTGCTGAGGTACGGTCAAGGAATTTAATTTGTGTCCTCTTTTGTACCTTGTCATAGTGACATTGATATGGAATCTCTATCGGCTTTCATATTGATTTTGACTGTGACAAGATACGAAATTGGATATAAATTAAATTCCTCGACTGTACATATTGTTTTAATAAAGCTCTCATATCATTTCCGTCTAGTAATGCGATCATGTTACCGAGTTTCTTCCGGTAAATTTAAATACACAAGCTCTTAACGATGTGTCAATATTGAAGTATTGACAGTAAATTAAAAATTAAATTTTTAATATTTATGAGGTAACTGTGCTGCAAACGAAGGCACGTGGCGCGCCTTCGCCAGTCAGTATGCAAATACGGGTGTGCTGTGCATGTGTGAATATTCGTGCCACTAGAACGGCACGCACACCGCTGCAACACAGTTTCCATTCATAAAACCAGCACTATCTAGCCATGAATTAATCGCAACCTTTGAATATGTTTACTCTCACAAAGGAAGCGGCCATTCAGAAAAACTTGCCCGAAAACAGGTTTGGCACGTGTCAATGAACGACGGGAACATTTTGGACGGCGCGGCCGAAGCCCGGCTGGATGATTTAAACGGTTTAATAGACACTCGTTTGAATACTTATTTCGTGTCAATTATAATTTGAAATATTCTTTAAACTTCCAATTCCCCATCATTAAGCTTTTGAGTTTTGAAACAAAGATAATGAACTTGTTTGCTTTGCTACAATTGCTTAATTTATTCGTTACATTGATTTTTAATGTGCTCTCAAATTTGATACAACGGCCTCAGCAGGTCGAGTCGAATGATATTACTTGGGCGACCCACTAACGTCTCATTATATATTTTTTATGCAACGACTCGATTTCATGTCAAAGCCTCTCATTTAGTTCATGAGTAACGATGTAGCTACGTTAAACAATACACGGCAAAGTGCTAAAATGTTTGTGTTATTGATGTCAACTTGTTAGCACAATTTTGGCTTCTACTCGCATTGTGTTGTGTTTGAGTAGTCACCACGGTGAAAACAAACGGTGGGTTTGTTACATAGTTTAACTGCTTATTCAGTGCCACAAGATAATTGAGCTACTTATACGTATGCTTTCGCATTAATGTGTAAACAATAATTTTCCCTTATAGTTATATTTGGTTTATGGCAATTTATCTACAAATTCTAGCTGATTTGCTCGGAATTCTATCTTAACTGGCAGGCAGACATCCAGACCGCTGCAATTTAGATTACATTCCGCATTGAGTGTTTAGTTTACTAGTTGTATTGCTTATTGAAGCAGATGTAGAATTAATTACGATTGGCTGTTCATTTTCGTCTATTCGGTATGAACGAAAGTTGGCGGCCTCCAGTATTTCTACGTAGGCGATCTGTTGCAAGCGTTGTAATAATTACTAAAAGGGTCTATGAAGCATTGGATTATTGAGGTTATAAGACGTTCTTGACGTGGCTGACCGGGCGCGTCGCAGACAGATCAGTGGATGACGTTCCATTCACAAACGCTTGTCGATATTGTTCTATTGTAACTCTGCCATGTAGTTTGCACTTTTTTTATTAATTGTAACACCAGCGTATTCGAAAATGGCCAGAGAAGAATTAACGAAGTTATTATTAGTTTACGAGTCGTCTGCTTGATGTTATCTCCGTATTATATCCTCATCTTTACTTCGAATGACGATAACTCTTATCTCTAAGATCCCGTCTTAGCCTCGCCTAGGTATTTTAGTGTTATATGAAGAAGTCTTATGCAAAATTTCATGCATATGTCCTTCGGTTAAGATTTTATTTTATTATAATATGTATTACCATCAATAGATACCAAACTCGTAGGTCAATCGTTCCGCGTGCTTGCGATTTTATAAAAAAATTGTGAGAAAATATAAATTTATTGCCACACCAAAATAAAACAGGTACAATGAACAAGTAATACATAGAAAGAACATATAAACAAAAAGTACAAAAAAGCCGTTTTCTTTTCATAAATACAATAATATAACGAAATCTGTTGGACAGCAAAGAAAAGTAAGAGTACGACGCAGTTTTAAATATAGTAAAAGGAAGAAATCTATTTGATTATTGAAAACAGGAGAAGGAAGATGCTAGGCCATCTTATACGTCACGACAACTGGACGAAACGAATAATATAGGGAACAATAGAAAGAAAAAAAAAAGGAAAAGACCTAGAAAAACATGCATTGAGCAAATAAAAGATCAAATAAATGCTTCATTATACAAAGAAGTAAAGGATAAAGCGATATGTAATCTAGAATAAGCTGGAAATTACTACACCGACAAGAGCCTTAAATGCGAATGATGTCATCATCATTATGGTGGTTTGTATTTTCATCATCAATATAAAAACACTGCAGCTATAATTAAACTGACATAAATTCTTATTCTTACTAATAAATGTTATCTCTATCGGTCGCTAAATAGAGACACGTTTAGCTGAACAGTGTATCACTTAAAAAAGTAAACGAAATACGAGTGGGTAATATTAAATGAAAAATCATCAATTTAATCCTCACAAATTTTATTTTCTGCTCGAGCAGTTTCAAAACGGCCGAAGTAATGATTAAAACTTGGTACGACATTTACATGTGGAATGGAAAACCGTAAAAGGTAACGGAAACGGACTGTCACCCGAGAACACCGGCCTTTCCTACTCACGGCTAGTTAAACGATAACATCGCAGGACAGCCTAGTGCCTTCTTTATGAAGCCCACTTTCATAATTCCCAACGATATATGAGTTAAACTAATTTAGCTAAGATTGTAATTTTAGGTAAGACACGGAACAGCGGAGCCGATAATGTAGCGAAATTATGGACGAAGTTTATCGCCTCGCTAGCCTTCGATGGGATAACCTTAAGAATGTTGGTCATCGAAGCTGTTGAACATATTGTTTACTTACATATTATTTTCCTTTACATTTATTTGCCGAAATTATCTTTTTCTCGTAACTTTTAGTCATCGTTTTACAACATACGCTACGGATCTAGAAGGGATAATAAAACCGTGCAAAATACGTATGAATGAGGGTTACTAATTTGTAGAAAGAGATCGCCTTACCTCATGACTAGAACTGATTATCTACTTCTGACCAAAAATAGCATTTATTTCCTCGATGGAATTTTTAAAAAAACTTATTGAAAAATTAATCATGAACACTATCAATAATAATTCTGACACAAACATAGCCGATTATAGAGAAATATAGTTGCTTTTCATTAGTTTCATTTTCTGGTTTCGAAACGAATAGCCATTCTGACACTATTGGTTTACTTTTATTTATAATAACAAATAGGTAGGTGTTAAGTTTTAACAGCGTTAATTTAAAAGCACAATTGAAAAAAATATTAATGTAATTTTTTAAACGAAATGTCGACATATCCCCCGAGGAGAGATGTTAGTTAAAGATGATATGGACGTACTTCCTAGTATGAAATATGAAGATTGGATCGTTCCAACAGGTGTTAGTTAATAAATAAGGCGAGATTATCCGGAGCGGATCTAATCGGATCGTGTTTACACTGGCAGATATTCAGGCAGCGGCCGCGCGATTATCTGCACTATTTAAACTGCAAACATATCGGAGCGACTTGTCGCTATTTATTGTTAACCTATCCTATCGCTTATCTAACTCGCCTTTTATATACGACGGTCCTTGTTAGGCTGATTTCTGCAGAATATCTTCAATTTGTGCAACCTGTGATTGTTTTTGAATGCAAATGGCCTGTTGTAAATATATCGCCGCTTGTCAGATTACGTATCTCGTACTATTTCCATTTATCGCTTTTAACTACGCAAACGAATATGGAATCAATTTTAATGTAGTTTACATGGTTCTTTGTCCAACCTATAAACCCGAGCTAACTATGTTAATGCTCAATACGAAATATAATTCATAGTTTACAGCGACAGAGCGGGCCCAAACAAACCAAGGGTTTATTTATATTTATTACGTAGAACAACTCATAAAAAGGTCGATATGAATGGATACCAATGCACGAACAAACAAAACAACGCCGTTTTTCATGCGGAGCATTTAAAACTTTTCAATAGCATCGTGTATCGAGGCCTGTTACCATAATTTCGTTAGGTAACTGTGGACTTAAAACCATTATACAAAATTAATAGCCCGTTCACCAAACAATTACCCGTCCAGTTAAATGCTATCAGCGAATCTATGGGTTGAAATCTCATAACCTTTTGCCTTCGAGACAAGCCAACCGTATTGAGGCTGTGGACTGACCGCGGGACCGTTTACACTTAGCGACGCGCGGCGAACACCTTGTGCAAAATTGATTGCGCTCGTAAAAGATTTCAAAATACAACTATGTTTCAATATCTATTAAGAAGCAATGAGTAACCCGATGAATCCTAGAAATTACGCAAATTTTATGACTTTTATTAGGCCTCTGAAAATACACGTGGGAGCAGTTGCCTAGTTGCAGAAACTGACGAAAGTCAGTTTCTGCAACAGGCAGTTACCTTCATTTATCATTTTAAAATCAATATCAATCATAACTTCCTACATCCACCTACTTCCACTTAGATGAATCTTCTGTTTCAGCAAATTTTACTGGGCGACGTTTTTTTTTTACAAAACAGTCCAACTCTATCTAGCTCTTGACACCGGAAAAGCCTTAATAAGATTAACCAAAGAAATAAAGGTTCACAAAAGCCTTATGCACTATGTTGAGTAGATGCGCGCGCAGCGTCGGCTGTGAATGGGCTCAAGTGAATCACGAGCGTTCATTCATGAACTCCGCCCCCGCGGCGCACGCGCCGAACAAACGCATTATTTGCCAATACAGTATTGTTTGATCCCATCGACTGCCTCTCACTTCCTGCCTACGATACTGCTCATTGCATTCTACTTAATGTCTCATCCAACACCTATTTATGTATTCCTAACCGCTATTATAATCGGAGATTATTGTCGTATTATTGTGAGTGCAATGTGGAAACAAGCAATGTAATTACAGGTACTATGTTTGAATTGACAAGTTAATAATCCACTCCGTTAATGTAAATGTTTATTTGTTCCATTACATAACGTATCCGGACCCAAACTGGGATTATCTGTGTGTATTATGGAACTTTGTTCACGTTTTTAGTGGAAAATTCAACAAACCAGCTGGCCAGTGATGGTTGCTGTTTTATAGCAATCCTTGTAAAAAAATAACTAAGCAGCCGTCACATTCTGACAAGTATGTGAGTGCGAGGGATGTTATCATGATATACACGACCATCATAAAGCTTCGATCAGAGGACAATTTGGGAAAATATAATTTATAAGTTTGACACTAATTTGTTTGTTCATACAAACTGTTTTATTTAATAGTTTCCAACTTTACAAGGAAATATAGTCGGTTAAACATTAAACGTTGAGCTTTGCCGGTTTCCGGCGCTAATCGTGAAATTCTAAATAAACGGTTATTGGCAGCTTTAAATATGGCTTTATGGCAGTAATATGATGTAATATTTATGAGTACTTGCACATACTTCTACGGACGTAATAACGGCGGCTACCCTGGCTTGGGGCCTGACAATCCACTTGTATTAGGGCCGTTACAAACGGGCTGCATTTCAACTGCATTCTGCAACTGTTATGCCAGACAACAAAAGAACTGCACTTTTGTAGTTGGCATAACAGCATTGAAACTGCGCAGTCCGCTTGCAGTTGGCGTGCAGTTCTCACGACTGCACACCGACTGCAAACTAGATGCACGGTTGTAATGCAGAACTGTCGCAGTGGGTACAATTGGGGGGCTATTGCAATTTCAATGCAGCTATGTCAACAGTATCAACTGCAAAATAACTGCATGCAAACTGCACTTTTGCAGCCAGAAAGCAGCTGTAATGCAGCTTTTTCGTAACGGCCCTTATAACTAGTGCAGCTAAGCCGGCAATATGGTCGCGTCACATCACAATAGGTTAGCTTTACTTTATATCTTCGCTATACTTAGATTAAGCTAATTTCAGGCCTCCACAGGTACAAATAAATGATTATTTAATTTTCTGAACTTTATAGGCAACATATTGTTTTATTGTACAAGAAATTCAAATGGCAAAATCCAAAAAAAAATTGGTTTATAGTCATAAAGCTAAAATTGAGTTATTAAGCTGACTTAGTTACTAAATTTAAGCCATTAAAGTGATGATCGGACTTCAAAAGCTTATAACCTTAAAATTGATTAAGTAAAAAAAATATTATATATAGGCGAGAAGGTGCCTTCCGCGTGCTCAAGTTAATATCTTAAGCGGTGTAGAGCCTTGACACCGGAGTGTGACATCAAACCGTAATGAATCATCCGTCAGATGGTAATCAAGGCTCTTAGGAGTGGAGGATGAGATCGTTACGTTACTGATACTGGCACGTTTTAATCGCATGGCCTTGTATACGAAGAAATTAATTTCCTAGTTAATATTGTGTTCTGTTTCCTCAATGATTGTTGTACGAGTATTTATATAATTTTCTAGTTATTACAAATGATAATTGGGACCAGTATTTTCGCGTCTAAAAACTTGCGACCATGGAAAGTTGAAAAGCTTCCGAAACGTAGGGAACTCAAATGAGATATACGCGATATAATCCGTTAAAATGTTTTATTTAAATGAGTAATAAAATAATCGCGTAAACAGAAGAAAATATTATGTCTAAAAATTTGTAAAGTTCAAGAGATTTGATGTTTGTTTCGATATGCTATTATACTCCATCTCTAGTGACCGCATCTCGTGTGAGTTGTGTCAGAAATAGAGACAATTTGCCCAAGGTGCTATTTCAGTAGATACAAAGAAAACAATATTAAAGTAGGGCCAGTAAATTATTAAGGAAAACTCAAATTACGAGTATCTTAGATGAACTCAAAACCTTCTTTAATGATCTAAGCACATTGACACCTACGGTAATCCTTTAAATTTTATATACTTCCAGTTCTCTTGGCTGAAAGACACCTATTGATCCAATTGATTGACGTAAAAAAATAACTCCTTTTTTAAGTCGGTTAACAAATATTGACAGTTGTGCTAAATTTTCTTAGTCAAGCGCTGTTCAAAAGAAACTTTAAAACTACACGAAATCGTGAACGGTATTCAAATTACTGGCCCGACGGCGGTAATCAAATCAATTATATGTAATCGATAGATTTTTTCGTGTATCTTATGCTGTGGCTCGTTCAAGGCACAAGGAAGTATCGAATGAGTAATACTTGTGAAAAAAAAAATAGTATCACGGAAGTGCGTTAAAGTATAACAGATTACAGAATATTATGAATATTTTACTATTAGCTATGGAATTTGCGCTTAAATAGGATTAGTAGCTTCTAACCCTTTAGTATACTTATGCATACATTTGAAAAGGGCAGGTCATGTAAAACGTGGGTGGATACGAATTCGATAGGATAACGCAAGATCTGTGTAGGTATTTAGATACAAATCCTAGTTACAGACTAAATCTAAGACTAACATTATCTTGACCTGTTCAGTCTAGGCTGATCTAGCCTACAAAAGGTCAAAACCTAAGGGCACCTTACTTTATTTTCGTCGTTTGCTTTCTAAACTATGTTTTATAGCTATAAAAGTAATTTACAAAAAGATGTCATACCTATGCCCGATGAATTTATTATACATGATTATAAAAACCTCTACTGAGCTTTACTAGGTAGATACAAAGGTACCGGTTCAGTTATATTTATGTAATCCGTCCAGGAAAACAGTTTCCTTCGACATTTCACGGACTTTAACATCTATTTGCAAATACGAATAAATTGCATTTTCTCGGAAATTTACTTTATGTCTAAGTAATAACTTAACCTTTATATTAATAGGTCGGAAGATTAGTTTCAATCTCGTTTCTATATCCGAAAACCTTTGAAGTTAGCATCTAAACAGTAAATATTTACCGTACCTACTCTACTCTAGAACTGGTGCCCCCATATATAAGTACATGTTGCTTAACGTCGCCGCGGCTCGATGAAAGTTTTAACGTTTTTTAATGAATTTAAATGCGTTCTTAATTCTAAACTGGTTCAGGTGCGTTTAAGTGCACCTCCATTTACACCGCCGCGCGGCGATTATACGCGTTAATTAACTAAAGTAGCCAACCGAAAGCGAAAAAAACCAAACACGCATTCTTGATTTGCATTTCTTTTTCATTAAATTGAACTCTGCTATGTGGTGTCGGTGTAAGTATTCAGGTTCACTAATAAGTGTGGTGCTATTAGTTTTATTCAGTCTGTAATCCTTATAAATTTCACATCAATTTATTTTATCCCGCGCCACGCCGACAACGGTCAGGAACATTAATCCGATACCAAACTGTGTTTAACAAAATCTATCGAATGCACTATATTATTTGATGTAAATCTCTTTTGTCGTTTAATATTTTCTAAAAGGACTATAATGTCGCACCAAAATATGCGCAATGAAAGAGCTGACGATGTGGTATTTTACATCTGTAGATACTCATAATCCTTAGATAAGCCGTCTACGATACAGAGTTATTGCAACTAAACAAGTTGTATTCGGTGCTTTTCATATTTTTATGTTCAGTAACGTTTTTGTCCAGTTTATGACCCGCTCTGTAAATATGTCGAATATTTTCGACTATATTGTAATTAACGGAATTTCTTAATACTCCGCGGCTATTGTGACACGGAGGTCAGTTCAGTTCAGTTGGGTTTATAAGTTTATTGGCTAAATTTTGCAGGTGTCAAGGTTTATATAGCTAAGTTACGGTTTTATATTAAAAATATTAAAACAATGAGTTGAGCGACACCGATTCATGTCGCCCATCCAAGATGGACGACAGGAATCGACACGGAGGTCTAAAGACTCTAGTTTCCCGCGTTATTGACCTATCGGTAACAATGAAGAGGCTTTCAGAGCAAACACAATATGTATCGAGTGTCCTAAAGGTTAAACATGACACCAGCGGAAGGTCTGTCGAAGGTCCCTGGGCGAGGGGGAAGGGAGGAGTTGCGCAACCCACGGCGCCGGTGAATGGGCCAGGCCGTGGGTGTCTTTATGAATGGGCGCGAATTCGACGCGTACGCACGGGCCCGTGTCACGGCCGCTGCCGCGCTACGCTTGATGTTCGCTGTGCTAATGGAAGCTGTCAATAGACACACATGTAACAGTTGCGTAAGTTTCGTTCATAACTCCGATTGAGGACCGAAGGCGAATGAGGAAATTGTCATTGAAGAACTTCAGTTCAACTTTGATTTCTCTTGGCCACTAGTTAGTGCGACGTCCCTGCGTCAAAATTGAAGGATAGGAAAAAGTTTTTGAGGATGACAGAAACCAAGAATTATTATCATAGGTGCATTGTAATACAACTAAAGTGAAGAATAAGTAATCTTAGCCTTTGGGGCTCAGAGTAATGAGATCTAGCGGATAAATCTCATTACGCTATGAACTTTTTGACAAACTATATTCAAATTATCAGGGCTATATTCAAATTATCATTTCAAGCCGATATTTTGAGAAAATATTGTAATAGGTATGTTATTAAGAAGGCCGTTCTTGTAACTGAACGTTTCGAATATGAGAATAATGATATACACCTAATATCCATATCAGTTTTGTATACTAAGTATTAAATGCAAGAGGGGCATTTTTAACCGACTCTCAAAAAAGGTGGTTCTCAATTCGTCAGAATCTTTTTTTTTAATGTGTGTTCACCGATTACTCAAAGACTATTTGACCGATTTCATTTTTTTTGCATATTCCCTTTAATATACATAGGTATAACCGGCTAAGAATCTGTCGGACCATGCACAATGAGGGTGTTTAAAAGAGGGTCAGTAAAAGAGCTTCTTCGTGGCACTTACATCCTTTTGCTAAGAAGCGCAGTTTTTCGACAATAAGTCAAAAACGGTACATTCGATCATGTTGAAAATCATTGATAAGTTTTACTATTGTAATTTTCATCATATTTTTTGAACATACTGTTTCGAAGACAGAGGGGGTGGAGAGACAATATATGCTACTTTTGGAGCGATTATTTCCGAAAATATTTATAGTCAATTTTTTTTTAACTCTAAGTGACGTTTAAAAGAGCTGTCGAAATACGTGCCTCACATTGAATTATGCTGAAAAATGTTTTTTCAGCTTCGACTACATGTGGAGTGCCCTCCCTAGAAATATATATTTTTTGCTATTTAACTGATGAACTACGGCTTATACAAGACACCTTTTACTCCAAATTTCATCAATATAGGTACCTACATCTTGAAGTTTTTGAGTAAAATGCCTGTGACATACGGACGGACGGACGAACGGACGCACGGACTTGACGAAACTAAGGGTTTCGTTTTTGATAAATATGATTGTTAAAGAAATTCTGTTACGTGAAATCCTATGAATACAATCAAAAGCCAATCTTATCATCATCGTTATGTTTGAGAGCGATAATTTCTTAAAACCGGCCAAGAGCATGTCGGACCATGCTCAATGTAGGGTTCCGCAGCCGTTTATACAAAAAAATTGCACTACAGATGAAAAAAATACCATTAAAAAAAACACTAACAAAAGAGCGTATCTCCCCGGCCCTTACGTCCTTTTACTGAGAAGAGCAGTTTTTTGGCAATATCATAAAAACGGTACGTCCGATCATGTTGAAAACAATTTTCGTTGTTATTTTTTATTACGCTTTATATTCGTAAATTTTTTCACATTTTTTGAAGATACGTTTTATAAAATAGAGAGGGGGGGACACAATATTTGCTACTTTCGGAGCGAATATTTCCGAACATATTCACTTAATCAAAATTTGTTTTTTCGAAACATCAAAGTGTTTTTAGAAGATCTGTCGAATGATGTGCCACACATTGATATTTGATGATTTTTTTTTTTTCAGTTTCGGTTACATGTATGGAGTCCCCCCCTAGAAATATATGTATATTTTATCTTACTATCAAACTAAGTAGCGGCTTACACAAGACTGTCTGACTGAATACTCCAAATTTCATCAGTATACGTCTAATAGTTTCTGAGTAAAATGCCTGTGACATACGGACGGATTGACGGATGGACGGACGGACGGATGGACGGACGGACGGACGGACGGACGGACATGACGAAACTACAAGGGTTCCGTTTTTGCCATTTTGGCTACAGAACCCTAAAAAGGAAATATTTAACCAAGTAAGTTTGAATGCCAGGGTATTACATATTGGTTCTCAAAGTGTGCAGCATGCACTTGTGTAACTTCAAGTAAATTTGAAAGGATTATTCTTAATCGCTAACGCCCCCATTCAGCCTTCGTTCAGATTTAAGCATGACGTAGCCGCTGCGCACGGGCATTGACAAATGACGCGCCGTATTTGGCCACTGCATTAGAAACTCTCTCAATGTAACACACCTGACCTTATTGCGAATTACTCCATTCTCGCAAATTGAACCAAGGCCCACTCCGGGATTACGTCGCGCAGCAAAAAGGTATATATAAGGCAGCTTAAGTATAAATTTACGTGCATAGTTTGTAACGAGTATGCAACTCTTTGAGCGCCACAATGGTAACAAGAAGCGTTCTCTCGCTCGCACGCGGTTACGCGGTTGCTAAGATCAAAAGAGAGAGGCCTCTGTATTTGTACTATGATCTATTTTGTGCCTAAGTGTACATTATTTGCAGTGTAATAGAATAGCGTATCATCGCGGTATTTTATTTTAGCCCTACTTCACATAGTTCCATAAACATATATTAGCGCTGATGTGGTATCAGCTCAGCCCACTGCGCACGAGCAAGTGTAGTAGTGCGTTCGGTTGTTTGCCCTGAAATAATACCTAGCCTCTCAAGTGCCGTAGCTCTAGCCTTTTATGTGAACAATGTGAGGTTTTGTAAATGCTTCTACTTCTTCTAGCGTTGCCATCTTCTACTGGAGTTTGGCGACTTATTAATGTTATCAATGCGAAAGTGTGTTTGTTCGTTTGTCTTTCTCTCCATGTCATTACATAGGCTACTTTTATCCCGAAAAATTCTGAGGGATAAATAAAATAGTACTCGCGATGGTATTTGACTCAAAATTTCGATCCGAAGGTGACCCGACTAAGGGGTCATTTCTGCACCATTCCAGGGTCTGCGCCCTGTACCATGGCATCGCTGGTACCACCTTAGCAACGACTCTGACTTTCTCGTAAAGCTCTATTTCTTTAAGCTTCTCTGACGGAAGTCCTTAGGTTTTATAATGCCTCGTACACTGTACAGTCCTTTGAGTATCTGGCTGAAGTTATGGGCGCTTATGGCCGGTCTACCCGGATGTTTACCCTCCTCTTCGTTGCATTGGTTTCCTTAATACTGAGAATCGTGGTCATGTGCACGGAACGGTTTTTCTTTATCTGCAGCCGAGTGTAGAGCATAGTTACTAGCAAATATTAGCGCTAATATCTCATTACGACACACATTATGTGTTCCATTTGCGTAGATGAAGGAATTTGAAGTAATGGCGATATCCATTACATTTAATGAGAGTCGGTGCACCCGTCTGGGTATTTATCTTTTGAGGACCATTGAGGAGGTCTTAAATTGCCATAACGCAAATTCACCGGTTTACGCACGAGGTTTATTATAATTGAAAACTATTAAAATGACACGTTTACCGCTAGCCCCATTGTCGCTTGTTTACGACAAACTATTCATAAGAACAAAGCCCAATCAACAGTATTTTATCCTCTATATAACGTTTTAGGTGTCTCAGATTAGACATGTTATTGTATTTTTAGTCGAACTATCACAGGAGCATTGGAGTGATAACTGCAGCTATGTTTCCTGAAACCGAAAGGTTCTCGAGTGGTGCCCACTAACCATGGAAAATGGACTGGCCCCCTACAAGTTGGAACGACGGTCGTGTGAGCATCGCAGGAAGCCCTTGGATGCTGATAGCACAAGACTGATGGGAGATCTTTGTTCAGCAGTGTTCATTATTCAAAACTTCGTGCACGAGGGACACCCACAGGTTTTCTTCAAAAAAATCTGATATAAAGTATCTTCCAAAGAATAAAAAACAGTAAAATCGAAATTCAACGTGATGTTATCGCGATTATGAGTACCTAATACTGGGTATTATCTGCATTTTTTCCGATAACGGAGCGGTATTATAGATTTTTGAAATCAAAGGAGCTATAAATTTATATTTTGTTTCAGATGGCCACACATGAATATAGAGAGTGTTTTGCTATGGAAACTTCGCATACTCGATGGCTGTGACGATGGCGATGACGGTGGAAATATAGTAGATTGTTTGACAAGGGGCGAAAATAAGCCATTATGACCCGAAGTGGTTATTTGGACGAGCTCACGAAGTGAGCGAGGACAAAATATGTCTGAGTGTCATAATGGCTTTTAGCCACGTGTTAAACACTCTGCTTTTCACGTCGACTGCGAGAAAATAAAAAAGACTTAATATTAAAATTGTATATTTCATGAAAAACTGAAAGTGCAGTTTGAGCAATTCTATCAGAAAGTTTGGCCAATCTGATCAAGTTGGTTTGTTTATTTTTAATTATTTGTAAGGAGTATGTAGCTGGCCGCAAGTTTTTTTTTTCAGTGTCATACAAATTTGTATGGGATTATATGGCTTTCTTTTAAACCCTAGGGGCTAAATGTACTATTTTAGTCTCACTTCGTGAAGCTAATATGACGTACTTTTTGAGCAGGAGAAGTGAAAAATACATTCCTACATATCTTATTTTATTTATCGTGTGTCCTAGCAACTATCATCAGTAGGTATTCTAGTGGTCGATCAAGCTTTTGGATTTTTTCAAAATGGCGGACATATACTCATAGAGCCATTGTTTTAAAAGGTACCAGTAATTATAGTAAACAAAATTGTATTTGTGTATAGAATTAGTACCTCCATTCTAATAAATACTTGCATACAGTGTTAAAATTATTACTTTTACAATGGCACCCAACGTGGGGCTTGCACCCAACCACGATTCTTATAATAAGAGATTATCGATTGTAAAGCATCAGGAGATTTCTTGGTGTGCATGACCTTAAAAAAAGTAAGCATATTAAGAGTCCAAGGAAACTCATAGTCAGTAAATTTTTAACCTAACATTTAAGTATGACATTCAGTGATTTGCTATTCTGCTAGAGTAATTTAATTTCATTAAACATTTTATTTTCCATTTTAGATTGAGTCATGTTGCGTTTCGCTTCAAAGAATATATTTTCAATGTAACCCCTTAATTGCCTAACTGTGCCGCTTGGCCCAACGCGAATTAATGGTGTCAGATCCAAAGTACCATGGCCATTATGTTTATTATCATAGGAATGGTTTTCGTTTAATTCAATGATTCGGTTATGGCGCGAGGGCGTGCGCGGGCGACGAGTGGGCGACCGGAAGGAAATCTGTTATGCTATCCATTTAAAAAGGTCTTAACTTACATGGTCGTGCCAATAATATATGCCATTTTGTATCAACGGACCGGTATTCGCTTTCCAAGTTTCCACTGGCGCCTGCGCCGCTCATAAACATGTTTGACATTGAATTAGCTAGCGTAACTTTTATAAGGCCAAATATTGTGTTTAGAGCCACTTCTTAACTTGTTAAAGACGGACACATTGTAAAGTTTTATTTGAAAACGGGGCTATAAATTTTGTTGACAGTAGGTATACTCGCATTTAAAAATCGGATGGTACCGAGTTAGGTTAACCTCAAAACGAGCTGGTTAGTTAATTGGCAAAGTCTTCAGCTACTTTTGATTCTCACTGTACTCATGTGCTGGTGTTACTCCGAATACAGAAATTCAAAATTCGTAACGTGGCATCCCTCTCGCTCTCATGTTAAACTGTACTTGCGTGAGCGAGATGGCGCGATACGAACCTCAAATATCGAAATTCAGAGTAGCCTCTGAAATAGATGTCAATTATTATTAACTAAACGATGCCCGCAACTTCATTCGCGGAGGAGAAAAAGTCATAACCCCTCCTTTTTTCTTTACTGTTAGTCGGGTAAAGAGTATCCTATAAGCATCTGGAGATACCCAGCTACCCGTGTACCTAAAATTGATGAAATCTGTTTAGCCGATCTTACGTGATGAAGCTACAACGACACATACAAACATACAAAAAATCCAAAAAAATATTTTTCGTTATAGTGACCTCCAAATAGTCCATAACAATATTTTTTTTGAAAATATCTTCAATGTACAGACATTTCATTTTTATAACTTTATAATAGTATAGATTAGATATAACAGATATATAATATGAGTCAATAAACTTTTTTCTGTACCTCGTTGCCATGGTTACGTCTCCTGGGGTCACTCTTTAAAACTACGAATTAAAACGATATTAAAGGAAACAAAAAATATTTTCTTGCCAAAATAGGTCCATTTTTCAAGGCCTCGTCTCGTCAGTATGTTAATAGACTAGATTATAAGCATTTTTCTAAGTACCTCTGTCACTAATGTTTCCTCAGTTACGGGACAGAATAACAAATAAAATAATGTATCCTAGCCGTGTTTGGGCTTGTTCGAATCGTCACGAGATACACTTTTAAGTAACGATTAACTAAAAAGTGTAAAATAAATAAACTTTTAAACAAAAAAATAAACCCGACTCCAAAAAAAACTAAAAAGTAAAAAATAACGCCATAATTCAGTTTCTTCAAATTACTTACAAGTAACCGTTTGTATACTCAATCTATACAGTATATACAATTAATCTTATTTTGGCGTCGGTATCTATGTATTCTATTTAATAGGCGCCGAATATATTTATTATATCCTGAGGCAAAACTTATAATATTTATCAACAACAGAGTCAGCGTTGAAGGTCAAATCTCGCCCAAAAAAGAGGATGAAAAAGGCACGAATAGACAATTGATGCAATTATTTAAATGATGTTCAGGCAGAACTTGCCACGAGTCATTATCATCAATCTTTAAAAAAATGCATGCTGAATTACCACCAGTAGGATTTACATCTATACCTACTATTTTATAGTTCTAAAAATGAAATGTCTGTACATTGAAGATATTTTCAAAACAATCATTGTTACGGACTAGGCGGTCACTGGATTGATTTTATTTTTTGTGTGTCTGTATGTGTCGTTGTGGCTTCATCACGCCAAATCGGCGAAACAGATTCCAACTATTTTTGGTACACGGTTAGCTGGGTATCTCTAGATGGTGAAAGGATCCTTTTTTCCCGACTATACTGAAGAAAAAAAAAGGGGTTATGACTTTTTCTCCTGCGCGAACGAAGTTGTGGTTACCGTTTAGTTTTCATATATAAGTATGCGTATAAGTATGATAATATTGTAATGAATAGAGTAGTGTAGTATTGTATTAGTCTTTCCTCGGTATTTTTTGACGACATGCTGGGCTCAGATGGTTGCACAACAACCTACAAAGCTGTCGGTCCCGGGTTCGAATCCCGGCCAGGGCATTTTTTTGTGTGATTATTTAGGGGGTAATATTTGTTCCTCTGTCCTGAATGTTTTGTATGTATTGCTATTTATCTATAAATATAATAATATTATGTATATCGTCGCCTGGTACCCAGTACAAGCTTTGCTAAGTTTGGGGCTAGGTCGATTTGTGTAAGATTGTCCCTGATTTTTATTTATTTATTTTACTAGTACCTATAAAAATAACTTTCCCAACACATTGCATACCTCTAAAGCGGTGAACTCTAGTATATCTCTAGTATCTCGTATTGCATATAAGTTACCAATGATTATACAAAACCTAGTAGGTACCTATTCCAGCACCGACTTCACCCGTGTCGAGTCAAGCCCAAAAGCGGTTTCAGCCGCTCGCGCACTAGTATTTCCGGTCGCGCCTGCGTCCGCGCACACGCCAAACCGGTTCCGTAATTTGGTGTTTCTGGATAGCCATGTCGATTAATTTACGATAGATGGGCTTCCTGTCAAAAAGACGACGCTATGCAACGACATTTGAGTATGGACTACAAAAATACACAGGGAAAATTATTGAAAATATTTGGAATATAAGAGAATGTTTTCCTCAGTTTCCGCGATTATCACTCATTTAAATAATACAATTTAAACAAATTAGGTATATCGCGTTTTATTTTTTTTATATTACCGTTTCCAACGTTATAATTTATTCTAATAATTAATAATTTTGCATATGAATTAAATTAATTGCATCTCCTGTTTTTGCCTGAAACACAGGAAAATTCTAGTTCAGGTGCGTAATATTATTATCTAATTATAGGTATGTTTAGTCCGTAGTCATTACAGCTGTAAAATGTTTATATAAAAAAAAATATTTATATAAGTCTTTAATATATCTTTAGATCATGGGTCCCTTGACCCATGATCTAAATATACCATTTACCAGACTGTTTTCTGAAACTGTATTTTTTTAAAATTTATTTTAGAAGTTCCAAATATAACCAATTGCGTTACACATGTAATACTATATACTAAAGAGGAAAAGAAAAATAAATTAGTTTTCGAAAACTGACGCCTTTAAAAAAAACCTAAAATGTTAGCAAATGTAGTTTTATTTTCAAATGTCATAAGTTTCAAATATTTTACTCGTATGCACGTGACATAAATTATTAAGCATGTTGGTTGCTATTTTCTATTAGTACCTGGTCATCATTTCATCATACAACATCAATGAAGTAATATTAAATAAATGTCACCGTAGACTAAGCCGAGAAAAGTCAAATTATACTCATATGGTACAATTACCAGTTCGAAATATGGTATTCTACATTACAAAGTAACTTAACTATTGGTAGAAGTATCGTTTTTCTTAATACACAAAAGTACATATTACATCTAAGGGAGACCCCGATCCCTCAAAGGATCCACTCACTCTCCAGGAGGTGCTGCCAAAGAGGTCGTTATACCCGACGTCGTAGAAACGTACTTTCTGATCCGGACGACGAGATCACAGCAACAATCGAAAGGAAGGCTACTACAAGCTCTTCGGACGATGCCTGAAGGTCGACCCCGCCGGCCTGGGGACCTTTCTCGTATCTCCGATTTTTTATCTCACTCTCCCACGCCCCAAGACAGGTTGAACCAGTTCAACCCACCTCGGCAGTCCTTGTCATTTGTGCACTGCGTACAACCCCAACTCTAAGTGGCCGCCGATGGCATTCCCGTTTGTGGGTTTGCGGTCCCCCCACTGAATCCGATTACTGGTAAGGAGGCCTAGCCAGACCTACCCAGTCACAAGTCACTTACTAAAATCAAGTCTGAGTTGGGTTCCCTGGAACCCTAAAAACTTATGGAGAAAAAATATATGAATATTATGAAAAAGTGGTATTATACTTATTCCTTTCAGAGATAAATGTTACTTCGTCTTGTCAACATTAATTCTCAATTTAATTAAAAGTTGAATCACATGTGAAGTTAAAGGTACAAGTTTAAAGTTGAGATCATCAAAAACAGACTATAAATAATTAACTAAACGCAAGATTACTGTACAATATTTTACACATTATTTGTGAGTTAGTCTAACATATTATAACATGATGTAAAAACATTTTAAATAGGGTAAAAAGCGTCTTGTTTCTGCGTGCACTATTCCGTAATTAGTATTGAATACAATATATACTTACTTATCTATTATGGTTAATTATGGTGGGGTAAGGTTTTATATTGTGTAGATGTTGCGATATTCGTTACCAAAAGACTCGTTAACCGTGGATCGGATAGAGACCAAACATGGCACACAGATAGATCACGTCATTAATGGAAACGTACTCGTTGTAGGTTACATAATTCCTGGTAAATGGGGTAAATGTTAATATGCAGCACGGTACCTAATGTAATTTTATAAATTTCTTCTTAACTTTATGTCCATATATTGTGCTTGTCTGCTATCAGTTCAAATATACGATATGACAATTTGGACCATTACCCAACATTCGTTTTATATTCGAATGTTAATTAAACTGATCTATGCGACGACATATCATACTGAAGATAACCACGTAACGAATCAAACAGCTTTTAGAAAATAACAAAGAATTTAATTTCTTGTGCTTTCGCAAATATAAGTAGGTGGAACAGAGTCTAGACAGAAGCGACGTATATAAGTAAAATATAAATATTTAAAATGCATATAAAACTTCAAAGACTACAAATATCCATGTGGATGGATAGACATTCCATCACCTTTGTAGGTATAGTATCACTACAACGCGAACTAAACATACGTCGTAAATCCTTGACACATACTACAAATGTGTGTTTGATCGCTTCATTTGTTCATATGTGCTTTGTTTTTCTTTCTTACAATGATGGAACAATGAACCGACGTATCTTTTACGTACATATAATGGGTCGGAGTAATGTAATTAACTTTTAAGTTTTTATCATGAAAAAATAGTTTCATGGAAAAGCTTAGTAATATATTGATGGCAATATTCGTAAGTATGTATTTACCATAAAAATTATAAGCAGGCATCGGATAATCGGATAGATATTTAACTTTGGCGGCGGCGTCTATGTTGAACGGTATGGAGACGGACTCAATAAAATAAAATAAATAAATAATAAATAACACCGGGACAATCTTACACAAATCGACCTAGTCCCAAACTAAGCAAAGCTTGTACTATGGGTACTAGGCGACGATATACATAATATATAGATAAATAATAATACTTAAATACATAGAAAACATCCAAGACCCAAGAACAAATATTCCTGCTCATCACACAAACACTTGCCCTGGCCTTAAATTTTTCTACTAAATTTGTAAATGTTTCATAAAAAACAATGTTTGTTTTATTATTCTCTTATATATACCTTGAAATTAAATCAATTGTCACCGCGGTTACAACAAGTACTTACATACATTATTACATTACCTAAATATGCATAACAACGTACGTGCTTACCAAAATAGTCAAAATAGCCATAAATTAAACATGTTTGTGTATTTTTACCTCCTTGTGTCGTTTTATGCAATCCTGGAATCCCGAAACTTACATTATTAAAATAATTTAATTAAGAAGCCGATTCCATATTTGCCCGACTTTGCCGGGTTTTTGGCAACTTTAGCTAGATATCTATCCGATAATCCGGTGCCTGTTTATAAGCAACTGCTAGTCCCCCTTATAGTACCTTTCCCAATGTTTGATACCGTAAGTTTTAATAATTGGGGCCTTTTGCCAACTACAACACTATCCTGTACAACAGAGTTGTCAAGCAGGAGTTGAGTTCTCTTCATTCTCATGAGACAGCAGGCATGGGACAGCATCGAGAATAGGGACGTTTACCTTTTACCTCTGATACACAATAAGGAATTAAGCCTCTAAAAACAGAATGTATCATAGTCGTTGTTGTTGGTTGTATGTCCTTGATTACAAAAACTGACCTAATAGCTATATCACACCCTTATTTCCAGGAAAATTCACACAATTTTATTATAAAAAAAATCTCTAAAAGAAGTAATGAATGAACTTGCGGTTTGAAACCGCAAAGCATCAGGCCGGGCCGCGACAGTGAATGATCTCGGCGCTAAACGTGACATCATAAGATCATCATTAGTCATAGTTACCCTTGGAACCACCAAGACACATCTGCCAAAGACTATTATATTCACATCGAACTTTATTACACTATGTACTCTGGCCAGCCTGTGGTTACAACACTCATTTATAAACATCTGGACTCTGGTAAACAAACATAGGTAGGTACCTATTTATTATATGGATCATTGTTATCTGACAAATAAATGAATTGAATTTATAAAATAAATAATTAACTGTATTGTGTTTTCATCTTCTAATAATTTAATCCCGTCTAATGTTCTCCTTATTTTTCGCATAATTAATTAGATTTTTGCTTGTTTACAAATGGAGGAGCAATATCGAATTTAAATTAATTAAGGTCATCAACCCGCTACTGCATGTCACCCGACATTTCGCCTCCCAGTTCTTCAAAAATATAATATCAATAATTCTTTATTTAAATAAGATAGTATTAAGAAAGAAAACTTTTCCTGTTAGTGATATAGATTTTCCATTTCCTTTTTCCTTCTCGGTGTGGCAAAACGTTCTACCTGCCTCTACAGAGTCCGAATACTTTAGGATACGCTGGTGACAAATAGTCCATAGGTGACACGGTGACAATCGATTTCCAATACAATGTGACACGTTTTCCCAAACCTAAAAATTTGCGCCAGCACTAATTTTCAAACGTATGTGTAGGAAACGAAGGTACCATCTGAACATGGTCGGCTTAATGTTCCACTCTCCAAGATCTCGTACACTCGTATTCATATCGCGGTTTATATTGAAGGTTTTTGGCTGTATTATGTATAGTGTCTTTTGTAAATAGACATATAATTAATAAGTAAATCAAACAGTGATGGCTGTATAACCCAAATTAATCCTTTGATTTAATTAACCAGTTACGCACTTAAACAGATGCTACACCTATACCTGATAAAGTTTTATTTATACCTACTTATAGATTCTGTTGGCACTTAAACATCGTACTTTAAAGCAGTCGATATTTCCAAACTGTTCGAGAAACGTCATAATACTTTAAAGCAAGCACCTATAAAACGAGGACCACCCGAGCCACAAGCTTTCCAAGAAATGTCCTACCACGTGACAGAGGCATTATTTTGGCAACATCCATGTAGGTACGCATGAAAGTATGATTTACTGAAAGAGGCGGCAAACGAATGGCGGTAAGCGGTTTTATTTTCTGTGTCAGTCAAGCATAAATCACCTGATAAAAAACCAGTAGTTGGTATAAGATGAGAAAATAATTTGTTTATATAAATTAGGAAAGGCTCTGCGCGTGGGCCGGAGGTGAGAGGCTGCGTCGCGTGCGCTGCCTACGCCGCTCGTGCCCGTATTTTACGACGCCCGAAGAAAAGAAACAAAAGATACGTGTTTTGACATGAGCCCCGTAAGTGTTGGTTTAATTACCCATTCAGAGATTTCAATATGTTAAGTAACTTCAGCTATCGGTGGAGTGCTTGTCTGGCGCCTTACAAATTGGCCGTGGGATCGGTCTTTGCCTTTAAGTATCACAAAGGGAGAGCAAATAAACTAATTGGATCGGATTCGCGGAGTATATAGGATTATATTGGTTCGGCTGATTCATACACTTATGTTAATGTTTTTTTTTTTTTGATACATATACATGTTATTGCGGCTACAAAAATGGTAGAGAAATAGCTTTGGTTAGCGGAATTCAGACCAGTATGTACAAGTGCTAAAGTGACTTGAGAACTGTTATGATTTATAATAATATCACTTACGTATTATAATGTTGTAGTGTGATTGACGTCCGAATGAAATGATTGACTCTGTATTCTGCCAAGAAACAGTACGAACATCGCTCCGCGCTCCGTGCTCCGTCTCCATACCGTGTACCCTGCATCAGCAACGCTTCACAACACACCAGCAACAGCCCTTGTCAGGGCTATTCAGATTGTTCTACACAGAAAACACGTCAATCGAAGTCTGTTTCTGTTCGACTGAAACGTCAATGACGCTACCGGCTGTTCGTACTGTTTCTTGGCAGAACACAGCATCAATCATTTCATTCGGACGTCAATCACACTACAATGTTATCACAGAATTTTGGTCGTCCCAAATTATCGGAGATTTTGAATGCCCTGAGGAATTAATGAAGCCTTAGAGTATTTCAACTAGATACTAAAAATTCGGGTAGCCGAGAAACGCACGAAATGTAACGTCTAAGTAGCACCACCCATTTACGTAACCTGGCTGCTTATGCGTCTTATCTTTCTTTTGAAGACAATGCCTATATAAGGAACTAGAAGGTGCCCGCAACTTCATTCGTGGAGGAGAAAAAAGTCATACCCCTCTGTTTTTCGTCAGCGTAGTTACCCACCTCCAACAAACGCCACCCAGCTACTCGTGAGCCAAAAATTACTGAAATCCGTTAAGGTGATTCGGAGTGATGAGGCCAAAACGCCACTCATAAACATACAAAAAAAATTCAAAAAATATATTTTTGATTATAGATGGTTGCTAAAAGCTAGTTGAATCATTGTGTATTGTGGCTATACAATGTACTTAATATTGTCATTATTTTTAAAATTTACTAAGAGGTACCCGCAACATCGTTCGCGAACGATAAAAAGTCATAACCCCTCTTATATTCGTCATCATAGTCGGGAAAAAAGTATCCTATAACCATCTGTAGATACCCAGCTACTCGTGTACCAAAAACAGTCGAAATACGTTTAGCCGATTTGGCGCGATGAAGCCACAACGATACATACAAACATACGAAAAATCTAAAAAAATATTTTTCGCTTCAGTAACCTCCAAATAGCCCGTAACATTTATATTTTTATAAAATATATTTAATATACAGGCATTTCATTTTAACAACTTTATAATAGTATAGATGAGGCAGAAAGTCGGCGAAGCCATAAGGAAAGGTTACACTTTTCAAACTGATGCAACAAAGTCTGCTTGTCTAAGTATATAGTCATTATTAGCCCCGATGCATATGTTTTCGTCTAGTCAGAGTAGTTTTTGAGGTTCTCCCGTTTGTAACGAAATCATTTTTTAGATAAAAATAAATCAATACCATTTAATACTATAGTATTTCAATAGTTCCATTGTGCACGAAAATATTTCACACAAACAAAATTAAACATAAGGATACCACTTTTATGAGTTTCGGTTACGAATTCAATTCAATTCAAAAGGCGTAAAGTGGGTAATTACTAGGAAAAGCGACTATGCTATAGCTGTATGCCGATATGAATATGCTATAGCTAAATGCCGATAGTTCTGCTTGCAGCCCATGAGTCAATAAGTGCAGTAGGAAACCACAATTTGACTTGGATAATAGTTCTTAAGGGCCCTTTTTTCTACCATAATATCAAAATGCACTACATTAAACGTACATACACTATAATTGTTTCTATTACGTACTCGTAGTCCAGCGGTTCTTAAACATTTTTTGCAACGGAAGCCTTATGGAAAGCGAAATATTTATTTTGACAGAGCCCTAAAAACTGGTTCATGTGTATTCTTCATTAACAAATACCTGAGACAATATTAATTACCTAATCTAATCACCGCACTATGTAAATTCAATAACACAATGCAAAATAGTAATCATATCTGGTCTTCGCTCATGTGCCTTTTGCACTCATACAATTAACTAGTGACTATTATATTTCGTTTTGTCTGAAACTTATTTATCTTTGGTATATATTTTCCACTATGACCTATCTTATCTATATTATCGCGGAGCCCCAACAGAAACTGTCTGGTGCCCTAGGGCTCCGTGGAGCATACTTTGATAAAAAGGCTGAGAATAATGAATTTTACTTTTTTGAACACAAGATTACAAATGTATTCGTATACATATATGTAGAACAATTAGCCTGAGGTGCAGACCTGATGAGTCGCTTACGTCACCTGACAGACCGATTAGACAGGATGGTCAATTTGTGTCCACGCCACACTAATAACTCGATATTATGGCACCCCGAGGGGTCCGAAGGTAAGCAATTTATTTTTATAACGTCTATTTAAACCTCAGGTCAAACGATTAGTTTCTTTTTATATGAATCAACTGAATTAGATTATAAATATTTTATTAATATTATAAAATGTAATAAATATAGACATGTCGCATTTATTGCTTGCCTACGGCGGGAAAAAATAAGGAAACAGAGATACGTCATTGAAATAAATACACACTTTGATGAATTTCACTGGAGTATTTTTTTGCTAAAATACTTATTCGTATAGGTATGTATGGTATCTGCAACCTTCCTACGGGTAAACTCGAAACTATAATCAAATCGTATGAGTTTTTGTTTCTCCTAAGTCTGCATAGAAAAAATGGAATAGTGAAATTTTGCATAGACATGCTTGCTCATTCCATTCCATAGATAAAGGATGGTCTGGTCAAGATAGCAGGAAACAAATTCATGAGAGCACCGGTAGCAGCTAGACAAAGGCCTCTCTCAAGAATCTCCACATCAACCGGTGGCCTCATCAAACTGTTATATATAATGCTTGACTCTAATAGCATATTCGTGTATATTACGTTCCATATTAAAATACCATGTTTCACTAGTAGTATATACTCTGATATATTTAGGATGTAATAAATATAAAAGCCGCTAAGCGAGGTACGTGGCGCCATCTAGAACTGAACTCGGAACTGCATGCCTGCGACCGGTCCGCAGAGGTTCTTGCCGCGCATCCAATCCGAGATTGAGAAGCGATGGCGATTTAGCCCGCCGTTGGGAAGGAAGTTGTTTCCATCAGCCTGTTCGTACAGTAGGCTGATGTAGCGGTGCGCGCCTGTGCCACGAGATGGCGTTGGTGGTCTGTAAGCTACGGAAGAATAAAGATTACGTTTGAATTGTTATTCGAAAAGACATACAAGTAATCGTTGATGATCAAAACCAGGAGAAAACTGACGGTCGACAGCCTGCTGAGACCAGAATAATGGTATTTTTTACAGAAGGAAATTTACTTACGGCGGAAATCGACGCCACTGGTTACGCTGCCCTCCTTAGCTATGAGAGCCGTGCCCTGCAGGAGAAATTGTATTACGAATAAAATGCTTTATTGTCAATGTAAAGAGTTATTTCACTATGAGCTCTATCATTTTTAGGGTTCCGTAGCCAAAATGGTGAAAACGGAAACCTTATAGTTTCGTCATGTCCGTCCGTCCGACCGTCCGTATGTCACAGGCATTTTACTCATAACCCACAAAATGTAAATTGATGAAATTTGGAGTAGGTATAGGTGTCTTGTGTAAGCCGCTACTTATTTTGATGATTAAATAATAAAACAAAAAAATAGGGTGGCACTCCATACATGTAACCGAACCTGAAAAAAAAATCAGCAAATATCAATGTGTGGCAAATATTTCGACAGATCTTTAAAAAATATTTTGAAGTTTGTAAAAAATAATTGATCGTGGATATTTCCGGAAATAATCGTCTCGAAAGAAGCATAAATTGTGTCCCCCAGCCCTCTATTTTCTAAACGGTATATTCAAAAAATATGAAAGAAATTACAAAGATAAAGCTTAGTGCTTTCAACTAAAATTGTTTTCACCATGATCGGATATACCATTTTCGAGTTATTGCCGACAAACGGCGCTTCTCAGCAAAAGAACGTAAGTGCCGTGGAGCTCTTTTGCTAGTGCACTTTTTCATTAAGTATCGCTTTTTTTTCATCTGTAGTTTGCATTTTTTCGTATGAACGGCTGCGGAACTCTACACAGAGCATGATCCGACATGCTCTTGGCCGGTTTTTTTAATTGGCACCCTTCTATCGCCCGCCTGCTAGCAATCTTTCTGTATCTATAAAATAAATGATCGCGGCCTTCAAGTACCTACACGAGCACTCTAATTAGTCCTATCTCTGTAATTGGCATTATTGCTAGACAGTAGATGACGTTTTGAATCGGTATATACGGTATTGTTCCTACCTAACTAGAGGGGTTATATAGATATTCATAGGTACATTAATTAGGCTTAAACAAAGAATTATCTCATGAAGTGACAGCGACAGGAACAGGACTAAGACTTACCGGTACGTTAAACTTTAACATGTGAAGGTAGAACTCCCCGTCCTGTTGTGGTGGAGCATCAGGGTCAACAAGAAATATGGTGTAGTACTTTTTCTGAAAAACACGTAAGGAACAGTTATCGTTACAAGCAGTGGCGTAGCTACCGAAGGGCTAGAAGGGGCTGTGCCCCGGGCCGGGGCTCCCAGGCTTAGGGAGCCCCTTAGAACATAGAACCCTGACTGGTAACGTAGCTACGAAAAGGTTAGATGGTGACAGAACCTAGAACTGACGTGGGATCCCAATTTTTTATTTTGACCTCTGGGGCAAAATAAAAAAGGGCCCTGGCCATTGGTTGCCTAACTACGCCACTGGTTACAAGGTTTTGACCATTTTTCAAAACCTACTGTAGTACCTACGCACTAATCAAAACCCTTAATATTTCAATTCTAGGATATGTAACTTATCTATAAGTATATCGTCGCCTATTTTAGTACCCATAGTACAAGTTTTGTTTAGTTTGGGACTAGGTCGATTTGTGTAAGACTATCCTTGATATTTATTTATTATTCTTTATTACCAATTCTTATGTTATCACGAAAGCTAAACCTGAGAGATGTGTTCCAAATTGGTAGGAGCTCTACTAAGAATATGTTAAATACATCGTGCAAAAATTTAGCTCCATTTCCCTTTCGTAAGATTTGTATCGTTTGAGTAGGTCCATAAATAATGTTCGGGCTGGTATTTATGCGTCACCTTAGACTTCATCGTTACTTCAAATCGTGTGAGTCGTAGTAAAAATCAAACTTGCTTATTTTACATAAAAAGCGCACTTACAGACTCTGCCAAGTCGTATTGATATAGGGGCTCATTGATAAACACTTGTTTTGGTAGTAACACGTCGCAATTGTGATCATTAACTATCGTACCCCCAACACTAGTAATATTCAGACCAGTCAAATGATCGCACCCTTCCAGCAGACTTTTCACTTCAGTCAAGAAACATTGGTCGGACACTCTATACACAGTGCAAAGAAACAAGAAACCTAAATGAAAATTCATGTTGCAAGTTAGAGCACAAATTCAACCGCATTGAGAACTTTTGCAAACAATTTGATACAATCGCTCCAACTTCTTGTTATGAAAACTCTTACATCAACCAAGCGGTTGGTTTTGTAATAAAGGTGGTAAACAATGCACGTAAGGGAATTAAGAGAACTCGTAAATTAGGGTCCTTTGCGTAGTGGGGACTAAAATGTACAATAAATAAAACTCGAAAACATTTAAAAGCATGGTAACCGTTTTCTAGTGTCCAACCGAAACAAAATTTTTGGCCGAAACCGAAATTCGGCTTTGAATCCAGTTTCGGCCGGAACCGAAACATTTAGAGATATAATAAAAAAATAGTAAAATGTCCGTTTACTGATGGTCGTTATAGATTATGTAGAAATATAGAACAGACTACGTTTTCGTGTTGAACGGAATAAAACGATTATAGTAATGAAATAAAGCTTGTGAAGATTTTTTATAAAATTTTAATTTTAGCAATTCAGAATGAGTCTTTTTTTTTTAAATGTCGAAACACGATAATTATTTTACAACGTGAGCTAGACAAAGCGTCACTTAAAAAAGCCGGTGGCCCGCGAACTGCGGGACGTGCTGAAGATGCGAGAATATCCTGGTCAAACTGAACGCTAATAACGCGATCATATACGTTACGGCCAGGCCAAAGATTCAGCCGGTTTTTGGCCGAAATCGAAACTTCAGCCGAAACCAGCTTTTTTAGCTAAATTGGCCGTAACCGAATACCTTATGAATGGATGTGCATTCAGAAAGTTATGTTCAAGAAGTTAAGAATTGGGAACTAATTTTAAGGCAAGTAACTTTTTGCGCAAATTAAATCTAGTGTCAAGGTTGAAATTTTAAAAGCACCTAAGTAATCGGTCGACGTTTACGTTTACGTTACGACGCCTGAAAAAAAGTTAAAAGCAATAAAATAAATACAAATTCAAGATACCGACAAATGGGGAGAGTTTGGATCATGCGGAGTAACCATAGACAGTCTGTATTATACGGAGAACGAATGTAGGTAGTTGAACGAATGACTGGTGGCCTAGGATCTAGGATGCCCCGGATGCAAGGATTATAAGCGATACAGGTCTGCCAGCACTCCTAAAATCTTGCACTATAATTTAATTTCCATTGTCTAATGCTGCCCCGCGTGCCGCAAGTTCCACTATTAGACGGTACATTGTGAAACTATAACGAATTATTATAATAAACTAGAAGATGCCCGCAACTTCATTCGCGGAGGAGAAAAAGGCACAACCCCTCGTTTTTTCTTCAGCGTAGTCGGGTAAAAAGTATCCTATAACCATCTGGAGATACCCAGTTACCCGTGTACCAAAAATTTTTAAAATCTGTTTAGCCGATTTTGCGTGATGAAGCCACAACAACACATACCAACACAAAAATAAAAAATATTTTTTTTTTCGTTTTAGTGACCTCCAAATAGTCCGTAACAATCATTTTTTTGAAAATATCTTCAATGTACAGACATTTAATTTTACAACTTTATAATAGTATAGATAAAGGAATATTTTATACTGCTATCAGAAAACTGTCGAATTATCATAAGTACGAGAGCAGTTTTCGCAAGAGTACCTCTTTTAGCTAAGTATGTTTACCTATTGACGGAGCGAGCTTAGCGAGTGAAGCGTCCCGGATTTAACTTGGGCATGAATGCTTTCATATGTCGGTCTTTCCGGCAGATGGTCGGTTGTTTTCCTCTATAGGTCGCATTTCCAAACTGATGCTGGTGATATTGAGTAAGTTCGATAATTATAAGTTTTTTTGTCCATTCCGTTTTTGGTAACTTTTTAAAATGATATACAGATTGAAAAACCCACGAGGTCTTAGTTCATAGAGCCACTAGTTTAAAGAGCTAAAAAAGAGGTATAAATTAAAAACATGCATTGTTTATGGGCCATCTTAATGCCACTTTGACATATGTAAAGGCTTACGAAACTTATAATGCAGAAAAATAATGCAGCCCCTAATTACTCGTTAAGTAGAAATGATACATCGTCGGAAATCTCACTAAGAATTCATTGCGCTCGGCGCTGGTGCTATCAGCACCAAAACCTCTTAAGAGATCCTAGGTTGCGACGAAGAGTTAAATACCAGCTCTATAAATCCTTCGTCCGACCTATCCTCACATATGGCTGTGAACTATGGACTCTAGATAACCGCAGTAAGAAAAAATTACGAAGCTTCGAATTGTCTATCCTACTAGAAATATACAAATCGAAGTACCCCCGCCGGCATCCGAAACGATTACGACCGGACCCAAACGCAGTATTGGCAAGATATAACGACGATGAAATCGTAGACTATTTGACTACTGAACGCCCTCCTTGGAATGCCATTTTGTGTATTGAACATAGGGCTGTGAGCCAACGCCGAAGCACCACGCAAAATAAATGTGTGCGCTGGTGGGACAAATATCGGAGATCGTGACAAAGCGGAAAAGTCTTCGATGGGGATACGGGCATTTTCACAAAAACGTGTACCCCTACTTATTGTTTCAAATTATGGATTTTTGGGTTGAATTCGCTCAAAATCAAAGTACCTACGATCACTGATCATAATAAAAAAAATGAAACGTTTAAGCGTGCGACTTTGAAACATGAGGTCATGGGGTCGAATCCGGCTTGTGCCACTGAGTTTCTCGGATTTTATGTGTGGAATGTCATTTGATATGTACCGCTAGCTTTTCGGTGAAGGAAAAACATTGTGGAGAAACCTGCATTGGTCTGCGAAGAAATTCAAGGGTGTAATTATGTGAAGTCTCTAACCCGCACTAGGCCAGCTTGGGGACTACAGCCCATTCCCCCTCATCCTCGAGAGGAGGCTGTGCCCAGCAGTAGGAAATACAATGGTTGATGATGATGATGTTTCGGTCCATTTTGTATGAGCGTCACAAAACTGAGCATTTTTTTTAATTAGTGAAATCGATCCTGAAGTGAAACGAGTCTAAACAGTCCATAATCTGAGAAAAGTGGGGACAAGATTTTGAAAAAAGGCCCATAGTGCAAGGTTTTCAGATTCACACGTAAGATGAGTAATAATAATTTGTTAGTAATCGATGTTTCATAATATTTTACATATGAAAATTATGAACTTATTTATAAAATAAAGATGCACATAATAGTGAAATTTGTTAATTTATTATTCCTTAAAACAACGATTGCCTACTAATTATGAAATGTAAAAGTTGTAGGCACAAAAATTATCAAAGCTTATTGAAGTTTTGTCCCCCTTACACCACAAAGGTACCTACTTTGCTAAATGTCTGCACTTACCTACACGCCTTTGTAAGTAAGTGCTCTTCATGCTATTGAGCATTGGAAATAGGGTAGAGCTAGTGCATGGTACCATACCTACATATGGACATTGGACAACTTGCATCAGACTATTTAGGTGCTGTAGTTTCAAACCAAGATCACTCGGAAGAATCTTCACTACTTTCACTAGACTCTGTAGAAATGGCACCCAATGTATTTTTCCAATACCTTGATGTATTTGCTTCGGATTCTTCTGAATCTGATGTACCTAAATTACATCTGTTTTTTCTTCTAGTTTTACAAGTTCTGGTGTTTGAATCGCGCAGATTCCTGTTAATTTCCGATCCTGGAGTTGGATCTGTTGAACTTCTATATTGCAATCTCTGATAAAATCGTTTGTACGCGTGAGTCATCTTATAATACTGAGTAGGATTTTTGGAGAAACCCTTCAGCATTTCATTCACGTATTGAGGAGCATGAGCTCGTGTCTTCCATCTGACTTCTTCAACTTGCACGAACGTGCTAATGTCACAGTCAGTGAACTTTTGATACAAACCGATCTCACTGAGGTCACCAAATATATCTCTCAGTGCTAGCATTTCCAATGCTTTCAAGTCCCCGCTGGTATTCACAAGCCAACTACATACTAGCAACGGTCTTACAAACAGTTTATAGGCCAAAACCTTTTTGGCTACGGACATTTGTGGTTGTTTTAATACCTCGTCTTTCAATTTGGTCCATTGTTCTATGAATATCGAATTCGACATATCATATCTTCGTAAAATACCTGTTTATTTATTTGCACTATAGCGCGGTCCGGCATGGTATGTTGACAATGACATACGAATGACATGTCTAAAACGTAGTGTTTATTTAACAACTAGCTGTAAACCCGGCTTCGTTCAGGTAAAATGTCAAGAATGACAATACTAGGTATTCACATTATTTTTATCTAGGTATCAGATATTAGATAAAATTGTAAAAATAAAAAAAGGACTATTTATATTTTTATCTACTTGTCATTTTTTTATTGTATAAACATAACATATACAGTCTGTCTAAAAATAGTAGAAATTCATACGTCATATTTTTGACGCAAAATGTTTAAAACATGGTAATAATTTTGTAAGGACGTAAGTTCTCTTGTCATTCGTTATCTCCGTTTTTAGGGTTCCGTAGCCAATATGGTAAAAACGGAGCCCTCATAGTTTCGTCATGTCCGTCCGTCCGTATATAACAGGCATTTTACACAAAAAAATATGGATACTATTGCTATTTCTACAACCGCACAACAATTAAAAAAATCTCTTACATAAAAAAACCGGCCAAGTGGGAGTCGGACTCGCGCATCGAGAGTTCCGTACAAAATATACGCTATAAACGGCCGTATCTATCACTATCCAGTGTTAGTAGAGCCCTTAATCCTAAGCAAAATGTACGCGGTGTCCGGTCATTTTATATTGGTTCCTCACATAGACAGACAGACATAATTATTCAGCTTTTAGTATTTGTTGTTATACCGACAACAGAAATAGGTACATCATGTGCGAAAATTTCAACTGTTTAAGTATCACGGTTCAAGAGATACCTACAGCCTGGTGACAGACATATAGACGGACAGTGGAGTCTTAGTAATAGAGTCCCGTTTTACGAAAAATACCCGTACTGTCAATTTACAGTATCAACTAAGTGGAGATTTCGCGATTACTTTGGCAGAGGGGAATGTATTCGTATGGCATGGCCATTAGTTAAATGCTCTAAGGGTCAGAAATGCAAAAAAATAAAACCGGCAAGTGCGAGTCGGACTCGCGCACCGAGGGTTCCGTACAAATTGTTACTTACCCTAACTTTATTATCCGGTACCGGTTGAGTTAAGTTTGCACCTGATATGTAGAGCATTGCATACAAATCAGGTGCAAACTTAACGCAACCGGGTTGCTCAAATAGGTTTTTTGCGAATTAAAAAAAACAGCTAGTTAGAGACATGGCTATAACTTTTGTGTAATATTTATGTTTATTAATACAAATTGTGAAAATTTCAAAATTTTCGATTGGTAAACTTCAGAGATAAAGGGGGGGATGGTGGTTTTTTTTTACATTTTCCGTAATAAAACAAAAACTAATCGCAATAAAAAAACTGTTCGAAAATGTGCAGTTTAAGCACTTTCATATGATACATTCATATTTTTACCCCCCCCCCCCCCCCTCATATTCGTCGTTTTTTTTTTAAAAAAAAAATATTTTTAAATATTTCCTGTGGGCTGACCATGTTTATGAATATTATTCTAAATTTCAAATAGTTAGTATAAGTAGTTTTTGAGATATGGCGCTTTAATAGTTGGACAGACAGACAGAGTCGCACCATAAGGGTTCCTTTTGTACCTTTTTGGTACGGAATCCTAAAAATGGACCGGTGGGAAAAACTCAATTGTGTATATAATAGGAACTGTTCTAATGGGAATTAAAGTTCTTATTTTTGAGACTCGAAAGATAAACCTAGGGTAATTCCGGGGTAGTTGGCCATTAGAGAGAGATGGTATAAGTAGTAATAATACCTAGAACCGTTGACTAGGTGTTGCTAATTAGGTAGTTTACTGTTGATTTAGTTTCGCGTTGTCCGTGGATGCTAACGTGAGGGTAATTTTTTTTTAAAAGTAAACCATAAGTATATGTAAAATCATTGTTGCCACACCCCGACGCATCGGGAAAGATGACCAATTAATAGGCATGATGACTGGGTATGAAAATCAAAATTAATTACAGATAATCAATTAATAGGCATGATGACTGGGTATGAAATGAAATATATTTATTTGCAATAGACATTGTGAAAATAATGATCTTAAAATCTAACATTTGGAATCATACATCTAGACTTAAGTAAGTCATACAAATATTTAAGGAAGTCGTTTTTTTTTATAATTACAAAGAATAAGGGAAAAACTGCCAAGAAACAAGTAATCAAGAATAAGTACTGGGTACTATTCAATGAATTATATCAATTTTCCAATGAACCAAGTGAACAGTTTGTGTTTAAATTTATTCGAAGGTAGCTTGATCTGATTTGGCAGATGATTAAAAATCTTTATACACATGGCATAGCAATTTCTACCCTTAATTGCCGTATGCATTTTGGGAAGCATCAGTCTGTCAGGGTACCTAGTATTAAATTTAACAGCATCCCTTTTCATCTTAAATAAATCAGCGTGAAGTTTTACAAGTATACAGACCTCAAAGATGTACATTGAGTACATAGTAAGCAAACCAAGTTCGATTAATGAGCTTTTACAGGATGTACGAGAAGGAATATTGGCAATTGCTCTAATGCATTGTTTTTGAGCTATAAAGGCACGATTAATATGTACAGAATTTCCCCAAATTAATATTTCATAACGTAGATTTGATTCCACAAAACCATGATAAGCTTTTAAAGCGGTTTTTCTATCCGTTATTCGCGGTAGTCGCCATAAAGCATATGCAAATCTGTTTATTTTGGAACATACCTTGTCGACATGAAGCTTCCAATTGCAATGGTCATCGAGCACAAAACCAAGAAATGTAGTGCTATCGCATTCCACCAGTATGTGATCATTATATTTTACTGATAGTGTTTATGTTTTCCTCGATGATTGATTAACTAATTTAATTTCGTTTTTTCTAAGTTTACTTGCAGAGTATAGTGTTGTTATGAGAATCAAAATTAATTAAAGATAATAAAAAATAATTACAGATAATCAATTAATAGGCATGATGACTAATTACAGATAATCAATTAATAGGCATGATGACTGGGTATGAAAATCAAAATTCTAATTAGTCCGTCAGTTAGATAATGCAAAAATATTGGATACGTAGTTTTTGCTTTTTAAAAATAATAAAAAAAATACTCAGATAAATCGTATTAAAGTTTAGGAGTGGGGGCTTTGTGACGTCACTCCTAAGTAAATTTTGTACTTAGGAGTGACGTCACGCAACATTTTGACTCAATGTATCTCTTTTATTTATTGATTAAGTTAAAAAAGAAAAAAATACGTGTTAAATATTTTTTATTAATCTACAAGACGGACTAATTATTAAAATTTAGTCACCATGCCTATTGTATATGCATATTGTATTGTATGTATAATGCTCGTTTTGGCCAACACACACCCTCGGAAGGGATAAAAACATCTATACTATTATAAAGTTGTAAAAATGAAATGTCTGTACATTGAAGATATTTTCAAAAAAATGATTGTAACGGACTATTTGGAGGTCACTGACTCGAAAAATATTCGTATATGTGCCGTTGTGGCTTCATCACGAAAAATCGGCTAAATGGATTTCAACAATTTATATGGTGTACGAATTCGCGGCGTCGTTCATGACTGGTTTAAATCCTACTTAGAAAATAGAATGCAATTAGTTGAAACAGGTTATTACGATAAAAAGATTCATAGTATACATAAAGTTCATTTTCAGAAAAAACAAACCACATGTTCAATACCACAAGGCAGTGTTTTAGGATGTTTTTTATTCCTTATCTATATAAATGATTTACCCAATATATTAAATACAGATAGTACTAAATGCTTTCTCTATGCTGACGATATTTCAATTGTCATATCGAGCCAAAATAGCAATGATTGAAAGTTCAAATTAGACTCTCTTATGGATGTTTTACTAAAATGGCTGGATGATCATAATTTACAACTAAACCTTAAGACAAACCTAATGCAATTCAGACCTCATCAGAGACAGCATTAGATATTAATTATATATATAAAGGTACACCATTTCAACAAACTAATCACTGTAATCTACTTGGCATAAATATTGACGAAAACCTTAACTGGAAGACACGTATTGGAAATATTTGTATAAAACTTGCTCGTTTTGCTTATGCCCTTAGAAATATAAAGAAAAATACAGATCTGAAAACTGCTGTTACTGCGTATTATGCATTTTCTCAAACTTGGATACAATATGGTATAACGTTATGGGGTAACAGTACTGACTGGGCAGATTTGTTCCTACTGCAAAAGAGGTGCATTAGAATTCTAGCAAAACATAAAAAATTATGAGAGTTGCAGACCTTATTTTATAAAATTTTGCATTTTAACTTTACCATCTCTGTATATAATAGAAGCCTGTAAATTTGTCCGAAAACATCCATCTCTTTACAGTAAAGCTGAAGATCACTATACTTGTACCCTGAACCTACGATATAAAAATAAAATAGCCTTATCTGCACATAACCTTCAAATGAGCAACAGGAGTCCTCATGAGTATTAGAATTTACAATAGCCTACCTAAAGACATAGCAGGAGAACTGAAATATAACATATTTACAAGAAAATTGAAAGAGTATCTAATAGATAATGGTTTTTATTCAGTTGAAGATTATTTAGAGATTAATAAATATTACAGATAATGTTTTACCAGCCTACCTTCTACCTGTTGTCTTAGTTTTTACATATAAAATTATTATCGTTTTGTTACTCATTTATTGCAATTCATACTTTTACGATTTGATCTCTTTTTGTATATATGTTTTTATTTTGTAGTTTTATTATAAAATATTGCAATGCCCTTACAGGGTGTCATGTTAGTTTAAGATATCATCTGTATACTACATGAAAGCAATAAAGAACTTGAACTTGAACAATTTTTGGTATACAGCAGTTAGCTGGGTATGTCCAGATGGTTATAGGATACTTTTTACCCGACTACGCTGAAGACAAAAAGAGGAATTATGACTTTTTCTCCTCGGCGAATGAAGTTGATCTCATTAGATTTTTTTATTTTTTGTTAAGTGCAATTAATAAAAACCGATGGCTAGTTTGACAAGTTATTTCGTGACACTCCCATGGTTTTGTCAAGCTATAACTACCCCGGACATTACCTAAATGAGATTTGACTTAACATTTTGATACAGTCATGTTTGGGAACGAATAAAGTTGTCCGACGCTTGAAGCAAGGAGGACTGCTAGACAAAAAAACCATTACTTATTTAATCATATAATTTAATATTTACACAAATTGTATGTCAATGAGCAAACAAAGTTATTTGAATACATTATCAACGGAAACGCTATAGCACCACAAACTTACCTATTGAAATTTAAATTACTGTTGATGCAATAAATATCATCCCGTCTTAATAGTTTCATTTGATTACACTTACACGGTTTTCACACTCTATTTTAACAAAATGGGGGTTTAATAATACAATTTAAACGGATTATATCGCGTATATTATATTATTTCATTTGAGTTCCTGACATTTCGGAAGCTTTTCAGCTTCCGTGTTCACGGGTCGACACAGAGGGGATGGACACGGAAGCTGAAAAGCTTCCAAAACGTCGGGAACTCAAATGAGTCAATATACGCGATATAATCCGTTTAAATTGTTTATGGTTTTATTTAAATGAGTGATAATCGCGGAAAGAAAGAAAACAAAATGGGGGTTGCTTAATTCCCTTGCTGCCAAGACCAAGTCTGGTCGAAGCGGCATGCATAGGGCCCATAAACACCAATCATTGATTAATAATAGTCTTGTATCTTTGCTGTAACTAATTTGAGCCATGCCTTCACTCCGTGGGAAACCCCGTCTAAAGGAAATATTTTATGCAAAATAAAGGTCTTGACTGGGCGCTAATGAATCACTGAGTGAAAACTCCTCATTTATACACATATACTTGAGTGGATAAGTATCAAACTTGACTATGTCTATTATACACGAGTATTTGTGCATCTTTCCACCAAGAAATAAATTCAAATTCCATAACTAGTTTACCTGGACATATAGGAGTTTGATATCTATCAACGCAAGTATATTCATAGATACATATTAATTAAATTCCGTTTCGTCAAAATAAGGTGCCATTCCATGTGTGGATATATGTATACCTATATGCTATATGCGTAATGTATCAGTTGTCTTTATGATCAGCAATTATATTCACAGAAGGCACAGTTTGCGATGTAAGCCAACAACACACTTTATAGTAATAATCAGATTAAAATAATAAAATACAATTAAGCACAGCTATAGTAGCCAGCAGCAAATATATCTTCAGGAATGAAGCCCAAAAAGTGTATACATAACAGTATAATGTAGATCTAAAATAAAAAGGAAGATCTTAAAAGGAGACTATTACACAGAACAATTTCGTCCAAAATAAGCTCCAGGCTTGTAATATGAAACTACATAGATAACAGACAAAAATATTAATAAATAAATCTACATTTTAGAAACAGATATTCATCTAACATGGGACCTTTTTCTGGTTCCTCATACAAGTTAATTATCTGCTGCTGACCATGGATACAAAGAATTACATAATATATACATCAGTTACTAGGCCTGCAGCCACTGTGACCCCGGCCACGCGCAGCATCACACGTCCTAGTTCTTTAACATCTTTGTAGCGCTCTATACAAATCGGCTTGCTCACTTCAATATCCACAATTGCAACAGAATTATTTCCCAAACATCTAGGCTTTTTCTTCATGACTTCCCCCGTACTCTTATTCAGGAGAGCCTTCAGTTTCACAATATGAGCAGACTCTACTAATGATTGGTGGTGTAAAAGTACTGGATATCCTTTGGTGATTGGGGATTTGACATTGAACACCACAAGTCTGGCCTCGAACCGAGTGGCAATAGGAACTTGCTGAATGGGATCACTCATTATATACCCAACAGAAACATTTTGTATATCTATTCCAGATAAAGTTACACTGACTTGGTCACCAGCAAAAGCTACATTGTTTGCTAAATCATTGATAGCTAAACTTCTTACTTCTGCAATTTCTTTAGTTGGACATATCATTACTTTATCACCCTTATTGAGGAAACCATTTTCAATTCGTCCAGCTACACAAAATCCTGAACCGGTCCCTTTAAATATATCATTGATGGACATCCGCAGAGGTTTCGACACAGGCCTTTCTGGTACATTAAATTTGTCAATTACATCAAGGAGACATGGGCCTTTGTACCATTTCAGCAGCTCTGGTTCAGTTGATGGCTTGATCAGATTTTCCCCTGTGAGGCCTGAGCATGGTACATAAGTCACATCAGAATCTTTGAATCCAGCTTGTTTCAAAAAGGCCTTAAGTTTTTTTGAAATTTCATCAAACCTCTCTTGTGACCAGTTTGTGGTGTCCAGTTTATTAACAGCAACAGCTAGCTGACTAACTCCAAGGGATCTCACAAGTAACGCATGTTCACGAGTTTGGCCACCAAGATCAAAACCAGACTCGAACTCTCCCCGAGTAGCATCAACTACAAGCATGGCAACATCAGCCTGCCCTGCACCAGTTATCATGTTCGGAATGAAGTCGGCATGACCTGGAGCATCCAAAATAATTATTCTTTTTGTTTTTGTGTCAAATTGTGCTCTGCCTACATCCATTGTGATACCTCTATTCCTTTCCTCTCCAGTTTCATCTAGCACCCATGCGTACATGAAACTTTGTTTGCCAATCTTTTTGCTCTCTTGTTCATATTTGTGTAAGGTTCTTTGAGTCACTTCACCAAGATCACAGAGTAGACGACCCATGAGAGTTGATTTCCCAGCATCTACATGACCAATCACTACTATGTACAGATGATCTTTATCAGACCCCCTTTCATTGGTATACAAAGTATTGGGGTCAATTTTATTCTCTTTTTTTCCGATGATTTTATTATCATCAGGCAAGTCGCTTTTAAAACTTTTATCACCTGCAGGAGATTGATCTCGAGGTGTTTGAGGCCTACTATATGAAGTTTTGCTTTTTTCCACTTTAAATCCTTTTATAGCACTAGCAGATTTAGGCTCTACGTTTGTAGTAATAACTTTCGGAGCAGTTTCTGTTGTAGCAATGACAGCGGCCTTGGGAAAATTTACGGGAACCACAGGTTTTGGAGTATCTTTTATTTTAGGTGCTTCTTGGATCTTTGTTGCATTCAAAATGCTGTCGAGGGTTGTGCTAAAATCAAAGTTGTGCTTTAGGGCAGTTTCAATGAGAATGTTTTCAGGCACTGTATCAGCTAAAACATTTCGTAACTCATCTAAGCATGACATGAGCTTTGCTTCATCAAGCTCTGTGAGATTCAAAGACCGGACATCGAGAGACTCTCTTCGCTCGAGCGAGGGCCGCGAGGCATCCACGGGCTCGCCTTCTATTTCCTCCTCAATGTTGGCATGACTTTCCATGAAATGGGATATAGCTTGCTGATTTTGGGATCGATCATACAAGAATTGTGCAGAATCATTCGGCGACAAACAGCTGTCTTCTTCCACCGAATGCCCATAAAAGTCATCGTCATCATAGTCATATGAATAACTCCTATTGCGGAAGTTTCTATGGCGAGCCATTATGTATCTTTATCTTTGCGATATCCAGTTAATAGCACCTCATGTCTTATTTATTTCAATCTCTCCACTTTCTGTTCCTAAAAACACAAACATGATGTTAACGTGAATAGTGATAAGTACTATCAAAATTATGCGTATTTTGTTTTACATAAAATAGAAATTTCAAAATATTAATATTTATCGTTTACCATCGGATGCTTTGCTTACCGGAGTGTTTTTTTAAAGTTCTTATGTGTCGGATGGATACATATTGTTTTCGATATTAATCGAGACCACATTTACACAATGAAGTCTAATTCACTAACTTCACTCACTTTGACTTGACATTTGCATTTGACATTTGATATTGATATCCATTTCATTTACAATTTTTCAAGCATCTTGCAGTTGCTGACATTGACAGTGATTGATAAAGGTGGTTTTATACGCGTCGAAGTCAAGTCTTGTGACGATGCCAATCCTTATCACACTATCAGGCACCGGCGGGAAAATCTGTGCCCTTGATCATGGAGTATAGAGGCAAGGAGGTTAAATCTAATGTAGAAAAATAGATGAAAAAGTGTCCAGCGGAAAGCAGTAAATAATAGTTCTACATCCGTAATAATTTATTTTACGCAGTTGCTACAGTAGCGCCACCAATTTGGATAAATAGATATTGTTCTTCTTACTTCTATGTATAATCTCTGGTATTTCTGTTTATTAATATTTCGAATGGATTTATTCGTTTTTTTAAGATTAGATGATTTGCCATCGTTTTTTTAACAAATTCTAAAACATAACATGTCGTAGAGTAACAGAGGACTTGTACGATCTCTAAATTTGTAATAATTAGCTATATATTGATTATAAAGAACATATATTATTAAAGTAAGTATTTTTTTTTACAATATTTTATTTTATCGCTGATTAGTTTGGAACTTCACCATTCACATCATTCACCTGACAGTGACAGAAAAGCGACGTTGACAACTTGACTTGACTTGACATGACTTGAACGAAAATCGATGCAAAGTAGGCAAACCTAGTTACAATAACTTCGTAATACATGAAAGTTATTAATTAATAATAATGTCCAATTGCAACAGAATCATTAGTTAATACGTTTTTAACTTGCAACCTTCAAGCCTGAACAATGGAATCCCATCCGCTAAATTTGGTAACTACGCTGTTGCAGTCGTCTGTGTGGAGCTGTTGACACGGTTTTTTCTTAAGTTATTTTTTTTTTCCAGGCACATCAACAACATCGCCGTGCTGAAGCTCATCTTATAAATAACCGATACGATGAGGCAATGCAGTGCCATCACAACGCCGCGGAATTATTATTAGATGCTATGAAATCTACAACTTCCTCTGTAGCCTTGGAGTCAATAACACTCCAACACAGCTATCACCTTAAACAGAAAGACCTCATCAAAAGTAAGAAAGAACAATATGCTCGTGTCAAAAAGGCAATGGACAACATTAAATGGCTTGGAAAGGACCCATTTTCAAATCTTCAGGGTCATGAATACGCTAAATTGCAAGTCGCAATTTACAGAGCTATAAATGAAACAGACTCTCTATTACACTTCTTGTCCACTAATGATAGTCCTGGAGAACAAGGGTTGTCAAGAAATAATATACTGACTACACGAGATGTCACAGATGGTTTTAAAACTGAGAAATCACAACAAACTGTTGTGGAAGAACTACAAATCCTGAGTCAAAACTTGCACTCTCTAGTAGAGCAGTTAGTGCTTCAAGTAGAAGTCCTCAAAGATGAGAATGTCACATTGAAAGAAAGAGTTAGTTACTTAGAAAAAGAGAGAGTGAGGTACTTGAATCTTCCAACAAATAGTGACTTCAATTTCAGTACCATAAGTATGGGAACGGAAAGTTTCCCTAAGGAACCTGCACTAAAAGTACCCGTCATACCCATTTCCACCACATCTACTGGAACCACGGACCCCAACTTTGACTTAACTGCTTTGAGAGAATAAAGTATTGTTTAATATTAATGTAAAATGGTTAAATATACATAATTTATTAAAAAAATAGTGCTTGTTAGTTTTGTTGGTGTCTTAATTAAAACTTTCGTTTCGAATATATTCATGTTTGTACTTAATGTTATATTATTTAAAATAAAAGCCCATTATCTTAAATAGATATGTATTGCATATTGGTCTTACACAAAAATAAAATCGTACTCTTGTTTTACATGTAAAAATAAACTTCCCGATTTCTCAACCAGGAATAACTATACCTTACACCTAAGAGAAATCTATACATTAACAATGAATTAAACTAACAACAATTATATATTTTTGGTAACATGGGATATTACAGCGAACACTACCAGCGCTACAATATACATTGTGTTATTTTATATGAAATTTAATTATATTATGGTCATTTAAATTTATGGTATACATTAACTCTCATAAGAAAGGTCAACAGACATTTAAAACAAAAGGACCCTTAATGAGTCAATGTGAGGCTTGTACAGTAGCCCCGCAAGTGAATGTAGCCACAAAGAATGTGCTAGTGTTGTAGCATTATCGGTAATCACAATGCAAGTGCAAGGTAAAGAGTGGCCAGGGCATTACCCTAAGTTTAGCCCCCGCTACACTCAACTCGCATCTATACTATTTCACAAAGTTAAATGACGTTCATTCGAGAAACTTTTAACAAGCAAGTTGAATATGGTTTATAAAATCAAGTAGCTTCCCATACATTATTTAAGGCCAGACAAATTACTTTTATCTACCGCTAAATACCATTTGTCAATCATTCCACCTTGAATCACTATCCTATGTGATGCTATAATTTAAATACTTCATTCCCAAATTAGGAATTAGTAGAAAAGTCTCAACAAAAATCCTACAAAGTGGCTTGGTTTACAGTTCTTTGTTATTCTTTTATATTTAATAATGAGCAAACCATTGGTAACTCGTAAAATTCGCGACGAACAAGTGCCGTTAATTGGTTATTCCCAGAGTAGTATAGGAGTGACCAATTACTTTATAGAGTATTAATTACAGGTGGTGGCATACGAATGCAGTCTCCCCGAAGTTTAAAAATAAATATCATTTCAATTTAAACCTTTTTAACCCTTCGTATAACCAAGGACCATTAAAACAAGAGGACCATATTTTGGTTCGTGCCCCGATCGCAAGGAGCAGAGGCGGATCGTGAATTTGTGGGGCCCTGGGCTAATACTGCTTCGTAAGTAAGTGGGCCCCACTTATTTCATTGAACTACTTGTTTTTTTTTTTTACTTTAATTGTCTCAATGGGGGCTGGGGGCCCTTTGTATCCTCGGCTGCAGCCCAAATAGCGTTTAAGTAGATCCGCCCTAGGCAAGGAGATATTCTGGATGAAAAACTAGATGGCACTTTAAATATTTAACAGTGTTATAATACTTATAATTGTACAAAGAAACATAGTGCAGTAACAATTAGTTCGTAAACAGCCGATAATAAAACGTAACATTTAAATAATGTGACACACTTGCAAAGTTGAATAATTGTAAATAATAATTCTATACTTGAACAATGGCTTTCTAAACATACATCGTCGTCTATTACCCATAACACAAGCCTTATTGAGCTTACCATGGGATTAGAGCGATTTGTGTAAAATTGTCCCGTAATATTTATTTTATTTATTTATTTATACATAGATGCGTTGTACATACATAACGGGGAACGGCTTTTTGTATGGAGGTTGTCAGTCTAATTATTTTAATGGTCCTTGGTATAACGTAGCGACTGGCGCACCTGAACCCATCATATGCCTTGTCCCGTATCCGTACTTATTAACTGTAGCATGCCGGGGGCTTCCAAGATTGTGCCTATCGACACTAGATGTAAGTACAGATCCAGGACACGGTATACGAAGAGTAATTTCAAAAGTTTTTTGTAAGTTCTTATGTGCGTTTGTAGAAATTCGAATATTTCCGTAGCGTGCTGTAAGGTGCGTCCACACTTGTATCATTTGCTCGTATCCGATCACCGTGCCGTAGCATGACTGCGTATCGCGCTACTTGGATAATGCCGCACTCTTCCGATACAAGTGTGTGATACGCGTAGCAAATAGATTTCGAGTGATCGGATCGGCGCAACGTCCAAACGCGTGATCGTGACACGCGATCATGCTACGCGACGATGATCTGATACGGGCAAATGATACAAATGTGGACGCACCTCTACGTGTTTACTTCCCCTCCCGCTCAAAGTGCATGAAGAACTTATCATCTCCAGTGGTTTAATGCTCTAGGTGCTACATCTCGAAGTAATTACATCGCTAGAGTTGGGTTAGAATTGCAATGTAGAGAATATAGAGGTAACAAAGTCACACTGTCTAAGAAAAATACGTGTCTATAGGAAAAGCTGTCCAATTTCAAGACGGAATGTATAGAGTGGCCGGCAATAGTAATGTCATCTATTTATTGTTTTTCAAAGGTTCGTATTTGTGACATTTTAACGCTCGGACCATCATACTCCGGGGGGTATCTTTCATAGACAGTGTCACTGTTACTTTTATACTCTCTGTACAGTTACCGATGATTGATAATTAGATAAAATGGATGTCAGTAGTTATTATTCTACAAGCTCTTTGATAAAGACCGTTTGGATCTAACGAATGGTTATATATAGCTGTTATGAGTAACAGCGAATATTTTATGCGGGTGAAGAACAAAAATACCGACACATCCTCTTAGAGATCGTCTGCGTATGCAACATAAACTGGCGAATAATAAAAAGGAAAGATTTATAGTTTCTAATCAGTTCCGTTAATTATTCACTTTGTATAGCCGCGAAAAGGTTTTCGGTTTGGTTTGACAATCTCTAATCTTACATCTGTGGCAAGTGTATGTAATATTAATTCAGGCGAAGACGTAAAATTGTGTACTCACCACTGGCAGTAAAAAAGAAAGCCCTCTATCACATATTTACAACCCTCGCCTGCGGCTCGGGTCGCAAATACGTGCGATTTCGGTATTTCTTTCTTTTACAGCCCTTGATAAGTAATGTCATCTTTCGTTTCTTATCCGAGTAAATATTTGTTGCTGACTAAACTCTATAAATAAACTAAAATATAAATTTATTTCATAAATGATCATCTTATTTAAACCAAATGCTAACGAAAGCACTACGAATCATAGCTGGGCTATTTTTTTTTATATATCTGAAGTTAGATGACTATCCAACTACTAACATCAGTAATTCAACATATATAGTTAGTTTTAATTTTTTCTGATTTCCTAAAAAGTATTGTTATTTATTGTATCATTCATAACCAGGCAGTTGAAACGACATACAATTCCTGAATTCAGTGATTTCGAAATATATCAATGAGAAATTGGAAAATTTAAGTAGTGGTTTAGTCTTCATAGATAGAAGTCACAAATAAATATATGTATGTGAATACCAGTGTTTTTTTTAATTATTTCGATTATGGATTAATAATCGAGAATTTCACTTTAGAAAAAAGAAGATAGTGGTAGTAAACATTATGATTTTCTATATCGTTGGCAGGATTCAATAGTTCTCATAGCAAAATAAAATAGAGAGGTGAGCTATGTTGACATACATACATGTTACATTATACATGTCTATTGTAGAAGCTGTAGAACCATATATCATATAAACATTTTCGCTGCCAAGCGTTTCGTAGCGCTACGCACTTTCCTCTAAATACGGAGAAACGCAAGGTATCGGCTACGCGTCTACGAGCAGGGCGCTCGCTAGGCGGGTTTCTGCCAGTGAATGTGTTAACATGTGTTTTTAAAACAAACATTAAGAATTCTTTAGTTTGTCAACATCAGGGCGTTTTTCCCTATTTAATGTTTTCAGTTTAGACTTATTGGACTTCACGATGTTAAGAATTGTTTGTCAGTAATATAAACTAATGTAACTAAAGTAAATACTGTCTCAAAATATAATAATACAATACTTATTTTATATTATTATAAGAAAAATGCCTTTGTCTCGTCCATGACTTACACTAATCAAAATTACAACTATTAGTTTAAACTATAAGTATAGCTATATGTACACAACAAACTGAATTTTTAATATTTTTAAATATCATTTTAAAGCATTTTGAGAAGTACGACATGAATAGGCACTAAAATGGCAAATCACATATTTGAAGTGAACAGTGTTAATAACCAACTCACAACCACATATACAAAAGAGAACAATATTATGCTTCCTACACGTAAATAACAATTAATTTTCATATTATAATTTCACGTTTTACTACCACCATTTTACACGAAAAGCTCTAGTGGGTCGGTAATTAAGTCTGCAGGAAGGAAGATCTTCACTGTTAAAAATTATGTAATTTTACATGCAAAAAAACACAAAAATCTGCAGAATTCCCGAAAAAGCAAGGAAACTTACGAAAAATTATACATTCATTTCAGTGTTTATTTTTATAATTTTAAGGCATTGAAAATTGTTCGTGTATATCCTTGCTATTGCGGGAACTTTAATAGTGTTGTTAATATCTGAAGAGACTCACATATTCGAGATCAAACTGAGAACTACTCATTGTGTTATTCTTATGAAGTATATTAAAATAAGTTTAAGCAAAGAACTACCTAATATATACTGTTTATTTAATATGTATGCCTACTTAAACGGAATAAAATTAAAAACTAAAGCGTCGGCTCAGTTGAAAACACTACATGTTTCAACTTTGCTAGTATTTGGGTCAATCTTTGTTGTTTATTTTATCCAAGTTTGCAAGAGAGTGTTAAGCAACCTTAATTGTCGTTGACGATCTTAACATACATAGTTCACATAGTTTCTTCGTCGTTTAAAATTTATGAAAACCTGGAGTAGCGCAAGCCTATTTAATTAATAATGTCTTCATTGGTAAACACATAACCTCCAAATGCATTTTCTAGTAAATGAGGCCATTTAGAAAACTATAGGCCCTTGTCCCACTGCTAGCGAGTAAGCGATGAGCTATCGGCGATTTTCTAGTAGATATATTTATAGTTCATCGCTGGCTGTTCACACACTCAATTTTAGATGCATGTTTTGTTTGGAATTTGTATTTTAGAAATTAATTGTAAATACGGACGTAAACTTGTTTACCAAAGAAAACATTCAATTAGGACGCGTTATGAAAACCAACCATTTAAATCTAAGCTAACGTAAATACTGGCATGAAACCATTATTCGTAGAAACATTCATTCATCAACAGGAAATTTTAAAAGAATTAATAAATATAGTTGAGATTTATGGAGTGTAAGGCGGCGGCGGCGGAAGGATGGAGAGGTCATCGAAGGGGAAGTATTGCTGGGTGCCGAGGACTGGGGGCGCATACACTGGGTGCGCGGAGGGCGCGTAATCGGCACTGGGAGTGTACGGCGGGAGCGCGGGCACGGCCGGCGTGGGGCCGACGCTATGCGCCTCGTAACCATCCCAGTCTTCCATCAGATTCCGCCTCTGGATATCCTCATCATTGGACAACGGTGCTCCCCATAAGTTAGCAGCGGATGCTAACAATGCCAGAGCACCTGGAAATTTGAAAACACATCTTGTAAGAACGACTTTACACTACGGTGTATCGGAAACCAGTGACGTTTGAGGAAATCGAAAAATAAAAGGTCAACCAGGACAAATGCGTAATTTAAAGAGTTAATAGAATCTGAATACTATAGAAGTACTTCCTAGTTCTCTAAGCTGTTCAATGTTTGGCACTAATGCTACACGTAAAGAAAGCTAAGCCCGTTTCAGTGTTGCGTTTCTAAGATGGTTAAAAGACACTTTTTAACCCACGACAAAAAAGAGAGGTGTTATAAGTTTAACGTGTCTGTGACTCTGTGTATCTGTCCTGTGCAGCTGTGGCATCGTAGCGCCCATACGGATAGACAGATTTGAGTGCGTTTTTTTTGTATCATAGATAATTTTATCCCGAGTGTTCTTAGCTTTGTTTGATAGTTTGAGCTTTTAATGGAACAAGGGGATTTTAATTTTTTAATTTTTCATAGTTATTATTGCTCAACTATGCTGAAGTAAAAATGACGATTATGGCTTTATCTTCTCAGGGAACGAAGTTGTGGGCACTTTCTAGTTAGTAATAAGGCAAATAATAATTATAGGTGGGGACATCATGTTTTGACCTTTTCTAACAAATGTAAAGATATATATATTGTCTACTTTAAACTTATTTGTACGGTTTATTATTCGTCAGTTAATTATTGTTTTTCAACACATATTTTCTGTGCACAAACAGTGAATATAAGCCATTTTGTGAGTGATACAGGTTATTTTTGGTTTTGGGACTGTCTATGGTTCCCAGAGTGTAAAAAAACCGGCTAAGTGCAAGTCGGACTCGCGCACCGCGGATTCCGTACAAAGTAAACGCTAAAAACGGATCTATGAAAATCCAGTGTTAGCAGAGCCCTACTTCTAAGCAAAACATACGCGGTGTGGGTCATTTTATATTGAACACTGACATACAAAAATAAAATTTTCAGATTAATTTCGTGGGTTATGCTGTAAGAGCTACCTTCATACCAAATTTCAAGTTTCTCGGACAACTGGAAGTACCATATAGTAGATTTTTAAAGGACGGCAATTTGTATGGAAACTACTTTTTTAATGACTGTATCTTCGGATTGCATTGACTTACAAGCTTGATTTTTAAACAGCTGCAAAGAACCGCAGACATACGTATTTGATGTTAATTTCAACTTGATACCTCCACGCGCTAGTGACAAAATGGGTCTTGACAGATAGACGCACGACAAAGTGATGCTATAAATAAGGGTTCCGTTTTTTCTTTCAGAGGTACGGGTAAAAGAGAGAAAAAACGTATAATGTATGACTTACCAGCTCCAGTTATTGTGTAGAACCCATACTCATAGTCCACTTGAATAGTATTAGGGTCATAGTTGTTGGCTGTCCCCAATACCACCGTGGTATAGTAGCACACACCAACTATAGCAATCACCCAGAACACACACATTATGCTCGGGATTGCATTCCTTCGTAGCATCTTGATTGCTTTGCTATTAAGGCTAGTGATGTTGATGAGTATTCCAATACTGGAGCAGAGGAGCACCATAAAACAGAGTAGGATTAGTACTCTCATCAGGGTTATGGTCTCTGGCGTTGTACATGGTGGTAAACCTGAAAAAGAGTAATGCGATTGTCATATCATGAATAGTGATTTTTATAGGTCCTAAAACCCGTTCTACACCTTCCGATCCTATCCGATCAGATCCTAATAATCAGATAAAATCGGATAGTGTATTGTGCTACAGACCCTAAAAATTGGGATATTGCACAATACATTATCCGATTTTATCCGATAATTAGGATCGGATCGTGTAGAACAGGTTTAAACCTTAGTAATAATCTTTCCCAGGTCTCAATTATACTTTAAAAAATCCCTAATGGCAAAGGACTAAATGGTAGAGTGGTAGAAGATTATACATTTAACAGCTATTTAACAGACAAAAATGTATGGCCCAAAAGAGAAACCAAATAATTAACTTTTACCGGGACACGGTTCTTATAAGAAGGCATATCAAACGTACGTAAGTTGTTTGAAAAAAAAAGAAACATATTTTGTTTTTTATCTTCTATTTTTTTTTACTTTTTAAGTTTTGATTTCTTGGAGAACTACGCATTGAGTTAGTTTTGTTTACAAAAATGACTGACTGTTGAGTTAGTGTCGGCTTTCTTCTCAACAGTGGTCTCCTCTTGGGAAATTCCGTAGTCAGACTTGTAAAAGTACCCTTGCGGCCAACTGAGAGAATAAATATCATTATTTAATTTCATTAAGACGTGGAAGTCATGAAATATATTATAAATTAAACGAATTATTATTAATTATGAGACTAACTATCGCGACTCCGCTCTGAAAGGACCCGGAACACATTCTGAGGCAAGCCATAGACCGGAAACTCTAAGGAAAACGCGAAAGTGGCCGCCCTAGTCAGATCTCCCGGCGGATGCTCACTGCAGAAACGCAGGCGATACGAATGACGTGGAGCAAAGTACAGCGCGAAGCTCAAGACCGTTCGAGATGGCGATGTACTGAGGCCGCCCTTTAGCCTATCCTGGGGACATAGCACCCTAAGTAAGCCATGAGACTGACTACAAGCCAACCGTTTACAGCTAAAAAGGTGGAACAATATCTAACATAATAATATCATGTAATTAACCCTTTTTACACTTGTGTTTACACTTTTTATTAACTTGGAAGATTTTTAATTGACTTGATGATGAAAGTTTAGTATAAGCATAATTCTTTGTGTATTCTATTAAAAAATAGACTAGAGATAGAGTTACTTCTAAAAACATTTTAAAATTCTCATTGGATTAAAAGTAGCAAGCAACATATTGTTATCAGTACGGGAAAATAATCAACACACATAGGTTAACTATTAGTTCTAATTAATGACGTAAATTAAAAAAAAACTTTCCTGTCCAGGAAAATTTTCTCATCATGACAGAATTGAATTCCTATATTACAATTGGCGTCACATGTCTAAAATGTAATTATTATTAATTAGACTCAGCTCTAACTCAATATTATTTCGAATTGTACAGTAACTTAAAATAGAGAATTCTTAGAGCTTTTCAGTAGGGAATTGTAATTTCAGTTCAGGAAAACAATTACTTGAGCCAAATAATTGTTTGTACCTCTTCAAACTAGCCTACTTCAAGTAAACCAATGTGCCTACCATAAGCTGAGTTTACGTTCGGCGCTAGCGAGTATCTCGTATCGAGAGTCAGTGCAACTATCTCGCACGCACTAATAGTGCGAAAGAGATAGACCGTCATCGGTCGATACTCGCTCGTGCCAAACTCATGATAGGCGCACAGAACCTAATTTTATTGCTCCAGGATATGGCATGTTTAGTTATGTTGTCAAGCATATTGAAAGGAAAAAACTTGCTGTAGGACATTTTTGAAGTGAGTCATATGTATAAATAATATCCGTATTCCTTATATTCCAAACTTCTTACCAGTGTAATCTGATCTCTTTGCCGGATAAAAGTCACCTTCTTGGTTTATCTTGATCTGATCATCATAATCCTCATCTTCATCAAATGAAAAGAACTGGGACAGCGACAGGCTTTGTGGTGTGCAGTGCAGACCTTTTATCCTGAACCAACTCGGCTGAACCAGGGCAGCACAAGTCAGCAGAAATGTGGAGATATTGAAGAATGCTGCTATTTTGTTTAGTTCATTATCTTTGAATGGAAGGGTTATCTTTAAGCCTGAAAATAATAAGACATGAAGCATTAAGGAATGCTTTGAATATTCTAATACCTATGCATTATTATTGTAAATGGGAATGCTGCAATATCATAATAGGCACATCAACATGTAACAGGTGGATAAAAACTTATTTGAAGTAGCTAACCACCAGTGGCGTGGTATCCATATAAGCCGATTCCTACCGGGTTTCCCACTTGCCAGCTTGTAACCACCTTTTCTTTAAATATGCGTAAATGAATACACTTCGACTTCCCTTGTAATATTCCTGATGCAGCGCCTCTGCTAAGCACACACACATGAATGGCAAAAAGTGGATGTATGTATACAGGTGTACAACATACAATTTTACTTCACACTAAAATCATGTTACTGTAGGTACAAATAAATCCTGACAGTTTCATAATTTATACTAACATTACATTCTATGTAACTGGAACAAAAATACCTATGTATATGAAGTTAGGGTCCAAATAAAATGAGGTTTTGGAACCCTAAAAAGTTATACAACTCATATGAGGCATTGGATTTATGTGCCATGAGGTAAATAGTCTAGGAAAGTGGATTATTTAATTGAATGCTTATCTTATAGTAGGGAAATGTTTCTACAAATATACTGTTTGAGGAGGAAGTAGAAATTTGGGTACTCAAAAACAAAAATCATGATATTTTTATACATTTTCAGCTACCATCACAAGTGAAGGTTGAACTATGAAAATTAACAACTTTAGTGCTAAACCAACTCAAAACGTGAAAACAACGGTAATATGCAAACAAATTAATTAGAACTTTTAGCGCTAACATCATACTTCTATAAATAGGCGTCCGAAGGGGGTGTATCTTTGAGGGAGGTCATACATAACTCATCTAAACAAGGGAATACCTACAGCAGGTTGAATGGCAATAAGAAGCCATCTAAATACCCAGTGTTAGATAATTATGATTTAAGTAGAGTTCATAACTTCTATGCTCAAATCAAGTAAGTTGTAATACAGGGGCCATACAATACTTCAAAGTCAAAAGTTACAACACTAGCATCATATATTTTACATACATCGAGATATTTGAAAATGACAAGAATTTTAATACTTTGACATCATGTAAACTAGCAATTGCGTATATTCAAGCACAATAAGTCTCCAAGGTTGAACATCACATTTAAGTACCTCGAATCCAAGCTAAACAGCCCATTTTGATGCACCAACACCCATAAAACACCAGATATCAGTCGGATATAGTGAATTTTATTATCACAATAATTGTAAACTAGGTGTGATTAACTATTACATAAATAAACATGTTTTGACTCTGCTGTCGTCAATAGGAAAATGAAACGACACGAGAACGAATCACGTAAACTATACTACACTTCACATTTGACGTTTAACAGAGGTTCTAGCGGTGGTGTTGGCCAAACTGATGACACAGATGAAACATATTGCAATTTTTAAGCATCGCACCAGGCCAGCCGACGACACTGCCATCTGTTATGGCTCTGGGAAACCAAAGACGGTTGAATATTCAATTCATGCATTCAGCTTTTTTGCCGAATCTTCTTAACAAAAATAAAAAAAAATAGGATGTCCTAGGAATATTATTTTGATATATGTACAGCAAAATAGCAGACGTTTTTTTTAGCGGCCCAATCTGTAGGTATATAAGTACCTATTGAGAGAAATTGTCCTCCAAAGTACAAAAAATTGACTAAACCTTTTAGTACTTTAGGACAATTTCTCCCAATAGGTGTAGGGATTAGACCGCAAAAAAATACGTGTCTGTTATCTAGATTACTCTTTAACATATATCAAAATAAATCAAATCGGGGCCGGACAGTTGAGTACTTACCTTTCCGTATCGGATCGATTCTCCATTTTTAGGGTTCTGTAGCAAACATGGCCAAAACGGAACCCTATAAGGGTTTCGTTATGTCCGTCCGTCCGTCCGTATCTCACAGGCATTTTACTCAAAAACTACTCGATGTGAATTAATAAAATTTGGAGTATAGGTGTCTTATGTAAGCCGCTACTTAGTTTGATGGTTAAATAATAAAATAAATCTAGGGAGGACACTCCATTTACGTATGTAACCGAAAGTGAAAAAACATTTTTTTAGCAAATAACAATGTGTGGCACATAGTTCGATAGTTCTTTTAAAAAGACAGATGTTTCTAAACAATTTTTTTCATGAAGTGAATACTTTTGGAAATAATCACTCCGACAACAGTAGCATACATCGTGCCCCCCCCCCCCCCTCTATTTTGTAAACGGTATGTCCAAAAAATTAATTCTTGTTGAAAGGATTTGTTAAGATACATCTGTATTGAAATAAAACAATTTAACGGATTATATCGCGTATATTATCTCATTTTAGTTCCCGACGTTTCGGAAGCTTTCCAGCTTTCCATGGTCATAATCCGTTAAATTGTTTTATTTCAATGAGTAATAATCGCGGAAACAGAAGAAAATATTATACATTTGTATGTTAAAAAATACTTTCAACGAGAATTATTTTCAATATGATCGGATATACTGTTTTTGAATTATTGCCAAAAAACTGCGCATCTCAGCAAAAGGACGTAAGTGCTGTGGAGATACGCTCTTTTGCTAGTGCATTTGATATTAATATCGCATTTTTTTGCATGAACGGCTGCGGAACCTTACACTGAACATGGTCCGACATGCTCTTGGCCGGTTTTATTTTTAGTCCGATTTCCTAAAGATTGACGTAATTTTTTGCATATAAGCATATGGGCCGAATAATTGCTCCCGATAAACGTAGTTCCCGAAGGTCACTCACAATACCTTTGCCACGCGGGCGAACCAATGGGAAAACCTAATTGACGACATGTACCTAACTAGATTATTTTGTTGATTACTGACGTCAAGGCTAATTGTGCGCAAAATCCCTGAGTAAGTATTGTCTCAGTGGTCGATATTAAGCAGACTACCACACCTTTGCGGTGGGCGCACCTTCTAGACTAGCTATCAACTGAACATAGGCATAGGTACCTATATACGTCCGACCTAGAGTGCCCGTGTCCTCTATTGTGTTTTGCTTGAAAATAACTAATATATCAGATCATTTAGGCCAATTAATAGAATTTGAGATATTAAGGGATAATATAGTGAAAAAACAAATTACTTTTGTACCGGTAACCACAGACCGTGTGGAAAGAATGAAGCAACATTTGTTTCAGGCGCTCCCCGTTCTGTCTTCTGAAATGAGTCCTAATCACATGTATGATTCATTCTTTACAACTTTTATGAAACATTATAATACAATATTTACTTCCGAATCGGTTGTGGCTGGCGGTGCACCAGTATTTAGCGAATGGGCTACTGCGGACTTACACAAACGTAGACAAGCACTGTATGCCATGTATGAGGAACGGCGGTTTAATACGAGTGATGAATTTAAAGAACATGTAAAGCAATATTCGAAACAATTCAAAATTGATTGTCATATTGCCAAACGTAATTATTTATCCCAGAAAATCAAAAATAGTTCTAATATTATGAAAACCACCTGGAAAGTGATTAATGCGGAGACTGGTAAATCAAGGCACGCAATTAGTGATCTAGAATTAAAAATTGATGGCAAAATTATAGATTCTAGTTTAGATGTAGCAACAGAATTTGAAAATTTCTTCACCGATATACCAGTATCCACAACAAAGTGTTTAAATTCATCACCTTCGTCTGCCGTTTTGTTGTTAAAAGAAAACGTCCCAGGATGTAGTAAGGACTTTTATTTCGAACATGTCAGTCCTTCAGATGTAGTAAAGGCATTTAAATCAATTAATGTAAAAAAAACCAGTGACCTATGGGGGGTCTCAGTCCATACTGTCAAATCCCTAATAGAAGTAATAGCGCCTGTCTTGGCAGATATATTCAATAACAGTGTTGACTGCGGTGAGTTTCCTGATCTGATGAAACATAGCAAAATAACTCCTTTATTTAAATCAGGTAGTACCTCTGACCCCACTAACTTTAGACCAATATCTGTACTACCTACATTTAGTAAAATTTTTGAAAAGCTAATTCTATATCAATTGTTAAAACATTTTAATTTGAATAATTTGATGCATAGTAAGCAATTCGGTTTTACGCGGGGTCGCTCGACATCCAACGCCGGAGTTGAGCTCGTAAAACACATTTTCGATGCCTGGGAGGAATCGCGAGATGCTTTAGGCATCTTCTGTGATTTATCTAAGGCCTTCGATTGCGTTAATCATGAGACACTGATCAGGAAACTACACCACTACGGAGTTAAAGGATTAGCACTAAATTTATTAGAGTCTTATTTAAATGGTAGAATACAAAGGGTGGACGTGAATGGAAAGCGTTCACCGGGGTCATTAGTCTCTATGGGTGTGCCGCAGGGATCAATATTGGGACCTTTCCTGTTCCTTATCTATATAAACGACTTGCCACACCTCGTAAAGACCCACCATGAGATAGTTTTGTTTGCAGATGATACGTCTCTAATTTTCAAAGTCGTACGAAATCAACGATCCTACAATGACGTAAACAATGCTATCTGTGAAGTAGTAAATTGGTTTAATGTAAATAATTTATTGTTGAATGAGAAAAAAGACTAAATGTGTTAAGTTTGTCACGAGTAACGTAAAACACGAGCAAGCAAGCGTTATGGTTAAAGGTGAGGAACTGGAACTAGTTAATAGTACAGTCTTTCTCGGTATAACATTAGATTCTAAGCTCCAATGGGGTCCCCATATTGCTAATCTCTCGAATAGACTGAGTTCTGCAGCTTTTGCAGTAAGTAAGTTTCGTTAATTAACAGACGTGATAACGGCTCGATTAGTGTATTTCAGTCATTTCCACAGTATTATGTCGTATGGCATCTTACTATGAGGCAGTGCTTCCGACATTAATACTATATTTGTTCTGCAGAAGCGGGCTGTTCGTACGATATATAAAATGAACTATAGAGACTCGCTAAGAGATAAGTTTAAGGACATTAATATAATGACAGTGCATTGTCAATACATTTATGAGAATATTATGTATGTACATACAAATATTACCGACTTTAAGAAGAACTGTGATATACATAATATTAATACTAGAAATAAGCATAAGCTCGCAGTGCCTGCTACTAGGCTCCATAAAATAAGGAGATCATTCATGGGTAACTGTGTGAGATTTTATAATAAACTTCCTAGCAGTATAACTGAGTTGTCTATTAGTAAATTCAAAAATACTGTGAAACGAAAATGATTTTCTAAAGCTTATTATAGCACACAAGACTACATGAATGATGAAGCCGCGTGGGATTAATGTAAATTATAGCGTCATGTAGGTATATGAATAATTATTTTAACGAATACCTAAGGTATTATTATTATTTTAATCTTAATTGTTTTATATACTCTGACATTTAGAATTTTATTCTAGACACATTCTAGATTATTAATTTTGTATTGACAATCCTTTTGGGATTTATCTATTTGATTATTTTAATTTTAAAAATTGTGATTTTATCAATAAATATTACACTTAAGTTAAATGATCTGATTAGGTTTTTCTGGGTTTCCCTAATCCTTGCAGCAAATGTTGGATCATATTGTATTTCTCCCAGCAAACATTCACTCTCATGTAACTGACATTTCGAAAGTGCTTGTAACTAGGCCTACTTGAATAAAGAATATTTTGATTTGATTTGATTTGATATAATCCCTCGCCTGTGACTAGTTTTTCCCAGCTGTTAGTACAGTAATTGGAATGTATTCAGTCGTCAGCGACTCATCGTCAACTAGGATTTTCCAGCGGTTTCACCCACGTGGTCTACCGTTTTGGAACCGTATATTTTTTTTGCACAAAATGTAACTTAAGTATGTCTTTCTCTATTCTATTCTTCTTTACGTTCAAAAATTCGCGTCAATCCGTTGCCCCGTTATCGTGTGAAAGACAAACAAACCATCAAACACACCTTCGCATTTATAATAGGCATTAATAAAGATGTTGCAACGCTATTTTAACAAGCTCAATATACTTTGACCTCCGATTTGGGACAGTTCTTATTTAGCTCTCAGGTCAAATTAATTATTGAATTGCAATTATTGGCGACGAGTTTGACCCCACAGCGTCGCCCGCGTGGCAAAACGTATTTAAGTGACGGAAAAAGTCCTTATACTTATATAATCCCAGTTTCCACTTCACTCTTCAGCGCCTAATTTGACTGATCAAAGAATTTATCTACTTTAGTCGAGAGGATTTAATTTATTATTAACTGAAATGAGCTGCTTTCAACAGACGAGTACCAAGGAATATGATAAGCATCTCGAAAGCGGGGGCTCGTTTTTTCTTAGGTTCTTTGAGACTACAGCTAGAGCTGAGCTAAATATAGATAGCTGAAGGGTTGCTCGGACCGAGCCGTGGTTTCATTGTAGAATTGTTTCCGCAGTCCACAGTAATCGCTCGGAAAGAGCGAATCTTCCGTGTCGGGGTCCGTTTTATTCGGAAACAAAACTGTTTGGTGCAGAAAAATTTAAACGTGAATAGTTTTTAATTGCGAAAATTGAGGCTTAGGCTAGCACTAAAATGAGTGTAAGTGTTTTGAAATTAGTAGCATTTAACTTTTTTATAGGTTGTGCGGTCAGCAAGGCCACGCTTCTAAATGTTTAAGATGTTTGCTGGGATGAAATTGGAAGGGAGTGGAAGAACCGGGATGCTGTGACATGCCATTATTTAAAGGCGTATGTCCAGCAGTGTACTGACATCAGATGATGAAATCTATATGTTTAATCGTTATATACCGGGCAAATATATTTCAGAACCTTATATATGATCGGTACCTATACATGTTTCAATTACAGCTGAAATACCTATGTACTATGTATCTATACCTAAGTTTGTATAAAAGTGGAACTTACTGGTTAGTCGGTAACTTTCACTTTTTATACAAGTTAGTTTGGTATATTGGAATTTATTATGTCGTTAGTAATTTAGTTGCTGTATCTTAATTTATTTTCTTTAATTCATGATTGAATAAAATTAAAGTCAGTAGAAAAATGTCCAATCCAGTTATGTCAAGCATACTACATCACGCAATGTAATGAATCGAAGTAGAGTGAAAGCCAACTCTAAAACTTTACAAGGACTTGATTGGATTTTCACTAAGTAACTGTCAATTCTTATTTAACTATTGCTCAATTATAAGCTGACCTGTACTCAGAATCTTGGTTTAAGACTTTGTCATTTGGAATTCAAATGAAGTTCAATATTTGAAATCAATTTAAGCTAGATATAATCTACAGTCATCTACATATATAATAGGATTTCACGTCTATAATATAGATAGGATGGTTACGTTACTCTGCAGCTGACCGTACATTAAGTAAAGGTGCGTCCACACTTGTATCATTTGCTCGTATCCGATCATCCGTGGCATGACTGCGTATCGCTCCTTGGACGCTCACTGTCCACGCCGCGCTTGTCCGATCTAAGTGTGTGAAACGCGTAGCAACATGGATTTCGAGCGAACGTCGGCGCAACGTCCAAACACGTGATCGTGACCCGCGATGATGCCACGCGACGAAGATCTGATCGGGCAAATGATACAAATGTGGACGCACCTTAAGCTAATGTTGAGATCCACGAGTACCTTCTGGATCTTTCGGTCATGGCGACGTTTTTTGAGGTTTATACCCAGCAGAGGACTTCTTTTAGTTGAAGAGAAAGTGATTTTAATTTAAAATGTTCTTGATTCAAATGATAACATGTTTAAATAAGTACTATTTCTAAGAGATTTCTTTCACCTCGCTTATTATTTCGATTAAAATAAAATGAACCTAAATCGATCTAAACGTGGGCCTCTAAAAAGGAATAAGTAAAGTAAAGTATCATCTTTTGGTGTATTCCATCATAATGTCGGGTACGTGATGCCATTCTCTTCATACGTGTATGAAAGTGAGGAAGTCAATTTTTGGTATGTCTATATTTTATAACTTGGCTTTTGTATTGGTAGTGAATTCTTGAACTTTTTACATGTGTTTAAGGTAGCTGTCATAGCCGTCACGTACCTACCCGACAAAGTAGACGTCCTGGTGAAATGCTCCTTTTGCAGGCAGCAGATTAATTGTGTTAGTATGTATAGTAACTAAATATAAAGGTACTTGCGCCCTAGATGACCCGGTTCTTAAGGTGGTCCACTTTCATCCTGTGCTTTAGTTCAACTTCCTTGGCTTCGATATAAAGTTGCAGTTTTATCTATGGTACTAACCGAACATGGGCGCGAAATTTCAACTCATTCGATCTTTAATAGTATTTTATGCAACTGTTGTATAAGAAGGGTCTTAAAACGCGAGTGGCGTGGGTTGCGATGTGAGCCTTGGCGAACTTCGCAAGTAAATACGCCACGAGCGTTTTTAGATCAGTTATACACCGTTGCATACAATACTTTTTTACGACTACCTACTTTTAAATAAAACAAAATTAGGGTATGTCTGTACAGTTTGTTTATTTATAGAAACAGATGATACTTTATCTGTTTAAATACAATATTTAATTAGAAAAAAAGAAAACAGAAAGAAATTAATTATTTATTTAACGTTTATTATCTTTTCAATAGTAACTTGGAACTTAAAAAGTTACAATTTTTGGTGGGAACTCAAATATGACGTTTGTCTATGGTTTGTTATTTTTTAAATTTGTTTGCACTGGATAGTAATACCAACTGTCTAGTTTAATAAAAATATCTAAAATGAATAAAATTTGATAGTTTTATAGCAGAATTGATGATGGCTTTGTTACATACAATAGTAAATAACATAATAATAATACAATGTTATGGCTTTTTTTATTTTACTTTATATATATTGTAAAAAACCTACCCTAAGATTGAAAATAAATAAGTATACAATGTGTAACTTGTAAATTTGAGTTTATTTTATTTTGTGTAATATTACTTTTTAAGAAGTTGTTACTGCTGTAATTACTTACTTAATAATTAGAACTGAAGCCTTACTTCAAAAAAAATATATGTTATTATCTTGGTACACAGTGCTTTTATGAAAAATGTATGAACTATAAAAGCAAGCTAAACAATGCTTTTATAGACCATATAGCATAGAGTTTTTGCCATCTTATTATCGGTCTCATTGTATATAACTTAAGGTCAATTTCACTTCGATTCATTCGTTCAACGTTACTTAGTAACTATGCGAGATAGCCACTCTCGCCCAGTATAAACTAAATCTAACGATTTACTCAACGGTTAACTTCATTTCCATTTCACCACGCTAGTCTACGGATAACAATCTCTCGCTTAGTTACTAAGTAACGTTGAACGAATGAATTGAATGAAATCGTAATGCACCCAAGTAAGATAGACAATTTGTTCCGTGCTTGAGCAATGGTGCTGCGTATTTTTTTAATTTATTCGAGTAATACATCAATTGTGAAGTATTTAATTCACTTGATAGTGACAATGACAATACTAATCTATATCCAACAGTTTACTCAGCCAAAATTGGCGGTGTAAGATTATTCTCTAGTTTAGACAGTTTATCTTTAGGGTAATTATTGGTGAAACGTAAAATGAGTTTACTCACGTGTAATTAATGATTTATTATTGGAATAAGGCTTATACTACGTCGGCGAAATTGACCCTTAGTGACTATGTAAATGACAGATAAAAGTACAGGAGTAGAAAAAAAAATATAACATTATTGATAGTGGGCCATCTTAATTTATTAAATTATCTTGGGCGCAGGTACCTTTTTGCCATAATAATTAGTCCGCTCTGCTCTTTCAATTACGCGTCTGAGTAATAGTCTCGTGAATAAATGTAACTTAATATTTCTGTTATGTGTACAAAGGGAGATATTCCGGGCATATCCTCGAATGTTTTAATTCAGCCCAGTATCAAGCCGCTGAATTTCTATGTAGGTATATTTTTTTGGTTCTTATTTCTTACAATTTGCAAATTAGTTTGAGGGTTGGCTGTTTGCGTGGTATATAATAATATGGTTGTCTGGAAAATCTCTTTTAAAATATTACCGGCAATCCCACAATTATCGACAAGATGTAGGTAGAATTTATGTTGTGTCAAGTCGAGTGCTAACGAGTAACAACCATTCATAGAATGCCACCAACTTCTCTCGTTAAAGATCTAATTGGGTACCTACGCCTTATTTATAATAATAAGAAAACCGTTCCGTTGTTATCAGTTGCGAAGGAAGTATGAAGAAGAAATATGAATAAAAAATATCTCGTTGATTGAATCCGTTTTTGACAGTTACCTACGTAGGAAATTTATTTTCTCAATCATGCAATGAAATGTCCTCATTACGTGCGTTAAAAGAGGCTTCAAAGTATCACGTTGCGGGCGGAACAACTTTAAATTTTTGTAAAGGAATTTCATACAAAATTGCAGGCCTAGGCCGGGAAGTATATATTTTTTTAATTTTAATGTAAACATGGCACCTGTGCTCATAAATAGGCTAAACAGCTGAATAATATTTTTTTAGTTGTTTTCTGGTGGCTGAATGGTTATCGGACCAAAAATATTCGCGTTCACGCCTATTACACACGAACTGACGTAAAGAACACAAATCTGTATAGTTCATATGTTGATGAATAAATTTAAAATATTGTCTGTACGTAAGTCACCAGAGACAATATTTAAAATCATCTGCGTTTATTTTATTTATTATAAGAATTGAGATTTTTATAAGCAGGTTGTGTATAATGCCACTAATAGGGTCTACTCGAACACTACACAACACACGCGAAATACGGACGACTTCCCCGAAAAAAAAAACATTATGGTGGTATTGGAGGGAAAATTTAAAAAACTTCTGTCGTTAGTTAGTTTTTTGAGTGGTGTATTTTTTTTATTTCATTGCATATGTTTGAGAAAAGCACTGTACATGCCTCTGGCCGTGAAAAATGCTTGCCGGCTTCGTATCACTACCCGTCTATACCTACTCACCCGGCAAGCCCTTCTTTCCCGGCGTCTGCAGTAATGTACTATTTCTCAAACATGCAATGAAATCTCGTCATTACGTGCGTAGGCTTTAAAGTATCCCGTTTCGGGCGGAACAAACTGAGAGAACTGTAAAGGAATTTTATACCAAATTGAAGGCCTAGGCCGGGAAGTTTTATTATTTTAATGTAAACATGGCGTCTGTGTCATGAACAGGCTAAACAACTAAATTATATTTTTTTATTTTTTTCTGGTGGCTGAATGGTTATCGGACCAAAAATATCCGCGTTAATGCCTATTACACACGAACTGCTATTAAGAACTCAAATCTGTATGGTTCATATGTTGATAAATTTAAAATATTGTGTATACTTATGTCACCAGAGACCATAGACAATATTTAAAATCCTCTGCATTTATTTTATTTATTATAGAAATTAAGATTCTTATTATCAGGTTGTGTATTACGGCCCTAATAGGGACGAATTCCTTAAAAAAAATATTATGGAGGGATTGGAGGGAAAAATTTTAAAAAAATTGTCGTTTAGTTTTTTGAGTGGTGTAATTTTTTATTTCATTGCTAATGTTTGAGAAAAGCACTATAAATGCCTCTGACCGTGAAACGTGCTTGCCGGCTTCGTATCACTATCTGGCCTCCCTACGGTCGGCCGTCTATACCTATTCACCCGGCAAGCCCGTCTTTCCCGGAATCTGCAGTAATGTACTATTTATCTCGTTGAAAAGTCATGGCCAGTGACCGGAATTAGGTGAGCTAAAATACCTAAAGTTCGCGAGTGGACGTAATAGAGAGTGGTTACAACCGGATAAATATAATATTTTATTTGGGTTCCGGGTATTCGATATTTATTCGGGTACTTGTCATAATATTGAACGTGATATGTTTTGTTTACAGTGCAGCATATTTAATGTTAAGTAAAAAGGGCTGGACAAAAGAAGGTATGTACAACATTATTCATCTTACAACAAGTAGTTGTAAGATGAATAATATGCGTTTCCCCACGCATTGTTTATTAATGACTCTCAAAGGGGGGTGTTAGAGCCAAGCGCTGTAAACAATTAGTGCTTAAAAGATAAGGGAGATAGTAAAAGGTCAAGCACATACTCAGGCAGGTATATGGACTCATTCGCTCCTGAACCCTGGTCAGTTGAGTTTTTGACTTTGGCTTGTTTTATGGTATACCGGATATTCTGCAAATGATGACCTTAGCCTGAATTTAAGGACTACGATTTGCTGCGTTTCATATATTCGTTTACCTGGATCTCATACGGTAAGTCAACCCTAATTCGAATATGCCGCGTGGGCATTTTATTGGACTAGATTCTTAATATTTAAGAATTTTTATGTATAAAAATAAAGGTTTCTCAATTGTTTACGTTTTTTTCTTTAGTTTATTTGTTAATGTTACCTTTTATTATACACACACAGAAAAATAATGACAAATCCGCCACAAGGACTATTTGAATATGGACAACCACATGTTATGCCTTCAGAAGCGAGTGAGTTACCTGAGTATGTACTTAAACCTATACGCACTTGCTTCCTTATCTTTCTAGTACTAGTAGCTTACACTATTTTGACGCTAATACGCCACTCTAACAAGCATTGACAATGAATAGGAAAACATAGATTACTAATTCACAATATATTTCAACTTTATGGCTGGAATATAACCATTTTTCATCATTATGGCTAGTACTCGCAGTGCCCGGATGAATATCGAATACCCGGAATCTAAATAAAATATTATATTTATCCGGTTGTAACCACTCTCTATTATGTCCTCTCGCGAACTTTAGGTATTTTAGCTCACGTAATTCCGGTCACTGGTCATGGCTAAAACAAACTATCATGATATGACACGAAGTGATTATCGGTCCAAGTATCACAATGGCTTTTTATTATTCATTTTCAGAAACTAATGATTGAAAAATAAATATGCACAAGAAACCGCATTATAATGAAGCAAAAAATATACAGGGTGCAAAATTTTAATGGGTTGGTGGGGTCACTTTCTAGAAATCTTGGCACCATGCGAAGATGAATTTAAAGGGCTTTGTCTATTTTCGCAAGTTATTTTGATCAGCATTTAGATTTTTTTTTTCAATTTACTGTCATCGTGAAAAGTGACACGAGTCACATGATTCATAAAATAAACCTATTAAGTTATATACCCCGTTACTATTAAAAATTAATACACATTTAAAATGCTACATTAAAATGTTTGCGTTTAAATTTAAAAAAGTTGAAGCTCAAATATTTCTCAATTTTTTTATTATTTTCTTGTATTAAAATATAGTATTTTAAGAGTTTTTTTAATCATTCATGTGATTGATGGGAATGTAATTGAATAGCATTCAATTATTTATTTGGCAAGATTGACGCTTTTCTCGCTGACTGTAAATTTTTTGAAAAATAATCGCAAAAACTTAAAAAAATATAAAATGTCCTTTAAAGTCATATTTGCATTGCGGTAGCTGCCCTCACTCATCCATTAAAATTTTCCATACTGTATATTTTTTGGATATAAATTTGTAGCCTTAAACGGAACGAAACGCGTATATTCGTCGAAAATCATTTGGCTTGCCGAACTTTTAAGTGGACTTTTTTTGAAACATGGAGTTAGTGTTACCGTGAATGAAGATAGCGATGATGTAGTATAAGGGTCTTTTTATTTCATAAATTGGTCTTAATCTTAAACACATTCCCGATCACTTCACTTCTTTAACCCCCGCTGAAAAACAGGGGTGTTATGAGTTAGGCGTGTTATGAACATGTGTGTCTGTGTCTATGACTGCTGTGGCCGGTTTTGATTTAGTTTTGATGAGCCGATTTTGATTTAGTTTCCTGTCCTTGAAAGTCGGCTTGATCGAGTGTGTTCTTAGACATGATTTAAGAAAATTAGTTAAGCTGTATTAACATTATTAGCTTTTTTTCGTACCTCAAAAGGAAAAAAAAAACGGAACCCTTGTAGAATCACTTTGTTGTCCGTCTGTCCGTCCGTTCGTCTGTCTGTTATAGGACGCAAACGAGCACACGGAACAGCTGATGGTAAGCGATCACCGTCACCCATAGATACCTGCCACACCAGACGGGTCACAAGTGCGTGCGTGTCTGTCTGTCAAGACTCTTTTTGTCAGGCATTAAGTTCAATTTTTTTAACCTTTATAGCACAACCCACGAAATAAATCTAAAAATCTTAATTTTTTATGTCTGCCTGTCTTGGTCAGAACCTAATATAAAATGACCCCACCCCGCGTACATTTTGTTTGGAGTAGGGCACTGCTAACACTAGATTTTCGAAGATACGGTCGTTTTTAGCGTATATTTTGTACGGAACCTTCGGCCCGCGAGTCCGTGGTGACTTTATTATAGTTTCAACGATTACTACGACAATTTTTTTATTACATATATACAAAAAAAAAAAAAAAAGTACATCAAGCAAAACATATGACATCCATAGAGATATTGATATAAGTCACCTCGACGAACGTTACCCGTGTAGAAGTTTCCCATGAAGTGTATAATATTATATAATTATATTTATTTAGATGTGTCCATCTGCTTGTTTCAGATCGCGCTCACAAATTGAAGCCATTCAAGATGTTAACGAGCGGCTTGAGAAATGAAAAGGAAATTAATTTATAACGGAATGATTGCTCTTCAATACTTCGTTTATAATATTACTCAAGAGCCGGATAATTTTACATTTCTTTTCAACTCGAGTTTGTTTGAAGAAACTCTCTGCGATGCCCCTCAAACTTTCCTTCATAATACTAGTTTCGGAATTGAAATTGCTGTTGCTGAATGGGAGGCGCTCACGACAATCTTCGTATTGTCTACCGTTATTCTAGGAACCATCTTCGGAAACATTTTAGTTATACTTGGGGTATTTACACACAAGCCGCTAAGGATAGTGCCAAACTTTTTCATAGTATCACTGGCGGCGGCAGATTTGGGTGTTGCGGTACTAGTGTTGCCTTTGAACGTGGCGTACTCGACGGTAGGTCGATGGCTGTGGGGCAAACATTTGTGCAAGATGTGGCTTACCTGTGACATCATGAGTTGCACTTCATCCATACTGAATCTCTGCGCCATAGCGCTTGACAGATACTGGGCAATCACAGATCCTATAAACTATGCAAACAAAAGAACACTGAAAAGAGTATTATCGCAGATTGCTGGAGTGTGGATTTTATCTTTAATAATCAGTTCACCTCCCTTGTTAGGCTGGAATGATTGGCCAGATGAATTTACCGATGACACGCCCTGTCAGTTGACTTCAGAGCCTGGTTATGTAATTTATTCGGCGCTCGGCTCATTTTTCATTCCACTAGTTATAATGACCATGGTATATATAAAAATATACATCGCTGCCAAACAAAGATTTAGAAGGCGCACATTAGCCACTAGAATTTACAAGAAGCGACGTGCAATAAACGTACAAAATCAAGAGGAAAGTCAGGAGAATAGAGAGGAATCGGAAAATGATTCCGACAGCGGAGAAAGTGTAAATAAAAATCAGAAGAAAGTATTTACTGACATAAAACGTAACTTCTTCGTACCTCTTCTGTTGCTTCACGACCCAATTTCCAGAGAAAAACTTGAGCCTGCCATCAATAACATGCAACCAAAGCTATCACCGGGCAGTTGTGGAAGTCTGAAGAAGAGCACTAATTCATTTAAAAGACCAAGTCGGAAAAAAAGAAAGCAAGAAAAACCTTTACTAGCAAGCGTTAGCAACAGCGGAGACGTGGTCCACCAGTATATTGAGCAGAAACAAAAGATTTCGCTATCAAAGGAGCGGAGGGCGGCACGGACCTTGGGTATAATAATGGGTGTATTTGTAATTTGTTGGCTTCCCTTTTTCCTTATGTACGTGATTTTACCTTTTTGCCGGCTGTGCTGTCCGAGCAACAAGTTAATTAATTTCATCACATGGCTCGGCTACGTTAATTCTACAGTTAACCCTATAATCTACACGATTTTCAATTTGGACTTTAGGAAAGCCTTTAAAAAGTTGTTGGGTATGAATGCATAATTAAGTAGACACGAAAGTAGAGGTTTATTACTTTTGTGCAGTGGATGTTTTATGTTCAGAATTTTAAATTGCACTCGCGTAGTAAAAACATTTCGTCTCGGGTTTCTGCTCGAGATTTGTATATTAACTTAGCAAGTAAAATTAATGCAGATATGGAACTGGTTTCATTTTTAACCTCATGGAAAGCTGTAAGATTCAGCTATCATATGTCGCATAATTACAAAATGTCGATTAGTTACCAAGATACATCCTTACCTATTTTCATTTCTTAGTTAAATATTAGGTATCCCGTTAATTTAAAATCATAAACTTTGGCAAGAAGCAGGGTCTAACAGCGCAAATAAAAGAAATATCTGAAAATACGTTATTTTAATTGTATCATATTTTGAAAAATAACCAATAAGTTTCTGTCAAAAATTTCATTTTTGTTACATGAGCTTGTATAGCCGACTGTACTTTTCTTTGAACATGTATCAACTACTCACCACCACCACCAATATTTTGTTCTACTTTAAGTTTGCACCTCATTTCTATGCATCGCCATAGATACGTGGCGTAAACCTAACTTAACCAATCAGTTAGGGTGGGATAAATGAAAGTTTGCACGTAAACCCCGGTGCACGAGTCAGACTCCCACTTGGCCGATATTTTATTTAGGTAAGATACATTGTTACTGACACAGAACAAGAGAATAAGGTTAGAACGGCGATGTGGGCGGAGTAGGCGCGCCGCAAGTGTGAGCAAATGCTCTTAACTTGTACCGACAGACACGTGGCCGCTCGCAGTTGCTCGCCGACCATGCGCCAGATTGTATTAAAAATAAATATTAAAAAAGTGGTGGAAAATGCCTAGTTGCGCAATTAAAACCACCACCAAATTGATAAATTGAGTGACATTGTGCATGTGTGTGTTTGACCGTATTTATTTTTTTTACGTGAGTAGTAGTAGAAGTGGAAGGGATTTAGTGGCGACATTGGTTCTGATACAAATTGTACTTGATAGCCTTTCTAACCTTATTATCTTGTTCTGTGGTTACTGACCTAGGGTTAGTTAGTACAAGAACATTGTTGATATGGCACTCGGCAATCAACCATAGATCGCTAGGGCGCACTTCGCGATTGCGCCGCCCAGCCTCACCGGCGGGGGCGACCAGTCCGTACTTTTCTATTCTCTCCTATGTCCGATTTTGTCTCTCTCACTCTCTGTCTCTCACGCCCCAAGTTGAACCGGTTCAACCCACCTCCGCAGTCCTTGTACGTTGCGCACTGCGTCCCACAGCCACTCTAAGTGGCCGCGGTTGGCATTCCGCTTGATGGGGGTTATGCTCCCCCTACTGCGCAGCAAACGTGTTTGCATTTGTAACGTATAACCGCGTCCCATCTGCTCGCCGATGATCGGAGATCGTGTAGGGGGCCAATAGAGAAAGTCGCGCACAAGAGAAAGAGCGAGCTGTGTGTGACTGTTGCTCCTCTCAAAGAAAGAACGTTCCTTTCTTTAGATGCGCGTCAATGTATAGTAACTTTCTCAGGTCAGAACTGAGGCCACTGGTAGATAGTTTTTGCTGAACGGCTTTTTTTAGAACCTGACTTTGAACGGGCTAGGGTCTTGCTAGGCCTCCTTACCAGTGATCGGATTCAGTGGGGGGAGCGCCACCCCCACCAACCGGAATACCAACCGCGGCCATTCCAAGCGGGTATTTGTACACTCGCGTTTAAATATTACGAGTGATGACAAAAAACACTGTAACTTGCAAATTAATAATGGTACACGCATGAAACTAACTTTTTCTACTCCTGTACTTTTTTCTGTCGTTTAAATGGTTACCAACTCTAATATAAAGACATACATTACTTAAGACTTGTAAAACTCTATAGTCTATTTCCTAAAAAAACACTGCTAAGCATGTTACAATGTCGCTATTAACGTATACCTTGGTGCCACAGAGTGCAAAATTTCATTCGAATAATTTATATTCAGTGAGTCTCAAACTAATGTTATTTGAAATAATTTTCATTACCAACTTAACAAACCGCCGAATTCATAGAGTATTAAATAAAAAAATAATAATGTACGTAAGTGCATTGCTGCCAATATAAAAAAAAACATTATTTACAATTTACCTACACATATTTTATCGCCTATTTTTTTTTTCAAATCATAACATGTTTTCATCACTGGCAAGTATACGCGAATTTAAAAAATAAGAAAGCCATAGATATTGACAGCTAGCTTTTAAATTTTCTTCTTGGCGCTAAATTTTATTCATCTTGAAGTTGTTGGTTGTTGTCTTGTTATAAACTGTTAAAAGTGAGAAAAATGTAGGAAGACGAGCCTAATTGTACTTACTCCCGAACAAATTTGTGTCGTGGCGCATGAAGTATCAAACAATTTGGTGCTAGAAAAGTCTCGGCGAAAATATAAATATTTAGACTTTTTGGGTTTTATTAAAAAGTGCTTAGGGATCATTCATTAATGACGTATATCCATACGCATATCCCTGGGGGGGAGGGGTTCGAAAAATCTGTCGTAATTAATGAAAGGCCCCTTAGTTGTAGAAAAACTATTGTATATTAGACTTTTGTTTTAAACTGAGCTAATCGGCATTCGCTCAGTTTAAAAACCAAAGACTATATACAACGTTGTATAATTCAGTCAAAAAACGCTCGTGGCGTCTTTCTTTGCGATACTCGCTATTGTCCTTACGTAATTAGTGAACGGCCCCTTAGTCGTAGAAAAACTATTGTATGCAACGTTGTATAATTGTGTCAAAAAACACTCGTGGCGTCTTTACTTGCGATGCTCGCCGAGGCTCGCATCGCAACCCACGCCGCTCGCCTTTTTTGACTCCTATTATCCAACAGTTGCATAAAATACTATTATATAACACTGCTGTGTATATAACAGCACAATTTACGCTACTATCGGAGCGATTATTTCAAAAATATTCACTTAATTAAAAATATTGCATAGAAACCTTAACTTAACTATACGCGATATAATCCGTTAAATTGTTTTATATCAATTAGAAACCTTAAAGTTTCTTCCTATGAATTAATACATTTTATAGGTTCATCTTCAATATACAGTTTCATTAATGCTGCTAGCTCTTTTATTTTAAGGAGTTTTAGTTTCGCGTACTGACCCCTATTCTTTCTTAGCCCGCAAGTGTAATTTTTGATAAATCATAATGCCGACAGCCCAACGTATCACCAAAATAGCACGAGTACTCACGCCTCATAAAGTCTACCTGTTTTTATCATGTGTGCAGCAGGGAGGGTACTGTGTCAATGTTTGCGTTACAAAAACTACATACGAAACAACTTTTTTACAACGCGAAACTGAAAGTGGAAACTAGTTATTGGAATACGGAAACGTCACGTTTTTTTCATTAATATCTATTGTTTTCATGGCCTGAACAAATTTGAATCGCTGTTTCGATTTTTAGATAGACCTAGAGCAGGGATATTTTTCAATTTGACATTTCCAGGGCCCGAGTTCTCGTGGTATATGTCTATTATGTCAATCATTGTACTAATTATTTCTATTAAATGATTGGCATAGTGTCGTATGTCTATAAAACTACAAATTCAAGGTCACCAGATTAGTTGTCAGTACATGTGTACACGACATTATAATTTGTGTACTAATAATTTATTTTTAAAGTTTAATTTAAGATACTTTACATTGAAAGTCGATAAGTTCAAATGTGCCACGAGAATAACAGGCCCTTAACCTCTATTCTATTATATATTATAAAGTTGTAAAAACTAAATATCTGTACATTGAAGATATGTATAAAAAAAATGTAACTGACTATTTAGTGGTCACTGAATCAAAAAATACTTATTTTATTGAAATATTTTGTATGATTCGTTGTGGCTTTATCTGTATTTTGGTACTCGGATAGCTGGGTGTCCACCACATATGGTTATAGGATACTTATTACCTGACTAGGCTGTCGCAAAAAAGAGCGTAATGGTATTTCCTCCTCCTCGAACGAAGTTCGGGTACCAAGTAGTTTGCTATATTTTTTTTATGAGAATGACGTATGCCATTGCACGTACGCATTTGCATGCATTGGTTTGCCATCCGTCCCTGGCTGAGTGGTAGTAACGGGTAACGTGTTTGATATTGAGTTTAATTTCCCCATTAAAGGGTAGACACCTTTTAATGGGGAATGGATGAAAATTTTTAAAAATCTTGAAATTTTGTTTAGGTAGGTAGAAATAAGTCCCCTTATCGTCAGAAAAAAAATACAGATTTTTCTGTGGCCTAGAAAAAAATAAAAAGATGAAAAGGTGTTGGTGGGCCCATATGAAAGATTATACGGACTTATTCCTACCTATAAACAAAATTCCAAGATTTTCGAAAATGTTTATTCATTCCCCATTGCAAGGTTTCGTGAAAAAGTAGGTTGGAACGAGGCGGAAAGTGAGGTGACATGAAAGCGACATCTATGGCGCTAGCACGGAAGTTACTAAGTTACTTATAATATGTAAGTGAGGTTAGTAAAACGTCCCACTTTGTCGATTCTAGTTTCGGATTTAGGGGCAGTTTAGTGAAATATGGCAAAACCTACCGAAAATCGACTTTCAGTGAAAACTGATAGAACATACTGTAATAAACCTATGATTTAGATGTCGACCCATAAATTTCCAATTTAAGCACCTTTTTAAGACCTCAAAGTTTAGTGCCCAGCGTCCCACTTTGTCGAGTACCTAAAATAATCGTCGATATCATATTTGTGCCTGTTATAAGGAAAAATTTCTAGTTGTCGATATGGAGTAGTTTGTAATACATATAACAAAGCATAAGCTATCTTTCAGTGAAAAAAATATGTCTCTAAGTGCTATAGTTATTTTTTTTAAATTCCTCAAACTTGCAAAGGTGAAAAAGCGACAATTGAGAAAACGTTGGTTAAAGTTTGGGACCGCAAAAAACACACTTGTACTTTGAAGTTATGGAGTGCTTAGTATCAAATGAATTGGCATACTTTAAGGATTTCAAATTAATCAAAATCATGTATGTAACCTTAGTAGTTTGAATGTTTCGGAGGCTTGAACATAAAAACAGAACAAAAATATGTCAATCCTGAATATGGGTTTATTTTCTATATTTATAACACGACCCGCAAATTCATCATTAAAGCTGTATTTATAAATGTATTCTCATGCTAAAAAAGACAGAAATAATTCTATGGATCCCTTTAGTTTGCTGTTATGTCAAAAAGTTAATAAAAAATGAATTGAAAAGTACAGCATAAAAAATAGTAGATTGGTTGACAAGGGGCTAAAATATGCCATTAGGACACGAAGTGATTATTTGAGCGAGGACAAATATATCTGAGTGTCATATAATGGCTTTTAGCCACGTGTTAAACACTCTGCTTTTCACTTTTTTTTTTATGACATAGGAGGCAAACGAGCAGACAGGTCGTGTGCAGACTGAGGACTGTAAAAGCAGTCTGAACCCCTTTCGATAGCTTTAAGAGCAGTGTAGGTGAAGTAGAGAATAAAAAGTCACAGTTTATATCGAAATCCCGTTCCTAAACCAATACTTAGGCTTCCTATTTTAACTATGATATCTATCTGACTGAAGCTAATTCACTTGACGATTGTTTCTTGTAAGTATTTCCAATGGCTAGTAAGTAGTACCGATAACTTTGTAGTAACGACTTGAATAGTACGGGGACTGTTTCTATATTTATGTGTTCTTTCGTATGCCACATATAGTCGGGTTATTGTCAATTGAATTAGCTTTGGCTTTTATACTCGAGCCGTATATTGGTTAGGGAGGGGATAATTTTATTATTTCTTAGAATTATAATTAACAATTATTGTGCAACATATTGGGTTTTCATGGAAAGTTACCAATGTTATGGTATAGTTGCAAATGTCGTGCAATTCCTGTGGGAAGTTTACATACATCAGGCCACTATGTAATTTATCGCCTTATGGGCTTTATATAATTGATATTTAACTTGAACATATGAATATTATTCCTTTAACTGTTAAGTCAAGGCAATGATTTCACATCTTTCTATCGGGGTTAGATAGAAAGATATGAAATTAATTTATTGAACAAATCATACTTTTTATTAACTTATAAATCATGTAGGTAATTCAGGTCTTATTTTAAGTCTATATAATATTATATTTGTAATTGTGGGGTCATCCGGTACAGGTCGCCTGGTGGTAAGCGATCACCGTCGCCCATAGACACTTGCATCACCGGAGGAGTCACAAGTGCGTTGCTCTTTTCTTGAAGGCTTGAAGGTCGCATCGGTCCGGAAATACTGCAAGCGGCAATTTATTCCACAGTTCAGTCGTGCGAGGCAGGAAATTTCTAGAAAACCGCACAGTTGTGGACTGCCAACGTGAGTGGTGAGGGTGGAAATGTTGTCGCGTAGGACGATGGCGGATAGATGCAGCTGGGATCAACCCGAACGATTCCTCGGAGCACTCGCCGTTATACATGCGATAGAATATGCAGAGCGAGGATACATCTCTACACAGGGCTAAGGAGTGAAGCTGATCTGAAATACGCTGGCAACCGACGATACGAGTCGCTATCCGTTGAATGCGGTGTAGGGAGAAGCTGGTACTGGGGAACCCCAGCCCACAGATGACAACAGTATTCCATGTGTGGTCGGACTTCGACTGCGAGAAAACAAAAAAGCGGCCAAGTGCGAGTCGGACTCGCCCATGAAGGGTTCCGCAGCCGTTTCGTTTTCGTTTGGTATCCTGTGGGATAAGTTAGCAAGCACTAATATACCGCGTGAGCTCATTAATCTTTTTAAATATTGGTACAACAATCAATTCAATTACGTCAAATGGTAACAACTCGCTATCGGAAGCGTACAGGTTGGATTGCGGGGTTAGACAGGGGGGGTTGTCATCGCCTAAACTCTTCAACCTGTATGTGAACGGTCTGATCGAGGAGCTCAGCAGCATGCATGTTGGATGTTCTGTGGATGGCGTGAGTGTCAACAACATTAATTACGCAGACGATATGGTGCTGCTGTGCCCCTCGGTCTGCACCCTCAGGCAAATGTTGAGTGTGTGCGAGTCTTACGTAGAAAACCATGGCCTTATTTATAATGCCACTAAAAGCGAGTACATGATCTTCCGGTCGCACAGAATGAATCCCAGTGTTTATCATAGTGTACGCCTAAATGGTAAGGTGCTAAATAGAGTGACGCAGTTTAAATATCTGGGACATATTTTGTCTGACGACTTGAGGGACGATCTTGATATCGAGCGGGAGCGTAGGGCGTTGGCAGTGCGGAGTAACATGTTGGTTCGTAGGTTTGCTCGTTGTTCTAGACAAGTGAAAATTACCCTTTTTAAGGCGTACTGCCAAGTATTTTACACGAGCAGCCTATGGGTCAATTATACTCAGAAAGTGTATAACGCCCTTCGTGTACAATATAACAATGCCTTCAGAATGCTGTGGGGACTGCCGCGCTACTGCAGCGCTTCGGGGATGTTTGCCGCCGAACCTACTGATGACTTTTATGCCATCAGGCGGAAGCGTATTTGCATCTCTGTTGAGCCGTGTACGGGGTAGCCTCAACAGTATTTTGAAGGTAATTGCAAACAAATTTGATTGTCCTATCCTTAGGTTTTGGATGGCCCTAATAATAACATAATTAAATAAATAATGTAAATTGCCCTGATTTAAATTCCATTTGATTTAATTAAATTAAATTTAATTTAATTCAATTCAATTAAAATTTAATTTTACTTCATTTAATTCAATTTAATTTAAATTTATTCAATGTAGTCATTTCAGCTTTATAAAATTATGTACCTATATCCAATGTCGCCGAAATAACATATTATAATTCACCTTTTTATGGATGCAATTATCTGAAATAAATGATTATTATTATTATTATACAAAAAATGCACTACAGATGAAAAACCATACGATATGAAAAAAAAAAACACTAACTAAAGAGCGTATCTCCCTGGCACTTACGTCCTTTTGCTTAGAAGTGCAGTTTTTAGGCAATAACTTCGAAACGGTATGTCCCATATAATTTTCATTGGAAGTATTTATTAAACTTTATATTTATAATTTTTTTCATATTTTTTTAAAATATCGTTTATTTTAGAAACCTCAAAGTGTTTTTAGAACTTTGAAACTTCGAAATATGTGCCACAGCTTGATATTTGCTGATTTTTTTTTCAGTTTTGGTTACATTTATGGAGTGCCCCCCCCAGAAATATTTTTTTTTATTTAACTTTCAAACTAAGTAGCGGTTTACACAATACACCTATGCACCAAATTTCATCAATGTTCATCTTATAGTTTTTGAGTAAAATGCCTGTGACATACGGACGGACAGACAGACAGACATGACGAATCTATAAGGGTTCCATTTTCGCCATTTTGGCTACGGAACCCTATAAAGACTTAACATTAAAATTGTATATTTCATGATAAACTAAAGGTACAGTTTGAGCAATTGTATCAGAAAGTTTGGCCAATCTGATCAGGTTGGTTTGTTTGTTTTTAATTATTTGTAAGGCGTATGGAGGTGACCGCAAGTTTTTTTTTCAGTGTCATTGAAATTTGTATGGGATTATATAGCTTTCTTTTGAAACTCTAGGGGCTAAATGTACTATTTTAGTCTCGCTTCACGAAGCTAATATGTCGTACTTTTTGAGCAGGAGAAAAGAAAAATACGAAATATGAATAGTAGGGTTGGGTAACCATCGATAATGGACTTTTTTATCGATGATTCTGCTAAATAAAAAAAAGTATTATTTATAAAAATATAAATAACCGATAGATATAAAATAACATATATATAAATAATAACTCGAAAAACATTACACCTATGTTTTAAAAGCTGATTTTATTCTTGTAGTAATTTTTTAGTGTATGTTCATACGAACGAAACCAAACCGTCAAAGTGGGACACTAAACTTGAGTCGGAAATAAATTCCGTTCAATTCCGTAAAAAAAGATCAAACAAACGACATTAGTATCAATGACTATTAGATTAACAATAACAAACCTTTATCTCATACATAAAATGGGATAAATATACCAAACACATACATTTCACTGAACAAGCACTAAAGTTTAGTAAATCGACAAAGTGGGACGCTACCTATAGAAAATCACTAAACTTTTATAATGCATAAAAAAGTACTTAGAATTTGATATTAATACTTTTTATGCTTGATAAGTGTTTTTTTAAGTAATCTTATGTTATATATTAAAATACGCATGTCATTTGCATTTTTTTATGCTGTACTTTTCAATTCAGTTTTTATTAACTTTTTGACATAATAACTAACTAAGGGGACCCATAAAATTATTTCTGTCTTTTTTAGCATAACAACACATTTATAAATACGACTTTAATGATAAATCTGCGTATCATGTTATAAATATAGAAAATAAACCCATATTCAGGATTGACATATTTTCGTTCTGTTTTTATGTTCAAGCCTTCCGTAACACTCAAACTACTAAGGTTACATACATGATTTTGACTTATTTGAAGTCCTTAAAGTATGCCAATTCATTTGATACCAACCACTCCATAACTTCAAAGAACAAGTGTGTTTTTTACCGTCCCAAACTCTAACCAACGTTTTCTCAATTGTCGCTTATTCACTTTTGCTAGTTTGAAGAATTTAAAAAAAATTACTATAGCATCTAGAGACATACATCTTTCACCAAAAGATAGCGTATGATCTGTAGTATTAGGAACTACTCATAACTCCATATCGACAAAGTGGGACCTTTTCCCAAAAACAGTCACATATACATATGTAGGTACACATACGGTTATCTATCGATTGCCCGACATACATATGCAATAATATTTATTTGATCGTGTTTCATTTGCTCGAATTTCACTGGCTCGAATGCTTCATTTACTAGATAAGTTATTTGAGATACTCTTGTATTCTCGAATATTAGATGCCAGATTGAGTCAAATACCATACGTAGTGTTTTCCATATAATTGACTGCAATAAAATTATTTCATAGAATATTCAAACGCCATACTAAATATTGTTTCTTTCCGAATTCATCCTGGCTATGCATTTGCTATTACATTTCTGCAGGCGCTCAAAAATTGTTTAGTATTGCGGTGTTTTTAACACGTTGGTGGGTATGCAGTGGGTTTTGCAATTGATATTTATTGACAATTACTTACATCCTCGTGCAATGTTTCGCTGTTGCAAGTATTTTGACGCTCCGCTCGCTTCGCTCGCTCTGCTGTACTTGGTCACAATACAAACCTAAACTAACCTATAGTTACCGGTTTTGAACCCATTTTCCACTTCGTCGCAGTTACAAGCAAAGTATGCAAGTATTTTGACGCTTCGCTCGCTCCGCTATACTTTGTCACAATACAAACCTAACCTAACCTACAGTTTTCGGTATTGGACCCATTTTCTATTTTGTCCAATTCAAATGATGAAAGATGGATGGCAAATGACATAATGGCATGTGATTATTATGGATTACACTGATTATGGAAAATGAGTTTATTAAAATTGATATTACGGGTAACAAAGATTCTGGCATATGTTTAATAGGTGTAAACAATGAGTATGGCATATGAAATTATGAGAAACAACTTTATGGCCGTTCATCAGTAGTGCAGATGATATTCGGGTAAATTCTGGCAAGTAAGAGTGTACCGTACACATACATATATCGTGACCAGATCATTAGAATCTTTCACCGAGGTAGGTTCCTTTGTTGCCTTGTGACTCTCAGAGCGGAAATAGGAACCTCGCGAAATGAGGCTCCGTCGACTTTTCGGCGAACCGTATGCTCTTAATATATTATGAAATACAACCATTTCATCATGAAGTGATCAATTCTATAAGATGTGGCTACGACATATACACATAAACCCTAGTAGTTATCCCATAAGTAAGGTTAACTTATGTGCTACCTAAAATGGAATTCGGAAAGGTGCCATGTTTGGCTCTAGAGTGTTAACGTGTCAGATAACTAGGGAATTTATTACAGTAAATGGATTTCGTATTCTGAAATGACAGATTTATTCCCAATGCAATGTATAATTGGGAAGATAACTTCCTAAGCTTAATGTCCATTAGTAAGTATACATTAATGGCAAAGTTAGTACCTTGCTAAGCTTAATTTCCATTAGTAGGTAAGTATACATTAATGGCAAATATGGCTTTCGGTATCGAAAGATGACTTATATTTTACGCGACTGCGTCAGAAGGAGCGTCATATTTTTATATATGTATCTATACTATTATAAAGTTTTAAAAATTAAAAGTCTGTACATTAAATATATTTTCAACAAAACTATTTGGAGGACACCGAATTGAAAAATATTTTTTTTTGGATTTTCTGTATGTTTGTTTGTTCGTATGTGTCTTTGTGGCTTCATCACGCCAAATTCGATAATCAGATTGTAACAAATTTTGGTACACGGGTAGCTGGGTATCCACAGATGGTTATAGAATACTTTTTACCCAACTATGCTGTGGAAAAAAGAGGGGTTATGACTTTTTATTTCCCGCTAACGAAGTTGTTGGCGTCTTCTAGTAATATATATATAATTGATTTTTCACTTCTCCTGATCAAAAAGTACGTCATAATAGTAGATTCACGAAGCGAGACTAAAATAGTACCCTAGAGTTTAAAAGAAAGCCATATAATTCCATACAATGAAATCGAAAAAAAAACTTGCGGCCAGCTACATACTAATTACGAATAATTAAAAAAGAACAAACCAACCTGATCAGATTGGCCAAAGTTTCTGATCGAATTGCTTAAACTGTACTTTAATTTTTTTATAAAATATACAATTTTAGTTTTAATTTTCTCGCTGTCAAAGTGAAAGGCAGAGTGATTAACACGTGGCTAAAAGCCATTATGCCACTCAGACATATTTGTCCTCGCTCACTTCGTGAGGTCGTCCAAATATCACTTCGTGTCGTAGCGGCTTACTTTAGCCCCATGTCAAACAATCTACTATTTCATGCCTCCGCGCCGCGCTTTTAATCCCCCTGGGCTAAAATGAAACTTTATACCCCCCCTACCGGCGGCTAAAATGAGGCACTTTTCGGGCATGAGAAGTGTTTAATATAATTTTAGATTTTTCGTGCTTACAGCAGTGTACAGTGGCGTTTGGTAGGCACTAAAAGTGTTATATGGAGCCATAGCCATTCAGGGTAGGCAGTGCCTGTGCATATATGGACCGCACGTCCAGCTCTGTCTCTATGTATGTGTCTTTACTGCTCAATCATCCTTCGTACCTGGATACATTTCTGATGTAGACTGGATACGAATCATTACCTTACCTAACAAATTGAGTTATATATACGTGATTGAATTTCAAACCCATTACCCGTACAGAAAGCTACAAACGTAAAAAAATAATGGGGAAATTCTACTATTAGCGATAGAATCTTAATTTATTAAAATGTTACTATTATGTTACACTTCTGCATCATAAAAGGGAAGTAGCGACTGAAACGCTAGTAAAAGTACCTAAATGTCAAAATTTAAACTTTACACTTAGAGTATTTAACCACTGGAGATGCCATACGGAATTGCCCTCTGCCAAAGTACCAGCAAAGTCGCGAGTCGGTTTATACGATAAATTGTCTGCGTGTGGGAGCTTTTTTGGTTGTGTTGTAGATGACTTTGCTTAGAAATAGTAATATTTCCGTAGTATGCTGTACGTACTCTTCGCCCCCCCCCTCACCCCGCTAAATATGCATGAAAAATTTGTTTGGTTATGACACGGCGCCATTTTCAGTGGTTAAATGCTCTAAGACTTTACAGCTCTACCTTGTATTTTTGCTAGAAACAAAACCTTTAAAAAATCGAATTACGCTACACTTTACGTATGTCATATACACATTACACACATCTATACAATTAAAAAGTTGTTGAAATAAATGATACAGACTATTAAAAGTTCAATGTATGTGCCGTTTTGGCGTCATCACGCTAAAACAGCTAAACGGCTTTCAACTATTTTTGGTACACGGGTAGCTAGGCATCCTCACCGTAATCATACCCGATTACGGTGAAGTAAAAAATACCTAGACAATTATCACAACACAACAAACGCGGCTTAATCGCGTATAAATATTGTTTAATTTTATTAACTTTCGTTCTTCGACGTTTCTGTCGTCGCGTCAACAACAAAATAATTAGTGAAATTCGTGTTAGTTTAAATCAATGTTTTACCTAGAGAATGGTATACATTATCGAATTGAAATTCCTTTATCATATTACAAAAAGGAATTAACAAGAAACACAGATCCAACAAAACTGCTAACTTGTATTTTTGTTACAAATCCTCACTTTCAGCGAAGCTTTTCCAGTATTTTATTTGTTTCAACAGTTAACATAGTGCACTCAAGCGGTGCATTCGCCTAATTGTGGCTAAACAAAACCCTTAAGAAGCGGGGTCGAGAGCGTGGAGAGCTTCATCTTGTTAGCCGGCGCTGACGCTGAAACTTAAGCCCAGTGACGTACACTCACGACGGATTATATTCCATTCATTTTCTTGTTGATCTGTCCAGTTAAATAGTACCTACCTACACATGTACGAGTACTTGCTGATTGGCGAGCCATGGAGTTTAAGATTGTTGTTTATTAAAAGTGCAACAAACCGCACACTTAAAACTTGTATTTTTTCACTTCTCCTGCTCAAAAAAGTACGTAAAGTATTTTTCATCTCTCCTGTTCGGAAAGTTTAATTTTCATGGGTATTTAGCCGGGTGGAAAATAGCTTTTCCATCCCTAGGGTGGAAAATAATTGAGTTACGTCATATTTTTAAAATAAAAGCTTTTCATATCGAGGATGCGATTGCGATGATGATGATGATGATGATGATGGATGATGATGATGGTGATGATAAAGATGATGATGATGATGATGATGATGATGATGATGGTGATTATGATGATGATGGATGATGATATTTTTTTCCTCAAAGTCGAAATGAAAAGTGGAGTGTTTAACTCGGGTGAAATTACCAATTACCCATTAGAAATATCTCGGGTGAAATGGGTCACTTTCAACCCTTGGTTAACAATCTACTATAGCTTCGCGAAGCGAGACTAAAATACCTAGTACATTTACCCCCTAGGGTTTAAAAGAAAGCCATATAATCCCATATAAATTTCTATGACACTGAAAAAAAAAATTTGCGGCCAGCTACACACTCCTTACGAATAATTAAAAACAAACAATCCAAGCTGATCAGATTGGCCAAAATTTCTGATAGAATTGCTCAAACTGTACTTTTAGTTTTTCATGAAATATACAATTTTAATGTTAATCTTTTTTAATTTCTCGCAGTCGAAGTGAAAAGCAGAGTGTTTAACACGTGGCTAAAAGTCATTATGACACTCAGACATATTTTTCCTCGCTCACTTCGTGAGCTCGTCCAAATAATCACTTCGTTTCATAATGGCTTATTTTAGCCCCTTGTCAAACAATTTACTATTGTTTCAAATCCCAACTTTTAGGGAAACTTGTCCAGTATTTTATGTATTTATTTTCAAGTGTAACTTACATAGGTCACTAGGGCACTTCATTCGCCTAATTGCGGCTAAACAAAACTCTTAAAAAGCAGGGTTGAGAGCGTGAAAAACTTCGTTTCGCCTCGTTAGCCGGCTAGTAAATGCAATCTGTTAACCTATTTGTACGAAAAAACCTTCCATTTCGGTTAAATCTCGTTTCTTTTTCCTAAAAATAAGCATTAACTATAGCCGGCGCTGTAGCTGGAACTGGAGAGCACCAACGAACACTCACGACGGATTACATTCATTTTGTGTTGCTCTGTGCAGCTCATCCTGTACGAGTTTGTTGATTGGTTATTTCGTCATTCTATAACAGAACGATCGAGCTTCGGATTCGCGTGTTTTAGGGTTCCGTAGCCAAAATGGCAAAAACAAACAGTACCTACCCTAGATAGTTTCGTCATGTCCGTCCGTCCGTATGTCGTAGGCATTTTACTCAAAAACTGTAAGATGTATATTGATGAAATTTAGAGTACAGGTGTCTTGTCTAAGCCGCTACTTAGTTTGACAGTTAAATTAAAAAAAAAAAAAACATATATTACTCTATACATGTAACTGAAACTGAAAAATAATAATTCAGCAAATATCATTGTGTGGCACATATTATATCGACAGATGCTTTAAGAGTCCCCGGTAAGCTTGGTTCTCCATACAAACGTAATTACGCTCTTAGCTAGTTTGCTCTGAAACTTTGTATTAGGTTTTAATGTGGATATATTAATATAGCTGGCTGTAATAAGTTGAATGTACTAGACAGATTCTAGTATTCCGTTTGAAGTCATAACAGACTTGACAACTCTTGTGGCTGATACGTTTCCACGCAGTACAAATAAATTTGTTACTATTATTTTATTCTATCTTGTGCTTATTTACCGTCGCTCCACTGCAATCTACGCACTCTGCGGAAGAACCCCGCCGCACTTTGTACTTAGAATAAGTAAAGATATATGCACGTGCATACCTGTTAAAGTTCGATAGATAAGATATTAATTTTATTTATCTATTCAAAATCATTCCACAGTTACAACTAATTCACTGTGAATAATAAGTTTTAACTTTAAACGATTCGACATATTTAAAAAAAATTACAACTATCCATCTCCTCTCAGTACTTCAGAAATTCACGACACACCATTCCCCAACTACTTCCAAAAGCATCAAATTTAATAACGAATCGATTGACACTTCAGTTATCAAAATCGATTAAGTAGTTTAAGCGCCAGCGTGGAATGGAACATACGAGAACATACATAGACTGCTGAAATCATAACCCATTTGGGCGTTGCCATAGGGTAATTGTTTAGATAGTCAAATTAACTAATCAACACACGACATCAGACGAAATGGCGCCCCTTGTGGTATTTGGCCGCTAAAGTTATGTAACAATTGGCCGGGAACGCAACTAATTATCTAAATTAAGATGTTTTAGCAATCATCGACCTGACATTAACAGAATTAGGTACTTCGGTTGATATATCTGATGTATGGCACTTGTGGTACCATAACTGACATATCAACTACATATTTTGCTTAGATATAGAAATCGGCCTTTCTTCCCGGAAACGCATAGCTCCTGGAGCAAAATACCTGCAGATTAAATAATCCGGCATGGGAAGTTACCCCAACAAGGAGGATCGACGGCAACCGTTGGATGAGAACAGCACGCGACCGGCCGTTGTGAAGATCCTCGACGAAGATGAAGATTTTGGCAGTGAGCGTCTTTCAGCTGATATGATGTTGGTGATGATCACGGATTACGTGATGATATAAATATTACATAAGCTTTGGCATTGTGCGCTGTGTAGGTACAAAGCATATTAAGGTGCGTCCACATTTGTATCATTTGCCCGATCACATCTTCGTCCCGTGGCATGATCGCGCGTCATGATCACGCGTTTGGACGTTGCGCCGATCCGATTGCTCGAAATCCATGTTGACACGCGTATCACACACATAGATCGGAGAAGCCCGGCGTTATCGCCGCGCCGACAGTAAGCGTCCAAGCAGCGCCATACGTAGTCATGCCACTCCACGGTGATCGGATACGCGTAAATGATATAAGTGTGGACGCACCTTTACGAGTACATTTATCTGTGCAAAAATAGCAAGTATCTGGTGTATAATGCAGTGCGTTGCATTAATTTTATAAATAGACGAAACTATCACAATGATTCATGATCATTTACTCGTAAATTATCAAAACAATAGCGTCCAGCATCATTCATCACGCGCCGTCCGCGACAAATGTGCCGAAATAGACGCGATGATTGATAGCGATAATTATCTTGATATAACACTATCAGACCGAGTAGTGACCGTCGGTTACCCTACCCGATAGATCTTCTTCGAAGATTTCTAAGTTGCAAATACCCTATTTGATCATAGAACATTGTTTTGCCTTGTTGTGTAGCGTTTTGTCCTGCATCACAAATTCTTAATCCGGGGAGTATGTTCTTCAAACATAGTCTAGGTGCAAATATTTTAAATCAGTCTATCATAAATAATTAATAGATAATGACATGTACCTTTTTCATCTGTGACATTCCCATTATGTATAGCTATTATGATTTTATTTTATTTTATTACTAGCTTCTGCCCGCGACTTCGTCCGCCTGATAAGGGTATTTACCCGGGATAAAAAGTAGTCTATGTCCTTCCCCGGGACTCAAACTATCTCCATACCAAATTTCATACAAATCGGTTCAGCGGTTTAAGCGTGAAGAGGTAACAAACAGACAGACAGACAGACGCACTTTCGCATTTATAATATTAGTATGGATAGTATGGATTTCTTTGTATTTGACGATCATAATTTAAATTCGTGTAAATTGACTAAAATGTAATTTATATTGTAATTTATTTTATGAAATAAAGTAATCTAATCGAATCTAATAGGCCGTTATTGGACAGCCATGCAATAATATACAACTTCACAGTTCACAGTTTACTTAGGTTAGCAAATACAAAATCGAAAAAAAAAAATGATTTGAATACTATACTTCGAATTTGAATGTATTTTGTTTGAAATTAGATTAAAATGGTTTTCGAGATTTTCTATTCCAATACGTTTTTTATGACTTCAAAATGCCCCATTTCCGCACAGCCCACCTGTCCTGTCCTTTTTTACATCCTGCCGGTCTTACTGGTCGTACTAGATCGGGTTATTAATAGTCGCTGCTCGGTCTATCTATATGCTACAACATGCAAGCCACAACGGGTAGAACTCATGTTACAGCTTAATTTGCCCCTGAATTGCCTGATTTGCAAGCATGCAGAAGGTTTCCGTATTACAGAACTACATACACATATCGACTACAACCTACGATACTGTGAATGATTAATAAATAATTAACGTCAACTTGACAAGATACATATTCTAGAACGCATATTCAAGTATTGCAAATATATGCTTTAACAAACATGTTATGTTTTAACCAAATGAAACATACAACTATTGAAAAGTCGGTTTGTATAACCTTTAAAGAGATAGGACCTGTTTTCTCACAGCGGAGGCTTAGTTATTGGGTTCCGTTGCTATCATTTGGGTACAGAACCCTAAAAAATAGATTAATGCCGGTTTTTATCGTAAGCATTTTTATTTGGTTTCATTTCATATACCTAAATTCCAGTATTCGGCTATGGGAGACACATAAACGCATTTTTGTAACTTAAAAAAATGTGGTTATTTTCGCTATGTACTACACCCAACTACGTTGAAGCGGGTTCCACGAACTAAGTTACGAGTGCTTTCTACACTTTATTTATTTTGTACGTAAATTAGGTGTCACCTCATGGTCACAGAATAAGCTTGTGTTTTCAAAAGAAAATAGATTCTTATATAAGTTAGTGATGTATAATATGATGATGTTTTATTTACCTCGTCATTTTTAGCTTAGAAGAGGCGTCCCTTCTTAGCGTTAAGACTTGTAATAAGTATCTAATCCCTTTGAGTGGCTTTTTGATAAAGCTAATCTCTAGTTCAAAAAGACTTAGTACTTTACTCTTGCCCGTGGCGCTGAAAATCCATATTTCACAGACCTGGTCGTAAATTTCGAAGGCACTTTGATGGCGCAGTTATACACTCTCTTAACAGGGACAGTAGAGGAAAATCTTGAACCGCAACATAGTAGTATACTTTAAAAAAATGGCATAGGCCTTATTTTCATCAAATGGTAAGCTTATTTAAACTAGTTATAATCTTTTGACGAGTGATTGAAAGCAATGTCATTTAGTAATCTTTAATGTGATAACATAATAACAATAAAAATAATAAAAAAAAAAGAACCGACTTCAAAATAAACTAAAAAGCCAAAAAAAATCTTTTATGTACGGTACGGATCACATTTGAATCACCTTTTGAAGTCGGTGCCAATCCATTCATTTATTACTATTAACACAGATGGCACGCAAGAACCGCGGCGGCGAGCCTTTAGTTATTACCTACCTATATATTTAGTTATAGTAATTCGTAATTTTGTAGAATACAGAACTTTACTTCAGGTTTAGCATCGACTTCAAAAGGTGATTCAAATGTGATCCGTACCGTACATAAAAGATTATTTTTTACTTTTTAGTTTATTTTGAAGTCGGTTCTTTTTTTATTTAAAAAATATATTTTTTGCCTTTTAGTAATACAAAGTATTTTTTAGAGCCCAGAATGGGTAGATTGAGGAGGATTTGATTGTAAATAAAAATGTAAATTATAAGAATTGGCTAGGTCAAAATGGTTAAGTCAAGTAGCTTGCTGGTTAAAAAAGAATACGGCTAACACTCTCAACTTTCCCATAGTATTTAGATAATTATCTCGCAACTATTGACCGTTAATAAGGACTTGTACCTTCCATCATCAGCTCAGCATCATTAAATGATGACAAGCAGACGAAAATAACTGGATAACTTTAGAAAAATATATACAAAACATTGTCAGTTCCTAGAATATTTGAGGGTTTCTCTCGATTTCCCTGGGATCCCATCGTCAGATCCTGACTTGGTAATAATGAGACTACCTCAGAGACACACTATAAAGAATATGACTAACAGTCTTAACATACCTAGGTAGGTATGTTAAGACTGTTAGTCATCAAAGACATGACTGTTAGTCAGTTAAAAAATACATGTATTATAGGTATAATACATGTATTTTTTAAAGGAGTTCTCTGGTCCTCCACTATCAGCTCCACTTTGCTACCCTGATCTTAACTAACTTCTTCCTCTAAGCAAAATATGATAAAGAATTATATTGTGATTAGTGAATTAAATAACACTGGTTGAGCCCTTATTAGTGACTGGTGGCCTGTGTCTTCATTATCAGTTTCTCTTCACCAAATGATGATTTTCAGGTGTAAATGCTTGTTTTCTTTAATAAACACCGAAATCGCCATAGGTGTGCCCATAATATTTGAGGAATTCCTTTGATTCCTCATCGATCTCATCATCAGATCATCACCAAAATTTTATGGCACTAACTTGGAGATTCCTACACTCAACCGAAAAAAATATTTTCCAAATCGACTCGCGATCCGCGAATTAAATATTACTGGTAGAGCCCTCAGTGGTAACTGATGGCTGGTGTCTTCACCATTGGTTTTTCTCCACTAAATGGTGATTTTCAAATGTAAATGCTTAAACTACTGTAATAAATACCGGAATCGCCATAGATGCGCTCATAAAATTCGAGGAATTCCTTCGATTCATTCATTCCCCATCAGATCTTCACCAAAATTATATGGGACCAATTTGGATATACCTACTCACGAACAAAAAAATAATTTTCCAAATCGTCGTGTAAATCACGGAGTTCTGAGGTAAGAAACATAAAAAAATAAAATAAAAATAAACATACAACCGAATTGAGAACCGCCTCCTTTTTTTGAAGTCGGTTAAAAATAAATTCCGTACCTCACTAAACTATTCCTTAGAAAACGCGGAAAAACGGCTAAAGGTAAGGATATGACATTTGAGTCGAAACTTTATAGCCGAAAGGAGTCTTTCGGCTATTACCTTAAAATAATGTTATGCTTCTTGAAACACACATAAGTAATCAACCAAGCACTTAGCTTTGGCAATGGGATTAAATACTCTCCCCAGCATAAGCTTCTAATACGCACAGTGGTATTATTTCGTTGAATCAGGGCTACATTTCACACACATTATATATAAGTACGTACTCGTGCTTGGACTAATGAAGCTTGCATAGCTGATGTGAATTTACATACTAAATGTACACTCAGGATCCGTAATAGGGCGAACTGTTGACGGGTGATGTGCAAATACTCCAGTTATGTACCTATTATTATGAAATAAATTAATAAATAAATATTACGGGAGAACCCCACACAAATCGCTCAAGTCACAACAAGGCCCGTGTTATGGTTACTAAACGACGATATATTTAATAGATATATTACTTATATACATAGAAAACATCCAAGACTCAGGAATAAATCTTTATGCTCATCACTCAAATATTTGCCCTTACCGGGATTTGAACCCAGGACCTCAGCTTCGCAGGCACCGTTACTTCCACTGAGCTAAACCGGTCGTCAAAAACTAATGGTGGTCATACACCTTCCTGCCTATCGTCCAATCGGCATGACGCTACTGATTGGATCAGTTAGTACCGACCGTGTGTGGAAGTGGATTGGCATGACAGTTATACTTGTCGGCATAATCGAATTTTGATTCTTTTGGCTTGATCATGGCGATTGGATTGGATCATGCCGATGGTCGGCGATCGTCATTTCAGTCAGGTCAAGATATTTGGCGGTGATAGATGATTACTACAGCGGATCTTGCAGTACTTCAGTCACGTGGCTCTAGCCAGAGAGAGAGAGCCAGATAATTTAGAAAAGCTGATCGTGGTTGGCCATGTGGAAGGAAAAAGAGGCCGCGGAAGATCGCCGACCCGATAGAACGATGCCGTGAAAGAAGCCTCTCAGGAAACTTTACAGGCGTCAATCCGGAAAGCTGAAAACCGTGTAGAATGGAGAGCTTTGGTACTCAAAATTATGGCCTCTAGTGGTCACGATTCTCAGTCATGAGGAAGCGACGAAGAAGAAGAAGAGTGACGCCATGGCTTCAACGGAACGTCGCTGCGATTGGACAATTTAAACTGATCGTGTGTGGTGTATATAGAGGAACTGCAGATTGGATTAAGCCTGCAGCGTCATGCCGATTAGACGATAGGAAGCATCGTGTATGGCCACCATAAGCTAAAATATCACGCTTGACATTGTTGAAACACTCATAAGTTCGGTATGTAATAAAGGACAATCGGTCTTGTTTACCCTACACTCTTGAGTCTGATGTAATAATAATATACGTATCGCTTACGAAACGTGGGTAGTGACCTGTAGATAAAGCAACCCCTGTAGAAACTTCTCAAGTGCCAGCTATATGAATCCGTAACTTTACGTCGACAATAAACAACGTTTACCCTAAAGTTTTGACTTGCGCGTGACATGGCAGTAACCGAAAACTATATAATCTTAACCTATATATCCGTCAGTTGCCCGATTCATGAACGTTACTAGTTATGATAATTAGACAACTTCAAAATAGTTAAAAAGGGAGTTTCTAATTCGCTCGATCCATTTTTAACCGACTCCTAAGGAGGTGGTCCTATAAGTATATTTATTTATATTATATTTATACGTGTGTTACATTAGAACTCGGTCATTTATAAATTGATTTAGAAAATTATATTTTTGTTTGAAACAAGGTGCATCCAGATTGGCCTCATATAATTTTAGTGAAGATCTGATGATGAAATGCATGAGGAATTGAAAGATCTCCACAAATATTGTAGGCACGTAGCGATTTTGGTATTTTAAGAAACACATTAAGCATTTGCATTCAGAAAGTGTAAATTGATGTAATGGTCACTGGCACTCCTCAACGATAAGTGATTTAAGGGTAGTCACGACATACATCTCGTTTCAAATAGCTAAAAGCTATTTCATAGTCGCAAAATGAAATGGTCCTGATGAGAATGGTAGCGTCGAATTGCCGCAAGGTAGGCACCGGATCACTACTTCAATAAAATGATCTATCCTAGGCGTATTTGGGCTTGTTCAAATACTACAAAGTAAAGGAAATAACTGCATAATTTAGTTTCTTCAATTTACTTACATGGAATTATTTTTCCACTCAATTTTTACAGTATTAACAATCGGTGCCAGTGTGTTACTACTTCTTACTAAAATCGTAAATTTTTAACATTTTACACATTCAAAAACGATTACCTGTAAGTAAATTGAAGAAACTAAATTATAGTGCAGTTAATTTTTTACTTTTATGAGTTTTATTTTTGGAATCGGTTTTTGTGTTTCCTATCGAACTTTACTAAGCCCGGTAACCTTTGTTGTCCGTCCTCCCGTATGTTGTTATATAACGGACTATTTTCGATGTTTTTTGGGTGAGTCTTACATGCATATTAGGACAGGAGATTGTCTTCTTGCTTGATGGTCTATCGTGCTGATACAGTGAATCAATTCTAAACAGCCGATTTATGCAAATGCGAGTCAGCATAGAAACTGGAGTTGGTATACCGTCGCTAAAAAGTATATACCTAAGAAGCTTTGTAAAACAAAATAAATCTACATTTTATGCAATATTGCTGCTCGGTAAATTATAAAAAAAAATTGTTACAAAATAGGGGATGGGTTCGTGATATAAAAGCACTTTTAAACCAATGAACAAGAGTCGGATTGATTTCCACACAGTCACTTTAAGTTATCACACTAAAAGCACTATTAAAACACTTTTCGTTTATTTCACACTTGAAATCTCCAGCCGCAGTCCCTCCTTTTCGATGTGAACTCTTCCGGGTCCAATCGTAAACTGATTTTCGGTGCGGCGCGTCGCGCTTATTTATACTGGACTTGAGGTCATCTGGAACGTTCGACCGTGACATAAACAAGTTATTCTATTGGTACCTTCTTCCTGGTACAAGCTCGTTCGGTAACCTTCCTACTGCCATCTTGCTCACTCTTTTCGCTAATGTTCGGAAAACTGCTACCTTTATCCTGATCATGTGGTCTCTGTCACACCCTTCTGGAATGTTCTAAGTATGGCTGGCAAAATTATAGGTTCTAGTTTAGATGTAGCAACAGAATTTGAAAATTTCTTCACCGATATACCAGTATCCACAACAAAGTGTTTAAATTCATCACCTTCGTCTGCCGTTTTGTTGTTAAAAGAAAACGTACCAGAATGTAGTAAGGACTTCTATTTTGAACATGTCAGTCCTTCAGATGTAGTAAAGGCATTTAAATCAATTAATGTCAAAAAAACCAATGACCTATGGGGGGTCTCAGTCCATGCTGTCAAATCCCTAATGGAAGTAATAGCGCCTGACTTGGCAGATATATTCAATAACAGTGTTGACTGCGGTGAGTTTCCTGATCTGATGAAACATACCAAAATAACTCCTTTATTTAAATCAGGTAGTACCTCTGACCCCACTAACTTTAGACCAATATCTGTACTACCTACATTCAGTAAATCTTTCTTCTATATCTATATTTGATGCATAGTAAGCAATTCGGTTTTACGCGGGGTCGCTCGACATCCAACGCCGGAGTTGAGCTCGTAAAACACATTTTCGATGCCTGGGAGGAATCGCGAGATGCTTTAGGCATCTTCTGTGATTTACCTAAGGCCTTCGATTGCGTTAATCATGAGACACTGATCAGGAAGCTACACCACTACGGAGTTAAAGGATTAGCACTAAATTTATTACAGTCTTATTTAAATGGTAGAATACAAAGGGTTGACGTGAATGGAAAGCGTTCACCGGGGTCATTAGTCTCTATGGGTGTGCCGCAGGGATCAATATTGGGACCTTTCCTGTTCCTTATCTATATAAACGACTTGTCACACCTCGTACAGACCCACCATGAGATAGTTTTGTTTGCAGATGATACGTCTCTAATTTTCAAAGTCGTACGAAATCAACGATCCTACAATGACGTAAACAATGCTATCTGTGAAGTAGTAAATTGGTTTAATATAAATAATTTATTGTTGAATGAGAAAAAGACTAAATGTGTTAAGTTTGTCACGAGTAACGTAAAACACGAGCAAGCAAGCGTTACGGTTAAAGGTGAGGAACTGGAACTAGTTAATAGTACAGTCTTTCTCGGTATAACATTAGATTCTAAGCTCCAATGGGGTCCCCATATTGCTAATCTCTCGAATAGACTGAGTTCTGCAGCTTTTGCAGTAAGTAAGATTCGTCAATTAACAGACGTGATAACGGCTCGATTAGTGTATTTCAGTTATTTCCACAGTATTATGTCGTATGGCATCTTACTATGGGGCAGTGCTTCCGACATTAATACTATATTTGTTCTGCAGAAGCGGGCTGTTCGTGCGATATATAAAATGAACTATAGAGAGTCGCTTAGAGATAAGTTTAAGGACATTAATATAATGACAGTGCATTGTCAATACATTTATGAGAATATTATGTATGTACATAAAAATATTACCGACTTTAAGAAGAACTGTGATATACATAATATTAATACTAGAAATAAGCATAAGCTCGCAGTGACTGCTACTAGGCTCCATAAAATAAGGAGATCATTCATGGGTAACTGTGTGAGATTTTATAATAAACTTCCTAGCAGCATAACTGAGTTGTCTATTGGTAAATTCAAAAATATTGTGAAACGAAAATTATTTTCTAAAGCTTATTATAGCACACAAGACTACATGAATGATGAAGCCGCGTGGGATTAATGTAAATTATAGCGTCATGTAGGTATATGAATAATTATTTTAACGAATACCTAAGGTATTATTATTATTTTAATCTTAATTGTTTTATATACTCTGACATTTAGAATTTTATTCTAGACACATTCTAGATTATTTATTTTTTATTGACAATCCTTTTGGGATTTATCTTATTGATTATTTTAATTTTAAAAATGATGATTTTATCAATAATTTTACACTTAAGTTAAATGATCTGATTAGGTTTTTCTGGGTTTCCCTAATCCTTGCAGCAAATGTTGGATCATATTGTATTTCTCCCAGCAAACATTCACTCTCATGTAACTGACATTTCGAAAGTGCTTGTAACTAGGCCTACTTGAATAAAGAATATTTTGATTTGATTTGACTCTTTTTAATCGTGCTATGTCTGTCAATCCTATTGAAAATTTAGTCATAAACTGAAATCGACTTTAAAGGCCAATATGGGGTCCTGAGAACGCCTGAAAATGGGTTTTCAGGTTATATCGACATCTGATAGAGGGTGTCTTGAAACGGACTAAAACCATGTTTCGTGCGCCTGAAATTTTGATAAACTGGTATATGATAGAGCACCCTCTGAAACGGCGGTATTTCAGCGTGCTTAAAACGCCTCCAAGGCACAGAAAAACACGATGAAAGTTTTGCACATAAGTTACGCCACCGGCGTAACAATATGAACAAGTACTTAATTAGAGAGTGTAAAATTAATATGCTATTTTCTCGACAGTTACCCGACAGAAATAATACAAAACATGTTAGTAACTAAGTAACGAGTTGCGCGTGGGACAAAAGGCACGCCTACACGGGCTATCAAAAACGATCGTAAGAAACACTAGATTTAAACCGCTCTTATGCACACATTTTTTACGGCTCTGTAGCCAAAATCGCAAAAATGGAACCCTAGTTGCGTCGTGTCCGTCGGACCGTATGCCAAAGGCATTCTACTCAAAAACGACTATATAGACGCATATTGATGAAACTTGGAGTATATAGGTGTCTTGTGTAAGTGGCTACTAACTTTGATCGTTAAATAACAAAAATACACTCCATTACATGTAAGCGATATCCATTACATGTTGGATAGTACTAAAATCATTTTGAGGTTTCTAAGTAGTATGAATTGTGTGTAGTTCTGCCACTCCGCCTGAGGTACCTCCATAACGTGTTGTTTGAATGCGTCGACAGCATCTTCAGCGGTCGAAAATCGTTGACCGCGTAATTTATTCTTTATATTTGGAAATAAATAAAAATCGTTGGGTGCCAAGTCAGGGCTGTACGGCGGATGACCCGTTAATTCCACATTTTGACCCTCCAAAAATAGAGTTGTTTCACGTGACGTATGACAGCTGGCATTGTCATGATGAAGAATGATTCTTCGTCGCTGGTTAGTTTTACGAATTTGTTCAAATACTTCCGGTAAGCAAATGGTCGTGTACCACTCTGAATTAACCGTTCTACGGTTTTCTAGTGGCACTGTAGCTACATGGCCATTAATACCGAAGAAGCAGGCCACCATTTGTTTCAATGTACTTTTTGCACGAGTAACTTTCGTAGGGTTCGGCTCATTTTGAAACACCCATACCGTTGATTGTTGCTTCGTTTCGGGATCGTATGCATAGATCCAGGATTCGTCACCTGTATAGATGTTATAAACGGCTTTTGAGTCACCACGGTTATATTTTTTTAACATTTTATTGCACCATTCGACGCGAGCATGTTTTTGCTCATTTGTTAAGTTGTGGGGTATCCAACGCGAACAAATTTTTTTTACAGCCAAATAATTATGTAATATGCTATTAATGCTGGTCATAGAAATACCCAGAGTCGCCTCTATCTCGCGGTACGTAACATGTCGGTCGTCCATTATAAGTTTTCGCACAGCCTCGATATTTTGTTGTACAACGACCGATTTCGGGCGACCTGCCTTAACTTCGTCCGTAAGCATACTACGTCCACGATTGAACTCACTAAACCAGTGATACACAGTAGTTTTAGATGGGGCTTCATCACCAAAAGTTGAAGTTAGTTGATCTATGCACTGTTGTTGCGTTAAACCACGCCGAAAATCATAATAAATCATAGCACGAATATTTTCACGAGTGAGTTCCATTCTTGCTGCGAGATGACATTTAAAACCCGTCAAAAACAAAACACGAGCGTTAATAAGGAAGAAAAAATATACCTTATATACTTAAAAAAGTTCAAATTTTACCATGGCGGTCAAATATGCTATTTAAGAAGATTGTAATCCCGGTTTCCGGATATATAAATAGCAGCCCTCGTATTTCACTAAGTTTGGGCACTACGCCCAATACAATTGATATTGATATAAAAGTGATAGAAAATGGAGCTTGATGAAGATGAGCTTGTGATATTTCCTTCATTAAAAAAACAAAAAAAAAACTAGTCTTTTTTTCATGTACCTAAGCATCTATTATAAATTTGCGGTGCGGTAAAAATATATATGTATGTATGTAATCTCTTTATTGCACATAAACTAATTAAAAATAATAGGTATTACAAAACACGGACATGTACAAAGGCGAATTTATCCCTGTGAAGGATCTCTTCCAACTAACCTTTAAGCAAATAAAAAAAATACGTCAAAGAAGATAGACAAACCAACTAATTAGGTAATATGCACAAAAAACTAAACCAAAACTAATATATCTGATCACGTGTCCGATTTCACCCTGTATTTTATATGTTAGGTTAGAATAAATCAGTATTCTAACTAAACGTATTTTAAGCTATCAAGTACATCAAGAAAGTGACCTGCAATGTATTGTTCTCACGTTATTATTCTTGAGTCTCGCAAGGTATGCCACGGATATGGATTGTTATCCGAACCAGACGAATTATGCTATGCTGGAGTAGTATTCCACCAGTTAATTTAAATTACTAGCAAGCTACACAATTGTTTGGTTTCTGATATTAATTCCAAGATTCCACGGAACGAGTTAAAATTTAATCTCGTCAGTAGAATAAACTTATTGTAACTACCTAATTAAGTATATTGTACAGACGATCAGTTCAGATCTATTTTACCCGCTTTACAACAATAACTACCGAATGTACGGTCAGCTGTAGAGAAACGTGATCCCCTGTCGTGGATGTTTGTATGACAGAGAGGTTACTTTTCTCTGTAGCTGATTGTACTTATCGGGAGTAAATAATCTTGCAGCCAGTAGCCTACAAAGGGCTTTTGGCCAAGTTAGGCAGCTTTTTTTGCCTATATGGAGTCGTGGTCGTTCAGGGCTTCAGGGTAGGCAGTTTCTCTGTACCTGTATGGAGCCATGGTCTTTCAGGGCCTCAGGGTAGGCAGTTTCTCTGTTCCTGCCAGGCTGGATGGCTGTTCAGGGTAGGTTTTGCCTTTGTGCCTACATGGACCGCACGCCATTGGTTGCAGCTCCATGTTAATGGGTAGTTTTTCACGCCGCCTTGGTTATACCGTTTTACAAACCAAAGTTACAGAAAACACAAAAAATTCTGTCTGAAGCACATTTTGTAGTATTTACTTGGTATAGTACTTACAAATCATAGACATAGACAGGACTACAAGGCTCAAATGCTCACTTTTTGTAGTTCGAGCAGAAAATTTCCTGGATTTTCGAGTAATGTTCCAGAATCGCACTAATTTTTGCCCTTAATTTGGGCAGTCGAGTTTGAAGTCGTATGGACTTTCTGATATTTATGTAATTCACTAGCCTTCCTAGGAAGGCCCTCAACAAGATGGACCGAAAATCTGGTAAAGATCGTAAGTAACCGTTGGATGAAGGCGGTACACGGCCGGTCGTTATGGAAATCCTTGGGGGAGGTCTTTGCCCAGCAGTGGCCCTTGGGCTTTTACGATGATAATGATTAATAGCCTTCCTGATCATGCCATACACAGGTTCGAGAATAAAATAGGTCTCAGAAGATAATGCCAAGAATAATGAGCCCAGAGAGACATTTACTTAATCCTCTCACACAAAACAACTCAACTCATAAGCTAATTATAACTCGAGGTCAAATATTAATATGCATCGCACGCTCTGTAGAGGTCAGGTAGATTTGGTCAAAGGGCTCTTTTAATTGTATTGCATTATTTTTTATTTATTTTCACGTTGTCCTAAGCCGGTTATCGTGGTCAAAAAAATTCCAAATTTTTTTTTTGTTTATAGAAAGAAGAAAGAAAGAAAGAAAACACATTTATTGCAGCGAAAAGATAACACCATTACATGAAGGAAGCTTAAAGAAATAATTAAATTAAAATTATCTTAAATCTAGATTGACAAGAAACAATTGACTAATATAAGTATACAACACGGTGCTACCATGTCCGCAACAAAAGGACTCGGCATAATGCTGCGACATCGGGGTAATATCGCAGCGCTGGTCTTCTGTGGGACCCGAGTTAGGTAGGTAAAAACAGCAACAGGAAGTCCTCACGTAATGTTTACATGTATACCTATTAAGATAATGTATGTATGTGGTGTAAGGCTAGACAAATCCAAGTGACGGGTTTTTATGTATATAATCTTTACTATTTTAAAGTTGTAAAAATGAAATGTTTCTATGTGTCGTTGTGGCTTCATAACTCCAAATTGGCTAAACGAATTTCAACAAAATTTTGATACACGGGCAGCGGGGTGTCTCCAGATGGTTATGATACCTTGACCCGACTATGGTAAAGAAAAAAAAATATGTAAATGAAAGTCCGTTTTCACATAGTTTTCATTATTTCAAGTTTTTACAATATCATACCCAGTTGGCGGGAAGAACTACGATCAAAAATCAACATGTAGTGACATAGCATGCAGATGAATATTGCATAGTTAGTTCTCAATTTGTCAACCTGAACGAAATTAAAGCTCGTTTGAGTTTTTCAGCCAATTTGACAAGGATTCGACTCCAGCTCCAATTGTACTGCGAACTACGTTACATGAATCCCTCCCGTCACTGGTATGACTATTGTCTGTTCGTAAGAACTAAGTACATAGGTACTTACGAACTACTTAGTTCTGAAATGTGTTATATGTACCTACTTACATATGATACATTTCAGAGATGTCGATTGAAATTTTAATCGTCAGTCATCATTAGGCACTATGATAAAATAATAAAATCCAGCTTTACCTAAGTCAAAAATTCAAGAAAAACCTTAACATCAACATGAGCTTTTTCTAAAGTATGGATGGCCATTGATAATAGCGTTTTCTTTTAGACACTATGTAGGAATATCTTTGTGTCCTTATCACGCCAAAACGCCTGGATTTGGACATTATTTGATACAGCTGTCTATAAGATATATATATATATATATACATATATGGAAGTTATAGGATACTCTTTATATCCAACTAAAATGAAGCCAAAAGAGGTTTATACCTTTTTTCGATTCCTTGTAATGGCAACGAGACAAAAAAAGTTACGTTCTAGTGATCAAACATAAATGAATATTCTCTTCATGTATTTAGATAACATTTTGGCATCAGGCACTAGACAAAACGCACAAATTGATGGCAAGATGGATGTGTTTACCGTCTTGGCACAGTGGTTCGGTTATTCGGGTTGTATATATAATGTGCTGCTTGCATAATTTAACGCTTAATTACACAACAGAGAGACGATTGTTTTAATATTAAAACAATCTCAATTGTTTTTCTGTATACGAGATACACCATAAAGGTATATCATTATATATCTATTGATATAACATTGTTTATTATGTCGTATCGTAATGGTTGGGAAGGAAGATGCACTTGTAACAAATGGGTCAAACAACACTTTCATAGGCCACGATCTTTTTCATTCTATCAAATACTTACTAGTATTCAATAGAAATAAAACAATTTAACGGATTATATCGCGTATATTATCTCATTTGAGCTCCCGACGTTTCGGAAGCTTTTCAGCTCTCCATGGTCACGGGTGGACTGAGTAAAGATATATTTTCCTCTGTCAAAGTTACAATTTGTGCAAACTACCCATTTTTGAAAAAACAAATAAAGGTGTACACACAGGCAAGATGGGCCTATACTTTAAGGACAGTTAGTTACACATGTGCCAGAAGGGCTTAATTATTTTATTTGAATAATTTACCAAAATCCGTTAAATTGTTTTATTTCAATGAGAATGAGTTGCGGAAACAGAAGAAAATATTAGTATTCAATAGTTTCACAGCCTCGCACAAAGCGATTTGTCTCTACGTTCCTATTCAATAGGACGGCTAACGAGTGGAACTCTCTTCCAGCAAGCTTCATCATCGCATACTAAAAGGTAAAATTTAAGTCAAATTCTTGCCATCTAACAAAAAAAGTTTCATAAATTCTCATCTCCCGAAATCACATAATATATGTTTTAAGCCCTCTGACAGCTTTCATGTTTGACTATGAATACAGTACACGATGAGAAATTGGTAAAAATGCGATGAAGACTCTAGCACTGCGTTTGTGTACAATACTCGTACATTCACAATAAGCCCCGAGTTTTAGCGAACAGCACGCTTCCCATGTTTGTCGCAGCTTGTTCAAACTAAATAGTAAATGCAGCTTTGCTGTTAGTACAAAACCAAATCGTTACGTTTTAAGAGACGGGTGTCATAAACAAAAGCACGTCGGCAAGTCAGTATCATTATGTCGTATGGCATGATTTGACTGAAATATACAGAAAATATCTTTATAAAGGAAACTAGTAAAACTTAACATGTGATTCTACTACTACACATCTATAATATTATAAAGTTGTAAAATTGAAATGTCTGTACATTGAAGATATTAAAAAAAAAACTATTGTATCTGACTATTTGGAGGTCACTGAATCGAAAAATATTTAAAACTAGAAGGCGCCCGTAACTTCGTTCGCGGGGGAGAAAAAGTCATAACCCTTATTTTTTTCTTCAGCGTAGTTGGATAAAAAGTATCCTATAACCATCTGGAGATACCCAGCTACCCATGTTCCAAAAATAGTTGAAATCCGTTTAGACGATTTTGCGTGATGAAGCCACAACGACACATACAAACATACATATAATCCAAAAAAAATATTTTTCGTTTTAGTGACCTCCAAATAGTCGGTAAAAATCATTTTTTTGAAAATATCTTTAATGTGCAGACATTTCATTTTTACAATTTTATAATAGTATAGATATTTGACAATTTGTCGTTGCGGGTTTACCTACCACGGAAAATCTGCTAAACAAATTACAACTATTGTCGGTACCATGGGTAGCTGGGTATCTCCAAATGGTTATAGGACACTTTTTACCCGACTACACTGAAGAAAAAAAGAGGGGTTATGTATTTTTCTTTTCCGCTAAAAAAGTTGCGGGCGCCTCCTAGTTTACAATACAATTATGACAATTTGACATCTACTACTAGGTTTGATAGCCAGTCCGCGTGGCATAGGCGTCCGCAGTGAGCGCGTGTAAATCGCTCAGTGCCCAGAATGTTTAAACTATGCAAGATATAGGTATATCCACGTATATCAAAGTAATTACATATAGGCTACTTACTTATTATTACTTTTCCTAAATTGTACACAACATTCTAACCTAAAAATTTATTAATGCCAATACCAGCCGTTTTCTCGCAATAAAATAAATTTAATGTATGAAATTGGCAATGTGGCATTAAAAATGTTAATTCCTGTTTATTTACGAGATAATGGGAGTTTCAGACAAAAAAAATGCACTTTTAGGTTAGAATATTGTTTACTATCTAGGACAAGTAAGGATAAATAACCTATACATTTGCGTTTTGGGGTGCCTTTAATGTTGATCATGTATTAAATTAATTCTAATCTGAAAATCATACGATTCGGATAACGAAAGAGGGAAATCCGTACTACGCCTTTGGTATCTACTTACATATATTCGTCGTAAAGCAATTTCGAACAAGATTGAACGTGACACGGAGAATCACAATAATTTTGCGCTGCAACCAATCCTCAAGATACCGATTCGTATCATAAAATTATAGTAGCGTTTTTTCGGTTGCGTCGTCAGCTGCTGCTTCGGAACCTGGGGTCCGCTTTCCGCCATTTTATTTTCCAATATACCGATTCGCACGACATGCCGTAATTATTTGGAAGGGAAGCATGACGCAAATTACATATATTTGACAATTGGGATGTCGACAGTTTTTAGGGTTCCGTAGCCAAAATGGCAAATATGGAACCCTTATAGTTTCGACATGTCCGCCCGTCCGTCCGTATGTCACAGGCATTTTACGCAAAAACGACTAAATTTATATTGATGTGGAAGATAGGTGTCTTGTTTATACCGCTACTTAGTTTGATACTCCGAAAGTTGCGTAGAGGGGGGCCTCTATTTTCGAAACGGTATGTCCAAAAATATGAAAAAAAAATACAAAGATAAAGCCTAATAGATACTTTGAATGAAAATTGTTTTCAACCTGCTAGAATATACCGTTTTTGAGTTATTGCCAAAAAACTGCGCTTCTCAGCTAAAGGGCGTAACTGCTGTTGAGATACGCTCTTTGCTAGTGCACTTCTTCATATCGTATTTTGTTCATCTGTAGTGATTTTTTTTTATGAACGTCTGCGGAACCCTACACTGAGCATGGTTTGACATTCTCTTGGGCGGTTTTTTAAACTTTTTTCTGGAGCATGTTATAGAACGACCTCTCAATAATAGAAACATAGGTGAAAAAATTACTTCAATCTCGTAAAAAGTCACTGAGATACAAAAATGTATAATCACATTTTTGGACTTTCCCAAAAAATGCTCCATACTAAAGCTCAGGAACGTGTGACGTCACACGGTCCTAACTTGCATGGGGAAATAAAGAACTTTGTCCTGCAGCTATGTTAAAACTAGCGTTTATCGAAACGGTTTCATAACAAAAGCTACCATAAATTTCATGGGTTATTCAATGGTTTTATTGTTTACTAGTATTTTCATACTTTAAAAATGAACTTTCCCAAAAAGCTTTAAAGGCTCATAAAACAAGCTACATGCAAGGTATCAAATTATTATTTTTTATTTGGAATTTCTGTCATAGAAACTGTCATTTCGCATCAACATATTTTTTTTGTTTAAGTACAGTCAACATCTCAAATGCAACTTACAATGCGTAGGAGGAAAAGTCATTTTTTGCTTCACCATTGTGGGTAAAAAGTATCCTACAACCATGATGATGAGGCCGCTAAGATACTCGTAGTCCGACCGAGAGTTGTCACTGTTATCGATGTTCATATCTTGACATCCACTGATTCGTGGCGCTATTCAGATTTTTTTGGAATTAGGTGCCCCTGTAGGGCAACTGGTTTTTATAATATAATATATAGTGATAATTTAAGTATGCAATTTGACATATATGCTAGTACTAAAATTGTCGGTTACTTTTGATGCTGACTGTACTTAGCATACTATGAAGTTGTAAAAATGAAATGTCTGTATATTGAAGATATTTCCAAATAAATTAATTTAAAAAACACAAGAATAACACGCTTTACAAGACTTTTCTAACAAATACAAACACAGATACGATGTTCCATCGTAAAGTTCCAGTTCATATCTTGCGGCTCCATCATCAGATCAGTTCGACAGTACCATATTGTATTGTCATCAGAACTACATACAGCTGCCAATTTTCATGACGCTACGATCCTTGGAAGATGGTTAAATTAGTTACCTTAGATTCCATTACATAGTTAGTTACATACAGGTCGACCTAATAAAAGCGTGTTAAAAATAAATTAATAGTTTAAAAAACACTAAAAAAAACACTTTGCAAGACTTTTCAAACTAATCCAAACACAGTTATGATAGGAATACGATGTTCCATAATGAAGTTCCAGTTCATATCTTCCGGCTCCATCATCAGATCAGTTCGATATTATTGTATTGTCATCAGAACTACATACAGCTGCCAATTTTCATTACGCTACGATCCTTGGAAGATGGTTAAATTCGTTACCTCAGATTCCATTAGATAGTTAGTTACATACAGGTCGACCTAATAAAAGCATGTCAATGACTGTAATGACTATTTGTAGCTAACTGATTTGAAAAAAAAAATGTTTTTTTTTGTATGTTTAGTATGTATCGTTGCGGATTCATAGCGCTAAACTGTCGACTACGCCGTTGAAAAAAGAGGGGTTATGTATTTTTCTACTCCGTAAACGAAGTTGCCCGCCTTCTAGTTTTTTAATAAAAATAGTTTAACAATTTTCTTGCCCCAAGGGGTAAATATCAGGACCGATTTCCAGGAGATTGTTTTGTCTCAGAAGCATGTCTTGAAATAAAATATGCTTTTAACAAGATGAAAGCTAAGAGAAAAAAATGTATTCAACGAAATTAAAGTTAGAAAATATGTTCAGACTTTATTTACAAAGGAGCCTAGGTTCAACGTAAACAGTCCGGGGAAATAAGTTGGTTAAATAGAAGGATTTGGAAATAAATACAGAGAGATGGCTAAAAAAAACAAAAAAATCTAAGGATAGGCAATCTGAAAACTGGTCAGTTTATATTAATTAAAGTTTGCGCTACAGATGTGATATTGTCTGTATATATTTTTTTTCATACGTTGTTCAAACAGAAGACAGTTGTTTATTGGCTTATATTTCCTTCTGTTTCCAAGATTATTACTCATTTAAATAATACAATTTAACGGATTATATTGCGTATATTATCTCATTTCAGTTCCCGACGTTTGGGAAGCTTTTCAGCTTTCCATGGTCACGGATTGAAAAGGAAAAATATATCTTTTCCCAGTCAACCCGTGACCATGGAAAGCTGAAAAGCATCCGAAACGTCGGGAACTCAAATGATATAATATACGCGATATAATCCGTTAAACTGTTTTATTTGAATCTTTATTGGATACTTTAATTATATTTAAAAAGGTTTGCATTATAAATAGAAGGAAATTAAACTGCTTTAAGCACTGGTGTATCAAAAAACAGAAAAAAAAACCTAAAGACTAAATTGAGACACAAGACCATATTGGTACTCCAACTTGATATTACTGTAAATAATCAAGTAGACCTTTATGGTTGTTGTCATTTACCTCCCAGAGGAAATTAGGAAATAATCTCTGGGTAGTCTACCTACTCTTTACTTTTATGTTTTCATGGTTGAATCTCACCTCACTTACCTTCCAAGGTGTACAATGAATCTCATACTTAATTAAACAATTACAGTAGGTAAAACTTAAATAACATGATAATTTCTTCTGTTTCCGCGATTATTACTCATTTAAATAAAACAATTTAACAGATTATATATAATTGTAACTTTAACAGAGGAAAATATATCTTTAATATTTTCTTCTGTTTCCGCGATTATTACTAATTGAAATAAAACAATTTAACGGATTATATCGCGTATATTATCTCATATTAGTTCCTGACGTTTCGGAAGCTTTTCAGCTTTCCATGGTCACGGGTGGCCTGAGAAAAGATATATTTTTTTCTGTCAAAGTTACAATTTGTGCAAACTACCCATTTTTCTCATCTCTCAGTCCACCCGTGTCCATGGAAAGCTGAAAAGCTTCCGAAACATCGGGAACTCAAATGAGATAATATACGCGATATAATGCGTTAAATTGTTTTATTTAAATAAAATAACATGATAATACAACTTTATTTATACGTTTCATTAGTTTACCTTCATAATGAGTATCGGGAAAATACGCATTATTACATTTTATCCTTTTTAAAAGCGACTGTACCTTATTATCTCAAAAATATGCCTACGTATTTATATACCTACATACGTTAAAGACTTAAGGTTCATAACCCCTCTTTTTGCTCCTCCATAGTCAAATAACACTCAAATAATGTGGGAACTGTAAATAAAGTGAAACGTAATATTCGGAATTCTCCGAAATTGCATACTAGGTTATTATTCGTCAAGAAGAAGGAGGTAAATACCGTATCGTGTTCGGTACGTTTTGGCACGTCATCGGCAGTAGAAAGATGGTTTATTCGCTATCCGATAAGTAGCAAAAACTTTCATCGGGAGGGCGCCAAAAGTACGAGTTTCGAGTGAATTACGCTCCCATCCAGATCTCTATTAGCGCCAACTTTTCACATTTATCCCAACCGCGGGTACGCCTCTTTAGCCCAACCAGAAACAAAGCGATTTATAACTCTTATTACAGTCTTTTGTCGCGAGATTTACCTACTTTCAAACAATTACCAATTAGTGTACACCTGGGAATTTATGTATCTACTTTGGCCTGGAATACAGATAGGAAATGTGCAGATTTAACACATTTTACTCGACCAAAGCGTCTATGAGCAATTAGATTCGGATTCAGCTACTGTTGGATTAAACCAGATATATTAATAGCAATATTGCGGCAAACGACAGTTTTGGAATTATATACAGTACCCGGCAATTCTTTTACCGAGCTGAATTTCAATTATTGTCTAAAACAGGAATCTGCAACAAAATAAAAAAATTAAACCAATATGGTATTAAATTTTCTATGTTTTAATCATCAGTCTTATGGAAACAACGTCAACAATAAAAATCTGATTATAAAAATCATTGCAATAATCATAATGTATGCCTATTTTGCATTGATGTGATTTTTATGTTGACTTACCTTTTTAAAATAGTTTTAATACTAACTTTATGCAGCGTCCTTTAGTTATTACCTTCATTTGCTTGCCTCGGGCAATAACACACATACCTACTCTACAACGAAAATCCTGTTCTAAATACTTCGACCTGACATTGCGATAAAGCTATAACCGTGACATGGCGATGTAAACCGTGATATGGCGATATTAAAGAAATATTTAATGTCATGACTGTTATTTCGAATAGAACACAGCGCTAAAGTAGACTGACAATGATTATATCCAGAGCTAATCTCGGCTATATCTCATTTGCCACGTCGATTTTGGTACCTGAATTAAAAAAATCCTTTTCACAGAGGTGTTAAATGATAGATGCTTCTAGATAATATGTGAGTTGCCATACGATCATAGTCAAAATCATACTAAGAAAAGTACCGCTACAAATCCTGAATTTGCATACTTAGCGGGGAATTTTCAGTAATTATACACTTATAAAAAAATGTTATTGGTCTCGTGAAAAATGTTATGAATTACTGGGAACTTTTCTTGTTATTTTTTTGAGAATGTAAGCAATTTTGGCATTGTTGTGTGTATACTGGAAGTAACAGAAAATTGCTTTGGTGAGTGTGCAAGAAATGGGAATAAGCCTAGAAAATGACAATAACTCACTTGGGCATCGAACACTTTAACCTAAGTGGCGTCTAGTGCTTACTAGATACTTACACTCAACCTCTACGACAAGACTATTCGATCGGAGCTCAGAATAACTTGATTGCAGTAGAAGCAACTTTTACAAGCAACTTTATAACCGGTAAAAAGCAGTTGTTACCGGAATTATAAGATTCTACGAATGTCGAAACATCTGTCAACAAAAATCCTAAGAAGTATATAGATATGAAGTGTATAGATAGATCAAATCAGTGCATTTTTAACCGACTTCCAAAAAAGGAGGAGGTTATATGTTCGACTGTATTTTCTTTTATGTATGTTCACCCATTACTCCGCCAATTGTGGTCCGATTTTAAAAATTCTTTTTTTATTTGAAAGGATATACTCCTGAGGTAGTCCCATTGCCACCAAGTTAGGATCTGATGATAAAGTAACTACAATTATTTTTCCATTCTTCGCTTCAAATTATTCATAATTTTCACGTCACTGCTCAGAAATGTCTAAATTCTGGTCACAAAATTGCGAATTTACTTTTGCAATCTACACTTTCAAACACTTAGAAAACGATACCCATATGATTTTGTCAAAAAAGGGGCGTCCGCCATCCTGAAAGCTAAATGCCTAAATAATAAATAAATAAATAAAATAACACAGGGACAATCTTACACAAATCGATCTAGTCCCAAACTAAGCAAAGCTTGTACTATGGGTACTAGGCGACGATATACATAATATACAGATAAATGATAATACTTAAATACACAGAAAACATCCAAGACCCAAGAACAAACATTCGTGTTCATCACACAAACACTTGCCCTGGCCGGGATTGGAACCCGAGACCGCCAGCTTTGTAGGCCGTTGTAAAATCCACTGAGCCAAACGTGTCGTCAAAAATAACATAAAGGGGTAAGGGAAACAATTTATTTCGTGGGAAAAGAGAATCCATGCAATTGGCCGAACTCTATTTCCATTGACGCATATGTCAGTTTTCAGTATCACATTTACAAAGTTTCTCTTACCCCGATTGACCTTAATAATTGTTTTTGTATTTCCTCGCAGTACTCGTGAAAAGCACTACATTATACTTCAGCTGAAAGCGTAATAAATGAACTCGTATCATCAAGGGCCTCACCTATGGCTCGACCTCGAACTCGCTAGTCCATCCATCGCTTACTTTTATAGACTGTACAACAATGTAATATCTGATCCAGTCAGTGCTGCCGTCAAATAATAGTTGCGCACTAGCTATTTATATTTTCCTTGCTGTGGAGCAACCAAGAGAATATAATTATATTCCTTTTAACTCACTTCACAGAGTACTGTTTATTTCCATCCCGCTCTTAGTTTTTCGCGGAGCGCTTTTATTTAATTTGTATCCAGAAATACAGTCAAGCGGATAATGGGCATATCTAACTTTGTCAACTGTATTCATGATATTATTTTAACGATATATGCGTGACTGCACATTTCTGTGATGCTGAGTGCATTCGTATTTTACACTTTAATGTGCGCAGCAAAGTGCTCTGAAAATTGTCTTTCATAGCTCAACACTACTTTGGATTCTAGGCTTATTTGTATAAGATGTACGAAAGGAAAAAAAATAGAGAGAAATAAATAGTGATATGGAAACTTAATTTTGAGCAACCCTTTTTACTGATGTCTCTGCAATTTACCAAGTACCTATAAGTAGTTATCAAAATCACAATTAAATATATTCATAGTATCGATTATTGTATGAGTTAATTGGAGCCCAACATTTTTTTTAATATCGTGTAGTTAACGACGTGTTACAATTAATTCGAAACGTAATATTTCGTTGTCCTTAATGAAGTGTCGTTGTATAACATGTAGAAGCATCAGATTTCTGAAAAAACGCATCCTTAGGCTCCATCTCAGAAACGGAACTATATAGTTTTTAAATGAACCCAAATTAGATATAAGTAAACTAAGCAACAATCACTCTGAAGGGCCGTTTAATTTGTTTATTCTTGATATTAGTTAAAAAAATTAACACACAGTTATTTTTATGTACATGTATATATAGAAAAAAATAAATATTTTTGGGCGTAAGTACTTAACCTCTCCATTTAAACTTTAGGTACCAAAATTTGCACTGCCTATTTCGGTTGTTGGTTATTTGTAGCCCTGAAATACGGATAAAATGCAACTGATGCCACGCTGCTGATTGGGCTATTTGGTCACCATATTGTTAGAAGCGGGATTGAACTCCTATTGTATGGGATCTGCTATTTATACCCTTGCTCCATGGGTGAGAATATTGGGTAAATAAGGGACGGATTTATGTCATGACAGTTATTGAAAATTGGATACGATGTTTGTTGCATATGAAATAGGTTTTCAGATTTGGTATCTAATACAATGGATAGTAAATGTTAGGTGGTTTTTACAAGCTCTTCTTTAACCATGTTCGTGTGTCTGTCAGTGTAATTATGAATCAAGGATACACGCTACAAGTGCATTTTTGTACAATTCCATTACCTATATATAAATTACTAGCTGTTGCCCACGACTTCATCCGCGTAAAGATGGAATTTATAGCCTTAAAAGTTTCATCCCGTTTTTTGTCCCTAAAAAGGTTGAATTTGGCATAAATTGTAGCCTATGTCCTATTTTTATTTATAAGGTACATAACTAAAAAGTTTCATAAGAATTCGTACAGTAGTTTTTGATATTAAGTGGAACGTACATAGATTCTATCACGTTTATAATATAGTAAGGATAAGGGTGAGGAAGTACCTAAGGATAAATCTATTGTGATGCTGTATTTTTCACGCGCATTGGCAAGTGAAACAATAGTTATTTGTTATGCAAGGCTACAACATTGTTATATGGTGCGAGTGCTTGGAATAAAAGCCGAGTAAATGAAGGAATCTAAAACTAAACAAAGGGCGAAGAGGTGGTTCAAATATAGGTTCCTGAGCGTAGCAAGGCTTTCAAGGCACGAGAAGCTAAATAATTTTGCAGCCATGCGAAACATACTAACTGTTCACCCTGTTCACCTCACTACAACGAAGTAAATGTGAAAGAGATCAAGCTACAAAGCACACTCATGGCATAATAAACATTTACACATATTACAAATTATTGATTAGAACCTCCAGTTCCTTTTTAACTCTAGGGGAGAAAATTGAGTTTTCCACGCAGATTTGGCGCTATAAACTAAACTTTTTCGAGCTAGTGAGACGAGAAAGTTATTTACTTACCTTTCGGGAACCGTGAATTATTAGGAATGGCCTATGTTATTCGTACACTCGTTGTATTTTTATGTAAAAATCACGTCAATCCCTTACCTCGTTGAAGCGTGAAGTCAGAACAAACTTATAAAAGTATTTACACAATATTACTCATAAAACTATATGGAAACACCAATGTACATCGTGGCTAAATATCTAACGTGTCTAACTTCCAATAAACTTACCCAGTATCCGCGACTGCAACGTGATTGAAAGTCTAGGTCTTTTTTTCTGTCCATTATTATTTATAGACTTCGCTAAAGGATAAACATGGATCCATCCTGAACTTCTAATGTAGAGATGAAATTGAATGTCTGACGGTCGCGCCATCGGTTACCTTCACCCTCGTCAAACCGGATCAAACTATCATCTGTTAAACTGGAACTGATAAAAAAAAATTCTCTCTTCTGACTTTCACAAAAGTCAAAGTTTATCGATAAAATAATATTAGGACCTTGCGTTTGTTCTTCACGTGAAAATAATAAATCTTTCATGAATACAAAACAAGTAATGAGAGAAAAATGAAAAAAGCTACGTGAAAGGTTTATAGATAAACATAAAGGGAAAACATTGAGGTAAATTGAATACTTACACAAAATCGCTTTTACCTGTAACCTTACAAAGCGTTTACATACAAAATGTTACGTCATGGTAGCGTGTGCGGTTCTTAATAATAATTTGTATAAAAGCTGCCATGTAACATATTCTAATGATTTCAATCCTGTAATGCTCGTGTGAGAAATTTTACACCCATCGATTTCAGCGCCAAAGAGGGCATACCACTCGTACAAAGTTAAATTTATGAGCGCTCGTGTAGTCACGCCTAGTGAATACAGGAAAAGTGCTTTTAAACTTGATGAAAACTCTACTTCAGTAGTTTTACTGGAATAGTTTTTCCCGTGTTTAAAGGCTTAGTTCGGTAAGGTTATTTATTTCTACAATACGATCTGATTAGGCACTGTTTTACTTAAAACGAGTCGAATGTAAAGCGTTGGGCGAATTTAAAGGTTTTTGTTTTTAATTTATTCCAAAAAATTGGAGCTGAATTTTATTTAGTAAAGCTTGGGTAAGGATAGTCACTGACTTCTAAGTTTTCTAATTATCATTAAAGTTCTCCTGAATAGTGTTTTTAACAAAGCTAAACAAAATTTAGAATTCAAGCATAGTTATATTAATATTTTGTGCCTTTAAATAATATTATGATTACCAAATTGTTAGAAATAAACTTTTCTTTAAACAAAGCACATTTGGAGAAATTGAATGGAGAAAGAAAGAGAATTTAAGCCAAAATGAAGAACATAGGTACATTTTCCTAAAGGTTCGTTGAAGAATAAGTTTTTCAAGCCCAATATTAACGGAGATGCAGCCGATTAAAGTTATCCAGTTTCTTAAAATCACGTTGATCACCACCACGAATTATCATCACCAATATGACCATCAATATGAACGTCTTGGAAAACCTATGTCCCCCGTCCATCTCTCACTCAAGTGATCAAAACGATTTAACATCGAAATGATAGTAGCAAATAGTAAAAGCACATTGCAATTTGCAAACTTTAATTGTCATTAACGCACATGTACGAAATGTAATCAAAAATAGTAAAATTTCGCTTTAGTAACATTTTTTATCAATTATGGCAGATTCAAAGTGAGACGGTGTACTGAGACCAATTTATAGCTTTGCTCAATTTATGGCTAAAAGCCTCGTGACAAGCAAGCATTTTGGTTGGAATGGAATTGCAAATTGAATTCCGGTACCTAGCAATGTAGTCAACAGCTATCTGTACAATGCTCTAAAATTATAAAAATACTAGAAGGCGCCCTCAACTTCGTTCGCTGAGGAGAAAAAGTCATAACCCTTCATTTTTTCTTCAGCGTAGTCGGGTAAAAAGTATACTGTAACCATCTGGAGATACCCAGCTACCCGTGTACCAAAAATAGTTGAAATCCGTTTAGCCGATTTTGCGTGATGAAGCCACAACGACACATACAAACATACATAAAATCCAAAAAATATATTTTTCGTTTAAATGACCTCCAGATAGTCCATAACAATCATTTTTTTGAAAATATCTGCAATGTAAAGACATTTCATTTTTACAACTTTATAATAGTACTAGCTGTTGGCCGCGACTTCGTCCGCGTAGATATTCAATTTATAGCTTACAAAGTTTCACCCCCTTTTTCGTCCCTAAAAGGGATGAAATTTGACATAACTTATAGCGTATTCTCATTTAAAAGGTACATGACTGGAAAGTTTCATAAAAATTCGTCCAGTAGTTTTTGAGATTAAGTGGAACATACATACATACTTTCACGTTTATAATATAGACTAGCGGCCGCCCGCGACTTCGTCCGCGTAGATTTTAGGTAAAACCAGAGATATAAATGAAGAAAACTTTTTTCTGTCAGTTACCCGATGCTGTTAATGTAAAAAAAAAACTCAGAAGATATTACATTTATACGACCAACGGATTTAGAGTGAGAAAATTGGAATATTGAACATTATTCCATAAGAAGGCAACACTGGTACTTTTAATTTGAACGCCTGTTAGACTACGAGAAGAAGAAATAGGCGAAGTTCCCGACACTGGCCAAAATAAAATGTTCTAGAAGGTCCCTTGGCATTTCAAAAGGATAGTATTTTAAGGCAAAGCAAAAAAAATGGTTGTCTGATAATTTTACGTGCTACCGCCGTCATAAGAAAACCGACGTCATAATTATTTTATTACGATACCAATTTTTTGTCTCTCCTACTCCCACGCTCCCTCCCTCCCTCTCTTCCTCTCTCTGTATCTCCCTCTCTCTTTCTCTCCCTCGTCTCTCCCTCTCTCCCTTCCTCCCTCCCTCTTCGTGTTTTGCTTTAATAATTCATTAAAAAGTATATTCCTGGGTAGCTCTACCTATTATAAAAGAAACCTGCTGTCCTGCTGTCATGTTTCTTTCTAGCCACAGTTTAACATTAAAAATCACACATTACTTATGTGAACTTTCAACCCCCATCTTAACCCCTTCAAGGGATGAATTAGAAAAGATGCCCTTATCTATGTTTTTCACTGTACATTAGGAGGTTGTGACCGAAGTTTTAAGCGTCTAACTTTAAAATTGACATGATTCCCATACAAAGGTTCAACTTTTTTTTAACCTCCTTTTGGGATGATTTTAATTCTTCAGAATAAACATTTCAGAGTTAACAAAAAGTGATGATTATCGTTGAAAAATACCCGTCTTATGTATTTATCTTATTTTTAAATCATAATTTTGTAACAAAATGTTTATCATTCAGAGATGATCGCAAGTCCGAAATGTACAACGGGCTATTATCCGGCTATATTAAGATATACTCTTATTTGTACGATACGCCATATACGCCATATATTGCTTAATCGTGTGCGTAGTATTACTGTTGCTAGGTTACCAATTGTTTATTCATTATTTAGAAATGAAAATGTCACATTGTACAAATGATTACTGCAGAATTTTACGCAAATCTTCTATGTAGTTTTTGCGTACCAGAGCGTAACGTGCATTCTCACAAACATTCACATTTATAATATAAAGATTACACAAATAGATACTAACGTGTCAAATAGGTTTCCTAGCAACTGTTTGTTGATTTAATTCTTCCCAATAGAAATGTCACAATGAACAAAACTCGGGGTTTTCTAAGGCTTTTCCATTTATTGTTAAAAAACCCATTTTATGAATGAATATCCTCGAAAATTGTAGCCTATGTCCTATTCTGATTCTAAGCTATATTACTGAAGAGTTTTACGCAAATCTGTTGTGTAGTTTTTGCGCAATAGTGGAACGTACATAACGTAACGGCTCCAGTAATGGACGGGATTTCTTTTGGTTATATTTCGTTCACTTTTTAAGTTTAACGGTTACTGAATAGATTAAAATATCTCTGAATAAATATTATTTGAGACAAGGGAAAGAAAGTATAAAAAATGTTTTTTTTTTTGAGAAAATGACTAAAAACTTTAAGAACCTGATTTCCTTGTAAAATCCTTAAATTGACAGTGGAGATCCTGGAATGGACACCCCAATAATGGACACTTTCATCAAGGAAGCATTTAAATATTTCGAAAATGGCGTCTATTATGAAGTCAAGATGGCGGACATCACTTTGTAGGTGTCGTTTTCTAAGTTTTTAGAAGTGCGGATTTCGAAAATGGCGTCCAGTTTGGAATTCAAGATGGCGGACATCACTTTTAACGAAAAGACATCATGGGAGTCGTTTTCCTGGTTTTAGGGGGTGTGGATTTCAAAAATGGCGCCCATTTTGGAATTTAAGTTGGCGGGCATCACTCTTAACGAGTCATCATAGGAGTCGTTTTCTAGGTTTTTGGGGGTGCTGATTTCAAAAACGGCGTCCATTTTGGAATTCAAGATGGCGGACATCACTTTCAAGGAAAAAGGAGTAGTTTTCCAGTTTTTTAGGGGCACAGATTTCAAAAATGGCGTCCATTTTGGAATTCAAGATGGCGGACATTACTTTATGTGAAAAAGTCGTCATGGGAGTCATTTCCTAAGTTTTTGGGGGTGCTTATTTCAAAAATGGGGTACATTTTAGAATTCAAGATGGCGGACATGACTTTTAATGAAAATCTCATCAAGGATGTCGTTTTCTAGGTTTTTGAGGATGCGGATTTCGAAATCGGCGTCCATTTTGGAATTCAAGATGGCGGACGTCACTTTTAACGAAAAAGTCATCACGGGAGTCGTTTTCTAGGTTTTTGGGGGTGCGGATTTCGAAAATGGCGTCCATTTTGAAATTAGAAATGGCGGAAATCACTTTAAGTGAAAAATCATCATTGGTATCGTTTTCATGGTTTTTGGAGGTGCGGATTTTGAAAATGGCGTCCATTTCGAAATCCAAGATAGCGGCCTTTGCTTTTAGTATTCATATGTGTCGTTTTGTAGATTTTTGGGGGCGCATATTTCGAAAGTGGCGTCTATTTTAGAATCGAAGATGGTCGAAATAACTTTTAATGATTATTTATTGGTTTTTTGGGGGTCAAGAATTAGAAAATTCAAGATGACACCATCTTAAACACATAATTTTAAAATGGATGCCACTATAGTGCCAAATCGGTATCCTCATAAACCTAGAAAACATCACCTATGAGGTCTTAATCATTAAAAGTGATGTCTGCCATTTTGCATTGAAAATAGACGCCACTTTTGAAACCTGCACCCCGGAAAACCTAGAAAACGACACCTGTGATGACTATTTCACTAAAAGTAATAGACGCCATCTTAGATTTAAAAATGGACGTCATTTTCGAAATCTGCACCCCCAAAAACCATGAGCACGAAACCTATGATGACTTTTTCGTTAAAAGTCATGTCCACCATCTTGAATTCCAAACTGGTCGCTATTTTCAAAATCTGCACCACTAAAAACCTAGAAAACGACATCCTTGATGACATTTTTGTTGTCATGTCCGCCATCTTGAATTCTAAAATGTGCCCCATTTTTGAAATCTGCACCCCCATAAACCTAGGAAACGACTTCCATGAGGATTTTTTCACAAAGTAATGTCCGCCATCTTGATTTCCAAAATGGACGCAATTTTTGAAATCTGTCCCCTAAAAATCTGGAAAACGACTCCTATGATGACTTTTTCGTTTAAGGTGATGTCCGCCATCTTGTATTCCAAAATGGACACCATTTTCGAAATCCGTACCCCTAAAAACCTAGAAAATTACTCCCATGATGACTTTTCGTGGAAAGTGATGTCCGCCATCTTGAATTCCAAAATGGACGCCATTTTTGAAATCCGCCCCTCCCCCCCTCTAACCTAGAAAACGACTCACATGATGACTTTTTGCTATGTGATTTCCGCCATCTTGAATTTCAAAATGGACGCCATTTTAAAAATTCGCACCCCCAAAAACCTAGAAAACGACTGCCATGATGACTTTTTCGTTGAGTGATGTCGGCTATCTTGAATTCCAAAATGGAAGCCATTATCGAAATCCACACCCCCAAAAACCTAGAAAACGACTCCAATGATGACTTTTTCATTAAAAGTTATGTCCGCCATCTTGAATTCCAAAATAGACGCCATTTTCGAAATCCGCACCCCCAAAAACCGAGGAAACGACTCCCATGATGACTTTCACATGAAGTAATGTCCGCCATCTTGAATTTCAAAATGGACGCCATTTTCGAAATCCGCACCCCCAAAAACCTAGTAAACGACTCCCATGATGACTTTTTCGTTAAAAGTGATGTCCGTCATCTTGTATTCCAAAATGGACGCCATTTTCGAAATTTGTGTCCTCATAAACGAATTTTTTTCGACCCTCATTTTCTCGGCAGCTTCGATTTTCTTGGTTTCTAATTTGATGAGGAATTTTCTAGTTCATTTTAACAAATTGTACATCATTGGATAGCCATAAAAAATTGCCAAGAATCAATTGATTACAGTACAATGGTCCAAGATTGGATATCTACAAAAAATATGATTCAGTGGTAAACAATGTCTCTAAATAATTCTTTTTATATTCTAGCGAGCCATAACCTTCGAATAATAATTTTTCAATATCTTACGTTTCTTACGAAATAATTTAATAATAATTTTATGTAAAGAATTTAGAAAATATACACAAAAACTTCACCAAACCTTCTTAACGATTTTGTTGAGAAAATTGCATAATTACAAAAAAACACCGCAGCACAATTTTGTTTATGTTATTTTTTATGAACAAAATGGTCAGCGCGCATGTCATATTTTACTATAGTCTATAGAAAGTCTATACTTTATGGTCCTAATGTTACTGCTTAATTTGTCTCCTTTTTCTTAATTTTCGCTTTTAAATACAATTTTGTAAATTACTTTACCTTACGATACATACTTTCACGTTTTTAATAAGTATAGTGAGGATACTTACTTTTATTTTAAATAATTATTTCATTCGTTTCATATTTGGATGACTTCTTATTTTAAAATGACGTCAAAAAAATAGGAGGCTTTATTTATTTCTTATTAAACTGTATGCTTTTTTAAATGGATGTTCACCGATTTTTTTTTCTATTAGCGATCAATTTTCAATTTTTTTTATCCTCAAGAGTATACTCCTGAGGTGGTCCCATGTCCCATTGTCTCCAAGTCATGTTCTAACGATAAGATCCCAGGAAAATCGAGGGCACCCCTCAAATTTTAAAGACATCTATCTATATAGCCAAAAATGTGTAGGTACCTACTAATCATCCCAGTACCTACTATCTGTAGCGTAGCGGTACTCAGATCGTTTCTTCGTTCATTTGGCCAGAATAATGGAGGAAGAGTCTTATAATAATCTATAATAGAAGGCGCCCGGAACTACGTTCGCGGAGGAGAAAAAGTTATTACCCCTTTTTCGACAGCTTAGTCGGGTAAAAAGTATCCAATAACCATCTGTGGATACCCCACCCGTGTACCAAAAATAATTGAAATCTGTTTAGCCGATTGGCGTGATGAAGCCACAACGACACATACAAAAAATCTAAAAAAACAATGTTTTGATTCAGTGCCCTTCAAATTGTCCATTACAATTTTTTTTTTTAAATATCTTCAATGTGTAGAAATTTCATTTTTAGAACTTTATAATAGTACTAGAAGGTGCCCGCAACTTTGTTCGCGGTGGAGAAAAAGTCATAACCCGTCGTTTTTTCTTCAGCATAGTCGGGTAAAAAGTATCCTATAACCATCTGGAGATACCCAGCTACCCGTGTACCAAAAATTATGGAAATATGAATAGCCGATTTTGCGTGATGAAGCCACAACGACACAAACAAACACACATAAAATCCAAAAAAATATTTTTCGTTTTAGTGACCTCCAAATAGTCCGTAACAATCAATTTTTTGAAAATATCTTCAATGTACAGACATTTCGTTTTTACAACTTTATAATAGTATAGATACGAGGACGAATGTTTAGTGTTTAGGTCTCGTATCTGTTTCTAAGAAAGAAAGAAATAAGTAAGAGGTGTAAGAAAGAGTTAATGGGTAATCTATGGCCAAGAGCCAAGAGTTTCGCGATAAATAAGTGTGAATCGAACTTGGGACAAATTATTCAATGTGTAGCAGCCACTTACTAATACTAACTCGCAACGATCAGAACGAACGTGCTCTAGCAGAGTTTGAAAATAAACTTAAAGCGTAATGGATCTAAGAGACGTTCATTTCATTATTCATAGAAATTGAATCGTGGAAGCTGATACTTTATTTTCAGAGGAGTTGGTTTTGGCATCGTACCACGAATGCGTCATGATTTAACTATTAAGATTAAAAAATGTAACTAAGACCAGGAATTCACTTGAGGATAAATGCCACGTGATCTGTGTCGGCGACATGTCAGACAAATCTAATGAAATCGCGCGACACGTGCCGGCCGACGGCAGAAGCGGATAAACTGGGTAGGCCTCCCTTCCCCTTGGCGTGGCGTTCCTATAAGCCAACTCCCACCGGGTTGCCTAAGGAAAGGCTTATAACCACCTTTTTCTTTAAATATGAGTATTAATTATTATTGATTTGAGGCCTTTGTGGGGGCCTTCTGTATGCCGCTTCGACCAGATTTGATCTATTGTGGCAGCCATATATTAGAGTTCACTACTGAGGCCCGTTGAGTCTAGGAATTCCCAGATTATTTTGGGCAGTGAAGTGTTGTATCTCTTCCGGGGACATGTTGCCCTAGGTAGATACTTCTTTTCCTCATGAGTGGTCCACAGAAGCAGAGAATATGCATTGCAGTCTCCTCTGTCTCTTGGCAGAATCTGCATACTGCGTCCTGTTTCATACCCATTTGACACAGGTGCTAACTAGCTTGCAGTAACCAGTCAGGATTCTTATATCTAATATGAGTAAATGAATACGCTTCGGCTTCCCTTGTAATTTGGCTGACGCCACGCCTCTGCTACCCAGGTTGAATCTACCAGGTTTAAACTGACTTCTGGCGTGGGAGGGTGCGAGAGATAAATGGAGGAAGGGTAGAAATTGAACTGAACTATGAAGTGAGCGCTCCCGTCGGCTGAGATTACACTAAGTCCTTGTCTTGCCCGACGAATTTCCAGTGGCCATCCTATCGATGATTCCTAAAGACACGGGTTAACCGACCCTTTAACGGAGGCTTCTGAGGGGTAGATCCACTGTGGGATCGTGAATTCGCGGGGCGATATCACGAAGCTTCACTTGACATACGTATCTGACGATATTTTGCTACAAGTGTTGACAGCGAGCAGGCTTGTCGAGCGAAGTAGGGCAACGTTGGACTACTTCGTCTGATGTAACTGGTAAAATGTCTCCTGCGATTTGCCAGATATACCACACAAAGCACGACTTGTATTCTGGGACTTTTGTCCTCTAGTGAATCCCTGGCTCTAGTGTACATAGTTAAGTATGGAAGCCTTCCAAGATCTTTCACAAAAGAGTTCAAAAAACGATAGCAGTTAGAATAACGCTCCAGTATTTGAGATCCACAATGCGTACATATCTGTAGCTGACAGAAACGCATTGTTCGCATTCTGCAGCAAATAATGTTTGCTATTTTTAAACTAAAATGTGCCTGCAATTTCGTCTGTGGAGAAGAAAAAAATCATAACCATCAGTTCTGCTTCACTGTAGCCGGATAAAAATATTCTATAATTTTCCACGGATATCAAGCTACCCTTGCATTGTCCCAAAGATGGTTCAAATCCGTCCCACTCGGCAGCGTCAAAAGACGCGATGAAGCCGCTAAGGCAAGTCAGACATAACATACATTATATAGGTACAAACAAACAAACAAAATCGGAGCACCTTCAAATAGCCGGTCTCAAAATTATTTACAAATTTATAATAAATATGTAGACTTAAATAGTTAATTGAGACAAACAAGCAGTCCTTTTGGTATAATACTTTAATACTGTGATACATATAAATAAACTTTTTAACAAAAAAATAAAACCGACTCCAAAAAAAATTAAAAGTAAAAAAATAACGCCATAATTCAGTTTCTTCAAATTATTTACAAGTAACCGTTTGTATACTCAATCTATACAGTATATACAATTAATCTTATTTTGGCGTCGGTGCCATATAAAGAATGTGTAAAATATTGAAAATTGACGATTTTAGTAAGTTGTGACACGATGGCACCGACTCCAAAATAACATTAATTGCATATACTGTATAGATTGAGTATACAAACGGTTACTTGTAAATAATTTGAAGAAACTGAATTATGGCGTAATTTTTTTACTTTTTAGATTTTTTTGGAGTCGGTTTTATTTTTTTGTTAAAAAGTTTATTTATTTTACACTTTTTAGCTAATCGTTACTTAAAAGTGTATCTCGTGATGATTCGAACAAGCCCAAACACGGTTAGGATACATTATTTTATTACATAGGCCTGGTGCCTACCTTCCGGCTCCATCATCTAATCAATTCGATGGTACCATTCTCATCAGGAACATTTAAATTTGTGACTATGAAGTTGCTTGGCTAAATTAATCAAGATATTTTGTCGCCACCCGTAAATCATTTATCATTGAGGAGTTCCGATGGCATTCTGTGGTCTTCTTCATCAGTTCCACTTCACCAATTTACACTTTCTGAATGCAAATGCTTATTATGATTCTTATAATTCAGCGCCGTACCTTTGCTCTGGGTGGACGTGCGTTTGGTTGATTCTTAATTTTTGATTATTAGAATCTGTTTAATTTATTTTAATATTTTCAAATTCTCGGTGCCTCCTTGTCTCGCCTGGGGTTTGCTCCATTTCTGCTGGCGGCCATATTGCGCTGTGTCGGACCTTTCATTCCAGCCGCGGAGCTGTGAGTGTTGTGTGTCCAAGTGTCGATAGTTTGTGAGCGCGAGTCGCGGAGAATTGTGTATCTGCATCTTTTTGCATTATTTTTGTGTCACTGGTGGGATTTGAACTCGCGCTCTCTGCGTCGGAGTCGGGCGCTTTGCCGCGGAGCCGCGAGTGATTGGAGTGGCGCGGCCGAAATAAGTCATCGCTACCGACGGGCGTCGCTTATGCAAACGGATTACGACCTTATTATACTACGCATAAGAATTATTTATAGTGAAAATGCACTGCGTAGCTTGTAACAAAACCATTGAGAAGAACGAGACAGACCGCTTGTTAAAGTGCACAGGATGTAGCGGAACCTATCATTTCCGCTGCCTGAATCCCAGCACGGGTCAATCAAAAGAAGATACAGAGAAGGTTGCCACTCCATGGTTTTGTTCGTTCTGCACCTCCGTGAATAGCCGCCGCCGCAGAAACGACCTTACACCTGTGCGAGCATCAGTGTCTGAAGTGACACTGGATGACTCCGTTATGTCTTGTGATGGCACATTGGACGAATCTAGATTGGCTGTCGACACAACTGGTGCTGCGGCGGGTTTATGCACTCCTCCTCATAATTTGAACTCAGGGAACTGCGCTTCCGAGATATCTACACAGCAGGCGGAGTTACTAAACAGCATCCTTGTTAAGGTATCCGAACTGCAGATACAATTCTCAGCTATACAAACTATACAGGCAGATCTTAACCAAGTCAAGTCAGACGTGACGAATATGAAGAATAGTTTGACTTCGAGACTGGAGGAGATGGATGGACGACTTGATGCTATCGAGTCCAGAGTGTCAGGCTTAGAAAATTGTAAAGCCGAGGTCGACGACATTAGAACTGTTATTAATGACATAGTATCAGATATGCGTAGGAATGAGCAGCGGGTCAGGCGATCCAATATCCAGATCAACGGGATACCTGAAACCAGCGGTGAAAATTTATACACGATTTTAAATTCCCTGGCAGGTAAAAGTGGCTATCCCCTTAACGTTGCGACCGATATAGACTTTGTGACCCGCGTCGCCGTGAAAAATGACAGCAACAGCAATAAGCCGAAGCCTATCATCGTCAAGCTACAAGCACGCTACAAGAAAGATGACTTTATTGCATCCCTACGCAAACTGAAGAACCTGAAAGCGTCCGATCTGGGATTCTCTAACAATGAAAATCGAATTTATATAAATGACCATCTGTCTAGCTATAATAAATATTTGCTTAGGGAAGCTAAACGCAGAAGAACTCAAAAGGGGTATAAGTGGTGTTGGGTACAAAATTGCACTGTAATGGTTCGAAAGACTGACAATTCGCCCATTTTGTTCATAACTTCTGAAGACGCTTTAAACAAAATAACATGAGTGTAAAGCATACCAATAATTCATTTCATTTGAAGATGTTATTGTTTATTCATTTAAATATTGATGTACAACCCTTTCACTGCAGAAACAAAATATCTATCTTAAATTTCATTTTATTCTGGATTTTTTCGAACACGGAGAATTTTTTATTTTCGATACAGGTCTATGTTTATTTCGCTTCAGTTAATCTCGAAAAGGAATTGAAAAAAAATCTTATATTTAAACATATTACGCTTTTACATATACAGAGTGATACACATATTAAATATAGTATACATTTAGTTGTTCATGTTACTTAGCTTTTATTATCAGAATGTTCGGGGCCTCCGTACTAAAACTACTGAATTTTTGCGAAATGTGGTAAAAACTAATTATGATTTTATATGTATCACTGAAACTTGGTTGGTGCCCGGCATTTTTAATTCCGAACTATTCGATTCACGATATAATGTGTATAGGACCGATAGAGATTGTGAGAGAATGGGGGTAACAAGAGGTGGTGGCACGCTCATTGCCGTGCGCCGCGAGCTTCGGGCGGACGCGAGCGGCGCGCCCGTGCCCACCCTGCCGGACGCCGACATAACATCTCTCATTATTCCCCTCACTCTAGGTCCCATGACAAGAAAGCTTAGATTGTTTGTTTGCTACTTTTCCGCAAGGAAGAGAGCAAGCAGACTCCCAGTTGTTATTTTTTGAGTATCTGTCTAATTTACACACTGATTATCCCGATGATGAATTTTTAGTTATCGGTGATTTTAATATAGGAGATGCAGCCTGGGTTCAGTCCGGTTCTTGTTTACAAGCCCTTAAATTAGATAACCCTAATTTTAATAGCCTTACCACGCATTTAGCTGCACTCTTGCACTTTTGCAACTGGCAACAGTTTAATTACATACCTAATAAAAATGGTAGGCAACTGGACTTAGTTCTTTCTAACCGTAACTGTGAGGTTAAGATTGTAGATCCATTAGTGCCCATTGACGCTCATCACCCAGTCTTTTGTGTAACGACTGATATAGGTTCGATAGAGCGTCAACTAAAACCTGCGTCACGTATCATTCGTCGGTTTTATGCCGCTGACTACGACAAAATTAATTCAAATTTAAGCCAGGTTAGTTGGGAGTTACATTTAGACACAGAGGACATTGAAATCGCTGTGGATAGTTTTTACTCAATAGTTAATAAGATTATAAATGACTTCGTTCCATCTAAAACAATATCTAACAGCAACAATAAATTTCCTGTATGGTTTTCCTATTCTCTTATCAGATTAATAAAGAAAAAAAATAAAATACATAAAAAGTGGAAAATTTATAATCGATTATCGGACTACGACGATTTCTCTAGTCTTCGTTCTCAAGTGAAATCCATGGAATCATCGTGTTATAATCTGTTTATATCTAGGGCTGAAAATAATATCAAATTTAACTCCAAATACTTTTGGTCATTTATAAAGTCAAAAACTGACAGAAATAACACTGGTTTACCGGACACTCTTTATTTTAATGGCAGAGTGGCAAATGATGGCCACTGCGTGGCTAATCTGTTTAATGTTTTTTTCCAATCAGTCTTTGAACCCATTGGAAATACTTCTAGTTCAATTGACCCCGATTATAATCCTTCAGTAAACACGATCAGTAATATTGAAATAACATTGCCTTTAGTTGAGAAATACCTAAAAACATTAAATGAGTCAAAAGGAAGTGGTCCCGATGGTCTTCATCCTGTATTTCTCAAGCGTTGCAGTAGAACCCTAGCGTTACCGGTATGTCTATTGTTTAATTGTTCATTAAAATCAGGCTTGTTACCTAAAGTATGGAAACAATCAATTGTTGTACCTATTTTTAAATCTGGTGACAAACATGACATAAAAAACTACCGTGGCATATCAAAACTATCAGTTCTTCCCAAACTATTTGAAAAGGTCATTTATGATACATTATACCCAATAGTAAGACCAATGTTAATAACTCAGCAGCACGGATTTGTCAATAAACGGTCTACAGAATCAAACTTATGTGAATATCTGGATTATATTATGAGTGCAATGGATGGAAACTGTCAAGTTGATGCTATTTACACAGACTATTCTAAGGCTTTTGACAAAATTTCCCATTCCATTTTGCTAAAAAAGATAGAATACTTCGGAATTCATGGCGATCTACTGCGTTGGCTAACGTCTTATTTGCGAGATAGGACTCAGGCTGTCACTGTCAAAGGTTTTACATCCACTTTCGTTCCGATTACGTCAGGTGTCCCTCAGGGTTCCCATTTGGGACCATTATTGTTCAATATGTATATTAACGACGTCATCACCTGTTTTTTTCACTCTAACATTTTACTTTATGCTGATGATACTAAGATTTTTACAGTTATTAAATCTGAAGCTGATTGTCTAAAGTTGCAAGAGGATCTGGATAGGCTAAATACCTATTGTCTTAATAATAATCTATACATGAATATTGATAAGTGTTCCGTGATCACGTTCACGCGGAAAATAAACCTATTCTTTTTAACTACATAATAGATAGTCAGTTACTTAAGAGGGTATACGAGGTCAAGGACTTGGGCGTTTATATTGACAGCGAAATCCAATTATCATCCCATATTGATAAAATGACATGTAAAGCTTATAGAATGCTTGGGTTTATTTTACGTCAAAGCAAAGATTTTAAGAACCCCAACACACTACTTCTTCTATACAACGCATTTGTTAGGTCAAATTTAGAATATGCATCCACTGTATGGAGCCCTTTTTATTCAGTTCATATTAACGCAGTAGAGCGTATTCCAAAAAAAGTTCCTAAATCGTCTTAAATATAAATTCAATTCCTTCGATTGTGAGAATATTGAAAGTCTTCATATGCGAAGAGAAAAAAGAGATGTTAAATTTTTATTTAACCTGTTAAATAACATTGTCGATTCTCAATACCTAGTAAGTAAAGTGTCATTTCGGTGCCATAGCTTTCGAACTCGATCCACTGACTTATTTTCAATTCCGTTTAGCCGTAAAAGATATGTAAAAAACAAGTATTTAGTAAGAACATGCAAAATTTATAATAAGAAATATTCACATATAGACTTGTTTCAATTAAATCAACGTAAATTTGTTTCTGCATTGAAAGTAATAGATAAACCATAAAAGTCTACTTTTGTGTACATCTGTGATATACGTAGATCTATTTTTAATTATTTCAACATCGAAATTGTAACTATTGTTTAACTCTAACTGTAATTTATTTTCGTTTTAATCATATCTCAAATTATTAATTGAAATTTTAACTACACAGGTGCATACTTAACTAATTTTTAATGCATGTTGTTCTCAGAGCAAAAACTGTACTTACTATTAGTGGAAACTGTTTTGGCTTCTGTATAACTTAGTGTTGTATACTTTCAAGTGTAATTGTATGCTGTTTGTTTCCCTTAACAATAAAAAAAAATAAAAAAATAAAAAATACCAGAATCGCTATATGTATGCCTACAATATTTGAGGAGTTCCTTCAATTCCTAATGGATTCCATCATCAGATCTTCACCAAAATTAAATGGGACCAACTTAAAAGTACCTTCCATAAAACCAAAAAAATAATAATTTTGAAATCGGTCAAATAGTCTTCGAGTAATCGGTGAACATCCATAAAAAAAAAAACATTCCGTCGTATTGAGAACCTCCTCCTTTTTTGGAAGTCGGTTAAAAATGAAATAAAGGAAGTCGTAATCATAAGTTACTTATGTGAAATTTACAGGTTGATTTTGTGTGGCAAAATTATGAAGACTGTTCCAATAACTCCGGTTACAATTTCAGTTTAATGCCAAGATGTCAATACTGACTCTGTACATTGCTGTTGAGTTACCTAATATCTAGTATAATAGGACAGGACTTTTCAATTATATTATGTCCCACTTGTTTTAACCATGTGTATTTATTACTGTGTCTTAATTACCAGAGGCATGGCATCAGGAAAATTACAAGGGAAACCGAAGCGTATTCATTTGCTTATATTTAAATAAAGAAAAAGGTGGTTTTATGCTGGTAGCACACCTCCGCCGCGACACGTCAAACCCAAGGTAGTTCCGCTTTAGTTTCTCGCGCTTTGTATAGCGTTGCGCGGTTTCGTGGCGGAGGTGTGCTACTGGCAATAAGCCTCGCAACCCGATCGGAATCGGCTTATATGGACGCCACGCCACTGAAAAATATTGCAAATTGTACTGCTGAGCCTTGGTGGAATTATGTGAACATTATTATTATTTAGATTACCTACATAATATTAAATGACAATACTAATGGATTCTCAATTATATTACCTAGTAACTAGCTTTTCTTAGTATACCTGCTTTAACAATTAAGATAAAGCTAAGATTACTCGGCTGTTTAATGTACTCGGACGGTGTTCCATTGTATTCCCATTATATCTTATTTCATTTCTTATACCTTTATAGGTAAGGTTCTTATTTTATAATAAGAAAAATAAATATTTGTGTCTATCATTCCAGTTTTTTACTTTCCTAGAATCAATAAGAAATAATGAACGATAAGTAAAATAGTCCTATAGAATAATAATAGATAACTAGAGCCTCTTATTTCGCGAAGGAGGACCCGTTATAACCCTCGTTTCTCCGTGCAGTCGGGTAAAAAATAACTCATAACATTTCAATCATTGAAATTTATCCAGCCGTTTTGGCGTGATAAGAGCACAAAGACACATACATACAAACAAATAAAAACATATTTCGATTCAGGGATCTCCAAATAGCCTGTTTCACTTATTTTAATAGAATATTTTCATTTAGGAGGTTTGTCAGTGGAATACGATTGTTTATCATGTCTTCCACGAACCCTTATCGTCGCTCTCAAATTACTATATGTATAACCTGTTATTCTAACGGGTTTTCCTATCCCACAAACTATTCAGGGTATCAAAGCGTTTGCACATGAATTTAGCTTATTGTTGTTTCAACACGAGCGTCACATTTCCCAAGAATTATATTCCTATTTGTACGAAACTTCCTTTGTTCGCTTAAATTGGACACACTGGATACCTACGTGATTATCATGTCTTATATTGTCTACATACACTAATGGCGGGTAGATTATATAACGAATTCATTGTGCTTAGATTATTATTTTCATCATTACTTGAGTTAAATATAGGTTTCCTCTGTTAGCGTTTGTTATACATATATCGTACTATTGTAAAATAACGATGATGATAAAATTTAAGAAAAGAACAAATTTGTTATTATATATATAATTTACCTACCATTAGTTTATGAGATGCATAACATGTACCTATGTATATACATACATAAAATCACGCCTTTTTCCCATTACGGGGTAGGCAGAGACTACCTCCTTCCGCTTGGTACGGTCCTGGCATACAATTGCCGCTTCATCAACATTCATTAATCTCTCTATTTCTCGTATCCATCATATGACATACTTCATCTATTTTATCATTCATTCCTCCCCTTACATTTAACGTAGCAAAGCGGCTCTCCATAGCCCATTCTTCGCTCTCGCTGGGACCGAGACGTGATGGGTTGAGAACCAGATCGCCGCCATTATGATTTTTGAAATGATTGAAACTCATTGCGTTCCCACGAGCTGCTAGGGATAAAATAATCAAACCCAGCAGAGCCCCGTATACCAGGTAAGGGTTTAGCCTTATTCTAGGACTGATGACCCCTATGTCTATATTATGCATTTTATATAACTATACAATTTATTTGAGGCACTAATGGTGGACTATGTCCTCTTCTTTATAGCACTAACTTTATAAAACGCGAAGAGTCAGCAAGGCTTCATTAAAATATGCTTCATTATATACAAGTGTATTACTATGGGCGCTATGCACTTTCCGATTCGTGATCTCCATACGACAACCTCTATGCACTGCAGGTCACTTGTTCTTTTGAACCCCCAAGCTTAGCTTAACTATTCTACCAAAATAATGTATGAAATGTCTGTTAGTTAGATAAAATTCGATATAGATATGAATATGTTAGTTTGAGACCTTGAGAGGATTAAGAATCGTTTATATTTTGAAAATCACCGTTAAAGGAAGTGACAAAGGGGGTTTGTAAGGGAAATAAATAATTCAAATATAGGCTATATATATAGGCTCTGTATGCCGGCGAGGCCGCGAGTAAATGTTAGTTGTCTGTATTTTTCACATAGTGCCATGGAGTACACATACTATTATTACTTGGAAACCGCTTGAATAAACCTTTGTCACAATTTAATTTACCATTTGCCGCAGGCCATTTGCTCTGTAACTAATAACGCTGTAGTCCTAGTGTAACCTGTCGGTAGTTTACAGTACCTCGACTGGATATTATGAAACATAAAGAGAAAATAACTAAGCTGAATTCAGATTCTAGTACGAAAATCACTTTTTCAATATTAGTGGGTTGTAAAAGTTTATTTGGGTTGACCTCAACCATTTAGAACATTCCACTGCAATATTCAGATTTAACGTGCCTCTTACCATCCTGTTTTCACTCTGTTGATCACGGAGACATCGTTGAAAATCTGCTTTTTAGTCAAAATTATGACGTTAATCTCATTTCTTATGGAACTATCAGGACTGAACCAGGTCTACTTTCTATGGGGTCACTTTTTGAAGAAGGATTTCATCGCGAGTCCATCGTTCTCCATGAAGTCCCAGTGTCATGTCATGTTAATTTAATTTGTACGGCAGCATGTTTGCTGTTACCATCGTCATTTGTGCTAGGCGGCAGGATGCCACGACATCCTCGGCACCTAGCGTGTGGGGCTGCCGCGCGCGGGCGCTACGAGCAGCAATAGTGTTCCTAGTCTTCACACTATTTTGTTGTTGCGTCAGTCTGTGTGTCGGTTGTTTGTCGGCCTATGCTTGTCTCTACGATCTTGTGGTTAAACTGTTGTTTCCGCGGTGGGCGTTCCCGCCGGCGGAGACGTCGGCGTGCAAGTAGAGTGTGCGGTTGGTTTCGTCGTCGTGCCTGGTTGCGCAGGCGTCGTTCCTGTCGTCTGACGTCACGTTCCATACAAAAGTCAGCGGTATGGTTTACGTCTCTGTAGATGTCGTCGTCAGTGTCGGTCGAGTCATCAGGGTAACATTGTTTAATGGTGGCCGTGATGAAATCATCCGGGTCAGTCAGTAGGTGTCGAGGTCTCCTGACATGCCTACGCTTTGCCCTTTTAAAGGCGCGGACATCCAGGGCTTGGGTCGTCAAGTCGTGTAAGGCTCTGATTCTGTCGGCGAGTTCGTCAGAGTCGTCGTCGTCAGGGTTGATGGTTAAAAGGGGTATGTCTTGGCTGGGTATGAGTCTTTGCGTCGTCATGTAATCCGCCTCCTTAGGAGACGGGGGTGGGTCGTAGCGTGTCCCAGTATCAAAATGCCCTAGCCTCTGCTCATCACCATTTCGTTTGCTCAGCTCTGAGTTAAAGTTCTCCATCAAAATCGTGTAGTGGATTCCGGAAGTCCCATATATGGCTTTGGAAAAATCGTCATACATGAGCTCCACTTGTCGAAGTTGGTACTTATATCTTTATCACTTTCAGCGAATACCGTTTGGATTAACAAAAGCCTACCTAATACTCAGAATTATCGGAGTACAATTTGGTACGTGACCCCCGCCGACATACTCTCGACACAAGCCACATGATGAATCCGACAGCGCCTTGGAAAAATAGATCGTCCTCCCAGAATTAAAAAAGGTTGCCAGACTTTAGGCTTATCGTGACAATCACTCCCTTTTCGGACTACTGATCACACGAATCTCTATTGCTTCTTTCAACTCGTCAATCTTGTCGTCAGTCCTCAAAGTGCCTGCGGCCAGTTATTGGTCCTAGTAGCCGACATGCCTCCGGGCATTCTTCGCATCCCGCGGTCCACCGCTGATCCGACCACTAGTCAGGAGCGGCAGAGCTACTGGAGACTGAGGGTCGTTTTATTACTGTGTTTTATTAACTTATCAAATAAACCAAAAAAAGCACCCCGCCCGATACATCCAGACAATTGCTGGTAATTTTCAATCGGCTTAACCTATTTTCTTGAACTTTAGCTAGAACAAACGAAAAGGTAAAAACTATGAACATGATGATAACACAAAGTTTAAATGTAGCATGTAAGCCGCGGTTGATTTGCATAATTATTGTGTGTATGGACGTACGTGCGTGCGTGTGACTATGTGTGTGTGTGCGTGTGAGTGTGTTTAATCCATACCATATTGAAATTGTCTCCTAAGCTTTAGGTATATAGTGAGCCCTTACACACTGTGCTGACTGAAATATTTACACTGTACCTTTACCGAGGTTCGTGTAATCACGGAACCTGGAGAAATACTTAAGGAATTATTTCCAGTCATTAGCGTTTATTATAATTAACAGCAGAGACACTTTGGTACGCGGACGCTTCTTAGGACTACCCAATTTACAGCCTCTGTTCTCTATGGAGATCACGATAACGTTACCTATATTATTAACCTCTGATGAAAAAACCGGGTTGTTACAAGTTTGAGGTCTCTGTGTATGTGTGTGTTTCTCTGTGGCATCTTAGTGAATGGACCGATTTTGATTTAGTTTTTGGTATTCTTATAACTACAAAGATCTTAATAATGGAAAAAAAAACAATGACTTCGTCCGTCTTAAATTCGTTTATCGCGGATAAGGGTATTTTTACGGGATAAAGATAAAGTAGCCTATGTCCTTCCTCTGGACTCAAACTATCTCCATACCAAATTTCATTCCAATCGGTTCAGCGGTTTAAGCGTGAAGAGGTAACAGACAGACTGACATACAGACAGACAGACACACTTTCACATTTATAATATTAGTATGGATAGTATGGATATGGATATGGATTGTATCGTTAGTGAAGAAATTCACTTTAAAAATCACGAAGATCATGATGGAAAAACATCATAATTTTCATATAAATATAATGTTTAATTTCCCTCAAAGTACCACGAAAAAAAGCAAGAAAAGATGTGTCTTGTATGGTCCCCATACCCATGAAATTACAAGTGTACATCCAACATACGGTTCAAGAATTAGAACCATGTGACTGATAGACTCAACAAGATATTTGAGGTAATATATCAAGTAATACACATACACATACATAATACATGTTTCCATTGGTACTTCTGGGGTACGTTACGCTAAAAATAGACACACCTAAATGCTTAAAATAGTAAGATAATTAGTAACAAGAAATGTATAAAATATACAAAAAAACGGCCAAGTGCGAGTCGGACTCGCGCACCAAGGGTTCCGTAAAAAAAATTCGCTATAAGTGGCCACACCTATGAAAATCCAGTGTTAGGCTGCAGCAGAGCCCTACTCCTGAGAAAAATGTACGCGGTGTTCGATCATTTTATATTGGATACAGACATAAAATTATATACTGTTTTTAGTATTTGTTGTTATAGCAGCAACAGAAATACATCATCTGTGAAAATTTCAACTGTCAATCACGGTTCATGAGGACACAGCCTGGTGACAAAAAGACAGACGTGAGATAGACAGACGGACAGCGGAGTCTTAGTAATAGGGGCCGTTTTACCCTTTGGGTACGGAACCCTAAAAATATAAATATCATAGTTGATTTAAACTTTACACGATCTTCACTCATTATCACAATACAACAAAATGGGGCTTATTCGCGCAAAAATATGATTTATTTAATCACCTTTCGTTGGTAATTCTTCGACGTTTCGGACGTCGTGTTACGTTCATAGTCTCGAAGGAACTGGAGAGGCGAGTAGCAACATCTTCTAGTCGCGCGAGTTTTCGATCTACCCGCGCTTGGTCTCGAATATTAGGTTGGTGATTATTAACACTAAGGTCGTCACTAGACCGACAAAGCCAACACGTCGCATACGGGCAGTCACCAGATACTATTACAAGTCATTCGGAGAAGACGACTTTTACCTGTTATGGTCTCTCTACTTGATCGACGATCATAGGAAACCAGGGCGGGACGCAGCAATGCGTTAGAATGAGATGGATGTATATGGTGCTCTTTCTAACATATAACCGCGTCCCATCTGCTCGCCGATAATCGGCGATCGTGTAGTGGGGCCATTACATAGGGCCTAAAATTGTGCAACAACCGAAATGTTTTGTTTTGTTGTTGGTGCACCGATTAAGGTAGAGTGCCATAGGTGTAGCAAACTTCAACCGAAGTGATAGATTAAGGTGCGTCCACATTTGTATCATTTGCCCGATCAGATCCGAGTGTCACGATCACGCGTTTGGACGATGTGCCGATCCGATCGCTCGAAATCCGTGTTGCTACGCGTATCACACACTTATATCGGACGAGAGCGGCATGATCGCCGCGCCGGCAGTGAGCGTCCAAGCAGCGCGATACGCAGTCATGCCACGGCACGGTGATCGGATACGAGCAAATTATACCTACAAGTGTGGACGCACCTTTAGGGTGACTATCGACAATACTACGTTTAATCGTATAAATTGGTATTTTCCACATCTATAGCAAAGAGAAACCATTACGTTTTACTGAAAATCTTACTGGTTACATCACAAAGACTAGCTTAGATTAAAATTATAACTATGTAGCTTTGAGAATGTTCCAACTTTGTTTACAAAGAGTTCCTGAACATGACTACTGTAATGCTATTCTTATTATTGTCTTTAGGATAGTTTGCTGCAGATAAAGTAACGTTATTGGTTTGCAAAATGCACTTCGAGGGGTTGAATTCTAATAAGGACGGATACCAATGTATAATGTACATTATAATTATTTAATATTCCGTAAATTACTATCTTCAGTTAATTTAAAATAGACTAGAAGGCGCCCGCAACTTCGTTCGCGGAGGAGAAAAAGTCATTACCGCAATTTTACTTCAGCGTAGTCGGGTAAAAAGTATCCTACAACTATTTGGAGCTATCCGTGTACCAAAATGAATGATGTGTGACGTGATGAAGCCACAACGACACATACAAACATACAAAAAATCCAAAAAAATATATATTTCCATTCAGTGACCTCCAGATAGTCCGTTGCAATCATTTTTTAAATATCTTCAATGTACAGACAGACAAGGCTTCGTTTTTGCCATTACATACCTATGTAATGGCTAGTGGTATTTTGTATATATATATACAAATACCACTCCAAAATCAATCGTTTTTCGCACTTATTTAAGTTTTTGACGTGATTTAAAAGATATAGAGTATACTTAGAGGTGTATATCGGACGATACAGTACCACTTTTCTATTTTTACGTCCTTGACTGTAGTACTATCTAAATCAAGTCCATGGCAAATATCACCTAAATCGGTCCTCCAGTCAAATCAGTCTAAGCATGAAAAGGTAAGAATATACACATAGAAATCCATACTTCCTAACAACCTTTCGAATTCAGGTCTAATATTATTTAAAAGTGAGATTGGAGGAAAGGTGAATATAGATATCGAGGCCAAGTATTTACATTTTATTTACAGTTATGTTTATGTATGCACAACTAAATATGTACATATAATTATATCTACAGTTACATACTCCTAAAGTGGGTATGTAAAGTATATTTACGTAACATTGACATTTTACAATATTTTTTTGTACACCACATTGTGAGTCTTCCCGGCGGGCATCAGCACGACCAGCTCCGTGTAGCTGGTGACGCGCGAGCACGCCACGGAGAGCTGCCCGTGCGAGAAGCAGCCCGTGCGCATGTCCATGCCGGCGGCGCGCAGCGCCCGCCCCTGCGACTTGTTGATAGTCATGGCGAAGCAGACGCTCACGGGGAACTGTAGGCGCTTGAAGCGGAGCTGGACGTTGCTCGGAATGAAGGGGGTGCGGTGAATGAACACGGCTTCTTCGGCGCCGCACCCCATCAGGATTTGCGCCTCGATGAGGTTTCGCTGCAGTTACACTACTTTTCGACTGGTTCCGTTTCATAACTTTGGAGCTGACAAATTCCGAAGAAGCATGATCGGAACTCCAACTTTCAGGGTTAATGTGCTTGCTGGGAGTCCTGAAGCGTTCAATGAGTTTATGAACTCCATCAAGTATATTGTGAAAAAAAGAAAGAGAAAAAGGAAGAGAAGCCTCCAAGACAGTGTTAAATAAACCTTCTATTTCCGCCAATATCCGCGCATTAACGGTTCGCTCACAAACCGAAGAGTTCTCACGTTGCGTCACCTGGCTCAAGTCTCCGTATACGCTCCAAATGTGATCTTCAACGAACGGAACGATCTTGCATAACGTCTCTGGTAATCGAATCAGACCGGTGGTTTCCTCCAGAAGTCCTTCTCCAACCTGATGCAGTACATACCTGGGCAAATTCTCTCACTTGTGAGCCTCCTCCTTGTTGATACCACTGAGCCACTTATCTCGTATTTTATTGTATACAACACTTTTTTACTTCTCCTGCTCAAAAAGCACGTCATATAAGCTTCGCGAAGAGAGACTATAATAGTACATCTAGCCCCTATAGGGTTTAAAAGAAAGCCATATAATCCCATATAAATTTCAATGGAACTGAAAAAAAAATCGCTACATACTATTTACGAATAATTCAAAATAAACAAACCAACCTGATCAGATTGGCCAAAATTTCTGATCGAATTGCTCAAACTGTTTTTTAATTTTTTCATGAAAATACAATTTTAATGTTAAGTCTTTTTATTTTTTCGTAGTCGAAGTGAAAAGTAGTACTCGTTCACTTTGTGAGCTCGTCCAAATAATCACTTCGAGTCATAATGGCTTATTTTAGCTCCTTGTCAAACAATAGTAAGTAGAAACTACAAAAGTAGAAACTACTATTTCGTTTCAGTGACCTCCAAATAGTCAGTTACAGTATTTGTTTTGAAAATATCTTTAATACACATTTCATTTTTACAACTTTAAAATAGTATAGATATTTTTCTTTTCACCTCAATAGCTCGGAAAAATTTCGTTTATAGCACCAAATCTGCGTGGAAAAGTCAATTTTGCCTTTTTATGCTGATCTCCTCATTTCGAACGTGCAAGGAGCCATCAGCTCGGAACCAACATACTTACAGACATAGAAAACACGCGGAAAATGATATCATCTAATGTGGTCGTTGGCGTGTGTACAGTGTAGCTAGCTTAAGTGTGGCATATACTTGGAGCGTTGTCATCACATTACGACTATGGCGATGAAATGTTAAAGGCCGCTTTTCTTTTATCTTGAGGTTCGTAGTCAGTGTTTGTAATTATGCTTCACAGATAGAGATTATAAAGAAAAAAACTGTTACTGAGTTACTTCAACTGCAAACGACGAAAACTGAATTACAAAGACGACACGTTTTGCTCAGTCGGTTGCACAACGATTTACGAAGCCGACGGTCCCGTATTCGAATCCCGGTACGGGCAAGTGTTTGTGTGATGAGCATGAATGTTTGTTCCTAGGTTTCGGATGTTTTCTATGGATTTAAGCAAAACAAATAAAGGTATACATGCCAGATGGGCCTAAGCTGTAAAGACAGTTAAACATGTGCCAGAAGGGCTTTTTGGAATATTTTTACAGACAATCCGTTGTGAAGGCCGTGCGGGATGGCGTCTGGACGGGATGGGTGCAGCGTAGGATGCTTCTATTTCAGTCATAGGTGTAACTTGGAAAGGTATCACTTACTATATTCTGTCAATGGACTGTGATAAAATTTACCTTCTTCACCGTCACCCGTCTTCCATTGAATACAATTTTCCATCGTTTACCACTTTTGTTACTCGACAAAATTGATTGTTGCATAATTTAAACTGCGCTCCTGTTTTTTTTATATACTCTTTGGATAATACAAAGGCACTGGCTTGAACAAAAGCACAAAGGATCTAAGATTAAACAACCAAATATATTCGGACTTGATTCGGACTTGTTTTCGTAATCAGCGACCGGATAAACCAAAGAAACAATACCCAAGTCGACTTTTCGACTTTGTAACCAAATTTCCCCTTTTAGGGGAATTTTCAAAAACCCTGAAACACGTATTTACTAATTTATTGTTAAAAATACTCATGTGAAGTTTAAAATTAAATAGTCGAAACTAATCTGATTTCCCCATACAAACTTTGGACCCTCATTTCATTCCTTAAGAAGTTGAATTCTCAAAAAACCCGAAACACGTGTTTACTCATTTATTGTTAGGAATACTCCTGCGAAGTTTTGAATAAAATAGTCTATCTAATCTTGTTTCCCCATACAAACTTTGGACCCCCATTTCACCCCTTTAGGGGCTGAATTTTGAAAAACTCCTTCTTAGTGGATACTAACATTACGAGTATAAAAGTTACCTATTGTGAAAACTCAGCTCTCTAGGTCTAACGGTTTGGGTTGGGCGTTGATTTAAGTGAGTCAGTCAGTCAGTCAGTCAGGACTTTTACGTTTATATATATAGATTTAAATAACATGTCAATGTTAGAAAGTTAATCCATAGTATACTATATACTTTATACTAGCCATTCTAATATTATAAATGCGAAAGTGTGTCTGTCTGTCTGTTACCTCTTCACGCTGAAACGGCTGAACCGATTTAGATGAAATTTGGTATGAAGATAGTTTGAGTCCAGGGGAATGACACAAGCTACTACAAGGACAAAACGAATTCAAGGCGGACGAAGTCGCGGGCAGAAGCTAGCATTATTATACTAGCTTTGTAGGTACTTCTCCGGGATAAAAAGTAGCCTATATCCTTCCCTTAAACTCAAACTATCTCCATTTCAAATTTCATTCCACTCGGTTCAGCGGTTTAAGCGTAAAGAGGTAACAGACAGACATACACACTTTCACACTTAAAATATTAGTATGGATTATTTCAGTATCTCAGTGTCTACTTACTTTTAAGATCTTCTTTTTGACTAAACTGTTTTTTTTTTCTCTCTCTACCAGACATATTCCATAACATTACACTTAATTGTTTAAGCACTCACGAACAAGAACAATAACGGTTAGAGCAGGTAAAGTTTGATCAGAACATCAACCGACGACACGGAAATTGCGCGCCGTATTATTTATGGGCATTAGTTCTATGGCTTACCTTACTTAGCCAGAATCGCTGACAATTTATAAACGCTGTGTACCTACTTCGACTAACTTTAATCAGAACTAGGTCTACACTATGTATACAGTCAAACAGTTTCCGGAGTCTTAGAATATTTTTATGGCATTTTTGTCTCACAAACGACAATCAACCTTGATAAGAATATTCAAGACATAATTTCAAGTTGGTAAAATACAAGAGGATCACCCTTAAGTCACTGTTACTCTTTATAACTAGTGGCAAAAGTGACAGGTTGACAGGTGTCTAAATTATTTTATTTAATCTTTATCGCCCAAAAGAAAACCTATCTTACAAAGGGCGGACTTAATGTCTAAAGGCAGTCTCTACCAGTCAACCATAAGGCCAAACAAAGAGGCGGACTCATACGTAACTATACATCTAGGTATATACTATTATAATGTTGTAAAAATGCAATATCTGTACATTGAAGATAATAAAAATATATATATAATGTAACGGACTATTTAGAAGTAACTAAATCGAAAAAAAAAAAATTTTTTTATTTTTTTAAGTTTATATATGTCATTGTGGCTTCATAACGCCAAATCGGTATTTATACATATTTATATATATATATGTGTATATGTATAACATAACCTCCCTTCTTTTCTTCCCGATCCCTATAATATTATATGTTAAGATGTACCTGCTTATCTACTCAATAACAGCCAATGTAGGTACTTTTGACTCCTTCACTGTTTTCCTGTATAGGTACGTTAATGCAGGGCTTTCAGTAACCGGTATGGCGGAAGCCCCAATGATTATTATTAAATGTTCTTCATTTCAAAGAAAAAATAAATACCTTTTCTTAAACCTGCAATGAAATGTCGTCATTACGACCGTTATAACAGGCTTCACAGTATCACGTTTCGGGTGGATCAACTCGAGGGAACTGTAAAGGAATTTCATACAAAACTGAAGGCCTTAGCCGGAAAGTTTTTTTTTTTAATTTTAATGTAAACGTGGCGCCTGTGTACATGAACAGGCTAAACAGCTGAATTATCTTATTTTTTTCTAGTGGCTGAATGGTTATCGGACCAAAATATCCACGTTAATGCCTATTTCATACGAACTGCTATTAAGAACACAAATCTGTATCATTCATATGTTGATGAATAAATTTAAAATATTGTCTACAGTATTTAAAATCCTCTGCATTTATTTTATTTATTATATAAATTAAGATTCTTCTTATCACTATTATCAGGTTGTGTATAACGGCCCTAATAAGGTATTTTTTGAGTGGTGTAAGTATTTTTTATGCCTCTGGCCGTGAAAAGGGTTTGCCGGCTTCGTATCACTATCCGGTCTATACCTACTCATCCGGCAAGCCCTTCTTTCCCGGCGTCTGCAGTAATGAACTAAATTTTAGCGCATTACATGTAAAGTGCATTAAAAAAACTGGCGCTACAAAATGGACAACTCTAAGCGTGGTTCCCTGCAACGGACAATATCTGAGAGAACTACTTATTATTAGCACTCTCAGAAAAATGATACTTATCAATTACTTGCGATATCTTCATGCAAGTTTTGGCTGTCTACAGTTAGTAATCAGTTAAAACATAATACCAACATACAACTTACACCAAATAAAAAATTGCATTTTATTACAAAAAAAAAACTCTCTGACCAACCCAGTGTCTATAATGAATAACAATAAAAATTCGCACATCTATATGCTACCTTTAGGTACAAACATGTTAATATAATATGGATATATAAATATAATTACTTTGCAACGTATATCAGACCACAAATTCGTGTTGTCAGTAATTCACATGTCACTTGGGAATGGAGGAATCTCTTGTTATGTCTGGAATAATTGGTGTTAGACAAGGTGACCAAGTTATGTGACAAAATAAATAAATAAATAAATAAATAAATAAATAACACAGGGACAATCTTACACAAATCTACCTAGTCCCAAACTAAGCAAAGCTTGTACTATGGGTACTAGGCGACGATATACATAGTATATAGATAAATGATAATACTTAAATACATAGAAAACATCCAAGACCCAAGAACAAACATTCGTGCTCATCACACAAACACTTGCCCTGGCCGGGATTCGAACCCGGGACCGCCAGCTTCGTAGGCCATTGTACAACCCACTGAGCCAAACGTGTCGTCACAAATGGCTTGCCTTTTCATTCATCAAAATTCTCGTGTTGAATAGGGTTTATGCATGATTATATATATTGATATTTTTAATTTTGCTTTATTAAAAGCTCCTTTATGTAAACTGTAAACTAAAATAATTTTTCGAATAACTATAATTATAACCAAGATATAAGCCATCAAGCATTTCATTCTATCTCTTTCTAGCAAAACAGAATTTAATATAGTCAAATCGCTGTCTAATTAGTAGTTTAAAATGCCTATATCAAGCGTATTACTTGGCCGATTTTAATTTTGATTTCACTTTTTGCAATCGTTTTTATGGTTTTATGATAAATTGTTAAGAAAAGTGATAAAAAAAATCATGCATGTACATACCTTATTAACAATTACTTGAATAAACAAACAAGGTACTTACACCCAGCCCAAGATGGCCCGGTTCTTAAGATGACCCACTTTAATCTTGTGCTTTAGTTCAACTTCCTTGGCTTCGATGTAAAGTTGCAGTTTTATCAAAGGTAGGTACTAACCGAACTTGAGCCCGAAATTTAAACTCATTCGAACTTTAAAAAATACAAATTAATTGACAGTGGGCCATCTTAAGAACTGGACCATCTTGGGCGCAAGTACCTTAAATCTCAAAAATACTAAACAATCTGGGTATTATTATATAATCACTATAATATAATACGATTTGTTGCAGTTGTTCACAAGGTTTGAGATCTCGAGAATTGTGATATAGTGACTGTTTTATTAAGACCAATATATTGAACAGAAAGCACGTCATTTGTGTAAAAAATAAAGTATCACATAGACAGTTTCATTCCATCGGCTCCAGGGGTATGGAGCCAGCATCCATTCGTTACATTACGGCTGACAGAATGGAAAGTATGCAAAGGATTGTAGGGATCGAGAAGGAAATCTCTACACGGCACTTCAGTTCGGCGAGACGACCCGCGCGTGACGGACGCGCGATTCGAGATCTAATTAATTTCACTCGATACTTGGGTATGTGAAGAACTTCCCAACAAAGAATAAAGAACGTACATGATATTTCAGACGGGTACGTGTGAGAAGTTTTCTTTTGTCACCTTATTATAACACTTTCACAACTTGTTAAAAGTTTCAAAGTCACGTTAAATAGGGTGGTCGTAAAGGGTGTCCCAAAAGTAAGGAGGCCAATACAAAGCGACGTCGTTTCCAGTTCTAGTCCCGTAATTAAATAAAGGGCAGGGAGTTGGTCGTTCGTAATTATTTATTAGTGAGTGTCGATGTAATAATGGCTAGGCCTATACGTTACATAGAGATGTATTGTTAAACTTATAACGTTTTAGATTTGTTATTCATTGTATTGTTATAGTTTCTAGCTTCACTAAAAGCCAAGCAGCTTTAAGCTAAATTGGGATGTGTTATAGGAAAATTTTAAATATTGGGAAATTTAGAAACTTCGTATGGGATTTAAATATGTTACACAATCGAGTAACATTTCAAAGCTAAAGATAATCTATAGTTATATTATAGTTTATGAGATAAACATTAGGTAATAAAAATAAAACTATTAATTGTTACGTACAGGTCTGCTACACACGCTGAAAAAAGTATTTCGCTTCGAGTAAACTTTGAAGTGCATTGGAGTGTTTGAAAAAAATGTTGTTTATTGTGTTGAGTGCGGCGATCGTTGCATGTAAGTATAACTTGTATTATTAAGTCTTATTATTAAATTGTAAATATGAAAAAAAAAAGTTTGTTCAAGAGGTGGCGCTGCTAATTTAATAAGAAAATCCTACATCACGCACTTAAAGGTTTTTTAAGCAATCTTTACCCCGGTGGTATCAAAAGCAGTTTTTTTAGAAAAACTTTAAAAAAAATTGTTCAGAAACCTTTGCTTTGTTGCTAATAAATAACGTAATGTTTAAAATATCACTTCAAAATAAAAATATTTTGTTACATTTTCATTGTTGCTTTTCGCACACTGTAAGGTCTCAAGTTACTCAAGTTACCGTATTTACAAAACAATTGCGTTTTCCATATGATTGTTTCATTTATTCAAGTTATTTATTAATATTTAAGTATAAGTACGGAATGCACTCTCTTTGTTTTCATAATTTTAATTGGTACTTTCACTATGTCATTAATAAAATAAAACAGAGTAGGTATTTTCACCGTGCCCACTAAAACTATCAAAAAATAATACCTACATTACATACATGTATTCGCACTAGCTACATTATGGAATATTAAATTCCTGAAAACTTCTCTGAAACAATAAGTATACTTATTTGGAACCTGTACAAAAAAAAACCAACTGATAAAAAATCCGTACAAACAGAATCCCAGCTAACATCAGAAACTGCGTATATATCGGCTGACATTGGCTTTGAGAGTCCCCAGCAAGCTCGGCCAAATTTCACCTTTCCATACAAACGGAGTTTCGTTCTCATTTTAAGACTACGTCTTGGATTGTAATGAAACTTTGCATATACAATTAATTAGTTTATATGGCTCCAGTTTATAAAACAAACTAAATACAGCAAAAACAAGTTTTGTACGAAAAACTTAAATCCGCTGTATTTTTTTACCATGGTACATAAACTAATACTCGTAACAGGCCTGCATATATACCTTAACTTATTTAAAGTACGAAGTGTCAGAGCAAACTAGCTAGTAGTTTTAAAATGAGAGCGTAACTACGTTTGTTTGTATGGAGGACCGAGGTTAGTGGGGACTCTTAAGCTGTTTTTACTTTTTACCACGGTGGATCATAAATTATTTCATGAAGCTTAACAATTCCAAGTTTACTTTAAGTAGTTCAGTAACTAACTCCGTTGCCACAGCGACCCAAATTGAATGTTGGTTTCATACACCCGACACATTATGTTAGTCTATCTATCAGCCAAGGACGTCCACTGCTGAAAATAGGCCTTCCCTATATCTCGCTAGAGAACGTATCCTGCGCAGACCGCATCCACCGACTCCTTGCGACCCTCACGAGATCATCCGTCCACCTAATCGAGGGCCGTCCCACGCTGCGCTAGCTCTTTTTATTATGTTACTTAAGCACGGGATTGCCTGACGAAGATTTGACGAGCCGAGCTGTGGCGAGGCCTGCAACGACAGAGAACTGACGTTTTATCTAGTTTCTCAGTATGAACAGTATTTTTCATGACAGTAAAACTATTCAAAAAAATATGTTTGATACAGAATATAATTATATATTTCATTTACAAATGTCGATGGAAAATAAAAGTCCGAGGAATAAATATTGAATGTTCAAAAATAACTAACAATTTCGTATTTACTTTTACTTTCAATTCTCCCTAAAATATACTAAAACACATTTCCACACAAAAACATTCGTGTCTTATCTATTGTATTCACTTAGGTACCTCCGGTGTTGTAAAAGTAACTTTAAGCGGACGATTTTTTTCCGTATTGTATTTTCCCAGACTAATGTTTTTTTCAGGTTGAGGGCAATCCGGTAGGATAGTTTTTGTTATTTTAGTCACTTCTTTATTTTCATAGTTTATTCTTTCTTTTGTGTTTTCAATATTAGGTTCTGGTACTCTAACTATAATTATGTTTTTTTTCCTCTTAGTTCTTTCGTGCAGTTCTATTATCTATTTGTCACCTATCCCTATGCTTTGTCACTAATATAACGAATCCTTCAAAGTTACCTTGTAAATTGTATCTGCGCCATTTTATTTTGCTTTATCAATTTTAGTGCAAAAACGATAATTCCACACCTGCATCCCGAGTAGTACCCACGTGTTCACTTCTTACTACTTTTAAACTTAACTCGTTTAGGATAGAGTTGTGCCATTTTAAGCAAGATTTCAAACTGCTTGTCTATAATATACACTAGAGTTAACACGACCAATAAACTTTACTCTTTGATATATTTAAGCTCTGATTGAACTACAGATCTGAATACTTTCAGCTCCTTTATACAAATGAGATGTTAGGTGCTCATATTATTTACTGGTATTAATAAGATATGTTGTATATTGCAAGTATAATTTATACACTATTATTGGAAGTAGCTCAAATCGAGCCCAGCACACTTCTGCATTCTTGTTATTTGTAGCTATGTAACTTTCAGTTTGGAGAATAAGATTAAGCACAACAACAAACAACAAACTTCCCTATTCTGTAGCATAATTAAACTTTAGGATAATACTAATATCTAACACTCGTAGTAGTATATTCTATTCATCATCGTCGAGTCACTTATTTTTAAGAAAATGACTTCATTTTATGTGACAATTGTAAAAAAAATATATTTGCGCGCTCATTATGGGTGATTTAGGAGATTAGGCGAGGGCGTTACCAAATTTCTTGTTATTACAATGTTTAGTGTGTTATATTATACTAAGTTCTGCCCGCGACTTCGTCCGATAAGGGTATTTTTCCGGGATAAAAGTAATCAATGTCCTTCCCCGGGACTCGAACTATCTCCATACCAAATTTCATCCAAATCGGTTCAGCGGTTTAAGCATGAAGAGGTAACAGACAGACAGGCAGACAGACAGACAGAGATTCACACTTTTGCATTTATAATATTAGTATGGATTACTATTTAGTTGCGGACGGCTTCACACGGGTGTACCTACTAAGGACGAAGATGAGACCTAAACTTCCCATTCCTGTATGGACCATGTAATGGAACAGTTTTTTGAAAACCTCCCTTGTATTTTTTGTCTCACTCAGTCACTCACTTCTTATGTGGAGATTTTCAAACCCAAAATGTCCACTTTTCCATACAGTTTTTAAGTATGACGCGAAGATACATTTTTTCAACTGATTTTTATTTATATAGACGACTAGAAGGTGCCCGCAAATTCGTTCTCGGAGAAGTAATAGTCCAAATGAAAAAAAAAAGAGTCTTGAACTATAGCTGAACACTCTAAGAACTCACCTTAAAAACCCAATAACGAAATCAAAATAGGTCCGGTCCATCCTCTTATGCACTATAATGCCACAGTGACATCTATTTGTAGATATACAAATACAGACGTCAAACTAGAACATCCGCCTTTTTTTCATCGGAGGTAAATAACACCCCTCTGTTTTCGTCGGGGGCTAAAAGGAGAATAAGTGAACTTAGGTGTCAAAGGGTATACGCGCAACAGGAGGGGCTAGCAGATTCACGTAACTTTTCGCTACATACGCATTTTTCCATGTTAATATAGGCTACGCGCGTAGCGCTACGAAAATATCGGTCGTGAAGGCGCTAGAGGACAGACTCGAACTTACATGGAGCAATTCCTACCGACTGACTTCAGCAATGCCTAGTCCAAACCCTTCAACTTATGAAACTAGTAATTGTTGCCCGTGACATCGTCCTCGTAAAGATGCAATTTATAGCTTATGTATTATTTTGAAGTCTAAACAACATTAGGTACTGACTGACTGTAATAAAACTTTCCTCATTGAGATCCGTTCAGTAGTTTCTAAAACTAAGACACCGTAAGTCGTCTGGAATTCATATTGTACAGAATCGTGAATACGAAGAAACAATTATGCCATAACCGTCAAATAATCCAAATAAAGCTGTAACTTAGCATAGAGTTTGCCTATAATGAATAAGATTTATTTTTGGAATTTCTACAGTATAAGGTACGAGGTGAGAAGCGAGCGCGTCACTAATAAGAAATAATCAAGAGAAAATCCTCTGTCACGCCTGACACCCACTCTTAATTACGCTACAGTGAATGAAGCATCTCAGTAATTGTCTGTTCAGGAATATTCCTAGTTGATTTCCATTCTCACTCAGTCGATTAAAAATAAATAAAATAAGGAGAGTTCCTGAAAAATCCTATTTAACTGTCACCTGACCTGTTGACAAACAACGCACAGCCTACACTGCCTAACAAGGCATACACATGAAAAAACACATATATTTATTTAGAGACGTAGAAGAGAGGCAATAGGGAAGGAGGCATTTTCTGAATTCGTACGCGGATGATATATAAACCAGCAATGTAAGACTTATTACAATTGTAATTTCTTTATACTGCACCCAGCCGTCCGCTATCCATCATACACACAGAAGCTCTCACTCTACACACAGAAGCTCTGTAGTTCTTCAAAGGGGTCTTATCACGCTTCTGAAAGAAGAGTAGGTATTTCTTTCAGAAGCGTGATAAGACCCCTTTGAAGAACTACAGACCCATCTCGCTTCTAAGCCATGTCTTTAAGCTGTTCTCGAGAAACATCACAAACCGTCTCGCATAATGATTTGACCACTGCCAGCCTCCCGAACAAACCAGTTTCCGTAAAAGCCTTTAGTATCACGGACCGGCCTTTCTCAAAATCGGACTTAAATTTGTAAAAATAAAAAAGTTTGTAGACATGCTTAAAAGCTATCTTTAATTAATGATATAATATCCCATGATCTATTTCACTTATGAGCCAAGCTATTTTCATTTTGAGGGTTCCGTAGTCCACTAGAAAACCTTATAATTTCGCCATGTCCGTCTGTTCGTTTGTCTTTCCGTCTGCGGCTTAGCTCCGTGATCATTAGTACTAGAAAGCTGAAATTTGGTAGGAGTATATGTATGTATCACGCCGACAAAACAGTACAATAAAAACTTCAAAAAACTTTTTTTTTGGTACCTCACGTACACCTAAAGTGGGGATGTTCGTTTTCTACACTTGTGTGTGGGGTTTTTTTGAATAGGTCTTTTAAAAATAATAGGGGTCTCCATAGATTATTACCTCCCCCCCTCTAACTTTTCAACCACGGGTCAAAAAATTATGGAAAAATTTATGAAAATGAGTACTTATAAGTACTGTCAATGAAAACTATGTTAAATATTATTTTGTGAGCCTCTCAGCTAAAGACGCGAGTGCCGTGGAGATATGCTCCTTTGCTAGCACACTTTTTCATATCGTAATTTGTTCATCTGTGGTGCATTTTTTTGTATGAACGGCTGTGGATGGATGTGGATGAAAGAAAATAATTTAGGAGGCCTGTGTCCAGCAGTGCGTCCTATAGCTAAAATGATGATGATTTGAAAAGATGATTCCTATGCATTATATGAAAATATGTGAAATTAATTAGACCTAACTTATATTTTTTACACTTGTAGGTGAACTTTGCAGTTTACACGTGGTATCAGGTGACATTTTCATTGATTTTTTATTGATCAAAAATATCCATTCAATACTATTATTATAAATGCGAAAGTGTGTCTGTCTGTCTGTCTGTCTGTTACCTCTTCACGCTTAAACCGCTGAACCGATTTGGATGAAATTTGGTATGGAGATAGTTTGAGTCCCGGGGAAGGACATAGGCTACTTTTTATCCCGGAAAAATACCCTTATCAGCGATAAACGAATTTAAGGCGGACGAAGTCGCGGGCAGAAGCTAGTTTCTAATATTTTAGAGATTCAAAATTATCAGTTTTCCGTCAGTCTGCGTTGTAGAGCTACCGCTCAGGTAACGTAACTCAATTCGATGCGGGACGAAACGTGATAAAAGTTTGTAACAGCCAGAGTAATAAAGATTGCGATATTTGGCGCTTTGGATGTTAGGGACTATTTGTACATATGACCATTTATCTAGTATGTGCCCTGCCGACGGAATAATACTCCCATAACAGCACTATACAGTTTTAACTTGAACACATGATTAGTGGTCGGTCTATGCATATTATAGAGCAAAAGCATAATTATGGCCAAAATGCATGGCCCAAAACGGAATCGAATTAATTTACTTTTACCGGGACACGGTTCTTATTAAGGTGGCATATCAAACGTAATGTGAGTTGTTTTAAATACAAAATCATATCTTTTTAAAATTTATTTTATTTTTAAATTCTATATGTTTTTACTTTTATAAGTTTTGATAATGTTTTCTTGGAGAACTAAGCATTGAGTTTATACTCAAAACATATATTTAGGATAGGCTAAGTACAAATATTGTAAAAGATCTATGAGTTATTTTGAAAAAAAGACTGACTGTTGAGTTTGTTTCGGCTTTTTTCTCATCAGTGGTCTACTGGTCTCCTCTAAAACGCCGTAGAGTCAGACTTGTAAAAGTGCCCTTGCCTACTTACAGAATCAAGATCATTATTTCATTATAAAAAATACCATAGATTTTTTGTATAGGATTTGATTTGCTATCAAATGAAAGGGCTTTATGAGCCGGTTCTAAAACTATACTACATTTTCGGCCACCTGTTTTCAAAATCCAAGATATATTTTTAACATTACCCAGTTTGGGCTCCTCCAGGTAGGAGATGGCTTGGTACCATCAATTTAACGTAGATAATACTGTAAACCACAGTAATAGTTCATCAGAACATCTAAATATATCTAAATGTGGCCATACTAACCATTCCGGAATTGCAAGTCCAAAGTGCTAGTGTACAGAGATCTTGCAAGATTCGTGAGATAGCGAAGGCATTACGTGGCCATTTGGGAAGCAAATAGTGTACGTAATTGCTCGTCTCTAAGACAGTTGCTGATGCAGTAGTTGCAGCCGTTATGTTTCCAAGGAAAATGATAATCTGTACCTACTGTTATAAATTGAACAAACTAGATATACACCGCGGCTTTTGTCTCGTTATCGGAAATGAAGTAACCTTCAATACGGTGACATAGGCATTTTGCAAGAACTAGATCATGTACACAGCAATAAGGGTTTGTTATTTGTGTTACCTTCATACCGATAAGTGTCAAAGCGTCATATTTGTGACGTTTGTTTTTTGCATATTTTTAATATTTTAGGGATCTCCGGAAACGCGCATAGCAGCTACTATAACAACCAAAAAGGCTGGCAGCTTCTTGTTCCCAGATTATCTACATCGCAAGGAAGCCGTGTTGGTATTTTTGGCATTTTTCCACGGCGGTTCTTTTTTGTGTAATTTAGTTGAAAAATTATTTCAGTTTTGTTTAGTTTGGTAGCCTATTAATTAATACTAACCTAAAAAACAGGAGTACAATGTGATCACTACTTACTATTTACTAATTAGTGTCATAATTGTGCACCTGATTGGAAGTTTATATGTGCAGAATTATGCTTGTTGGATAAACGTCCCCATGCCGATGTTTGACAACTTGTCCGATAATTAACACCCTGTTTTTTACCACTGTTGTCATTAATTAAGTGGCACTGCGGCTTTTACCTTTAAATTTTGATTGTAGATAAACATGATAATTAATAACGTACGTATTACGTCATACGATGAATAAATAACATAATTCAATCACGTTATATTTTACAACCAAATAGATATAAAACAAATTAACAGCCAATTAGTTACAGCCAATCCGGCGTACATTTAATTATACCACCGAAATAAATCTTTACCCTAACCACAGAGAGAGAGAGCATCTCCGCAAAGCTCCATTGGGCTAACCTCGAGTTAACGAACTGTGATAAAGAATGGCTTGCACTTAGAATATTAATCAAAACGGGATCCACGTTTAACTTTGGTCTCACCTGATGGAAAGTAGAAAAGCATCATTAGATAGCGCACCCCTACCATACCAGAGTATGTTTACAGGTTATCTTCTGTATATTTTCATTGAGTATACTAGAGGGCACCTTCTAGTCAACTTCGTTCGCGGAGGAGTAAAAGTCTTAATCTCTCTTTTTTCTTCAGCGTAGTCGGGTAAAAAGTATCTTATAACACAATCTGTGGATACCAAGCTACCCGTGTAACAGAAATTGTTGAAATCCATTTAGTCAATTTGGCGTGATGCAGCCACAACCACACAAACAAATATACTAAAAAAAAAAACATTTTTCGGTTCAGTGACCTTCAAATAGTCCGTTAAAATTTATTTCTGTAAATTTCATTTTTATAATATTTTAATAAAATAAATTACGGCCTTATCTCACCAATCAGATGGGCAGCGTTTGGGAATCTATTTAATATCTACTGCAGCGCCGCAGTCGAAGATTTTCGACCAGTATGTGTGTTGCCAAAATGACGTACGGCACTGAGACACGGTCACCGCCTTATACGAAGGCTTAGTCACGCAAAGTGCAATGGAGCTATACTCAGTGTTCCCTTGTGTGATTGAATAATTATAAATGAGGAGATGCAGAAGAACCACGGTCGCCAATATAGCTTAGAGAGTTGCTAGACTAAGTGGCAGTGGGCGGAGCATGAACTGATGGCAGATAGATTCTAGACTGGCGACCGCGTATCTTTCTCAGTACAGGCAAATATTTGTTTGATGAACACATTTTGTTCCCCCACGATTTGTTCCTGAGTCGTGGATGTTTTCTATATACCTACATATATATGTAAATATATCTTTCAAATATAATAAATTGTCGTCTAGCTCTCATTTTCTCATAACACAAGCCTTATGGAGCTTACCATAGGACTAGTTCGATTTGTGTAAAAAAATTCACACAATATTGATGTATTTATTATTTATTTATTTTACGCATAGCCTGCATTCCCTTCTTGGTGTATCCAGAGTAGAAGTGTACGCTTTTCCGAAACGCTTTGTGCTTGTATCGAGTCTCATTTCTATGTATAACTTAAGCCGCTGGGAATCAAATTCTATGGACGCTGATTTGGTTGGTTAAAGACATAGAAATTGCTGGCAGGTATTTCTGGTTTAATAAAAAAAAGATTGGGTGTTGCACATCGTTACTAGCAATTCACAATATAACTTGAGATGATAGTTACGGTCTAAAAATTATAAGACTACGATAGGGCTACAAAAAAACCTCCCTAAGGTGGTGATAATGAGTGAAGATCGTGTAAGTTTAAGTCAATGTGCGAAACATTCGATGCTTCAGCATAATAATAAATAAATAAATTTAAAAAATATTACGGGACAATTTTACACAAATCGAACTAGTCCCATGGTAAGCTCAATAAGGCTTGTGTTATGGGTACTAGACGACGATATATTTAATAGATATATTACTTATATACATAGAAAACATCCAAGACACAGGAACAAATATTTATGCTCATCACACAAATATTTGTCCTTACCGGGGTTTGAACCCAGAACCTCAGCTTCGCAGGCAACGTTACTCCCACTGAGCTAAACCGGTCGTCCAACAGCATATACATACATAGTTTCGATAGCCTAGATGGTTAAGGCACTCGTGTTGGCTCGGAAACCCGTTGGAGACATCGTGGTTTCAAATCCCATTTGAAGCGTAAATAAACTTTGTCTACTTGGCGCTTTCGTTTTTTAAGACACTATTCGTCAGATTGTCTCCTTCAGACATATAATCAAAATAGTATCCTCTTATTGTATTCTCTTATTAGCTTGTGATAATAATGATGAATTGTAAGTATTACTTCTTTTTGAATTATTTCAGCACAATCAGCCACACAAAAATAAATGCCCTTGTAGCATGTTATCTATAAATATTTTCGTCAGTTCCGTTTAAAGCGAAAAGGACCCATGTCCAGTAATGAAACATATACGGTAAATATTCTATTTTTGGCATCCTTTCAATGATAACCAGGCAGAATTATTTTTGGCGTCCGACTGATACGCTGATTTCAGCGCAGTGTGGAAGGGTAAGGAGACGAATGTCATATAAGAAAATAGATAAAAAAGTGTCTAGAGCAAAGCAGTAAATAATAGTTTAAAATCCATTCAGAATGGCGCTACAGTAGCAAGATAGTATGAAGTCAACAACAAATTACAATTTGTTTTATTGAAATGCTACTCAATTCTTCAGTCTTCTTCTGATGTATATATTCAATCGTGTTCATAATGGTTTTTCTTTCATCGCGTTTCGATGAACACTTTGGATACATAGAGATTATTCTCCTTAATTTTCTACGCTCCATACTTGAGTATCGTTGCGTTTAACATCACGAGATGAATAAATCAATAAGCAGTACCTTTCCTTAGCCACGAAATTGTGTCTTGGTTCGATGTGATATAATTTATTGTCACATTATTACACCCGGTCTTAGTTCGATGTGACATAATTTATTGTCACATTATTACATCCGGTCTTGGTTCGATATGGTATAATTTATTGTCACATTATTACACCCGGTCTTGGTTCGATATGGTATATTTTATTGTCACATTATTACACCCGGTCTTGGTTCGATATGGTATAATTTATTGTCACATTATTACACCCGGTCTTGGTTCGATATGGTATAATTTATTGTCACATTATTACACCCGGTCTTGGTTCGATATGGTATAATTTATTGTCACATTATTACACCCGGTCTTGGTTCGATGTGGTATAATTTATTGTCACATTATTACACCCGGTCTTGGTTCGATATGGTATATTTTATTGTCACATTATTACACCCGGTCTTGGTTCGATGTGGCATAATTTATTGTCACATTATGACACCCGGTCTTGGTTCGATGTGACATAATATATCGTCACATCGAACCAAGACACAATTTCGTGGCTCACATGCGCATATTTTCATGCAGTTTCTACAAAAAAATACGCATGTAAATACAACAAACCACTACCAGACTAGACAGTATAATCCTCGACACGTGTTAGGACTCTCTGAGGTATCATCATCAAGAGACGCAGCAGATGTTTATGCCGGATCGGGATTTATTGTCAAATCTTACCAAAACACAATTTCGCGGAAAAATAAAGGAATCATTATCCATTAATCTAATATGGAATTCCGCAAAGTTACGCCTGAATCTATCAATTATTTAAATCATATATACTTGTATATAATTTATGTGTCACGCAATAAAAGCGATCATCATAGACCCGTCATAGTTATTGGCTCACGGTTTATATAATATTATATTATATATTAAATTGATACCACCACATCTAAAGCGATTTCTGGTGACCTTATTTTTTTTTCTTTCAAATTTAGTGTTATTTCATTTTTGCCTTGCTTGAATATCAAGTCAGCGGTGGTCATCATCAAAACCAAGGTGCTAATATGGCTAATAAGGTGCTTATACGTGATTTTACGTCGCTGACATTAATTAACCAACATTATTGTTTGCCACCGTCATTTATCGCTTAGTGAACTAAATTTCTTAAAAACTGCAGAACATTGATGATTTTAAATTGTATAATTGGGTATTATTAATTTATATAATCTTTACGTATATTCCATTTATGTCTCCAATATCCATTATCTGTATTATATTCCTTAATATTCTAAGCTAGGCTTTTCCCGCGTGGCCTATTTTTTTAATTATCAGTTGGGAACTTTACATATTTCCTAGCTAAAAACTATCCTATATCCTTTCTAATGTTTTAAACTATCTCCATTCCAAAACTCATCAAAATTAGTTCAGTCAGCGGTTTAAGCGTAAAGAAGTAACAGACAGACAGAGTTACTTTCGCATTTAAATATAATATTTGTATGTATTATTATTTCGTTTAAAAAGAGACTGAATGAAAAGTTTCTTCTCTCTTCTGCAGATGTTATATTTGATGAATAAAAGGTTCCTTTTACCCTACAATATCTTTGGGCATTAAACCAATGGAGGTGGCAAGCTGTTTCATTACCGGACATTTATTTCATACACAGAAACTTTTAGCGAGAGGCGTGGTAAACAGTAAACACGTGTTATCGCAGACTCTAGAGTGATATCAACCAGTAATTAAATTTTACCTTTTGTGCGCTCAGTTTCGGAATTTGTACAAATATTTAATTAACATTTGCCCGTTTCATTATTTTAGTACAACCATGGCTCATTGAAATAAAACGGGAGTCCTCCCATGACCATGGAAAGCTGGAAAGCTTCCGAAACGTCGGGAACTAAAATGAGATAATATACGCGATATAATCCGTTAAATTGTTTTATTTCAATGAGTAATAATCGCGGAAACAGAAGAAAATATTACAACCATGGCTATTAATGTGGAAAACAATGACGCACTTCATCATACTCGTAATGCGCAATTATGAGTTTAAAGAGCATTAATCTACATAATATACAATTAGATTATTGTATATTTTTTTAATTGTATAGTTTTGTATATAATATGCCTCTAAATTATGCACGCTGGAATCGCTTCATACATTATTTCATTCAATTCCGTCCTCTCAGTACATAGCTGCAGAGTACAGTGGGAACAGTAGTACATATTTACTCTTTAGGGTTTATAAGACTTTGTTGGCATTAATGAAAGAACCCGCTCTTCCATTAACACTTAGAAGGTAATATAGGTACTCGTAACCTTAAGTAAATCTGACTAACAACTGTTCCAAGAATCAGCTCTAGATCTTCAAATACAAAGTAAATACAGCACCCCAAGTTTTTTAGGTTTTATATGCTAACTACATATTCTGCCTTGTTATACCGATCTGTGAGATTCGCCCTTTCAGTTTTTTTATACCATTCTATAACTATATTCTATTCTATATTTCGATATTCCGCACCTAATGGTATAAGCCAAATAGAGCTATGCAATTTAATACGTTAAAAATACCACTAAGAAGATTTTTCTATCTCAATTTTACCTTACTACGAAATTTGGCGGCTTATTGTTTTTATGAACCCAAATAGTCGGATATTGACACGTGATCTCCCGTCTGTGGCGGTCAAAAGATGGAAACAAATAAGATAACGGACTAAAATCATGAATATTTTTAAAGTAACATCCTTTGACGTTAGTAATAAATAAAAGTGCTCAATACGCACACAATTTGTACCGCGGTCGGAAGGGCTGCGATAATACCCTACTGTATATAATATGTTAATATAAGTCTCTGAGTACAAAGCCACGGTCCCAATTGTAAGTTGTTTCAGAGGAAGAACCCGTACAAAGTGATTTATAACCTTAACTTAATGTTTTGGTTTAATCGCAAAGAAAAAATGGATAATTGGGACTATTGTTGTAATAACGACTACCTACCTACTAGTAAGTAACGTGAACGTATAACGACTATTACTTACTTACTAGTAAGTAGCCGTTATAAGACTATTGTTATAAGTCTTGTTATAAGTCTACAACAATAGTCGCTATTTTCCATTATATCTTTGTTAATACTTACTAGTACTAAGTACTATAATTTACCAGTAGGTAATAATTTGCCTAAATTATCTATCGCCAATTAAGAAACCGATTTTAAAAGAGGAGGAAGTCATCAATTAAACGCTATTTTCCCTTTGTATTTATTTTATCAGATGTATTCGTCAATTGTAGATCAATTTGATTTTTCTTATCTTTAAATAGAGTTTACCTCTAAGATGCATGGCCCTATTAAAAATAAATTAATCGTTTAAAAACACTATAAAAACTCGCTTTACAAGACTTTTCTAAGAAATACAAACACAGTTATGATACGATGTTCCATCATGAAGTTCCAGTTCATATCTTCCGGCTCCATCATCAGCGCAGTACTCGTAAGTAAGTTGTCTAGTGCACTGCGGCAGTTCACCTCTCTTTTTATTTTTACTCTGACCTCAGTTTATTATTCTGCCCTTGTTACACAGAAAAGTGTAAGTAGGTAATTAATCAGTTTTTCTTTATAAATTAAACAATATGTTTATGTTATGAGGACAGGTTTTTTAATTTGTGGTCCAAAACGACGTGCGCATCCAATGGCAAATGTGCATTTGTCCCAGAAAACACAGCTTTGAACAAATATCTAAGGGATATATGACCAAATCACGCATGGCAAATCCATTTTATCATTTGCCTAGAAAACAACAGTCTTGATCTAATCCCTGAACCTGTTTAGTGAATTGATGACTTTTATTTCACTAGATTTGTTTAGTGATTTGATAAAATTCCTGAAACACGTCAGTGAGTTGATGAAACGATCTCGCAAAGTCAACTTGTTTTATCATTTCACTACACACGTTCAGTGAAATGATAAAGTCTCTACTGTAACGTGCTAATTGATATACTTTAGCTGCAGTTATACTTAGATATAACGATATTAGAGGGACAGATATAACAATAAAAAGGATGTCTACTTTTAACCCAAAAAATGATTTATTTCATTGAAAGTATTAATCTCTAAAATCGTTAACTTTTCTTTTTTTTACCTAAGCTAATCACTTTTCAAAAATCAATTAAAATATAACCTCACAAAAAGTTTTTATCTAAACGATAGTTCACTGAAATAAATTATTAATCGAAACGTTTTTCGATGAAATGATGGCATGGAATTGCAGCTTAAAATATCTTTACTAGGATTAACACTACATTCCGCCGCCCGTTTACGTATGATCCGGTAGACATGACATCATGCATTAGGAAGTTGAAATAAATGTTTTGATTTATTGATAAAGGTAGTCAACAAAACATATTTACCCAAAACATTCCCGAAACCGATCAAAATTCGGCGTAAGGATATAAAACGCAAACATAAAAAGTCAATTGAATTCATTGATCCGTCTTGGCTTTGCGCTGCCTATAGGCAATAACCCGCTAACCCTTTTATCTGCGAGACATTGACTTGCTTCTATTATTGTGTTCACCATCAAACGTTATCCCTTTATTAGAAGCCGGTATAGTTCTTAAACTTTATAAAGAAACGTCTGAACTAAATAAATGAATAGAAGACCGGAAATTAAATACCCTGTTTCCGCAATGAGGTTCCAAATTTAAAACAGGCTGTGCCATATTAAGTTTAATTTATTTTGGTAACATAACGACCGGAACTCTTACTTTACCTTCCTCCTTACCTTTAATTTGGTACTTCGTAAGATCGTCAGCCAATAATATTTTACTACCGCCTATTTTATCGATAGTCAAATGCACTCCACTCTCTTCCTTTGTGATTTTCATCCATGTTTTACGTTATTTTGAAGAAAAATCGTCACAATGCCTTTATAAAGATTCATAAATCTGTCAAGTTGTTTGCTCGTTTTCCACGTAAAATCAAATAACAGCGAAATCGATCGGTTGGTGAATAATGGCTAAACAAGGTGCACAAAAGCATGGCTGTATACGAGTATAAAGGCATGTTCAAAATTATTTTCGGCCACTTGCAAGGTAATATAGAAAAGCGGTATAGATATTTATTCACATTGGTAACTTATTTTACAAAATATTCTTTCTGAATTGGGCTTTGCAGGTAGTGAGCACATAGGGTATTTATCATATCTCAACAATTTTACCCTAGTTTATCAATGATCTCGCGTGATAATGTGAGTGGAGATAGGTACTAAGTGTGAACATCAATTTTTTTGGCTATGAAACTTTATTGATAATCTGTATTTTAAGGACCCTTAAAAGGAAAATAAACAGGGCAATTACTTCAAATTATCTCGATTCCACTTGAACTTATTAATTGGTCCCATTATATTAATGTAAATAATTAGAATAGCTTTGTAAATCCATCAGTGTGTAGCCAAAGCTACAAAGGCGGGAAGGCACAAGCTAAACTTTGCACAAACCTTTTGTGCATGCAAGATTGAACGTGTATGTAGTTAAAACTACGGGGGCGGGGAAGCACATGCAAAACTTTGCGCTAACCGTTTGCGCATGCAAGATTTAACATGTAGTTAGAGCTACTGGGGCGGGGAAGCACAAGCAAAACTTTTCGCAAACCGTTTGTGCATGCAAGGTTGAACGTGTAATTAGAGCTACGGGAAAGGGGAGGTACAAGCAAAACATCGCATAAACCGTTTGTGCATGCAAGATTGAACGTGTAATTATAGCTAAGGGAGCGGGGAACTTTGCACAAACTAAGTATTTGCACTTATGCAAGTCGCTATCGTGTGGACGCTACAAGTTTTTTGCACAATCTTTTTCACGAATTCTTCACGCATGCAAGATTGCTCAATCTTTCTGAGAACCTAGGTAATCTTATATTATTCATATAATAAGTTTCTTGATTGATTATATCGCGTATATTATCTAATTTTAGTTCCCGACGTTTCGGAAGCTTTTCAGCTTTCCCTGGTGTGTGACGGGTGGACCTAAACTTTTATTAATAACGAGCGGCCGCCCGCGACTTCGTCCGCGTAGATTTTAGGTAAAAACAGGGATATGAATGAGAAAAACTTTTTTCAGTCAGTTGTCCGATACTGTTCATGTTTGTAAAAAAATACTTAGAAGATATTCAGCGACCAACGGATGTAGATTGAAAAAATGGGGATATTGAACATTAAGTATTCCATAAGAAGGCAATACCGGCACTTATAATTTTAACGCCTGCTAGACTATGTAAAGAAGAGACCGGCGAAGTTCCCGATACTGGAATTTCAAAAGGATAGTGTTTTAAGGCATAGCAAAAAATGGTTGTCTGTAAAGTCGGTTTACGAACGATAATTTTACGTGTTAACGTCACAAGAAAACCGGCGTCATAATTTTAATACACCTATTTTTTGTCTCTCCCTCTATCTCGCTCTCTTTCTCTCTCCTCCCAACCTCCCTCTCTCCCTCTATCTCTCTATTTCTCCCTTTTCTCTCCCTCTCTCCCTCTATTTTTCTCTCCCTCCATCTCTCCCTCCCCTCTCTCTCTCGCCCTCCCTCCCTTCCTCTCTCTCCCTCCTTCCCTCTCTACCCCTCTCTCCTTCTCTCCCTCTCCCACCATATCTGCCTCCCTTCCTCCCTCTCTCCCTCCATCTCTCTCTCTTCTCTCTCTCCCCCCTTTCTATCTCTCTATCTGCCTCTCTTTTCTTGTTTCACTTTAATAATTCATTAATTAACACAACCCATAATCTTTTTGCAATTTTAAGTTCCTAAGTCCGAAGATTTTACGTTTCACATACAAATTCCATCCCTTGTTTTACCCACTTAGGGGATGAATTTCGAAAAATCAAGAATATAAGTTTCTTGATTTTAAACACACAATCTTTTCGCGAAATTTCAAGTTTCTAAGTCTAAAGATTTCACGTTTCACATACAAAGTCCCATCCCTTGTTTTACCCACTTAGAGGATGAATTTCGAAAAATCAAGAATATAAGTTTCTTGATTTTAAACACACAATCTTTTCACGAAATTTCAAGTATCTAAGTCCAAAGATTTTACGTTTCCTATACAAACTTTCATCCCTTGTTTTACCCACTTAAGGGATGAATTTCGAAAAATGCTTTCTTATTCCTAGCCTTCGTTATAAATGTAGCCGACTGTGAAAAACTCAATTCTCTAGCATTAGTAGTTTCGGCTGTGCGTTGATGAGTCAGTCAGTCAGTCAGTAAGTCAGGAGTTCTTCTTTTATATACATATATATAAATATATATATATATATATATATATATATATATATATATATATATATATAAATATACATATATATAAGAAGATAGATAGCATGGTCCACCCGTGCCCATGGAAAGCTGAAAAGCTTCCGAAACGTCGGGAGCTAAAATGAGATAGTAAACGTGATATAATCCGTTAAATTGTTTTATTTCAATGAGTAATAATCGCGAAAACAGAAGAAAATATTAATAAGTTTCTGACAATAATAGCTTTTTTGTGACAAGTGTTTACTTCCGGCTGTACTTTACTTTAAACATCCGTTAACTATACTTATCGATAATAATAAGAGATAAAAAGCCCAAACTCGGTAGGACTGCGTTATTTCATTATAGATTTCCTATGGCCAGGCCACCACCCCGCTCCATCCTCAGATCAGCTCGATGGTGTCATACCAGTAATATTTAAATCGGGAATAGGGAAGTAGGTCAAAAACTTGCAAGACTAGACCCGAACATGCATATAAAAATTACAGGTTCAATACTTAAAAGCTTGTAACAAAATGAGTTGTCGACTCGTCTTCACATGCTTGTGAGGGTTTATAATTATTCCATCAGAGCCTTGTGAAGCCTGTGAGCCCTCAGAATGTCAAGAAACTCACTTTGTGTACAACCGGTTTAGAAACGTTTTATTTAAGCTTATTTACGTTCCGGGAAGCCGTTTGTTTGTGACACGTCACCAAAGAGCAGGTCTGGTAAACAAAGCTTGGTTCGTTTGTTGTTGAAAATCTGGGGGCACGGTAGTGGCCCCACCAAGACGAAAAAAAAAGAAGCGGGGCACACCTACCTTTTGCCGAACCGTTTCGTTTCATTTTCAAACCCTGATAGCTTCGTCCCAGTTAACACCTGAGAGCCCAAATTCACAGGTCAGTCGAGGAATATATGAAATATGAAATTTAATTGATCTAGCTTTCATACTTTATTGATACCTAAAATACGCCGAATTTGTCACTGAGTCACTCACTCACTCACTCACGTATGTAAATTATAGGGTACTTCCCGATGACTTAGAAAGCTGAAATTTGGCATGGAGCCTAGGATTTATATACAAAGAATAGGAAAATCAAGAAATCTGTAACTTTCACCCTCCTACCCCTAAAAAGGGGGTGGAGGTCTCAGTGCGGATCTAGTAAAACTGAAATACTTCCCGATGCCCTAGAAGGCTGAAATTTGGAATGGAGCCTAGAATTTATATATTTAAAATCAGAAAAGATCTGGGGGCACCGTAGTGCCCCCGCCAAGATGAACAAAATATTAAGAAATTTTACTACTTAAATCGTTCTCCCTGAGAATTCCTAAATAGATCCAAAACTTTAATCATCTAAAAATAAAGGAAAATTGCGTAACCTAAAAAATTTAAAACAAAATATGTCATGTTCCGGATACATATCTACTTGCATTTCATGATCTAATGATTGATATTGATTTAAAATCTAAAGATATTGTACGTATTTCTTGAATACACAATTACTACTTCCATAATATCTACACTGACTTTGTATATTCAATCATTTGTTTATACACCTACCAAAATGCAATGATAAACTTGGTTGAACAATTCACATAAAATACATATATTACTTATCTGGTACTTACTCAGTGATTCGATCTGATATTACAGTGCTAAGGCAAAGATAGAGAGTGGATGATGAAAAAAGGAATAGCTGATGCTCAAGAAACGCAGCAGCCGAAAAAATTAAATAACTAGGGCACTTTACAAAAAGAAAGTGCGATCCCACCAAAAACATTTCATGTAAAATAGCAGCCAAGACTCACAAGCTCATAACGCTTTCGCTGTAAAAAAGTTATCGGGTCCCAGGAAAAGCCAAGCCCTCAAGCTCTGACTTTACTGACCCTACACCTTATCTTAAAAAGTATGGCTTCAACTGACTTGAAGCCTCTAAGTCCTGATTTTACTAAATCTATACCTTGGTTCCAAAAGTATGGCTTGGCCGTTTCATACATCAATATTGTGATATATATGTCTCCAATATTGTGATAATATTATTAATTTGAATTTCTCTCTATGAAAATTTAGGGTTAGTAAAATCAGGGTTTAGGAGCTTCAAGCTTGAAGCCATACTGTTTTCTTTTCACATTAAAATCTTAGTAAGTATTTAAAATTGCGCGCGATTCACTTGCTTGCGCCTGCAATCGCTAGAAAGGGATGCAAGAGTGCCCTTACACGTGCGTGCGAAAGAGAAGATTGCAACAGAATCTCGGGCTTCACCACTACCGTTTTCGAACACAACGTGGACGCAGTGCAGTCATGTAACAACTAACGTTATTGTCGTGAAACTTGTAAAGTTTTAGCCGGCCGGCATAATATCAAGTGTGAGTGGTGCGAAGGTGAGGTGATGATTTGTACCCTGAAGACTCCAGCACTATTGCCAGCGCACCCAGTTCATCAGGTAAGCGATTGCAGCATATACCTCTCCAATCTCAGTTTGCATCGTTCCGCGTATCGTTTGTAAAATACCCAAATGTGGCAAAGGCAAATATAAACAACTCGAATTTGTTACACATACTTTTTAAGATAAGGTGTAGGGTCAGTAGAGTCAGAGCTTGAGGGCTTGGCTTTTCCTGGGATCTGATAACTTTTTTACAGTGAAAGCGTTATGAGCTTGCGAATCTTGGCTGCCAATTTTACATGAAATGTTTTTGGTGGGATCGCCCTTGATACTATCCGTCTTCTGTAAATTCAAGCACTCGTGGTGTTTGCTTTGCAAACGGACGGCAAGCATTGAGGTGGCGATGGGCGTTGTAAGCTTGCGTGAATGAGAACTCCCAATCAACTGGATGCTGGACGGACATGAATTTAGGTCGTCAGGTAAATTATACCAGTGTTTATGCGCCAAATAACTAGTATTTAGCTGAGTATTGTTTCTAGTATGTGCGTAAAATATAGAGTAGTAACTAATTGTCATTATCACGCAGTATACCAGTCAACAAAGGGTTGATTACATACACAAGGTATTAAAATTATGATGTTGCTAATCCTTCCATATTTCGGACATCTTTAGGGAGTCCCTTAGAGACCATGGACGTAACACGACGTACGGGACCTGGAAAAATTACAATTGAAAAGTAATTTAGATAGAAGTGTATGCGCGGCCTCGTTTTCTTATAATGATGTGTTTTAAAAAATATTTGATTCAGTGACCTTCAGATAGCTGGGAATCCACAGACGGTTATGGGTTATGAGATATACTTTTTACCCGACTACGCTGAAGTAAAAAGACGGACATGATTTTTAACTCCTCCGCGAACGAAGTTGCGGGTATCTCCTAGTAATAAATAGCCTTAACCGTAGGTATGCAATTTGACGGATATTTCATTTCAACACTGTGGTTTCGTGAGCACTGTATGTTTACGATTTTTCATCGGAATTCTCTAGTTCTAACTTCCGCAACGATCTAATTTATTACTTCACTTATTCATTATTCATTTATTTTATCTTGCTTGATGGTAACCTACTACATATAGAAGTATATTTTAACAATGCTATTTTGAACGTGACTTTGAGTCACGTATTGAAATACGAGAATTCACAGCGAGTGAACGAGCCGGCGTTATGGTCACGTTGCTATGCTATACAGTAAGTGCTACGTGTCGAGCCTGTTAATGATAGATTGCAGAATCCTGCTAAATGAACTTGTACTTTCAGTAGAACACGACAATTTTTGTCAGTCCATTCCAGAATTCCTATTACAATTTTTTCTCCAACTTGCTCGGAAATGTTCCCATTAATGTAGTAAAAACACACCGCGAAGTCCATCGTTATATACGTTGATACTATAATCAATTTAAAAAAATTGTGGCATTCCTCCCGGACAGGCCTGAGCCTTACAGCCAATAGTAACGTTCAAAAACCGAGATTTAAAAAACTTTAATTGTTTTCTGCGTTTAGTTAATGCATGGTTAATGCCAATAATAATAGAAAAAAACCTATAATTATTGTGTCCAAATCATTATACAGTTTATTTAGTCTTAATCCTCTGGGACTGATAAACATTTTGTAGCAAAGATATGTTTTTTAAATATTGTGCGTTTAGGAATTGCCGATTCAACTAAAAGTAATAATGCATATATTTATTTTAACTATTGCTATGGGTTTTCTTTTTATTTATTTTCATTGCTATAATTCATGTGGAACCAAATATACAATTCGGACTCAAAACTTTTAACTTAAAAACAATTAAGACGGGAACGTGAATTTCATTTTGTCAAAGATTGTCTGTCGTGTTATTTTTACGAAAATAAGTTACATAAACATGTGTCGAATTTCCTCGCATATTTGGAGAAAAGCAGTATACATGCCTCGTCAGGAATGTCATTTCGTGGATTCGTATCTATTGAAGTACTCGGCTACGCCTCGTCCTTCAAAACCGTACTCATCCACGAAATGACTTTTCCCGGCCTCTGCAGTAATATACTACTTTTCAACACATTTGTTCGTGAGTAGCCTTATTACACCGTCTTTATGCCTGTAAACTACTCCATTAAATACGCTTGTCTTTTACATTGCACAAGTGTGTGTTTTCAATACAGGATTTTTAAACGTCAGCAAATAGTATATTACTGCAGAGGCCGGGAAAAGTCATTTCGTGCGGTTTTGAAGGACGAGGCGTAGCCGTAGCCGTAGTTGTTGAATGTGACTTTTACACATAAATAATACGAGACTTAACAGCGAGTGACCGAGTCTAATCGTATTAGATTCACCAAAACAAAAGTTTTCATATGAAAACTGGGTAGGCTTACTTTACTTATATTCCAAGCAGTCAAAGTTACAGAAAATTTCGACAGGGGATACCCTGCCGAACCATGTAAAAAGCTCTTGAGCAAAAACTGAAAGTTATGGGAATCGTTACGGAAAATATTCATCCGATAAGCTCAACTTCATTTTATTTAGGTTTTTCATGTAACATCTGTGTAAGGAGATAAATACTGTAGCGGCCTACAACAACTAAGTAGGTCGTAAAATATAATGAGGAGCGTAAAGTTCTATGGTTCGTGAACGGTCGTAGACCGGCAGAGCTACGAAGCAGCCGACCGCTACGACTCGCAATCTCGTAGCTTATTATATTATACTCAAGTGAGTTGTGAAAAAATGTAAGGCCGTATTGAGTTACGGAGACGTTACTAAGCAACCTTTGGTGATATATCGTAAACAGGGGTTCCCTTAATACAATAAAATTTAACCACGGTAAAAAAAAAAGATTGGGAATGTGCATATAAAGCCCTTTCATATAATACCCTACTAGAACTAGTAGCTTGACTTTAAATTATTGCCCACCATGATGGGGTTGGGTGTAAATTGGTTATTTATCATAGAAAATAAAAATATAATATTTTGCATATTTTCATTTGCATACATTTGGACTGATCGTGCATACATTAAACATGTGCAGGATGATCAATCCAAATGGGTTAGTAGGGATAACTCAGAAACTATGAGAGATAGCGAAATCTGTTCTAGCCATGCCGTCGATTTTAAATGTAATAATAATGGCATTAAATTTTTTTAACTCTAGAGAGAATTAAGCTTTCCATCCAGGAAAATGGCTACATTTTTAAACATCTACTTAAATAAAATTATTATTTATTTTTGAGTATTTCTTTCAATTGTTTAAACATGATTCCATTAAAAATGTGTTCTTTTCTTGTAACTTATGATTCGCACCATCACAAATAACAAACGAAAAAACTTGCAGAATTTATAACATAGTTTACAGAGATTTTGACCAAATTAATGCCATTATTATTAAATTTAAAATTGACACCATGGTTCCTAAGAACAGATTTTGCTATCTTTCATAGTTTCTGACTTCTCCACACTGACCCATTTGGATTGATCACCCTGTATAGTAAGCATTGCTTTTCTACCTTTTTGGTACGGAACACTAAAAATTGTATAAAGGTGAATTAAGGTAAAGGTTCTAATGATCAAAGATTACCGTAACCACAATTCATGGAGTTGACAAACTCTATTGTGATGAATTAAGACTCGAGTTTCCAACTATTCAGGCAGTGGCAAGCATGGGATTTATTTTTAACAAATGATATTCCCATCGGGTATTATAACGATAGGAGAGGTAAGCCAGTATTCACAAAATTTGTACATGCTGTGACCTTTTGGTTATGATTAGACGCAGATATTACGCAGACATGATGAACGAAGTAAATTGGGTACAGTTATCATTGCGCAGCTTTCGAAGCTTAAGCCCTCATATTCTAAATAATTATTAGTTAGCTAATCCTTTAAATTATCTCTGGACAAGCGATTTCACTCGTCGTCAGCCGTAAGTTAGGTCTCGGGGGACATTATTATAAATTGTACTTAGCGATAATTTTCTCTTGAAGGGCTTGCCAGAAACGAAGTGCTATTTCAGGACTAGAAGATGTCCGCTAGTCCCGCTTTTTTGTGTTCCGTAGCCAAAATGGCAAAAACGGAACCCTTATAGTTTCGTCATGTCCGTCCGTCCGTCCGTCCGTCCGTATGTCACAGGTATTTTACTCAAAAACTATAAGATGTATATTGATGAAATTTGGAACATAGGTGTCTTGTGTAAGCCGCTACTTAGTTTGATAGTTAAAAAAAATGTATATTTCTAGGGGGGGCACTCCATACATGTAACCGAAACTGGAAAACAAAAATTTTTCAGAAAAAAAGGCACATCATTCGACAGAGCTTCTAAAAACACTTTGAAGTTTCTTAAAAAAACGATTTAGTTAATATTTTCGGAAATATTCGCTCCGAAATTAGCAAGAATTGTGTCCCTCCCCCCTCTTTTTTCTAAATTGTATGTTCAAAAAAGATGAAAAAATAACAAATATAAAGCTCAATAAATAATTCCTACGAAAATTGTTTTCAACATGATCAGCCATAGGTACCGTTTTTAAGTTATTGCCAAAAACTGCGCTTCTCAGCAATAAGACATAAGTGCCAGGGAGATACGCTCTTTTGTTACTGTTTTTTTTTCATATCGTATTTTTTCATCTGTAGTGCATTTTTTTGTATAAATGGCTGCGGAACCCTACATTGAGCATGGTCCGACATGCTCTTGGCCGGTTTTTTCACTATAGTCGAAATAGGCATAGCCCACTTATTACAATACCCGACGAAAAAGGGTGTTTTATAAATTGATGTGTGGGTATATCTACGTGTATATGTGTGTCTGTCATGGCGTCATAGCTATTGAACCGATTTGATTATTTTTTTTGTTATTGATAAATTCAGGCGTTACGTTTCGGAATTCCATATTAGATTAATAGATTATAGTTCCTTTGCTCATTATGATAGAGTCTTTGTTAGATTTGACATTAAATTGCGCTGATATGCACACAAAACGCATGCAAATACAAGAAAATATGACCCACACATACTAACACGGCAAGTTAAATATAAGTTTGTGAAACGATTATAATAATAAATAGTTACTTCGAAGTTTGAGTGAGTATTTCTATAACTAAAGCATATAATAGTGAAATATCTTGGCATAAAGGAGGGGTGTTACAAGTTTAACATGTGTATGTCTATGGCATCGTAGCGCCTAAACGTATGCACTAATTTTGGTCCAGTTTTTTGTTTCAAAGTTGATTTCATCAAAAGTTCTTTGGCTTATTCAAAACTAAATAGCTGATTGAAATGAACATTGTCATCTTCTAGATTGTCATCATTTTGATGTGTCTAGGTGTGTTTGAGGATTTTTTTATAATATTAATGATGACATTCATGATTCGCATTGTCATTCCAATCACATAATTCTCGGATGGACGCCGGATCAACATGCATGCATAGGGATTCTATGATGGAGGCGAAACATGTGTCGGGGTTTATGCTAATCTGTACTGGTCTGACGTATTTGCATGCGTATTGGATTATGAAGAGAAAGAGAACAGGTCTTATGTTGAATTTGGCCCAGTGTTGCAGTAGAAATTTTACATGAACTTTTATCCACTATCGTAACGACGCATCCTTGAAACTCAGTTGCTTGCCTATTTTAAGATTCCTGTAATGGCAATAGGTCAGATTTTGAGAAATATTTTTACAGAACAAGTCCGATGAACGTTGATGCCGAATTGATTTTTTAAAATCGTTTTTTATCAACTAAAATACTCTTGCACATACCACATACATTATTAATGAATACTGAGCTTCTTAATTACTTCTAGACAGTCTTCACTTCACTGGTTTAGATAGCGAGTTGTCTGTCAGTCACAGGTAAGATTTTTTACCATGTATGTAAGACAATAGTACATTACTACAGAGGTCGGGACGAAAGGGGTTGCCGGCCGAAGACATATAGACGGTCGAGCAAAACGAGGCCGGATAGGTCTGAGGCGGGCAACCCCATATTTCTCGCCGAGGTATGTATAGTGCTTTTTTCAAACATGCAATGACATAAACAACAAAAAAATCAAAGTTTTATTTTTTAATACGCATAATGGCAGAATGTCGTGATGCTTGTGCAACAAATTTATGTGGAATGAAAATTAAACAAGAGGACTTTGCTGGCCTATGCTTGTATAAATTATATGAAATTCCATTGACGACCTCTTGTCCTAGCCGCACCTGAAACGTCATACTTCGCAGTGTATTATAGAAGAAGGCGGCGCGTAACGCTAATTCGTGTTAAAAATCTATAGACCCTCAACTGTCAGACTTCACAACGTTTCTCAAAACATAACCACTTCCCTGCTCGTTATTTTGGTTTGAACGCTATTTATACTTGAAATAAGTACAGTGATATGCAACTAATACAGTTGCGGAAAGCACTCGAGTGGTTTAAGAACTAGTTAAGGGGCTCCCAGCTCGGGGCCTTCGATACGTAGCTCTTCGATTTTCTGTATTGTATATGTCTCATCGTGTTGACAACGATCGTCTTTACCACTAAACTGTTTAAGTGTATCTTCACGAGTCACCCAAATCAAGATAAAAGCCATCAAACTTTTATTACGACGAAAATCCGTATCTGCTACTTTTCTAAAATAAGTGTAAGGTGTTTTTATAATGAACAATTACGCATAGGTTTTGAGTCTATGAATACTTTATTGACAGATTAGATACATACATAATCTATATTTTTATCGACTTCTCTGTAGAAATTCATAATTAAATACATAAAAATATATTTAAATTCCAGGGACTGATATGCACAACAAAATTCATGAAAAATATTTTCGCTTGGAGCTAAACGACTGCTATCTGATCTAACATCTGTTTGAAATAGGTCAAAGGATAGTTATCCAAGGCATATCAGTGCATTTAACTTTATGCGAAGTCATTAATAATGGACACCGGATTCTTAAATGGGAACGGGTTTAACATTCGTAATCTCTCTTCACTTCCATGTTTCTCTGGAACAAACATGTGTGAATGTGAACGAAGATGTGCGTGCCAGCACTGAACACTTAATACTCACCTGGCTTGTATCTTGGCACTGAACATAGAAGTAATTTCATTCGATTCATGCTATCGGCCACTAGGACCAGGGTAGCGGTATTGTGACTACTGATGTGCAAATTGCGGAAACTACTCAAAGTGCTTAAAAAAGGTCTTAAATGTAGTGTTAACTTACATGTTTATAAGACCTTTTCTAAGCATTTTTTAGTATATAAAAGGTCTTAAGTCTAGTGCTGACTTACCTGTTTAAAATACCTTTTCTAAGCATTTTGGAAAGTTTCCGCAATTTACACATCCGTAATTGTGACTCATACGACTCTTTGATAGTTACATGACGTAATACATATCTCGTTAGACACGTAAATTACTATTGTCATTTAACAATAAATTATAAGCTTATCAATCATACGTTAGAGACAGGAAGGTAACAGGTTACCTTTCTAACTGGTGATACTGTTTGTTATATTTTGCTATGTCATTTTTATAGCCTCATCATCATTTTCGTACGTTACCAAGCTATTTATGAGAAAATGGTCGGAAAATAACGCTTAATGCGAGAGATAAGTCTCCAAATTATCCGGTGGGCACAAAAAGCGTTTTACGGCTCGCGATAGAAAATAATGTACGGTGAGTAGCACTAAAATGGTGATAACAAAATTATTATATTCGAGTGAAAATTTCTTTATGAGATTCGCCACTCTCTTACCAAAAACAACGAATCGGTGAAACGATAGATAGACGGTAACATGGACATTAATAGACCTCTTTTTTGTCATATTACTTTAAAAAAGTCATATTAATTAGTCCTTATTACAGCAACGGGGAAGATGGAACTAAAACTTATAAATAAATGTCATAGGCAATCTTAGACAAATCGACCTAGTCCCAAAGCATAGCTTAAATTGTTCTATGGGTACAAGGCAACGATAGCTATACTATTATAAAGTTGTAAAAACAAAATGTCTGTACATTGAAGTTAATTTTCAAACAAAATATGGTAACGGGTTATTTGGAGGTCACTAAATCGGCCATCAAGGGAGGTCACTAAATCAGCAATCACGCCAAATCGGCTAAACGTATTTCAACTATTTTTGGTGCTGAGGTTGCTGGGTATCTCCAGATGGTTATAGGATACTTTTTGCCTCACTACGTTAAATAAAAAAAGGGGTTATGACTTTTTCTCCCGATGAACGAAGTTTAGGGCACCTCCAAATACATAATAAAAGGATAATAAATAAATAAATAAATATTACGGGACAATTTTACACAAATCGAACTAGTCCCATGGTAAGCTCAATAAGGCTTGTGTTATGGGTACTAGACGATGATATATTTAATAGACATATTACTTATATACATAGAAAACATCCAAGACTCAGGAACAAATATTTATGTTCATCACACAAATATTTGCCCTTACCGGGATTTGAACCCAGGACCTCAGCTTCGCAGGCAACGTTTACTCCCACTGAGCTAAACCGGTCGTCATCGCCGCCGGATAAATGACAATACGTAAATACAATAACACAACCAAAGATCCAGGAACAAACTTTAGTGTGCCAAAACGCTGGCCCTGGCCGGGATTCGAATCCAGGACAACCGGTGCAACCAGCTGAGCCAAATGTGTCGTATGTATGGTCGCAAATATTGTAACCTTAACCACCTATGGAATTATAGTGACCTAATGCAATACAAATAAATAGTTACCTTGATCAAGTTTGCTCAACATGAAATTTGAAAGACATACCTATTCGTTTGGAGACGTGGAGGTGCATGAAAGAATAAATTTGAATTGTACGCGAATGTAGTCGCAGGCAAAAGTTAGTTTGAGATAAAATTGCTGAAAGTCTCTTGAGATACTACTTTTACATAAGAATATAAAAACGAACGTAATGATACTACCTCAGGATTAATACCGTGTGTCCCAGTGGAAGAAGTTAAAACATCTGAATAGGCCTCATTAATCTTGTGACCGATTTTAATTTTTTTTTTACTATTCAACGATTTGTCTCTTACACTTGCTTTCACGCAAGAACGGAGTAATTTTAATTTTTTTAAATATTTTTTGTTCGTTTTTAAATTTCTAAGTTATTTTTCATTGGTACACGTCCCAATATTGAACACCCTAATTTCTGTAACTGACAGGCTATTTGTAATCTCTAATTAATTGTAATTCCTTTAGTTGAAGGTGCCAACTAGTGGAACAGTGTCGAGCACTGGGATATTTAACTTGTTCGATTAAGCTATACATTGAGTCGGTGAACTAATATAACTTCGGCTATACTTCAATAACGTAATATCGAGCAGTTCTCATGGTGTGACGGAAGATGAACGAACATAGGTAAACCTAAACTCTAAATAACATGATACTTACTTAATCTTATCGCATCTTGGCCTAGTTTGACTTGTCTCCGTATTTTTTCTTATTTTAGACGTTGAACAAAAAAGCAACTTTCAATGATTTTTTAAAAAAAAATGTGTTTGAGTTCACTATTGGAGCGTTTGGTTCGCGTCACTATGAAGGCGCCTTAAGCTGCGTCCACATTTGTATCATTTGCCCGTATCAGATAATCGTCGCGTGGCATGATCGCGTGTCACGATCACGCGTTTGGACGTTGCGCCGATCGGATCACTCGAAATCCATTTTGCTACGCGTATCACACAGTTATATCGGAAGAGTGGGGCATGATCGGCGCGCCGACAGTCGTCTCGTGGCATGACTGCGCTGCTTGGACGCTCACTGTCGGCATTCCATATCATTTGCGCCGCCGCGTGAAGAAACGCGTCCACACTAAGCCGTAGCGTATCACCGTATTCGTTCACCGCGCCGATCATTTTGCATGCTGCAGTTTCGACGCTAGCCGTATCGTTTCACCGCTCCGATCATTTTGGCATTTCGCCGATCATCATTTTTCGCGTGATCGTTCTTCTGTAGTAGCGTTGCGTTCCGTGTAAAACTGTTGCACTCTGCGATCGCACATCAAATTGGTTGACACCCGTGCAGAAACTTGAAGATCATTATCACGACAGCTGATAAGCCGCGAGCGCCGAGCACCAGCGTGGACAGCAGCGCCCATGCGTCGGCGGCACGGCGCGCGTAGCAACTAAAAATCGCAGTACTTTTGAAATTCGCCGTAACACACCTGCGCCAGCGACTCAAGCCACGTCTCTCAGCCATCTCTTTCATGCGTAACTGCAGTGGACGAGACAGAAGATGATCGGGCAAAAACCAACTCGAGGTGGATCGCGGCGTATCATAACCGCGTAGCATGATCTCGTGTCATGATCGCTAGTGTGGGTGTGGACGTCGCACGGTCCCGATCATGCCGCGCTTGTCCGATCCGAGTGTTTGATACGCGTAGCAACAACGCCTGAGATTGAGTATTTTCCTAGTCCAGGCACAAGAAGTAGTGATGATCTATGTTAAACATAAGACTTTTTAACCGACTTCCAAAAAAGGAGGAGGTTATATGTTCGATACTTGGTATTTTATTTTTATTTTTTTTTTATGTCTGTTCACCGAATACTCCACCAAGTGTGGACCGATTTTATTTTATTTTTTATTTGAAAGGATATACTCCCAAGGTGGTCCCATTGCCACTAAGTTGGGATCTTATGATGGGATCCCAGGGAAATCGAGAGCAATCCTCAAATTTTATAGGCACTTATAACGTTTTTCATATATTTTCTTAAGCTATTTAAGTATTTCCATATGGCAGTCATCATCTCATCATGCTGAGTTGATGACGGAAGGTACAACTCCTTAATAGTTAAGAGTTAGAGGATAATTCTTAAAAAAATACATCTATTATAGGTAGATATGTTAGTCATATTCTTTTTAGTGTGTTCCTGAAGTCGTCTCCTTATCACCAAGTCAGGATTAGATGATGGAATACCAGGGAAATCGAGAGAAACTCTCAAATATTATAGGCACTAACAATGTTTTGTATATATTTTTCTAAAGTTATCACTTCTTTTCCTCTGGTTGTCATTATTTCAAGCTGAGCTGATGATGGAAGGTACAATGAACTAACCAACTTTTACATTTCTTACTTCCAAAGAAACCAGATGCGTGGAAAGTGCCTCCTCAATCTTCCCATTATATCACATCTAAAATCCGTCACAAAAAGCAAAAAATAAAAATTTATAAATAAAAAAATAACCGACTTCAAAATATAAAAGCCATAAATAATCTTTTATGTACGGTACGGATACATTTGAATCACCTTTTGAAGTCGGTGCCAAACCTGAATTAAATAAAGTTCTTTATTTAACAAAAATACGAATTACTATGACTAAATATATATGTAGATAGATAATAACTAAAGGCTCGCCGCCGCGGTTCTTAATAGTAGGTTCAAAAGGTGATTCAAATGTATCCGTACCGTACATAAAAGATTATTTATGGCCTTTTATATTTTGAAGTCGGAGTTTTCTATTAACAACGACCTTTTTTTCTTTTGTGTACACCTCTTTGTTGCAATGCCTGTATTTGAATGTGATTTCAAATATTTTTTTAGAATTCCACGAAATAGCTCAAATTGCCTCAAAAATCTACGTACACTCCGACAAAAATTTGTCCACGATAATTCAAATTTCAGCTATATGAAAAAAGAATGATTTTACCCATTGCATTGTGATAAAGATACAAGGATCTAAGAAGAACACGATTGCTCTCGCACGTGGTCACACCAGGAATAGAACCTGGTACTTTGGATTACGCATCCAACGTGGCAGTCTCTCCTCTCCACCAGCGATCGCCACATAGCGAGAGCTGTAATGCCTCAAATTAATCCATCAGCTTTGATCTCCGTACATACATTCATTTTGAAAGGTATTAAAGAAAGGAAACACGGAAACGCAAAAATGAGTGTTTCATATAAAATGTTTTTACTCAGTTAAAGACCTATTTCAATGAATCCCGATTAATAATTTAGTTATGATTTATTTCTAATAGTGATTTGTAATTAAATTTGAGCTATGTACAGTAATCAACATTTGGTGGCAGTTTTGGAGCAGCAATCATGGTATTGCGCTATAGATGTCGAAAAAAACAATTTAAACGATTAAACATAGTTAATATAGTCGACAATAATCCTTATACATAATATCGCTTGAAATTTGCCACACCTATGGCACTCTTCCATGATCGCTGCACAAAGAATGCTACCAAAACGATCATTAGTAATGTGACCATAAGTATTTGTACGTCAATCTAGCAAAACATAAGAGTTCACAAGGTGTCTGTAACACCTGTTTATACTCACCTATCTTTAAAAACAAATAAATTTAGTATCTCTCTCGCACTCTGTTTCTCTCTCTCTCTCTCTCTCTCTCTCTCAAATAAAACGCGTCAACTTTGGTGTTTGTACGGAACACGAGAGAGATACATTGTCAGGTGCGAGTCGGAAAGGGACAACAAGAAACAGCCGAGTACTATTAATACCCTTGGTTTTACTGTACACTGCTACTTATCCCAGAAAAATACTCAAATACCAAATTTCAAATGACGAACAGGTTTGCCACGCGTGCATCACCGCCAGAAAATAACAGCTTTTCATATTTCCGTTGCTATCTGTATTTGTGATCCTCACGACTGAGTTGTGGCTTCGAGTTTTTACTTACAAATATTCAACAAAGTCTAACTTAAGGGGGAAGAATGTTCCTCGAGTAACTTCACTTGAGTAAAAATTGGTAGCTTCCATTTTCTAATTTAGAAAATTTCTCAAATAACTTGTTTTCTATAATGTGGAAATATGCAATAAGTATAAAATAAAATGTTACGACTTAGACATTTAATAACCGAATTTTAAAATTACAAAATTTGCTACAAGTTCGAATAACACTTACTTATGCTTACGCCAATTACTAATACTTATGCCAATTTTGTAGGAAAAATATTAACTTTATTATCAATTTTCATCACTTCAACCTGGAAGTATCAAGTAAGTACTGATCAATGTTAGTAAAAAGACCTCCACAAAAATATGAACAATCAATCTCAATCAGCTTCCGGCGACCTTATTTAAATCATTAAGCCATCGTTTTGGCGGTCGACGCACGTTGAGTTTTCCAGTTCAGGGTCTCTTGGAATTAAAAATATTATCTTTGCATCATTAGGTGTAAGAAGATTGCTTATAAATTTTCTTAAAGAATGGAGAGGGTCACTAAAAACAATATTCCAAAAATCTACTTGTGAGTAATCAAAGTGAAAGTGTATCTAACCCTGAATTCAAATTCTAACTATTCTAATAATTCGCTTTACAGCGAGAGTAAACGAATCATAGTGTTAAATAGAAACGCAGACAGTTTTATTATATTTGTGACAGTGCTTTGTGTAGTCTGACGGCAAATGGGAATGAAATGGAATTTATTTTGTTCACTTTGGTTTTTAGTCTGAGCCATTTCGTTCGTCATTTTAAAATTCCTTGTAGATTTTAATACGTGACACTAAGGTTTGTAGTATAATTTCAGGGGCGTAGCTACTGCCGGATCAGCCTATGGTGGGCTGAAAATGTTTGCAATTAATTTGGACCCCTCAACAAATTTTGATATTGGGCCCGTCTAACGCATGCTACGTCAATGTATCTTAAAGACACGAGTATATGAGGTTGAAGAATAAAATACGGATAATAATTACAAGATCCAGATATCTAAATTTTTAAGGTTCCATATATATAACCAACGTCCCTTCGAGAACCCATGTTCTGTTCGTAACGGCTCGTTCAGAATGTCCGGGAGTTAAATATTTACGCTCAATCAAGTCCCGATTTGTTGTGATAACCTGTGCTCTGTAAGTTTCCTTATATTCCCTGTAATGTAAATAGGCCTCACGAATTAATGTCACAAACGTAGCTACATATCTACTACTACAACTACATAAGATTAGTAGTAGAGCAGTGTCCGTCAGGGCCAATATGAGAGCCCGGAGGTTTAGCAGGTGTACAGCTCAAGTTAAAGTAACACTCTTTTGAGCGTACTGTACTTCGCTGTACGCCTGTAGCCTGTGGACGAGGTACACACAGCGTGCTATAAATGCAATGCGTGTACAATACAATGACGCGTTCAGGGTACTGTTGCGGCTGCCGCGATACTGTAGCGCATCGGGCATGTTCGCCGACGCGCAGGTGGATGGATGGCCACGCTGCGCAAGCGTTACGCCGCGACACTCCGCAGAGTGCGCGCCAGTCGCCACAGTCTCCTGACCGTCGTGGCAGAGAGATGGGACAGCGCCCTAATCAGGCACTGGACCTCTCAGCACTTAAGTTTAGGTACTAACATAGTTATTTAAGTTTAATTGTAATACTAAGACTATATGGATTACGTTGTTCGAATTAAATGCTTTTTATTTTTTTATTTATTTTTTATTTTCTATATCAGGTGGAGGAGCGACCCTAGGAGAGGCTGACAACTGCGACCCCAGCGAGCTGAACGTGTGTGTGGAGAGGATACCAAAGACACCAGTGGGGTTACCGAGGACCAAGGAAGAGTTGGATACTCATTGCCGGTGAGTATGTGTTCAAGGCCAGGGATCGTAAATTCGGAACCTGAAGGTAAATGTCCCAGTAATTGACGCTGTTCCTCTAATTAGCCCCTTCAACCTTAAATCATGGTACTAGAGATAGAGATGGGGACGGTTACCTTATTTACCTTGTTTGTGTGGATGTGGACTTTATTTATAAAAAAATTAAATTCGCAGGGCTTTGTAATTGCCCATTCTTTTTATATATAACTTTTTGAACTCGTACTTAGATTTGGTACTTTACACGACGCATAATATAAATATATAGGTAAAACTTTTAAGCATCCTGGAATTTGGGGATGTATGTTGTCAAAATATTATTTTCAGAAGTAGACTGCACATTTTTTGACTTCTTCAGGAGGTGTCAAGTTAAAATTAACGTCAAATATTATGTCTGTGGTCACTTGAAGCTGTAAAAAAGTCAAGCTTCTAAGTCAACGCAATCCAAAGTTGCAGTCATTTGCAAAAGGTGTTTCCATACAAATTTCCGTTCACGGAAACCTATAGGGTACTTCCACTTGTCTTACAAACTTGACTTGACATTTAAAAACTCACACAATTAATCTGAAAATATATTTTTTATGTTGTCTATGTCCATAACTAATATAAAATGACCCCATACCGCCGCGTTCATTTTGCTTAGTAGGGCTCTGCTATCACTGGATGTTTATAGATACAGTAGTTGTTAGCGTATATTTTGTACGGAACCCTTGGTGCGCGAGTCTGAATCGTACCCGACCGGTTTCTTAAACACAGAATATCAAGACGAGATGCCGACCCATATATATACACATTTACACATCACAATTAAACAGACACTAAGATATACTGACACGACATACTGTATGACACCCTTATTTTATCGTCATGGCACAGAATAGATAATAGTACAAGTACAGAAGGCTCACTACTTTGATCTTTACAAAAGCCGAATCATTATGATTTATGGCCCTCTGACGTCGTCGACTCCAGCGCAAGCCAAACGGAACGTTAAGGCTGTGTGCGAACGGTGAAAATGAATTGGCTCATTCGCCGCGTCGCCGATAGTGAGGGCTGTCGACGAATAAAAATAAAATAATAATGTATTGCCCATTTATTTCTTGCATTCAATATAGAGAGTAATAAATGTATATTCTTCATACATTATTTCATTATTTATCTCTAAAATAATAAAAAGACGCGACAGGGGACTTCATTTTATAATATTTCGTGATTTGAATGGAACGGTTGTTAATACATAGATATAAAGTACATACTAAAGCCTTCCTGAAGAATATCAAGCTAGACGTTAGTGAAAACCGCATCGAAATCGGCCGTGTAGTTTCTGAGTTTATCGCGAACATACATACAGGCAGACAAACGCGACGGGAGACTTTGTTTTATAATATTTAGTGATTTCAGCTTTTCGAGCAAGCAACGTATTATGAATACTTCGAATATACTATGAGTAACTCGTCAATTAGTTACTATAGCGTGCATTAAAAATAACATTGAGATTGTTTGAAAAAAAAAAATGTTTTCATACATCTTGAAAGTGGTTGAACAAATGTTCATTCTTTTATAGAGTAGACTCGACTCCTGGGAGTTCAAGTTTATGGTCAGAGGCAACCGGGAAAATAGTGAAAACTATCAAAACCTGTTAAGTAGTTTAGGAGAAGAAAGCTCACACGTACCTACTGGATATACGAGAAGTAATTTGTATTTACTAGGTATTTAGAGAAAATCGAATACCATTTACCGATAATTTAACGTGAACATGATAGAAACGTGAAGGATATATTATTAGAGCAAAATAACTAAATAAATGTGGAACGCTGCCATTATACCATGTTGCCAGCTTTTTTAAACAGCAGGCCTAACTGCATACCAATTGTACAAGCACACGCTGAAAAAGGGTCCCCTGATGGGAACAAAATACAAATCTGGTGATTTGTATTGGTATAGGTAAATTAGGTTATGTAGATTGGTATTGGTAAATTAAATTAAAACTAATAAGTTGGTAAGTAAATTGTTCAGCGTGCGTCTGCACAAACTGCGTAGATTAAGGGTTGATTATGCCAAGGGAGCCTACTGCCCTAAGTCCCTAACCTAACCTTAACTTACGACTTTAACCAGGATATCTGTTACCAGGAGATCTAAGGTAACAGATGGATTCCTACGGGGAGGAATAGGGTCTTTGGAATGGTGATTTTCTCACTGCCGACCTTCCAGACTCAGAATGATCGATTAAGGCTTGAAGGTAGTCTTCGCTACAGTGAGAGGAACTTAGTCTAATGGTTGGGTGGGACTATACGCTCAGAGAGTAGCCCTGATCACGCATAGGTTCGGGTATGGGAAGGTAGTGAAACACCAACGGACAATTGGTATCTGATTTATTTCTAATTCTTACGCTATATATACAAATAACACCTACAGCACACTACTACACATTCATCTTGTGTACTGTACGTGTAAACTGCAGACAATGCGTGAACCAGCTATTTTTCTGCATGTTTCTCTTAATTTTGATTACTTGCATCTAGGTCGCTAGCTTTGCTTATTGACGCTGATGCAAGTGTGTTTTCTGTTCTCTGAACACCAATTGTTATTTTAGTAAGTATGTATACCCTGTATACCCACCTACTTACTACACTAGAATTTAAATACTCAAATGTCAGCAAATAATCGAGTCAAAATTACATAAAACCAGATAAAATTGTTCTGAGTATTACCATCTTGATTAATCCAGTGTTAAATATGGAAGTAGGTACTTACAATATCTTTTTTATTATTATACAGTGTCTACCTAGTATCTATTATGTTCATTCACTTACCTTTCAGCATCCTTTTGATGTGTCGGGAGAAAGAAAAACGAGTGATTTGAAATTCTGTCATTGTTCCTGCAACCCGTTGCGATACAATAGTTTTAAGCTTTATTTTTAATCATTTAAGCACCAGTTATCTTATAATCTTCCCAAATAGTCCGTCTTTACCCATTAAATACACGAATGCGGCACGTTCACTTGCGACGTAAATCCAGAAAGCAAGAGCGTCTAGCGTGCGCGAGCGTTCCGAGGCAGAGCGTGGCAGCCACTGAATAGGCCCCTCAGGAGGGGCCGCCGGCATGTACTTGTAGCGACGAACGTAAACCGCGGAGTGAGCCCCGCCTGGTCATGGCTGATAAATAAATAAATTTTATTAACAAATACTTTAAATATAACATTTCATATTTCAAAGGCTAATTTGTAAAGAAGCTGCTACTTAATTTAGTAGTTAAATAACAAAAAAAATCTAGGGAGAGCACTCCATGCATGTAGCAGAAGCAGATTTTTTTTTCAGCAATCATCGACGTGTAGCACGTATTTTGACAGTTCGTTTAAAAAATACACACAAGATTTCAAAGCTTTAATTTATTTAGTAAGTATTTTTGGAAATAATCGCTCCTAAAGTTGCATACATTGTGTCCCCTGTCATTCAAACCGTACGAGCAAAAGATATGAAAAAATATATATATTTTCAACGTGATCGGATTTACCGTTTTTAAGTTATTGGCAAAAAACTGCGCTTCTCAACCAATGATTTAAAATAATATAAAATGTAAATATAGTTTTCGTAAAGCCTTGTTTTAAAAATGCTTACTCATTTTGTATTCCCGAAGAAAAATAAAGCCGCAGAAGCTAAACCCGATCACCAAAATGATACGATTATTTCCTTTGGATTTTTTTCGAAGAAAACATTTGATAAGTCTTTTGCAGTTGCGGTATAAAATTTGTAGCAAAATATATTTAGATGATGTAAGTATATTTGGGTTAGGGTTAGGATCGTAAGGACTAGATTGCACAATGGCTGATTAAGCAAAAGTCCAATTTGCATTCTTGATTGTAAAATAAGTACGTAAGTCTTTCAGCTATATTGTAATTATTTACTATACTCTTTGCGGGCGCAACTTTGCGGAAGGACTGACCGACCTTCTTGTTGATGCACCGACTCAACGAATGGATGAGTGTTTAACTGATTTAGACTGACGGAGATTAAAAATTAATACCCAACTCGACAGAAGGCGATGATTCAGACAGGTGACAGTATAGACTTGCAGTAGACGACAAGTAGATGACAAACAGCCAAAGAAGACTGACGTGACGTCCTACAGGGGCCGCTAAATACCACCTATGAATCGTATTTATATAATTTTTAAAAAGAAAAGAGTTAAACTTATTTTTCGAACGTCGAGATTACTTCATATGACTTTCATTTATTGTTCGGTGTGTATTTCCCCATTCAATCAATACCCAAAACTGGAGACCAAAGTACGGCTCGCCACGCAACTGTTGCATATAAAACACACCTGTTTCGTGAGAGTTGGCACATATTAGTCCCTTCGGCACGACGCGAGTATCAACGTATAGGGTCAATTTATATTACCTGATGTATTACGATCGGTAATAATTGTTTCCGGGCCAAATAAACCTCATATAAATCCAGTTTCAACAGTAATGGTCCCAGCTTAACGTTAATTAAGTAGATTAATGCTTTTAGGCACGCTTTTTCCTTAAACGAAAGTGATAATAAATACGCATTCTATAGTACCAACTCAACAAAGTGTGTTTCTTAAGACCCCTCCGTAATACTTAAACAGCTTTGACAAATACCCGGCGTGGGCCACTCGCTCTTGCTTAAACAGCTTTGACTAATATCGAACTGAAGCTTTTTGATTGGATTTAGAAACGACGAACCAAACTAGAGGCGTTGAAGCCATCGGTATGTCGAGTTTATATAGTAGAGGATACAATTTATTTTATATAGGATATACTTAATAAGAAATAATTTTGGTAGCCCTGTTAGGGTTTAATAAAAATTTTAGGTAAGAACATTTGCTTCAATTTGAATCAAAAAGAAAGCAAATCAAAATTGTTGGTCTGTCCGCAGTTCGACTTTGACGAAACTTGACTGGACCAACAATGGTATGTTTTTTTAATAAATATTGAATGGTTTATAATGTGTCTCGTTAGGTCTAAATTCCCTATTAATATTGTTTTTGAGGTTGTATCGTTTTCTATTTTGAAAGCATAATTACTATTTCTAAGCTAGCTTCGTGCCTAAAATATGAATACGTTGCCTGTGGGCATATAGGAGAATTTCCCTAGAGGCATAGCATGCGTAGATTTGATGATAATACTCGGATATCGAAAGCCAACGTCATAGCAATTAAGATGATTGGGGGTAAGACAGAAGTGGGAGTAAGTTCGAAGGGTTAACTTTATTTCAAAGCCTTTAAGAACATTTTCGGAAAAAAAAATGTTTTTCCCCTTATTTTCGTCTCCCCTCAATTTGCTCATCAATTTTGTCACTCGGCAAGTTGTATCTGCAAACTAAGAAGCTTTTTGCCCGCAACTTGCCCGTATCGAATTTGACCCTTATATGCATATTCATTATGATCCTTAGATAATATCATGCGCCTTATTTCTGAAACTACTCAATGAAAACTCACGTCAAATTGATACCTTGTGACCCTGAGGGTTATTGCCTAACAAAATTTTGACACTTGGTATCGGAATCAACTGTCATAGCCCATACAAAATCTTGACACTTGATTCTGATTGCGAGCGTCAAACGCGTTAGGCAATAGGGGGGCAAATTGACAATCACCCACCACATTGAGTATCAAATTAATGTCGATTTCTACTCGTCATTTCAGTAGTATTATTTTTGATACTGCATGCATCTAATCTAAGGGTTAAAAATCCTTCCGTTATACATAAAAAAATCATATGTATTTAATATTTTACTGTGCAGTGGAAGTGCAGCGGCTGCACGGCGACACTTCTCAGCACAAGGAAAATTGAACCTTTTCAACATAACCTTAAGGTTCAATAGTAAATGTAAAATTACAGTTAAAATTGAAAAATATCCTTATATTATATAATAATAGTCATTTAAACAATAAAAACAAGAATTATAATTTAATGAAGTCATTTATATTTCGGATTTTTTCCAGAGGCTATACTTATTACTAGGCAGCAATTCGCAGTATTGTGCCATCTTTGTCACACGTTTAAAGTTAAAAATCCAAAGACTACAAATTTCTACCACCTCCACCTGGCAACCCTATCGCTAGATGGTTTCATTACGTTTTTATGTATCATCGGGTTCACATGTAGGCGGAACAAAACTTATTAAATTAGTTGCAAAACGGGAGAGAAATAACATTACTTATAGGTAACGTAGGTAGTGAGTGATAGTGATTAATACTACATGCATCGGAAGGTGAGAATATTTTGAGAATGGTGCTGTTTTTTCGACATCGATTTCGTCCATATTTCGTCAGTTTGCTTCGGTAAGTGATAAGATAAATGTTCTTTATTCACACACAAAATCGATTATGATTCGTGCAAGAAAAGTACGTACTCATCACGAGCACTCTTCTGATTTACAATAAATAAGTAAATCGTTACATAATCGTTCGATTTTAAAACAAAGGACTTGTAAGAATTTTGTATACGTACCCTCCATCTGTGAATAAAGACTTCTATTTAATCGGTTGAGTTAAGTTTGTACTTGAAGTCGATGACGTCGCAATCAAATGAGGCGTCAACTCAATGTAACCGTGTAATATAGGTAAAACAGAGCTAATGTACTCTTAAAAAAAAGTTGAATTGCATGTTACAATACATACTTGCTTATTAGCAGAGCAATCAAGCTTTTATCATAAATTCTGCTCTTAATAATTAATTGGGATCGAAAACATTGGAAACATTTAATCCTTTCCGGATTTATCCACTCGCTTCAGCGAGCAATGAGGGGAAACGTATATTAGTTCAACCGAATGGAGTCAAATTTCCGCCCAATTGAAATAGGTATTCCGCTACCAACATCGTTGAATAGATATAATCGTCGTTAATAAGTAAGAATATTGACGTCCTTCCATTTCGTACTTAAATCATTCGTTTTATTTTACAGAGAGAGATCATACAGATTTTTAGTAAGAGTTAGCATTATGCGTCTTTTCTGGGGAAATCCCATGTTGAAGGCTATACATTTAATATTTTCTTGCAGGATAGGTACGTACGTGTCGACCAAGAAATTGGTCTAACACTTTTCAACTCTATTTCCTGTGCATTACGGTTCGATAGTGGTAGAACAATTATGATTCAAGCTTACACAATCTTCACTCATCACAATACAACAAAACAGGGCTTTATCGACTATTATGTATATGATTTATTTAATTACCTTTCGTTGGAAATTCTTCGAAGTTTAGGATGTAGCATGACGTCCATATAGTCTCGAAGGAACCGGAGAGGCGGGTAATGCGGCGCGAGTTTTTCTATTACCCACGCTTGGGGTTGAACATTAAGGTTGTCACTAGAACGTCCATAAAATTCCGAAAGGACTTTATTTCAAAAAGTTAGCCTGCCTGGAGGATACACATTTGACTGGGGAAGCTGCGAAAACACTAAGTGAAACGAAACATTAAAACACTAAAACTTAATTATTAGGCAAAATCACAAGCCCTATACGAGTAGCTACGTCAGTTTGCCTTTGTATTTAGTTACAAGAAGAAGAGTTAGTTGTGACGCCATAGCTTGATAGGTACTCCATAGTCATTATCGTATGAGTCTCAATAAGAATATCTTTAACATTTATTTTTAAATTTTTGGTGTGACGCACAAGTATCTCTTAATTTGGCCGTTTCTCGATAGGGCCCTTCCCTTATATTGTTTGATGTTTGTTAAGTTGATAATATATGTTATGTGACATCGCATCGAAACACGGTGACTGGTGAGTGAAAGGACAGTTATAGGATATTTTCAACCAACAATGATAAAGAAAAAAATAATCTAAGTATTTATTTTTGAATGAATTGCCTCCTAGTGAATAAATAAAACTTATGTTGTTAAGGGTGTACAACACTGGCATGAGCTGCATGGACGCATGGATCCGGAGGTGCCTCCCGACCGACGGGCAGCGGTTGGTGCATCAGCAGATCGGCGGAGCTCGCGCCATTATGAGGTTCCTCTGCGCCAACGAGACCACGGCACTGCGACGGGGTGAGTAATCATCATTATTATTATCAACACACAAAAGCGTTTCCGAAGAATCTTCACGACGCTTCACTACCCGCAGTCAGGCACCGCATTTCGATTCTCACAAGATCATCTGTTTGAGAACTTGTCGCGCCGACCTATGGGCAGCGGTTGGTATATCAGGGTACCGGCGGAGCTCGTGCCATCATGGGGTTCCTTTGTGCCAACAAGACCACGATATTGTGACAGGGTGAGTCACTAAGTTATCATCATCATCACACACAAAAGTCCCTCAAGCATTTTCACAATGACAAGTCTTGCGCTTGGCGCATCCAGCAGATTCTCGCAATTCTCACAAAATCATCGGTTCACCTTGTATGACGTCTTCCAACCTCCGTCTTGCGGTTCTTGGTATAGTTCGGTTCGTCCCAGGTGAATTTTTCGCTTCGAGCCCTAATCTTTCAAACAAAGGCCATTGTCTCTATTATCGCATAGACGCTAGCTACCGAGTTAGCACGTGCCACTACAACATTCATATTGAAAAACAAACGGTATCGTCATAGTTACCGTCATTTTTTATAGTTTAAAATCTGATCTGCTACAGGCCTGCTTCAATGCTACTACGGTTAGGCCATTATTTAGGCTCTGCCGGATACTTTGGTTTGCCAGAGTATTTCATCATTTAAGTATAATTTAATAAATATTACTGGACAATTTTTACACAAATCGAACTAGTCCCACGGTAAACTCAATAAGGCCTGTGTTATGGGTACTAGACGACGATATATTTAATAGATATATTACTTATATACCTACATACTTTGACGACCGGTTTGGCTCAGCGGGAGTAACGTTGCCTGCGAAGCTGAGGTCCTGGGTTCAAATCCCGGTAAGGGCAAATATTTGTGTGATGAACATAAATATTTGTTCCTGAGTCTTGGATGTTTTCTATGTATATAAGTAATATATCTATTAAATATATCGTCGTCTAGTACCCATAACACAAGCCTTATTGAGCTTACCATGGGGCTAGTTCGATTTGTGTAAAATTGACCCGTAATATTTATTTATTTATTTACATAGAAAACTTCCAAGACTCAGGAACAAATATTCATGATCATCACACAAATATTTGCCCTTACCGGAATTTGAACCCAGGACCTCAGCTTCGCAGGCAACGTTACTCCCACTGAGCTAAACCGGTCGTTATGAATCTCCGAGGACAAGCTTCCCTATCGCTCTTTGGATAGCCTTTTTAAGTTGTCCATAGTAAGTGCCACGCCCAACGGAGTCACAGTAATGTTTTTGTTTGGAATAGAGTACGAGTTATTATATGGATCCGATGCTTCCTGCCGGCCAATAGGTGAAATCTGTGCCAAGATAGGTACTTCTGCACCAACGACACCACTGCACTGCGACGGGATGAGTAGTCATCATTATTATTATCAACACACAAAGGCGTTTCTCAAGGATCTTTACGACGGTCTTGAACTACCCGCATCCGGCAGCTTCCCTCTATTCTGACAAGGTCGTCGCCTCAATGGTCTAATTAATACGGGCACAGGGGCTTCTTCAGGGTCATTTCAGTTAGGCATAGGGTTACAATTGAACTCGCAGTGATCTGTCTTAGGCCACTTTTTTGACTCATTGTAAGAGATCACGACTTTTTTACTCATAATGTTTTTTTGAGGATAGAACGTAAAATATATCTGGATCTGACGTTTCCTGCTGACTGATGGAGGCAGGATTAGTTATGCTGATCGGAAAAGCGCGCCCCATCGTGCGATATTCTACTCTAAAGACGTCACAGCACTACGACGAGGAAAATAGGTATAGGAGGACCTATCAGGCTTCCCTCCACCACCAAAGCTATATAAAAGCTGACACCTCAGTTACATGGGCTTTATAAGCTCTTGTGTAAGGGCTGTATAATAGACCTTTGTGCTACTTGAGTAATATCCTGCCAAAACACTGCACTTCCTACGCACCAATATCAAGGCGAGTCAATGCACGGCTAAATTACGAACAATGTCGATGGCTCAACAATCCCCGTTCGTGACTGGCTATAAAATTGTTCGGCACTAAATATAGATATTCAGCTTTATAACTGCCATTACTGTTTAGCCCGTCATTGGAATTGCTATTTACTAGTCTGTGGCATCACTCAAGAGTAAATTGAATAAGTTGTGGCTTTCCAGTGATTTGTAAAATGATTGAATATTATTTATATTTATTAAATATTATTGTTATATTTTATTTTGTGATATATTATGTAAATATATATCTATTTATTTATTTATTTATATTTTTTATTCATATACATATAATTTGTACATGGTGTTAGTTTGTCTATCTTCCTTATATCTTCACTCACTTGCTCAAAGGTTAACTGGAAGAGATCCCTAATAGGGATAAGTTCGCCTTTGTACTTATATCTTTTAAGTTTATTGCTTTTGTAACTGGTTACTATGTACAATAAAGTGTTTACATCCATACATACTAGTTCAGCTTCTGAAGAGGACATAAAATAATTATACATTCATTACCATTACCTGACGAAACAATAACTATGGGATGATATTCATCTAGATAAACTAAAATTAAAATGTCATGTACGATAAAGGGTAACTGTCAATGTTTTATATAGATATGTATTTAGTTATGAATTATATGTAATAGAAATATTACCGACTCTTCGTGCCAATCGGTGAGTCATTGGGTGGATATACGAGTACAATAGAGACTCGTTGATGTATAAAAATAATACAAGACTTTTCTTGATATTGGGACCGGCAGTTCAAACTTGTCATCATCTTTTTAACCTACATAATCTGCAAGTTTAAATTCCAGTTTAAAGTTTCAGTTAAGCTACCAATTCATGAATAAATTTTATTTCTAAAATTAGTACCAATCAAATCCGAAAGTAATTTTTGTCATGTAGTCATGGGCAGCATACGCGTTTTTTGTGAATTTATATGAAATGTGAAATGTTATGCAACGAACTAATTTAATAACGTGTCCTTCACAAGGCTAGCTTTTGATTAACTCACTTGTGTTCCTAACCAGCGCGTGGCTGCGTAAGTCGGACGCTCGCTCTCCTTTTTGACGTCCGCTCTAATACTACTTCAATATCCGAGCTGCCAGTGGCAAAGGAAACTCAAAGTTTCCTGGAAAGCTAGATATAATCGATTATAACAAAACCCTATGCATACCACTGGCTAGCTATACTGGGTATGCAAATAGAATGTCGATTAGAATTTTGGCATACTCGCTTATAGTTAAAATTAATTGAAGTGACACAGGCATTTAACCTATACAATACTATTTTTAAGTGGACAAGCTTAGTTGAAAAAGTAAAAACTATACAAGCGCGTTATTTCGCAGTTCCAAAAATAGGAGGCTTATTCCGGCTTTGGCTCAAACCGCGGGGAGGCCTACTACGGGGCTGGCATTACGTTTATATATACGCGCTTTAGTATAAGTGGATCTGCGCTCATACGAGTTTCACAGGAGACAAAATTCATGTTTAGCTCAGTTGGTTCCACAACGGCCTAGGATTCTGACGGCTCCGGGTTCGAATAGCGGTTAGGGCAAGTATTTGTGTGACGAACATGAATAAGTTTTGGATATTTTTATGTATTTAAGTATTCGAGAAGAGAGTACTTTTCACGAATTCTTTAGAGGAGAAATGTGTACCAAAGCTAGCTAACAAAACATTCTAGTAATTTGAATCGCGTAGATTGACCGCTGTTAATCATTGATTCGAATTTAAATTCCAGTAATTCGTCCCTGATTGTCCATTGTTTAAATTTACTCTGCGAGTTTTAAATTAATGATGCATTTAATTACGGATTGTGAAATGTACGTATCTCCTGATTTCTGTGATGACTGCAATAGACTTTATGATATTAGTTGCATGTCACCGATCGATACAAAATATAAATATTAACAAAGCACCAAATATTGCAACTGAGTTGCAACGCAATTGTTATCGCAAATTCAATTAAATATAACTTAATTCTTATTTTTATGCAGAGTTTTTTTCGTCTATGTTTCCCAGAGCCCGATAAAAACTATTTATTATTTCTAAGTATAAACAACTCGATGATGATCGCGATCTCTTCTGAAATGGCAATCCTGCTGATGCCATTGTTACTACCGCATCGGACTCTACAGGCATTATAAAAACACTGTCACACAAAAACAAATCATTGCCTTGACTTTGACCATGATCTTCGGTCATGAGGGAATGACGAGACAGATAATTTTATACAATAAGGACAATATCTGCAAAACTGAAAGGTTTTTCATTGTCCCGAATCATCCCTCGTCTAGAAAACAGCTGATAATTTTCAACCAGCTGAATTGTTTTTCTTACACCATAACTAAGAAAACCTTTGATGAAGTCACCTGACAAAAAAAATCCATATCTATCTTTCTGTTTAGGAGCTGTGGTACCACAAAAAGAGACATAGATATGTGTATCTATGTGTCTTTTTGAAGACAAAAAAGTATGTTCACACCTAAAATAACACCCTCTTTTTTGTCGGGGGTAAAAAATAAGTAATAGTTTAAAAATAAAGGTTAAACAAACAGTTTAAAAATGGCGATAATTGGATGGACGCTGAGAATAGGATTTACCTGGCTTAAGTTATTATTTATAAAATATTCTTGGAAGCCCATGAAGGCAATTAATAAAGCAATTGGAAGAAGTACTTATGAAAATTTTATTTTCCAGTTTTTTGGCCCTGATGATATTTTCACTAGAAACTCAATTGCTTCATAAATTTTACGTTAGCTGCCTAAATTTGTTAAGTCATGACTGCATAATGAATGAAGTTAGGTGTGTCCGCGTTACTCGGGCACTGACTCGAAAAAGTCATAAACTCACAAGCAATGCAAAATTAGAGTAGAATAATAGATTTTCAAAACCGTAAACAAATAACTTGACTATTGCGAAAGTTAGAGCGACAGCAATTTCGACCTGTTTTTTATAAATGCTTCAATAATAACTTTCTAGGTGATTCAAAGTGTAACGTAATGTATTGGGAGTCTTGAGCTGCAAAAGGGTGGTAACTTCAATTCAGTAAAGAGTCCGCAGTAAGCTCGGTTCTCCATACAAACGTAATTACGCTGTCATTTTCAAACGACTTGCTAGTTTGCTCTGAAACTTTGTACTAAGAATAAGTTTAGGTATATGCAGGCCTGTAATTAGTTTATGTAGCTTCAGATACCATAGTAAAAAAACAGCGAATTTCAGTTTTTCATACAAAACTTGTTTTTGCTGTATTTCGTTTGTTTTATAAACTGCAGGCATATAAACTAGTTTTTGGCCTAGATATACCTCATGTCATTAAATATGCAAAGTTTCGCTACAATCCAACACGTAGTTTTAAAATAAGAACGAAACTCCGTTTGTATGGGAAGGTGAAATTCGTCCGAGTTTTCTGGGGACTCTTAACCAATCATTTTTAACAGCAGCCATATCCTAATGACCAAATCAACAATGTTAGATCAGACAGCGAAGACGATAATATCGCTGACCGAATTACTATTCAGGCAAATGTAGACTCCCAACACTCAATGTAAAGTACCTAATGGATATTTTCTGACTATTCCTATTGTAAATAATTAAGCCCTTCTGGCACATGTGTAACTGTCTTTACAGCTTAGGCCCATCTGGCATGTATGTACACCTTTATTTGTGTTTTTTAAAAAATGGGTAGTTTGCACAAATTGTAACTTTGACAGAGGAAAAAATCTTTTCTCAGTCCACCCGTGACCATGGAAAGCTGGAAAGCTTCCTAAACGTCGGGAACTAAAATGAGATAATATACGCGATATAATCCGTTAAATTGTTTTATTTCAATGAGTAATAATCGCGGAAACAGAAGAGAATATTATTCCTATTGTGTTTGAAATACGTTTGAAAGTTTGTTATTTGTTTTATCAAACCAAGGTAAGTCGGAGATAACGCGAGTCACCAAATCAGTGTCACGCGATTTACCATACGTATATATTTTTTAATATTTTCTTTCAATTCATTTAAAGTAAAGAACACTCCCAAGATTCTGAGAAAAGCGGAAGTTCAACATAAGTTGCTCCATACACCATACCCACTCGAGTTAATCTATATGCAGGTATTATAGATTCAAAACAACTTACACTTAGTTGTAACTTGTAAAATATTCTATCTATCTATCAGCCACGGACGTCCACTGCTGAACATATAGCTCGCCACAGGGTGCGACCCTGCGTTAAATATTATACCAATAAAATTCGCGTACCAGTTTTCAAAATCAAATTAATCTTCAGTCTTCTTAAAGGATGAACTTCCATAAATCCTTTCTTAGTATCTATATCGTATACCTATATGTGTTTTTTTTTTCAATTCTTCATTCTTCTAGAATCGAAGAGTCTAGAATCTAGACCATTAACCATTGTACGAGTACAGTGTTTGTAAGGCGATTGCACATATGTTTATCCATTAGCTAGAAGGTGCCCGCAAATATGTTCGCAGAGGAGAAAAATATGACTTTTTCTTCTTCGCGGGCGAAGTTGCTTTTTTTTTTCATTTTTCTTCATCGTAGGTGGGTAAAAATTATACTATAACCATCTGTCGTTACCCAGCAGACCCAAAAATTATACTATAACCATCTGTCGTTACCCAGCAGACCCAAAAATTATACTATAACCATCTGTCGTTACCCAGCAGACCCAAAAATTATACTATAACCATCTGTCGTTACCCAGCAGACCCAAAAATTATACTATAACCATCTGTCGTTACCCAGCAGACCCAAAAATTATACTATAACCATCTGTCGTTACCCAGCAGACCCAAAAATTATACTATAACCATCTGTCGTTACCCAGCAGACCCAAAAATTATACTATAACCATCTGTCGTTACCCAGCAGACCCAAGAAAGTCCTAACCCTTTCCCTTTTTCTTCCGCGTAATCGGGTAAAAAGTATCCTATAACCATCTGGAGATAAAATATTTCAAATCAGTTTAGCCGATTTGGCGTGATGAAGCTACACATATATATGTGCAACAATAAAAAAAAATGTTTCAGTGACCTTCAAATTGTCCGCTTCACGTTCTTTTTTAGGGTTCCGTAGCAAAATGGGAAAAACGGAACCCTTATAGATTCGTCATGTCTGTCTGTCTGTCTGTCTGTCTGTCTGTCTGTCCGTCTGTCCGTCCGTATGTCACAGGCATTTTACTCACAAACTATAAGATGTACATTGATGAAATTTAGAGCATAGGTGTCGTGTGTTAACCGCTACTTAGTTTGATAGTTAAATAAAAAATATATATATTTCTAGGGGGGGGGGGGGCACTCCATACATGTAACCGAAACTGAAAAAAAAAAAATCAGCAAATATCAATGTGTGGCACATATTTCGCCAGTACTTTTAAAAACACTGAGGTTTTTTTAAAAAAAATGATTTAGTGAATATTTTTCGAAATATTCGCTACGAAAGTAGCAAAAATTGTGTCCCCCCCATCTATTTTCAAAAAATCAGAAAAAAAATACAAATATAAAGCTTAATGAATACTTCCAACGAAAATTGTTTTCAACATGATCGGACATACCGTTTTTAAGTTATTGCCAAAAAAGCTTCTCAGCAAAAGGACGTAAGTGCCGGGGAGATACGGTTTTTTGTTAGTGTTTTTTCTTTATATCGTTTTTTTTTTCATCCGTAGTGCATTTTTTTGTATAAACGGCTGCGAAACCCTTCATGGGTGAGTCCGACTCGCACTTGGCTGCTTTTTTGATATTTCTAATGTACAGACATTTCATTTTTACAACTTTAAAATAGTATAGATGTAAAGCACCAAGTAACGGCGAGGTAATAACTTTTTTTTCTTTAACACTCAGCATGCGTTATTGTATTACTAATATTATTCACATAATGATGTGCCGGTAGTGTGAGCTTCATTTGCGCAATTCTTGCGGGTTTTCGACAGGACAACAAGATAATTACAGGAAACCATTTGAACCTACGCTCGCAGTTATCACAGGATCTCCGGAAGAACCCCGCTTCGGAGGCATTTACATATGTGTATTTTATTCCGTGTATTTTGGAGTGCGCTTCAAGCTCCATGTTAGAATAATTCCACTCTTGATTTTCCCGATCGGACTGATCTCGGTTGAAACTTCAGTATTAACTACCCATATGAGGATTATAGTTCTCGCATCGTTAAATAATTCTCGTTTCGAGTCTCTTTTTCCACTATTTTAAGAGGCTTTAAGACAGGGTGCAATCTTGTCACCTTCTACCAAGTGAGATCTGGGTCAAATCCCATCCCGAAAGACATCTACTTCCGCCCCAACCATCTCCACAACGATTAGTTGTGACTTATGCCCACATTCATGGTTTCCTGTGACTATGACTAAATCATCGTTCATTTTGGTTGGTAGCCGCCACTTATGAACCTTTCTGCTCAAATGGCCATCGGTTCATCTAAATAAAAAAATAAAACCGACTCCAAAAACGCAAAATGTTGGAAAAATACTTCTTAGTTTTTTTGGAGTATTAAAAAGAAATTATCCTAACGAATTGCAATTCTTTTTTGAAGTCTATTAAAAATGTGCCCCCAGTTACTGGCACTTAAGTCTGACAACTAATTTGAGTACACATTATAAATGTACTCAATAAATCATGTTATTCCAGACTTCCTGAAGGAGCAGAGTTGCTGGGCGCGTGTGTCCTCGGAATGGTCGAGTTGCGTCAACGAGCTTCAGAGCGCAGTGAGGGATATTAGCGACCGTGCTCAGCACTTTACATACTTTAACAGGAATGGAGAGCTATGCTGGTAAGTATTACTGGCCTTCTCTTCTAGCCGAGTCTATTTGGTTAGCTTGCTTAAGGTTTTCGCTCACAATTATAATTCGTATCAAATACCATAAATTGCGTTAGGTTAGTCAATCGAAATGTCTCGCCTAGAAGCTACTTTGGACGTCGAGAATAGACTTAATCTATGGTCTCCAAAGTGGTGCCCATGGATTCCGCACGAGTTGGGTTTGATGATCTTCATAACAATTAAAAACCATTGATAAGTAGAGTACTATTGATAAGTTAACTCCTGGGAGACAAACAATATTATATTACAAAACTTAAACTTAAGTACCTTAAACTTTGCTATGTGCTTTACCCAGCCAAGTGTTAATAATTCGAACAATGTAACATTTTCTTTTGAACTTTTCTATTTCTATACGAGAATACACGAGGGTGAAATATGTGGTTATAATTTATCTATAGGTATTTAGCAAAAAGCAAAGGTAACATAGCTTACCTACGCTATACACTATTTGTTTCGTAAATGTAATAAAGGATTTTCATTTGCAAAATCCAGTCTCGCCCACATCCAAATTTCATTTATTGAAACTGTTAGAATACTAGGTAAGTATTTAAAACAAAAGCTCATTACGAATTCAGAATCAAAACATCATACTCCCAACTGTTTTGAACTAGTATTTCAATGACATAGGAGCGCTCAATCCAGTTTCATTGATGTTACAATAGAGTTGGATTTCGTCATTTGAAAACTCTCCTCAGATGCTAAATATGTGAAAATATGAATTTCATTATATTGTCCAGTTTTCAGATGACTAAAGAGATATGGACAATACAACCCGCTCTAGTTTGGAATAGTTATTTATAGGTGTCTCTTATTCCAGCTAAAATGAATCAGTTCTTTTTAGGGTGCCGTACCTCAAAAAGCAAAATACGGAACCCTTATAAGAATCACTTTGTTGTCCGTCTGTCAAAATCATGTTTAATATCGAATACTATCAAGTCTGCAATCCTTTAAGGCTTTAAAAAAATCTAACTTAAATAAGGCAACACAAACAAAATAATACAGTTATTAAAAGGTGTTTCTGCACAAATTGTCGTGAAATTAAAACCTATAGAGTAGTTTATATGAAGGTAGCCCTTATAGCACGAACATTTAGAAAAGTCTGAAAATCTTAATTTTCTATGCCTTTCTGTCTTTGTCAGTGTCTATGTCAGTAACCAATATAAAATGACCTTATACTACGTACATTTTGCTTAGGAGCAGGGCTCTGTTAAAACTTTTTTTTTTTTAGATGCGGCCGTTTATAGCGTATTTTGACACCTTGATTCCCGCAATAAATGAACAAATAAGTAATACATACTTACCAATACATACGTACTGTACGGAACCCTTGTGTGCGGGAGTCCGACTCGCATTTGACCGGCTTTATAGTTTAAAACTCATCGCGATTCAGTCTAGTATCACTTGTGTATATTTCACAATAGTGTCTTCGCTCAGACTCTCTGCTATCTGTCCGTTTGTCTGTATGTCACAGGGCTCTTATTATTGAAGCCTAAAGAGAAAACACTTGAAATTTTAACGGAATATGTACATACAGTATTTCTGTGGCCTATAACAACAAATAATAAAAATAAAGTTAATTAAACAATTGAAGGGTGCCCAATTACACTGTGTATTTGATACACGATGTGAAAACATTATTATCTAAAAGAATCCATTGTCTCCAATTTGAAAGCATAATTTTGAAAGTAATTTTGTATGGTACCTATTGTATGGAAAAAATAATGGGTGCCTAAATACTGATCTGTGTTTGTAATGGTATTATAATTTCAGCGCAAGAGATGATTTCATCGCATGCGTGACGCAAGTCGGACGAATGTGCTCTACGTCGGCCGGCAAGTTGCTCAGGCGCATGGCCTCGGTGCTGGCGCAAGACGTAGCAGCCTGCAACCAGCCACAAGCCTACTGCAAAGCCGCGCCCACTGCCGTCACCGCACCCATACTAACAGCATTGTCTACTGTTTTCCTGTATCCACCTCGACTCTAAGCCCAATTTCAATTAGCTCAATTCAGGTTAGATGTTTCGTTGTTTTCTGGCCTAGTGTTTAAGTACTTGTGCCCACTTTCGTTATCTGGGGTCCATTAGATGATAACGGAGTTTTCTAAGTCGGTTGCTTATAGGCTAAGTAACTCTCGTTGGACTTCAGCACCAAGGCGTGATATTCGCCTGATCGAGAGATCTTATCATTCTCTCACAGTTAGGGATTGCAATCCGGTCCAATTCTCAATCCGGCCGGATCCGGCCGGATCCAGCCCAACTCGGTCGGATCCGGCCGGATTGAAGTTTTGCTATTGCGTCTACCCAACATTATGCTTTTTGTCCAGTTTATTGGCCGTAAAGTAGACATTCGGAGCTGTATTTGCAAATAAACTAATGAAACAATAGTTAAGCGTTAAAAATCAGTCTCACTATACACTTATTTCACAGTAATATGAAAATTAAAGCATCTGCTTTAATAATATTTTGCCTTAACTGAATAACATTATTGACCAATTTCAGGCACACATGAAGTCATGGTAATCTTGTCTCATAGTAAATATAAAAAAATTAAATCTTCTTTACAAAAAAATAATAATAACACTTTAAAGGAACTTTTTATAGTTTTAATTGCCAAATCTTTGAATTTACCACTAATTTGGTGTATTGATAATGATTCATGATCGTTCTTTTAACTTTGACCCCACTTTTCTTCTAACTGTGTAATATTTTATCAACTTTATTTATTAATACTATAAAAGGTAACATCAACAATAATAAAATACTATACTCTCTTAATACCCGTAATATTAAACGTACATAAAGAAAGCTAATCAGTAATCACATATCACATCACATTGCACTTTAAATAATAGGTAAGATACATATTATAATTGTAATAATGTTAATTGAAAAAAAAAAAAGTTTTTCTAATTTGTCCAAAGAAACATAATTTAGCATTAAACAAAATTAACGTCTAAATAATAATTGAGAAAGACATCGTTCTGTAAAGCTTAATTAGATCTAGATCATATTGACTCTTTACATTTTTGTCCTAAAATTTTTAGCAAATTAGAATCAGCTTTCTTGGGTCGGGTAGTCCGTATGTATATCTGTTGTGGCGTCTCTACAGTCTCTTCGGGTCTATAAAAAAATGTTTTTTACCGAATCCGGTGGCCGCCTAAAAGTATTACCGGATCCGGCCGGATTACCGGATCCGCCGGACCGGATTGCAATCCCTACTCACAGTGCAGATAAATAATTAGCGCAGTATGAGTTATCATTCTACCACTTTCTGTCGAAGGCAGGTACCGTGCTATGAGACAGCATTAGAATCCTTATTTTCTTGACAATGCGATTTCTTGCAAAAAAGATAGCATATTTGACATAGGTTACTTTTATCTCCTGAAAAATAGTACCTACACTAATTCAAGCAGTGAATAAGACATAATAGAAAGTAAATGTGTCCCCACATTTAACGGAATTAGCTAACAAAAAGTCACCTAACCTCAAGAAACGTCATTTTCTTTATCTTGGGTCTACTGGTAGGTACAATGGTGTGACTTTTATATAGCTACACCCTTGCTATGAAATTAATTATATTAAATTGCGTAACCGAATATAGTAGAGAAAACTGTCAATAGTATTGTAGTCTATCGACACTCTAAATTGTTGAACCAGTTGACGAAAGTGAGCTTAGAGTAAGTTTAAGTTCCCGCTGAAGCGGAGAAGCGCGAAATGGACCAATCGCGCTACGACGCTGTTGAAACCGACAAGAGCAAATTAGAATATGCGGAATGTGATTGCTTAATATCACATCACACAGCTTCGATCCGCTTCAGTGGAACCCATCCTTAGAGTAGGTAATGAATTGATGTGATGTTAGTAAGTGTAAAGTTTAAATCAACATTTTGTAACTGTTCGTTTTTAAACTGTTTAATAAGTACATAAAAAAGATTGTGATATGAAAGAGATGATATTGAGTGTGTAACTTTATTCCAATATTTACTTGATTATTTTCTTGCAGTTCCAAGCCACTGTGTTCAAAATTTTAATATCGATTTGGATTATGTTTTACATTGGGGATTAATGCTATATTTGTAAGAACATGATTTGAGACGAATTCGTCACTCTTTTACAAAACAGTATACAATTGGTTGTTGTTAACTTAATCTTTAACCCGTTATGTAGAAAAAGGTTTGCTGTTTGCTCGATTGCTGTGTTAAACCTATGTTTGTGAAGCAGTAGAAAACCGGATAGCAACAAAAGTACTATTGAAATCATCAAGGAAAAAAGTCAAAGGTGAAGAACAAGAATAGGTTATAGAAAGTAAATCAGGCTTTATTGAAAAATATTTTCTTAGGAACCTAATTATAGGTCCATTCAAAATACAATAAATAGATAGAGAGGATGTGGCATAGAAGAGGATGTACTGACAAAAATTGAGAAATGAAATAACAGGTAAGCTTCGGTGGTTTGGGCATGTCGAAAGTATGAGTGAAGTTAGACTTGACAAAGATAATTTATGTCAAGACGATGGATGAACGAGTCGTGGGAGGGCTTTAGCGAGGGTATCTTGACCAAATTGTAGAAGTACCCTCAACCGCCGAGCATGTGTTGTGTAAAGAGATGCATGGATGTAAATGAAGCGAAAAAATCGTGTAAGGACCGAAGAGTTGGTATTTGGTACTATGTATGTATGAACTATAGAAATTCTGCTCACAATTCATTAACTTACAGCGACCAGTAAATCATCCATATTCCAAAAAATTAAAATCATCATCATCATTTCAGCCATAGTACGTCCACAACTGGACACAGGCCTCGTCAATAGAGGCGACCCGCATCCAATAAATTATAATTTTGTTAAATGATTGTTACTTGATAACCAAAATTAGCTATATGGAGCCAATATTGAATACCAATATATACTAAAACATACTTTTTGTCCATAGACAAATGGACTACCCTAATACTTAATTAGGTATTATTTTCTGAACCGTATGAGTAATAAAACTTTGTACAATAGCAATTTTATTTGTGTGGTCATACTGGAGATCAATAATAATAGTGTTAATACGAATGAATTTCAACCTAAACAAAGCTACTTATATTATTAATTTCGCAGTTCAATTGTTATCTGTAACGTTAATTTACATTGAACTTTAATGAAAATTTTTACATTCGTTTTTTCCATGGGTACGAAACGTACAGTCTTAAGATCGACATCTCATACTTGTCAGCAGCCATTAGAAAAGTATTTCATCAGTATTTAAGTAATTGAATGAATAAATAAGCCATTATTTATTAGATAAAACTGTTAATCTGAAGAAAAATGTATAATTATGTTAAGTGTCTAAAATAATAAATAAAATGTTTGGAATATTGCTCGTTTTATTATTTAGTGAAAGATTACGGCGAGAGAATTTATTTTGTATCTAGATTTTTTTTCGCGTAAAATCTTTGGGTAGTTACTTATCGCTTACCTGAGATATTCAATTAACGGCAGGTTTAGGTATAAACTCTAAAGAGCGTCAGCGTTAAAATTATTTCCTGTTTCACCAAGCTCCTTTAACGCATTAACTTACGAGGAAATTCAATTTGAATTAATTTATTTCAGGTAGTTCATAAATAAATACCAAACAAACTAACATAAATAGGTATTAAATATAAAAAAACACATATATAAAAGACTTGCACGCACATCGGTTATGTGTGGCCACGGAAACGCCAGAATACGATAACCTTCGGTCAGAACTCCTCTTTCATGAAGGTCGAAAGCCAGGCACTTGGCACACTAACCACCAGCGGGGTTATTGCCTAACGAAATTTTGACACTTGGTATCTGAATCAACTGTCATAGCCCATACAAAATCTTGACACTTGATTCCGATTGCAAGCGTCAAATGCGTTAGGCAATAGGGGGGCAGGGCTCATACTTTTCATTCCGATGACGTACAAATGACGTCATTTTGCACACAATGTTGTAATAATATAAAATTACTTTAATGATACTTGTTAACAACGTCTTAAAACGGAAAATCGTGACAACATTCTTGTAAGAATAACATTTTATAGCAATTTTTTATACAGAAGGAAAATTAAATACTACATTATAATTGTGAAAATACAATAACTAAACAATTACAATGTCAACTTATTGTTCACCTGAATGACAATGTCAGTCAAAGACCATTTTAAGTGCCAATATCGTTTAATTAAAGAGGTTGATAAAGTTGTAACTGTTTACGAAAAGACTATTTGAAATCATCCTATGTATGGTTTGACGTCATCGGCACGAAAAGTATGAGCCCTGCAACCACAAATGAATTGAAATTTAAGTTGTGACGGGCAAGGGTGGGACCCTATGGTAATACTGCTTAGTAATTAGGTCCCACTTAATTGATTGAACAACTTGGTCGTTTCATTTTAATATTCTTTTTATTGACAATTTCGTTTATTACTTTTAATGGAGGTTGGGGGCCATTTGTATCCATGGGGCCCTGGGCTGCAGCCCAAATAGACCTTAAGACGACGAATTGGAAATTTTGGTGTCAGAGATCTTAACATTTCTCAGCCATTACAAAACATTTGAAAATGATATTTCTTAACCTGATTCATCATTTCATTAACTTCATTTTGACAGTTGCAGAAATACGATTCTTTAACTTTTACACCATAGAAAACAATATCAAAGAAACCTCTGTTACAACAGAGTTTGTTATTTTACAGGTTAATGAGACCGATGTAAGCTTCGAAATTTTCTCATCACATTAGTCTAAATACACACTTTCGTTTGTCAGTAGGATTTTTTATAATTATTTGTAGTTTTTAATTGAAACGAAAAAATCTGTTTTGTCGTTTACGATCTTAATGTATAAGCTAGCGCTGGCGCGTATTTGTATGCAGTCAGTCCCCCCTCAGTCCGCTGTGGACCATTGTCAGAGAACGGGGCGCAAGTCATGTTTTTCAATTGATTGTTTAGCTATGCGTCGCGTCGCCGTAATAAGTTTCCTCCCCTGGTGATGCCGGGACTGCCGTTCGACTCTCAGAGAGAAGTCTATCTTCACTCGCAGATACTCAACAAGCTGCTCGGCTGTCGTAGAGTTAATAATTAAGATAGCAGGTAAAATTGAGCCTATGTTGTTAGGTAGGTTTAATTTCAAGAACGATGTCAAATCAATAGCCAAAGTCAAATTCATTGATGCTCCTCTAATTTTCTCTAAAGGAGACCGTGACCCGGAAGACGCAGCGTCGATCAAGCCGCTACAAGATGGACGGAAGACCTGGTTAATGTCGTCAAAAACGGATGAACATAATAAGTGTGTCTCCGGTGTTGTATTTGGGGTAATTTGTTCCTGTGTGCTATCTTCGGGGTGTAAATGAACAAACTTTTAAAATATAGTTAAATAAAAATTAAGGGAAAATACGAGTCAAATATTTTATCATCAACATCTACGTCCAAAGTTTACCTAAATTTTTCCAAGGATTACCACGATGAGGGACACTCTTGTGAGACGACGGTCTTATAAGAGAGTAAATCCTAATCCAAATGTCCTACTAATATTATAAGCTCTTAGTCTATCTGCTTATATATATTTCATCGCTATATATATCTATTTATAATAGTATATTTATTTATATATGCATCATATATATTTATTTTAGTATATATAATTTACATATATAAGTAGGTATCTGTTTTTTTATAATTACGTAAGTCTTTGCACTGCCCAAGGGTTGACTGGTAGAGAATGCCTCATGGTAATAAATTTTCTTTCGTGCAATAAACATTAAATAAATGTGATGAAAGTTTGTGCTGATGTATGTATGTACGTTTCTCTTAATTTTTAAAACTACTGAACGGATCTCTACGACACTTTCCAGTAATGTTGTTTAAATCATCTCTACGCGCACGAAGTCACGGGCATCAGCTATAGTTTTCAAATATTTATAAAATAATTAATGCTACTACAATTATTTACTGGCATTGTCTTGATGTATTACAAAGTTGTGCTCAGCCGACAAAACTGCTAGATTACTAGGGTAAATTTCGTGATTTAAGTAAGTAATAACATTGTTTCATATTTTTTTCTGTTTCCGCGATTATTAATCATTTAAATAAAATAATTTAACGGATTATATCGCGTATAATATCTCATTTGAGTTCCCGACGTTTCGGAAGCTTTCCAGCTTTCCATGGTTACGGGTTGACTGTCAACCCGCAACATTGTTTAGTGTTTTGTTTATTTTGAAAATCGAATTGCCCTGCGGCTTCGTATACTAAACCACGCTTTTTTGCCTGCGCAAAGTCTAGTATACAAGGTGCTCGCGAGGAATCCGAAAGATTTTAACCTAGCATTCAGGGTCATAGCAGGAGCAAAAGCAGCTATATAAATCGCAGTCAAATCCGGCTTTGTTTTGATGATAATTTATTAATTTTCGTGTAAACTATTTATTGTAATTACTAAAGTACATTAAGCTATTTTGATTTAATCGCGACGTTGGCACGTAGGTATGTTGCCAAGTTTCTCATCGACAGACTCAATTGACAGACATCAACTTGTCGACCACTTACTAAAGTCATCTTTTTTATGGAAAAAATATCGTTATTTTCATAGAGAAGTGAAATTTATTCAATTTTTATGCACAAATTCGACTTAGTCAATTTTTTTAACTTGTAATGCCGTCAGGAAAGCGTGGTTAAAATCTTTCGGAATCTTCGCGGGCACCGTGTATATATCATATATATATAAAGTCATCGTGAGTTCATAAATTACACCAGCTACTCCATTTTCTCTGACGTTATTTGAGAATTCTTTTGAACAAGGGACGGATGAACCGTGACAGGAAATTATTGTTCATATTCCACGCGCCTGTCTCCGCGTCTGTCTGAAAAAGTTTGAGTTACGACTCTCTGGATAGATGCGAACGTTACTCAAACGTTTTGGATACATGATATGAAATTGTGGGCGTATATAATGAAGTGCCTAGCAATTTATTTATTTTAATGGCTCCCCTGAAAGTAGGGTTTGTATGTAAATGAGTTCATGCAATAGTAATGTGTTTACTTATCTAGAGAGAGAGAGAGAGAGAGAGAGAGCACATTTATTTGTTTAAACATAGGTGAGTATAAACAGGTGTTAAAGTAGGCTTGTGAACTCTATGTTTTGCCAAATTGGCGTACAAATACTTATTTACACATTAAATAATTCGATTTTAATTAACAATTCAGTATTATAACTAAAACATTAAGCATTTAAAAAGTCTTTAACTGAGTAAAAACATTTTTCTATTAAGTACACATATAGTATAAAATTTAAATTGTCTTAAATTAATAGATTTAATATAGTTCGGTACCTTATTAAATATTGTAGGCGCCATTCCAAAAAAACTTTTTCGCATTAATGCCGATTTAATTTGTTTGCTCTGCAATTTGTGCTCATACTGGGAGCGTGTTGGGAATGTCCGACTTTGTAATACTTGTGACAAAAACAGCTACTTCAAATATATACGAGGGTTGCTACTTATATATCCGGAAACAAAAAAACAAACAAACGTACACGGCTGAAAATAGTTTTATTGTTTTTCAAAGTATTCCCCTTGATGATCTATGCACTTTTGCATTCGCGTGAACCAATTTTTAAAGCACTTCTGCCACTCCGCCTGAGGTACCTCCATAACGTGTTGTTTGAATGCGTCGACAGCATCTTCAGCGGTCGAAAATCTTTGACCGCGTAATTTATTCTTTATATTTGGAAATAAATAAAAATCGTTGGGTGCCAAGTCAGGGCTGTACGGCGGATGACCCGTTAATTCCACATTTTGACCCTCCAAAAATAGAGTTGTTTCGCGTGACGTATGACAGCTGGCATTGTCATGATGAAGAATGATTCTTCGTCGCTGGTTAGTTTTACGAATTTGTTCAAATACTTCCGGTAAGCAAATGGTCGTGTACCACTCTGAATTAACCGTTCTACGGTTTTCTAGTGGCACTGTAGCTACATGGCCATTAATACCGAAGAAGCAGGCCACCATTTGTTTCAATGTACTTTTTGCACGAGTAACTTTCGTAGGGTTCGGCTCATTTTGAAACACCCATACCGTTGATTGTTGCTTCGTTTCGGGATCGTATGCATAGATCCAGGATTCGTCACCTGTATAGATGTTATAAACGGCTTTTGAGTCACCACGGTTATATTTTTTTAACATTTTATTGCACCATTCGACGCGAGCATGTTTTTGCTCATTTGTTAAGTTGTGGGGTATCCAACGCGAACAAATTTTTTTTACAGCCAAATAATTATGTAATATGCTATTAATGCTGGTCATAGAAATACCCAGAGTCGCCTCTATCTCGCGGTACGTAACATGTCGGTCGTCCATTATAAGTTTTCGCACAGCCTCGATATTTTGTTGTACAACGACCGATTTCGGGCGACCTGCCTTAACTTCGTCCGTAAGCATACTACGTCCACGATTGAACTCACTAAACCAGTGATACACAGTAGTTTTAGATGGGGCTTCATCACCAAAAGTTGAAGTTAGTTGATCTATGCACTGTTGTTGCGTTAAACCACGCCGAAAATCATAATAAATCATAGCACGAATATTTTCACGAGTGAGTTCCATTCTTGCTGCGAGATGACATTTAAAACCCGTCAAAAACAAAACACGAGCGTTAATAAGGAAGAAAAAATATACCTTATATACTTAAAAAAGTTCAAATTTTACCATGGCGGTCAAATATGCTATTTAAGAAGATTGTAATCCCGGTTTCCGGATATATAAATAGCAGCCCTCGTATAACGATGGCAAAGTCAAAATGTTCAGTGATTTAAATAGAGGAACACAACTATCTCTTATATTAAGGCCACATACGGCTCTTATACATCTCTTTTGAGCTTTGAAAGCTGCCTCTTTGTTTACTGAGTTACCCCAAAAAATAATGCCGTATCTGATTTTTGAAGCAACGAGCCCATGATAAGCTACTAAGGCGGCTTCACGGCTGGCTACTTGTGACAATTTGTAAAGAGCATAGGCTGACTTACTTAGGTGCTTACAAATTTCGTCTATGTGTTGTTTCCATGTCAGCTGACTGTCAATCAACAACCCTAAAAATCTTGTAACAGACACATTATCTATTTTTTTGCCTTTATAATTAATGTCCATAGTATTATTATCAAATTTCAATGTCCGTTGATGAAAATGTATAATATTAGTTTTAGAAAGATTAATTATTAAATTATTATTGTCAAGCCATGTTATTGTTATTATACTACTAAATGCCATATTTACAATACAATACAAATACTCTTTATTGCACACCTCAGATACACAGAAATAGAGAACATGACAGTAACATTCGAATTAGCAGAGGTAAACAACAGGCGGTCTTATCGCTAAATAGCGATCTCTTCCAGACAACCTTTGGGTAGCGGAGTGTTTAAAAGACAACAATTTTAGTTGAGTAGGTGGCGAGAAACATTTATGAAGCAAAACAAAAAACTCATATAGACACATGTATACCTAATAAACATACACACATAAGATTGCGTAAATAAACATACATAAATACTCATACATAATAAATATAACATATGCAAAGTAAATAAATAAATAACCATAACAGTGTCAGCCAAGTTGAGAAAATGATTTCAATAGCAGTGTGTAAAGGGAGAGACAGGTAATGTTTTTTATTTATTTAATCTTTATTGCACAAAAGAAAAAACGTATCGTACATAAGGCGGACTTAATGCCATAGGGCATTCTCTACCAGTCAACCTTGAGGCAAAGCAGATAAATTGTGGGCGGTGCAACTAATTTACAGACATAATTTAGGAAGATAAATACTTAGATACATACATATTCATATAATATATACAGACGAAACAAGCTAATCAGAGAAGCTAAGAGTTTGCAGTTCTGTTAACAAAGAGGTCGCGCAAAAATATTTTGAAAGCGCACTTGTTCGGGGCTTTCTTAATCTTGAGAGGAAGTCGGTTCCAAAGGCGGGCCACTTGAATGGTATAGGAGTTGGACATAAAACCTGATCGGTGACGAGGGATAGAAAGAGATAGATTGCCGGAAGAGCGAAATTGACGGTCACGAGTGACACCGTAATAGTGAAAAATTTTTTTAAGGTACTCGGGTGATTTAAGATCATTCAGAATGGTGAAAAGGAAGCAGAGCATTCGAATTTCGCGTCTTTGACGGATAGGAAAAAATAATCGCGGAAACAGAAGAAAATATTATGGATAGGAAATCAGCCAAGCTAGGACGGTAAGCAGACACATGATCATACTTACGAAGACAGAAGATAAAGCGAATGCAGTTGTTAAGGAGTCTCTCCAGTTTATTCAGAAGCTCTTCATTTAAATCCGGATAGCACACATCACCGTAGTCAATTATGGGTAAAATTAAGGTATGGACTAGGAGGATCTTGGTTTTAATTGGCAAGAAGTGCTTCAGCTTGTTAAGGCTATGTAGCGAACTCATGACCTACCTGCTAATTTCGGTAACCTGTGTCCTCCAACTTAGAGTGCAATCCAGGTGAATACCCAAATCCTTGACGCTGGTACTGAAAGGTATAGGAGTGTCGTTGAAACTCAAAGGCGTAAGAGAGTCCATGTCAATTCTAAATAGCTGGCGAGAGCTACCAATGACAATAGCCTGACACTTAGACGGATAAACGTACAGGCCGAACTTCTCGGACCATTGTTGAATGTGCCAGAGATCCAAGTTTAACTTGTCAATGGCAGTCTCGAGGTCAGGCACTTTACATTGATCGTACAGTTGCAGGTCGTCAGCATACAGGTTTTAAGGTGTGACTTAAATGTTGCAAGGGACTGGGCTCGCTTCAAGTCATGGGGTAGAGAGTTCCACAGTAGAGTTGCCTGGAATGTGAAAGAACTATTGAAAAATTTGGAGGATGAAGAGGGGACAGCAGAAAGCAAATTTTGAGTGGACCTAACAAAGCGCAAATAACTGAAACGCTCTTTAAGGTAGCGGGGAGTTGCGGGATTAAAAAGTACGCTATACAGAAGAGACAGGATATGAGAGTTACGACGAGAGCGGATTGGAAGCTGAAGATGGAAACATGGTCATACTTGCGTAACCCAAATATGAACCGAATGCAGATGTTTTGGATGCGCTCAAGCTTATTGAGCTGTTCTTCAGTGAGGTCAAGATAGGAAATATCAGCATAATCCAAAATAGGGAGAAGTAATGTTTGAGAAAGCGCAATTTTAGTGGCGATGGGGAAAAAATTACTAAGTCTTCTAAGAGAGCCTACTGCCGCAAACATATCATATCATATCATATCATTTAGTGCGTATCATGTTCATTTTACAATGGACGGTAAGATAGTTATTATGTAGGTACATGAGATTCTGCTAGGGCATTGCAATTTTTTACATACTAAAAACATTATTAATTTAAGATATTATGTACAACTGTTTTACATCCATAAAATGTTGTTTATATAATTATATTCTTATATTAGTATAATAAGATTATTAATTTACGTCTCAAGACATATGTATTTACATTAAAATTTAACATTTGAAAATAATTGAGTTGAAAATGATAATTGGACATAATAATAATAATAATTAAATTGGTGAAAATTCAATGTCAGTGCTCATTTTAATTTATCATTTAAATAATCGTGAACAGTGTAGTAACATTTCGATATTAATACTTAATTCAATTTTTTAATAAACTTTATGTCAGAAATTTCATTGGTCAGTGAATTCGGTAAATTATTATATATTTTTATGGCCATTACGTAGGTGCTGTTTGAATGTATTGTTAGTTTAGATGCCGGCAGTAGACGTTTGTTTTTGTGTCATAGAGTATGACTTGTGGGAAGTTCATGTCTTTTCTTAAAAATACTATTGTGTTGTCTAACGAATTTACACATTTCGAGAATATAGATGCACGGCAGCGTAAGAATTTTATGATGCTGGAAGTGTGGCTTGCATGTCTCTGTGTTATCAATATTTGCTATTATTCTGATGAGTTTCTTTTGTTGAGTAAACAAGGAGGAGGACTCTGTACTGTTTCCCCAAAGAATAATACCATAGGTAAGCCATGAGTTGGCATAGGCATATTATGTGGCGAGCGCCGTTTGCATATTTGTAGTCTTTTTTTTTTCACGTAGCGCATATGCGAAACTAGATATTTTTCCTCTTACTTTTTTATGTGAGCTTTCCAATTTATGTGTTTGTCTATAACTAGTCCTAAAAAAGGGAATTCATCTACAACTTCTAGTGGAATATTATTATATGTAAAGTTTATGTCTAGGGGGCTTTTTGATAATGGTGAAATGTCATTAATTTAGTTTTATTGTAATTAATTTCGAGGTTATGGTCGTCCATCCAGTTTGTAATTTTATCTAATAGGGAGTGAAGTTTGGAATTTAGATTCATGTTATTTTGACATGCTGTGAGTAGGGAGATATCATCTGCAAATAGTACGCACGTTTCATCTAATATTTTGGGAAGGTCGTTAATGTAGAGAAGAAATAATAAACATCCAATAACACTTATCTGAGGAATGAGGCATTAATTATTATCCTATGTGACCGGACTGTCTTGATTTGGCCAGTATCTGTATCCGAGTAATCTATCTCCGTAAACTGTTCCCTATCTTTTAAGTAGGATGTAACCAGTCGTAAGCAGGGCTACGAATTCCAATGCCGTATAATTTATTTAATAATATATTGTATTTGACCTTGTCGTAGGCCTTAGTCATATCAAGTAGCACCCCAACTGCGTATTTTTTTGCATTTATGGTGTTTATGGCTTCTTGTATGTATTTGTAAACGGCTACAGTTGTCGATCTTCTTTTGCGGAATCCGTTCTGGCTGTCGTCAAATACATTATATTTTTCACAAAACGCGTACACGCGGTCACACATTGCTTTTTCGAAGAGTTTAGACGCTGTCGGCAATAGGGCGATTGGTCGATAATTGTTAAGGTCTGTTTGAAATTGTTTTTTGTGTATAGGTTTTATAATCGCTCTTTTCTTCCTGCTACATCTTCCTGCTAACCTCATTAACCTGTGGCACCCAAGATAAAGTACGATCAAAGATAATACCGACGTTCTTGACTTGCTGCGAAAAGGGTATAAATACGCCATCAAAGCATATGTGTAGGACATTATCAAAGTCAACCCTGGAGATCAACTTAGAACTGCCAATAATTATAGCTTGAGTCTTAGCAGGATTGATCTAGTAGTCTAGTAATAGAAGGTGCCCGCAACATCGTTCGCGGAGGAGAAAAAGTCATAACCCTTCTTTTTTCTTTAGCGCAGTCGGGTAAGAAGTATTCTATAACCATCTGGAGATACCCAGCTACCCGTGTACCAAAACTAGTTGAAATCCGTTTCGCCGACTTGGCGTGATGAAGCAGCAACGACACATACAAACATGCAAAATATAAATATGTGTTCCATCATCAGATGTTGACTTGGTGATAAGGAGACTACCTCAGAGACACACTATAAAGAATATGACTCACAGCCTTATCGTACCTACCTATAATAGATGTTTTTTTTAAGAATTAGCCTCTAACTCTTAACCATTAAGGAGTTGTACCTTCCATCATCAGCTCAGCATGATGAGATGATGACTACCATATGCAAATACTTAAATAGCTTAAGAAAATATATGAAAAACGTTATAAGTGCCTATCATTTGATGCCCTCGATTTCCCTGGGATCCCATCATCAGATCCCAACTTGGTGGCAATGGGACTACCTCAGGAGTATGTCCCTTCAAATAAAGAAGAATTTTTAAAATCTGTCCACAATTGGCGGAGTAATCGGTGAACATACATAAAAAAAAATACAAACTGTCGAACATATAACCTCCTCCCTTTTTGGAAGTCGATTAAAAATAGAAAAGTGGTACTGTATCGTCGGATATACACCTACTAAATATATACTCTATGTCTTTTAAATCACGTCAAAAATTTGAATAAGGGCGAAAAACTTGATTTTGGAGTGTATTTTTATTTAGTGGTAAATGTATAATATTTTATCTGGACTTCATTTCAAGTTTCGCCTACAGGGGGGAGGGGTAAATTAGCCGCTTACTGACACAGACCGAATTCCACGCGGGCGGAGCCGCGGGCATAGCTAGTACTATTATAAAGTTGTAAAAATTAAATTTCTGTACATTGAAGATATTTGGAGATCACTAAAACGAAAAATATTTTTTTTGGATTTTTTGTATGTTTGTATGAGTCGTTGTGGCTTCATCACGCAAAATCGGCTTAACACATTTCAACATTTTTTGGTACACTGGTAGCTGGGTAGCTTCAGATGGTTATAGGATACTTTTTACCCGACTACGCTGAAGAAAAAACGACGGGTTATGACTTTTTCTCCTCCGCGAACGAAGTTGCGGGCATCTTCTAGTATTATTATAAAGTTGTAAAAGTGAAATGTCTGTATTGAAGATATTAAAAATGAAAAAACAATTTGGAGGTCACTGAATTGAAAAACAAATATGTTAGGATTTTTGTATGTTTGCATGTGTTGTTGTGGCATCATCACGCCAAATATGAATGTATGACATCGACATTGTTACCCGTTTCTCTCGTGCTGTACCAGATAGAAAGCGATAGTAATGTTTGTCGGGCGTGAGAGAATCATGTCGCACAGTTGTGCTCAATTTTAACAACGTGTATATCCTACATAATATATTTAAGTCTCACAGTAGTTTTCCAGTTCAGGAAGCTGTTTCTTTCTTGTCTATGCCTCAATGTAGTGGCTGTTGGTACAACAAACGATTCGTCCAAGGCTCAGTTCCTCCATTACGCAGTTCATTCGTCCATATTTCGTTTCGTCCATATCGTGATTCGTATGGATCGCTATTCATCCATATCTCGATTCGTCCAAGCCGCAGTTCGTCAAGTATCCTTAATCAATCATTTTTAAAAGCCCGTTTTCAAATAATTACTATTGATTCAAACAAAACCTTGTTAGAACCATTTTTCGTTAAATCTATAGAATTAAGCCCATTTACTCGAACAGTTTCCATTTCCAATTTATTTCCATTTCATTTGTAAGTAATTTAATTACCTACCGATTACTGTCTCGCCCGCTCCACAATTAGAGTGGAACATTTTAGTAGTAATTAGCTAAATTGACACCATCTGTTGAGTTCCCCGAGTAATAAAACTCCGATAACTCTTTAGAATTTGCCGACTCAAAATAATCTTATTCCGTTTTGTGACCATCAAAAACACAAGACTTTTCAGATTCATTTGCAAACAGAAGACTTAATATGTCAAGTCATTTTTCGGGCCTTTTAAGACCAGAGCTTTCTGGTATATTTTAAAGGCTTTCGCTTCATTGTTGTCGTCTTAAATTTTTATCATCACACATGAACGACCAACTACGAGTCGCACTCGCACACGAAGGGTTCCGTTCCACCGAAGGCTCGAAACGCCGGGGAAAACACGTTTCATGGACGTGTCATAATTTACAACTTTTTCTCAATTGTGACGTTACAATTTAGAATATATCGATAAACTATTGAACTGTATATTGCTAAAGTGACTATACATCTGTACTTTTTGAAAATAGGGGAGACCGAAGTGAGTTGTGATGTGACAGAGGAGAGTTGTGACATCGTTGATTTTTTGGAACCTATTAACTGTTAGCGAACTCGCAACAGTGCGCGTTTGTTACCTCTTAATTTGAACAAACAAATGCGCGCATTGTGAGGTCGCTATCGGTTAATATACACCAAAAAATCAATGGTGTCACAATTCTCCTCTGTTACAACTCACCTAGGTCTCCCCTACATACTTTGTGAAAATTTTAAGTGTCAAAAGTAATTAGGGTTCAAAAGAAATTAGTATCCAACTATAACACAAAAGCTCGCTGTTTCTTGGTATAATCTGCAGTAGTGTTTTAGTGGCCACAAGGTCAAATAATTAGAGCCCGGTGACAGACAAACGACAGAGGGACGAACGTTTGATAATAGGGCTCATTTGAACTTGAGGTACAAAACCCTAAAAAATATCTTCTGGGTTAAAAACGGGCTAAGGATAGTATTCAGGTTGAGTATTTCGTGTAAAACGCTTACAATCTGTCCCTGTCTCCATTCGAATTTTCTGCTTGACTTGTTAATCCATTGGAGGGAGCATAATGAAAAAATGTTTACGTCGTGATGTGATTCTTTATTACAAAGTAATAAATCTTATAAAACAAATGAAACAGTAATACCGCACTATGAACGTTGCGCAGCAATTTACATTAGGAGCATTTTCCATGTCAATTTTAATGAAAGGAGAAAAACACTAGTTAAGTACGTCTTTCCCTTTCCCCGTACATTTAAATTTGTGACTTGATTTTATTTTTTTATTTTGTTATTACACCGGCAACAATAATAGGAGTACTTACTTTGAAGATTTCAGATTCCAAGTCTGTACCTATAACGGTTCCAGCTTAGTAATAGGTTTCCATTAGTACTCTTTGGCTATAAGGAACCTAACAATGACGGCCGTTATTAGGTGATTTTTTTTTTGTTTTGTTCAAAAATTTGTTATCATATTTGATATATTGTGTAGAAAATAATATTCCCGTACTTGTAACAATCATGTATCATGTACGATAATATTACAAACATGAATAATTCGGGATGATTCGCTGGATACATCCCGTAGCTCATAGCTATGATCGTAATCCGTAAATTGCAAAAGCATGTCACGAATTTATTTACGAAGCGAAGGTACAATGATTTTTCGCGAAATTGAAACATCTGTGCAGGCACGCGTCTCACATCTGAGATGAGAATGTTGCTGAGGCATGAGTTGTTGATTGTACATTGGTGCTTAGAGTTATTTTATATAATTTGGTTCTTTCGTAGCTGCCGAGAACGCATTTAAAGCTACCGCGAAAGTAAAATAACGTTTTATGTGGGTGCTAATGTAGTAAGTACACATAACAAATTATTAATCTCACACTTGCACAATTACCTACAATCGTAAAAAACACGCGGGTGTAATGGACTGAATTACAGCCATAAAAACGGTGTAATAAGAGCCACTTTACGAGCAAGTGTGTTGAAAAATACTTTTTAAGATACTTTTTTTAGGATACCTACTTCCTATAACCAGATGTTTATAGGAAGGAGGTATCCTAAAAAATATCCACAGATATGGTTACCCAGCTACCCGTGTACCAAAAATTGTTTAGATCTGTTTATCCTTAAATGCTTAATGATAACTTCCTGTTCGAGATCTTCTCGGTTAAATACTTCCATTAACGGCTGAAGGTATATATTTTTATATCTTCGATGAATGTGATTTAAAATACAATACAAGGCAAATCACCTTGGATCCAATGGTAACGAGGTCCTCTTTACAAAATGATTTATTAAATTTAGTCGCCACTCCGACGAGTTTCCTTTCGTGGCAATAAGCAAATGCCACGAAGAATAAGCTTGTTTATTGAAACTTGGTAGTAATAAAGGTAAATTCAATTGAGATCAATAAGTTTTCTGTGAATATTGCTCGCCTGGTAACGGTCAAGGGTTCGAATTAAGCTGAGTCCTCGGTGTTGTACAGGAAGTAAACAGTTTTAGCTATTTTGCGCTCGGTTCGATTGCCATTTGACCTGGTTCGATATTGGGTAAAAGAGGAAGAACATTTTCACACGCTTATTCATAAATCAGACTCACGGCCAGAGCGGTATAGAGGGGCCGTGTTTAGGAAAGGCGAGCCGGGGCTGGAGCCCTGGGCCTCCAGAAGTGAGGGGTTCACACTAAGAAGATGTATAAAACGGAAAAAATGTTTAGTGTATTTCGAAAATTACTAGGGACCTCCACTCATTCCTTGCCCCAGGGCCACCAAAACCGTGAAACCGGCCCTGGTTGTATAGACCACTTTGCTCCAATTGATGTGACCTATACATGTTCTAATAAGCTATTAATTATTATAGCTGCTACATTTTCCATGAATTTTTATTTTTAGGATTCTGTTGATACCCAAAACTTAGAACTGACTAGGTCTGGATATAAGTTCTTACCAGTAATTTGATTCAGTGGGGGGAGCGCAAACTCACCAATGCGAATGCCTTTCACGGCCACTTGCACTTAGGGTGGAACGTAGTGCGCAAGGCGCAAGAACTGTGGAGGTGAGTTGAACCAGTACAACCCGAGTTGTGGCTGGGTACAAAGAGACGGGAAATTGGACATGAGGGTAATCTCCCTCACGCCCCCTCTCCCTCGCAATCGCAACCATGAACGACCCCGCCTGCAGGGTTGACTCTTAGACTTCATCGTCCGAAGACTCATAACTGCCATCGTCTCGATGACTGCTGTTATCACGTCGTCCAGATCACAGAGCACGTGCCTAGCACGCCGGGTATACCGGCCTTTTTCCAGGCGGCTTCCGAGGAGTGGATTCTGAGGGATCTTGGATCGTCGGAAGCTAGTCGGCTGCCTTCCTAATTAGGAAGTTCCTATGGTCGGGAACATTATCGAAGAAGCGAAAGGGTAGGTACGGTCAGCATCAAAAGTAGCTAACAATTTTACTACCTATGTCAAATTGCATACTAAAATTATCACTTACTTTGGACGCTGACTGTACTACTGGAATATCTTAAATATCGTCTGTTACTCTTGAACCGTAAGAGTGGGTAGACGCTTGATTTTTTGCAGAATGTTTTGCAGAATTGTGGCCGCTATAACAAAAAAATAATAGAAATGAATGAAAGGGTATAAGGACGCGTTTTTTGACGTTTTTATCCGGCTGAATAAAAACCGGGTTATGTTATTGACGTATGCTGTATTCTCTCGATCTTCACAAATATTGGATATTTTTTGAATGAATTTAATCATTTTATTTAAATGAGTTATAATCGCTGAAAGATAATATTTGCGTAATTATTATTGGTGCGGTTCTCAAGCTTTTGGAGCTATGCCAATATTAATTAATAGAAACATTTGTGGCCAAGAGCACTGCGCCTGCTGCAGACATCTGCGACCTTTTCTAATGATAAAACAGATTCGCAGATTAATTGGATCCAAATAGTTTCCATTCTCAATTTTAATGATGGTATTATCTGAATATAATGTTTAGGAGGGTTATGTGTTTCGAATTTATGTATGTAGAAAGTACTAGAGGTTTCCCGCGGATTCGCAATTTCCTACTACAATGTCTAGTTGTTGTTAGACCTATAAGACCTATTTGGATGGAATTTATAGATTGCAACGTATATTGCTAAAATCATACCATAGTTCCAATAAAGGTAAAGTATAGAAATAGTAACTATGAACGTTTATTTAAATACTGCAGGGTGTTGCCAGTCTACGATAAAGTAGACTTAGCTGTTGTGAAGGATAATATTTAAAAAAAACATAGACCACATAGGTAACCTTCGGAATCTAACATACCTTCCAACATTCAAAATACCATCAACTAATTATAGACTCAGTAAGCGTATAAGGTAAGCAACAGGGGACCCACGCGCAAGCAGTTTTCTCGCACAAAGGCTTTCAATAGCCATACAGCGCCGGAATGCTGCCTGTATCATGGGCACCCTACCGAAGGTACCAATTTTTTTAAAGTCCAGAATTTTTAATAATCAATGTTGAATTAGGAAGTTTAGTTGTTATTTATAATTTATCATCATTCATCATCGTTTCAGCCGTAGGATGTCCACTGCTGGACACAGGCCTCCTCAAGAGATTTCCACATGGGCCGGATAGAGGCGACCCGTATCCAGCGAGCCCCCGCAACCCTAACTAGGTCGTCGGATCACCTTGCAGGTGGCCTTTCCATGCTGCGCATGCCGGTACGCGGTCTCCACTCTAGAACCTATTTACCCCAACGGCCATCGGTTCTTCGAACTATGTGCTCTGCCCATTGTCACTTCAGTTGGCTTACCCTGTTTGCTATGTCGGTGACCTTGGTTCGTCTACGGATCTCTTCGTTCCTGATTCGATCTCGTAGAGAAATACCGAGCATAGCCCTTTCCATAGCCCGCTGAGTGACTCTGAGCTTCCTTAAGAGGCCCATAGTCAGAGACCACGTCTCGGCTCCGTAGGTCATCACCGGTAATACCGCACAGATTGAAGACTTTCGTCTTCAAGCACTGAGGTATGCTGGGTGAGAAGACACTTCGCAGATTCCCAAACGCTGCCCATCCGAATTGGATCCGTCGTTTGATCTCTTTCTCGAAATTAGACCTGCCTAACTGGATTGTTTGTCCTAGATAGACGTATTCGTCAACAACTTCGTGGTCCAAGTTACCAACCATCACGGGGATGGGCGCTATATGGACATTCGACATGATCTTCGTCTTGTCCATGTTCATCTTAAGGCCCACCTGTTGGGATACTCTGTTGAGATCTTCGAGCATCATACCGAGATCCTTCAGCGTCTCTGCCTATTATAATTTATATGAAATGTTAATTTTCAATTTTACCAATAAATCATTTTCATCACGTAATAATAACTATGGTAGGAGAGTGTGGAGGCAGGCTTTACCGCGCGCTTTGAATATAGACATCCATATGACTCCATGAATAATATAGCTGAAAAGCAAGTGGTGTACACTTATAAAATAATGTTAGAGAACTAGAAAGTAGCCGGGTTTCTAGTTTCTATTTTTTTTGCCATAAAAGTCTATATAAAATTTAATTACATTCAAGAAAATCTTTAAACTTAAGATTAGAGTCTAAGCAGATGTGGTCGTTTAGTAAAATAAACAGATAACTACAAATTTTATTTATCCCTAGGCAACTGTACATTTTTCAGGATATAAAGCCTATGTCACTGTTGTTCTTGTGGTGTGGTTGTGGTTGTGAATAGACCCTAAGGAACTTATACTGGAACTTAAACTTTATATTTAGACCACCTGCAACTTAGACCAGCTACTTGTTAGACCGCTTGCTACTTAGACCAGGTGCTATTAGACCACTTACTAATCAGACCATCTCTGCCTTAAACCAGTTTGTACTCAGACCAGCTGATTTTTAGACCACTTGCTCATTAGGCCAGCTACTATTTTAGACCAGTTTATACTTAGACCAGCTGCTTTTTAGACCAGTTGCTACTTAGATCAGCTGCTTTTTAGACCAGTTACTACCTAGACCAGCTGTTTTTTTAGACGAAATGATACTAATCCCATCAATGTGCTTGATATAAGCTAATTATGGTAAAATATGTAGTGTGAAGGGATGTAAAAGCGAAAGCTTCACGAATTACGGAATATCATTTCACAGGTAACGAACAATTGGTTTTATTTTACGATAAAACAATAAGACCATATGCCAAACATATTAGGGTGGCTATGATTTAGGCCGGTTTCGCAAAAATCATAACTAGTAATGTTAAGGTACGTTTATGTTAACTTGTCCTTTTGTGAGCTGAACAGTGTTCTGAAGATGTAATAAGCGCGTAATATATTTTTTCTACTCCTGTACTTCTTTCTGTCGTTTAAATGGTTACCAACTCTAATATAGATATACATTACTTATGACTTGCAAAACTCTATAGTATATTTCCCAAAAAAAACATTGCTAAGCGTGTCACAATGTCGCTATTAACGTATTCCTTGGTGCCACAGAGTACAAAATTTCAAGCTAATAATTTATATTCAGTGAGTCTTAAACTAATGATATGAAATAATTTACATTACCAACTTAATATGCCGCCGAATTCATGCAGTTTTAAAATAAAAAAAATAATATGTACCTAAATACATTGCTGCCAACTTAAAAAAAAAAAACAGTTTTTACTATTTACGTACACATATTTTCAACTTTTCATCACTGGCTATACGCGAATTTAAAAAATAAGAAAGCCATAGATATTGATTGACAGCTCGCTTTTTAATTTTCTTCGTGGCGCTAAATTTTATTCATCTTGAAGTTGTTGGTTGTTGTCTTGTTATAAACTGTTGAAAGTGAGAAAAATGTAGGAAGACGAGCCTAATTGTACTTACGAGTACTACCGAAGAAATTTGTATCGTGGCGGAAGAAGTATCAAACAATTTGCTTGATACTTCTTGCGCCACGATACAAATTATATTAAGACACACACACACAACACAAAAGAGTTTTATTAAAAAGTGCTTAGGGGTCATTAATTAATTACGTAGGGATCCCTGGGGGGGAACGGTTCGAAAAATCTGTCGTAATTAATGAATGGCCCCTTAGTTGGTATTGTACATATAATATAGACTTTTGTTTTAAACTGAGCTAATCGGCTTAAAGAATACAATCGCCGATTGGGTCAGTTTAAAAACCAAAGACTATATACAACGTTGTAGGTATAATTCGGGCAAAAAACGCTCGTGGCTTCTTCCTTTGCGATACTTGTGATTGTCCTTACGTAATTAAAGAATGGCTCTTTAGTCGTAGATAAACTGTTGTTTGCAACGTTGTATAATTCGGTCTAAAACGCTCGTGGCGTCTTTCTTTGCGATACTCGCTATTGTCCTTACATAATTAGTGAACGACCCCTTAGTCATATAAAAACTATTGTATGCAACGTTTTATAATTGTGTCAAAAAACACTCGTGGCGTCTTTACTTGCGTCGCAACCAACGCCACTCGTCTTTTTTGACCCCTAATAAACAACAGTTGCCTAAAATACTTTTAACGAAAATGTAAAAATATCTGTGTACGTACACAGATATTTTTTTTTTACTTTTTTTTTGTTGTAGCTATAGTAAAATAATGAAACGTAAGTATTGCACCAATGATGAATTGTATACATTTAAAATATCTGAGAAAGAGCTTAAAAATGTATTAGGAATCAGGTTAATTCAGGATTAATTGTTATCGGAGTTTCAAGGGTCAAACACCTTGTTATGAAAGCAAAAAAAATATATAAAGCAATTTGAGCTCGAAAAAAGATGAAAAAAGGATTTTTTTTATTTGATTCTGCTTTTGTACGAATCATAAACCACACATGGCTCTCAATGGGTTCGGAGATTTCTATTGTTTTTCTGTTAGATATACGCCAACGTATTGTATTATTAATAAAATCATTAATAGGATTACCAGGTAGTTTTCTGATTCAAAATTGTAACATATTTTTAATGTAGATATTCCTAAACGAGTATTCCTATCCCTAAGGGACTATAAACATTGCTCGTTGCTCCTTAAAACCACAACTCTCGATCTGAATACTAATGTGTCTATTGCGGGAACACATTTACCATTTGCGGCCACATTGGTACCAAATGTTGTACGTACTGCACGAAACGTACTGTATGGTAAGAAAATACTGAGGAATTGTAGAGAGCTGTTTATTCGTCGGCGATCATTTAAAATCTAACTAGAGATGTACGAAAATATTTTAAAATAAACTTTTGATTACCTGCCCAAAATCGGATTCGTAAGCATGAAGGTTGTAACGACCAGAGGCCGGAATTTTCGTGGCACTTTCATCTGTCATTAGCGAGTTCTCACTTATCAACTTTCAATGTCCATATCGATACATTAAACTTCAAAATATATTATTACAGTACGATTACTTTGAGTTTACCCACTGACATATGCTTTTATTCCATTGGATATGCGACTTCTACAAAACTAAACACTTATAAAAAGATATTCTATTAGAAACAAACGACGTTTAGACAGTGTGTAAGTAATATAAACTCTTTTACATTAGTGTTAAAATCGAATATCCATTGGAATAAAAGCATATGTCAGTGGTAAACTCATAGTAATCGTATTGTAGGAATTTATCGTGTCATGTGCTTATGTCAGCACTGGCTTAAGAGTTACAATTATTACATCATACATATGTATGGATCAGTACAATTGTGAATACGAACACCCTGCGTGTCCCTGGATAATTGGCTACATCATTCTTGCACCCATTTCGAAGCCCAGAATTATTCAGTCGTGAGAAGAACCGGCTAGATTTCAAGCAATAAATTTCAAAAACTTAACATATTCCGAGGGAAGTAATGTTCATAAAAACAGTCCGCACGAACGTCTACACACAAAGGCTTTGTTAATGAAATGATATTTTAAATCGTAGCATAAAAGGACGATATAAATCTCTTTTGTTATCCAGATAACATCGTCAACACGAAAAACATTATAGCCCTTGTTTTGTAGCATCATTCAACATTACTCTCGCAAAAAGATACGCGTAAAGAAAAAAATGGGTACATTTTTGTGAAATATAAATATTATAGATTTCAATTTTAGATAGGCTTGATTCCACACCTCTATCGCGTTTCAAACAGATTTTTGACGTAAAATACTGTCCAACATTTTATGAACGGAACCAATGCTGGATATGATTGGAATTATTAAAAACATAAAATATAGGTACGGGTCGTCGAAACGACTTCCCAGACAAGTTTTATAGAACCATTCAATCCATAAGTCCATTAGAATAGCAAAGAAAGAGAATCAGACGTTCCGTAAAATGCGCTAGTTTTATTAATGATTAATTTTTTTTTTCAATTTTGGTGACATGTATGGAGTGCCCCCCTAAAAATATACATTTTTTTATTCAACTATCAAACTAAGTAGCGGTTTACACACTACACATATGCTCCAAATTTCATCAATGTACATCTTATAGTTTTTGAGTAAAATGCCTGTGACATACGGACGGACAGACAGACATGACGAATCTATAAGGGTTCCGTTTTTGCCAATTTGGCTACGGAACCCTAATTAATAAACATTTGGTAACCTAGCAACAGTAATACTACCTACACGATAAGGCAAAGAACACACCTTCCGTATATGACGTATTATACAAATAAGAGTATATCTTAATATAGCCGGATAATAGCCCGTTGTACATTCTGGACTTGCGATCATCTTTGAATGATGAACATTTTGTTACAAAATATGGTTAGTAAATAAGATAAATACATAAAACGAGTTCTTTTTAACAAAAAATTGAAAAATATCACTTATTGTTAACTCTGAATTTTTTATTCCGAAGAAATGTAAAGAAATATTTGCTTTGAAACCAATATAACACGTTAGTACCTGTTTGCGTAACTGGATGGCGTTAGTTGTAAACGCTTTTTCGTTCTTTAATTATATAAAGAAAAGGACAAGCCCTGACTAACATATCAATGCAGACCCGAAACTACTAAATTAAGAGACTTGAAATTTTTACAGTAGACACTATATATAACGTAGGCAAGGAACAAGAAAGGATTTTTGGAAATTCATTTCCTAACGGTATTAAATTGGCGTTGAAAGTTTGTATTGGAGATCTGTAATTACTTGAGTAACTGTTATTATATTTCGGGTATAAACTCTTCGTTTTAAACTAAGAGAACTAATTTCAGCATTTTTGGAAATTCATTCCTTAACGGTGTTAGATTGGGGTTAAAAGTTTGTATGGAAAATCTGTAATTATTTGAGTAACTGTTATAATATTTCGCGTATAGATTTTTCATGTAAAACTAGGAAAACTAATTTCAGCATTTTCAAAAATTCATCCCTTAACGGGGTTAAACTAAATTTGAAAGTTAGTATGGACAACCTGCAATTATTTGAGTAACTGTTATGATATTTTGCATATAGATTCTTCATTTAAAACTAAAAAAACTAACTTCAGCATTTTTGGAAATTCATCCCTTAACGGGTTTAAATTGGGATTGAAAGTTGGTATGGAAAACCTGTAATCAATTGAGTATCTGTTATAATATTTCACGTATAGACTCTTCATTTAACAATAAGAAAACTGATTTCAGCATTTTTGGAAATTCATCCCCTCACGGGGTTAAATTAGGATTGAAAGTTGGTATGGAAAACCTGTAATAAATTGAGTAACTGTTATAATAGTTCACGTATAGACTCTTCATTTAAAACTAAGAAAACTAATTTCAGCATCCTTCGAAATTCATCCCTGAAAGGGGTGAAATAAGGGGTAACGTAATCGGTAAAGGGTGTTGTGAAGCGCTGAATATAACTTTGAAAGATATTAGAGGGAACGAAGTTACGATGGGTGGAGTCACTATGTTGTTAGCTGGAGACTTTTGTCAGACTCTGCCCGTATTTCCGAGGGGAACTTGAGCTGATGAAGTTTGAACTTGGATAAAGGCTTCAAATATTTGGCCTATAATCAAAAAACTCCACGTTAAGATAAATATGCGAGTGCACCTCAAGGGCGATATTTGCGCTAGAGAATTCGCAGACCTTCTTAAAATAGAAAATGGAGAATATCCCGAAACTGAGGGTAGGATTACAATCCCATCGGATCTCGCCTTATTTGTGCGGACCGTTGACGCCCTAATCTCTCAAATTTATCTAGATGTTCAAAATCTACACAGTAAGTCTATGGAGTGGTTGTGTGCACCAGCGATTCTGCTACCTAAGAACGACAAGGCTTCCGTTATTAATAACATTTTATTGAAATCGTTCGAAGGTTCAGAATACGAATACAAGTCTGTAGACTCGATCTGTAGTAAACACGGATGATGCCATAAGCTATCGCGTAGTTTTTAAATGCACTTAACCCACCCGGCCTACCTTCTCACATACTTATCTTAAAAGTGGGTGCTCGAGTAATGTTGCTGCGGAATCTCAATCAGTCGAACTTGTGCAATGGAACCAGGCTGCGTGTGAAAGCCTTACATAAAAACGTTATAGAAGCCATTGTAATTAGTGTTAATCCTTCACCATGAATAAGAGACAGTTAGGCCGTATGTAAAAGTAGTATTCCAATTTAAGAACGACAGCTGCCTCGTTCCAGATTTATGTCATGAGGTTTAGGTCTTAAGACAGACGTTGAATACAAAACATCAAACCCGTACCAGCTACTTTTTATTTTATCCCACCAACTGCTACACCCCACATATTGGTGGACGTACGGGGGCTCCGCACGCCTCGCTCGGTGGAGGCGGCATTGGGTTGCAATAAGACCCGTACATCGAGTGGAGCACGTGACTCCTTGCGGATGCATTTGGTGACTGACGCACGGTCATCTACGACGTAACTAACCAGCTCCTTTTTATTTTATCCCACCAACTGCTACAGCCCACAGTACATACCCCGGATACCATTTATACCCTCGGAATACCCATTCGAATTTAAAAGGCTGCAGCTCCTCCGTAAGGTCTGTTTCGCAATGACGATCAATAAGTCTCAGGGTGAGTCACTGAAAACAGCAGGAATAGATCTTAAGGGGGACTGCTTCTCGTTCGGCCAGTTTTACGTGGCTTGCTCGAGAGCAAGCTATCCACGGAGCTTGGTCGGGTCTGTTAATGTGGTATATAAAGAAATACTACAAAACCTACCTAATGTTCAATATTATCAATAGTTAAATCTCAATTGTCCAATTACATTTGTTATTTTTTAGGGTTCCGTACCAAAAAGGTACAAAAGGAACCCTCATGGTGCGACTCTGTCTGTCTGTCAGTTGACTATTAAAGCGCCATATCTCAAAAACTACTTATGCTAACTATTTGAAATTTGGAATATTTATAAACATGGCCAGCCCACATGTATTTCTAAGAAAATATTTAAAAATATATTTTTATTTTCTAAAAAAACGACGAATATGAGGGGGGGTAAAAATTAAAAGTCTAGCTACTGGGCCAAATGGGGTATTATATGAAAGGGCTTAATCTGCACATTTTTGAACTATTTTTTAATTTTTTTATTGTGATTAGTTTTTGTTTTATTAAGGAAATTGTAAAAAACTAACACCACCCCCCCCCCCCCCCCCCCCCACAACGCAACAAAAGGAGAATAATTTTCTCTTAACTTAATAAAATGACATACCCAAGAAGTGGAATAAGTAGTAGTCCTCTGTTTTTTTCTTTTATTCGCTATCATGTTCTTCATCTGAGCTGTCACAAGTATTGATAATAAAACTGTCTGTTATTTGATCCATTTCTCCTTCCTGACATCGATATTTATTTTCTTCACTTTCGACGTGGTGACGAATATTTTCCCAGTCCTCAGCAGTGATGGTATTCATTCGTTCAGTTGCTAAACTCATAATGCCTTGCATGTTTAATGAAACGTTTCTTTTTGCTACATATCCTTTTACCATGGACCAAATATTTTCGATCGGATTGAATGTCGGGTGATACGGTGGCAATCGTAATACGGAGTGGCCATGTTCTTTTAAAATTGCATCTATGTGGTACTCGCGAAACCGCTCTTTATTTTGTTTAATTAATTCATACAAACTGGTTTTGTACATCAACCGGTTATACGAAATGTTGTGTTCTGTCAACCAATCCATCATTTCTTGTTTATTAGAATTTGACGTTGGAGCACGATTCAAAAGTTTGTTGTGATAGGACGCATTATCCACGATAAGTACGCTATTCGGTTTGAGGTTCGGTATTAATTTTTCTTTTAACCATTTTTCGTAGTTGACAAAGTTCATCTGGTCATGGTAATCTCCCGTTTTTTGGTTTGCCTTAAACATTAACAAAGCGTTGGGAATAAAACCATCTTTTCCTCCTGCGTGCACTATTATTAACCGCTGGCCTGTACTGATTTGTTTTTTACACCAAATTCTGTTCCATCGGTCCAAGCTTCTCCGGACACATGTGAAGTGTGTATGTAGGTTTCATCAGTATAAACTAGTGGTCTATCTTGAGATCGATATTCCGCAATTTTGATAAGGTAATTTATTCTTAGCAATCGTATGTTGTGTTTTTCCATTAATATTTTTCGGTTGTCCTCGGTCTTTTTCCATTTAAATCCTAATTTTTGTATTTGTTTTCGTAAGGTGGAAATGCCAAATTTGTAATCTATATCGGATTTTAACACAGAGTGGAGTCCCTTTAAGGTTGGAAATTGCTTATGGGACAGATGAAAATTGTATATAGTTCTCCGGATGACTTCCTGATCAAAATCGTCTACTGCTGATGACGGACAAGGACGCAACTTTTTATTCTTCGGGGAGGTGAATTTCTTTGTTGTTGCGAATTTCTCGCTGTTGCTCTCAGTCACAATGTTATAAACAGTAGAGAGACAAACACCTGTAGCTTTTTCAACTAACTGGGCAGCGGTGTAAGGCAAGTTTAAATTTTTCGTCAGTTCATTTTCAAAATATTTATAACAGTTGAAAATTATTTGCTCACTTTGACTCTCAATAGGACCAAAATTACTTACAGCCATATTTTTTTTAAATATAGAAATTATTCGTAGTCGTACGGGCGGACACAATAATTAATTGAGAATACAATCAAATCAGATGTAAAAATATACGCACAACGTAAATAATATTGACAATTTAACACACATGACATTATTTTTGTTTTTAGTTCTTCGATATATATATATATATAACAACCTCTTTGTATGCTGATAGTACAAGAAAATAGAAAATTCAAATATAGAATGCCTGTAAATAAACAATACTACTACATATGCAATTCCACGCTCTCGATGATTCAATTATAATAAAGCTAGGGTAATAAAAATTTTGTACGGAACCCTCGGTGCGCGAGTCCAACTCGCACTTAGCCAGTTTTATTTAACAAAGTAACGTGACTTATAATTTACTATAACGGTACGAATACAAGAATTGAAACACATGTTCCGTTAGATATGTATGTAGAGGCGCACTAAAGAAGGATTTTTTGAAATTCGAGCTATACGCAGACGAAGGCGCGGGCAAAAGCTTGTTCTCAATAAAACTTTTTCACCCCACTCGCTCGGAAAAGTTCCCTTTACGCCGCCAAATCTGCGTGGAAAAGTTAATTTTATCCGCTAGCATGGAAAAGTTGTTTTAGATAGATAGATTGATAAAAACTTTATTCATCCACAACAATAATAACAGAAACTAATTCAAATTTCTAAGAACTATATATATACACTTGTAATATGTAAAAAAAACACTAAAGATAACATGTAGGCAGGACTACATATTTTAAGAACCTTATCGAGAGTAGGTAATGTGTCGTGGTATGAAATAGGCGCTGACTCAGTATGATGCTGCGGGGAACGCAGCGCTGATCTTCCGTCAGAGAGCGTTTACTAAAAAAAACGAATACTAAGCCGAACAATCAGTGCAGCACTGGCACTTGTTTTGTAATCTATTTTAATCCTACTATGCTACTATATTATAAACTTGAAAATATGTATGTATATACGTTCCACTTACTCTCAAAAACTACTGGACGAATTCTTATGAAACTTTCCAGTTATGTATTTTATACCTACATGAAAATAGGACATAGACAACAATTTATGTCAAATTTCAACCTTTTTAGGGACGAAAAAGGGGATGAAACTTTGTAGGCTATAAATTCCATCTCTACGCGGACGAAGTCGTGGGCCAACAGCTAGTACTACTATAAAATTGTAAAAATGAAATGTTTGTATGTGTCGTTGTGGCTTCATCACGCTAAATCCGCTAAACGGATTTCAACTATTTTTGGCACACGGGTAGCTGGGTATCTCCAGATACTTTTTACCCGACTATGCTGAAGAAAAAAGAGGGGTTATGACTTTTTCTCCTTCGCGAACGAAGTTGCGGGTGCCTTCTAGTATTAGTGTGTGTATGTGTGTATGTTAGCTTTGGATTTTAGGACCCGTATTGGTGGTGGTATGTTGTTCCAACACTTCGTAGCACAATACCTGAAACTCCCTCGAAAAGCGGCAGTGCGGTGCTTTGGAGCTTGTAGCACGTGTCATAAGTTCACGTCATGTGACATTATGGTGACGAAACTATAAGGGTTCCGTTTTTACCATTATGGCTACGAAACTCTAAAAATAAGCAACAAAACTGAGTCCACATATCCATTTCCAACCAAATCATTCGTCATTTTCTAGAAACCAATTACATGTCCAAATATACAAGAATCGCTCGTTTAAAGCAAATGGATACCTACCTCAATAACTAACGTAACATGTTGATTCTAAATATAAATGGTTTCCTTCGGATAATGCTGCAAGGACCAGGTAAGGGCCGATACCTGACGCGCCGCACGATCGTAAAAAATCTAATTTTCCTGGAAATGTGTTACGAGCAGCGATGGAACAAGATAAAATAAAAACTTTCAACTCGAAACCTGTAAGTCCGTCGTGTTTTATATTCGACTTTTATTTCGCCGTGATTTGGAAGTGCCAAGAAGAGCAATAAAGGATTAAATCAAAGTATCATCACGCTTTTGAAATCCATACGCAATTTCGATTTGGGTTTCAGCTTACATCAGGAAGCAGCTTTTAATTGACTTTTGATTGATTCAATTCGAAACGAAAGAACATTAATTCATTATATAAATAGCCATCTAAGTGCACAAAGAAAATGATTTACGTATATATAGGGTGGGCCATAAATTTTTGCAAATAGAGACACTGAATTTGTCGACAACTATCAGAGTCAGCAGCGGGAAATTGGCGGGCAACTATGGGTCACTTCGTGCAATTTTATTTATAATGGATCGTTTTACGGGAAAACAACGGGCTTTTGGTGTTAAACAGATTTATAAAAAGATGTGAGATAGCCGCGATCCCTCACTGGATGTGTCAGTGAGTTTTCCAAGGTTTGCGTAGTCGATTGCAGGAGTGCCAACGTCGAGACGAAGAACATCTGGATAGTGTAATTTAAAGAAAAAAATCAATTATCTGTTACTAGGTTAAATAAATATAATATGGAATAACATGTATCGTTTAATTTTTATGGATGTTTATAAAGTGCAAAATGTTTTGGCCCATCCTTTACTAATAGGTACTTACTTACCTTGCGTTCGTACTCAATAAATCCATTTACAATATCAAGAATCCTTTCACCCATCACTATAAAAGATCAATTCTTTTTAGATATCAAACATGTTAATTGGCAAACTTGCGAATGAAAATCAGTGTAATTAAATGTGGGCCATGTATTTATTTATATCAATAAATAAAATATGGAATAATATGTATTGTTTCATTTTTATCGATGTTTATGGATGTTTTTATCGATGACTATAATAATTAGAAATTATAATTATATGGCTTAATAATTATCAATTATAGTAAACGAGTTTATCAACGGTTCCTTTTTAATCAGCCCCAGATGTTGCTCGTCGACGCCTCCGGTGACGAAAAGCTGGCGGCTTCCTTATCCATCCTATTTGAAAAGCAAATACAAGGAAGAAATCATCATGAGTATCATCATCATTGCAGCTACTGCTGGGCACAAGCCTCCTTAATTGACTTCCACATGGGCTGGATAGAGGCAACCCGCATCCAGCGAGGCCCAACCTTCATGCTGCGCTTGCCGGTACGCGGGGAAATGCTGCTAGTATATTTGGTACTACCATGAGACCATTTTTAGACGTACTTTAGTTTTAGAAATATATTCTAAATCATTCCGGTTTACTTTCATAATTTTGAATTATTTTAATATATTACCATTTATTTACCTTTCTTTGGTAATTCTTCGACGTTTCGGACATCGTGTTACGTCCACCATCTCGACGAAACCGACTTCAATGATGAACGTATAATCAGAGGAAATCGTGTAAGTTTAAATCAAAGGGCATTGGGTAAGTTTGTATGAAGAATATTGTCTTTTTTTCAGCGGCCTCAAATTATATTGATATATATATATAAAAAACGACGACGGTGGAGCATACGGCAGTCTTAAAGTGGCAAGCGAAGGAGAAACAAGTTGAAAGAAGAGGAAGTTAAAAGTGAAGTGATAAAAGTGAAGTAGTGAAAGTGAACTAGAAAGTGTTCAGTGTCAGTGACTCAGTGTGTGCTATACACGGTGCGAAGTCTAGTATAGGTACCGGGACGCATTTAAAAGTGAATCCTTGCTACTGTAAGTCGTGAATAAACTAACGTGGAACTGTCAAGGTGTTTTAACTCTATCCTATACCCTACGCTCGTAACAATATAATTTGTAGCATTTAATAATATCGGAGCAAAGATATTTAAGATTTAAGTTTTAAAGAAATATGCGTACATTTCTATGCTCTAATTTTCGTCAGATGTGGTCAATGCAATTCGCCCTTAGGTAAATATAACATTATACGACACTTTAGTGTATTATATATACCTATATGTTGGCGTATTTTAACGCCCGCCCTCCTTGTGTTCGACCGCGAGCCGACCCTAAGAAGGGTAAGGTTTCCGGTTTTAAAACTGTTGGAACATTTAAATGTAAATTCTGTTACTCGGAAACGACATTCTCATTGCTTATAAACATAAAGCTTTAGATATATCCTACACCATTATATTTTGGTTGTTATACTATGTTAGCTTTTACTAACTACCAATACTATGTATGTTAGTATGTATGTGTGCGTCAAATTTTGCAAATTAGACCCATTTCCCAGTTTTCGATAGCGCTACAATTTGGCATAAATACAAGTTAGGTGATCATACAATATTATGACACCATCGAGCTGATCTGATGATGGAGCTGGATGATGGTCATAGGAAATCTGTAATAAAATAACGCAATATATTTAGTTCCACATGTACTAGGTTCTAACATTTTCCCGCAACTTCGTCTACGTTATCGAGAAACTGAGTAGCCTTATATGTTTTCAGTGATTGGTTCCCCATACATTAAGCATGAAAAGATTACAGACAGAGTTGCTTTCGCGTTTATACAATTAGTACCTATAGATGGTATGGATGGATGTATTCGTAACTTTACCCATTAACGACTCCCGGTCTCAATTTATTAACGTTCCACCCTTCTGGTTTGGTTTTCGCCGGTAATAGGCAGTATTAAGACTGCACACTAAATTTGGTATTTACTTAGATTAAGTTATGTGTTTTATTTGTGTTTTTGGACCCACTGAAAATGAGCGTCGATATACTACATGCACCGACGTACTACACTACATGCACCGACACATTCTGAGTGGGCTCCTTTTTTAAAATACCACCAACACGCACTCTTGTTTTTCTTCTTTAGTCATAACCACTATGATGATGTTGTACCTGTGTGTATTTCAAAATGAAACATTCTTTCTTTCTTTCTTTCTTTCAATCCTACCGAGTTTGCCGTGTCGCATATGGACGTCTAGGCAATAATGTATAATACTTTGCGTCCACGCAAAACAGCGCGCGTGACGCGATGAAACGCGTCTTGAGTTGAATCAAATCGTATTATTTTTTATGAATCACATTATGAACATACGACGCGAAAAAATTCGCACACACGCCACCTTACGCAGGCCATGTAGTGTGTTTCCAGTCCACACCCGACGACACCACGCATCAGTTGTCCTAGAACTTTCGCAGAACGCACAGACGTGCATACCGATATTTAGTTTCTAATAAATGGGCCGGGCCGCGGAGCGTTTCAACTGCTGCACTTTTATGTAACGAATTGTTTACATCATACGTGACGAAATTCGATACACTTTTTGAATAGAAATAGAAAATGATGCCTTGCCTACCTTATGCCTAAAACTCCGATGCGTCAGTAATGTGTTACATAAAAGTATCGGCGGTCGAAACGCTCCGCGGCCCGACCCAAATGCGTGTAGGTATTTCCATGAATTGCGTTTTACTCGCCCGAAAATACATTATGAAATCTTTCTTATTAACGTCCAGTTATTTTGTCTTTCTTGGGTCGTTTAAGATTTGATGCAAATTTTGGGTATATAATAGTATATACCCAAAATTTGCATCAAATCTTCTTCAAAATTTCCATCTGACGCATTATTTAGTAAATCCATAGTACACGACTATACGCGTTCACTGCTGTCAGCAAACTGTGTTAAAAAATTGCAAGCGTGTCGTGGCGTCGCGTGTTGGCAATGTACACGATGCACATGAGGTGCGTCGCGTCACGTTTCATTAGTGTATAGTGTGTTCCCGCCTTTAGAAATGCACTGTGCCTCGCTGTGCATTTATGCGACGCGCCACCGTACCACGCGTCTGCTCAATCCGGCACGGCGGCGGCGAGTATCTACATGACGCGTTGACGCAGCAACGTGTTTTTTTCCGGCGCCGTGCCGTTTCACGCCATGTTACTGTATATGAAATCATCAGTAGTATCAATATCAATACTTTGAGAATTCTGAGTATCTTGCATTCCAGTATTCTTTAATTGATGATATCTCCCTCCCTTCCACTTTTTTCAGCTGGTGTCACTGGGTTATCGGCCCATGCCTGATTTTCCACATTGGGGTATAACACTATTACGTTTATTTATTTATTTAACATTTATTACACAAAAGAAATACTTATCGAACAAAAGGCGGGCTTAATGCGTGGGCTTTCTCTACCATGTCCTTAATACTTTGAACCTGACTTTTGATTATACATAGTCGATACAGTATTAACTCAAAAGATCTAAAATGGAAAATAATACTGTATTATTATTGTCCCTGAACTGTCAGCTTCATAATAGATGGTGGCAGAAAATATGACTTCCTTTTTCGTAAACTAAAACTCTGCGAGAAAATGTACAATCTTTAAATATTATTTATACTTTTTCAGAGAACTTATTTACTAACTTAAATAATAGAACTAACTTGAAGTCAACAAACCCAACAAGTAATTTAAACACAGAAACTTCTTCAGTTTATTTAAGCAGGCAATATGTTTTTACGACGTAATAGTTCATCGGCAATGTCAGTTTCTCATATAGTCTAGGTACAAAAATCATATCCTATAAACGCAAGAAGTAATGCATATGCATAGTACATGTACGAATCCTACACTTTCGACATTGTGTATTTGTTAACGAATGTGGGCAACGTTTAAGATAAGAGAAAAGCAATTCTAGCCGATTACTTCATCAGATTTAGACCAAATTCAAAACCGTTCAATACTATTAATAATAAAAGACAGTTATTCACTTTTTGCATTGTTACATATTGGGTTTTAACTTATATTTATTTATTTATTTATTTATATGCCAATATTATATGCCATATATATATATATTATACGGTGAGGTACAGAAGTATGCAAAACAATGAAAGGGATGGTCGCTCAGCTAATGTCAATGCCAAAAGCCCACAAGGACAATTGGTCACTGACGCTGTTATACTCCCACCCCCGTGGGAGTTTAAATTTTTTTTACAAGGTATAAACCTTTAAAAAAATGGCAAATTACATAGCTCGTGTGGAACGTATGGCTACCGAAGGTAAATGATTAATTCGTTGTGAATCACAAGCAGTATCATGGTCTAATGGTTTCAGGACGATATAACAGAAGACGCTGGTTTGACTCCGGCTTAGACTGCAGTGGATTGCAATTTTTTTTCATTATATTTAAATCTTTGTATTGTTTATTGTTATAATAGTTCTATTTTGCTCAAAAATGTTCCACACTAACAAAATAAAAATATAAGGATACCTATTTTATGAGTAGAAGAAATTATTTGTTTTTTTTTCTAACTATTTTGGTTACGAATTCAAGAGGCATAAAAAGGGCCATTCACGGCATAGCTATTGCTGACAGTTCTGCTTCGAGCCTATGAGTCAAAAAGTGCAGCTGGAGATCAAAATTTCACTTGGACAATAGTATTTAAGACCCCTTTTTTTCTACAGTTAAAGCCTTATATAATTTCTGTTAAACAATGAAAATAAACTACTTACAGTAAACATAACTATTATTGTTTCTATTACTTAGTCGTTTGATTTAAGCAATATCAAAATAAATTTGTTAGTTGTTTAGTACTACTGGACGAACTCTTCTGCATCCGGGCTAGTAATAAGGATGTTTTTTTTACGAAAATCTTGATGTTTTACCATCACGATCTTAGTGATTATTAAAGTAAATTTTTTCACTAAGTTAACTGGACTCTGTAGCTCAGTTGGCAGAGCATGAGCCCAGGCAAGGAATAAGGCACTGGTTCGGTTCAAATCCAGTCGGAGTCTTGAACTATTTTCAATATTTCGATCTTTGTATTTATAAGAATAAAGTAATAAGGTTGTTTCCTAAAAAAGACGAAGAATATGCGTAATCCTCAAATGTCCGCGAGTTAAAAATACCTATTAAAGGGCTCCTAGCTCCAACTGACCTTCTATTCACTTTTCCAAGTTGTATAATATGGTCATCGTGTTGACAAGAACCGTCTTTTCTTTACCAATAAACTGTTCAGTTTATCTTCACGAGTTACCAAAACCAAGATAAATGTAATCAAACTTTGTTAGTTTTTCGACGAAAAAACAGTTTTTGCAACTTTTCTTAAAATATAAACGTTTAAAAAAAAGGCTTCCTTAGCGTGTAAGATATTTTTATAATGAACAATTAGGCATAGATTTTGAGTCAATTAAAGGTTTATTGTAGTAGACTAGATACGCCAACTTTATTTCTGTACACCTCTCTGAAAAATTCATAGTTAAATACATAAAAATATATTCTAATTTCCGAATGCCAGAAAGGTTTAAATACTAATTGCTTTCCGTTCATGTATACCTTATAAACTCTTTAAGGAGGATAATACAATAAGTATTTGTAGGTAATAGAAAACATTTTCACATTCCTTATTTATGAAAAAATTACTTAAGTAAAAACTGGGTAGGCTAGGTATTTAAATTATCTCATCTGTCACAATTCATGCTTAGCCAGCATCATTATAAATGGAAAAATTTACTCCGCGTGTCTCAGCAGTTTCTCTCTTGTTTTATAAGTTTATCTACTTGAGACGCTATAAAAACTCGCACAATATATCAGTATGTCGAGCAACTTCATGTCGTTAAGTTGTTATACCAGCCTGTAGTGAGTTAGTGAGATATACGGCGGCAACTGAGTTGCTTCCTGTCATTCTGTTGGAGCAGAGGAATTAAGTGATTTACTGGTAGTACTTACTGCGGAGGAATCCTGTAGTGTTATGTTCTTAGATGTTGGATACGAGATGCACAGAAGCTTTAACACATTAAAATAAAAAATATTGGGGCTTTTGAAGATGACTAAATATAAATAAACATCAGGGACAATCTTATACAAATCCACCTAGTCCCAAACTAAGCAAAGCTTGTACTAGGCGACGATATACATAATATGTAGATAAATGTTTATACTTAAATACGTAGAAAACATCTAAGACCCAAGAACAAACATTCTTGCTTACGAGTATCATTCAAACACTTACCCTGGCCGGGATTCGAATCAGGGACCGCCAGCTTCGTAGGCCGTTGTACATCCCACTGAGCTAAACGTGTCATCTATGCAAATACTGAGTACAGTAAAATAGGCAATTGCGTTGCTGAAGAGCGATTTATTCCAGACAACCAGTGGACTAGAAATGACATGTGGACAAGTTCAACATTTGGGAAAATTACAAGTTACCTACGTCATAGTATAATTATTCTATCGTATCGTTGTTAGGGTTCCGTAGCCAAATGGCAAAAAACGGAACCCTTATGGATTCGTCATGTCTGTCTGTCTGTCTGTTCGTCCGTATATCGCAGGCAAATTACTCAAAAACTTAAAGATTGATGAAATTTGGAGCATAGGTGTCTCGTGTAAGCCGCTACTTAGTTTAATAGTTAAATAATAATAAAATATATTCATAGGGGGGCACTCCATACATGTAACGCAGACCGAAAAAAAAAATCAGCATATATCATTTTCTTCTGTTTCCGCGATTATTACTCATTGAAATAAAACAATTTAACGGATTATATCGCGTATATTATCTCATTTTGCCAAAGAAAAAAGAAAAAAGATATTTTCCCAGGATGCTACGCGAGGCTATTGAGATTAAAAAGCATCCTAATTTCAATAGAGAAGATGGATTGTCACTACCACCAGCTTGGGATCCTGTAATACATCTCATCAAGGAACAAGCAAGACACAGGACTGCAAAACCTTAATTTCCGAACGGTGTAAAATATCTTATCTGTTTAAAAGTAGTTTAATAGTCTCTGTTTTTTAAATATTATAATTAGTAATGAGGTAGCCTGGGAGTTTTTCTTTGCAGCGTTTCTTTTCTCCTCAGTACGCCTCATTTGTGAAATGCTGCTTGGTAAATTATTAGAATAAAATAATTAAGCCCTTCTGGCACATGTGTAACTGTCTTTACAGCTTAGGCCCATCTGGCATGTATGTACACCTTTATTTGTGTTTTTTCAAAAAATGGGTAGTTTGCACAAATTGTAACTTTGACAGAGGAAAATACATCTTTTCTCAGTCCTCCCGTGACCATGGAAAGCTGGAAAGCTTCCGAAACGTCGGGAACTAAAATGAGATAATATACGCGATATAATCCGTTAAATTGGTTTATTTCAATCAGCATATATCAGTCAAATAATATAATGTGAGGCATATATTTCGACAGTTATTCTAAAAACACACACACAGGTTTCTTCGTCTTTGCACCGAAGTAGCAAATATTGTGCCCCCCCCCCCCCCTCTATTTTCTAATCGGTATGTTCAAAAAATATGAAAAAATGTACAAATATATAACTTAATAAATACTTCAACGAAAATTGTTTTCAACACGATCGGACAAACCGTTTTTAAGTTATTTCTAAAAAACTGCGCTTCTCAGCAAAAGGACGTAAGTGCCGGGGAAATACGCTTTTCTTCATCTGTAGTGCATTTTTAGGGTTCCGTAGCCAAAATGGCAACAACGGAACCCTTATAGATTAGTCATGTCTGTATGTCTGTCGGTCTGCCTGTCTGTCTGTCTGTCTGTATGTCTGTCTGTCCGTCCGTATGTCACAGGCATTTTACTCAAAATATTCGCTCCGAAAGTAGCAAAAATTGTGTCCCCTCGCCCTCTATTTTCTTAACGGTATGGTCAAAAAATTTTAAAAAATTTACAAATATAAAACTTATTAAATACTTCCAACGAAAATTGTTTCCAACATGATCGGACATACCGTTTTTAAGTTCTTGCCAAAAAACTGCGCTTCTCAGGAAAAGGACGTAAGTGCCGGGGAGATTCGCTCTTTTGTTAGTGTTTTTTTTTCATACTGTATTTTTTTCAGCTGTAGTGCATTTTTTGTATAAACGGCTGCGGAACCCTTCATAGGCGAGGCCGACTCGCACTTGGCCGCTTATTTGTATAAATGACTGCGGAACCCTTCATTGAGCATGTCGGACGACATGCTCTTGGCCGGTCTTTTTAGGACATCTTTTTTAAAACCTTCATGTGACATTAAATTTCTTAATCTGTAATCAACTGTACACTTTTTTACTTTGGTCTATAGATATGGCTTAGTAAGAAAGTGAAAGAAAAAGTTTACATTGACAGCTTGAGCTTTTTTTTGCTAATCTGTACAAAACAAAGTCAATATGTATTCAGTTGACTGTCGTGAACAAATGTCACTAAAAAATCAATATGACAAAAAAATTAACCAGCGATAGATCCTGAGTCCACATAACACGTATACGTGTAGTATATTATCGGGAAAAAATATAATAAGAAAGAACACGTCTGGGAAAACTAATGTTCCAATTCGAGTTAGATTCAAAGTAGACATGTACTATGGGGTCCGTGGGTACAACATGACGATACAAATAAAATTAAATAAATAAAAAACTTTTAAAGTAAACATTTTCGTGGTCACCACATAAATAATGCTCTTCATGGAATATAAATCCAGGGCCGCTAACTTTGTAGGCAACTTTACTACCACGAAGCCAACCGGCAATAAAGATTTCTAAATCAACTTCTAACCCAGGAAATAAATATCATATTTCTCGATAATGAAGACACCGAATGAAATATGAGTAATTGGGTCACTCAACTTTTTTCGTGCCTATTTGCCAAAACCATGGCAACGAGAATATCTGCCAGTGACATGGCTATATTGGCTCCGTGTACGAGTTCAGCTCCACCTAACGTCCACGACTTTGTTGGCTCCGATGTTTTGACATTTAATTGCGACGCTGTTACAAAATATTATTATAATCCAAAATTATCTAATAATTTATTTCCAAGATTACTGTGATACCTTAATTTGGGTGGAGAAAGGGTTGTGAAATCAATTTTCGTCATTCAAATCAAGTGTATTTTATTTTAAATATGTCATAGTTTGTTTACATAATTTTTAGTAGTAGTTTTACTGTAAAACAAGAAGCTAAAACTACTTTAATGGATCATTCGATAATAATAAACATATAATAATTGTTCCTGCATCGCTAGTGATAAACTAAATATCGTTCTCAGATGGTTATTTTAAGGACCAGGTTTATTCAAATTACGTAACCAAGTCTAAACATACTTTGAGATATGACAGATAATAGCGCCAACATTAGTTTTACTTTTGGCCACTATGAGCGCTGCGATCGATTATATTACCACCACCTAGTACATACTTCGCACCCAGCGAATACAACCGTGAATACAACCCAATTCGGCTTGCCTGCTTTAAGGTATTTGAGGAATTTGTTTTACTGTTTTTATAGAAAACATAAAAAAATATACTCGAACAACAAGTTTGATGCCAAGCCACAGATACTTTCCTGAGTTACACTTTAGAACTATGATTTTAAACGATAAGACAGCAAAAATATGGTTTAAGACAGAATACAACAAAATCATTTTTTTCTAGCCTATTAGGCCCATTTATCAAGGGTCCATCTCGTCAGTATATTAATAGCCTAAATTATTAGCATTTTTCTAAGTTATACTCTATTACCAATGTCTTCTGATTTACGGAACAAAAAAAACCAATTGGCCCGCCGAATTTACACAATTATTTTTGTCAAATAATTAATATTTAACTGGCATACGATCATATAACTGATTTACAATATATTTCTTTAACTGAAACTAAACTACTATAATATATTTTTAAAAGAAATATTCTCCTTTTCTTAAATAACGACAAAACTCATATTTTATTAATCTTCTACCTATGTTTAAAATTCATTTTTTACATTTTTTTTTAAATTTATTTATCATAAAGAATCTTAAGTGGTATATAAAAAAATATACTCCGCCAAACTGAGGACAGTTTGTTGGCGGATAAAGCGCTTACTAACATTTTAGTATTCTACCCACTTATAATTTACTTATTCAACTACACATAACATTTATATCGCTGCCCATCCACAACAACGCCGCACGCTGTGCGAGTTCGCACCCTAGTTACATTTACTAAGGTACAAACCTGCACCGCGCAGCACCCCGACCCGAATCGCTGTCGCAGGTAAGCAGCCATATGATACGTAGTTATATATTACATACTACCTACATTTGAACAATAATGCTACTCAATACTGTTATCAAACAATTCTAAGAGTTCTGACTGCAGTTTTTTCTTAAATTCTTTTTTACTACTGTTCTTTTCTATGGATGGTCTTATTTGGTTATGTATCTTAGGAACTATATATTTACGCGTTCTTTTGCCATAATAGTTCACGTAACATGTCCGTCTTTGGGTCACCGACTTACAAATGTGTACCAAATGTAATTTCTATTGATCTAGTTTCGGAGCCAACTGGCTGTGACAGATGAACAGACAGACACGCAAGTTATGCTATTAGGGGTCTAGTTATTTCCTCGTAATTTGGTCGCCAGTGAAAAATTACAAATCGAATCGCGCAGCGATTTACTTACTCATTTCCAGATTGAGATGGAAAGCAATAGTCAAGGCTGATCACGTTTCAGATTTTAAAATAAAATATACTGACGTTGCTTCAATTTTGTATAAATTGAATCTTATCGGATTGGTGGAAATACAGGGGTTGATTAAGATATGACGAGCTTTTGTCTTCGATTTCCTCCGCATACAAATTCAAATTTCAAAATATCCTTAATCATTATAGCTCTATAGCCCTAAAGGAATATCTTGGGCTTAGACTGTGAATTGTCTTTGTTTTATATATACAGACTATTTCGATACCTCCTACGTTGTATAATACGTAGGAGGTACTTCTGCAAAATCAACATTTTACAGGAGAACTGTTTAAAACTTTAAAGACTTGTTCACGTGATAACGTCTTTTAAATCAATGCGGCATACATTGATACTACACGCACGAAAAAGCATGACTTATTGTCACGTTCCGCCTGAGCCGAGCGTGCAAGCGAGAGCGCGGAACAAGCGATAAAGCGGCCGAAGCGTTCGGCAAATGAATTCATAATAGTATGCAATTTTTTATCAATGTTTTCTTATGATATGAAGTTATCACGTAAAAAATGTTGACTTTACAGACAACCAATTTGTTTGCTCTGCATTTAATTTAACTTTCTTGTCTTTCAAGATTATTCCAAACAATTTCAGATTCGTTGAACGGGAAGAATTACCTTAAAATTGTTTGTCAACTGGTTTATAAAATTCTAAGTTTGTTGAAAACTGTAATTAACACTTGTTTACGTGGGTTTTTTTATTATCTTGTAGTTTATCGTAAACTGAGCCAACCAATCTATACATATAATAAAGCTGAAGAGGGTCAAAAGTCTGTACATGGAAGATATTCGAAAAAAAGTTGCCTGGGGATACTTAGAATTGATAACAGAACATGTTCCAGCAGTTTTTTAGAGTTTTTGTCTGTTTGTCCGTTTATCTGTTTATCTGTTTGTCTGTTTATTTGTACGCGCATCACGTGAAAACTGCGGAACAGATTTTGATGCAAACTTCACAAATCTGTCGAGAAAATCCCCAGCCAGGTTATAGGCTATAAAAATTCAACCCCTAAAAGGAGTTGTAGCCACTTCACTTGATTGAGTTAAGTTTGCAACTGAATCTTATGGCGCTACTTAGGAAGAAGGTGCAAACTTTTCTCAAACCTACTCTAGCTGTTTCTCGAGCCTACGACCTATCGAGTACCCCGCTAAACTACTAGGTGGCGCTAAAATAAATATGTTATGATATAACTTAAGCCGCTGAGGAAGCATTTTGCCAAATTAACTCTGAGTTTAGAAGAGGGGGTACGGATATCGACAAATTTAATTGAATAATTGATTTAATAAAACAACAAAATACGAGATAACTGGCTCGGTGGTATCAACAAGGAGGAGGCTCACATGTGCAGGAATTCGCCCAGGTACTGCTTCAGGTGGGAGAAGGACTTATGGAGGAAACCAACGCCCTGGTTCGATTACCAGAGACGTTATGCAGGATCATTCCGTCCGATGAAGACCACATTCGGAGCGTATAGGGAGACCTGAGCCAGGTGACGTGACGTGAGAACTCTTGGGTTTGTGAGAGAGCTGTTAATGCGCGGATATTGGCGGAAATCGAATGTGAACAGGCAGTATATAATTCCATTAACACTGTCGTGGATGAAGGCAACGTCACAACAAACCCGATGGAGTTCCTAAACTCATTGAGCGCTTCAGGACTCCCAGCACACACAATGGAGAATGGATGAAAATTTTCAAAAATCTTGATTTTTTTTTTTATAGGTAGTAATAAGCCTCCTTATTGTCAGAAAAAAATTACAGAATTTTCTGTGACTTAGAAAAAAATAAAAAGATGAAAAGGTGTTGGTGGGCCTATATACCTGCAGCATTGATATTTTCGATTAAAAATGTTTAAATAAAAAAAGAACCGACTTCAAAATAAACTAAAAAGCCAAAAATAGTATTTTATGTACGGTACCGATCACATTTGAATCTCCTTTTTTAGTCGGTGCCAAACCATTAATTTATTACTATTAAGAACCGCGGCGGCGATCCTTTAGTTATTATCTACCTACATATATATTTAGTCATAGTAATTCGTATTTTTGAAGAATAAAGAACTTTATTTACATCAGGTTTGGCACCAACTTCAAAAGGTGATTCAAATGTGATCCGTACCGTACATAAAACATTAGTACTAGAGACTGGGGTAATACCTAAATCGTGGAAGCTTGCAAACGTGCAACCTGTGCCCAAAAAAGGCAGCCGCGCTGACCCTGTCAATTACCGTCCCATCTCTGTCACCTCCATACTCTGCAAGACTATGGAACGTGCACTGAACAACAAACTCCTGGCTTACCTAGAAGGTAACGATCTCCTCAGTGACCGTCAGTACGGATTTCGCCGAGGCCGGTCAACTGGGGACCTTCTAGTGTATGCCACCCACTTATGGAGTGAGGCCATTGAGAAACACGGCGAAGCTCTTGCCGTGTCTCTGGATATCTCTAAGGCCTTCGACAGGGTCTGGCATGCTGGCCTTATATCCAAGCTTCCTGCATATGGTGTTCCTGATGGTCTTTGTACTTGGATATCTGACTTCTTGTCTAACCGGTCGATACGAGTAGTCATCGATGGCTACTCATCAGACCACCAAGCCATCGATGCCGGAGTTCCACAGGGGTCGGTCCTGTCCGCAACTCTATTCTTGCTGCACATAAACGATCTGCTTATGCCCGGTATCATTGGGTACGCAGATGACAGCACAGTTGCGGACAGATATCTACCGGACGCGAAGGCCAGCAGGGATACAATCCAGTCTTGTCGAGAGGCTATGGTAGATCGTGTGGACGCGTCCCTTCATGCAGTCTCCACTTGGGGTGACGCTAATCTGGTGACGTTCAACGCTACCAAGACGCAGGCGTGTCTGTTCTCCACCAAACGGAGCCCATTCGAGCTGGCTCCGACTTTCCGGAATGTGCCTGTAAAATTGACTGGCAGCCTTGAGCTTCTTGGTGTTCAGTTGACTGCCAATCTCAATTTCGGTCAATATATCGAGTCCAAAGCAAAGACTGCAGCCAAAAAACTCGGAATCCTCTCCAAGGTTAGGCGTTATTTCACTCCAGGACAGCTTTTAATGCTTTACCAAGCACAAGTCCGGTCATGTATGGAGTACTGCTGTCACCTTTGGGATGGATCAGCTAAATACCAACTGGCCACTTTGGACTCGATTGACAAACGAGCTAGGCGGCTTATTGGCGACCCTACTCTAACTGACACTAAGCTGCAGAGCCTTGAGCATCGACGTAGGGTCGCTCGTCTGTCGGTCTTTTACAGGTTACATTTCGGTGAGTGTGCGGGGGAATTACATGATTTAATTCCACCAGCCCCTTTCCATCATCGGGACACACGACGCGTGCGTTCGTTCCATCCGCACGTGGTCAATATTCCGCGAATCCGCACGAAGCGCTTTGGTGCAACTTTTATCATGCGTACCGCAAAGGAGTGGAACTCGTTGCCTGCGAGTGTGTTCCCCGACCATTATAATTTGGGCGTGTTCAAGACAAGAGTGAATAGGCTGTTTCTAGACGGGTATGATACATCCTTGACCGCATCGTCACTTAACAACAGGTGAGATTGCGGTCAAATGCCCATCTATTTATAATAAAAAAAAAAAAAAAAAAAAAAGTTTTGGCTTTTTAGTTTATTTTGAAGTCGGTTCATTTTTTTTATTTTTTTTATTTTTTTGTTTTTTAGTGATGGATTTTAGTAGTGATATAAGGTATTTTGTGGAGCCCAGAATGGGAAGATTGAGGAGGCACTTTGCACGCATCTCGAGTCTTTGGAAGTAAGAAATGTAAAAGTTGGTTATTTCATTGTACCTCCCATCATCAGCTCAGCATGAAATGATGACAACCAGAGGAAAACAACTGATAACTTTAGAAAAATATATACAAAACATTGTTAGTGCCTATAATATTTGAGGGTTTCTCTCGATTTCCCTGGTATTCCATCATCTGAACCTAACTTGGTGATAAGAAGACTACTTCAGGGACACACTTTAAAGACAATGACTAACAGTCCTAACGTATCTACCTATACTAGATGTTTTTTTTAAGAACTATCCTCCAACTCCAAACTATTAAGGAGTTGTACCTTTCGTCATCAGCTCAGCATGATGAGATGATGACTACCACATGGAAATACTTAAATAGCTTAAAGTAATATATGAAAAACGTTCTAAGTGACTATAAAATTTGAGTATTGTCCTCGATTTCCCTGGAATCCCATGATCAGATCCCAACTTGGTGGCAATGGGACCACCTCAGGAGCATATACTTTCAAATAAAAAATAAATTTTAAAATCGGTCCACTATTGGCGGAGTAATCGGTGAACATACATATAAAAATGGCTGTAAATGTACTGTTATTTTTGCCGTACCGTATAAGACGGGCATATAGGCCCACCAACACCTTTTCATCTCTTTATTTTTTTCCAAGCAACAGAAAAATCTGTATTTTTTTCTGACAATAAGGAGGCAGCGCAATTCCTGATGGTGTGCGGCGTCAGAGAAGTCGTGTTTATCCCCCGCATCCCCCTCATCCCGAGCAACTTCCCGTTCAGCTTCAAGCGCCTACAGTTCCCCGTGAGCGTCTGCTTCGCCATGACCATCTACAAGTCGCAGGGGCAGAAGCTGCGTGCCGCCGGCGTGGACCTGCGCACGGGCTGCTTCTCGCACGGGCAGCTCTACGGGGCGTGCTCACTCGTCACCAGCTGCAAGGAGCTGTTCATGCTGATGCCCACCGGGAAGACTCACAATGGGGTGTACAAAAAATATTGTAAAATGTCAACGTTATGTAAATATACTCTACATACCTACTTTTGGAGTCTGTATGTACATATTTAGTTGTGCATACATAAACGTTACTTTAAATAAAATGTAAATACTTGGCCTCACGTTTTTGATATCTCTATTCACCTTTCCTCTAATTTACTTCTAAATAATATTACACCTAAATTTGAAAGTCTGTTAGGAAGTATGGATTTCTATGTGTTCTTACCTTTCTCATGCTTAGACTGATTTGACTGGAGAACCGTTTTGGATGATATTTGTCATGGACTTGATTTGGATAAGGCCGTAAAAATAGAAAAGTGGTACAGTATCGTCCGATATACACCAACTAAGTATACCTATACTCCATGTCTTTTAAATCACGTCAAATATTTGAATAAGGGCGAAAAACTGTTGATTTTGGTGTAGTTTTATTAAGTGGTAATTGTATAATATTTTATCTGGACTTTACTTCAAGTTACGCCACCGTTAAGATTGAAGTAGCCGCTTACTGACACATACTGAATTCCACGCGGGCGGAGCCGCGGGCACAGCTAGTTATGTAATACAATACGACGATTGAATTTTACATAAAGCAAAGTTACTTTGATTATTGTAGATCTACTCTGTAACACGACGACAACAAATGCGAGGTGAGCATACATAGGCTCAGAAACTGAGCCAACGTCCGCACTCCGCCGGCATCGATGTTTAGCGTGCATAGGTAAGGTACTGAGCCAACTTCAAGTTGCACAAAACTAACGCCGAACTGCCTCAAATCATACCGCGTACTTTAGTGCAAGTGACTTACCCCAGTATACGGCGTGGTACATTTGTTTTATGTCTTGTAACATGAATTGTTAGTCATAAAAATGCAAAAATACGAAAATCGTAAAATTTACATTTGTCTCACTATACTTAGCTAAACGTATCATCAAAAATTAGTCATTCAAATATCCTCATTTATGAAGTTAATCAGAATGGGGGTCAGAGGCTCACCAAGTTTTCAATACATTAAAAACAACTTATTCTATCTTCCTGTGACCCCAGAGTTGGCGCGTTTCTTGGACAAAGGCTCAGAGAGGCTACTCCAAAATTCGAAAAACGAAGTTCGTATGGCGCTATCCCGCTCAGTCAAATACAATATAGGTGACATGAAAGCGAGAGGGACGTTACGAATTTCGTTTTTCGGGTTTCGGAGTAGCCCGTCAGTATGTTGGATCATTTCCGCCAATGAGCGACCTAGGTGGGTTACCTAAAAGTTATTTTTCTTTATTATTGTTTTCTTAAAATTTTACAGTTTTATAATATATTTAGTAATATCCACTTACCTAATACAACAATTTGTTTAAAGTTAAAAAATAGTAGGTAATTAGCAAATATATAGGGTAATTTGGTAAAATACGGTGGGTTATTGGAAATGCGTATGCTAGCTAATGAAACTGTGTTTCCTAGAACTGACTTGCCTCTAATGTGTACGTCGAGAAAACGATGTCTCATCTATACTATTATAAAGTTGTAAAAATGAAAGGTTTGTATGTGTCATTGTGGCTTTATCACGCTAAATCGGCGTATAGGATTTCGACTATGTTTGGTACACGGGTAGCTGGGTATCTCCAGATGGTTATAGGATACTTTTTTTCCAAGTACGCTGTCAAAAATAGAAGAGGTTATGACATTTTCTCCTCCGCGAACGAAGTTGCGGGCAACATATATTTCGCTACAAGTATAATCCGATTAAATTATTTCATTTCAAGCGCAAGATTTGTGTACTGTACTATCAATTTGTCGCTGCTGTCTAACGCTCTCGGCTTCCATTATATGAATACATCATGAAGCTATTAACATTTCGTTCATTGAATCTAAACACAGTTGAAACGTCAGGGAAATACGTCACGTTCCTGTTTACTTATTATTGCTCTGTCAGTTAGCTTTGACATTTGATCTCTACAACTTACAATGTCTAGTTTCTCACGGAAACCCCTCTATTATGCGATACAGATGTTCTACCATAAGGTAAAATACTTGGACTATTTTGTCAATTAAAAGATATTGTAGGTACTACTTGGTATAAATACATTAGTATCGAAAAGCTGTTCGTTACCCGTGGGTTTTTAATACACTAAAGAGGATTTACTATGGGGGTGTTGATATAATGTATAAAAATACCTTTATTGAATACCTATACGCTTGTTCTTGAAGAGAATGCACAGTTATGGTAACAATAGACCGTCTTACGTGTGGGCGTCTGTAAAGGCATGACGCGCAAAAAGCCTTACCTAGAATTTAAAAAACTAGAAAAGATTTAATTATCAGTATGTAAGGGCATATAAAATAGAGGCTAGCAGTAGACCTCAATCTCGTCTGATATAAAGTGGCGATAAAATCTAAGATGAAATTAATGTGCTTGCTTACCTACAAAATTACTTCACTCTTGACTTGAAAAGATCCAGGTTATATTTTCTGGAAAAAACAAAGGTTTGAGGGAGTTCCCTCTTTTATTTTGTAGATGTTTTGAACCCTAAAACCGGTTATTCTGTAAGAGGAGATTAACGATTTCCGAGACCTAATTAAATATTTCAGCTTTACATACATACATAAAATCACGCCTTTTTCCCATTACGGGGTTGGCAGAGACTACTTCCTTCCACTTGTACGGTCCTGGCACACAACTGCCACTTCATCATCATACATTAATCTCTACATTTCTCGCATCCATCATGTGACATACTACATCTATTTTATAATTAATTCCTCCCCGTACATTTAACGTAACAAAGCGGCTCTCCATAGCCCACTCTTCGCACTCGCAGGGACCGAGACGTGATGGGTTGCAAACCACATTGCCACAATTATGGTTTTTGAAATTATTGAAACCATTGCGTTCCCACGAGCTGCTAGGGATAAAATATTCGAACCCACCAGAGCCCCGCATACCAGGGTTTATTTAGCCTTATTCTGGAGTCACCAGTCCCAGGGCAATACGGCACGCTAAACGACTAGACTAATTAGGAGAGAACATGGAATCAAAGATAAAATGATGACAGCCCGATTAACTTAAACAATTCTAACAAAGACCCTTTTACAATGTAATATTCAAGGTAATGATGTATATAGCCTAATGGAATAAAAGAGAAGAATATCATTTACCACTAACATAACCTAGATCTCATCAATTAGCAACCTGAATATCTTAAATTTAATAACAGTACAGTTTCTCTATGTTAAAACTGTTTAAATTAAAGTCTCCTAGATAACGCTGAAGAAATATGCTTGTAAATAATAAATATATTTGGTCCTAAGACAGGTTATTGTTAAAAAGTTACATAGTTTCCATTGAATTGCTTAAAGAATATAGAGTAAGTATGTCAAGTCACGTCAAGTCTACAGCTTGTAAGACCGCACAAAAGGTATTGATTTGTGTGGGCCACCTGGCCGGCGCCCCTCCTCCGCGACGACAATCTTCTTCGACATCCAGACTGGGCAGAAGTCTTCCCACACTCAGAATGAGTTTATAATTTTGTCAGTCTTACAATAGTTTGCAGAACTACAGCTGTTTTTAAGAGGAATTTGCAAAGGGACCAACTTTTGCTACAAGGTCTCAAATCACTCACATTTTCAAGGATAGATTTAAGCTCTTGTAGGCTTACTTTATGAGATATTCTACTTATATAATATATTTCGATTTGCGATGGGCTCTGCCAGCTCGTAAATATTGACTCTACCACACTTATACAATGCCAGGACGTTTACTAATGATTGTCAAGTGACACCAATCATATGTCGGATGCCAATTACAATAAATCCAGTCTGTCTTTGTATATGAGGTTTTTCACATATTCAGTAGTCTTTCAGTAATTCTATTGGTAGAAACGTTCCATGTCTAAACGATTCCAAAACAGATAGATCGTAATCTATAGATATTTGATTTGACGAAAGCTCTGTGGCTTCTAGAATACACTAGGAGATTAGAGTATGCGATGTCTTCTCGACTTATAACTCCGAAACCATAGTTTCAATCTCCAGTCTTGAATTAAATGAAAAACGTCAGAGTCTAGCTAATTCGATACCTCCATCTCTCAACGAAATGTAGTCTTCACAACTTAGAGAATTCGACCTGGATTTTAAGATGCGAAATCTTGTTCCGACTTAGACTTAGACCGTAGTCTTAATCCAAGATCATTCTCTGTGAGACCACACTCGCCGAACGATAAAGTCACTTGATAACCAAGGCTCTCTAAAACTGTTCTAAGTTACAAGTTCTTTATACTTTGGAATAAAATCCTCATTACTGAAACAAAATCATTAGGTATTGTGTCCAAATAACACATCTTCGTCTTAGTGAAATTATTCCCTTCAAATTGTCTATCTGTCATGACAACTTAACATCAAGAGCATCTGAATCTACCTCTGATCGTTCAGAAATATATTCTTAAGTCCATTCCTAGAACTACGAATACACTTAAATTAAGAAGATAAAATTATCATTTGGCGTAATTTATACGAGTATTAATTACATTTACCCTATCTCTGTAAAGTATTGTGAAAAATATAAAAGTTTAAACATAAGTACGTGGTCCAAACTCTCTGACTTAGAATATTCCTAACTCTGAAATTAAACACAAAAGTGTATAAGTTAATAACTCTTACATTCAAAATAATACACAGACTTAATATTTCCCTACCTCTGAAAAATACATGAAAATTGTATAAGTTAATAAGGTTTGCTTAGAACTAACACACTCGATCCTAAAATAATTATATCTTTCGAAAGACAGAAAACTTCAACCTGTCTTAAGCACAACATATTTGTTTAAGATATTATAGAACGCATTTTAAAGATAAAATAAATCTCTGAAAATAACACAAGTTAATAATATAGATTAGAACGTAATAACCACTTAAGATTTGATTTAATTTGACAATCTGTCAAACAGTCACGGATGCAAAAAATATCCAAAATATTAATACAATTTGCGGAACTGTCTTTAAAAGAGCGTGTAAACTACATTGAATGCTGTCAATAAGCTGAATTCTAAAACAAGACACTGATTTTTGATTTTTATAACAGTGCATCTGTATATAAGTCGCTTCGAACATAGTCCTCTTTAGATGATTCGATCAGAACGTTTACATCAAAGACTACTATATACATACAAGTTAATAAGACTCCTTTGACTCAGTCCGGAAGCCCGGAAGCCCCAGGCCGCCCGGCCGAAAATAAAAAACAAGAAAGAAGTGTCACATGCGCCTAGGGCTGCGCCCCGAAATGACATACCCGTGATTGACATGAAAACATAAACATCACGTTTTAGTGTTTGACATTGTAGCCTAGAATGTTTTTGTGAATATTTTTATTTAGTGTTTTCTTATTTACTTTATAAGCTTAGATTAATATATTCTTGTAAGTGTGGATGCAGCCTACGACGCCATCCGCCGACAGCACGTTGAATCACTCCTGCCATCTCTGCTGTAAGTCATTTCTATCGATTCGTGGCCTACACATTCATGTATCAAAAGTCCATAAACTAATAAACACCCCAATTACGACGTCATGCCCATCCATAAACCCCCAGCCCAGCACATCAACTTCAGCCCAGCACCACAACCTCAGCAAGTTTCATCTCCACCTCAGTCATCTAAAGAATTCTGTACCGGTTACAAAAAGAATACGCCGTGGCGCAAGAATCGCCGTAGCCACGCGCCTTGCTGAACTGATCAACAAGTGCGTTGATTTAAACAGCCCAGTTGCATGGCGAGATCTACTAACTTTTTCATATTCAATTCTTCACGCCAAACAAGACAACAGCCAAATAACTCTAACACAAAAAATTAAAAATAACTGCATCAATTCTACTGACTCCTCACCCACCATAAACATTGATTGTCCAACCATAAATCGCCCTAGGAAATATGACCTTAAAAGGGGTCGTAGAAAGTAAAATAAGTGATGGCGATCTTAAAGGCGCCGCCCGGCTTCTCTTTTCTAGTGACGTGCTGTCTCCGGACTCAGCCGGAACCCTCTCAGCCTTACGGTCCAAACATCCCCCAGCTCCAACAACTCCGCCCTTTTTTGACTCACCGACAGGATCTGATGTCTGCCTACGTATACAGGATAAAGACACATTGGACGCGATTTTGTCATTTAAAACCGGTTGAGCGGCGGGTCTCGATGGAATTTCTCCACAGCATCTCAAGGACCTCACCTCATACTGTGCCGGCGTTGCAGGCAAACGCTTAATAGTCTCATTAACGAACTAATAAATTTTATGCTTTCGGGACACGTTCACCCCTCGTTTGTCCCCATAATTTACGGAGCGAACCTGACTGCCCTGACCAAAAAAGACGGTGGAATCAGGCCCATCGCTGTTGGCTCAACTTTTCGGCGCCTAGCATCTAAAATCTCAGTCCGGCACATCCTGCAAAAACTCCAAAGCCAATTCGAACCGATACAATTAGGCTTTGGTACTAAAGGAAGGAGGATTCGAAGCCGCCGTGCACGCCCTACGGACCTGCCTTTATAACGACCAGTGTGAGGTGTTACTGAAAATCGACGTCAAAAACGCTTTTAATTCAGTTAACAGGGACGTCCTGCTGACAGAAGTTAGAATCCACATCCCAGAAATCTACAATTATCTTTTGCACTGCTACGGAGACCCCTCAAAATTAATGTACAGAAACCATGAACTTTCATTGGAAGTTGGCTGTCAGCAGGGCGACCCCCTCGGTACAGCCATCTTTAGTCTTGCTATTAACCCCATTATTAAAAGTCTACAATCAAATTTCAACGTTTGGTACTTAGACGACGGGACCCTAGGAGGAGACGCGAACACTGTACTTTCAGATCTTTTGGAAATCAAAAACAAGTTTGAATCAATAGGCTTAAAATTAAATTTTAACAAGTTCGAGCTTTATATGAATCGTGACATTCCAGTCGAGTAAAAAAAAAATCCGCTATCTGCCCAAATAGAAAAACGTGAAACAAAGAGTCTCTTAACCTCCTAGGGTCACCAATATTCGACGAGGCTATACCGGACATCATTTCTCGCGCAATTTCAAAAATTCTTTCTTATTCTTTCTTATTCGATCTTTTGCTTAAAATACATTTACTTTATGCCTTAACCATCCTAAAATTTTGTCTTTTCGTTCCCAAATTCACTTACCTACTCCGTTGCGGCCCATTCTGGAAATATCAAAACTCTTTACTTCCAATCGATCGTATTATAAAGTCATCTTTGGAATCCATCCTCAACATTCAACATACGGAGCAATCTTGGACCCAAGCATCCCTGCGTATCAGATACGGTGGGCTAGGGATACGCAAAATTACTAGTGTCGCTTTGCCAGCCTTTCTATCATCTGTCCATGGCTCGTCCGTTCTCGTAGGAAAAATTCTGAGGGCATTCCCTTTAAACTACGTAGCGGCGGGCCTGGACGATGCTAGGGAGGCTTGACAGTTGGCTTGTCCGAGGCAAATTTTTCCCACAAATTTAAATTCTCAAAGGAGCTGGGACGACGCCATTCTGAAATTACAGTACAATAATTCCATAGATTCTAGTTCGGGATCTTCTCGTGCGCGGCTTCTAGCAGCTGCCCAATGGGTAGCTGGGCAATGGCTACACGCACACCCCTGCCCATCCATTGGTACTTTTCTGGATCCAGACACCTTAAGGCTGGCCGTAAGTCTGAGATTGGGTATCAAAGTTTGCACTCCACACAAATGCCCCTGTGGTACTTTTGTTGACGAGCAGGGACACCATGGGTTATCTTGCCAACTGAGTGCCGGCCGCTTTTCGCGACACGCCACCCTAAATGATATCATCCGCCGAGCTCTTGCCACCGTTAACACGCCAGCAATCCTCGACCCTAACGGGGTCTCGAGAGACGAGAGATGGCAAGAGACCGGACGGGATGACCCTGGTCCCGTGGCAGATGGGTCGCGTGATGGTGTGGGATGCAACATGTGTCGACACCCTCGCCGTCACATCTGCCACGCACTTCGACAAGGGCTGGTGCGGCGGCGGAGGTGGCTGAAGCCCGTAAAAAAAATCAAATACCGGGGTCTCGGCTCCCAGTATCATTTCGTGGCATTCGGTGTCGAGACCCTGGGCCCGTGGGGTCCAGGCACCCACGTCCTTTTTAAGGAATTGACGAAACGGCTCGTCGACACCACAGGTGACCAAAGAGCTGGCAGCTTCCTCGCCCAGCGTATAAGCTTAGCCATACAGCGAGGTAATGCTGCCAGCATCTTTGGTACGATGCCACGGGGGCCCTTTTTAGATTTAGTTTAGTTTTATTTTTAACTTTTTAGTTTTAATATACTTAGTTTTATGTATTTTTAAGCAGTATATAACTAATTAATTATGTACAGATATTTCATTTTTACAACTTTGTAATAGTCGTAGGTATTAGAAATTTAATATAATTACTTAAATTATTATACGATTGTATTTATTTTAAATTGTATTGGCGATTGTAAAAAAATTCTTAAGATTTAATCAGTTTCAAAACCAATCAAATTTGTCAGTCAATACCGAACGTATTTTTAAAGATAATAAATCTGAAAATAACACAAGTTAATATTAAAGATGAGAACGTAATAAATACTTAGGATTTAATCAGTTTCAAAACCAATCAAATTTGTCTAAGTCAAAACCGAACGTATGTTTAAAGATAATAAATCTCTGAAAATAACACAAGTTAATATTAAAGATTAAAAATTAAGAAGTTCACCGTAAATAACACTTAGTTTGATCAGCATTAAAACCAATATTATTTGTCTAAGTTAATATTGAACGCATTTTTAAAGGGTTAATAGATCTCTGAAAAAAAACACAAGTTATTAATATACAAATAAGAACTTAGAAAGTTTTTAATCTTTTTTAATACTTTACCAATTTTTTTATAAGTTCCTTTGTCCTTTTATTTTTAATGTATGTTTGGCCAGGGATTCGCATTTGGATTATTTATTTCTTCTTGTTGGTTTCCGGGCAGAGTTTCGACTTGTTCTTGAGGCTTGAAGACTGAATGTCCTTCCGAAGGGTTTGTATCGGCTTTTAAACCCCAAAATTATTTAAATTTAGAATGCATTTTTATTTTTAATTACTTTTCCAAGAAATGCTTATATTTGATTTCAGAACAACTTGACCTTCGATATTTTTCGTCTATCCTGCCAGTATCATTAGGGGTTCCATAATTATACCGACCCCTTAACGTTCTTAATTATTTTTTATATATTATAATAACGAGCTATTTAGGTATATTATTATCTAGTAATTATATATTTTTTTAACTACATGGGGTTCCAAACAAATACTTTTGGCTAAATTCCCGAGAATGCATGTCTTAAAACTCTCTCGCACTTCCACCCTGGGTTCTGTAGCCTTTTGGAACTCTAAGAGATTGCCCCAAACTGATTTTATAAAAGTAGTTAATCAATAATTATATGATTTTTAAAAATATTAATAATCATATTATGTTAATCAACTTAAAATGACCGTTGAACCGTTAGATAGTTTGCCAAGATTGTATGCTCAGTATATAATCTGTACTTGTCGATTACAGAAAAAAGAAAATAAAAAAAATATATCAAAACAATAACAAACATTTATAGTGGATTTTCTATCACGAATCTCTTTTAATATATAAGTTTTACCAAAAGAACTCTACTTGTTATGAAAATATCTACTACTTCCACTTCCTCGGAGTGCAAAATACCTTTAATTGAAGAAAATAATGTATCATAACAATCGAATAACCTACAAAAGTATGAAAAACATTCGACAACCCATTTTACCTTCTTGTAACCTTTATTGAATATGTTTTATTTGAGGAAACTGATGCATTACGAAAGTTCCTAATTTTGGGATTCCTTCTAACTACAAAATACCTTTTATTGAAGAAAATAATGTTTCTCAACATCCAAGTAACCTATAAATGTATGAAAAACATTTGACGAACTATCTTACCCTTTTGTATCCTTTAATATATATGTTTTACTCGAAGAAATTCATTCACTATAAAAGTTCCTAACTGCTATTGGAGGAAAATGTAGACACAATATTTTGGACAACCTAGAAAGGTATGTACAATGTATATTAAGACTCTTTTTATCATGAATCTCTTTAGTATAGTTCTTTTTTACTTGAAAAGATTTATTCGTTGTGATAAATGTTTGATTCCAAATCCCTTTTCAGACTACGACTTATTCTTTACCAGAAGAGAGATATACAAAATATATAAAAATTAGTTCTGGTTTTTTCCACGATCTATTTTCTTAGCAAAACAAATGTTGTTGTTAATCGTTAAGATAGTAAATTATGAGTCCTCTTGTTATAATTATAATATGTTTTGATTTCAGCAGACCATTCATACAAATGGAAATCTCGACCATCAAGCATCAGCTATGTGGAATCCTAATAACAGACTTGTTCCCGAAATAAAATAATGCAAGACAATAGTGTATATTATGTTTTAACATATACATCTAGACTCTAAAGCATGAGGTGAGTTAATGACAACACAAAAAAAAATAACAAAGGTACAGTATACATTTCTCAGTTTTATTAAGAGAACGGTGGTATGAGACACCTTTGGACCTTGTCACCGTTTCAGTATGAGCCAGTAGCAGCTCGAGGAGCCGGGGTCGCATACCCGTATACAATAACAAAAATGCCGGAAAGGCAACTTCGTATGAGTAATCCCTGACAGCCTTACAACCCTTATAATATAAAGCTTAAACTAGAGTTTTAGTGGGTGTGCAAGCCTTTATACATGATTTTTGTGTATACGTGTACGTCACCCAAAAACGAATAATAATTTTAAAATCCAAGTTCGAAGAAATAATCCGCCTTTACGACGAGCGGCGGCGCTAAGCAATGCTAAGTAATCCTATTGGTGAACTACTTGCGTTTAGCTTCATAGTAGAGTAGCTCTGATGGAAAGGTAGCCTTACGTGGGAGAAGTTAGTGTACACGTAAATTACTATTTATGTGTACTAGTGTACACTTTAGAGCAGAGCAACGTCGTTGAAATTCTGAAATGTCGCTTGTTGCAGCGACCGATAGTTTTTCACAGCGCTAAAGCTATTTCATCGATTTCGCAGAACGTTTGTTTTTTCGGTTATTGTTTATGTGACGTAGCCTGACTAAACTTATCCGATTATCACGCTACTCTTGCTCTCCACAATTTATGTCTAGCTACTAGTAGCAAATATTTATACTATTAATAAACACATTGAATGGATGTACAATCTTTATTAGAGTAGTTTTAAGATACAGGGCACCACCGAAAATCAGCGTCACGGCTTGCCTTGGTGTAAAGCTGACCCCTTTCAGCGTCGTCAATTGTTTTTGTTATTTGTATTTTTTGTTTATGCTGGCGTTGAATAAATATGTTTTCTTCCTTTCTTTCTTTCTCTACATAAAGCGGCTTGTAAGTTACTTGTTACGCGTTCATTCACTTATAACTAGTATCGGAGCAACACTGTAATGAGAGATTCTGATTATTGTTAGTACCGTTTTATTAAAGCAAAGCCGACTTTGCCTGACTTAACTTACACGATTATCATGCTACAGCGCAGCGCAGCGACAGTTAGCTCATAAATATGTTGAACACATTAGTGTCTTATTAATTTTCAATATAAGACAGAATGAAAATGTTTATTTCAATGTACTTATATTCTGCCTTACTCGTCGGTGTCGTTCACTTCAAGTGCGTGCTGTATGAACAAAATGGCAAGGTTTTAGTAATTCAAAATCATCATTTTCATGGGTTGAGTGTAAGTATTAATCGTGAAATTTATATATGTCGCAGGGAATTAGCTAAAACAGAGATTTGATCGAATCTCTAAGGGATATGATCACGCAGGACGTTAAAATGGCGAATCAATTTCATCACTTGTCTAGAAAAAATCAGTCATTTGATTAAATCCCTGAATCAGTTAAGTGAAATAACAAAATTAGCCAAAAAAGGCAACTCGTTTGTCATTTCACCAGATTTGTTTAGTGATTTGATAAATCCCTGAAACACGCCAGTGATTTGACGAAACGAACTCGCAAAGTCAACTCGTTTTAGCCATGCACGCTGTTCTTTAGACCCTCATTAGGTCGTCTCTGCATGTGCTCTTTAATGTTCTTGGCCACCAGACCAGGCTGCCGTACAGGATGATCGGTCTTACCATCATGGTATAGATCCATCTCAGTACCTTAGGGTTTAATCCCCACGTTTTACCGTATGCCGATCTGCACATTCCAAACACTCTGAGTGCTTTTGTTATGTTATGATCGACACACTTTTTCCAATTCAGTTCCTTATCCAGCGTGACACCAAGATATTTCACATCGTTGGACATCTCGAGTACCCTTCCATACAGTTTTAGTTGCTGCATGTCTTTTAGGGTTCTCTTTCTAGTGAATGGTATTACCACCACTTTGCCTGGATTAATGGATAGTTGGTGAACGTTACACCATCACTCCACTTTCCTCAGTACTTCATTCATGATTGCCGAAACCGTACTGGGAAATTTCCCATTTACGAGTATCACTAAGTCATCTGCATACCCTACTGTATAGATAGGTCCGCTATTGAGTTCCTCCAACAGTGAGTTCACCACCAAGCTCCATAGAGTAGGCGAGAGTACTCCACCTTGTGGACATCCTTTTGTTGTTGTGGCCATTATCTCGTCCCCCATTAGGGATGACGTTATTAGCCTACCGTTTAGCATATTTCTAATCCACTTGCATATGGTCGGTTCTATGCCATGTCTTGCAGCTGCTACATCGATCGCTTGGTACGTGGTGCGGTCAAACGCTCCTTCCACGTCTAGAAAAGCCGCCAGGCACAGTTCCTTACCCTCTATTGCCTGTTCAGCTCTGGTTGCTACCAGGTGCAACGCCGTGTCCGTAGACTAGACTTCCCTGGTTGATAGGCACACTGTAAGTTGTGCAGAGGATGCCTTTTTAATGGGCCATCCCTTATGTGTCTGTCCACCAGTTTCTCCACAGTTTGTAGGAAAAACGATGACAGGCTTATTGGTCTGTAGGACTTAGCATCTCCGTAATCTGCCTTACCCGGTTTGGGCAGGTAAATCACCCTCACCATTCTCCATACACGTGGTACGTGTCCGAATGCTATGCACGCTCTGTACAGTCTGCTCAGATGGGGAATGAGTACATTTGCGCCCTCTTGTAGTAGAACGGGGTATATTCCATCTAGCCCCGGAGCCTTGTAGGGTTGAAACGTTGACAGGGCCCATTTTAGTTTGTTTTGATCTACTACCTTCTTTGATGTGTCGCAATTGTGCCTGGTTGTGCTTGCAGCTTGTTCCATTGCACTAATTGCAACAACATCTATTACACCCTGGTGTATTACCGAGCCTGGAAAGTGCGTATTACACATGACATTGAGGGTTTCCAACCCCGTTTCAGTCATTTTCCCGTTACTATCTCTGATAGTTGTGAGCGGGACTGACTTAGTTGCAGCTAGTGCTTTTGTTAGTCTCATACCCTCTGGTATTGACCCTATTTCATCACAGTGGACTCTCCACGCTCTCCTCTTTGCTCTCCTCACAGCCTTATTGTATTCTGTGAGTTGGCGTGCATAGCCCTTAAAATTATTTGAGGCTTTTGCATCGTTAAAGATAGCCCTGGTTTCCCTCCTGATTTTTTCAATCTCCGGGTTCCACCATGGTATCCTTTTCGCCAGATTTTTCTTTTCCGGGCAATTGTTGGTCCAAGCCGTATATACTGCTTGTACTATTTTGTTCGCTTCAAATTCTATATCTATAATAGAATTAAGCTTGCCTTTTCGGTCCCCCAGTTCCACTTTCAGGTCCACTTTATATGCTTCCCAGTCAGTGTTCCTCGGGTTCCTTTTGCGTACAGTTTCCACCTCTATTTTAGTATTGTAGTGTTGTATTGTAGTGTATTTATAGTATAATAATGTACATATCATTTAACATGAAAGACATATCAATTAACGTTTAATAAAAAAACAGTTTTGTTATCATTTTGTAATATCCAATAGTCTAGGTTAGGTTTAGCTTGGAAATTAAGCATTTAGGAAACGAAAGTGTCTGGAAAACGTAATTAGTCCAGTTATTAGTAACCCAGAAATAACGTGTTGCATTAGATGCAATATTTGAATGTACTCGTTCTTTTCAATTGAATAATGTTTGAAAAAGTGTTGACTGAATCTTATAATAAGTAGGTAAATTTTTACTAAGGCCCAATTTAACATAGGTAGTCTGTTGTCAGTTAGTTTTATCGGCAGATTGCGCCTTTTGAATCTTATAATAGGTACATTTTTACTAAGGCCCAATTTAACATAGGTTAGGTAGTCTGTTGTATGTTAGTTTTATCAGCAAATTGCGCCTTTCAATGTCGACTATTTGACAGACGATGGATTTAGTAAGAAAATTAAAAATGTCGGACCATGCTCAATGGAGGGTTCCGCAGCCGTTTATACAAAAAAGTGCACTACAGATGAACAAAATACGATATGAAAAAAGAACACTAACAAAAGAGCGTATCTCCCCGGCACTTACGTCCTTTTGTTGAGAAGCACAGTTTTTTGGCAATAACTTAAAAATGGTATGTCCCGATCATGTTGAACACAATTTTTGTTGGAAGTATTTATAGTCTGGCAAAAAACTCTTGAAATTAAAAAGTGGCAGCACTGTAGTGTTGTCCCTTACAAATCAATTAAGAAAATAACGGACGACACTACAGTGTTGCCACTTTTTAATTTCAAGAGTTTTTTGCCAAACTATATTAAGTTTTATATTTGTACATTTTTTAATTTTTTTTAATTTACCGTTTGGAATATAGAGGGGGGACACAATTTTTGCTACTTTCGGAGCTAATATTTCCGAAAATATTCACTAAATCAAAAAAAAATTGATAAACCTCAAAGTGCTTTTAAAAGATCTATCTTATGATGTGCCACACATTAATATTTGCTGAATTATTTTTTTTTAGTTTCGGTTACATGTATGGAGTGAACGTGACAAAACAGTTAGGTAGCTTTTTAATTTTACTTGCCTTTTGATAACGTCTGAGTGAAATGTATAGAGTAGAGAAAATTGTACAAATGACATATCGAGGCTTCATGAAAATATACCAAAGAAACACAAAACAACATAAAAATAAACTATGTCAACATTCTAAGTCCTCGTAAATATCGAGAAAAAAAAATCCTCATCTCTGGGAAACTTAATGGTCCCAATTATTGTTATCGAACTATACTTAGAAGTTAATTACCTAAAGGCCGTTTCCGATTAAGGGAAGAAAATATGCCCTTTCGTGATAATGGACAGATTTTTTTTTCTACAGTCAGTTACGTCTAGTAGAGTAACTGTGTCAAGTTTGGTTGAAAAATTCTTTGCGGTTCCGCAGAAAAAAAATAAAAACGGAAATAATGAAATATGGTTTTATCCAAAACTATTTAACTTTAATGTACTATTATTTATGCTTTGGTTATTTGGAAGTGTTAGAATAGCTTACTAATAAAATGTAATAAAATCCAACCCAGTTATTTATTTCCTTTTGACACAGTTGCTTTCCGATTTTATCCATCAAATTAATATGTGTTACAGGACGTTAACTAAGGCTTATTTAGAAATGTCAATTAAAGTGGTATCTCTCACAAAAGTAAAAAAATATATATATTAAAGTTTTGACTTACCTATTTTTTTACATAATCGTTAGATATAGAGATACTTAAACATTTTCACTTAAAATATGAACTTGACTAAGTTTTACAGAATGAAAAAATGATAGTACATTAAAGTTAAATAGTTTTGGAGAAAAACCATATTTCATTATTTCCGTTTTTATTTTTTTTCTGCGGAACCGCAAAGAATTTTTCAACCAAACTTGACACAGTTACTCTACTAGACGTAACTGACTGTAGAAAAAAAAAACTAAGTCATAATATTAAAGGGCATTTTTGCTTCCCTTAATCGGTAACGGCCTTTAATTACGAAGAAGGTATGCAACAAATAATATGTTTGACGACCGGTTTTAGCTCAGTGGGAGTAACGTTACCTGCGAAGCTGAGGTCCTGGGTTCAAATCCCGGTAAGGGCAAATATTTGTGTGATGAGCATAAATATTTGTTCATGAGTCTTGGATGTTTTCTTTGTATATAAAAAATATATTTATTAAATACTAGCTTCTGCCCGCGACTTCGTCCGCCTTAAATTCGTTTATCGCGGATAAGGGTATTTTTCCCGGATAAAAAGTAGCCTATGTCCTTCCCCGGGACTCAAACTATCTCCATACCAAATTTCATTCCAATCGGTTCAGCGGTTTAAGCGTGAAGAGGTAACGGCCAGACAGACAGACAGACAGACACACTTTCCCATTTATAATATTAGTATGGATATCATCGTCTAGTACCCATAACACAAGCCTTATTGAGCTTACCGTGGGACTAGTTCGATTTGTGTAAAAATTGTCCCGTAATATTTATTTATTTATTTATTATATGTAGGTACTTGAAGTGAGAAGTTCCGATCATGTTGATAAAAAAAAACTGTATCTCTTTCGTCGTACTTATTAACCTCCTCCGTCAGAAAAAAAGGTGTTCTGCTCTGTACATCTGTCTGAAGCATCGTAGATCCTATAAATGATCGAACCGATTTTGTTTTTTTTTCTTTGTACTGTGAGTTGATCGAGAGTGGATTTAATTAAATAATATACGAATTGGTTCACCCGTTTCAAGTTTACCGGCTCTTTTGTAGCTATGTCAGGATTTTTCCTCTCCACGAAAAAAGAAAAGCCTCTATACTAAAGTGGATAAGTATACTCAGAAGACATACCTACGTACTTTTAATTTAGTACCCCCATTATCTCCAAGGATTACGCTAGTATATGAAAGTGCCGACGAACTCCTTAATCCTTTTGCGTTCGTGTTACGAAAATGTTCACACGAAATCCAATACATTTATTTGCGAGAACAAAAGTAACCCCTAATGGTATGAGAGGACAATGTCGGTAGCCCTGCCTCGGCGAATGCCATCATAAGACCGACATAACGAAAAAAGGACAAAAAGTGGGTTAAAAAAATATTTTAAAAGTAAAAAAGTATGTTAATTAAAAAAGTTGGAAACAAACTGATAAAGAATCATCATCATCGTGGTTGTCATTTCAGCCATAGGACGTCCACTTTTGGACACAGGCCTCCTCAATAGATTTCCACATGGGCGGGATAGAGGCGACCTGCATCCAGTGAGTCCCCGCAACCCTAATCAAGTCGTCCGACCACCTTGCGGGTTACCTTTTCACGCTGCGCTTGCCGGTACGCGGTCTCTACTCGAGAACCTTTCTGCCCGTTCGGCCATCAGTTCTTCCCAATTGCCACTTCAGTTTGCTTACCCTGTTTGCTAATGTCGTGACCTTGGTTCGTCTACGAATCTTCTCAATTCTGATTCGAACTCACAGAGAGATCCCGAGCATAGCCCTTTCCATAGCTCGCTGAGTGACTCCGAACTTCCTTAAGAGGCACATAGCCAGAGTCCACGTCTCGGCTCCGGATAAAGAATGATGACGCAGAGAACAGTAAGATATCGGACACATAATATATCCATGTCGAAATGATAATGCAGCCGGCGGCATACATGTACTTAAAAACTCCCTGATTGTAAGGCTCCACCTGCATTTTGTCACCTCTTTATCTAAGGTGAATATTACCACGAACGAGTCGTAAGCTTTCACTAGCAGAGGATTAAACAATTTAAGTACTTCGAAGTACGAGATTTTCATATCACAGTCATAATAATATTAATATTATTTAGGGTTCCGTAGCCAAAATGGCAAAAACGGAACCCTTATAGTTCGTCATTTCCGTATTTCACACGCTTTTACTCAAAAACTACAAGATGTATATTGATGTAATTTGGAGTATAGGTGTCTTGTCACAAGACACTTGTCTTGTCCTTGTGTAAGCCGCTACTTAGTTAAATTGTTAAATAATGTTTCTATACTTACTAAAATATTGTTTGTTTCTCGCTTAAGTGATTTGTAATCTTAAAGATATAAATATATTTCAATGGAACTGATAATAAAACAAATATTTCTAGGGGAGGGGGCACTCCATACATGTAACCGAAACTGGAAAAAGTTTTTTGATTTAGTAATATTTTCGGAAATAATCGCTCCGAAAGTAGCACCTCTATTTTCTAAACCTTAGGTCAAAAAAATATGAAAAACATTACAAAAATAAAACATTTGAGTACATCACATACCGTTTTTGAGTTATTGCCAAAAAACTGTTCTTCTCAACAAAAAGACGTAAGTGCTGTGGAGATACGCTCTTTTGCTAGTGCACTTTTTCATATCGTATTTTTTCATCTGTAGTGCCTGTTTTATGAATGGCTGCGGAACCCTACACTGACAATGGTCGGACATTGGCGGGTTTTTTTTATATTTGATTGCGTATTTTTTTGTGCAGAGAGAAGGTGGGTATTATTATATATAAATTGCACGCATGTGAACACAACTTAACTTTCAATTATTTATAATCAGGTATTAAAAACTCAAGTTGCTACAAACGAGACTTTTCACCTCCATTACTCTTGCCAATAGCGTCGCTCCAAATTTGAATTATAAATTGGGTCCAGTGAAATTCTATCAATTATATACGTACCTAACGATTAATTATACCTTCCTTTGATTTATAGTCCTATAGACAAATGCTGGAATTGCTTAAACATCTTAAGTGTGACCATTTCTCTGTTACGGCTTTTTACCTCAATAAGCAAAGGCTGTAATGCCATAAATCACCTTAGTATGACAAATACTTTTCAATCTCCATTACTTAAAACCGTAATTTATTTTCTGCATTTTAATTAAATTGTCAAAAATGTCGTTTTACCAAAGACGTAATAAATCGTGATTAATGTATTCCGGAAAATTAATTATATTATGCGCTAATCTGATGAACTTCAGAACACACCGCCTAGCCAGGCCCAGGAGCCTGTCATTCATTTGATCCCAAATAACCATGAACGAGAAATGTTGCCGTTCGATTTTTACCAGGCGCTTATATACATTTTATACGCCTACCGTGATTCAACTTATATTAAAACTCACCGTCATACGAGCAACATCTAATTTGTATTATATTACGTTTTTACGATTAAAACTGTATTTTGAAGAAGTTTTGAGTTTCATTAAAGAAGATTGAAGCTCCGTTATGTCCGCGAAGACATAAAATGGTGACCCCGACGTGATTAATACGAAAAAATAGTCAACATAGAAGATCGGAATTCGCCATCAACTCCATGCAGTACGTGTGAACAAGAAGGGTTGACGAAGTCCATCCATGACTAAACGGAGTCTGAGGAACACCATAACGGCATAGCCACGGGATCTTGTAACCAGGTCGGCCAGTGAGGAAACAAAAGCCTTGCACCGCGCGACGGGGTCTTCCGAAAGTTAAGTGCCCCTCCTTTGTTTCCTACCTAAGTTCACAATTCATGTTTAAAATATATAATCTAAAAACTAAATCTCCACATGAGTAAATAGCCGTACAAATCAATCAAATTAATAGCTACATCAATTAAGTAATAACTTAATACATACAAGGTCCATACCCCAAATTGTATTCTATTAGTGAAGTTCTCGAACATTCGATACCGTTAACTTTTTATCCGGCTACATTCTTCATTTAAAGTAGTATAACGCGCTTATTAATAAGTCATTGGAATTGGAAACAACTGCACTTCAGTGTAAGGTTGTCTTGCTTAGTGCTAAATGAGCTAACAGGTGCACTGCCAAAGTCTCTTATCAATATAAATAAACTAAATACCTACCTACCTACATTTAGTAAAATTTTTGAAAAGCTAATTCTATATCAATTGTTAAAACATTTTAATTTGAATAATTTGATGCATAGTAAGCAATTCGGTTTTACGCGGGGTCGCTCGACATCCAACGCCGGAGTTGAGCTCGTAAAACACATTTTCGATGCCTGGGAGGAATCGCGAGATGCTTTAGGCATCTTCTGTGATTTATCTAAGGCCTTCGATTGCGTTAATCATGAGACACTGATCAGGAAGCTACACCACTACGGAGTTAAAGGATTAGCACTAAATTTATTACAGTCTTATTTAAATGGTAGAATACAAAGGGTTGACGTGAATGGAAAGCGTTCACCGGGGTCATTAGTCTCTATGGGTGTGCCGCAGGGATCAATATTGGGACCTTTCCTGTTCCTTATCTATATAAACGACTTGCCACACCTCGTAAAGACCCACCATGAGATAGTTTTGTTTGCAGATGATACGTCTCTAATTTTCAAAGTCGTACGAAATCAACGATCCTACAATGATGTAAACAATGCTATCTGTGAAGTAGTAAATTGGTTTAATATAAATAATTTATTGTTGAATGAGAAAAAGACTAAATGTGTTAAGTTTGTCACGAGTAACGTAAAACACGAGCAAGCAAGCGTTATGGTTAAAGGTGAGGAACTGGAACTAGTTAATAGTACAGTCTTTCTCGGTATAACATTAGATTCTAAGCTCCAATGGGGTCCCCATATTGCTAATTTCTCGAATAGACTGAGTTCTGCAGCTTTTGCAGTAAGTAAGATTCGTCAATTAACAGACGTGATAACGGCTCGATTAGTGTATTTCAGTTATTTCCACAGTATTATGTCGTATGGCATCTTACTATGGGGCAGTGCTTCCGACATTAATACTATATTTGTTCTGCAGAAGCGGGCTGTTCGTGCGATATATAAAATGAACTAGAGAGTCGCTTAGAGATAAGTTTAAGGACATTAATATAATGACAGTGCATTGTCAATACATTTATGAGAATATTATGTATGTACATAAAAATATTACCGACTTTAAGAAGAACTGTGATATACATAATATTAATACTAGAAATAAGCATAAGCTCGCAGTGCCTGCTACTAGGCTCCATAAAATAAGGAGATCATTCATGGGTAACTGTGTGAGATTTTATAATAAACTTCCTAGCAGCATAACTGAGTTGTCTATTGGTAAATTCAAAAATATTGTGAAACGAAAATTATTTTCTAAAGCTTATTATAGCACACAAGACTACATGAATGATGGGATTAATGTAAATTATAGCGTCATGGAGGTGTATGAATAATTATTTTAACGAATACCTAAGGTATTATTATTATTTTAATCTTAATTGTTTTATATACTCTTACATTTAGAATTTTATTCTAGACACATTCTAGATTATTTATTTTTTATTGACAATCCTTTTGGGATTTATCTTATTGATTATTTTAATTTTAAAAATGATGATTTTATCAATAATATTACACTTAAGTTAAATGATCTGATTAGGTTTTTCTGGGTTTCCCTAATCCTTGCAGCAAATGTTGGATCATATTGTATTTCTCCCAGCAAACATTCACTCTCATGTAACTGACATTTCGAAAGTGCTTGTAACTAGGCCTACTTGAATAAAGAATATTTTGATTTGATTTGATTTGAAATATACCTAACAACATATTCTTGGCTGATCCTAATTTTCATCAACCAGCCCCTATTGACATGCTCATTGGCGCCGACATATTTTGGGATATTTTAGGAAATGAACAAATGTCTTTGGGCCCTGAGTGTCCTAAATTACGTAGCTCTAAATTAGGTTGGTTGGTATCGGATCCGACTAACACGGACTTGCCATATGATGATATACAATGCAATCTTGTCTCAATCACAAAAAATCCCAAGATTCGATTGATGATTTACTGATTAAATTTTGGAAATTAGAAGAAATACCAGAAAGCACAAGTTTAAGTATTAAAGAACAATCATGCTAAAAACACTTCACAGCCAATGTGTCTCGACTTAGTTCTGGAAGGTTCATGGTGAAACTGCCTTTGCTGATTCTCCAAATTCTCTTGGAGATTCTTATAATCTAGCCAGGCGCAGATTTCTAAATCTAGAAAAGAAATTTAAACGCAACCCCACATTAAAAAATGAATATACAAAATTCATTAAGGAATATGCAGACTTGGGACATTTGAGCGAATCTCCTATTTCCAAACCCCACCCGAGCTACTTCTTGTGTCATCATGCTGTTTTTAAGGATAATAGCGAATCAACGGCTTTGCGCGTTGTCTTTGACGGCTCGGCCGCCTCCTCCTCTGGCCTGTCTCTAAATGACATACTGACTGTAGGCCCAAATGTTCAGGACTCTCTTTTCTCCATCTTAGTGAGAGCGAGGAATTATAAATACATTTTAACTGGCGATGTAGAGAAACTGTATCGCCAGGTGCTAGTCCACAAAGATGATCGCAATCTCCAACTCATTTTGTGGAGAGAAGATGAGTCCCAGCCTATCAAAACTCTGCAATTAAATACTCTTACTTATGGAACAGCAAGTGCGAGCTATTTAAGCACGAGGTGTCTACAACAAGTAGGCGAGGAGCAAGATGACGAGTCGACTAAAACGATCATAAAGAATGACTTCTATGTCGATGATCTTATCACAGGTTCTAACGACGAAGAAGAGCTGCGTCGTATTCATATATCAATCTCAGAAGCATTGAAATCGGGCTGCTTCAATTTAAGGAAGTATAAGACTAATTCTACTAAATTGTTTCAAAATTCTGATTTGAATACAAAAGGAGATTTAACTCTAAGCGAATCATCAAGTACGCTCGGATTGGGCTGGGATCCTACTAAAGATTGTTTTCATTTCCCATTTAAAGATATAATGCCACAAAATAGTAAAATCACTAAAAGACACATAATGTCCAATTCCTTTAAAACATTTGACCAATTAGGGTTGCTGAGTCCCGTTATTATTCAATCCAAAATGATGCTACAAAAACTCTGGCAACAAAAAGTCGACTGGGATGATCCCATCCTGCTGGATATCGAAAGAGTGGGTTAGGTACTGTGAAAATATACCTTTTATTTCGAAAATTCAGATAGGCCGAAATGTTCAATGTGACAACTTTAAAATAATCGAACTACACTCTTTCAGTGACTCATCAGAGCGTGCCCTAGGCGCGTGTATTTACATGAGATCAATCAGCGCCAACGGTGACGTCACTGTTAGGTTATTATGCTCAAAGTCGAAAGTGGCGCCAATAAAATCGACATCGATCCCGCGTAAGGAACTTTGCGCTGCTTTGCTAGCTGCTAGGCTGTGTAAAGATGTCACTGACTCCTTAAGGTTTAAACCAGATCGTCTCGTACACTGGTGCGATTCAAGTGTAGTCTTATCGTGGATAACCAATGACATGCTCAGACTTAAAACGTTCGCGGCCAATCGCATTAGTGAGATACGCGAGATTACTACGCCAAATTCTTGGCGCTACGTCCCAACATCGGCTAATCCCGCTGATTTAATTTCCAGAGGGGTGGATGCTAGACAATTGCTTTCATTAAATCTTTGGTGGTCTGGCCCTGATTTTTTGGCTAAAAATGAGTCAGAATGGCCAGTGCTGAACGTTAACGTAGGCATTGAACCGTTACCGAAAATTAAATCAAATTTGACAAATATTTGTGAGCAGGAGCATGTAATCAATTTTGAAGATTATTCTAAGTTTACAAAACTTCAAAGATGTTATGCATACGTTAAACGATTTATATTTAATGTAAAAAATCCTAAAAACAAACGCTCGGGAAACTTGACCACGGATGAAATAAAAGACTATTTCTATGAACTTTGTGCACTCGCCCAGGGTCAATCATTTCCTGTCGAGTACGAGTTGTTTACTAAAAATAAACCGTTGAGTACTAGGTCTAATATATTGTCACCTTTCATGGACCCACAAAATATCATTAGAGTCGGTGGGCGGATTGAAGCGTCCAATTATACATTTGAGAAAAAACAGCCGATTTTACTCCATTCGTCTCACCGTCTAACGAAGTTGTATTTTGAATATGAACATTTAAGGACACTACACGCTGGTCCTCAATTATTGTTAGCCACTGTGCGAGAAACTGTGTGGCCAATTAAAGGCAGACACCTGGCCAGACGCACAGTTAATAAATGTGTAATTTGCAGACGTTTGCGTGCTAAGACATTATGTCCTAAGATGGGTAACCTACCTGCACAGCGAATAACTCCTGATTTTCCCTTTCTGTCAGTTGGCTTGGACTTTGCTGGACCATTCCAAATATTAAATCGCAAAGGAAGAGGTGCCAGTTTGATTAAATGTTACCTCTGTCTGATCATATGTTTCCGCCATAAATGTATTCATTTGGAAGCAGTTAGCGACCTCTCTATAGAGGCATTTATTATGACACTTCGTCGATTTATTGGTCGTAGGGGCAAGCCAGCTGAAATATTTTCCGACAATGGTCGAAGTTTTGTAGCTGCAGCTAAAGAGGTGGGGAAATTTATAAAAAAGGTTAAAGATCCTTTATGTGATGCTATTAATCAAGAAGGCATTAAATTCACGTTTACTCCAACTTACGCTCCTCACTTCGGCGGAATCTGGGAATCTGGAGTCAAGTCGGCCAAATATCATTTGAAGCGCGTTATGGGAAATAAGTCACTTGACCTTTGAGGAAATTACCACTTTGTTTGCTCAAGTGGAGGCGATTTTAAATAGTCGCCCTCTTTATCCCCTATCTTCCTGTCCTGACGACCTGCTCCCCCTCTCCCCAGGGCATTTCCTGATTGGGAGACCTCTGACCGCGATGCCATCGCCTATACTGGAAAACTGCAATGAAAACAGCCTGCGCCGATATGCTCGCATAGAAAAGCTACATCAACACTTTTGGCAAAGGTAGCAAAAGGAGTACATCACAGAACTTCAGCAGCGGACGAAATGGCATGTCAACCATGCGAAATTGAACATTGGCGATCTCGTTTTATTACATGAAGACAACGTGCCTCCACTAAGCTGGACATTGGGTCGAGTCACTCGCTTGTTTCCTGGTCTGGATGGCATTTCTAGAGTTGTGGACGTCACTACTATCCGAGGATACGTGCGTCACCCCCTAACACGACTGTGTCCAATACCATCAGAAGAAGAACTTCGCGGTTGAAAGACTTCCCTTCAACGGGCGGGAATATGGCCAGGCCCAGGAGCCTGTCATTCATTTGATCCCAAATAACCATGAACGAGAAATGTTGCCGTTCGATTTTTACCAGGCGCTTATATACATTTCATACGCCTACCGTGATTCAACTTACATTAAAACTCACCGTCATACGAGCAACATCTAATTTGTATTATATTACGTTTTTACGATTAAAACTGTATTTTGAAAAAGTTTTGAGTTTCATTACAGAAGATTGAAGCTTTGTTATATCCGCGAAGACACCGCCATATTTTAACTGTAAACGGGTAAATGACGAATTTCATATGTTGACCGAATCATCGCTTGAAAATTAATTAACTTTCGAAAATAGTTGGTACATGGGCATGGGTTCTCATAAGCCGGATGAAAGATAACAAAGAAAAGGAAAGATATGTAACCAAGCCCCATTTGGCAGCCATTCCTAGCTCCGTTCAACTCAGTTGCGGACATGGATGCGGGTCATATCTTCCAGGCTCTGCAGTTGTAACCATGGTTACAACGAACTGTACCGGATGACCCCACAATTACAAATATAATATTATATAGACTTAACATAAGACCTGAAATACCTACAAAATTTATAAGTTAATAAAAAGTACGATTTGTTCAATAAATTAATTTCATATCTTTCTATCTAACCCCGATAGAAAGATATGAAATCATTGCTTTAAATTAACAGTTAAAGGAATAATATTCATATGTTTAAGTTAAATATCAGTTGTATGAAGCCCATAAGGCGATAAAATACATAGTGGAATAATGTATGTAAACTTTCCACAGGTATTGCACAACATTTGCAACTATACCATAACATTGGTAACTTTCCATAAAAACCCAATATGTTGCACAATAATTGTTAATTGTAATTCTCAGAAATAATAAAATTACCCCCTCCCCAACCAATATACGGCTCGAGTATAAAAGCCAAAGCTAATTCAATTGACAATAACCCCACTATATGTGGCATACGAATGAACACATAAATATACAAATAGTCCCCATACTAGTCATGTCGTAACTACAAGTTATCGGTACTACTTACTAGCCTTTGAAAATACTTACAAGAAATAATCGTCAAGTGAATTAGCTTCAGTCAGATAGATATCATAGTTAAAATAGGAAACCTAAGTATTGGTTTAGGAACGGGATTTCGATATAAACTGTGACTTTTTATTCTCTACTTCACCTACACTGCTCTTAAAGCTATCGAAAGGGGTTCAGACTGCCTTTACAGTCCTCAGTCTGCACATTGGTCACTTCGAGCCGGATTGATCCTAAGCTCAATAGAATAAAATGTCACAAAGAAACGGAAGTCCGTCTCCGTCGTCAGTAAGGACGACCGACACCCCCGGTGGTATTACCGATACCTCGGAGCAGAGCTCCGAAACGACCACGACCCAGACCTCCGAGTCGTCGAGGGTCACCAGAAGTGCTGCTAGAAGCGGCGCTACTGCGCCGTCGCTGGCACCTCCGCAAGCGCCTCCTGGTGCTGGGCGGAAGCGGCTGGCGGCGGCGCAGCCCCCTGGAGCCCTGCCCGCGCCTACTGGCGCACAGCAGGCTCCAGCTCCGGAGCTCCACTACAAAGTGCAACAGGCGGGCCCTAGTCCCGGCCCGGCATCCGCGCTCCTCGCGGGCGCCGCCGGCGAGACCCAGGACCCCAACCAAGCACGAGCCCCCGCCGATGTCGTAGCGTCGTCAGAGTACGACGCACAACGGTCGGTGATGGCACCGAGTACCGTGGTCGAAAAACCCATTGCGCCCAGAAAGACGCAATCAAAGGCCTCATCGCGGAAGTCGACAAAGGAGAGGCGAATCCAATTAGCAAAAGCGCGGGAAGTGCTAGCTGCAGCCAAAGTAGTAACGCTTGAAGCGGAGCTAGAAACTAGTGAAGAAGAGGACAACGCAAGTGCCACGACGGAAGTGGATACAAGCCGGCAGGTCGAGACCTGGTTGGACCGGCACCACCTCCCAGCCCTTGATTTGAATCCCCATAATTTTTCTTCTCAGTTACAGTATACGACGGGAGCGCCCGCTTTTACGCAGGCGCCCGGCGCGCATGCGCCGCCCGTCCCTGCGGCCACGATGCCCCCCGCGCCCCCTGCGCCCCCTGCGCCCCCTGCGCCGATGTACGCCGTGCCACTACAAGCGCATGCGCCGCCCGCGCCTGCGCCTACGGCCACGCAGTACCCAGCGCTCCCGTCCGCCGTGCTTCTCGGCTCTGCGGGACCCGCTGCGATGGATGAACTGGCGGTACAACCGTACGCGCCGAGCAACGACATCATGACCATCACAGAAGCGATCCGGAATGCCATACTGGCAAGCAAGCAAGATCCCCATTCAAGAAAAACGGCGGATCTACCAGTCTTCACAGGTTCCCGACGGCAATGGCTGTCATTCAAGCAGGTATATACGGACACTGCCCCGTACTACACGCCGGGCGAAAATACGGCGCGACTGCAGACAGCTACCCGAAACCTGAAAAATACGGCGATAAGTGACTTCGTCATATCCGGTGCCAAGCCGGAACTCATTATGGAGAAGTTGGAAGAGTGCTACGGCAACACGGCGACTCTTGCGGCACTGGAATATAGAAATCTCCGTGAGCTGCCCAAGCTCACCGACAGCGCGCAAGACATCTGCTCGTTCTCGCTCAAGCTCGGAACGATAATGGCTATGTTACAACTCGTCGACGCCCATGAAAGCAGATATAGCTCTGAAGTCCTGCGATCGCTCCATGATAAGCTCACAGTGAACTTACAATCAAAGTGGTATACCTACTCAGCTGACAAACCGAGGCGCGAAAGCGATGTCATGCTGATGGTAAATTTTATGCGAGAAGAAGCCAGATTACGAGAACCGTACACCGTAATCAGCGACGCAACCCAGGTGCCGCCGCGCCATCAGCCCTTCCAGCAACGAAGCCACTACAACGCGCCCTACGCACCGCGCCCGCCCGGCCAATTTACACGGTACAGTGCGCCACATACATATCCGCAGCCCGCCACCGTCGCGCAGCCGCGACCCGAGAGGACCCATACCGCCACGGAAAAGAAATGTCCGGTATGTGAGAGTACACAACATAGTGGCGGCAGAGAGTGCGCGACGTTTTTAGATATGTGTGTAGATAAACGGCGGGAGATTGCGAAAACGGCGCAGATGTGTTTCAAGTGTCTACATCTCTGGGAAAAACAACATTTTTGCAAGAAAATGATTTGTTCAGTGCCTAACTGCGGGAAAAATCATCATGTGCTAGTGCATAAAGACAATATTAAATCAGTTACAGATACAGTTGCGAGTGAAACAGTGTTGTGTGCATGGACCCACAATGACTCTCCCTCCGTCGACCCCGTCCACGGTGCCGCCGGGCCTGCTAAGAAGCCCACCTACACGGCAAGCGCGCCGGACGGAGTCTACGCTGCGCTGCCACTGCCAACCAGCCCGCCCGCACCTACTGGTGCCGCTCAGAAGCAGCTAGCAACCGCGCAGCTCCCAGAAGCCTTGCTCGCGCCTAGTGGCGCACAGCGGGCTCCCATGCCGGCCCCGCGACGTATCGCGCCGGCGCCCGAGCCGCCACTCGTACTACACACGAGTGACGTCGGCCGGGCCAACAGCACCAGTCGGCGCCCCCGACGCCGCACTCGCCGAGCGCGACGCCGTCGGTCGCGCCGCCCAACCGCACAGCACTCAGAAGCCCTGCGCGCGCTTAGTGGCGCACAGCGGGCTCCCATGCCGGCCCCGCAACTTATCGCGCTGGCGCCCGAGCCGCCACTCGCAATCCAGGCGAGTGACGTCGGCCGGGCCAACAGCACCAGTCGGCGCCCCCGACGCCGCACTCGTCGAGTGCGACGCTGTCGGTCGCGCCGCCCAACACAACACTCAGAAGCCCTGCGCGCGCCTAGTGGCGCACAGCGGGCTCCCATGCCGGCCCCGCGACTTATCGCGCCGGCGCCCGAGCCGCCATTCGTCCTACACACGAGTGACGTCGGCCGGGCCAACATCACCGATCGGCGCCCCCGACGCCGCACTCACCGAGTGCGACGCCGTCGGTCGCGCCGCCCAACCGCACAGCACTCAGAAGCCCTGCGCGCGCCTAGTGGCGCACAGCGGGCTCCCATTCCGGCCCCGCGACTTATCGCGCCGGCGCCCGAGCCGCCACTCGTCCTACACACGAGTGACGTCGGCCGGGCCAACAACACCGATCGGCGCCCCCGACGCTGCACTCGCCGAGCGCGACGCCGTCGGTCGCGCCGCCCAACACAGCACTCTGAAGCCCTGCGCGCGCCTAGTGGCGCACAGCGGGCTCCCATGCCGGCCCCGCGACTTAGCGCGCCGGCGCCCGAGCCGCCACTCGCAATCCAGGCGAGTGACGTCGGCCGGGCCAACAACACCGATCGGCGCCCCCGACGCCGCACTCGCCGAGCGCGACGCCGTCGGTCGCGCTGCCCAACCGCGCAGCTCCCAGAAGCCCTACACGCACCTGGTCGAGCACAGCGGGCTCCCATGCTGGCCCCGCGACTTATCGCGCCGGCGCCCGAGCCGCCACTCGTCCTACACACGAGTGACGTCGGCCGGGCCAACATCACCAATCGGCGCCCCCGACGCAGCGCTCGCCGAGCGCGACACCGTCAATCGCGCCGCCCAACCACGCAGCTCTCAGAAACCTGCGCGCGCCTAGTGGCGCACAGCGGGCTCCTACGCCGGCCCCGCGACTTATCGCGCCGGCGCCCGAGAAATCGCAGCGACGCGCCTTACACACCGCGTCCGCGCCGCCCACGGCGACAGTGTGTCGCCTGCGGCGCCCAAGACAGCGCGCCGCCCACGGCGCCTGTATCATCACAGCAGACCTGAGCATCGAGCCACAACAGCCGACGTCTGCGAGCATCAGGCAACATCAACGTGTCACCGGCACCGGCGAAGTTTCCTATGACTAAGGTCATAGTGGCGGGAGAATGTACCGGATGACCCCACAATTACAAATATAATATTATATAGACTTAACATAAGACCTGAAATACCTACAAAATTTATAAGTTAATAAAAAGTACGATTTGTTCAATAAATTAATTTCATATCTTTCTATCTAACCCCGATAGAAAGATATGAAATCATTGCTTTAACTTAACAGTTAAAGGAATAATATTCATATGTTTAAGTTAAATATCAGTTGTATGAAGCCCATAAGGCGATAAAATACATAGTGGAATAATGTATGTAAACTTTCCACGGGTATTGCACAACATTTGCAACTATACCATAACATTGGTAACTTTCCATAAAAACCCAATATGTTGCACAATAATTGTTAATTGTAATTCTCAGAAATAATAAAATTACCCCCTCCCCAACCAATATACGGCTCGAGTATAAAAGCCAAAGCTAATTCAATTGACAATAACCCCACTATATGTGGCATACGAATGAACACATAAATATACAAATAGTCCCCATACTAGTCATGTCGTAACTACAAGTTATCGGTACTACTTACTAGCCTTTGAAAATACTTACAAGAAATAATCGTCAAGTGAATTAGCTTCAGTCAGATAGATATCATAGTTAAAATAGGAAACCTAAGTATTGGTTTAGGAACGGGATTTCGATATAAACTGTGACTTTTTATTCTCTACTTCACCTACACTGCTCTTAAAGCTATCGAAAGGGGTTCAGACTGCCTTTACAGTCCTCAGTCTGCACACGAACTCTTGACACAAAAACGTGCCAAGAGTCATTTTTCTCAACTCAAAACTATCGTCTCAGATTATTACAAAATATTTACAGACAAATACTATTCGCTCCAAATAAAATTGTTCTGGGATTTTATCTTTCTCAACGAAATTATAATTACTGGTTTTACAGAAATGCTACCCTTGAAAGTTTAACAGGTATACATTGTGGTAACAAAAATTGTGATTATAAATATTTTAACCACAGATTCTGACGCATAATTGTAGAAACTGTAGTATATAAATATGGTTGGGTAAAACTTACCTAATGTGCTAATCGAAAAATCTCTGACATACTTAATTGAATGTGACGTAGCTTTTTTCACACGGAAGAAGGAATCACAAGCTAAGCCAGTTACCATAATTTTAAATTAATTGGTTATGTAATAAAAAAAATTTAAAAACCAAGTACTCTTATTCACTCCCTCGGCCAAGTTATTGCTTGACTTATATACCTAATTGATTCTAGAAAAAAAAATAGAAAATAATAATGTTAAAATGGCAGAATTAGACCTATGTTGATATTATGACATTAATTTACTCGTATTACCGTCAGAAATTCGTTATTAAAATCTGGCGGCTTTCCATGAATTTTCTTCCCGAATATATGTATATTTTAACGCCATTTGATGACATGCAATTTATCTTGCCAACTCTCTTTTGTGTTAAATATAACCAGACTGGTCACTCGAATATATTTCAAGCATATCTCAAGCTGACTTAAGTTTCTATCAACCTATTTGACGTTGAGAAACATATATCATAGTCGCGATGTCGTTTTATTAAAGTTTGAACCAAACGTAGGACAACGGAATTAAAATAGAATTTGCGATTGTCAGTATTGTCACACACCTTTTGATAATCGAATCTAATTGTTGACCATGAAACCACGGGCGATAGCAACCTGCATCATTATTAAACATTTTTTTCATGCTCTCTTAGTGTAAACACGCACTTTACTGAATTATCCCTTTTTGAGGGTTCCGTACCCTATTAATGAGACTTCGCTGTCCGCCTACCTGTCTGTCTGTCACTAGGCTGTATCTTTGCGTGCGTATGCGTTCTCGTGAAATTTTGTGAGCTGATTTGATAACTAAATGGATTTTTTTCCCAATAGGGAATATTCATGAATTTTAATTTTTGCTTTATTAAAAGCCTTTTCATGTAAGGAACAGTAGACAAAAAGATTTTTTCGAATAACTATAAAAATAACCAAGATATAAGCTATCAAACATTTCATTCTATCTCTTTCTAGTAAAACAGAATTGAATATGGGGTTTTTATATGGCCGGACTGCACCATGACGTAACAGAGCACGTCGGACCTCTCTGTCTAATTAGTAGTTTAAAATGCGTAATATCTTGCGTATTTCTTGGCCGATTTAAAGTTTAATTTCACATTTTGAAATTGGTTTTACGGTATTTTGATATTTAGTTAAGAAAAGCGATAAAAAAAAAATCAGGCATGTACCCTATTCAGTTTGTGTATTTATTCAAAATGATGGAGATATGGGGGTTGAAAGACTCGTGAGATTTACAGGTCACAGAGGCGGTCACAGAATAGAGATATGGCGGCATTATTCAATACAAATGAGGTTAAAAACTAGCAGAAGGCACCACTGTTTAATGTGCTTTAAAATATAGATAAACCTAACCGATTAATACATGGAGTATAGACGTGTAAGGAGGCCAAAACTCATATAAGAAAACTGATAAAAAGTGGCCAGCGGAAATCAGTAAATATTAGTTCCAAACCCGTCCAGAATGACGCTAGTGTGCACTTGAGTATGAAATGAATGTAGCCGTTGCTTCTCAGTTCCGGGAATGTCATCAACTAATTTCACAACATTTTTATCGAAATTTTACTGAATTCCTCGTTCTTCTTCTGATATAAATATTTAACTATGTCCAAAATTAGTAATCTTGCATTGTTATATTTTTATTTGGCATTTTAAGGTAATTTGTGTATTTATTCAAAATGATGGAGATATGGGGGTTGAAAGACTCGTGAGATTTACAGGTCACAGAGGCGGTCACAGAATATTTATAAACAGGGCGGAATTTAATTTAAGGTAATTTATTTTACGCACTTGCTACAGTGGCGCCACCAATTTAACTCCTTTCGTCAGACACTATGGATATTATAGAGATTGTTCTCCTTACCCCTATACTCCATGGATTAATAGCTGTATTTTCTACTAGTGTCTCAACTGGTATAAAAATTACAAAAATTGACAACATAATATTTCCAAATAATAAAGAGTTTTCTATATAAACGTTTGGAGTCAAAAAATCGCAATTTAAGCCTTATTTGTTGATATTAGGGGTTCAAATGTTTGTCAACTTTCTTCTCTTATATGTTATAGAACAAACTTTCAATAATAGAAATATTGGTGAAAAAACTTCAGTCTCATAAAAACTTTCCGAGATACAACAATGTTAAAATCACATTTGTAGACTTTTTCGAAAAACGCTCCATACTAAAGCCTTGTCACACGTTTCTACCTTCTCTGGCGAAATTAAAAACTTTATTCTGCAACTATGTTAAAACTTGCGTTTACCGAAACGGTTTCATAACAAAAGTTACCATACGTTTCATGGGTTATAATTTTTTTAGGATTTTTATCTTTGAAACTACCATTTCGCATCAACATTTTATTCATATTTGAGTAGTGTTAACATCCCCATTATACTACGCGTAGAAATGCTAATACAAAAACAATTGGAAAAGCTCTTAATGTTGAGTAATTCTTCCGCTCATGGCTTTAACTTTCAATAACGTCCATTTAATTTTACAAAGAGCGAATGCGTTTGGAATTCGCCTGCGCAATAGAACGGACGATAAAAATAATTTATGGTTTGCGGGCCGACGTTTTTTCACCAATCACCCATAAACTAAGGAATGCGTGACGTTCACAAACGAATTTTATGGGAATATTTCTGCTTCACATATCGTAATAGCTCCCAACTATGGTTTAACTCGCACAACTTACATGTGTCGAGGCCCCAGCTGCGTTCGCACGGAGACGAAAAAGTCAACCCTCTTTTTTCCTTACCGCAGTGGGATATATAGATATACTAGCATCTGCCCGCGACTTCGTCCGCCTTAAATTCGTTTATCGCGGATAAGGGTATTTTTCCAGGATAAAAAGTAGCCTCTGTCCTTCCCCTGGACTTAAACTATCTCCATAGCAAATTTCATCCAAATCGATTCAGCGGTTTAAGCGTGAAGAGCTAACCGACAGACAGACAGACCCACTTTTGTATTTATAACATTAGTATGGATTAGTATGGATATAACCAAACACACATAATCTCCTTAATTATATTAGGACGTTGAGTGTACGCTGGGTGGAAAGGTTCTCGAGTGGAGACCGCTTACCGGCAAGCGCGCAGAACGCCACCCGCAAGTACGCCACCCGCAAGCACGGACGACCTGGTTAGGGTTGTGGGACTCACTGGATGCGGGTCGCCTCTATCCGGCTCATGTGGAAATATATTGACGAGGCCTGTGTCTAGCAGTGGACGTCCTGTGGCTGAAGTGATGATGATGATGATGAAGTGTACATTTTACCGTATATGCTTTATTCATTTCATAGAATAAATAAATATTTGAACTGCCGTGTGTATGTGTGGATTCAATCATACAAGTTTAATTTGTCGTGCTGATTTGACCATGGAGCAGAGTTTGCGCTCTTTAGAATCGTCACTATGAGTAATTGATGGATTTTCAAAGAAAAGTTTGCAGTAAAAGCATGTCACAAAAACGTATATTTTGTCAGAAACTTATATTTAAACCAAATATCCATAAATCTGGAAAAAAACAGCGTTATATTCCCGGGCAAAGTGAGTTTTGCGTGTTCTCCCTAGCCATTCATTATTATCCGTCTTTAATTTGCCGAACAATCGAGTTTCGCTCAAGTATTTTCCTTTTCCAGTCTCCAACCATTCTGGCTGACGTTAACACGATTTTTAAAATAATGTTCTCGGCGGAGGGTCGATCAGTTGAACTGAAGCGGTGGCAACTTTTGTAAGAGATAAAAATGAGAATCGGCATGTTTTTGTTCCCCAAATTTCGGAAATGACGCGAAAGGATACATGAAGTAAGATTTATTTTATCACAATTCATGCTCACGGCTACCCGTACCCTTACGTATATACTTGACATGACTTGGCATTTTTTGTTTCTGTTCCGCTTTCTAGTCGTCTCTATCGTCTACGAAAACTTTTATGGCGTCGAGTCTAAGAGTATACATTAAATAACATTGAAATAAACATCCATCTGTTCCTTTGCATAACATAAATATTTGAACGATTATTATATATTATTACGAACTTTGGATGTGAAGTGTTTTCACACTTTCCTTTACAGTAAATAGATCCAGATTTGGGATTTGTATTAATTTAAATAAAATGCTATGCTCACTACATAATAATGAGTAAAATGTATTCCTAAAATGATTGTCACTTGTGATGTCACTGGGGATGGCACTGAGACGTATTCAACTCTGCCAAATATATTTAAAAAATCTAAACCCACTAACAATTGTATTGTTTCCTTTGGTTTGATGTTCTAAGCTTTATAGCATTCCACCAGTTGAGATGGTAAACCGTATCAGTACCGAAGTTATTTTCATGCACATGTGCAGAAAGCGAGGTAAATACGGAAATATTCAAATTTTTACCAACGCACACAATAAAAAAATAACCTTCATACAAAAAACTCACACTAACAATTGATCGTATAAACTGACATGTCAATTGTCGTAAAAATATGCTTGCTGGCCGCTATTTCACAATCGTCACAAGTCTCAAATGTCGGGAGTGAATGACAATTTCATTTCGTACATTGCGTGTCCAGTATAAAGTAAGAAGATGTATCGAGCTTGCGGGGCCAAATAGCGGGCGGAGCACCGATATATCTCCAGTTGTTAAATGCCTCTAAACTCTAAGCTATGGAGAGTAGAAAACTAAGGAGAACAATCTCTATATTATCCAGTGGTCAGCTGTTATTTTAGCATTTCTCCGCGTAGTGTAATGGGATGTTACCCCTACTCAAATAAAAATTAAACGTTGATGCGAGATGGTACTTTTTATGATAGAAATCCTAAAAACAATTTTGAGTTCTATACTTAGGTGGGTGTGAGTGGGGAAGTTCATTTTTAAAGTAGTATGAAAATATTAATATATTTTTGGGAAAGTCTACAAATGTGATTTTAATATTGCTGTATCACGGGTATGTTTCATGAGATTGAATTTATTTCACAAATATTTCTATTATTAAAATTTTGTTCTATAACAGAAAAAAGTTATCAAGCATTGTTAACACCCCTATTATCAACAAATAAGGCTTAAATTTGCGATTTTTTTTAACACCAAACGTTAATATGGAAAAGAAGCTTTATTATTTGGAAATATTATGATGTCAATTTGTGCAATTTTTATACCAGTTGAGACATTAGCAAAAAAATGCAGTAAGTAAATCATGGAGTATATAAAGGAGAACAATCTCTATAATACCCAAAGTTCGACAAAAGGAGTTAAATTGGCGTTCTTCTTACCTTTTCTATACTTCACGCTTATTACACTTACAAAGGGTAATGCGTCGATATGCCATCGCCAGTTGTTAATTTATGCCTCTACACAAAGAAGATTGCACATTAACATTAATACCCCTTCCGCACGTTACCGATTCCATCGCCCGGTTGGCCTTGAAATAAGTGCCGGCTCCATCTTGCACCCTCGCTTCACAGGACACAACGCTGATTTTAATCTATGGTAACTTTTTATCTACTACGGAAATTAAATTATTTGCCAATAACTGTATATACTCGCCGAGTGAGTACCTATGATTTACTTTTGTTACTTGTGTATCTTTTGCATGTTTGTATTTATTGTGTTGTTGTGTCCGCTACACGCCGGATGGTTATAGGATACTTAATAAGTTTTTATTCGACTAGCTACGCTTAGCAAATAAGAGGGTTAGGATGTTTTCTCCTCCGCGAGCGAAGTCGTTCACACCTTCTAATTTAGGTAATATGATTACTGGAGAATTAAGATATTTTCTGTATGTTATTGCCTATTCGATGTCATAATTTATGCTAATTCACTTGAAACTCTTTTTATTGAGACAGAATTCCGGAAACCTTATCAATATAATTGAACAATGATACCTCATATATAACACGGTTAAAAATAAAGGACTTGGCTGTATGAACATTGTGCCATTCAGTTGTAAGAATACAAAAATATTGGACCATAAACTTTAGGCACAAATAAAAAAAAAATATGTTGGCGGGAAGAACATTGTCAATTCGTCAATGTTCTGAATGTTCATTCATTTGTTTATTTTATGTTCAATTCGTTTTGAAAGTTATCTGTAAATTAAAGACATTTTAATAATTGAGTAACTGTGAAATTTTTCAGTTAATACGTTTTGAAAATGTTGTCGCCCGAAGATCAACAAATACAAATATGCTTACTAAAATCCAATTTACAAGAAATCGAAAACAGCTTGATTGTTCAGGTAAGATTAAAAAGTAGCTAGGTACTGTTTTACGGAGAAGACTTGTACTTGTTTCAATATCCATGTATAAAATCTCATATATTGTATTTTTGGAAATAACCAATAAAATATACTCAGACATCATATTTGCAAGTTTTCAATTCAATTCAATTTTATTTCGAGCACAACATGGTATTAGAAGATGTCACAACTAAGAAGTTCAACATGTACCCTGCTAGGGTGAAAAAATAAATTATTTAACATTTCCATAGATATCAAACCTTACCTATATCTTAGGTTTATTCATGTTTCTCAAAGCACTAAACTATATACTTTAAACTAAAACATTATAATTTTAATATTTATATTATCTATTAGATATTCATATATTCTTTAAGAGTATAAAAAGCATGGGACATTAGATATCTTTTAGCTTTCCGTCAAAAGTTTTGTACCTGTCTTCAGCTGATATATTACTCGGTAGCTTATTATATATTTTTATCGACATGCAATGTGGTCCCTTTGACTTCATTTTGAGTTTGGCAATTGTGGCTTGTACCAGTTTGTTTCTCGGTCGCAGACTGAGTTCCTCTACACACATCTTTTGAAAGTGTTACAAGCCTATCGTTTTCAATACAATGATTTGGTTTGTGTAACAACCTGTCTACCCACAGGTATCAACGCCGGGTAAATGAGAAAGTCAGTTTAATTATTTAGTCGTGCATTTTCACGTAAGCAATTTTCGTGCATTGTGACATGATTCCGTCCTGTAACCACGTTGGAGTTTATTTATTTTAAGGAAATGAGAGTTACCTGAAACATATTTTGTAAAAATACTATAATATTGTAAGACAAGATCACACGTGTGATGATTTCTCTCCCTGCAAAAAATATTCCCTTGTCTATAAAAAATCTCTATCTATCTATTTATTTTATTTACTTCATCTTTATTGCTCAAAAGAAAACTTATTGTACAAAAGGCGAACTTAATGCCGTAAGGCATTCTCTACCTGTCCAACTTTAGGGTAAAGCAGAAAAATTGTGAAATCTATTACTCTGAAAACATTGTAGCTGGAGCTGGAGCAGAATTCAAGGTCAAACTCAAACCAGAGGCGAAACCTTCAGCAAAATTCAGCTTTTTCCTTGGTGTAGTAGCTATTGTTTTCCGAACATATTCAAATTCTTTAAACTTTAACAAACTATATGCGACTAAAGTTTAACAATATTAAGATCGGTCGAAGTACCTTTCGTACGTTGCACTGTTGCTATTAATCAGCGCTAAAAACGTATTAACTGTGTTGATTCTATTGTTTTCTTTTACCTTTAGGTATCGATTTTCAATACTTGCTATTTGAAGGTTTTTTTACTGTACCTATATGTATAGTTCACCAGCTCCACAGATGGTTATGCGAAGAGGGTTATGACTTCATTATTTCGCGAACTTAGTCAATAAAGGGATAGCTAATACAATTCGCCTACGAGTTTTAGGTCAACAATTGAAATGAGATGAACGTTTTCCGATGGCTGTCGATATTTTTTTATATGTAAGACATAGATTCTTTTAATTCAGTCATTTATGATGTTAATCAATGTATTTTGAAAATACGTCGATACATAAATAATGAGCCACCGTAGTAGGTATAAATAAACCTACTGCGGTAGCTCAATCTTCACGTACCTACCCGACATTAATTCTCAATATTTGACACCCCTCTTAGGAGTGAAAAGTTACACTTTTTTATTTATAATAAAGGCTACCAGTGGGTACCTCACATATTTTTACGAAATTGGTACCTTAACATTAACAATATTAACATTGGTTGTACATAAATTAAACCAGTGCATTCAGAAAAATACCATACTATAAAATTCAATCCTATAAACTTATTAGTTCGGTCACTTGACCGAACCATAATTAGGCATCGGATAATGGTATAGATATCGGACATAGCTAAAGTTGCCAGAAATCCGGCGAAAGTTGGGCAAATATGGAGTCGGCTTCTTAATTAAATATTTTTTATCCCTTTATAGGGCAGAGGGAATATGTATTTTTACCACCGCGTTTTTTTTTTGTTTTCTGATAAACAATAATAAACCCTGTCTATAAACATAAATAGTTTTATTGTATCACCCGTAGCTGATTATGCCCTATAAAGGGATATAATATAAGTCTCAGGATTTCGGGATTGCATAAAACGACACGAGGAGGTAAAAATACACAAACGAGGAGGTAAAAAAAGATTTATGAGTATTTTGGTAAGCACGTACGTTGTTATTCATATGTAGGTCATGTAATAATAATAATAATAATGTATGTGAGTATTTCTTGTAACCGCGTTGTGAATTGATTTAATTTCAAGGTATATGTAACATAAGAGAATAATAAAACAAACATTGTTTTTCATGAAACATTTAGAAGTTCATTAAGAAAATTAAATCGAGTCCGTCTCCATACCGTTTAACATAGACGCCACCGCCAAAGTTTAGGTAAATATCTATACGATTATCCGATGCCTGATCATAATAGAGAAGATGTTCTGTTTATTTTTCATAATTACCGTAGAAACAAACGTAGCCATATCAAATTGAGCCTAAAAAAGTGAAACACATTAAAAAAAGCATTATCTTTTATATTCACAAAATTACAATATCTATTCTTGTCGTAAAGTAAATAAGTAAGTGTTACCTTGTGGTTATTTACGGTTCAATAAAGGAAATAAAAATACGACAACAATACACTTAAACGCACTCTTTAACGACCAAAATAAGAAAATGCTTACAGTTCTCACTTCTCCATACACTTGTGAAATGAGTGACGTCACATATATGTCGCTCTATTTGTAAGGGGCATTTCAACACCCAGCCGTAGGTATCATGTATCCATGTTTTATTTATAAGAAACCGGATCGACTGGTATCGTTGAAAAAAATAATGCATCTTCTCTATTTACTTTTTATACTCTTTCCTATTCAGACATAAGTAAGCGGTCCACATTCGAGAAAAAAAGACAAAATTGTACGTAGTAGCCCGCAATGTTTATGTACATGTTTGTACGCAGACGAGTTATCTTTTTTTTAAGCTAATCCGATTTGTAACAGCACTTGTCCGAACGTTATGTGATCGGTGGTTTGCATAAAGGAGCAATTTTGTATATGGCTTTGCACTCATCCATTGTGGCTTTGTACTAGTAGTTACTGTGTGTAATTTGATAGAACACTAATGCTAAATGTTTGAATGGGGACAACATTCTAAATCCACAGCGCTCGGCCCTGCCAGAGCTGGATGAGGAAAACGAGCAGCAGTACCGCGAGACGATGACAGCGCTGCGTATGTCGCGCGCGCAGAACGACCAGATGGAACGACTCAAGCAGGAAAACGGTGAGCCTTACCAGCACCAGTCGCAGGCTAGTAGGGCATCAATGACGATAGCCACCAAGCGGAGAACAGCAGTACAGCGAGACAATTATCGCGCCGCGAGTGCACGCGCGCAGAACGAACAGGTAGAACGCTACAAGTAGGTGAACGGTGAACCAAACTTCACTACTATCGCAAGCTATTAGGGGATCGATAACTATATCCAGCGAGTGGAGCAAAGCAGTACCGCGAGGCGATGACAAGCAGGAACACGGTGAGCCACATCATAACTACTAACGCTGGTTATTACTATTATATCCTCACAGGGATAAGTTCGCCTTTGTACATATCTGTGTTTTGTAAATACATATTGTTTTTGTATTAGTTTATGTGCAATAAAGTGATTAGATACATACATACATATATTAGGACATCGATAACGATAGAAACCGAGCGGGAGCAGCAGTAAAGCGAGACGATGACCGCACTGCAAGTGTCGCGCGTACAGAACGATCAGATGGAAAGGCGCAAGCAGGAGAACGGTGAGCCCTACCAGCACCACTGTCGCAGGCTATTAGGAGATCGATAACACTAGCCACCGAGCGGAAAGCAGCAGTACAGCGGCTGCGGGTAGTACATTTAGTCAACATCTCCGTAACATCTCGCATCTCGCTGATTCACCAGTCTATTCGCGACCATAACGCATGAAACTGTATTAAAACGCTGGATAATTCAATTCAATTTAATATCAATTTATGTCCGACATATATTAATAATTCAAATAGAAAATATGTAGGCATTTTACATGTTAGAAAAAGTCGTATTTGACTGACGCATATAAGCCAAAAGAAATCAATTCATCTTTTTTGTATTAATCTAAAAACAAGATCGTACTTTTATTATACGCTATCTACCCCAGTGCTCTAAAACAATTTAGGTACTAACTAAACACACAGGGCAACGTTTCCGCTATCGTCTTTTCTATGGCGTACGTGACTGGAGACAATTCTACCGTGCCGTGCCCTGTTTATCCTGAAGAATATTCGTTGATAGAACACTGTATTTGTTACGTAATGTAGTGAAAGATCAACATTCAAATGTTTTTAACCAGGAGTAAAGACGGAAAGTGTGAAACTACTCATACTTATTATGATTATGACATAGGAGTTTTTTTTATTGGAAATCATGGCAACGAGTATTGTTATAAAAATTTATATTTTGCATACAATGTGCTTCTTTTCATTGGCAATCGATAAAAAAATGCAAAAAAAATATAAACAATGCGACCTAAAAATACTCTATCCCTACATTCCGAGTCCACATAAACTACCCAACCAGCAAAAACAGGTCGTATAAACGGCTTGGCGACGTTTCTGCGTGGCCATGTAGTGCTAACGTATAGTCGTATAACAGTCGAGTCAGCGTTTATTCGACGGAGTTTGGGCACAGATATTTATATTACAATTAAGTGGAGTAAAAGCCAAGGGAAAGTGAAAAGTTTAGGGAACCTATTTTTGTGTAAAAGTGCTATAATGGTCATTTCTAATTCCGTACAGTAATGGTCTCCGCCACAACGGCAACATGACTTGAATGTTAAATCATAGTGACGAGATTAACATTAAGCTAGTATTTTATTTTACACTGGAGCTGAAGCAGCAACAAAGCTATACAAGCAAGTGTTCGTGAAACGATATTGGCCAACAATAATATTCTGAGTGTTGTATAAGACTTGTTATATTTAAAAATCATGCATACCAATATAACAGTAAAGTTACAAACTCATTTTAGTGACGAAATATATAATTATTAATATATTATTTTAATACCCCTCCATAATTTTAAGTTTTAGTCACAAATTATTTAATTTATTTCTTCCACGACGAAACGAATATACATATCAGTAAACGACATTAAACACCCCCGTTTAACTTACAGAACTAGTATATGACATAATAGTCATGTTCCTGCCTGCACCCACTTACGACTATTGTTTCCACCATGATGCTAGTTTTAATAAAGATTATAAAATCTTATTAAAAATTGTTAGTAAAGAATATAAAATCCGTGAGAATATAAGAGAAATCCTGCAATATTACTCTTATATTTATTGTGATAAGTGGGTAGATGTGTACATAGTTGCTACTTTATTTTAGTAGAAAGCTTAATAAGATCGGTGAACTACGGCATAAACAATAATATCATAGCTATCGCTAAAGTAGGCTTTATATTTAGCCTTGCTCTGTACCGATCTCAACCAAAAGCATTTACTCGATATTCCACTTTTGCGTGCTATAGATATCGTAGGAGCAAATTGTGTGTACATCATTATCGAAGTCTATTTTTCTTCACTCGTTGTACTGTGGAATTTGACGTTTTAAACTTTTTGGTCAAGTCTCGTACCTACTAGCTGGTTTGATAGTGCAATCCGTTGTATGGGAACCTTGCACTTTTTGACTATGCGCTGAAACTTGGCACATTCGATCCTTAGGGGGTCTTGAGTGTATTCAGACCGGGAGCCATCGAGAGCCACCACGCATTTAGTGGGGGGGAGGGAGGGAAGTTCGACTCTGCCACGCTTTAATCGAAGCAACATATCTCTAAAACTTTACATACTAGGGCATGTGGTATATCATTTTATATAAATTAAGGATGAGGAATTTATTTTTCGAACAAAACCAATGCACTTCCTAACAAAAAAAATGAATATAGTAGAAAAATCGAAAAACGTAATTTGTTTTTTAATTTATAATAACCATTCTTTTTTAATATAAAAGAAATCTCAAAACAAAAAATATAGTCGTAAAGCTACACTTATGTTATTTTCAAAAATATAGTTTATTGAAATAAAACAATTTAACGGATTATATCGCGTATATTATCTCATTTTAGTTCCCGACGTTTCGGAAGCTTTCCAGCTTTCCATGGTCACGGGAGGACTGAGAAAAGATGTATTTTCCTCTGTCAAAGTTACAATTTGTGCAAACTACCCATTTTTTTGAAAAAACACAAATAAAGGTGTACATACATGCCAGATGGGCCTAAGCTGTAAAGACAGTTACACATGTGCCAGAAGGGCTTAATTATTTTATTCTAATAATTTACCAAGCAGCATTTCACAAATGAGGCGTACTGAGGAGAAAAGAAACGCTGCAAAGAAAAACTCCCAGGCTACCTCATTACTAATTATAATATTTTAAAAACAGAGACTATTAAACTACTTTAAACAGATAAGATATTTTACACCGTTCGGAAATTAAGGTTTTGCAGTCCTGTGTCTCGCTTGTTCCTTGATGAGATGTATTACAGGATCCCAAGCAGGTGGTAGTGACAATCTATCTTCTCTATTGAAATTAGGATGCTTTTTAATCTCAATAGCCTCGCGTAGCAACCTGGCAAGGATAGAAGGTTTATCAAACTTAATTGAGTGGTTTGGTTTGAAAAAGCTGGAAAGCTTCCGAAACGGCGGGAACTAAAATGAGATAATATACGCGATATAATCCGTTAAATTGTTTTATTTCAATGAGTAATAATCGCGGAAACAGAAGAAAATATTAAATATATAGTTTGTTATATAAATCTGTTGATACATGGGAGATAAAAAATAATATTAAGCGTGGGTCAGGGTGATCTCAATGCATGATCGTCCGTAAAGTAGGGTTTAGGTACTGTTTTAAACACACGAAAGATATATATTTTATTGTTGTAGTTCACTTGGTATTTTATATGAAACAACGCAATGTAAATTCATTTTATATATTCGAAGATCCACTGCACAGAGAGGGGTCTGAACATTTAAGCTGCCTTTTTTTGCAATTGCACCAGGCGCGGCACTGTTCTGTTGCATCTCGCAATTTTGTAGACATGCTTCTGCAACAACTGGGAGTCTACATGGACGTACTTGTTATTGCCAAGTCCGGCGACACAAGGTGTCGTGCACTAATACTCTGGCTATACAGAAAGGATAGGTTTCTTCTGCAAAGCTGCTATAATCTTCCCTCTGTATTCTTGTCCACAAACCATGCACAAACCCTGATTTACGTCCACTTCCAGGCTATCGCCGTATACCACCGGTCTCCTTGAACTGTTTTTAAATCCTTTGAATGATTCTTGTAGACGTTTTCACCTCCGACGCCTTTCGGTACCTAAACATATTTGTACAAAAATATTTAGGAACAGATATCCGTGGTTATAATACAAAAAATTACCCTTGGGATTTGAACCCTGGATCTCTAGCTTCATAAGCAGCTGTACTGCCATGGAAACAGCATAATTACGCCTTGCTTCCAAATAATAAAAACATAATATTATCGCTAGTGATGCGTAGCGATGGCATAGTTTTTCAGGGCTTATACAAAACGAACTGCATTCCAACTTGTATAAGAACAAAATGGTCTGTATAAACCCTCAAACGAGACGTAGGTATAAGAACAGCTACAAAGTAATATACTGCACACCTAACCATTATTATATTACCTACATTATGAATGATATCGAATAATGGTATAAAAACTTTTTAACAAAAAGATAACACAGACTTCAATAAAAGTAAAAAGTAAAAATATAACGCCATAATTCAGTTTCTTCAAATTACTTGCCATAAGTTGTGACACGATGGCACCGACTCCAAAATAACATTCATTGTATGTACTGTATAGATTGAGTATACAAACGGTTACTTGTAAGTAATTTGAAGAAACTGAATTATGGCGTTATTTTTTTTACTTTTTAGTTTTTTTGGAGTCGGTTTTATTTTTTTGCTTAAAAGTTTATTTATTTTACACTTTTTAGTTTATCGTTACTTAAAAGTGTATCTCGTGATGATTCGAACAAGCCCAAGCACGGCTAGGATACATTATTTTATTACATAGACCTGGTGCCTTAAGGTATACACTATAGATACTGCCGTAGTACAGATCTGTACACTGTATGTAGGCAGTATTTTGTTTACGAGTTATAGGAAAAACGTCAATTTGATTATATCCCTAGAGGGAACAATTCACTGCAAGATCAAAAGTAATAAGGTATTGTAAGTATTCCACATTTGACAGCTTTGCATCGTCACTTCCCTAAACATGTGTGTTGTGATTTGTGATCTTGTTTATTGAAATTGACAAATCAAGGAAAGGCTGTCGGCTTTCCATAGTAAATCGGCGTAACTGGATTTTGTTTTTTTTTTTTTGTAAGCACCTATAAGGATTATTTGTGCTGAGTATCAAAATCCTAGTTTTGACAGATTTTTTAATTAAAAAAAATTCAGCGTTTAATCACAAGATTTTATTCAAATTTAATTTTATTATTTTTATTTTTATTCGCTTCACCACGAAAGAGACAACCCAGTATTTAGATACTGGGTTGTCATAAAAATATAAATATTAATAATTATGTTTTTGTGAAGTAGCGACACCTCCAAATTTTTTCAAGTTTTGGTATTTAGATTACATTTGCCTGTGAATAATCCTCATTATAAAAGGTACTTACAAAAAAAACAGCGTCCATTTAATATATGGGCGATTTACTATGAAAAGCCGGCGGTAACCTTTAATAGTTTCATTTCTCGTAATAATATAAGTGAAAGAAGGTGCCGGCCACGTCGTTCGGGGAGAGAAAAAAGTCAACCTTTTTATGGCTTTTGCGTAGTTTGTCAAAAAATATCCTATAACCATCCTCGGTTGTCCAACTATTACTTGTATTAAAATTGGTTCAAATCCGTCCAACCGTTTTATCATGATGAGGATATGTACAGTCAGCATCAAATAGTTTGAAGCATCCAAATTGTCAAATACCTATACACCACACGCCTTTATTTTTATGTGCATAAAGATACGTGGCGATGAATTTGGCGCTTTGAATGCTACGAACTATCTGATGCTGTCTGTAACTAGTACCTACAAGCATTCGTAAGTACCTACATACATACATTCATAGATACCTATACCTATATAGACATTGGCGTGCGGTCCATATAGGCACAAAGGCACTGCCTACCTTCGACGATCATGGCTCCATGCAGGCATAGAGAAAGTGCCTACCTTTGCCAAAAATTCTGTGCACGCCACTGATTATAGAGATACATATCAGAGGTTCAACGAATACGAAAACGAATATCAAACCTACTATTCAGCGAATACGATACGAATACGAATAATTTAAGAAGGTAATAAATAACACATCATTGATCTTTTTTACAAAGAGATTTACTAATTACTTAATAAAAACCACTGGCAAATTGTTGGTCAACATCTTTGTAACTTCTGAGACACAAGACGATTTCATTTCTCGTTTGTAAATAATCTTTCTGAGGTAGTTCTGAGGCGACAGTAGACGGCTTTAATGAAAATACTTCTAGACTAGCTTTTTCAGCGTGGATTAAGTACCTAAATATACATGCATACATAAAACATACAAAATATACAAAAAATATATATTTGGTGAACTTCAAATAGCCATTAACTTTTTTATATTTTCAATGTAATAAATAAAAAATACTTTTATAATTATTTGGTATTACAAATATAGTTCTACCTTTTCACTAATTGGGTTAAACATTTATTCAGGTTAAAGATCTTTCTCAGTAAGTACAAGTATTCAGTAAGGTAAACGTCCCTGCTTGTCACCTTTTTATCTAATCAAGAATCAAGGTGAAATGATGGGATAATGTCGGGTACTGGGGATATTTACCTTATGTCACGTACGACGCGAGTTGCCATAGACGAGAATGACAGGTGAGCATTTGGCGCGAAATGTCATTTTAATGGCGATTATGTCTGCAATGAGGGCGGACGGCGAGGACCGGACGAGGGTGAGTGAGCTACCTCTTCTTTATGTTGATGTCGACTGTTATTCATATGGTATGGAAGTACGATGAAACTGTACTCGTATCGCAGCAGGTTTCCATATAATTTGGGTCCAATAAACGCTAGTACAGTGTACTCTTGAATAGTGTCATAGACATGGTGCGTAGAAATTGGACAGGAGCGAGCATCTCTCGCCCATCGCGACAGTCGACTCTTAGTTGGAGAAAACATGGCGGAACTATGGGGAAGGTGGAGGTTCCCGGGGGAACACAGTTCCGCCTGTCCGGCGGGTGCCAGGCTATGATCAAGGCAAACTGTATTGACCGACCAGGAGCCTATGATCCAGGGGTGGACAGGGAGCGTGGGATCTCAGAAGAGACAGACCTCCCTGTACCACAAACGTGGAAGGCACCCGGGCACCAATGTGCTTAGACCGGAGCGAGTTGACTGTGTAGTCCGGCCTGACTGATGGCAAGGAATATGTATTATGTCATAAGTAACTTATCTGTAACTTCACAGTGCTTTAGTTCTAACTGTTATGCTGTGAAATTAAATTGTAAAAAAATAAATAAATAAATAAATAAAATGTACAGTGGCATAGCCACAGCTGAGTAGTCATACTATCTTGCTATGATAATAAGAGGCCAGTCGATTCGTGTATCCATACCCTATGAGTATATTATATGTGTGTGTAACACAGATCTCATAAATAAATCTTTGTTGCTCCAATTATAAATTATGTGAATCCATGGCATAATGTGTTATTATCTCAAAGTGGGCGACACCTTACATACAAACCGATTTTTGCTCGTTCAACAGTTCGGTTGACAGCTGTGCGCACGCAACTGAAGCGACAGTGCTCCGCGCTAGGAGAGGCGCTGCAGACGGCACGCGAGACCCGCTGTCGACTCGCGCAATTTATCCGGGACGAAGAACGCACCGATGAGCACCACATGTAACGTATACGATAAACACAGTATTTGACAGTTCGGTTGTATAAACATTGTATTTATTTAATCACAGAAGTAGCAGGCTAGACCTGTTAAGGTGCGTACACATTTGTATCATTTGCCCGTTCAGATCTTTATCGCGTGGCATGATCGCGTGTCACGATCACGCGTTTGGACACTACGCCGATCCGATCGCTCGAAATCCATGTTGCTACGTGTATCACACACTTAGATCGGACAAGCGTGGCGTGATCGCCGCGCCGACAGTGAGGGTTCATGCAGCGCGATACGCAAGTCATGCCACGCCACGGATACGAGCAAATGATACAAGTGTGGACGCACCTTAAGTACGTTCTGTATTGAATGCTGTTCTAAAGTATTTACGATCCTCTGGGAACATTATTTATGCAGCATATTTGTTGGCAGACGCACCTACGAAGACTCATTACGAAACAAGGCCGAGAGATTTAGACAGACTCGGAGTTTCTATGTAAGTACCTCTGCTTCCTCTACTTTTGGTGAATCACTATTACGACGAGTTTGATTTTAATTGTAGAAGAGAAGGTTGAAGGCTAGCGAGGAAGGAAAATACCAAGGATAAGCGACATGAAACAAATAAAAGGGAAGGTTAAGGCAGATCAAGGAGGTGGCCCGGGATAGTACGAGATGGAAACACTTACACGCTTTATCAGTTCCATCAACAAGAGATTAACTCTTAATGGACCATGGGCAACTTTGTATGGAGCTTGGCCTCAAAACCAACATAGCTAAGAGTTAGTTCGTTAAGTAATTTCGTTCTATGGGCACCATGTTGAAATCTATTGCAGAACTGAGATATTCATATGTTATACAGCGTGAATACGATCTATCAGAAAGCGGGTTTCTCTTAAGGAATATCGATCATTACTCATTAGGATACCGAAATGTGTAAAAAACATATTTTTGTAGCTACTTATTGGTACTCATATGTATGTACAACCACCAGCGCCAATATCTGCCGTAACAAAGGGGGCGAAAATATCTGACACGTTCTTACGGCCCTATAGAAATAGTCGTGTCAGATATTTATGCGCGCTTTCTTGTGGGAGATATTAATGCTGGCGAATGAACCTAGCGTAGATAAAAGAGTTTTTAAACGGTTTTTAATAATAAAACACGATATCCCAGAAAAGGTGACAATTTAACCGCACGAATGTAGTTCACGCCATATTCGGTAGGATACAATATGAATATCTCAGTTCTGCAATTGAATTCGATTTGATGCTGAAATTAAGTAGATTTAAAGACCTATTTTATGGCCCAACTCTCATGTTTGTTGGTTTTTGTTATAATTATTATTTTGATAATATCTTCAATAACTTTATTATTATAAAGTATAGATAATATGGCTGTCGATGCCAATATGATAGATAACAGCAGTTGTGCCCCAGTTGGCATGCCATGTCTGGTATATACTACGCTACTATAAGCTAATGTCTAGTTAAGTCTAGTTTATTATTCTCATCATCAGAATTTTCATGTAATTTTTATACAAAAGCATGTCAGTTTGCATTAATTACCATAAATTGAGGAATGGTGAGTATGATAGTATTGATGACACGTGTATGAAACTAAATTAATTTAACCACTTGGTTAATGTTTAGGATGAGGAGCAAATGACCCGAGAGATTGAGAAGGTCAATAATGAAAACTCTGAACTAGAACGCGAGGTGAGACGGCGACAGATCATAGGTGACTTGAAACTGAAGCTTGAGGCCTTGAAACCAGATGTGCCAGAGAATTTCCCAGCCATAGTGTAAGTAACGCACGTAATGCCCCCTTGCGTTGCAAGCTTCCATAGGCTACAGTGACTATTTAAGAGCAGCTTATGCTTATCAGGCAGGCCAGGCCGTACGCTTCTTTGCTATCTAAAAGTACTGTATGAAAACCGGCTAAGAGTATGTCGGACCATGCTCAGTGTAGAGGTGCGTCCACATTTGTATCATTTGCTCGTATCCGATCACCGTGGCGTGGTATGACTGCGTATCGCGCTGCTTGGACGCTCAATGTCGGCGCGGCGATGACACCGCGCTTGTCCGATCTAAGTGTGTGATACGCGTAGCAATATGGATTTCGAGCGATCGGATCGGCGCAACGTCCAAACGCGTGATCGTGACACGCGATCATGCCACGCGACGAAGATCTGAACGGGCAAATGATACAAATGTGGACGCACCTTAGGGTTCCGTAGCCGTTCACGCAAAAATATCCACTACAGAAACGGTTTATCCGATCATAATGAAAACAATTTTTAGTAGAAGTATTTATTAAATTGAATTTTTGTCATTTTCTTGGACATAAGGTATAAAAAATATGGGAGAGTGTGCCCCCTCACATTTTATGCTACTTTTGGAGCGATTATTTCGGAACATATTGACCGAATCAAAAAATTTTATAGAAACCTCATAATGTTTCTTAAAAAAAAATCCTGTCAAAATATGTGCCACACACTGATATTTGCTGAAAAAACATTTTTTCGTTTCAGTTATATGTATGGAGTGCCCTCCTAGAAATATTTGTTTTTATTATTTAACTATCAAACTAAGTAGCGGCTTTTATATTCCAAACATCAAAATACATCACGTAGTTTTTGAGTAACAGCCCTGTGACATACGGACGGATGGACGGACGACATGACGAAACTAAAAGGTATTTTTGCCATTTTGGCTATGGAACTCTAAACAGGCAGACAATAATAAAATATTAGTTTCCAATACTTCGTAGTTTACGGTGCACTCGTACCTACTAATCTGCATAGGTCATTGTTTTTCAACCTGTGGATCGCAATCCCTAAGGTCTTTCAAAGTGGGTTGCGGTTACATTCATTTGGACCATGACCGAATAAAACTCAATCGCTATACTCCGGATCGTGTGCCCACTGCAAGCGAACGTCCAGTCCAGCATTACAACTAGATGGCGTTTTGAAAGTAAACATTATGAAATAATTGAACAAAGACAAATTGTACAATATCAATCATTTCATAAACAGACTGATGATACAAACACTGCGTTACACTAACAAAGTTGAATCAGAAATAATTATCTTTATAGATAGCGTGTGTATATCGGGCTACGGCTTTTTAACCGACTTCCAAAAAAAGGAGGAGGTTCTCAATTCGACGGAATGTTTTTTTTTTTTTTTTAAGTGGCAATTGACAGTCTTGTTTTCTTCGTCCATAATTCGAACTCAATATTTGTAAAACACATGCACGCGTCATGATAACGGTTAAAAAAACACTCGCACAGGTATACCAACTATACTAGAGACATTATACCATACCATTCTCTAACAGATATTTTTAGTGCTAACAATCACCAATAGATAGCGCCATAAGTAACAATTTCAAATTAAACAATATAAATATATCGAATTTAAGAGAAATATGGGACTTAAAATAAAAATTTGTATGTTTTACGAATAAACATCCACATTAACACTAATTATATGCATAATTCTGATTAAAACAAAAACCATTAAAAACAGATTTTCAACATGCCAATTCAAGCTCCGCTCGAGCTTTGGACCTCTCATATTTCTTTACAGTAGCGACACTAGATGGCGCTTGATCTGAAAACTAAGTTTAAGATTGTAGACATTAGCCGAAACTGAGGGGCTACTTAAAATCCGAAAAACGAAGTTCGTATGGCGCCATCCTGCTTACTCAAATACAGCATAACATGAGAGCGAGAAGGACAGCGCGTTACGAACTTCGATTTTCAAGTTTCGTAGTAACCCCTCTGGTCGAGACACGCATGCCATTATCTTCGAACGATGTACATAAGAAAAGGACGGCATACATAATATCTCACCCCGTCTCCATGATGGTGTACTTCGAGGTACAAGTACGGTAAACAGCACGCGTTTCGTAACAATACAATACATAAATAGGCCAGTAGTAGACCGTGTATTAAATTGACAAGTTTTGATAATTCAAAAGTGCTTGGCTTTTGTTTAGTGAATAAATAATGTCTATTTAACTATTTATAAATAACAAATTTCAGAATGATATGTCGTATTTATATTTTTTATATGCATTAAATATAGAATGGATGTCCGAAATGTTAATTACTGTGTGCTGATAACTATTTAATAATACTGTTATAGAAAATGTAATAAAAATACTTTTATGGAACCACGAGATAAAACGTAAAGGCGTTATAAATTGAATGATACAATTTGAACGTGGGTAAAATGATTTTCTATGAGTTTGCCGTAACTAGTTGAATCTGTATAAAAAAATTAAAATAAGAACTGTGCTGAAGAATTTTTCCTTTTTTCTTCAAAGCTTTACTAGTATTGCCTGAAAATCCTTAATTTTGCTATTAAATAATCTAATCAATTGATTTAATCGTCATACACTTTAAAAAGTTTTATTTTTTAAGTTACTTTTAATAAGACTTTTATTGTGAAATTTATTTAAAAATTGGCTAATTTCAAATTTCGCGCGTCGCGGCAAGCGGCGACGTGGCGCGCGCCGGAGTTTTTAAATTACATTGTAAGTAATATTTGAAAACAGATCATTATAAATGTATTGAATTAGCGATATAATGGACCTAGGTACATATATTAGGCGTTTTGAATGATAAAATGCTTATTATTATTTTGATAGTAAAAATACGAGTAGGTAAGTATTTAATAAGTAGATACATAACGAGTCTACGAGTAGTTAACCTAGTCTCAATCTGTTGCCAATTAATTCAACAAGTTTTGCAATACGAGCAGTGAAAAATCAACAAAATCAAGAATACCTATCAAATTTTCATTATTTTGGCAAGATTTTAAGTACTCATAGGTACTACTCTTTTCAACGCTTTCATGGGCGGACTAAGCTGATTGATTGCAATCAGTTGCCCCATCAAAACTAAGGTAAGTAAGATATCAGTTGACGATAGGGAATTTAATTGTATACCTAACTAGAAGGCACCCGCAATTTCGTTCGCGGAGGAGAAAAAGTCATACTTAACCCTTCGTTTTTTCTTCAGCGTACCTAGTCGGGTAAAAAGTATCCTATCCGGAGATACTCAGCTACTCGTGTACCAAAAATAGTTAAAATCCGTTTAGCCGATTTTGCGTGATGAAGCCACAACGATTAATACAAACATATAAAAAATCTAAAAATATATTTTTCTTTTTAGTGACCTCCAAATAGTCCGTTAACGAAAATATTTTCAAGTAGCTACTGCCCGCGACTTCGTCCGCCTTAAATTCGTTTATCGCGAATAAGGGTATTTTTCCGGGATAAAAAGTAGCCTATGTCCTTCCCCGGGACTCAAACTATCTCCATGCCAAATTTCATCCAAATCGGTTCAGGGGTTTAAGCGTGAAGAGGTAACAGACAGACAGACAGACAAACACACTTTCGCATTTATAATATTAGTATGGATGTACAGAATAGTATAGAAGACGATGACAAAAAGTTTGTAAGAAAATACAAATCGCATCAACCGGGGGCAGAGGGGCTATTCTGAAATTCGATATTCGAAGTTCGTATCGCGCCATCCCTCTCGCTCTCATGTTAAACTGTATTTGAATGAGCGAGTTGACGCGATACGAACTTTGAATATCGAATTTCAGAGTAGCCGCTCAAAGCAGCATCATTCAAGGCCACGCGGCGGCGGGCCGGTCCCATCGCAGTCTGTAGTACTCGTCTCACTCAAGCAGTACACGTCGTTTTTTATTGGCTTTTCGGCGCATTGATCTGCACTTATTTCATATTTTAAGAAAAGAAAAAGTAGTAAAAGCTATGGTTTAGTAGGTTTTTTCTATACTTTGCCAACGAAAAGAAGCACATCATCATCATCAGCGCCCGCGAGGAATGGGAAAGATTTTATAACCACGCATTCCTGAGGCCATTACGAGTAAAAAAAATGATATGAGACCAGGTCAAATTCAGCAAAAAAAGAAACATAATCTAGTTATAGATTATGTTTCTTTTATATAGTAGATTTTTGTACATAAAAATTGAATATTTTATTTTTGCTTTCGCTTCTCTATGAAAATTATCCCTTTCAATAAAATGGTAACGATTTGTCTTTCCAAAAAAAAGGATGAGTTTAGAGAGTAGTAGCTGTCACTTTGAAGTCTGTCAATAACGACGCGAAACTAGGAAACATATGTGGCAACGTCGCGATAAAAAAAGCTTAATGTACTCACAGTACAGTGATCAGAATAAATTGTTAACATGAAAATTGATAATATCTTTAAAGCTAAGCCGGAATTGCCTGGGATTCATCATATAACAGTTTTTGCTTCTAATGACCTAAGGAATGCGTGGTTAAAATCTTTCCCATTCCTCGCGGGCTTTTCTTAACTACATATCAAAATACCGTAAAAACGATTTCGATATGTGAACTTAAAATTGAAATCGTCCAAGAAATACGCATAATATAGGCATTTTAAACTAGTTATTAGACAGAGAGGTTCGATATGCACTGTACGTCACAGTGCACTCCGGCCATATAAATAAACTCCATATTAAATTCTGTTTTGCAAGAAAGAATTAAATGTTTGATGGCTTATTTCTTGGTTATTTTTATTGCTATTCCAAAAATTATTTTTTTCTACTGTTTGTTACATGAATGAGCTTTTTATAAAGCAAAAATATAAATTCATGCATATTCCCTATTGTCGTGAATACGTGAATTGGATACCAACGACCCGAAATCTTGCTTGTTCTAAATTTTTCTAAGACACTTTCATTCTTAAATTGTAATTTTTGACTACGAGTATATAAATTATGCTATTCTTGTGTTCCAAAATAATAGAACAAATTAATTTATAAACTCAAATAGTACCTAAGTTCGTAACAAACTAATAACTTACTAGCTGTAACTTAAAATAAATATAAATGATGATTATTTATAAACTTGATATCATTTTAGTTCATCTTTCGTGGTTTCAAATCTTAAATTTGGAACTCAGCGGTGAGAGAGTACGTAAATAGGTTTTAATTTGTACTCGATCAGTAATCTGCGAAACTATCTCTTTGTAGTTTAAATAAATTGCATAGTATAAATCATCCTGTTTCCTGTGTGTGGTAGTTGAGTAAATTGATAAGACCATATAAGACCAAACTAGAAACAAAAAAGGACTAAACATTTTTTACGATTTCTGTCATGGTAACTACCATTGCGCAAATTTTATTTTTATTTTAGCCAGTCACAATATCTACAGCCAACATCCCAATTAAACAGGCTATACTTGAAAACCCACGAATCGAAAAATATTGATATTCTATGTTCTTAAGTAAGTAGTTGATTTGATTTGATTTGATATGGCTCTGTATGTACCTATTGTATGTTTATAGTCTCATCAGCCATCACCAGTCTTATTACTGGCGATATCGATACTTAAGAATTTGTCCATCCAAGGATAGTAAAATAATACTGAAGTAAGTATGTCCGACTCCCCCTAAGCACCAAGTCAAACCAAAACAAACTTTTCTTTCATGTACGTGGACTGGGCTCGAAAGCGACGCATGAGGCGCATGCGAGACTTACGAATAATAAAAATAGGTAGCCATTTCCAAAGCTTCGTTCGCGTCGAACCATTCATAAGTTGGGATTAAGCGCCATCTGCCGACCCTGTGATGTCCTAGTTATCGTATCCCCAATTCTTCACTAGATGGCAATAATGTGTTGCCATCTGGCGGAGAACCAGGGAAAACAATATAGCCAGTTGTATAGCCAGAGTTAGTGATGTTCAATTTTGTTGTTCGTCATTGTGTGTCTGTTCTAGTATAGTAGTCTGTGGTTCTAGTATAGTAGTCTGTGCTAGAGATTGCATTCTAAACCAATTCATCACTCACAACTTTTACCTGTACTTGCAATAGTAGTTTTCCGCGTAAAAATATTCTCTGTTTCAGGATCAAACTATTCAAACATAGTATTCTGATGTATTTCGAAAATTATTTAGACGGTTACATATTTCTCGGTAAATATACTGTGCGTTGTCTGTACTGCATCTAACAGTAGATCTCATCAAAATGATCTAACTTCGTATTTCTGAAAGCAGATAACCAACAACAGTATTTAATAATAAATCACGACGGAGATTGATATTGGGGATTTAAATCGTTGAGCAGTCACTGAAACAAATTTATGCAATGACCTGATATAGTACCTACTTAAAAAGCTATTCTGATGAAATTCGCTTTCTTTCATTTAGCCATTGAAACGTAAGATTCGCCTTTGTTATTTCGATTCAATGGCGCGTTAAGATGAGGATAAATCCAATTTTTATTGGTATCTGTAACAGTGATTACGCACAGTGCGCATACAAACTCAAAAGAGCTAAGAAAATAACTAAAATATTTTTAGCAGAAACATACTTGACAAAAATTACAAAAATGTGTAGTAAATTACAAAAAAAAATGCTAAATTAATGATTATCTTTTAATTTGCTTTCTGTGCGAATTTCACAATTTCTATGCATGGAGCGCATATGCCGTCATACGAATATTTTTCAAATTCTTAAAAGAGTAGTCAGAAACTTTAAAACATTAGGAACAAAAAATAAAACATAGTTCTCTGGCTAGTAAACTAACTTACTTATTGAATATTTTTTTACATAGGTATTTTTTATAAAGAATAAACTACTTATTGAATATTTCTTTACATAAGTATACCTAAAGGTACCTACTTCATAGAATCGTGTAACTGAAAGTATACTTATAATAAAATCATTTTCTTGGGTTCCAAACGGGTGCGTGTGCAGGTAATCTTATGATTGGACAGAACAGAGAAATATGTTTTGCTTTCGAATTAATGATGTCACGATTTATTTACATTCTTCATTTTTACAGGGGAAAAATGGAGCTTCTTGAAAAGCTGAAATTGCTGACAAACAATTGTGAAGAATTGCGCCGGAAAGTGAATCAGAACAAAGCGGAATCTTTAACAAACATTTAGTTAAAAACGTGCAAAATAAATTTTGCCATAACATTTATTATAATTATAAAGTGTATAATTAATTACCTTACAAATATTAGTTTATTATTTATTTTACCAAATGTTATTTATTTCACATTCAAATATGGATAATATGGATATGTTTGCTCTTGTCTGCAATCGAGCGATAGTTTTTCTTCGTTAAGATAATATTTGAACATATATAACGACTTTCATGATATATATAACATAAGTATAAAATTCTCGAAGAGTGTTCAAACATTGAAATACAATATTCTTAACTAATTAAAAACTTAAATACCGTATGATATTTTTTTATTAAAAAATTACTATTGGTCAAGGCTACAAAATTCGCAACTGTGGCATGAAGTGTGTTAAATAAAAAGTGTCAAAATCCTCTAATACGATTTTGTAATATTAGTTAAATAGACTTTACCTCAAAGTGGTATCCTGCTTGTGATTCCTCAATTCCAGCAAACATTCTAAAGGCGAATTACACTCCTACCAATAACATTTTATTGGTACACCAAAAGTGCCACATAGGGTGCATCATATCTTATCTCCTTTAGGCGTGACGTTATATTTCACTGATTTGGCACCTACTACACTTGGTATATCAATTTAGACCGTTGTCTCAGTTGTTCTGGGTTTATTATATGCAGTGTCTTGTCACGCTGTCTCTTGTTCTCAATAACAAAGGATAAAGCTTACTTATGCCGTTTAGAGTATTTGCAAAGTGCAAACCAGAGTGAGCACCTAGCAAACTTACTTAAAGAAATTGTACAGTACTACACATTGGTGCTAGTCGAGTCGAGGCAGATATACGAGTACAATTGACGTTATTCTGAAAGTGTAGCAATCCATCTCGGACACAGCAACGTATCTCGCTTTAGGCTCCACTCGTTGTGTAGTGCCGGAATAAGGTTATTGACTAAACATGTTGATGAACTGTAGGTATATTGTAAGTGGATACTTTCCTACCTATCATCATCAATTCATCATCGTATCACCCCGAGGAGGTCCACTGCTGGACAATGGCTTCCCGCAAATAATTCCATAACGACCGGTCGTGCGCCACCCTCCAACGGTTTCCCGCGATCTTCACCAGATCATTGGTCCATCCTGTTGGGTGCCTTCCCACGCTACATGGCCCTCCAAGCGGTCGCCGATCGATAACCTTTCTGCCCCAGCAGGCGTTAGTTCTACGAGCAATGTGCCCCGCCCACTGCCACTTAAATAAGTCTCGCAACTCTTTGAGCTATGTCGACCGCCTTGGTTCTTCAGCGGATCTCCTTATTTCAGATTCGATCACGCAAAGAGAATCTGAACATAGCTCACTTCATTGCCCTTCCGCTTCATTTTCCCTTGAGAAGGTCACTCGTCTCGTCAACTCCAACTCGGATATACAGCGTTCGGGAGACTACATAAAATCTTCTCGTCCCAAATATAAGGTTTTTGCCAGTGATGACATACGGCACAGAGACGAGGTCACTCAAGATGTGGGCCTCATAAGAAGGCTCAAAGTTACTTTGAGCTGTAGCCAGTATCATTTATGCCAAGTTTATCGTCTAATGCATTTTTTAAAAACACGTAGATAACATGCAGGCATACTTTTCGTGACTTGAAGAATATCCAAACTAAAAATGAGGAGATGGCTTCACTATATAGCATTTTGGTACGCCATAAAACTATTTTAACTGATCATAAAACAATAAAACCGGCTAAGTGCGAGTTGAACTCGTGCACCGAATGTTCCGTACAAAATATACGCTACAAATGGCCGTATCTATGAAAATCTAGTGTTAGCAGAGCCCTAAGCAAAATGTACGCGGTGCTTGACCATTTTATAGTGGTTACTGATATAGATAGACAGACAGACAAAAAAAATAGTTTTTCAGATTTATTTTGTTGCTTGTGCTATAAGACCTTCCTTCATACCAAACTTCAAATTTCTAGAACAACTGGAAGTACCCTTTCAATTTCAAAAACTGTCGAAATATACGTTTATTGGGGCATAAACTGCCGCATTTTTTTTTTTACGTAAACTTAGAAGTTTGATTTTTTCACGGCTTCAAGGGACCGTAGACTTGAGTATATAGTTTTAATTTCAACTCGATACCTCCACGCGTACCTGAGATACAGGATCTTGACAGACAGACAGACAGAGGGACGGACAGCAAAGTGATCCTATTAGGGTTCAGTTTTTCCTTTTGACGTAAAAAAAAACTAAAATGTAAAACAATAACTGCATAATTCAGTTTGTTTAATTTACGTACAAGTAACTTTTTGTCATGGGCTTAATAACTGGAACTGGACTGAGCACTGCGAAAATAAAGTGTGTCCGACAGAGAAAACAAACCAGAGAATTGCATCTCGTTTTAATTAGGGTGACCAAGAACATCTATGGTTATTAATCGAGGTATATCTCATCGCCACCCAAAAATCACTTATCGTTGAGGAGTTCTAGTGACCTTCTGTGGTCTTCTTCATCAGTTTCACTTCACTAATGTACACTTTCTGCATGCAAATGCCTCTTACATTTCTTGTAATGCCAAAATCACCATGCATGCCTACTATTTGACGAATTTCTTCAACTCCACATGGATTCGGGAGTCGGTTACCAAACGAACCTATTTGATCTGCCAGTCAAGTACCCTATTTGTGGTCACATCTGACGCTGCTGTGACGTTGCACATGCTTTTATATATATATATATATACTATCCAGATATGATTGGATCAGGCATATCATATCTTTAAGTTTCTTGACAGCAACAAAGGACTAAGGTTTCGACGACTACATAATTGATGGTAAGTTTTGAGAGCAATAAAGTTGTACGATACATACGTACCTTTGGACGATGGGACGTCAAGGCCTGAATGGAGATCAGGAGTCGACGCAACAAGTATCAAACGACCACACAAGATAGGCTGAAGATCTGGTTATGGTCGTCGAAAGTGGCTGGATATGAAAAACTTGCGTCCGTTCATCGAGAAAAGTCAATCATATTACATATGTCATTGGTTTCTCATACTTTCAACCCCAATTTCACCCCGTTAGGATATGAATTTCCCAAAAATGCTAAAATCAGTTTACTTAATTTTAGAAGAAGAGTCTATGGGCGAAATATTATAACAGTTACTCAAATAATTACAAGTTTTCCATACAAACTTTCAACCCCAATTTAACTCCGTTAGGGAATGATTTTCCAAAAATGCTGAAATTCGTTTTCATAGTTTTAAATGAAGAGTCTATACGCGAAATATTATAACAGTTCCTTAAATAATTACTGGTTTTCCATACAAACTTGCAACCCCAATCTAACCCGGGATGTTTGATGTTTTTCACTGTACATTAGGAGGTTGTGACCAAAGTTTTAAGCGTCTAACTTTAAAACGACATGTTTCCCATACAAACTTTCAACTCCTTTTTATCCCCCTTAGGGGATGAATATTTATAGCAACTTTTAATCATTTGTTTTATTTTTAGTACCTTTATACAATGATTCAAGTCTATAACTTTCCAAATGAACAATTTCCATACAACGGTTCAACCCCTATTTCACCCCCTTAAGGGTTGAATTTCGAAAAATCCTTTCTTAGAATATACGTTCCAAATTTCATGCTTATATCTTTAGCGGTTTAGGCTGTGCGTTGTCTGTCAATAGGTCAGTAACTCAAGAGTTTTATATACCTAATATAGATAACAGAGCAAAGGCTCTGTTATTTATCTATCTATCAGCCACGGACGTCCACTGCTGAACATAGGCCTCCCCTATAGCTCGCCACAGGGTGCGATCCTGCGCAGACCGCATCCACTGACTCCCCGCGACCCTTACGAGGTCATCCGTCCACCTAGTCGGGGGCCGTCCCACGCTGCGCTTTCGTATGCGTGGTCACCACTCCAGGACTTTACTGCACCAAGGGCCATCCGTTCTCCGGGCTACATGGCCCGCCCATTGCCACTTCAACGATGCAATCCTGTGAGCTATGTCGGTTACTTTGGTTCTTCTGCGGATATCCTCATTTCTGATTCTATCACGAAGAGAAACTCCGAGCATAGCTCTGTTATCTATATTATATTAAACTCTTGCAAAGCTGCAGCAAAGGCTGTTATTATAATACCACTCCAAACGTCTCATGAAATGGAAGTCAAGTTATTATTCCTGCAAGCTGTTGTTGTTGGCTCGCCATTCTGTGTTCGATTTACATTTAATTACAACCACAATTTGGGGCAGACTTTAACCTAATTTTTAACAAAGGTATTATGTATTTAGGAATACTGTTTTCCTTTATCCTATCCTGGAAACATCTGAATAATCAGTAATATTGAATATAATATTGATTACACGGGTGCTTCACGTGTGACTTGCTAGAGTCATTTATAGCATTTTATAGTGTTTATATAGGTTTACCCTAACTGAGACATCGCCTAACCTAATAGTTTCAAACATGTGCGGGACATGGCGACAAACACCTTTGTCTCCATAACCTCGTGCCTCTCACCGCGGCGACGACCCATTCAAAGGGTTGGCATATCTTCTATATACTATTACAAAGTTGTAAACATTAAATGTTTGTATGTGTCGTTGTGGCTTCGTCACGCTAAATTGGCTTAACGGATTTCATCTCAGGTATCTGAGAAAGAAGATGGCTGTAGGATTCTTTTTACCCGACTATGCTGAAGAAAACAAGGGTGCCTTCTAGTTCTAGTAGATTTATAAGATGAGTTAGTGTTTCGGTTATTGTTGTGCCCTTTACGCCTAAACGACACAATGCCATAGGGTGTTTGATCACAAAACACTATAAGGACCATGTTGTTAAAAGTCATTACAGCCACTTTGAAAGTTCAAAATATGATCGATTCTATCTATATTAACAATAGATGTTTTATTTGACTACTGACGCCTGACGTTTACCTACAAATGGTACAAATACAAAGGTATCGTGAACGCCATTTTTATCGAGATATACTTGAAAACCTATTTAACTTTCAAGGTGGCGGTAATGAGTTTTTACATAGTGGTAATTTTGGTGGTTTGCAGTTAAGCACACTACGGTTAACGGTTTCCTTTAAGTGGAAAGAACAGAACAAAAACCGAAACAGTATAGGTATCCGTGTGTTCATTATTGGTTGTTATAATCATATCCAAGATAAATTCTTCTAGACTGTTATATTGAAAAATATTACGTGTTAGCTTATTTCATTCCAATAAATTCAACAAGACCCAACACTTATATACTTTTATTTTTCAACGTCTTAGGATTGGGTGTGATAGCTGAGAGTGCGGAAAACCTCGGTAATCCCGTTGCTTTCATACTACGCGAAATAGAATATATTTATTTGTTGTGTACGCTGCCAGAACAAAAGCTACACATAACGTTGATTTTGTCGATGACGTTTCTTAGCCGAATCACTAACATCATTTACTTTCTGAAATGGCGGATGGTGCGTTAATGCTGTCTCGATTAAGAACGAGGTGAACGAATAACTCTATTTCCAAAAACTATAAACCTGACAGTAAAAAAGGCGCTTTTATTACTATCACCATTTTCGGTTCTTTGGCGACCTTGTTTGATTTTATAGCAATGAACCTAGCCTACTCGTATCTACAGGTTTTGACGAATCAATAAATATCTCAATCATTAAAGTTGATCCAGTAGTGATAATGTAATCAATGTCTTTGACATAGGTCAAAGAGTAGCTAGACTTAAGTGGGCGGGGCTCATTTCTCGTAGAACCGACGGTCGCTGGGGCAACCCCCGACAAGATGGACCGATGATCTGGTGAAGATCATGGGAAACCATTGGATGAGGGCGGCGCACGACCGTTGGTTATGGAAATCCTTGGTGGAGGCCTTTGTCCAGCAGTGGACGTCCTTGGGCTGATATGATGAGTGTTGATGATCCAAGGTGAATAAAATACAATAGTTATTTAGATACGCGTCAAAAACATAACCCGTTCTTTGTCGCGCAGACGGGTAAAAGAGGACAGCATGTTTTCTGAAATCTATTTGACGAGAGAATTAACTGCCGAGATATGTATATTTCCGCTGTTTGTCAAGCGAACTCACACAGTGTCATGTCAGTGGTTACCTACTAGGGATTGAAGACGTTTGAATAATATTTATTAGGTACTCTGAAATGTTTGCGAATGTCGTGTCGGTTGATACCAGTTCATTAAATTTGATTTGGGTGTGCGGAGTTTGTCGGGTATTGAATGCGATTTTCTTGATTAGGCAACTGGCTCCTTGCTGATTTCTTTGTTAAATATTTCGATAGTTCTTCGCTTTGTGCGATGAAGTCGATTAAGATCGACTGATCTGAGTCGGTAGGTACCGAACCGCACTTAAAACTGCTTTATATGAGTCTGGACAAGCCTAAGTACAAATATCAAACATAAAAAAAAACTAATTGCTTGATCAATACCCACCGAACCAGATCAGTACATTATCTAAGTAAAACCTTTGCCTAGGTATATGTCAATAGCAATTTTGGCGTACAATTATTAATCTTGGTTATTAATTAATCGAAAATTGATGAAAATTTTCAATTTGATTGATTTTTTTTATAGGAAAATTTCTAGAAAAAGTTACGGATTTCTCTTTTCATATAGAATATCTTAAAGAATAACTCCACCAGTTTTAAACTTACTGAGGTTTACAGGGTGATTGAGCCCTGCATCTGAAGCAAATAATTGACACAGAGATTCCTTAAGACTCCACTGAGGTTATTAAGATTTTTACCGAGGTCTTCCAGGGTCTCAGCCATGATTACGATATCATCAGCAAAGTAAATATTGGTGATGTATTGGCCGTTGATGTTGATGCTAAGTTCGGCCCAACCAAAGAGCCTGAAGACATCTTCCAGAGCAGCGGTGAACAATTTGGGAGATATGGCATCTCCCTACCTCACCCCACGCTGCAAATGGATAGGTCTTGTGTTCTGATCCTAGGAGGGAACTGACATAGAGGCGTTTTTATACAAACACCGCAGTATTGCTTCCATATACCGCTAGTCAGTTTAGCGCCGCTGTAGAGACTGACCACCGTCCAAGTTTCGATCTGATCGGAAGCCTTCTCATAGTCCCCAAACGATAAGTATGTGGTCCTTTGTATAACCTACCGTAGCGCATGGATGAGGTTGATCGTACTGAAGGCTATGCGGAAACAAGATTGTTTGGGAGGCTGGAAGTCGTCTAACGTGCCTGCGACGGCTCCTGATAGCTCACGTGAACAGCTTTTAGACATGGCTCAGAAGTGAGATGTACTTAATTGCCTACATTTACATAGTAGATTGTTTTACGAGAGGCTAAAAAACGAATTTGACACGAAGAAATTATTTTTTACCTACAATCTTAGTGAGTTTTTATTGAAACTAAATCTGAAAGAACCAGGAAAATATATTTAGTATTGCTTTCTCTTGCAGCTTCATTAACATGTGAATTCCCTAAGAAATATTATACTAATTAAGGATATGTAACCGAAATTCAAATGCGATCAAAGACTCGTAGCAGATTTTCTTTTTGTGTTTCCTTTTAAAGTTCAAGTATTCGTATTATAATATCATGACAGCAATACCGTTGAATAGGGTGATTTTGACCAGTTTTTAAATTAAAACATTTTTCTTCTGAAAAGCTAATGTAGTCCGCTTTCCATAGTAATTCGGCCCTTAAATTAAATGGACTCTGTTTTTTTTGTAAGAACCACTTATAATCACTGAGACGGTCGCGGCTGGGAGAAGTTTTAGTTTCACGGCAAAGATGACGGCTGCTGCCATTAATAAAATGCAGAGAGGAAAGTCGCCCGGCCACGACGGTCTCAGTATCGAGCATTTTAAGTATGCAGGTATGCACTTACCGAGAGTATTAGCCATGCTTTTTAATTTCTGTCTTTGTCACTCATACTTACCGAACCAGTTAATGAAAACAGTAATTGTTCCAATTGTGAAGAATAAAACAGGTGACCTCGCGGATAAGGCTAATTATCGGCCGATCTCACTTGCGACGACAGCTGCAAAAGTGCTCGATAGTATGCTTGACTCTCTTCTTGAGAAGCACCTAAATATCCATGACGCGCAGTTCGGTTTTAGGGCGGGGCTGTCGACCGAGAGTGCAATACTTAGTCTGAAGCATACTGTCGGGTACTACACAGCCGGAAAAACGCCTGTTTATGCCTGTTTTCTTGATTTATCCAAGGCGTTCGATCGCGTGGACTATAATATTCTTTGGAGGAAACTCGGGAAAACAGGCATGCCCGGTGAGTGTGTAAATATACTCAAATACTGGTACACAAATCAGTCTAATCAGGTGAGATGGGCCGATGCACTGTCTAGTGAATATCGGCTGGAGTGTGGTGTTAGGCAGGGTGGGCTAACGTCTCCCAAACTGTTCAACTTGTATGTGAACGAGCTAATAGTTGGCCTTAGCAGCATCCATGCGGGATGCTATATAGACGGCATGGCTGTCAATAACATAAGCTATGCCGACGACATGGTGCTGCTGGCGCCATCTGTTGGCGCGCTTACGAAACTGTTGAGCCTTTGTGAGACGTATGCCCGGTCCCATGGCCTACAGTATAATGCCAAGAAGAGTGAGGTGATGGTGTTTAGTGCTGGGAAAATTAAGCCTTACCACGTTCCACCTATTTCGCTGGATGGTGAGCCGTTGACGCGAGTAGAAAAATTTAAGTATCTAGGTCACATTATTACGAGTGACTTAAATGATGACCTAGATATTGAACGAGAACGAAGAGCGCTGTCGGTTCGTAGTAACATGCTGGCCCGGAGGTTTGCTCGTTGCTCTACGGAAGTGAAAGTCACTCTATTTAAGGCATACTGCCAATCCTTTTACTCGAGTAGCCTATGGACCAGGTACACGAAGCGAGCCTACAGGGCCCTCAGAGTTCAGTACAACAATGCATTCAGAATGTTGCTGGGCCTGCCACGCAGGTGTAGTGCGTCCGGCATGTTCTGCGAGATGCGCACTGACGGCTTCCAGGCCATCATGCGCAAGAAGATTGTGTCTCTCCTAGGACGGGTAAGGCAGAGCTCCAACAGTATTCTGAATGCAATTGCTGACAAATATGATTGCCCAATATTAATATACTGGATAGGGCAAGTCAAACCGGTGGCTCGCACTATCTATTGATGCTCAATTTAATTTAATTATACTATTTTAATTTTACTATTTTAATCTGTTTATACAATTTTAATTTGACAATTTTATTTTATTTCCTTCATTTCATTTTATTAGATTTAAAATTAATTACTTATTTTGTTCTTATGTTTGTAATGTGACATTTTATTTTAATTGGAATTTTGAAGGAATTTTATTGAAAATTTGTTTTAATGTATTAACTTATTTTATTAATTCTTAATTTATTTAGTTATACAATTTTAATTTTACAATTTTAATCTTTTTATACAATTTTAGTTTGTCAATTTTATATTAATTTCTTTATTTCATTTTATTAGGTTTTAAAATTTATTACTTATCTTGTCGTTGTTTTTTTTGTAATCAGACATTTTATTTTAATTGGGATTTTGATGGAATTTTATTGGAAATTTGTTTTTAATGTATTAACGTATTTATTATTATTTTTAAACTAACATAGGTATAAGTATTTTACTAAAAAATAATGTATGGATCATAGTTATCTGAAAATAAAGACTTATTATATTATTATTATATATAATAAAGATTATTTGTGCTGAGTATCAACATCCTAATTTTGACAGATTTTACTTACTTTAATATTTTGTTTTTCGAGCATTAGTTATGCGATGTTTTTCAAATATTGAAATAAGGTTACTTGTTTTGATTCGCGTCACCACGAAAAATATTAATATTGGTTGTTATAAAAAATATATATATTTTTATGTAGTTGCGAAGTAGCGACACTTCCAGATTTTTTTTTAGATTTTACCTGTAGGTCAAACATTGGCCTAACATTATTCTGAATATAAAAAGTTTCAAAGTTATACTTGACTTAAATAGCCAAGTGAAAGATAGAAAACAAAACACAAAATGTACCCAGTAATTTTTATGTGAAATATGAATCGGTGTATCAAATTATTTTGTAACAAGAAACAAACATGTCAACTTTTGTGTCACAATTCCTGCAGCCTTTTATCACGCAGCTCGCCATCTTTATTTGACACGTATTACACTCATAACAGACCGCACGCTGACGTTGCCCATATGACTGAGTTACAATAATGGTCCTAAAATGATATTTTAAGGCCAACGCGCAGGTGCCCTTTGCCTTGCCCGTTAGCCTGGTCCTTTTACGAAGTAATACATAAGTCTATACGGTGGCCATTAGAAATTAAACTTCAACCTGTTGTCGATTGTTTAGTGTTTAATTGTTGAAATTACACGAGTAAACGAATTTTGGGGATATAAGTTCCCGTATCAGAATCGATTGTTTTTTTACGGAGAACATTTTGGTATGCGTTTCGTCAAGGTCTACCGTAGACCTGTGCGAAATTATTAATGTAGATAGAGAGACACGTGCCTTAATGAATAATCACAAAAAATTCAGTCGGTAGCCCATGAATAGGCCATCTGTATAGGCCGTTCTCTTGCGGCAAGGGAGTTCCAAAAGCATTCGATTTTAATAAAAACAATTACGAAAACACCTCCCTCAATATCTTTTTTTCGTAATATTTACACAAGTATAAGCCTCGAGAAATTGTGACAATCCGTCTCTTCTCTAAAGGTGCGTCCACACTTGTATCATTTGCTCGTATCCGATCACTGTGGCGTAGCATGACTGCGTATCGCGCCGCTTGGACGCTCACTGTCGGCGCGCCGATCACGCCGCGCTTGTCTGATCTAAGTGTGTGATACGCGTAGCAACATGGATTTCGACCGATCGGATCGGCGCAACGTCTAAACGCGTGATCGTTTCACGCGATCATGCCACGCGACGAAGATCTGATCGGGCAAATGATACAAATGTGCACCTTAATACAATCCATTTAAATTATTCTATTCGTATCCCTCTTTCCCTTTATATTTCTTCTATACTTCTAGAACTCTTTTCAGGTGGGTGTTATGCCTGGGGATCGAAGTTCAATGAGATTTGGTCGGAATTTGTATTATGCAACCGACTTAGAAAACTTTATTACAGTACACTAAAGTCGGAGATCGAATTTGAGATCAAAAATGTAAACATACAAGTGTCAACGTCAAAGTAACGTGCCAGGGGTAAATCATCTTTTTTTTCTTATTTGTTTATGTCCGAACTTTATTGACCATATGTTTCTTTGAAATAACAAACTATAAACAACGAGAAGCACATTCATTCAACAAAGGTCGGATAACGAATAACGAATGTTTTGTGATGGACTTACGGATAAACTAAATTGCCCGCTGGCTATGAAATTGATCGATTTTAAGCCTTATGGTCTAAAGTGTGTCTTTGGGAGCGATCAAGTATTACGTAACGCAATTTGACCCCACCCCCTCCCCACCTAGTAAAACGTTACGTAACCACCAAGTAAAAAAAAATCAAACATTCCGTTTGAAATTTTGAGAAAAAAAAACATTTTACGAAAATGCGTGAGAGGACATCCCCTCCCGCCCATGTAACGCATCCTAACGCTTTACAAGACCCCCCCCCCCCCCCAAATTCGTTACCTAATACTTGAACAATCCCTTTTCAGTGGTATAAATGAAAACTCCGTATATTTTATTTGAACTACATAAATATGTAATAGAAAGAAAGAATATTTGCTGTTTAACTTAGAAAAATATTTTTAACTACTCGTACGGTACTATTTAACTCTGAATATGGTAGTTTTTATGAGTATTTCAATGATTTTATTACCCACCGCTTGCGTTATTTTTTTATGGTGGCAACCCATTTGTTTACAATTTTGATCTCGAATTTGATCACCGACTTTACTTACAGTTACTTTGAGTTTCCCACTGACATATGCTTTTATTCGACTGGATATTCGACTTTAACACTAATACAAAAGAGATTCTATTACAAACAAACGACGTTTAGACACTGTGTAAGTAATATAAACTCTTTTATAGTCTGGCTATAATTTCTTTACCCCACCAATTTTAATTGTTTTATCTGTGCTTTGGTATGGCAACACTGAATATAGGGCACTAAATAGTCTTAGGAACAATAAATAAGTCACTAACACCACATAATATATTCTCAGTGCACTTAAGAGGCTGCTAAATGGCTTCACTTGAACATTATTTTAAACATAAACTATATTGGTGTTATTCAAAAGTACTTAAATTGGTTAATCTTACCAGCCAAAGACTTAACACAATGTAAACATTGCCGCTTTTCAGCGATAATCCCTTCTTGCTGTTGCTTTACAGCATCGAAGTTAATGATCATGCGGAAAAGCAGTTTCCGCTGACCACTTTTATATGGTTAATCCACAGTTAAACCATTATTTTTTTTAAAACCAACGCACGTAAAGATAAATTGTTTCTTAAGACTCATAAACAACTTGACGTCTGTGATAGATACAAAACATTGCCATATTCTGTTTTTATATATTTGACAGTTCATTTGCTTGGAAGAGATAAAATGGTCGGACTCTACATTAGTGTTAAAATCGAATACCCTTCAAGAACGAAGTTGCGAGCGCCTCTAGTACATACTGAATAATCATGTAATACTTTCATTAAGTAAAATATGCATCATAATAATCTATGTTTTTTTCCTCGTTCACGATTTTCCACCATGTATTTTAGTTTCATACGAGTATGTAGGTAAGTCCCTTACTGTAGCGTGGCGTCCATATAAGCCGATTCCCACCGGGTTGCCTAAAGAAAAGCTTTATAACCACCGTTTCCTTTAATTATGAGTAAACGCTTCGGCTTCCCTAGTAATTTTCCTGAAGCTACGCATCTGGTATCTAATATTTGTTTGATCAAACTTGACCAAACGTCAAATTATTTATAAGATAAACAGTTCCAAGCTTCCCTGTAAATAACCCTCAGCAAGCGATGAACCAAGGTTTATCAAACAACAAGTTGTTTGATAATCTTAATACTAAACTATAAGTTTTCACATCGAAAAGTAAACAGATTCCGAAGATGGCCCCGATTATGTAGGTAAACTTAGCGAAGGCAAGATATGAGTTATGTGTATGGCTAATAAACCAGTGGAGGTGGTAAGCAAAGCAATATCATTGCTTAGAAATAATTTCTTCGTGCCCTTTTCAAACGGCAGGTATGTAAATTTGTATAAAGGCACACAATAAAAAAAATAACTTGCAAACCAAAAACAAATAGTTATTTATGTTATATCTTTAAGTTATTAAGTTGACAGAAAGAGCCCAAGGCCAAAAAAAACCTTCTGTTTTTATTTGAATTACCCTATAGAGGACCCTAAAGAGGGATTCATTAGAAGCCGAAATTAGCAGACGCATCCAACTTGGATGGGGTGCTTTCGGTAAACTCAAAGACGTCTTCACTTCAAAAATCCCTCAATCCCTGAAAACGAGGAGTCTACAATCAATGTGTTCCAGTAATCACGTACGCATGCGAAACGTGGACGCTAACCGTCGGAAGAATCCTCCGTCTGAAGGTGGCACAGCGAGCTATGGAACGCTCAATGCTCGGAATCTCTCTGCGAGATAGAATACGAAACGAGGACATTCGCCAACGCACGAAAGTCACCGACATCGGTGAAAAAGTTGCGCAACTAAAGTGGCAATGGGCCGGCCATATATGTCGCAGAGACGATGAGAGGAGGAGTCAGCGAGCGCTACACTGGAGACCTCGAACGGGTGGCAGAAGCGTTGGAAGACCGCAAGCCAGATGGTCGGATGACATTAAAAAGACAGGCAGCCAGGGCCGACCTGGAATAGAATCGCCGCATCAAGAACCAATTGGAAATCCATGCAAGACGCATATGTCCAGAAGTGCACACATAGGTATATGCTGAGAAGAAGAAGGGAGAAGATTTGAATTAATTCTAAATATGTTAGGAATGGAGGCTTAAGTTTGATCAGCTCCTTAGCTCAGAATTATTGTACAGAGGGCAAGCAAGGCAAATATGATTCAAGTCTCCTTCGTCCAGGCCACATTCGCATATGGAGGAGTCTAGGATGTGGATCTTGGCCAAATTCGATGGGGTACAGCAATGATCTAGTCTCATTCGAATAATGGTGGAACAAAGTTATTTTTCAAGAACTATCTTAGAGAACCAAGGTTTTTTCGAGATTTTTGGAGTGACTTGTACATATAGCCTTCTACGTTTTTCGCTTGAAGTAGTCCACAAAGAAAACCACTTTTGGAACATATATTTTGACGATATGGAACTAAGTCGTGGCAATCGTTTCTAAAAGTAACTTTGTCGACGCATACAATCGCTCTCTATGCAACCTGGTCGCCTCTTTCATCAGTCAGAGTTGATAACAAGATTTTGCCGTCTTTATTAACTGTTCTTTTAGTATTTATTTACAAGAAGGTAAACAAAAAACCACGTGACTCCGCCCACGTCATTCCGCCAACGGAAATCGTTTGTATCTGTGGTACGACGCCTCTGGCTGAATGACCCGAGCCACGTGTTTTTTTTCGTCTTCTTCTTTTTAGGGTTCCGTACCAAAAAGATACAAAAGGAACCCTTATGGTGCGACTCTGTCTGTCTGTCCGACTATTAAAACGCCATATCTCAAAAATGACTTATGCTAACTATTTGAAATTTGGATTATTTATAAACATGGTCAGCTCACATGTATTGCACATTAAATATTTTAAAATATATTTTTATTTTCTAGTCGAGTCCGAATCGCACTTGTTTTAAGTAAGTATTACTTTTAAATATGCGACAGGAAACTGATAGCGGTTGAAACGCCTGTAGATCTACCCCTATCAATAACCCTTTCAATCGGTGTAGTTTACTACACCGTTTCACTAAAAACATATATGAACACAGTATTTATTAAATGTAAATATACAACTTTTTTGTTTGGTATGTTATAAAACGACCTTTCAGTAACAGAAATACGGGTGAAAAAACTACTTCAATGCTGCTTCAATGACATAAAAACTCCCCGAGATACAACAACATTTGAATCACATTTTTGGACTTTCCCAAAAACGCTCCAAACTTAACCCTAGGAAAGCGTGACGTCACACCTTCCTACCTTAGATGGGGAAATGAAGAACTGTTCTGCAGCTATATGGCTATATTAAAACTTACGTTTATCGAAACGGTTTCATAAAAAAGTCACCATACATTTCATGGGTTAATTATTTATAAATATTTTCACACTTTAAAAATGGACTTGCCCACCTATTTTTAAAGGGTCATAAAACATGATACACGTAAGGTATCAAACTCAAAGTTTTTTTTAGGATTTTCGTCATAAAAACTACCATTTCGCATCAAAATTTTATGATTATTTGAGTACAGTCAACGTCCCTATTGGTCCATCGATTCTCAGGGATCATACGTCAATTTTGTTGTCCTTTTTTTTAGTTTAATAAATATTTACATTTAGATTTTCGTTAGACCCGAAGGAGAAAGAAAGAATAGATAGAGATATAGAAAGCAGAGCTTTGATAAAAAAATTATATGCAGTATTTACTGCTTTCGAAATTAAAGTAAATCTCCTTTGCCAACAACTAGTCATTTCCAATATTTAAAATACTTAGTTTGCCAATGCCGATGAATATGGCGTTAGATTTTTTCACCCTGTAGAACACTCATATTTGATCAGGTAAGACTTGTTTACGCTTTAGGTATTTAGTTTAGTTTATTTTTAGGTATTTGTTGCAAGAGTGAATATCAATGTTTGAACTCGCATTTAACGCTAATTAAAGAGTAAACAACACCAAGTGGGATTGTAAGACTTGTAAGTGATCTTCCGCCCACTCATTTGGATTAGGAATGGCGAAGTTCGAAGGTTCACGTTAAGCTCAAAATAAAAGGTGCGACTTGCTTTAATCACAGCTAAGGAAACAAATAAACAATAAAAAACAGTATTCGTACCATCTTTGTCGACATGGTCTCTTCTGGCTACATTCTAAATCAAAATAATCGAAACTGCCCAAAACCTAGAGGTAAGTAGATACATCTCATTAAATCTGTCTCTGTGCCACTCGGATTTTATGCATAACCTCGTTACTGAGCCTCTCGTCTCGTCATCCTAGGTCATAGTGAACAGGACACATTGGTTAAAGAGGCCATTTTTTAAGGCATTGTGGAATTCAACGGGTTTAAGGATATCCACTAGTTTATTGAATGCCGCCCAGCCCAGCTGGTTTCTCCTGGAGATCTCCTTCTGCTGATGCGTAATATGTCCAAGATACGCGTATTGCTCGACCACCTCCAGTTTTTCGTTCCTAACCATAATGTTTGGAATCGATTCACCAGTGATATTCGTCATAACTTTAGTCTTTGACAAATTCATCTTAAGACAAAGAAGCAAGGTAAAGGCTTTCAACCATGCCTTGAAGATCCTCCAGGGTCTTGCTTTATAATGGCATATATTATGTAGTTACAATCAGCTACAGACGGAGAAAAGTCACCCATATCATCTAGCCATATATGTTTCGCTTTAGCTAACTCCTCCCCCACGGCCTCTTTCAGCTTTCTTTTGGAGAATTAGTCAAATAGCGAGTGGCAAGTGATTTAGATTTTTTTGTAATCCTGTCTCCAAAGACGCTCGCGCTATACTAAGGGCTTTGCCCGCGCGTACAGCCGAATATTTATATACCTTTTTTTACTTAATTCTGTTGTTACAAATTTGTACTTTATATGTACGATGCACGATATTAATAATTCAAAGATAATGAGAAAATCCTTGTGTTTCCTTAGAGGTTTTCTTGAAAATGTGGTATAATAAGAACGATTACAAAATAACGAAAATTTGCGGCCTTAGTGTAAACTTACGATAAATTATGTATGTGAAAAAATATTTACACAAGTATGTTTTTATTTGGTATCATCATAAAGTTTCAAGAGACTCAAAATTATGACTTTGAGCGCTGTTCAGAAAACTACTGTCGGTATTCGGGTAAATTTAGTTAAAATATTCATGGTTTGTGAAATTTGAGGCCGCTACTCACAAAATAAGAAAATTAATAATGCAAATAACATCAGTATTGTAAACATCTTATCTGTTTCGTAGAAATACAACGTAAAAAATCCGTTTATGAGGCTTATTTTTTACCTTATGGAAAAATACGAAAGGGCTGTATTCTTTATGTTCGTGAATGGTTTCGTTATCGAAGGTGTTCTTGCTATGGTTTCAGCCGATTCAAAATTTGCCTACAGAATTTTCTAAATTATAAAAGGGATTTTTTTATTGTTTCACCAATTACCTACTTTTTAAAGTGTTTATGTTTCTTACTTTTTGTCAGCTTATGCTAAACAAAGTAAATAGATGGTAATAAAAAAAGAAACAATAAATAAAAATGTATACTACATTCAACTATATCTAAAACTAAAATAAATAAATACGTAAATATTACAGAACAATTTTACACAAATCGAACTAGTCCCAAGGTAAGCTGCATAAGGATTGTGCTAAGGGTACTAGACAACGATGTATTTAATAGATGTACTCGTATTTACTCATATATAGAATACATGACTCAGGAACAAATAATTATGCCCGTCACATAAATATTTGCCCTTACCGGGATTTGAACCCAGGACCTTCAGCTTCGTAGGCAACACAACAGTATTAAAAAGTGTCGGTATGGTCCTGGAAATGCTGGCAGCATTTCCTAGCTGTACAGCAAAGCTAGTACGTTGAGCGAGGAAGCTGCCAGCTCTTCGGTCGCCTGCAGCGGTGTCGTGGTGGTGTCCATCAGTCTCTTGGACAGTTTATTTTATAGCCTGTAGATGGATTTCTCGACCTGAAAGGTACTAAATTGGTTTTGTTAGATGTGCCTCGGCGGTGCGACATTGCCTGTGAGTCTACAAAGGTGGCATCCAGTACCATCGTCCTAACCTCCAAGGAATTAAGGACATACCATCCTGTCTATAACGATGGCAATAGACCGGATGGTACGTCCTTAATTCCAGGGACGATGGTCCCTGGCGATACCCGGAACCTCCAGTACCAAATTGTGAGTTATATTATTTTCTCTCTTTCTGTGGTCACACACAACTACATGAAGACCGTCATCGTCGTATTATCAGACGTTTTATTCTTACTACCATCATCATAATTCCAGGTGAAAATATACCTGTTTTTGCTTGACTGGCACGTATTATACACTTAACTACAAAGTAAAATAAAATTATTTGCAAAATAATTATAATATCTCTAACTGAAGTTTATTGCAAGGGTAAGTGTGGGTAAGGAAGGGTAAGGGTGTTTACGTTGCTCATAGAACCATAAAAACTGTTCATCGTTAGAACTTTTCCTTTTGCCTTTACCATCAAAGGTACGGTACGGTAAAGCTCCTCGTTACGTGAAGATTTAAAAAGCAGGTCAATTAGTGTAACTCAAACTTGTCTAATTTGGTCGTTCGGTACAAAAACCAAATATAGATGCCATGTACTTGAAAGGTAAGATGAGAAGACTCAATTATGCTTGTGTGAGAGCCTACCCGATTTTTATACTATTATTAAAGTTGTATAAATGAAATGTCTGTACATTCAAATTATTTTTAAAACATGATTGAAATGAAACGGACTATTTGGAGGTCACTGAATCGAAATACTTTTTTTTGGATTTTTTGTATGTGGCGTTGTGACTTCATCACGCCAAATCAGTTCAACGGATTTCAACTATATTTGGTACACTGTAGCTGGGTATATCCAGATGGTTATAGGACCTTTATACCAACTATGCTGAAGAAAAAAAGAGGGGTTATGATTTTTTCTCCTCCGTGGACGAAGTAAATAAAAATATTGATCATACAACGGCGGTATTATTTGTATTCTCTCAGTTCGGATACCAAACTACATAACACTTTGGCGACGAGGATGGAATACTTGTCGTAATTAAGAACTGGGTTTAGTTTAATTTTAAAATCTCCGCACAGTCTCACCTCGCCCGATTGTGTGATGACCGGTACGATCGGTGCTCCCCAAGTCCCCACACGCTAAGTAGTTTCCACCGGGAAGATGCCCCATTCGCCTGCAGATTCATTGATTGATAATGCGGTTATGGGTGTATTGTTGAAACGACTATTTTTTCGTAATTTCGCTGGCAATTCTTTTGTTTTTGATATTGATGAAAACGATTGGTCCTTTTGAAACACCTTTAAAATAGGATTCCAAATCTGATTATTTAACAGAATAAAAAAAAATGCCAGCGAAACTATTATTGTGGCAGCGAAATGACGATTACATGAACCAATTAGGAAAGTAAGTGTTAATAACTTTAATGCGTACCCTACCAGAGAAGGAATTAAATACAATAATAAATTACAGTTTTAAATTTGGTTTTTTATTTCAATAATAACATAAACAACCGTCTCTAAAACTCTAATATTCTCACAAAGGCGTTTACACAATAATAAACAACCGTCTCTAAAACTCTAATATTCTCACAACGGCGTTTACACAATAATAAAATCAAAATTTTAATACGAAGAAGAAAAAGTAATGATTTAGTAACTCGGTAGTGCACCCTTTAATTGTAACATTATGTTGTCATACAAAGATATAATGGTGGGCATATCCATAAAGTATTAAAAATTTTAGTCAACCTCAATAAACCTTATATGACAAGCAAAATCAGACTTTTCATTTTTATTTGTAGAATATTTGCTAACATTTTTGCCGGTACAGTTTAACAATAGCATTTCAGTTTAGCAATAGCCACAAAATTTCACGTGTAATTGTTGGATGAATTAGTCCTTTGTAATTTAGAAAATCTTTTAACATAAAAACCCAAATACGTTTTCATAAACTGGTTACCTATTCTAAGTTTATAACTCTCTCATAGGTCAAAGATATCAAGTTTAAAGTGAACTTAGACTTGGGGCGTCGAGTAGAAAATTACGGCCAGCGAGCTCTAATACTACTTATATTGTATATTAGGTCTAGTTATTTACGATACAAGTCGTGAAAACCTACTAAAATAAAGATTTTGTATGAAAATACTTTATTAAAGATCAAAACTAATTTCGCTGGAGCAAACGTCACTTCGCTGGATCGAACTGCCAGAGAAATGACGCCAGATAGCATGATGATCAACACATATTTTTATGATAACTTTAAAACCATATGCGTAATGAATTACATGGCTTTTACGTAGAAATAAGAACACAGTTAACTATTAAATGCTAAAAGACAGAATAAAACAAAGCCACTTTACACCCTTAAATCGATGTCCAGCGATATTACTTTTAAGAGAACCAAAACAGATCGTAAGGGAAACTTACTTCGTTGAGGAGCCAAAATGCCAGAGTTGCACGTCCGTTCCGCTTGACTGCCGTAGCACAACTAAAGATCGTTCCGATAAAAACAAAAACATGGCGGAATCGTCGTCGGCCAATCAAATATTTGCAGGTATTTTAACGAAGTGATAGTAGTGGCTACTCGTGGGACAGTTACAAAATGGTCGACCACTTGTTAACATTACGTGCTTACGCATTAAATATTATACGACATAATGAATTATTTAATATTCTTTGTAATAGTGTATAAGTCTTGTCAATACAATTCCTACATACACAGTTATACGTGATTGTTTGAACAAATCCGCTATATGACATGGCTCATATACTGAGTGCACCGCACCGTACTTTTGTGATTTTTCGTTAAATTTTTAAATTAACCGTTCATTTATTTCAATATGCCTCGGTGTGTTTTAATGTGTAAAATGTGTAAGTGGTATTTTTAAGCTCGGTGTTTTATTAATTGGCTTGTGACCGCTAAAAAAGTGCTTTTGAAAATACGCCCTTATACGGCTAGCAGTTTTGCTGTTACGAGTACCGACAATATGTTGTGGTGGTGGAGCTGCCGCAACAGCCCCCGGCACTACGTGTTTATGACGTGCGCAGCGCGTGCGGCACACCGGTCGCAGCTTGCACAGCACGGGCCACACGTCGCTAGCCACGCTCTCTAAGGGCCGTAACTGCTTACCTTTACATCGTGAGTATCCTCCCTTAATTTAGGCAGTTTTATATTGATTATGCATATATTAAGTAAAAAGAGGGTATCTAACTTTTGTTATTTATTTGGCGATAGGTAGGTGATGCGCGGTCGAAAACCGTACGGTTGTACATGGGCTTATTTTCATAGACACACAGTATAATAAAAAATCGATACAAAGTTGTGATGTCCTGACTGGTTGTCTCATTCCCTCGGGACTCTTTCCTTCAATAGGTTTTTAAGCAGGTTTTTAAAACGCTGGGTTTAAGAAAACCTTTTGATCTGGTTAAGCTTATTAACGGGTTAACACCGAAAAGGTTAAGCCGATCGTTTGAATTAATTCAGTTACCAAAAAACTCAATCAAACCCCTGTTAGGGGTTTATTAGTAAACGGTTCCATGCTGAGAACATATACTAAATTGATCTAACCCTCATAGATATTCGATTCATTTTTGCTAAGCCATTTCTTTGAATAAATTCAGGTTAACTGGAAACCCAGTAAAAACCCCTTGCAGGGTTTTGAACTATAGGAGAGAGTTGGTATTTATTACTGAAGCGACTATTAGTTACTGAATAGAGCCTCATTTCGATAAGTGTAACCGGTTAAATTAAACAAATAAAAACCCCTACTAAAACCCTATAAAAAACCCTATCCCAAAACCTCATTGGTTGACACTTAACTCTGCCAATAGACTTACCCCATATATAGGTTAAGCTAGTCTGATCTTAACCCGAACAAACGGGTAATCCTCGAACGGCTTAAGCCATTCTAACGAATTAAGCCAAAAAACGGGTTTTCCGGTCCCTGCCATGCTCAGCCGTATAGCCCTCCTTTAAATTAACCCTTGCCTTCTGCGAACACCTTAGGAAAAGCTCGCACGAACCGTGCCTCTACACACTCACGCTCACTCTTAACTTTATAGACCGCCTTAGAGTTACACTCGATACCTAACACCGTCATCCACTCTACTTGAACGTCCCATGATGGGTGGGCTTATCTCTAGTTTCTACTACTATCAAGCTTAAGCTCTTACATCTTTTGAGGGTTACTTTTTAGGGTTCCGTACCCAAAGAGTAAAACGAGACCCTATTACTAAGAATTTGCTGGGGGCACCTTTTCTAGTAAAAAATAACATCTATAGTTGAGCAACCACAAATGGTTATACGACACTTTTTACCCAAAATAGGCTGTGTGATATTTTTTTTCTATTGTATGTTATCTTTCAATAGTATAAATATTGGTGAAAAACTATTTCAACGTAATAAAAAATTGTTTTAAATGTTCCCATTAATGTAGTAAAAACACACCGCAAAGTCCATCGTTATATACGTTGATACGATAATCATTTTTTTTAAAAGTGGCATGACTTCCCGGACATGCCTGGGAAGTGAACATTATTATGCAGGTTTTTACTTTTAATTTCATCCATGACTGACAATTCACCATACAGCCAATTGACCAATAGTAACGTACAAAACCCAAGATTTAAAAAAACTTTCATTGTTTTCTGCGTTTAGTTAATGCATCGTTAATGCCAACAATAATAGAAAAAAAATAGTATTTTGTACAAATCATAATACAATTTCTTTTTCTCCAACTTGCTCGGAAATGTTCCCATTAATGTAGTAAAAACACACCGCGAAGTCCATCGTTATTATACGTTGACACGATAATCAATTAAAAAAAAAGTTGCATTACTTCCCGGACAGGCCTTGGGAAGTGTACATTATAGTGCAGGTTTTTACTTTTAATTTCATCCATAATAGTAACGTACAAATATCGAGATTTAAAAAAACTTTAATTGTTTTCTGCGTTTAGTTAATGCATGGTTAATGCCAATAATAATAGAAAGAAAAACAATAATTATTGTGTCCAAATCATCTTAATGATCTTCTGGGACTGATAAATATTTGTAAGAAGGTATGTCTTTTTTAAATGTTGTGCGTTTAGGAATTGCCGATTCAACTAAAAGTAATAATGCATATATTTATTTTAACTATTTCTATGGGTTTTCCTTTTAATTATTTTCATTGCTATATTTCATGTTGAACAGGGACCGGAAAACCCGTTCTTTTCGGTTACCTGTTCATTTGGGTAACCCCTTCATATGATAAGCTAATCTTTTGGGTAACCTATTCATTCGGTTACCCAACAATAATGATAACCCGTAGTATTCAGATTAACCTAATCGTAACAAGGGGTTACCGCTTACAGAAGCTGATTCGGTTTGTGTTTTGAGTGTACTAACCGGTAACCTTTCGGTTTAGGGTAAGCCTTACCCCTCTCCCGCGCCTTTCCGCCGCCGCCGCGGCATCGCCTGCCGGCCTCTGGCACTCGTGATGTTACTAATCTAATGTTAAATGTTTTTTTACTTGCGTCAGTTCAGTTTTGGGCTTCGGTCGGGCATGCTTACGCCGGTCTTATGTCATTAATTGATATTTCATATCTCAATTGAAAATAGTCGATATGGCACGTAAGTAGATGCCTTTGTTACTTATTAGTAGTAAAACTGTTAGTTATCTTTTTTAGGTATTTTAATTATTTCATGTTTTTATTTATTTACTTTTTTCAATGAAATTATTTAATTAGGTATTGCATACCAGTGTCGGCCGTTATCATGAGTAAATACTAAACACTAACCGAGTGACTAAAAAATCAGACTAACCGTCAATCAAACTAACGTTTAATCTGATTGAATGTGAACAAGGGACAATCACAATAACTGTCAATCTTATTGCTAATTTAATCTTTTTCAACACTAAACACTTAACGATTTCTGTTCGAAAAGAAATTTTCTATATCTATACTATTATAAAGTTGTAAAAATGAAATGTCTGTACATTGAAGATATTTTCAAAAAAAAAATTGTAACGGAATGAGAGAAGAGAAGATGGAAGTCACGGAATCGAAAAATATTTTTTTTGTTTTTTTTGTATGTTCGTATGTGTCGTTGTGGCTTCATCACGCCAAATTGGCTAAACAGATTTTAACAGTTTTTGGTACACGGATAGCTGGGTATCTCCAGATGGTTATAGGATACTTTTTACCCGACTACGCTGAAGAAATAACGAGGGGTTGACTTTTTCTCCTCCGCGAACGAAGTTGCGGGCATCTTCTAGTAATCTATATAGTTACTAGATTAGATTGATTTGGTGACGGATCTTGAATGCAGTACCACAAAAATGGACCTGACGATGGTCCCTGGGCGTACCTACTGCGTCTCAGGATTAGAACAATACACAAGTGTTTTTAAGCTTAATGGACTTAGAATGAGGAGCATTTAGATAGGGTACCACCAAATGGCCCTGATGATGAACCCTGGGGATACCTACTGGAACTCAGGATTGGATGAACATAGACGAGTGCTTTTTAGCTTAATGGACTTAGAATGAGGAGCATTTAGATAGGGTACCATCAAATGGTCCTGATGATGAACCCTGGGGGTACCTACTGGAACTCAGGATTGGATCAACATAGACGAGTGTTTTTTAGCTTAATGGACTTAGAATGAGGAGCATTTAGATAGGGTACCACCAAATGGTCCTGATGATGGACCCTGGGGGTACCTAACGGAACTTAAGATTGGATCAACATAGATGATTACTTTTTAAATTAATGGACTTAGAATGAGGAGCATTTACATAGGGTACCACCAAATGGTCCTCATGATGAACCCTGGGTTTACCTACTGGAACTCAGGATTGGATCAACATAGACGAGTGCTTTTTAGTTTAATGGACTTAGAATGAGGAGCATTTAGATAGGGTACCATCAAATGGTCCTGATGATGAACCCTGGGGGTACCTACTGGAACTCAGGATTGGATCAACATAGACGAGTGCTTTTTAGCTTAATGGACTTAGAATGAGGAGCATTTAGATAGGGTACCACAAAATGGTCCTCTATGTCGATCCAATCCTGAGTTCTAGCAGGTACGCCCAGGGTTATCATCAGGAGCATTTTGTGATAACCTATCTAAATGCTCCTCATTCTAAGTCCATTAAGCTGAAAAGCACTGGTGTATGTTAATCCAGTCCGAAGTTTCGTTAGGCATCTCCAGGGTCCATCATCAGGACCATTTGGTGGTACCGTATCTAAATGCTCCTCAGTCCATTAAGCAAAAATCACTCGTCCATGTTGATCTAATCCTGAGTTCCGTTAGGTACTCCCAGGGTCCATCATCAGCAACTTTTGGTGGTACCCTATCTAAATGCTCCTCATCCTAAGTCCATTAAGCTAAAAAGCACTTGTCTATGTTGATCCAATCCTGAGTTCCAGTAGGTACCCCCAGGGTCCATCATCAGGAGCATTTGGTGGCACTCCATTCAATTGCTCTTCATTTTACGTACATTACACTAAAAAACACTCGTCTATGTTCAACCGATCCTGAGATCCAGTAAGTACCCCCAGGGTCCATCACCAGATCTATCCAGAATGTTATCCACTTACTTAGTCTTCGACGAAATTAAATAGCACGTTTTACTTTAATTTGGCCATTTAATCATTAATATCAATCCACAGATTTAATATATGCTTAAGGTTTTTCATTGTTTTATGAGATGTACGTTTCTGTTTGAATTAGCGACATTAAGTCGGCGAATTACAAAGCCTTTGACAAATACCGCACGCGCAATTCCGCCGCGCATGCAGGGAACCGCCATGTTTGTGTCGGGCACTACGATAATAGACCTTATGCAGTTTACGTAAAAGCTAAAACAGCTTGCTCGCATTAAAAGAGCGCTTGAAGCGATAACTTTTTCCCGGGTTTTTGATATCGGTAACCGCTAACCGGAATCAATTCATATAAAAGGGTTACTTTGTTAACCGGTAAGTCAAACAAAAGCTTACCAAAATGAAGCGGTTTTTGGAACACAGCTTAAAAAGAACCCGGGTTTTTGAACGGATTAGGGTAAGCGGGTCCGGTCCCTGGTTGAACCAAATGCATTCGCACCCAAAACTTTTAACTTTAAAATCGTTGAAAAAAAAAATAAGGCGGGAACGTGAAGTTTTGTCATTTGTGAATTCGTGCATATTTGGAGAAAAGCAGTATATACATGCCTCGGCAGGAAAACCATACTCATCCACGAAATGACTTTTCCCGCCCTCTGCAGTAATCCATACTAATATTATAGACAGACACACTTTCGCATTTATAATATTAGTATGGATTAAGATTTTTTATGCTTTATAAAAATGGACTTTCCCACTTTAAAGGCTCATAAAACAAGCGTGTAAGGTATCGAACTTTTAACGTAAGAACTTAGTTCCTTATTGTGCTTGTTTTATCAGGATCTTTGATATTTTTTACAAATTTTGAGATATCATCAATATCTCTATTGCGATAAAGTAAGGATGGGGGTTATAAACGCGGGATCGAAGTTCGGTGTCTTCAAGTTAACATGAGTCATATTTTTTCTAACTAGTATGTCAAAATACATTGAGTACTGTGCATTGTTTATTTATTTGTCTGATTCCTTTTTCCTTTTCTGGTCATGTATGACCATTTTAGAGGTTCTGAATAAGGTGTTAGAGGTTCCGAACTAGGTGTACTGTGCAATACTGTGCATCCGTTGTTCCTTTAATCATTGGGAACAGGTATGAATATAATTATTATTAGTCCTATTGTGAGCACATTGTGCACGACTAATAATTGTTCATTCATCAATTTATTGGTGGAAATTATGCGATAATACCAATATTGTCTTGTTTGCCCTGTTGGCATTCATGACGGTAATGATTTACCAATTATTGTTCACATTGTTGATCTACTTGTTTTGTAGCCTGCAATTTATTCATCATTTATCAGGAATTTAATTTAAGTACGACCCCAAAGCAAATGAGTTCGTCTGGCAGAAAAAAAAGTATTAACCTAAGCTAATACATTGTATTAATTTAACCTTAACCTAAGATGATACAGCTTCAACCTAAAAAATGAGAATGACTGAATGTTTAATAGAAAATGTAACATAAAAACAATATAGATCATAAATAATATTTTATTTGCCAAATCGAAAAAATTAAGAACTTTCCTTAGTGATAAGCTAAAAAGAAAAAAACACCATTTCGCCGTGTAATACTTGCAAAATAGCTCGTCTTTGGTTTAGCCGACGCAGAATAGAACGTGTACCACTTGGTGCTGTTACCTTTTGCATCCAAAACGGCTTTGATCCTGAGCGGCATTGAATCTACCAACGGGTAAGTTTCTTCTTAAGGTCAGGACTGTTACTCCGAAACTCGAAGTTCGTAACGTGCTGTCCCTCTGGCTCTCATGTTATGCTATGTTTGAGTGAGCAGGATGGCGCCATACAAACTTCGTTTTTCGGATTTCGGAGTAACCCTTCAGAGGGGCTACTCTAAAATTCGATATTCGAAGTTCGTATCGCGCCATCCCGCTCACTCAAATACAGTTTAACATGAGAGCGACAGGGATGGCACGTTATGAACTTCCAATTTCGAGATTCAGAGTAAGCCCTCAGTTTTTGATCTAGAAGGGTCCTGTCGCAACTTTTTCTTCATTTTCCACCACAACATTTCTATAGAAAAGAAATCCGGGCTGCTGAACGACCATGCTAGGGATTTTTTTCGACTTCTGCCACACCCTCGTTGTCACTGTGGATAGCCTGAAGCACCGTCATGCCATGTGTATAGAATACTGATTTTGAATTAATTATAGTTTACTCTAAATTTGTCTTTTTACATCCTTCTGGCATTTTAGATGACTGATATTCTATATTCAATTTAAAATATTTTATTATACTAAACAACTTAATACGCGTTTTTACCTTACATAGACGACCTGCCCCCCCTATTGCCTAACGCGTTTGACGCTCGGAATCAGAATCAAGTGTCATGATTGGTCATGATTTCATATGGGCTATACCAGTTGTCAAATTTCGTTAGGCAATAACCCCCCGTTTTGCCTCAAATATAGGTAACTAGACGTAATTGTTTACTTGCGAGATGTTAACTTTGTAATATAATTAATTATATTAAATTAATTATCATTTTTACACTTTGTATGACGTGTAGCGTATTCCATTAATAAGTCAATCTGGGTTTGAATCAATATCGTATAGTAGTAGTATCAGTGTGACTAGACGACCTATTTTGCATTGAAGAGCTTTGTATTCGGAGAATAGTTATGAAATCCATAAAATGTTCGTTGGCCTGTGGCTAGAAGTGAGGGACTACATACATTAACTGTGTACAGTCACCAGCATTAATATCTGACACAATAAAACGCGCATAAATATCTGACACGACTGTATTTCTAGGACCGTTAGGACGTGTCAGATATTTTCGCCCGCTTTGGCAGATATTGATTCTGGCTACTGTACAAGTATTTAGTAACAAACTATCAAATGATTAGGGAAAAATATCGTAAGAATCCAAATCGCGAAGAAGAAAATTTGTCTTCATCATCACCATACCAGCCTAAAGACGTCCACTGCTGGACAAAGGCCTCCCTCAACGGATCTCCACAACAACCAGTCGTGCGCTACCCTTACAAAAATTTCCCGCGGACTTAACTTCGATCCATCTTGTTGGGGGCTTCCCACGCTACGACGAGTATGCAGTGGCCACTCAAGAATCTTTCTGATTAACTGGCCATCATTTCTACGAGCCAGCCGTGACTAAATTTCCTGCTCTGTCAAATAGAAAGAATAAAAAATATACAATGTGACTAAGATACGGTATGAAAAACACATCATTGGTTACTTTAGACTCTAAGTTTAGTTTATCTAAGTATCGTCCCATTTCGGTTTAATACTAAATAAAAATCCATTATTCACGGTTGAATTGTTTTCATGCGCACATAAGAAATGAGCTAAGTTTAGTAAAACAGTTTTCTTGTAAAAAAATGTCTTAATAGTTACTAAGATGACGTAAGTTTATCATTATTAATAAAATACACTTTGTATTTAGACTAGAAGCTAACAATAATTGAAATATGTTCTTGGTTAGATATGCTCCGTTTCTCTTCAGACATATTTCTGACATCAATGGATAGCATGTGCATCGAACAAAGATATCCAGTTCGCTGACATTTATCAAAAGCAATGAAAGGCCTCTAGCTCACTAGCCGGGTTGCATTTCACAAAATACGTGAAGCAAATAGCCGTCTCTATCTTTTAAGTTGAAACATAGGAGATAGTAGTTAGTAGATAGCTGCTTCTGCGGCACCTTGGGACACCCCCCGCGGAGCGGAGATTTTTTATGTATTTTTGACTCCGCCCTTCAAAAAAAAAAAAACGGTTGGTCGGCATATAGGTTGCTAGTTTTTTTGTATCTGTTTTCTATTATGAGAATTTTTATGTATTTTTGACTCCACCCTTCAAAGTTGGCCTCGCTCAGATAGATATGTGATTTTTTCAATACCCATTAATCATTCACAATTTTGATGAAATAAATCGAACAACCTTTTGGTTAGGCAAAGACACGTAAATTTCTTTTGTGACAGGTGTTGCTTTGTTATTTTTTGAGTCGGCTGCGTTAATTTATCAGGGTAGATAGTAATAAACTGGGCTTAAAAGCGTTTAATTTTATATTAAACTCCCGAGTTTTTGTCGTTTTCTCACGCAAAAGAATTCTGTGGGAATGTTTTTTTTTTTTAATTATCATAAGTCACACGAGTTGTAAGGATAGAAAAGGTTATAAATAATCTTATTTATTACTAATGGCGGTGTTTTTATATTCCTGGAAGGTTAAAATTACGATGATAGAACCACAGGGCGCAAGTTTAAACGTTTTGCAGCTGCATACTGATTTTAATTGGACTGGTGAGAAAATCAGGTTACGACAAGTCATATTTATGTAGACCTGATACATGACGCTAGTGTTTATGTGTGTGTGTGTATGTATATGTGGCTAATAAAAGCAGAACTCCAAAAGAGGGGGCCATCATTCGTTCAGATTGCTTCGTTTAAAGACAGTGTCGAGGTTCTTCGAAGTAATTAAAATTGTTGAAGTACGGTCTGTGCATTATTACCAGTTGTAAGTTTGAAACTCAGTGTCTACATTGTTGCTTACTGTGGTTACGAGTCAAAAATGGAGGTAAGCTTTTAACTTTACATATATATTCATATTTTGATGATACGGATAACCTAGTTGGTAGTGACCCTGTCTCCAAAGCCGAAGGTCCCGGGTTCGATTCCTGGGGAGGGCAGACGTTCGTCGCACTGAGCACGAACATTTGTTCCTCAGTCTTGGATGTTTTTGATTTATTAATGTATTTAATTTTATAGTACCTATATATATACATGTATATAGTGTCCCTTACTACTCATAACACAAGCCTATCTAGTGCTTAATTTAGGACTAGGTCGATTTGTGTAAGATATCCCCTGATATATATATTATTCACTTCTATTTGTATAAAACCTCTCAAATATTTTTTGTTTTTGTTTTAGGCATTGAGTGAGGACGCTATTGAGTACTCTATGAAAAATTATTATTTTAGTAATTTGGCTGATGAGGAAGAACCAAAACCGCTTAAAATTCAAGCCCAAAAACGAGCCAACAACATTGATATATTTTTCGATAAGCCCAAAAAGAGACAGGCTACAGAATATTCGTGTACTGTGGCTCAATCTGCAAATGGAGGTACCAATTATATATCTTCCCGCGTTGAAGACTCTACTAAGAGCACTCACCTTGTTAAAATCGATGTTTATGACATGAAAAAGTTGCGTGGTGTCCCAAATGATCAACAGTGGAAATTCGCGGACACGAGGATCAAATACTACGCGAAAAGTGACGATGACGATTATTATTGTAACACAAAAGAATTAATTTACAAGATTACGAAACATATTGCTTCTAAAAACGACTGCAAGAAATATTTTATTGACGCTAAGAAATAAAAAAAGCCGCAATTTATGTCCACCCCGCCCACAACCCCACTCCAACCCATCAACAAAGAACTATATAAGCAACATAAAACGACCCACACTCATCTTAATCTGCACCCGTGAAACTCAATCGACAATATGGATCTTGAGAACTCGGCCTACGATATGGACTTATACGAACGTTGCCAAGACCTGTCCGATCTGCAAAAATCAAATTACGATAAGGAGCTATATCAACATTGTGAGGAATTCGAGAACCAATCACCTAAATTGTGAGTATAAATATTTAAATCATGTTGAAACCAGTCCTTCTTCGGGTTCGTCTCCCCACTATTAAGTATAAGTAGGGTAGGGAGGCGGTCCCAATATAAACATCATCCTTAACCAAATGTATCGTATTCGTTATCATGATGTCGTTGACTAGCGAAGATATTAAAATGTTCAGTAAATCGTTGCTATTAAGCAGTTTTCATAAATATTTACGATTATGGTTTATCAGTGGAAAACTTGATGACATAATAGCTAGTGATCCTGACATTAAACCATATATTACCCCTTGTAGTGGACACTTCACCGGTGTTCCATTATTAACATCAGATTACGATGCCATAGATGGCATATTACCCATGGAGGCATATTGTTTTATTTGTGTATCAAAAAAACGAGGTAATAAGGTGTTCCAAGTGACTAATAAAAGTGAAGCATTTATTAATCATATTGTTATATTTACTCATTACTTACGCATTGAATATATAATTTTTGTTATTTTTTTTTTAGAACACGTGGAGTGAAAAGAAAACGCGTTTCAAAAGATTTTTTGCAACCTCGTGATTCGTCTACTCCAGCAGTGAAAATAGAACACCGAAGAGACAGTGAAAAACCGTCAACTTCTCGGTCCACAACTGAACCATCGGCTCCTGCTATCGTCGATGACACCGTGGAGTGTAAAACCTGCCAAAAGAGCGTTTCAAGAAGGTATTATGCCCAGCATTTAAGAAGTAACATCCATAAAAACAACTGTGTAAAATTTGATCATTCTTATCCAAATGTTGAATTAATTGAAGCTGCATTTGGAAATAGGCTATTAACGTATAGAATTATGTCAGACCAGAGAAAAACTGACCTTGAATTTGAGATCCCAGAACTTTTTCTTGAAGCTATCAAAAGCTCTCTAAACAAACTAATAGACGATACAATTAATCAGCTAACCATTTTCAAGGTAAGTTTTATATTGCATGCTGAATTTATACAAGAAACTAAACAAATTATAAATTATTTCGATTTTAACGTTTTGAGTTGGACTATTTGCAAAGGAGATGACAGGGAAACTTTTTTTCAAAATTTAAAAAGCTCGTTGGTTAGTAAAATTTCTAATTTTGAAAAAAAAGACAGTGGTTGGAGTCTTAAACATATTAAATACATAGATATGAACATTAATCAGTTTAATCCATTGCGCGGTTCTTCATATATTGACTTACCCCACGACATTAAAACCAAAAAAGCAATCATTAACGTGCAAAACTACGACCACGAGTGTTTGAAATGGGCTCTATTATCAGCATTGTATCCAGTAAAGGATAGTTCACAGAGAGTATCGTCCTATAGTATACATCGAAATAAATTAAATTTTGCGGATATACCATTCCCAGTTAAAATAACCGATATACATAAAGTTGAAAAATTAAATGACATAAGCATCAATGTTTTTGGACTGTGTTATAATGAAAACTTAAAATCCCATGAAGTAAACGGTCCACTATATTTCACCAAATGCCGCAAATCAACGCATATAAATTTACTTTACATATCGAGAGGTAGTCAAGGGCATTATTGTTATATAAAGAACTTATCTCGATTAGTAAGCCGTCAAATATCGACAACTAATCGCAGCTATCACATTTGCGATGGTTGTTTATTAGCGTTTCGTTCAGATGAACAATTAACGAATCATCAAAAAAATGATTGCAGTCATGTCGTTGTTGAACTCCCGAACCCTGAAAAGACGAAACCAAATTGGTTTGGCGAAGAAATTTCAAGTGACAAGATTGTTTTCGATAAATATCAACGGAAGCTTAAATTACCGTTTGTTGTGTATGCAGATTTTGAGGCATTTTTGAATCCAATAGCGTCTTGCGATCCCGATGCATCAAAATCTTATACGAAAAACATACAACAACATGAAATGTACAGTTTTGGTTATTTTATTAAGTGTTCATTTGATAGCAGTCTTTCACGGTATAGGTCATATGTCGGTCCAGATTGTGCTAAAGTATTTATGGATACCCTTTATAGTGACTTGGCAAATGTACATAAATTTATTTGTTTTCGGAAAAAACCAATTCCATTAGATCAGAATGATTTAAATAAAATTTCAACAGATAAAAATTGTTTCGTATGTGAAAAGGAATTAAAATCTCAAAGCGTTTTCAGTTATGATTGGACTACTGGAAAATTTCAAGGAGTAACACATAAGTCATGTGACCATAAATTCACACCCCCATCACATATTCCTGTATTTTTTCACAATCTGAGCAATTATGATGCACATTTTATCGTAAAAGCTTTGAATTTCCAGGAAGGAGCTATAGATATAATACCTCAAAATAAAGAAAAATATATTTCATTCAGCAAACAACTGAAATTTGATAAGAGACGGTTGACACTGAGATTTGTTGATTCCTTTAGGTTCATGTCGAGTAGTTTAGATAGTTTAGCTAAAAACCTTCAAGAACATCAATTTCGTGAGCTAAGGAACCAATACCCCAAAGATGACGATTTTAAACTTTTAAAGAAAAAAGGCATATTTCCGTATGAGTTTATGAAATCGTATGAATCTCTTAAAGTGTCGTCGTTACCCAAAATAAATGATTTTTATAGTTCATTAACAGATAGCTGTATAACAAATGCAGATTATGAACACGCACAAAACGTTTGGAATCATTTTAATTGTAAAACAATGCTAGATTATTCAAACTTGTATTTAAAAACAGATGTACTCCTATTAACAGACATCTTTGAAAATTTCCGTTCTGTGTGTCTAGAAACCTATAAACTCGATGCCGCAAACTATTTTACCGCACCTGGTCTCAGTTGGGATGCTATGTTAAAAATAACTGGAGTTGAACTTGAACTTTTAACAGACTTTAATAAAGTTTCGTTTATTAAAAAAGGACTTCGAGGAGGTATATCGCAATGTAGCAATCGTTATGCTAAAGCAAATAATTGCTATATGTCAGAGTTTGATTCTGATCAATCGACATCGTATCTCATTTACCTCGATGCCAATAACTTGTATGGTTGGGCGATGTCGCAACATCTACCTATTGGAGAATTTGAATGGGTTGATCCTGCTACAGATTTCAGAATTTCTGAAGATGCTGACCATGGTTATATTTTAGAAGTCGATCTACAATATCCCGACATATTGCACGATTCCCATTCAGACCTCCCGTTTTGCCCCGAGCACATAATAATAGATAAAAGTAGACAGCCAAAATTAGTCCCCAATTTAAACAACAAAGAAAAATACATTATACACTATAGAAATCTTATTCAATGTTTAGAAAATGGATTACATCTAATAAAAGTCCATAGGATTTTGAAATTTAAACAAACTAACTGGCTTCAAAAATATATTGATTTAAACACTACACTAAGAACAAGTGCAAAAACTGATTTCGAAAAAGACTTCTACAAACTAATGAATAATGCAGTTTTCGGCAAAACTATGGAAAATATAGAAAAACGTGTGCAAGTAAAATTATTAACGCATTGGGCAAATCATGGTCATGTCAAAGGAATTGAAAGTTATATAGCTCGTCCCGAATTTCATAGTATTTCAATTTTTTCCGAATGTTTGGCAGCGGTACAATTGAAAAAAACTAAATTTATTTATAACAAGCCTATTTATTTAGGTTTCTGTATATTAGACATATCAAAAACATTAATGTACAACTTTCATTACCAATACATGAAGCAAAAATTTGATAATAGTGTTAAATTGTTATATACAGATACAGACAGCTTTATTTACCAAATTTATACGGAGAATTTTTATAATGACATTAAGAATGATATTAAACAATATTTTGACACATCCGACTATGTATCTAATAATATTTACGGCTTTCCATGTGTAAACAAAAAAAAATTGGGATACTTTAAAGATGAAAATAAGGGTGAAATTTTGAAGGAATTTGTTGGCTTGAGATCAAAAATGTATGCCTTAAATGTTGGTGGTAATATAGTGGCTAAAGCTAAAGGCGTGAATAAATGTGTTACTAAGAAATTCCATATTAATGATTACAAACGTTGTCTTGATGAAAAACATAATATTATGTCGGAAATGGTTCGATTTCGCTCAATCAAACATGTAATTTTTACACAAAAAATTAATAAAGTATCTCTATCTCACTCGGATACAAAGCGATATATTTGTAAAGATTCATTCGATACTATAGCTTGGGGTCATCATAAATTAAAGTGTATAGATGAATAACATCCAATAAATTATAAGTAGTGTTTAAAATGTAGCAATTTTGTGTAGAAAAATATGATGTGTAATAAATGTAGATGATATTTAACTTTTTTTTTCCTTTGTTTTTTGTATAATTCTGTGTTTTAAGAATAAGAATAATACATTTATATGTTTCTTATATATTTCCATCAATATGATTTTATGTTGCTAGATTAAGAAACTTCGTTTTAATAGTGTATTTTTAACGTTTTTTTTGTTGTCTGTGTGCTCATGGTTTTTTATTGGTTTCTTTTCTTAGTTATAATTTATAAAATAAATTTTCTGAAAAAATATATATACATTTTTTTTTTATTGTTACACATTGGAAAGCTTTTGTACAAGCACAGTATACATATATAAACACACGTTTTCACATTTGCGTTTTAATTTCATGATAAACTTCAACGAAGAAAGACAGTTTTTTTTTTGTTTAAACAATGAACCATTTCATCCATCCATTTACGGCTATTGTTGCTGGTCCAAGTGGTTGTGGAAAATCGAACTTTGTCACAAATTTTTTGAAAAATGTGGGGCAAATGTGTAATATTGAATTTAGTCAAGTGCTGTGGTGCTATGACGAAATGCAGCCACTGTATAATTTGAATGGTATTGATTATGTTCAAGGTATTCCTGATTTAAATATGTTCGATGGGAAACAAACTAAACTCCTTATAATCGATGATTTAATGAGAGAATCCGACGGACGTATTGTTGATATTTTTACTAAAGGTAGCCATCACAGGAATTTAAGTGTTTTTTATATAACTCAAAATTTATTTCATCAAGGAAGAGGTCAACGTGATATATCCTTGAACACCTCCTACATTGTTTATTTTAAAAATCCCAGAGATAAAACTCAAATACGATATTTATCACGGCAAGTTTATCCAGAAAATCCAAAGTTTGTTGATGAAGCCTACAAGGATGCTACTGATAACGCTCATGGTTACCTCATGATTGATCTAAAACAAAATACTCCTGATGCATGTCGTTTCAAAACTAAAATATTCCCGCTTGATGGTCATTGTACAGTGTATGTTCCTAAAAAAGGATTTAAATACAGTGAGAATCCACAAGTTTTAGTCAGTTATAAATGATGCATGCGAGGGTTAACACACATAAACATTTACTTGAAGCATTGCACCTACTTAAACCAAAATATCGAACGGCTTTGCTCAAGTCTTGCGATGATGAAGAGATTAATATCATTTGTGAGTGTATTTACAACGTTTTAAAGGGTAAAGTTCCTTTAGAAAAAAAACAGAAATCTCAGTTAAGAAAGTATAAAGACATTTTACGAAAGTTAGTTTCAAAAACTAAACACAAAATAAGAAAAAACGTTATTATTCAGAAAGGTGGAGCATTTCTACCTATTGTATTAGGTGCAGTTTTAAGTGCTTTATTTAATACTATAGCAAAGACATAATGGATAACACGAAGAAAATGTTGTTAGTGGAACCTGACTTTATCGAAAGACTCAAACGGAGTGAGAGTTCAACAGAAAATTCATCGTCCCGTTTAGATGGAGACATGGCAAAAATCCTGAAGAGTAAAATTGATGATCGTGAAAAGTGGAAATTATATTCGCAAGCGCTACAACGTTTCTTACATTTTGCTGAATCAAATCGAAAGCCGTTAAAAATACCCATAGTTTTGGGTGGAATGGAACATACTACTAACGAGAACGATTTTTTTGGTCAAAAAAATATTAAAAAGGAGGACAATGCTATTAAGGATCCAGCTAAGAAGGAACAATTGCAGGAACCAGAAAGTGACGTTTATGGAACACCACCTGATGCAGCGAAACCTGAGTTATCTAAGCAATATTCCCCCTCTTATATCATGGACGTAATACCCAAATCTTATAGAGCAAAAACTCAAACATTGCTTGCGCACATGATTAAAAGTCAAACAAAAGTTTGGTGGAAGGAGAACGGTGAAGTAGTAATAAATAATCGTACTATTCCAAACAGTAATATTCTTGACTTGGTAGGCGATGTGTTAAGACCTCTTAAACGTTCAAAACCAATAGGTTGGGAAGATTTTGCCACTCTTTTAAATGATATTAAAGTTCCTACATCCTGTATAGGTAACCCGTCGAACTTGGAATTTATTAAAAGAATTCAATCAATTGACTCCAACACTTCACCCGCTTCTTCAAGCAACGGCAACTCATCAGTTAGGGAGAAAAACGCATCGACACCTCTTTCTACTAAGCCACTCAAACAATCTAAAAAAAAATTAGATTGGGAAAAATGGACCCCCTATTAGAGATAAATAGAATATACTATGATGTATCAAATCCAGCTGGTTACAGTAGTATTAATAAGTTACTTAAAGCAATGCATGGTCGAATGAATAAAGATGAGGTTGCTAACTGGTTACGTTCTCAGGAAACATATACATTACACAAACCAGTTCAGAGACGTTTCACTAGAAACAAATATATTTTATCAAATTACAATGAACTTTGGCAAGTAGATTTAAGTGATATGCGTACATACAGTCAATACAATGGTGGTTTCAAGTATATATTGTGCGTTATTGATGTCTTTAGTAAGTATGCTTTTGCTAGACCTATGATAAAGAAGGACTCGGACACGGTAAAAAAATGTTTTGAAGATATATTCACGGAAGCTAGAGTAACTCCACGTCATATTCAATCTGACAAAGGTACAGAATTTGTTTCCAAAGAGGTCAGGAAGTATTTTAAAGGTAAAAATATTAACTACTATACCACAAATAATCCCGATATAAAGGCGAGTATTGTAGAACGATTTCAAAGGACATTAAAAATGAAAATGTGGCGTTATTTTACACACAAAAATACTTATAAATACATTGACATTTTACAAGACCTCCTTTACTCATATAATCACAGTTACCATTCAAGTATTAAAATGCGTCCGATAGATGTTAATTTTAATAATATTATGACTGTTTGGAGTAATTTATACGATAGACCAAGAAATAGACTTAAAACATTTATTACTACTAACTTGAATGTTGGTGATCATGTAAGGATAACCAAATACAAACACATATTTCAAAAAGGTTATGAAACCAATTGGAGTGACGAAATCTTTGTTATCGAATCGGTCATTAACAGATCACCTCATCTTGTTTACACATTAAAAGATTTACAGGGTGAAACAATTACTGGTACTTTTTATTCTAAAGAGTTACAGAAAGTTACTTATAACCCCACCATCACCTATAAAATAGATAAAATAATAAGTTCAAGACGAGTTGGCAACAGAAAGGAGGTGCTTGTGAAGTGGAAAGGTTATCCGAATAAATTTAATAGCTGGATCTCTGCATCGAGCTTAGAAGAAATATGAGTGATGATAGTTTTTATTTAACTTTGCTGAGCAATAGCTCAATTTCATACTACCCCGAAAATACAACAGCCAACTTTCTTACAAAACTACCGAAGACAATAAAATTAGAAGGAGAATGGGTCGTAGGATTAGTGGAGTTTCATTACCCATGTTCAATGTACAATGTTCAAGAACATGAAAACGTAGTCTACATAAAAAAGAAAGTCTCATTACCAAACGAAAACAAGCCTATTGATGTTGAATATAAGTCACATATTCCTGCAACCACTTATGATGATATTGATCACTTTTTAACTGCTTTTAACGAAAACACATTATTGAAAAACAAAGTGAAATTCCGATACGACGAAATATCGAAAATGGTTAAGGTCACTTCTTCACATAAAGAAATAATTTCTGTACGTGCTACGCCAATACTTAACCTTCAGCTTGGTTTTAAACCAAATACTAACCTTATTCAATGTCAAATTGGAAAATATCCTGTTAATTTATATCTAGGACTACCATCGCAACTGTTTATATATTCAGATATTGTTCAACCTCAAGTGGTAGGAGATGTTATGACATCGTTACTAAGAATAATACCACTTGATCCAACAAAATACATTTATGGAGCATATAAAATGCATGGTTTTGCTCCTGCACATTACATACCAGTTTTACGTAGAGAGTTTGATACTGTTGAAATTGATATAAGAACACATACGGGTGGAAAAGTTCCATTCCAGTTTGGAACTTCTTGCGTGAAACTACATTTTCAGCGAATAAAATGAATCAAAGGCGTGGAAATAATCTTTGTCCATATGAACATTATTATTCTCATCAAGCTGGTTCTGGAGTTGGAATTATTTACAAAGGTGTTCCTCACCAGCGAGGACATGGCATAGGAAGTTTTTTAGGAGGACTGTTTAGATCTGTATTTCCCTTATTGTCTAGTGGTTTTAGAACGGTCGGGAAAGAAGCATTAAATGCTGGTGTTGGTCTACTGTCTGACATGATGAATTCTCACCCTATCGACGATTCCATTAAGTCTCGTTTTAAGGATGCAAGTACTAATTTAAAAAGAAAAGCTGATGAAAAAATTGAGGCTTTAATGTCAGGGTCTGGGTATAAAATGACACGAAAAAGACAAGACCGCACCATTGCATTCAGAGCATTGCGAGGGAGAGGTACCAAACGAATTAAAAATAAAATAAATTCTATCGATATTTTTTCTAACTAGACATGTCATTTTTACATAACCATTCGTGTGAATGCGCCAAGTCGGAATTAGATTTGTTTGCTCTTCCATCAACGCAAACAAGTATAGAAAGTGGGCAGTGGATACATTATAAACCTATTTCATCTTTAACTGACGACGGCCCCATTGAGTTTCAAGTTCCTGGATCAGGCGATGACTATATTGACCTGTCTCACACTTTACTTCATGTCAAAGCCAAAATATTGAATCAAGACGGTAGTAACATCAAATCAGCAGACACTCATGTTGCACCAGTAAATAACTGGTTGCATTCGCTATTTAACCAGTTGGATATATATTTAAATCAAAAATTAGTATCGCCCCCTAACAATACATATGCCTATCGTGCATATATGGAGACACTACTTAATTATGGACCAGCAGCAAAAGAGTCTCACCTTACATGTGGGCTTTGGTATGGAGACACTGCAAGTCATATGGATGCAACCGATGCAACTAACAAAGGGTGGGTTAAAAGAGAAGGATTTATAAAAGATAGTAAGGAAGTTGAAATGATAGGCCACTTGCACGGTGATATATTTAATCAAGAAAAGTTTTTAATTAATGGTGTCGAAGTGCGTGTCAAACTAGTACGCTCAAAAGAGTCATTTAATCTAATGTGCAGTCAAGAGAAAAAACTCAAAGTGCGAATAACGGATGCCAGTTTAATAATTAGAAGAACAAAAATCAATCCAAGTGTTTTACTTGCTCATCAAAAGGTTTTAGACTCAACGACTGCAAAATATCCAATCACAAGAGCTGAAGTCAAAGTACTTACGATACCGTCAGGAGTACAAGGAAAAACACTTGATAATATATTTCTCGGTCAGGTTCCAAAAAGATGTATTATAGGGTTTGTTGATAACACGGCATTTAATGGCAATTTAAAACATAATCCCTTTAACTTCAACCACCATACTATGAATTTATTTAGTTTATATGTAGACGGTCATCAAATTCCTTCAAAAACATTGCAACCATCTTTCAGTACCGGCTTAACAGTATCAACATACCATACCTTGTTTTCTGGAACTGGTATTCATTTTCATAACGAAGGAAACTCAATAAATAGAGAGGATTATGGAAATGGTTATTGTTTAATGTGTTTTGATTTAACACCTGATTTATCAGCGAGTTCTACTTCTCATTGGAATCTTGTTAGACATGGCAGTGTGAGGTTAGAAGTTCGATTTGAAAGCGCTCTTACTACTACTGTTAACTGTGTTGTTTATGCAGAGTTTGATAATATCATTGAAATCAACAAACATCGTGATGTAGCTGTAGATTATAACAGTTAATTAAGTGGTATATAAATATAGATCTAAGTTTCCCATTGCACCACTGTTTCACAAACCTCAGTAACGAACTCATCAATAAATGTAAGAATTTGTAATGGATACCAAGAAATTGCAATTATGCATGAAGAAAATTTGCCCTACAATCGAACCAAATGTTTTTCCAGCGAACAGAATCCCCGTTTTTATGAATCTTCCGGTTTATATAATAAGCAATTTAGATCCGGACTCAAAACCTGGCTCGCACTGGGTAGCAATTCATATTGATGTAAATGGAAACGGTGAATTCTTTGATTCCTTTGGTAGAAAACCTTCTGGTTATCACAAGTTATTTTTAAAAAGAAATGCAAAGAAATGGTTTTATAACCATAAATCACTCCAGAACTATTTTACTTCGGTTTGCGGAGAATACTGTTTAGTGTATATTTATTTTAAGTTTATAGGTAAAACAATGTTTGATTTTTTAAGTATTTTTTTCGAAAATACCTCATGTAATGATTTCCTTGTAAACAAAATGTTCCAATCAATTTTCATGAAATAAATTATTATTTTAATAAATTATGTGTTTAATATCTACATTTTCCTTATTGTACTTTTTTTTACTTAACTTATGTTTTAACATGAATTAAAAATGCAATAAAGATTAGAACGATTTATTAAGCATTACAGGGGACAAAAAAAAAACATACAAGTACTTCTTAATTAAGAATACATGCATTCATTATAATTAAATGCAAATAAAAAAAAATAAACCGCATGAATACATAGACCACCGTTACTGCGACATTTCTTTATTTTCCAACTCCATCAACCATTCATGGTTTTGCGGTACTAGCGTAAAAACTGATTGGAATGGTTCGTATGCATCATCAGAAAGAGTAACCGATTCGATGTTGTCCATTTCTATGTCTTCTTCATCTTTCCACTCTATCAAAAGAGGGTTTCCCGAGTACGCCAAACACGGAGGTGGGGAAGCTGGTGAATATCCATTTGATTGCATGTAAAGCGCCTCAATTTCATCGCAGAGTTTGCACAAGGAGTCATCGTAATTTGATTTTTGCAGATCGGACAGGTCTTGGCAACGTTCGTATAAGTCCATATCGTAGGCCGAGTTCTCAAGATCCATATTGTCGATTGAGTTTCACGGGTGCAGATTAAGATGAGTGTGGGTCGTTTTATGTTGCTTATATAGTTCTTTGTTGATGGGTTGGAGTGGGGTTGTGGGCGGGGTGGACATAAATTGCGGCTTTTTTTATTTCTTAGCGTCAATAAAATATTTCTTGCAGTCGTTTTTAGAAGCAATATGTTTCGTAATCTTGTAAATTAATTCTTTTGTGTTACAATAATAATCGTCATCGTCACTTTTCGCGTAGTATTTGATCCTCGTGTCCGCGAATTTCCACTGTTGATCATTTGGGACACCACGCAACTTTTTCATGTCATAAACATCGATTTTAACAAGGTGAGTGCTCTTAGTAGAGTCTTCAACGCGGGAAGATATATAATTGGTACCTCCATTTGCAGATTGAGCCACAGTACACGAATATTCTGTAGCCTGTCTCTTTTTGGGCTTATCGAAAAATATATCAATGTTGTTGGCTCGTTTTTGGGCTTGAATTTTAAGCGGTTTTGGTTCTTCCTCATCAGCCAAATTACTAAAATAATAATTTTTCATAGAGTACTCAATAGCGTCCTCACTCAATGCCTAAAACAAAAACAAAAAATACTTGAGAGGTTTTATACAAATAGAAGTGAATAATATATATATCAGGGGATATCTTACACAAATCGACCTAGTCCTAAATTAAGCACTAGATAGGCTTGTGTTATGAGTAGTAAGGGACACTATATACATGTATATATATAGGTACTATAAAATTAAATACATTAATAAATCAAAAACATCCAAGACTGAGGAACAAATGTTCGTGCTCAGTGCGACGAACGTCTGCCCTCCCCAGGAATCGAACCCGGGACCTTCGGCTTTGGAGACAGGGTCACTACCAACTAGGTTATCCGTATCATCAAAATATGAATATATATGTAAAGTTAAAAGCTTACCTCCATTTTTGACTCGTAACCACAGTAAGCAACAATGTAGACACTGAGTTTCAAACTTACAACTGGTAATAATGCACAGAGCGTACTTCAACAATTTTAATTACTTCGAAGAACCTCGACACTGTCTTTAAACGAAGCAATCTGAACGAATGATGGCCCCCTCTTTTGGAGTTCTGCTTTTATTAGCCACATATACATACACACACACACATAAACACTAGCGTCATGTATCAGGTCTACATAAATATGACTTGTCGTAACCTGATTTTCTCACCAGTCCAATTAAAATCAGTATGCAGCTGCAAAACGTTTAAACTTGCGCCCTGTGGTTCTATCATCGTAATTTTAACCTTCCAGGAATATAAAAACACCGCCATTAGTAATAAATAAGATTATTTATAACCTTTTCTATCCTTACAACTCGTGTGACTTATGATAATTAAAAAAAAAAAACATTCCCACAGAATTCTTTTGCGTGAGAAAACGACAAAAACTCGGGAGTTTAATATAAAATTAAACGCTTTTAAGCCCAGTTTATTACTATCTACCCTGATAAATTAACGCAGCCGACTCAAAAAATAACAAAGCAACACCTGTCACAAAAGAAATTTACGTGTCTTTGCCTAACCAAAAGGTTGTTCGATTTATTTCATCAAAATTGTGAATGATTAATGGGTATTGAAAAAATCACATATCTATCTGAGCGAGGCCAACTTTGAAGGGTGGAGTCAAAAATACATAAAAATTCTCATAATAGAAAACAGATACAAAAAAACTAGCAACCTATATGCCGACCAACCGTTTTTTTTTTTTGAAGGGCGGAGTCAAAAATACATAAAAAATCTCCGCTCCGCGGGGGGTGTCCCAAGGTGCCGCAGAAGCAGCTATCTACTAACTACTGGAGATAGCCTTAGCGATAGATTATATAGGTTAAAATGGACGCTAGAGTGAAATATACTTACTGGACAGCGGCCAACAAAGGAAGTGGCAAAGTGAGTTATAACGAAATCATGAACAGTGTCTTTGGTTTGTAGGGTCGATGCATTCCGAAGCTTTGTAAAAAAGTTAAATTTTATGTAGCCAGCCGTTTTGCGATATTGTATATAGTTAAGTAAATGTAAATTATAAACCTATCCATATAAATATTTGAAGTCGAAGGTTTGAGCTTAATGACGAGGAAAAAACCTTTGTTAAAAAAAGTGATAAAGTTACCAACCACACCATAGAACCACACCATAGCAACGCGGCCAAATATCTATACTATTATAAAGTTGTAAAAATGAAATATCTGTACATGAAGGTATTTTCCAATAAAATATTATTACGGACTATTTGGAGGTCACTAAAACGAAAAATATTTTTTTTGGATTTTATGAATGTTTGTATGTGTCGTTGTGGCTTCATCACGCAAAATCGGCTAAACAGATTTCCATAATTTTTGGTACACGTGTAGCTGGGTATCTCCAGATGGTTATAGGATACTTTTTACCCGACTATGCTGAAGATAAAACGACGGGTTATGACTTTTTCTCCTCCGCGAACGAAGTTGCGGGCATCTTCTAGTCTCTAATAAGTATGTACTATGACTCAAACTGCAGTACCTAATACGCGCGTCGCGTCTTTCGCTCCGCACCGTTATACATAGTGATAGTACCAGTTATTATTTCTTTGAATTAGGTTTTTTTTTTGATATATTTACATAGGTTTATAATTAGCCTTACTTACTCTCTGAGTTATGAAATCTGAGAAGTTAAACATGTAGATTATTTTAGTTGTTGCTGTTGAAATAAGTAACTCCTTTTCGAGACACAAAGAAATTATTTTCTTCATGAATCACTTTGAAAATACGAAATGTAAGTAAAATAAAGGTATTAAAAATAATCCTTAGGTAAAGTAGGAGCATATATAATACTTTCACATTGCTTATTAACTAATATTTTTTGTCTCCTAATTATATGTTATACGTAACTAAAAGCACATTTGATTTTGCACACTCCATATACCCGCAACCTAGAAGTACGGAACGGAGATCTCATGGCTTGTTTCTTACTTAGTTATAAATTTCACTTAATAACGAACGATTAAATATTAGCTGTGGAATTTCACAAAGATGTTCTGGCAAATTGTTCCAGATCAGTGGTTGAGTCAAGATTTATGCGAGACTTCCGAGAACATTTTAACCAAGAGCACTCTGTTGGAACCAAATGCAATTTTCTAATGGAAACCGAGACTAAAAGCAGAATTAGTAAAATTAATCTAATTACAAATTCATTAAAATCTTTACATTACCCGGCCTTTAGTTTTTCAGCTTGTCGTTTGTTTACGTAGCAGAAATTGAATTAGTCGCTAATACGCGTCTTTCGTACACGAATTAATATCTGTAGTTGAATTTAATCTAACAGTTAGTTGTGATCTCTAAATTCCGATGAAATTACTATGATAGACAATGCTTTTTAAAGTCATTTTCGCATGGCGGCGTGGTTACTAGCAGCTGCCTTCACGAACCCAATTAAATTTGCCACCCTGTAAGTAATTTATTTGCTTACAAGTAATACAGTCTCATAAGCATATTTAATTTTCATTTGAGAGTTTCAGAAAATGTAGACTATGAAAAAAAAAGATATGTCCTTGTGATAGCTTTATTTTTTAAAGAAATTCGTCGTTCTTAAATTATTCGGCAATGTCGTCTCAACTTTTCGCTTAGACCTCTTTGTTTTGGAGTAATATGGCTCTAAATGATGCACGGCAGAATCCAGCTTCACTCCCCTCCCCCCTGTACCCGCGCGATGCCCCTCGATGGTTTTCGGTCATAATCTACTCTTGACTATCTGATAAGCAACTTTACCAAGATACAGCTCCAGATCTTAAAGTGCTTGGCAAATATAGGCAGTCAAAGTGCATCCCAACTTTTGTAGGTTTTACAATATTCGACACTCTTTATCTCTGAAACTATTATACTTGTTGATTTGTGTCCCTTTTCTTGGTTTCTTTTGTATTTTCAACATTAATGATCCTGCACTAACTACGAGTTTCTGTTTGGCACTATAGTTGACTGGTACAGAATGCCTTAAAGCAAAGTCCGCCATTTGTAACAGTTTCTATTATGCAATAAACTTTAAATAAACAAATATAACTTCTTCTGCCTCTTCCCATTATTTGGGGTCGGCCCTCCTCGTTCTCATGCGCCAGGTCCGTCGATCCTGGGTTGTCTCTTCGTTCAGCTGGGCCTGTTTCACATCCTTTGATAAGGTGGACCACCACGTAGCAGCCGGGTGAACTCTGCCTCTCTTGTTTCCGGTAGGGCGAGAGCTATCTTTACGACATGGCCTTTGCCTCGTCTCATGACATGCCCGAAACATCTCATGCGGGATTCCTTGATCTTTTCAGTGATAAAAGCAAATAACTGAAAAAATGTGATCAAAATACTGACGTCAGCACAGCCCCCACAATGGATTTTTAAAAGATTTATCAGAACACCTCAAGAAAGCCCTGTATCAATTTTAAAAACCACACGATTGATTCCCCTGATTTATCTAATTTTCTCATGAGGAGTTCCAATGTTTTCACTTTTGATACCCTGTACTTTTTAGCAAATTAAACCTTTTTACATTAACAATTATGATTTAGTTTTTTTTCCTGATTAATAGTTGATTTTCTACAGAAATAATTTTATTGTAGAAGGTTATTTGAATTAATTAAAATAATAAATGGCGGAAAATCTCAGCATTGTCGTAGATGGCTATCGGGTGTTTAGTCAACTATAGCCTAACTAACCAACTTACTTACCAAATAGGTATTATCAATCTGACTAATAATAATATTATAAATTATAATTCACTAAGCTCATACGAAGAAATTCATCAAAATTAACCGGAACTGGGAATAAGCGCCCCATCCGGCTTATCCCGAAGGGTCTGAGCCGGAAAAGCACCGGAGGATATATTTAAAACGAAGAATCAATACAACACATAATAGGAGCATCAATAACCAATACATTTCACCATGGCATCAAATAATGGCACGAACGTACTCGGAGACTAGAATAGACATGTATATATTTGAGGCGATACTGTTTCTATGTACTTAATTTATAAGAAAGGTTGTATCATCCATCAATATCATGCTATACCACCACTAAAATATGTTAACGACATTTGTATCTAGTTTGTTAGGTACGCAAACTATTAAGCGTAAGGAAGGAACTAACAACTTGTGACATCTGTAAAGTTGTAAAAATAAATATCTCTACATGATTATATAGACATTAAAAAAAACCGGCCAAGTGCGAGTTGAACTCGCGCACCGAGGGTTCCGTAAAAATTTTCACTTACCCTACCCTAACTTTATAACCCAGTACCGGTTAAGTTTGCACCTGATATCTATAGCATTGCATACAAATTAAAAAAAGAAAAAAGTCTTAAAAGTCAAGCCCTTTCATATGATACCCTATTTGACCCAGTAGCTAGAGTCTTAATTTTTACCCCCCTTCATATCCTTTTTTTTTTTAGAAAATAAAAATGTATTTTTAAATATTTCCTGTGCAATACATGTTGGCTGACCATGTTTATAAATATTTCAAATTTCAAATAGATAGCATAAGCAGTTTTTGAGATATGTAGTCGGATCGACAGACAGACAGAGTCGCACCATAAGGGTTTCTTTTGTACCTTTTTGGTACGGAACCCTAAAAAGATTGATCTGGACTATTTAGAGGTTACCCACAAATTTATTTATTTTTAACCGACTTCAAAAAAAAGTGGTTCTCAGTTTGACTTGTGTGTATGTATGTATGTTTGTCCGCGATTATCTCGCGTTTGGCTGAAACGATTACGCTGAAGAAAAAGATAATAATTAAAAAAACAAAAAACCCGTCTGCGTCCCCATAAGAAATCTAGATCGACGCAAATCTTCCCAACAATGGGTCCCGACTGTTTAAAATCGCTATGTTCCATATTAGAATTTATTATTTGTTATATTGTGAGTATCGATCATGAATCATGAAATATTTCCATTATAACTTAACAAATTTCTAGGGCACTGGACTTGTTTTTTTCTTTTTAGTTTTTTACGCATTCGGGTTTTTTGTTTTTTAATTATTATTTTTTATTTTATACTTTTTACTTAAAACTATAAAAGTCAGACAATTTCGCAATCTTTATCGTGGGGGTTATTGAGAAGCTTGCACAGATTTATTACAATGCAATTAAATGAAAATTTAGTGACAACGGTTGCTAACCAACTTTATATCGTTATAGTTCCTAACTGGTAATTCTAAATAAAAAATAAAAAAGGAAATCTAATAATGATTTTTAAATCTCTATTCATTGATACACCACTCGACATAGTACGTCAATTTTCATTTTTTTCTTTTTCACAATATGGCGTCTCATTATCGCCATTTTGAGTTTTCATCATTTTCATGTCTTCAGTGACATTCGGACAGTTAAGACAAATCGATTGACGTAACAACCATCAAAATCGGTCCACGCGTTTGGTCTATAGAGTGCCAGATAGGAACAAACATACATACATACATACAAACATACATACATAGACTGATAAACACATTACTACTCCTTTGCGTCGCGCAGTCGGGTAAAAAAGAGGAGTTATGATTTTTTTCTCCTCCGCTAACGAATTTGCGGACACCTTCTAATTTTCTTTCCATACTATAGCCCCTCTGCCCCCTGTTGATGCGATTTGTATTTTCTTACAAACTTTTTGTCATCGTCATCTATACTATTCTGTACATCCATACTAATATTATAAATGCGAAAGTGTGTTTGTCTGTCTGTCTGTTTGTTACCTCTTCACGCTTAAACCGCTGAACCGATTTGGATGAAATTTGTTATGCAGATAGTTCGAGTCCCGGAGAAGGACATAGGCTACTTTTTATCCCGGAAAAATACCCTTATCCGCGATAAACGAATTTAAGGCGGACGAAGTCGCGGGCAGAAGCTAGTACTATTATAGTTATAAAAATGAAATGTCTGTAAATTGAAGATATTTTCAAATAAGTGAGTAATACGGACTATTTAAGGTATATACATATCAAAGCCATGCAAAAACATCTTTTTTTTATTTTTTGTATGTTTGTAAGTGTCATTGTTGCTTCATCACGCCAAAACGACTAAACGGATTTCAACTGTTTTTGGTACACGGGTGGCTGGGCACCTCCAGATGTTTATAGGATACTTTTTAATCAATTTAAATAATAAATTGTTATGATTTATTTCTTCTCCGCTGACAAAGTCGCCCTTCTAGTTAAGTAATTAATAATAAACCAACAAAGCACATACCATATGGTTTTATACCGATTTACTGACACTACCAAGACGTGTACCGTCGTCGTCGGTGCCCTCACATAAGTATCCAGACATACCTACATAGACTTAAGGGAACTACAGGATCGATACTTATGTCCGGGCACTGGTTATAGATACTCGTAAAGGCACACCGATTGTAATAATATATCGATAGAAATGTACACCGAGTGCTATGCATTGTGCTTGTGCAGCGCTCTCAGGATGTCATATCCAGTGCGCCGACATTTATCAAAAGACTTAGAAAAGGCCCCAGTGCGCTACCCTACCGCCCAGCGAGGGCTTGAGAGAAACGACATAAGCGTCTGTATCCAATTGTAGCCAGAGATAGCATTACAGCGACACAACCACGTGGAAATAAATCCAGGTTTGTTGAAATTCGTGTTGACATATATGCAACAAACTAAGAGGTTTACATCGTGGGAACGAGAAAATCGCCAGGTTTAAGAATAAATAGTGTTATATCAACATGGGTCAATATTTGCTAAATGAACTTAATTATTTTCTGTAACAGAATACATTAATTAACTAAGACACATTTTTAATTTAAGAGGATTTATACCTGCTTAACTGGCAACGTCGCATATTTCTTGGTTTTTCTTAATTACTTTGAGAAATATGAATGTAACTTGAACATGTTTTCAATGCATTCATTACGTTTTCGGTAGTTACGCTGGCACAATACAAAATTTGATGATATTTCCAGTGCCATTTGCCACAACTAAAGCTCTTTTAACTAAAGCTTTTTGCCGAAACTGACAATACGGGGACGTGCAGGGTATTTTCAGGAGCGAAACAACGAGATACAGCTAAATATGCAATAAAAATAGAAAGTCTGTAGAAAAGACTGAATAAAAGCCTGAAAAACCGTTATATAAAGTAGAAAAATGGAAAATGCGTGTATTTTGCCAGCGAATGGAACTGAACCGGAACGTATATGTAAGTAATCGACGCGGAATCGCAAGACCAACGAATTGGTATACAACAAGAAAAGGTTTCTATCCAATATTACCTCTGTTATCATCTATATTACCTCTGCACCTCGGTTATGGTTCGGTTATTCGAAGTTTTTAAGTTGTAGATCAAGGCGCTTGAATTGCCGTCAGACGCGGCTTAGCGAGAACCGAAACATGTGAAAAATAATATAGGCATCTAGAAAAAGCTATGAAGCTAGCTTTTATTCGGTTCAGTGGTCTTATATGTAGGACACCCGTGTAAGGCCTGAAAGCCGTTGGAGATGCAAGTTCTAACCCCGCCTGAACCATTAAATTGAAATGAAACTGCATTTTTGGCAGAAAGCAAGCCGCTTTGCACTGTGATACTAGGGACCAATATAAATGATTTCATTCATGGAAATGGAAATTACATTCACTGGAATTCAAGATTGCGGACCTTTTCCAAAATAAATGATTGTGATTGTGACTATAATTGTACTTTTCGTGACAAAATCTATTCGTGACTAAGATTTTTCGGAATAAAGTCTATTCGTGGAAAAGTTTTCGTCATTATGATTTATCGTGACAAAGTCTATTCGTAATATAGTCTTTTCGTGATAGAATTTTCGTTCCAAAGTCTTTAGTGATAAAGTTTTCGTGATTAAGTTTTCGTGATATGGTCTGTTCGTGATAAAGTCTGTTCGTGACAAACTTTTTCGTGAAGAATTCGTTTGTGAAAAAGCTTTCGTGAAAAAGTTTTTCGTGGTATAGTACTGACACGGGCTTGGCTTATATGCATTGACGTATTATATAAGGACACAAAATCAGTCAGCAAAAATGAGCCACTCAAAACTACCGCAATATCGCCTATTGTTATGACCATTGACGCTGCCAGTTGTCAACAATGTCAAAATTTTCTGTGCTTAATTGCAAAAATAACAATTATAAAATCAGAAAAAGTAATGGAATATTCTTTTTAACGTTAGTTATATTGATTGATTAACAAAATATTATATGGAAACGTGAAATTTTTGTAGATTTGAATAATTCACTTTGTTACTACAAATTGTCCATTATCACGGAACAAAAATCTAAGGAGTCAGTGTTGGTTATTTTTTATTTTAATAAAATATTTTTTTTGATTTAAGGTTTTCACGAAATCCTCAGCGACGGGCAAAATGGACCACAGTAATATCACGAGCCAGATGTGATATAAATTTCAAACCACATCTTACGTCTGTCGTGTGCTTGGTCCATTTCCCTGTTTCAGATATTTATGAGACAAAAGAGGGTTTCAAAAGATTAATTAGAAGATCTGCATAGCCCGGTTATCAACGTGAACTTTATTAATTACCTTTTACGTAGATGTCGCAGGTCAATGATGATCAAAATATATAAAAAATTATAAATGTCGTTCACACGTCACAAGTTAGTATAAAATCTTATTACTTTAAGATACATATACATACATACAATTATATTAATATTATTAACTGGTCATTAATGTTAACTTTATTTCTTAATTCTGTTCTTTTTTTTAGAATTTGGAGGTGAATGACGTTCTGAACATATACAATAAATAAATAACACACGGACAATATTACCCAAATCGTCCTAGTCCCAAACTAAGCAGCTTGTACTATGGGTACTAGGCACGATATATATAATATATAGATAAATTATAATACTTAAATACATAGAAAACATCCAAGATCCAGGAACAAACATTCGTGCTCATCATACAAACACTTGCCCTGGCCGGGATTCGAACCCGGGACCGCCAGCTTCGTAGGCCGTTGCGCAACCCACTGAGCCAAACGTATCGTCCAATGTCGTAACGCACAATGAGTCTATAAATGCCGTTCAAACGTCACAAGTTAGTAGAAACTCCCGTTACTTTAATAAATTAAATTTATTTTAAGACAATCTACACTATTACAAAGTTTTAAAAATGAAATGTCTGTACATTGAAGATATTTTCCAAAAAATGAGTGTTACTGACTATTTGGAGGTCACTAAAATGAAAAATATTTTATGGATTTTTTGTATGTTTGTATGTTCGTATGTGTCGTTGCGGCTTCATCGCGCTAAATCGGCTTAACAGATTTCAACTATTTTTGGTACACGGGTAGCTGGGTATCTCCAGATGGGTATAGGATACCTTTTACCCGACTATGCCGTCGAAAAACAAAATAAAACCGACTCCAAAAAAACTAAAAAGTAAAAAATAACGCCATAATTCAGTTTCTTCAAATTACTTACAAGTAACCGTTTGTATACTCAATCTATACAGTATATACAATTAATCTTATTTTGGCGTCGGTGCCATATAAAGAATGTGTAAAATATTGAAAATTGACGATTTTAGTAAGTTGTGACACGATGGCACCGACTCCAAAATAACATTAATTGTATATACTGTATAGATTGAGTATACAAACGGTTACTTGTAAGTAATTTGAAGAAACTGAATTATGGCGTTATTTTTTACTTTTTAGTTTTTTTGGAGTCGGTTTTATTTTTTTGTTTAAAAGTTTATTTATTTTACACTTTTTAGTTAATCGTTACTTAAAAGTGTATCTCGTGACGATTCGAACAAGCCCAAACACGGCTAGGATACATTATTTTATTACATAGACCTGGTGCCTAGCCTCCGGCTCCATCATGTAACGTTGCACGTACATGTCTTATTATTATTATTATTAAAAAAAAAACTGTGTACTAATTCTATAAACATAAATTACCTCTTAAAATTACAATAATTACTAATTTAAAAGGAAAAATAAATAACTGCATACACTAACTTAAACTAAACATAATCAACTTAATTAAATAACAAAAATCTAAAAAATAAACAAAATAATATACAGAACGTTTAACACTTGTGTGCGCGACGTTACACGGAACGCAATTCAGCACAAATCATTTTATCGTAGCCCGCGCCGATTGGCTAAAGCGCGCGCATTGTTTCGTCTTTCGAGAACATTCGAGACGAGATGCGCCCGGCATTACTGACTTTTGGAGATTTGTAGTCGGTCGCGTTCACTAGTCTTCACTAAGTGTCCTCATACGCGCTGACTAATATAAGAATTAACTTATTCAAATACCATTCCAACATATTTGGAAGTTATAAATTCGAAAGTTAAATAATTCAAGTGTTTGTGACCGCACCCCGATAAGGGTAAGTGTTGAACAAGTGTTATTTTAAGTAGTGCTTAGCCTTGAGTTAGTGCTTATGATAAACCCTAGTGCACACAGTTTTCAATTCCTCCTATAATATCAAAACAACATCTACTTCCTACGCTGTTTTGTACCGATAGTTGTCCACCTCGCGTCAAAAGGACGTAACCGCCATACATTTCCTATGAAGTTACGACCTTTTGTTCCAGCAAGGTGGAATAACGAAATTACAACTTGTTATTTAAAATATTTATAATAATTTTCGTGCTGTGCCTCAACTAGTCAAAATTTAATTTAACAAACATTAACACTATCATTAGTGCAATTTTATAATATTATGATTAATTATCGGCATACCCTTTTTTTCCAAATTTTACTAAATGTTAGCCAATTTCCTTTGTTCTTTCTCATGTTTTTTAAGACTCCGTTCTGATAGTGAACACCCACACCAACTGCTTTCGGCCTCTCCTGCTTCTTAGGCAAAAAGGGCTTTCACTATCAGCGGAGGAAATCGAGCAAGTTTTAACCCGGACGTTATAAAATTCCAGGGTGCGTAGTTACGCTTGGGAATCCGACCTTACGGCCTAAGGGATAAGGTCCAGGGATTCTAGCAGCGCCTTATTCGCCGCCGTTCCACGGCGCAGTAAAAGGACACCACACCAGCTACCCCTTTGCGCCCCGGTCTACCACCAGCTCCACGACCGGTCCACTCCTCGCAGCCGCCTTCGCCGACTCCATTCGCCATCCAGGAGAGTACCGAACAAAATACGCGAGTTAAACCAGACGGGCTTCACCCTACGACCCTATTTTTTTAAATAAATATTTAATTTTTGTTGTTGACGTCAGTTGTTTTACTTTAGTACCACATCCTGGGGGAACTGAACGTCACACTGGCGCCTCTAACGTGGTCTAAAGGTCTGGTTTTACTCCGTAGTAGTTGTGTGTTATGTGTTTTTTTATTTTTGTGAACGTTTTTATTTTTGGTTGCCCGTAACTAAGGTGTACATTCTGCCCATATAATCTTGTTTCGCTGTTTTTTTTTTCAAGTCTAAAAAATTTATATTAATATCATTTGTTGTATCGTATTCCAAAATTAAATCTCTTTGTATGCACATATTGCATCTTTAGTAATTTATTCCGCACTCTGTCTTGTTTACATTGATACAGTCAAACACAAAAGTGTTAACTTTATTAAATATTTTGCAAAGTTGCATTGTGTACACATTAGTTGCAATTTATTAATGCTTATTTTTTCTTTTGGTTTAGTGATTGTTTCTTTCTTTTCGCTTTTCTTGGCAATATTTTTTTTTGTGCTTTTATCAACCATAACGTCAGTAGTCTGTTTTGTAACAGAACGGAGTAGAATACGACACTTGTTCAACACCTTCTTTATTGCGGTGCATTTAATTTAAATTATTGAATTCGGGAATTATTTATTTTATTATTTTTATTAATTATGGAATACCCCGTGAAATTCCTTTCTTTACAAAAGGCTGAACTGGAATATGAGGTCCAAATTAGGGGCTGCTCCCCAGCTGCCACTGTTCAGGATTTGCGGAAGCAAATTGCCAAATTAGGCCCAGTTTTTCCCTCCGAGGATGTCTTAGAAAGTCCGATTGATGTTGAAGATGACTTGAAAGGAGTCCACGAAGTCCTCGTAAAGGTCAAGTCACTCCTAGATTCTACATTAGACAGAAATGCCTTGCTGCGAGTACAAAACTATTTGCACCACACTTATCACCGACTTAATCGGATGGAGGTGGATGAAGCATCGCTGCAGGCACAGGTACATGAAGATTGCGTAGCGGAATTTCAATCTTTGTTTGAGCGGTTCAATTCCGTGAAGCACAATGTTGTGGTGGATAAGTTAGTGGCACCTATTGCCCAGAGCAATCCTGAACAGCAGCAGGCTGTGCCTCCCTTGAATATAAATGTGTCATGCGACCGTGGTGTTACTAGTGAACTCACTAAAATTAAATTTGACGGCAAGACATGTGTCCGGGCATTTATACAGCGCGTTACGGAGGTTAGCAAGGCTAGGAACATCTCGACATCCAAACTTCTGTCTTTCGCCACAGAAATCTTTACTGGTGACGCATTACACTGGTTCCGCGGCGTCCAGGGTCAGGTATCTGATTGGGATGATTTAATCGTACGTCTTAAAAATGATTTCGATCAAGCAGATTTTGACTATCGCTTGCTCTCGGAAATACGTGCTAGGACTCAAGGCGAAACCGAAAACATAACCATTTATTTGGCAATTATGACAGGGCTATTTGCGCGTCTATCCAAATCTTTGTCAGATGAAGATAAAATGGAGATTCTTCTTCACAACATCAGGCCTTGCTACGCGAGCACGTTGGCCTCAGCCACCAATATTGCTGATATTGAGACTCTAAAATCTTTATGCCGTAATTACGAGAATATACAGGCACGTCTCGCTGGGTTTCGAGAACCTCCCAAACAGACATCTGATACCATGGCACCCGAATTCGCATATTGTGGTCATTCATCACATAAAAACAATAATAATAACACAAATCAAAATTATAATCAAAATTCGAACTATAACTACAATAAAAACAAAACGTATCCTAATTATAAATCTAATAATAATAATAATAAATATGTACATGCGATGCATACTTCAACTCCCAAATCATTATTTTGTCCCAGGTGTCGTGTTGACACACATAACTTGCGTCAGTGTCAGGCCGATAAGAATAGAATAGTTTGTTTCGTTTGTGGACTCGAAGGTTTTAAAACTCCAGAATGTCCAAATTGCAATAAAAACAAACCAGGTTCGTCAAAAAACTAGGGGACCTGCAGAATTGTGATAAGGCTGTACAAAATAATAAATTTGATAAAGAAGATTGGGTTAAATGGTTACAAACAGTAAATTTCTATTTTAATTCGTACAAAATCGACACAATTCTGCAGAATCAACCTGCTAACGACCCTCGACCTTATGCATCCATACGGATATATAATATGACCATGTTAGGTCTCTTGGACTCTGGTTCAGCTGCTACCATAGTAGGTAACAATACTCATCGTAGTTTGGAGCAGCAGGGTATTCAGCTTCAACAGGGTCCTAATATCACTGTCACTGCTGCTGGAGGTCAATCTATGACAAGTATAGGTTTTTATGAACTTGCCAATTAATTTTGAGGACACTTTTCATGTCATCAAGGCTTTTGTTGTGCCAGACATTAACATAGACCTCGTTTTAGGTATCGATTTTTGGCACAAATTCAATATTTTTCCGAAACACTTGACTAACATTACCTTTTCTAGTGACATTGTTTCAAATGCTAGCCTTGACGTGGATCAACCCTCCTGCTTAAAAGCCTACTCTCACTTATCTGACACTGAAAGGTCGGTAGCCGACAACATCATCGCTCAGTTTAACGATATCTCTGCCGAATCCAAGGGTTTAGGTGAAACTGGGTTGATCACTCACCGAATCGATACGGGTGATGCGCAGCCTATTCGACAGCGTTACTACAGGATGTCCCCAGAAAAACAGCGCATACTAGTCGAACAGGTGGACGAGATGTTAGCCCTCGACGTAATCGAGAGCTGTGAAAGCGCTTGGTCATCACCTGTTCTCATTGTGACTAAAAAAAATGGGCAACCTCGTTTCTGTCTCGATAGCCGGAAATTGAACTCTGTTACGAAACGCGACGCGTACAATTTGCCGTACGTATCAGAAATCTTGGACAATCTCCGTGACGCTCGCTACCTTACTAGCATAGATTTGTCCAAAGCGTTTTGGCAGATTCCAATTGCACCGGAAGACAGGGACAAGACAGCTTTCTACATACCGGGCCGTGGTACGCTAAGGTTTAAACGTACTGCGTTTGGATTAACCAACGCACCTGCTACCCAGCAACGATTGGTTGACCTGCTTTTTAGGGAATTTGACCTCAAGGTCTTTGCGTACCTCGATGACATCATCATCGTCTCGAGTGATTTCAATTCCCACGTCTCCCTTTTGCTTCGCGTTTTAGAGAAGTTAAAGCAGGCCAACCTAACTGTGAACCTCGAAAAGTGCCAGTTCTTTCGAAGTCAACTTAGGTACTTGGGCTATGTTGTTGACAGTGGTGGACTACGTACCGATCCTGAGAAGGTGCAGGCAATCCTCAATTACCCGCCACCTACTTGTCGGAAGGACATCAAGCGCTTTCTCGGGACCGCTACATGGTATCGTCGATTCGTCCCCAGCTTCAGCACCATAGCCGGCCCACTAAATAAGTTGACTTCTAACAAGAAGGGTGGTCCACCGTTCGTCTGGACTCCCGAAGCTGATGCTGCTTTTCAAAAGCTTAAGGAGTGTCTCGTTTCCGCTCCCGTTCTTTCCTGCCCTGACTACGACAAGCCATTTGAAGTGCACACTGATGCCAGCAACTACGGTGTGGGTGCTATGTTAACCCAGACCGTAGATGGTAAGGAGCACCCTATCGCTTACATGAGCAAGTCGTTGTCAGCGGCAGAAAAGAACTACAGCATTACGGAACGCGAGACACTGGCAGTGGTAGTAGCTTTGGAGCATTGGCGGTGTTATTTGGAGAACGGAAAACCATTCACCGTCTATACTGACCATAGTGCTCTAAAATGGTTCCTTTCCCTGAATAACCCTACCGGTAGGTTAGCTCGCTGGGGTGTTAGGTTGTCCGCTTTTCATTTCGAGCTGAAACATCGCCGCGGTGTCGACAACGTCATTCCAGATGCACTTTCAAGAGCAGTTCCAGTTAACGCGATAAGTACGTCGGGATCATTTTCGACAACCACCGACCCGTGGTATAAAAATATTTACAACTCGTGCTTAACAAAACCACAGAACTTTTCCAATTTTCTGATAAAAAACAATTCGTTGTACAGACTTTCTAAGAATAAGCACGACTTGACTGATTTGACATCGGAATTTTCTTGGAAGGAGGTTGTTCCCCGTGAGATGCGTGACCAGGTCATCCACGAGAATCACGCAGAGCCTACTGCCGGACACCTAGGTGTTTTTAAAACATACCGTCGTCTTGCGTTGCGCTATTTCTGGCCAGGAATGCACCAAGATGTCGTAAAGTTCGTTGGTTCCTGCGCCAAGTGTCTCGCGTACAAGGCTCAGAACCATCCGACCTTGGGTGAAATGGGACGCCCTAAAAAATGTAGCCGTCCGTTCCAGGTAATTTCGATCGACCTAATGGGTCCATTGCCCGTCACCCGAAAGCAAAACAGCTACATATTAGTTGTCACTTGTTGCTTCACCAAATTTTGCCTTGTAACTCCTTTGCGAGCGGCCACTGCTGTTGCGGTCTGTAAATTTCTAGAGGATTGCGTCTTTCTCGTACACGGAGTCCCTCAGACTATTTATCTGGACAACGGGAGTCAATTTATTAGCAAGGTCACGGAATCTCTTTTCAAACAGTACAAAGTGCCTAACGTAAACTTTACGCCAAAATATACCCCACAAGTAAATCTTGTCGAACGACACAATCGCACGATCATTACGTGCCTATCAACGTTTGTGGAGGACGATCATCGCTCGTGGGATATTTTCATTCCGAAGGTGCAGTGCGCTATCAACAATTCTGTGAATGAGGCAACTGGGTTCACTCCCTCATTCTTGGTATACGGTAGAGAGACCGTTACGTGCGGCTCGCATTACTTAGATGATGATCAGGGTGATGAGTTGGTTTTCCTTCCGCGTGACATATATGCCGAAAATTTAGGTTGCCTTTCGGAAATATTTGATAAAGTTCAAAGTAAACTCTGGCAAGCTCATGTTAAAAACACGTGTCATTACAACCTGCGTCGTAAACCCATGGAGTTCAAGGTGGGCGACGTCGTAATGAAGCGTGCGTATGTCCTCAGCGACAAAGATAAATATTTTTGCAAAAAACTGGCACCTAAATTCTTAAAATGTCGCATTATAGAGAAAAAATCCCCTTTAGTTTATGTTCTGGAAGATATGTCAGGAAGGAATATTGGCACTTGGCATATAAAAGATTTAAAAATGATTCGCTTAAATAAATAGATAAATAAACCAAAAAATAATAATAATATGTTGTGTATAGCTGGAAAATACAAGGACTGTTGTGCGTTACTTACCTTTGTTCGTATTATACCATCTAGACTACTTATAACTCTCGTATGGGTCACTATTTTTTATTATAAAATAATAACCTGTATTAATTGAATGGTCGCATTAGTAACCCTTGATATGGTAACTTTAGCTAGTTAGCAAGCGTGACGTATGGAAGTTTGAATTTTGTAAGGATATATACGATAGTTTGACTTAGAAGTACGGATTTTATTTTATATAATAAAATCCTTCCGGGACACGCCGGGTAATGTAACGTTGCACGTACATGTCTTATTATTATTATTATTAAAAAAAAAACTGTGTACTAATTCTATAAACATAAATTACCTCTTAAAATTACAATAATTACTAATTTAAAAGGAAAAATAAATAACTGCATACACTAACTTAAACTAAACATAATCAACTTAATTAAATAACAAAAATCTAAAAAATAAACAAAATAATATACAGAACGTTTAACACTTGTGTGCGCGACGTTACACGGAACGCAATTCAGCACAAATCATTTTATCGTAGCCCGCGCCGATTGGCTAAAGCGCGCGCATTGTTTCGTCTTTCGAGAACATTCGAGACGAGATGCGCCCGGCATTACTGACTTTTGGAGATTTGTAGTCGGTCGCGTTCACTAGTCTTCACTAAGTGTCCTCATACGCGCTGACTAATATAAGAATTAACTTATTCAAATACCATTCCAACATATTTGGAAGTTATAAATTCGAAAGTTAAATAATTCAAGTGTTTGTGACCGCACCCCGATAAGGGTAAGTGTTGAACAAGTGTTATTTTAAGTAGTGCTTAGCCTTGAGTTAGTGCTTATGATAAACCCTAGTGCACACAGTTTTCAATTCCTCCTATAATATCAAAACAACATCTACTTCCTACGCTGTTTTGTACCGATAGTTGTCCACCTCGCGTCAAAAGGACGTAACCGCCATACATTTCCTATGAAGTTACGACCTTTTGTTTCAGCAAGGTGGAATAACGAAATTACAACTTGTTATTTAAAATATTTATAATAATTTTCGTGCTGTGCCTCAACTAGTCAAAATTTAATTTAACAAACATTAACACTATCATTAGTGCAATTTTATAATATTATGATTAATTATCGGCATACCCTTTTTTTCCAAATTTTATTAAATGTTAGCCAATTTCCTTTGTTCTTTCTCATGTTTTTTAAGACTCCGTTCTGATAGTGAACACCCACACCAACTGCTTTCGGCCTCTCCTGCTTCTTAGGCAAAAAGGGCTTTCACTATCAGCGGAGGAAATCGAGCAAGTTTTAACCCGGACGTTATAAAATTCCAGGGTGCGTAGTTACGCTTGGGAATCCGACCTTACGGCCTAAGGGATAAGGTCCAGGGATTCTAGCAGCGCCTTATTCGCCGCCGTTCCACGGCGCAGTAAAAGGACACCACACCAGCTACCCCTTTGCGCCCCGGTCTACCACCAGCTCCACGACCGGTCCACTCCTCGCAGCCGCCTTCGCCGACTCCATTCGCCATCCAGGAGAGTACCGAACAAAATACGCGAGTTAAACCAGACGGGCTTCACCCTACGACCCTATTTTTTTAAATAAATATTTAATTTTTGTTGTTGACGTCAGTTGTTTTACTTTAGTACCACATCCTGGGGGAACTGAACGTCACAATCATCAAATCAATTCGATGGTACCATTCTCATCAGGAACATTTAAATTTGTGACTATGAAGTTGCTTAGCTAAATTAATCAAGATATTTTGTCGCCACCCGTAAATCATTTATCATTGAGGAGTTCCGATGGCATTCTGTGGTCTTCTGCATCAGTTCCACTTCACCAATTTCTGAATGCAAATGCTTATTATGTTTCTCATAATACCAAAATCGCTATATGTATGCCTACACTATTTGAGGAGTTCCTTCAATTCCTCATGGATTCCATCATCAGATCTTCACCAAAATTAAATGGGACCAACTAGAAAGTACCTTCTATAAAACCAAAAAAAAATTTTTGAAATCGGTCAATTAGTCTTTGAGTAATCGGTGAACATCCATAAAAAAAGAAAAAAAAAAAAAACATTCCGTCGAATTGAGAACCTCCTTTTTTTGGAAGTTGGTTAAAAAAAAAGAGGGGTTATGACTGTTTCTTCTCCGAGAACGAAGTTGCGGGCGCCTTCTAGTTAATAAATAAAGAACTGAAATAACAATGCGTTTTATTTTAGGACAGAAATATATTTAATTTATTATTTTTTTTACTTATTTGTTCAAATAAAAATATTCAATATAAATAGTCTCGACTCCATTCACTTAATGTTCCACTTTGACGTATGACGTTAGTTACATTATGTATTACCTATTCTACGATTACGCTAGTAGCCCATAGACCCCAATTTTCTTGGTGCTATAAGTAGGTACCTACGTATGCCAATTTGACACTTAAGGCTTATGAGTATAAGTTATTTTTAGTATGAAGTAATTACGTTGATGCCGATGATAAATAAGCGTTATTAGCGTCTATTTGATTACAGCTGGCAATGTCAAATCGGACCATTTTTTTGGCAATTTTGCTTAGGTCTGTGTATCCATCCAGTATATTAATAGATCAATGCTTATATGTCACATTTAGCGATTTCTCCAGTAATCGTAGTGTGGCCAGTTAGAGACAATTTACCTCATGATACAGTTGCCAACATTTTTAATATAGAGTTTATATGGCCGGAGTGCACTATGACGTTACAGTTCATGTCGGACCTCTCCGACACATCGCTGTCTAATTAGTAGTTTAAAATGCCTATATCATGCGTATTTCTTAACCGATTTTAATTTTAATTTCACTTTTCAAATCGTTTGTACGGTATTTTGACATATGGTTAAGAAAAGCGAAAAAAATCATACCAATAGACGTCCATGACATATCACACTGGATATTTGTGTAGCGCAAGATTAGCCATCGTGAAGTTTCTTGAGTAAGGGCTTTGTCAAGCAATGTGACTCGTTGTCGGACGCTGACTTACATTAATGTACAAAAAAAGCAGGTCATTAGTAACGGCTTTATTAAGTTTATCATTTGCCTCGTTTTATGCGACTAGGGACTACAAGGAAAACTGACGAGGTATAAAATTTCTACTTGTCTTATTTTTACTTCCAAAAATAATTCTGAGCTAGAGAAACAAATATATTCAATTCAATCATATTAAAAGGAAACTTGATTAAGTGCTAATTACATAAAAAACTGGCCAAGTGCGAGTCGGACTCGCACACCGAGGGTTCCGTACAAATTTTCACTTACCCTAACTTTATTACCCGGTACTGGTTGAGTTAAGTTTGCACCTGATTGCCTTGCATACAAATGAGGTGCAATCTTAACGCAACCGCGATGTTCAAATAGGTTTTTTGCAAATTAAAAAAAAATGCTAATTATAGACATAGCTATAATTTTTGTGTAATATTTATGTTTATTTATACAAATTGTGAAAATTTTAACATTTTCGATTGGTAAACTTCGGAGATAATTAAAGGGGGAATGGTGTTTTTTCACATTTTCCTTAATAAAACAAAATCTAATCACAATAAAAAAAACGCAAAATTGTTCATAAATGTGCAGGTCAAGCCCTTTCATATGATATCCTATTTAACCCAGTAACTAGACTTTAAATTTTTGCCCGTCCCTATATTCGTCGTTTTTTTAGAAAATATAAATATATTTTAAATATTTCCTTTGCAATACATGTGGGCTGACCATGTTTATAAACATTCCAAATTTCAAATAGATACCGAAAGTAGTTTTTGAGTTATGGCGCTCTAATAGTCGGACAGACAGACAGAGTCGCACCATAAGGGTTCCTTTTGTACGTTTTTGGTACGGAACCCTAAAAACAAGAGACAAAAGACAATATTGAAAGGTACGATTCTCTAGAAATAATTAAGTCTGCGCAAAAAATATTACAGTAAGTAATTATTTTAAAGTAAACAACACAGCTGGCGGCACTTTGCCCATCATTAACTAGATGCTTGTTAATGCTGTTATTTGCTCAATTCGTTCACTTTCAGTCGTAAATCTTCGCAGTTGTACGTAAGCACTCCATTTTGCCTCTGAAATGAACGAGGTAAATAAAATATGATACCATTATTCCAAAAGCATCGTATTTTGCTTTTTACCTGTTCTTATGTCAATTAAGTATAATAACGCTGGATCACAATGCGAGATTCTAAAATCCGATAAAATATTTTTTTAAATTATATAAGTACTTGGTACTACATTTGGGAGCAAAAATATTGGGTAAGAAAACTGTATTATATTCTATTGTTATAAGTCAATATTTTTCAAGTTTTTCCTATAGGTATAAGTGCGAACATTTTTACTAAAGCGAGAATTTGAAAATACATGCATCAGGATTGAAATCCACGTTTCCAGCGGCTATTCGGCTTATAATCAGCATTAACCATTAACAGAGAATGGTGAAATTTGACAGTTTAGATTGGCACTAGCCATTATGTCATTCATGCAACCAGTATTATTAGGTGATGACATCATTTATTCAGTCATAAATTCATTAGCTCTGCTACTCGTATCTGCTTAAAACTTGAATAAACTCTCACATAATACTAGGCACATTCCCCGGCACTTCTGGTTTCAGACCTTCGAGCTCCAGCTCCAAGCCTCTTACGACATTTCGCCGCCGCGCCGCCTCCTCTAAAGGTAGCAATCCAAGATGGGTTGCAGACCGCGACCGCACGTCCCACTGCACTCCCAAGTAACAAAATTTGGTACTACTCGTATAAAAGTCCTGAGAACATTTTAGAACGTGCTAATTAGTGTTCATGATTAGCACTATAATGGTGTTGTAAACCTTTACCTAACCCCAAATAGGCCCTAGTTTTATCACTGATCTATTCTATAAACATTACATAAAGGCACTCACGGTGGTAAATCAGCTGTATAGTTGAAATGTAAAAGTGACGAGAAACGCTTTTTAGTACTAAAATAGTGCTGTCTGCAACGTTTTTGTTTACAACTATAGAAGTAACCAAAACATGTTTATAGTGTTATTTTGCACCATAAACGATTCCAGTGCTCTTTTTTATCACACCTGCTCCTGCGCTATTTTGTTAACAAATATCGCTAAGTCATTTATGTTTTATGTCATTCGCCATTTTTGCTTAAGTGACATATGTTATGTAGGTAATAAAAGGACGTACTAAATAACATTCGTGGACCGTAACTCTGTCGGTACTTTCACTTGCGAAAATAATTGTATTGATAAAATCATTATGCTGATTTCAAAATTGACAATGCCCCTTCATAATTTTCGTGTTTTAATTAAATTTTAATTAATAAAATAAGGACTTGTCCCGACTGCGGCTGCTATAGAACACATAGGCTCTAGCCGTGCTGCTAATGTGCTATCATGGCAGAAAACAGCAGCCATATTTTAGCAGATTAGGGTTCCATTGTCCAAATATAAAATAGTGAAGTCAAAATATATTTATTTGAATGGAGTTATATTAAATGCACAGTGGGGCATAATTTGAGATGTGGTAAATGTGTTACCACACCAATTCTAAATCTGTTGGCTTTCCTTCTCCGGAATATATCCCGATCACAAAAGGAGGTAGCTGCATTTCATAAATATAACACAAAATTGGCCATATCTGTTGTTTTGAGCTGTGATAAAGGGGTAGTGTCCTCACTCTCATATTCGTCATCATTATTACTGGTCTTACAAGAAATAACTTTATTGCTACAGCCCTATTGTGGTACAAAACAAATATTTTGTGCAGAACCACGTGCTATATTTATTGGACCCGCTTGACCAGTATGAAACCTTTTATGAAATACTAGTGATATATTTGATACTGAAAAGCTAGTAAAGATCTAAGTAGTCATATAATAATTATTTTTAGTGCTATTATGTCACGCTTTAGTCTCGTAACAGTAACACAAACTCACTTATAGAAGATATTATGCTATTTAGAATTTAAGTTATTTAGTAACTTTACCAGGTAACTTATTAACTATTTGATACTATAAAAGAGTTTTAATGACTTTTGCAGAATTCTAGCCCCATAGCGGTGTTGAGGGAGCTTATAAGAAGCTAAAACGTTACGTAATGGGTGTTCAAAGTCCTTTTATAGTGCAGATTGATTCTGTAATAGTGTTTTCGGTACTGCTACAATACTAGTTCTATAAAAATTATTTTGACGCATTATTAGTGCAAAATAGGTACATAAGAGTGTCAGTAAAGTCGTCTATAGTATTATATAGTACTATAATTGCTTTTTCTATATCTATTACAGTGCAACACTTTAAAGATTCTATTGTATGGTTCTTTAAGCGTTCTAAGAGTTACATTATAGAACTTAAATGCTCTTTAATCTTATAGAACCATAACGCTCTGTTAAAAACCTTTATAGTACAAGCAGTCACAATAGTTACCATTATAGGCCTACTATGTCACTGTTTGGTGATATAATGCCTTAGTTACAGGACCTTTTGTTACTTGGGCTCCAAATTGAACCTTGATACCAGGGAAAAAAGGTAAAATTTTCCGTGTGCTGAGAAGTGTCGCCTTGCAGCCGCTACACCACAGATTATATAATACTTCTTCGAACAGATACTAATGTCTTAGTAAAAAAGCGCATACCTACCGCTTTACATGCCTACTTTATTTAACAATGGAGCAACCTTGAATGCGCGGGTCGTTGGCCGCACGTGCCGGCCTAACGACGCAAGGGTTGACACCACATAGAAACGATTTATAAATAGTTGAGTGAAATATAAAACGGTTTATTATTTTAAATTATTTGCAGATTACTATTGTTTTACCTTCTTTAAATGTTCGGTTATTAAATTTAAGCGTAGCGAAAAATCTAAATCTGATGAATAGAAGTTTTAGTAAGTATTCAAACGAAATTCTGTTGTAGGTATAATTAAGATTATGTAAATATAAATCCCGACGACAGTACAAACATAAGTTGTTTTAAAATATTCTGTTTACGCGTTTTATTCTCGAGAGTGCATTACAGCTCTTCCAAAAGGTCATAAGTCCCTATAGCAACGACAATGTTTACTCCCTTTCTTAGGCTGTGCGTGCAATGCACCCTGCAAAACTTAATTTTTAGTAGTTTTTATGGGCCCGTTGTATGCCGCATCTACCAGTTTTGACCTATTGTGGCAATATCTTAGTAAGTAAACTATTAATTGTAAACAGGGCTAATTTAGACATAATGGCAGTGGCAGAGTAAACTTGCCGGAGGCTCACGGTGCAAAATTACCGATACTCAAGCAGACTTAAAAAAAAGTAGAGAAAGATATAAATATTATATAAAGTAGGTAAGTTAGTAACCTTTCATCATCTGTCGGCAGAGTAAAATAGGATAAGTGTCTATTAATTTCATTATTGCATTCCACAACACTGCAGTGCACCGATTTTTTTACGCGACGAAGTCATTTTCGGTACTTTTATTGTGCGAGTAGCTGTCGCGGTCTACAGCCCATCTCGGAATGCCACCTTAACCTAGTTTGGAGTTCTTCGATGTCGATATTTGCAAACTCTCGCGTAAACTGCTTCTCGTTCTAACCCGTAACATTACCCAAATTAACTCTATATGTAAATTCCTATAACAGGGTGGAAAAAACGTATGGGCCCTGGAAGGCAACTGCCCTAAATCCTTAAGAGTTAGGTCATTTTACTTAAAGGAAACATTATTTTAATATTTCTAAGACGAATAACTGCATTCACAGGTTCTGTGAAAAGCTTACCTGAACCGTGAATCGAACTACCTAATAAACTTTTTAACAAAAAAATAAAACCGACTCCAAAAAAACTAAAAAGTAAAAAATAACGCCAAAATTCTGTTTCTTCAAATTACTTACAGGTAACCGTTTGTATACTCAATCTATACAGTATATACAATTAATCTTATTTTGGCGTCGGTGCCATATAAAAAATGTGTAAAATATTGAAAATTGTCGATTTTAGTAAGTTGTGACACGATGGCACCGACTCTAAAATAACATTAATTGTATATACTGTATAGATTGAGTATACAAACGGTTACTTGTAAGTAATTTAAAGAAACTGAATTATGGCGTTATTTTTTACTTTTTAGTTTTTTTTTGGAGTCGGTTTTATTTTTTTGTTAAAAAGTTTATTTATTTTACACTTTTTAGTTTATCGTTACTTAAAAGTGTATCTCGTGACGATTCGAACAAGCCCAAACACGGCTAGGATACATTATTTTATTACATAGATCTGGTGCCTACCTTCCGGCTCCATCATCAAATCAATTCGATGGTACCATTCTCATCAGAAACATTTAAATTTGTGACTATGAAGTTGCTTAGCTAAATTAATCAAGATATTTTGTCGCCACCCGTAAATCATTTACATGTACCATTGAGGAGTTCCGCTGGCATTCTGTGGTCTTCTGCATCAGTTCCACTTCACCAATTTACACTTTCTGAATGCAAATGCTTATTATGTTTCTTATAATACCAAAATCGCTATATGTATGCCTACAATATTTGAGGAGTTCCTTCAATTCCTCATGGATTCCATCATCAGATCTTCACCAAAATTAAATGGGACCAACTAGAAAGTACCTTCTATAAAACCAATTTTTTTTTTAGAAATCGGTCAAATAGTCTGCGAGTAATCGGTGAACATCCATAAAAAAATAAAAATAAAAAAATAAAAAATAAATTTTAAAAAAAACATGCCGTCGAATTGAGGACCTCCTCCTTTTTTTGGAAGTCGGTTAAAAAGTGAAAAAGGAAAATACTACGGAATTCTACTAATCGATAACATCAGTCCCTACTACCTAACGTTAAACTCTATCCATTAAACATTTGTACTTACAAATAAAAAAGTCCATGAAATGTAACAAAAAGTTACTATTTTTTGCACTTTTAGTTAGTTCTATTCTCATTAATCTTAAGAAAATTAAATGAATGGCCCTTTTTTTTCAATCCGTACCTATATAATTTTGACGCTCCATAATAACACGCAATTAATAAGAATTTAATTAAAAGTATACTTCGTTGAAAGTTACTAGAACTGGAAACACGTGGTATCCCATAATTAAAATATAATTAAGCGGGAAAGTTTGTTATTTACGCCCACAATAAATATGACGAGGTGCGGAATTGTTGTTTTGGAAATAACTTGTTTATTGTTTGCATAGGATAATTGAATCGCTCGAGAATATCATTTAATATTGAGCAAATTTCCGAACTGTGTCCTTTTTAACCGACTTCCAAAAAAAGGAGGAGGTTCTCAATTAAACGGAATGGTTTTTTTTTTTTATGGATGTTCACCGATTTTTTTTTTACCAAGTAAAATTAAATCATAATATAATCTCAGTTCAGCGTTGAGAATAAATGACAACGGCATGAATTGAACATCACACGTGATATCATGAAAATGTTCACTAAATGGAATATTCCATTCGCAGAATGTAATGGTAATGGAATGTCTAGTTATACTTAGCATATTAATTTTAGATGATGAACATACGATTGTACTTAATACGTGGAAACTCCGGGTCTGTCTAAATCTGTCGGCCTTGCCTCGCAACGAGTCTTCGTAGGTGCGTCTTTCAACAAAAACATTGTACATTATCATATCACTGCTTATTTTCAAATATATACTGTCTGATAGAGATATAATATTGATTGCGAGATATGTACATGTGATCTACTGTTATGGGCATCGTGGGTACGCTTACAACTTTACTTGAGGTACTTATATACAGTTGTGTGCAAAATAATAGCAGTGAAGCCGGATTGGCAGAATCAAGATATAAATGTGACTTAAGATTTTAGTTATAATCGTGCTGTGAGTTAACAATACAGTGCATTCAGGTTTGAAGACAGCAATGTAACCTTTAGCCGCTCAAAGGCCTATTAAAAGGCCTTCTCCTATTCAATGAACTTTGAGTCATTTTTTATCAGAATAGAGTTGCATTAGCTTTTAGTCGTTCGAATTTAATATAAAGGCAATACAACCGAATTTCCTACACTTCTGATTCAAATTTCTGTATAATATGGTGGGTGGCTCGAAAATAAAGACACTTTTAAAACACTGTTATTTACATGGAATGTACTTTTCGAAATTTGTGAATTTTATACTAATTTAGACATATAAATTGATTCGGTGGCAAGCACAAACAGTCCTTGGGTTCGGTACATAGATTCTCTTTAGGGGCAGTTTTTTGCATCTGACTTGTTTTAAAAACTACTTACTATGGTACTGCTATTATTTTGCACACAGGTGTAGGGTGATATGCATCAATCTCCATAGCTTGACTCACATTGCAATGGTTACCTATCATACACTTGACCATACTACACAGGTTATTTATTGCTTCTTCTTCATCATCATCAACATTGTGAGCCCGAAGTCGTCCACTGCTGAACATAGGCCTTCCCTATTTCACGTCACCATACTCGGTTCTCAATTCTCAGCACCCAACCGATTCCCGCCCAGTCACTTCATATCGTCGGTCTGGCGGTGGGAGATCTCTTCTTCATAGTTTTGAAAATCGCAGTGGTTATCATTAGGGAGGGTTGGGGCTATTAGTGCCAACAAAATCTCGCTGTCTCATTAGGTTTTAGTTTCTTTCTAACAAGCTTATAAATCCAAGAACGTGAATTCCCTTTTAGGATATATGCTAGTTTAAATAATACGATATTTATTCGTTACATATTGTGCTCGTCGGTGCGTTTTTTGTCCCGGGTCAAGTGCGCGAATGGACAGCAGCGGGCCTATGATGGTCGCGTTTATCACGCGATAAATGATTTGAAAAGAAGGTGACGGCAGCTATGTCACATATTTATCGCCTGACAAACGCAACCATCATAGGCATGCAGGCCTTGCGCGCTGCTTGTAACGCCTCTCCCATCAGCGCCGAGCGCTGCCGCTTCAGCTGCGTGCGCGAAGCTGTCAAACACGGTATTTATGCGTTACAGGTTGTGCTCGTCGGTGCGTTCTTCGTCCCGGATCGAATGCACTCCCATTCTGTAAAAGAGAACGCCCGAAAACGAAAATTACAATGTTGAATAACCAAACACTTATTAAGAATAATACTGTGTGCACTCACAAAGTCTTCAAACTCGACACGTTACCGGTAACTTTTATTGTGAACGAGCTTTGGTCTTCTCCATCTTTATATACGGTGCAGAAACTTCAAGTCGGAAGAACCTGCATAGGAGCAAGATTGATGCTTTTGAGATGTGTTGCTGGAGAAAAATGCTCAGAATCCCATGGACCGCACTGAGGACGAACGATTCCATATAACGAGAACTTAATATCACAAACTCTATTATGTGCCAGGAGAGAATCCTCAAATTCTTCGGGCATATTATGCGATCTAACCAGCACAACCGCGAAAGGATCATTTTACTGGGTCAAGTCGAAGGCAAACGTTCCAGTGGTCGAATCGCGACAAGGTGGTCTGACACCATGAAAAATGCTTGTGGTTCCATGCAGAGGGCTTGACCACGCCAAGTGAAGGGACATTGCTGTTGGTCATGATCCTCAGCCATGAGGGACCGACTAAGAAGAAAAGTTATTATGAACAGGCCACTAACTTCGAATTCGTTGCTAGTTTTACGAAGCATTATTTGCGGTTTACTTACACAGAATAAAACATTTAAATATCTGCGGTATACATTTTGTGTTGTTACATAACTTGGTGCTATATGTAAATATGCCAAGGTTATTTACCAAACGTAATGAATAAAAGACTCCAAATCGGATCAAAGCAAAGATCAGCACCCCTGCTCCTTATGCGATTTGAGGATAAACTATATATATATGTTTAGAACTATTTTGAAGCTTGGGGATTGTATATTATGAAAGAGTGATAATGTTCAAATTCCTCATTTGGCAGTCACTTTTTTTTTCTTTTTTAATATTATGGACAATCTTACACAGATCAACCTAGTCCCAAACTAAGCAAAGCTTGTACTATGGGTACTAGGCGACGATATACATAATATAGATAAATTATAATACTAAAATACATAGAAAACAACCAAGACCCAGGAACAAACATTCGTGCTCATCACACAAACACTTGCCCTGGCCGGGATTCGAACCCGAGACCGCCAGCTTCGTAGGCCGTTGTACAACCCACTGAGCCAAACGTGTCGTCAACTTTGATATGAGTACGTGGAAAATATGGCGTGAATATCGTATAATCACAATGAAGTTCTAAACTAAAGAGGATTGTTAAGAGAAACCACCTATTGGATATAAGTAAACCGGCACCTGCTACCGACGTAATTAAAACTAACTCTACCCGTCACTAATTTACTTGGAAACGAGTATCCAAATAATCTTATTCTTAAAACCTAATTCTACAGCGGCTATAGCGAGTAACTTCTATTAGGTAAGTACTTTTATATCTCTGTACAATAAAGACGCTTGACATATTTTACTTGCACCATTAAACAAGGTATTTGGTGGTTCATGAACAGATTTTATTTTTTATGTTGTATTGTCGGTAGGTATGTATATGTGTAAATGCCTTTAGTCAGCAATGGTTACCTATCATACACTAGAAATTGTAATTCCAAATATTAAAATATCGAAATCGTTTCGCATTTTTTTTTGTTGCCCGAAATTTTGTTTGCCCGAAGTTACATTTTCCATATTATTATTTTCCCGATTCTCAGTTCGTTGCAATTTTATTTCGCATATGATTCAAATCGACACTTATTTAAATTCCGATGTATCATTTGTCCAATGATACATCGATGAGAAAATCCAAATACTTTTGGAGAAGAAACAACTTGGCTATATATTTATGACATTTTGTGGTGTTTACTTATCGATGCCTTTGACTGTACGAGGATAGCTAAATAATGGACGGTATAGAATGCTTTTAATAAATAACGGGAAAGAACGTACGTGGATAAAGTTGCAAGCACCTTCTAGTACGTTGCTATCGAAAAAGATAATCCGAACAAACTGTACTTGGAAACCGGCTTTATGTCTATTTACACACGGAACCAAATAGATTTTTTTAGTCGCTATTCATATGGATTTTGCTAACGTGAGCGGCGTGAAAAGTATATTATATGAGTAGCAAACTTTCGGGATTTTTCTTTTTTTTTTTTATGGCATAGGGGGCAAACGAGCAGACGGGTCGCCTGATGGTAAGCGATCACCGTCGCCCATATACACTTGCATCACTAGAGGAGTCACAAGTGCGCTGCCGGCCTTTCAGGTGGGAGTACGCTCTTTTCTTGAAGGTTTGAAGATCGCATCGGTCCGGAAATACTGCATGCGGCAATTTATTCCACAGTTCAGTCGTGCAACGCAGGAAATTTCTAGAAAAACGCACAGTTGTGGACTGCCAACCATCTAAGTGGTGAGGATGGAAATATTTTCGCGTAGGACGAAGGCGGAAAGATGCAGCTGGGATCAACCCGAACAATTCCTCGGAACACTATCCGTTATACAAGCGATAAAAAATGCAGAGCGAGGCTACATCTCTACGCAGTGCCAAGGAGTCAAGCCGATCTGAAACACGCTGGCAACCGACGATACGAGTCGCTCTCCGTCGAATGCGGTCTAGAGGGAGAAGCTGGTACTGTGGAGCCCAAGCCCACAGATGAGAACAGTATTCCATGTGCGGGCGGACCTGTGCCTTGTAAAGCTGTAGGAGGTGGGCCGAAGTAAAATACTGTCTCGATCTGTTGAGCACGCCGAGCTTCTTAGAGGCTAATTTGGCCTTACCCTCTAGATAGCCGCGGAACTGGACTTCACTCCATATATCGACGCCAAGGATTCCGATAGTGGCTGTTGCAGTTAGGGGAGTATTCTCAAAATGAGGTGATGTAACAAACGCAGACTTTTTAGCGGTGAAAGCGCAAACCTGTGTCTTTTTAGGGTTAAAACGGACTAAATTAAGTCGACCCCATTCTGAAACTTCTTTTAGGGAAGTTTCAACTTCAGACACAAGTTTGTTATGGCTCTCGATGACGTTATCCCGAGAAATATTGGCGCGGCCAGTGTAGGAGGCATCACCCGTGCTATCATCCGCATAACAGTGAATGCCACAAATTTGCAGCATATCATTGATATGCAGAAGGAACAGCGTGGGCGATAACACACAGCCTTGAGGGACACCAGCATTCACCGAGATGGATTCAGAGCACGCACCGTCAACTACGACCTTTATGCATCTGTCTGCTGGAAAGCTACTGACCCATTCGCATAATTTCTCGGGATAATATATAATAATAAAATAATAATAATAATAATAAATATATTTACTTAGAATTCCAAGATTATTATAACCAGAGTAACGCCGATTAAGGTAAGTAGGTACCTTAGCCACTACATTCCTTTCACAACCCATGCTTACATAGTTAATCCCCCATTCGCCGGTAACACATAGAATCTGTACTTACAACACACAAGAAAAGGGCCTTAAGATTTCCTGTTCCCAACGTTAGACCAGCAACCTCAATTTTCTGGGACGTTTGTGACGCGGCTAGATATATATTATTCAAATTCAAAATTCAAAATATTTTATTTCAGACAAAGTCCATACCTTGTTAGTGACATAGTATTACTTAAAACTAGGGTTAGTATTTATTATATTAGGGTTTTGCATATAGGAGCATGTAGCTGCACCCAGTGCTTCAACCACGGCGAGTCCCAGCGGTCGGCGAGCGTGCACAGCACAGAAATATATCAAGATAAAAGGAAAGAGTGTATGTACCTCGCGTGGCGAAAACTCGCCCCGACAGTGGACTTGCTCGCCGCGAACATCAGTCTGCTCCCGACCGCAGTCTGCGTGCGACGTCAGGTTTAAAAAACAAAATGACTCGTTGTTCAATAATTAACTATTCAAATACTACCAATAAAGTTGAATTTGTTGATCGTGGTATTTCCTTTCATCGGTAAATACTATTTGTCCCAAAATATGTGTGATTAACTAAAAAACAATTTATTTTATTATTTTCGACAAAACAGTAGCGGGCGATTGTGTGTCCAACGCTAGTTTTCCATTGCGGCTTTAATTTGACAAGCTAGACTTGGCGTGCGTTCAAAACCAGCGATGTAAAAATATGCTATTCAAATTGTCGAGTTACGTTCAAGGTCGATTTCTCATTTTTTCTGTCAAAAGTAAGAATAGTGCTGTACCCTAGTGCTGTAGACTGCGATTTTCTTACTCGGTTAAAATCGATTTTGAAAGCAGAGAAAATGATAATTACGTTTTTATATTATTATGTAACTATATAATGTAGGTACGCAGTGCAAAGCAAATATTATTAACAAGCAGGTTATGGTTAATTCTATATTGCAATTTTATTTCAGTTTTCCGAATGATCCTCGCATTAAAAATTAATGTATTGAAATGAAGCAACTGGTCGTAAAAAATGATTTCCTACAAAAATCAGCCGGATTTGTTCTATACATTTCAACAAAGACACCTTTACTGGCCCATCAACGTACCGACGAGTAATCAGTGCAGCTAATCCGACTATTGATGTAGTGATGATGTCAAATGATGAAAAGGTGCACATTTACATAAGGCTAAATATTATTTAAAAAAATGTGCGTGCGTGCGTGGTATATTTTATCTTAATAATATTACAATTTGTGCAACAGATAATAGGTAGAGTAGATAGTAGGTACCTACTGACAAATGTAACGCAATTTACTGGTTAGGTACGTACCTACCTTCATATATATATTTTTTCGATTTGAAATTCTTAGGTTTCTTACTTTTCCTCTGTCAAAAAAAATATTATTTCTTCTGTCGGTTCTTATCGATATTTTAAATCGATAAAAATGCACCTACAATATAGTAATATCATTGAATGGCAATTATGTACGAGTAAATTGTCTGTCATCACACGAATAAAGATATATATTATAAAGCTAAATATTATATACTCTCACTAAGTTTTTCTACCAAGCATTTTTTGTCGTGTCGTGGTCGTGTCCAAGCATGAAGTTAGGAAGAACTATTTGGGATGAAATTTATTATTATTATTTATTAACATAGTTCTTCTTTTCACAACGAAGACGATCATCCGACGCACAAAAATATTTCAGTGGTCCGACGTTTTGGACTTCGACGCGCAGCGCACACACAACCTCCCGCTTCTAATGTTGTTATCCGACTGTGTTTGTTTGTGACTGACAGCGGTGGGACTGCGGCGCGGTGTGGTGGGGGTAGCTGTGTATAGAATCAGTGCCGTATTGTAATCGATCTGTGAATCGATGCTTTTGAATTGTTTTCGCGTGGCTTATGTTTCCCATCACTAAATTACATTCGTGGCGTCAAAGTACCTAAGCAAAATGTTACACGCTCGGTTCTCAAATAAATCGACGAACTCTTTCCTTCTATCTTCATATAGTTCTGTTGTACACAGTATAATATTCCAGATGGCGCGCCATCGCCTCAACAGCGAACTACAGCGCTTCCTGATAATCGCGTGGAAGCCGTCGATCCGCCCTCCGCGAACATACCCGAAGCTAAATATTATATACTCTCACTAAGTTTTTCTACCAAGCATTTTTTGTCGTGTCGTGGTCGTGTCCAAGCATGAAGTTAGGAAGAACTATTTGGGATGAAATTTATTATTATTATTTATTAACATAGAACTTACATATTTATTATTTCGTTTCCTGCAAAACGTATTGTACAGTTTGACTGCAGGTACGAGCTCTATACTAATAATAGTATATTTATAAATAATAATATTAATATTCCAACATTATATACGAGTAGGTACTTATTATTTGATGCAAACTTTAAAACTTCTAATTATATACCTAATCATGTCATTCAAGCATCTGCTTTCAGGGCCTTATTAAATTTGGGCTTTCTTGACTCATGGCGGATGTGTTCGGGCATTTAGGAAGTACGGTAGTCTTTCGTTTAATGATCTATCTGCAAAGTAGTTATTAACGCTTGGTACTTCGAATTTCAGCGTGGACATCGATCGTGTGCCATGCTTGTGCCTTATTCATATTGGATCTTCTTGATTGCAATGATTATTAACTGCTAGAAGGTATTTATGTTTTAAACTGGCAGTACTTATTTGTTCAACTGTCGTCTTGATCTTCTTATTATTACCCATCTTCATTGCTGCTGCTGCAGGCTACGATAGTCACCTTTATGACGCGATTGATTATATGATTAACGATCACACATCACTTTCCCATGACATAAATACTTCAGTCAGTTTAAGGAGCGCTAGTATAATGAAATGGAAATCATTGATAATAGCCGAGTTTTCTAGTGTAATACGTATGTACATCTTTATTCTACGTATAATCATAATCCAACAAACTACGAGTCAATCAGCGGAAGGAAAAGTATAGAATCACAACTAGCGTCGCAAAATGACTCCACAAAAACTAAGTCAAAAAAGGCGCGGCTTGGACGCCCCGCCTTTTTGACTGGGTCAAACGGGCGTCAAGTTTGCACATGGCTACGGAGCGTAACGGCTGCATAAAGTGAAATATGTAATGCAAACTGAAAAAAAATGCATTAAGTACCTACTATTAGGTAAAATAGTGTGTCAGTAAATTTGGCAAACACGACAAAAAAGATGCAATCACTTGTCACCTTTATGTAAGGCCGTAAATATTTATTATATTAAGAAAGTTACTGCTGTAAAACAAAATAATGTGACATCATAATAAATAATTTAAAGAGGACATGCTATAAGGAATGTAATTTCGTTGATCTGTACCAAATTATATTAAGACTAAGTATAAGTCTTTATACTTTTAATTACAAGTTAGTGACTATATCTCGCCTTGGGCAAAGCCGTAGAGTCAGACTTGTAAAAGTGGCCTTGCGCTTTTTCTCTCTCTCACGGTTAAATATTACTTACTTCAAATATGTTAAAAGTAATCCAACATCTGGCATAATTTCACTTTTACGAGTATAGAAGGCGATGGAGAAGTCAATTATTAAAAAATAATGGCATTTACGACAAGAACGAACGACGGCCTTTGCTAGCGAGGTAATGGAAAACATCGACAGGCGACATGAGTGGCTTGACTGAACACGAATATCTTACTAATTGCATATTGTACAATAATTTTTCGACGGTGGGACTTAAGAGGATATACTACTGGGCGTTCCTCCATACAAACGTAATCCCCCTGGATAATTGTTTTAGAGCAAATTTTTTTTATAAATATAATCTATACTTACCTGTGCCATGCGATAGCAATAGTTTTTAAAAGTACCTTATTTCCAAAAGGCCTTTTGCCTTTTGCTTTATATCCTCTTTTAGTTATACGGCATAATGCTCCACGATCTATTTGACAATTTTGAAGTCTGGACAAATTATTTTAATGATAATATTACCTTAGAAAGTTAGAACACACATATTAAAATAAAATATTGCCTCCAACAAGCCTCCAATGCATTATTATAACAATTTAACATCGCAAGCCGATTTATCATACGCTGTAAGGTGCTAAAATATTTGGTGAATATATTTTTAGGGCTAATAGTATCTTTGTTAGGAGTACCCAACTGACGAACCGACACTAAAGTACGTATAACTCTAAACGTTGAAAAAGTGTATGTAAGTTATTTTGGAGAAAAGTACTGACGTAAAAATAATTTGTTAATCAGATCACCGTTAAGGGATTTACATACATATGTTTAATTGTCTTAGGATAGTTCGTATAGATAGATAAATGCACCGGTATTGTAAATTAAAGTGCAATACACAACATTTTTTTTATCAATTATCCATTATTTCCGAAGAAAATTTAATTATACCTACTTACATCAGTTACCTACCTTCTTTTGTGTGATTTTTTTTCATCAGCAGGGTTACTTTGATTGACTAATCTTTTATTAATTTATTTAAGTCAGTTTGACAGACTTAGTTTGATTGATTGATCTTTTACTAATTTATTTAAGTCAGTTTGAACTTCATTTGAATAGTTCCTATAATAAAAACAGGCATTACTATAGAATGTCATAGGTTTCTACTGTTTCTAGTAACTAGTACGTAATAATAATAATAATAATAATAATAAGTCTTTATTTTCAGATAACTATGATCCATACATTATTTTTTAGTAAAATACTTATACCTATGTTAGTTTAAAAATAATAATAAATACGTTAATACATTAAAAACAAATTTCCAATAAAATTCCATCAAAATCCCAATTAAAATAAAATGTCTGATTACAAAAAAAAAAAACAACGACAAGATAAGTAATAAATTTTAAAACCTAATAAAATGAAATAAAGAAATTAATATAAAATTGACAAACTAAAATTGTATAAAAAGATTAAAATTGTAAAATTAAAATTGTATAACTAAATAAATTGAGAATTAATAAAATAAGTTAATACATTAAAACAAATTTTCAATAAAATTCCTTCAAAATTCCAATTAAAATAAAATGTCACATTACAAACATAAGAACAAAATAAGTAATTAATTTTAAATCTAATAAAATGAAATGAAGGAAATAAAATAAAATTGTCAAATTACAATTGTATAAACAGATTAAAATAGTAAAATTAAAATTGTATAATTAAATTAAATTGAGAATCAATAGATAGTGCGAGCCACCGGTTTGACTTGCCCTATCCAGTATATTAATATTGGGCAATCATATTTGTCAGCAATTGCATTCAGAATACTGTTGGAGCTCTGCCTTACCCGTCCTAGGAGAGACACAATGTTCTTGCGCATGATGGCCTGGAAGCCGTCAGTGCGCATCTCGCAGAACATGCCGGACGCACTACACCTGCGTGGCAGGCCCAGCAACATTCTGAATGCATTGTTGTACTGAACTCTGAGGGCGCTGTAGGCTCGCTTCGTGTACCTGGTCCATAGGCTACTCGAGTAAAAGGATTGGCAGTATGCCTTAAATAGAGTGACTTTCACTTCCGTAGAGCAACGAGCAAACCTCCGGGCCAGCATGTTACTACGAACCGACAGCGCTCTTCGTTCTCGTTCAATATCTAGGTCATCATTTAAGTCACTCGTAATAATGTGACCTAGATACTTAAATTTTTCTACTCGCGTCAACGGCTCACCATCCAGCGAAATAGGCGGAACGTGGTAAGGCTTAATTTTCCCAGCACTAAACACCATCACCTCACTCTTCTTGGCATTATACTGTAGGCCATGGGACCGGGCATACGTCTCACAAAGGCTCAACAGTTTCGTAAGCGCGCCAACAGATGGCGCCAGCAGCACCATGTCGTCGGCATAGCTTATGTTATTGACAGCCATGCCGTCTATATAGCATCCCGCATGGATGCTGCTAAGGCCAACTATTAGCTCGTTCACATACAAGTTGAACAGTTTGGGAGACGTTAGCCCACCCTGCCTAACACCACACTCCAGCCGATATTCACTAGACAGTGCATCGGCCCATCTCACCTGATTAGACTGATTTGTGTACCAGTATTTGAGTATATTTACACACTCACCGGGCATGCCTGTTTTCCCGAGTTTCCTCCAAAGAATATTATAGTCCACGCGATCGAACGCCTTGGATAAATCAAGAAAACAGGCATAAACAGGCGTTTTTCTGGCTGTGTAGTACCCGACAGTATGCTTCATACTAAGTATTGCACTCTCGGTCGACAGCCCCGCCCTAAAACCGAACTGCGCGTCATGGATATTTAGGTGCTTCTCAAGAAGAGAGTCAAGCATACTATCGAGCACTTTCGCAGCTGTCGTCGCAAGTGAGATCGGCCGATAATTAGCCTTATCCGCGAGGTCACCTGTTTTATTCTTCACAATTGGAACAATTACTGTTTTCATTAACTGGTTCGGTAAGTATGAGTGACAAAGACAGAAATTAAAAAGCATGGCTAATACTCTCGGTAAGTGCATACCTGCATACTTAAAATGCTCGATACTGAGACCGTCGTGGTCGGGCGACTTTCCTCTCTGCATTTTATTAATGGCAGCAGCCGTCATCTTTGCCGTGAAACTAAAACTTCTCCCAGCCGCGACCGTCTCAGTATTGTCTGCAGCACAAGAACCAGCGCCTAGAAGCGACTTGACCTCGAAATGTTCCCTAAAGAGTTCAGCAATGTCATTGGGCTCACATTTGTTGTAATGGAGTAACAACAAAACTTACTTCAGAATAAGTAAATAAATAAATAAATAAATAAATATTACGGGACAATTTTTACACAAATCGAACTAGTCCCATGGTAAGCTCAATAAGGCTTGTGTAATGGGTACTAGACGACGATATATTTAATAGATATATAACTTATATACAGAGAAAACATCCAGGACTCAGGAACAAATATTTATTTCGAATACAATGCCATATGGTGTTTATTTTCTACTAGAAGATGCTCGCAACTTTTCCACTTGACAGCTTTTGACAATCGAAACTCCTGACAGCTTGCTTAATGCTGCGTTCACAAAAATGTTTTCGTGCGTACAGTTCTCCGTGACGCTACCTACCTATGGTCTCACCGGAAGATCAGCGCTGGCTTTAGAGCCAGCATTATGCTGAGGTGGGACCATTTCGGGGCATACTTAGTTTAGTAATTCATTTTTTGTATTGCTTTATAAATATGCCCTCGAATAAATGTATTTCCTTTCTTTCTTTCTTTCAACTTCGTCAGCAGAGAAAAAAAACATAACCCTCTTTTTTCATCAGCGTAGTCGAGTATAAAGTATTCTATAACATCCCCAGATGCTATAGATAAGTTGTTATAGTAACGTTTATCATTTCGAAAGGAAAGTTAACAACTTTTGTGACAATTAACTGTACCCTTAAGGTGCGTCCACACTTGTATCATTTGCTCGTATCCGATCACCGTGCCGTAGCATGACTGCGTATCGCGCTGCTTGGACGCTTACTGTCGGCGCGCCGATAATGCCGCACTCTTCCGATACAAGTGTGTGATACGCGTAGCAAATGGATTTCGAGTGATCGGATCGGCGCAACGTCCGAACGCGTGATCGTGACACGCGATCATGCTACGCGACGATGATCTGATACGGGCAAATGATACAAATGTGGACGCACCTTTGTACAAACTTTATTAAAACGTATCGTAAACGTTTATAAAAACGTTTTCAACTGATGATGATTTACTAATCGAAAATCATAAGATGAAAAATAATATTTGATGGGAGTTTTGTTTTCGTATCCCGCCTTTTGTTTTTTTATAGGTCACTGAAGGTTTACTGTACCTACAGATTTTTTTTGGCTTCTACAAGCAAAGAAAATATAATAGTCTATACAGCAAATTTTAAAAAGCAAACACATACATTACTGAACGCTTATTTTTATTTACTCACAACACCCGGGTTGGATTATACACACCGAGGCCGAGGGATTTCGTGCTCTTCGCACAAATTGATGGATGCTGCTTATAATATAGCCCGATTTCGGCGAATGGCGGCGTTGCGGGAGTTGAATCAAACCCAGATCGTTTAAAAGATTATTTACAAATAATCATTTTATGTAATATGACGCTGCTAAATTTCCGACCTACAGAGTGTAAATATATCATACATATCGCACTTGCAATAGATAAATTAAAAATAACCTTAAATTTTACCCCTACATCGTCTCTTTCTTAACAGTATTTATATCTCTCTAGTTAATCTTCGTGCAAAAAACAAATAAGTTGATTTCACTATGATGTATTTTTTTAATATTCATTTAGTCTAATGTTCTTCTATTCGTCATTTCATTCGTTATTCATACCTACCTTTTCATACCTATCAGAGGGGCGAAAAGGTGAAATGAATTCCGTAAAAGTAAGTAGTATTAGGATTAGGTAGTCGCATTTCGTTTTTACTTTGATCCAATTCTTTTCGTGTAGTAAACAACATGTAAATAAGATTTGTTATGACGGGGAAAACGGTGTAATCATATGGGATTTGCGTTACGGAAATCAATTTGGGAGGCCAATAAAGCCATGCAATAAATGAAAATTTTATGAGAAATACCGTAATACCGAGTATTATTATTTCTATGCTTACCCAGAGTATGTCAAATTTTGCAGGTGACGAGAAGTGATTCGGCTGATAGCTCGTAACGAGTCGAGATACATTTCCGTTTTTGTGTTCTTAAAATTTTTGCTTATTTAAAAAATATATATATTAGTCCCTGGATGCCGATTGCGCCACTTGTCGTAACCGAATAGAGTATGCAGGCCGGCTTTGTCTGATTTACATTGTACGAAAGAATCAGATAGACACGACATAGCTGTCTTATTCGGTCGTGGCGAGTGTGTTAAGCCGACACAATTGTCACGTATGTTCACACTTGCACATTTTATAATATTTTAATTACAGAGTATGGGCAGAGAAAAAATATTTCAGCAAATTTTAATTATGTACGTACAAAATGATGGACTCATCATGTCTTAAATAAATAAATTGAATTGGAAAAAAATAATAATTTGAATTTAAGAGTCCCCAGTAAGCTTGGTTCTCCGTACAAACGTAGTTACGCACTAATTTTAAAACGACTAGCTTTTTTACTTTGAAACTGTGTACTTGGAATAAGTTAAGGTATATGCAGGCCTAGAAATTGTTTATGTAGCTGCAGATACCATACTAAAAAAATACAGCGAATTTAGGTGTTTCATATAAAACTAATTTTGGCTGTATTCCGTTTGTTTTATAAACTGGAGCTATATAAACTAATTACAGGCCTAGATATATCTCATGTCATTGTATATGCAAAGTTTCGTTACAATCCAATACGTAGTTTTAAAATGAGAACGAAACTCCGTTTGTATGGGAAGGTGAAATTCGGCCGAGCTTCCCGGGGACTCTTAATTTGTACCTGTGTCACGACAATAGTAAAAGTTAGGTACTTAGGTTAAATAAAAAATAGTGTACGTACTTGGTTGTACGTTTATATTGTTTTTAAATACCTACTTTTTACTATAATTAAGGAATTAAAAAGAACAATGGTGACAGTTTCGCATTTATTTATTTTCCTATTTACATTCTAGCTACGTGTTTAAAGTTCACAAACAAAATCTCTCAGGCAATTCCAAGAGTTTCAGCTACATAAAATTGTAGAAAAGTTCTATTCGAATATATTCTTGAGTGACTTGATTATCGAATAAAACCCATTGTGGTAAGAAAGCTCGTGAATGAATAGCTTTTTATTTTAAGAAGTCGGAAAAGTCACGTCCTAAAGTGAAATAACTTTATCCAAGGATTTAGAGTCACTAACTTTTTACTGAAACACGCTTAAGCTGGATTTTAATAACGTAATTAGATAGTCGTAACAAGTTACTTTGTTACGAAGCCATAAGACAAGGATAAAGTTGGTAGGTATAGCTCTTACCGATTGATATTTAATGATCAGCTGTAAACTCAAGCCAAGGATTCACTGGGAGGCATTAATTTATCTTTCGAGCGTTACAACCCTCCTCACTTCGTCGATACATTTTCCATTTAGTTAAAAGTGTACGATTTAGTTAAAACGTAACACGTATATACATTTTCTAGGAAAAAAATTGGTTGTCTGTAAAGTCGATTTACGGACAATAATTTTACGTGATTAAAAACTTTCAATTCCTTTACACCATACCGGTTTCATGACAAATTCTTCCGCCGTTCAGGCAAGCCGTCTCTGGAATTCGCTCCTTCTTTCTATCAGACAAGCCCCAAGCAAGGTAGTTTTCAAGCGGATGCTACGTAGGCATCTGCTGGAACAAGAACTCAAGTAGCGTCCATCTTCCATGCAGTAGCTGGTATATTTTGTATTTATTATTAATATGTAATATATATATATATTGTATATCATATATAGTATAAGTATAAGTTATTATGTATGCATTATTTGCTTGTGTGTCCTAACGCTCTCAGTACTGAATGTTTTTCCCCACTGCACCATTTTCTTGCTTCTCTGTTTAGCCCTATGGTTGACTGGTAGAGAATGCCTTTTGGCATTAAGTTCGCCATTTGTACTTACTTTTGTTCTGTGCAATAAAGTTTAAGTAAATAAATAAAGAAATAAACTGATAACGTCGTTGTGTGCTGCCGCTGTCTCAGATGCGTCACAAGCCGAACACTTAGGCCGGTCGTGCCTCTATCGCTTAGGCTGAAAATAGTGCTCGACCGATGGTACGCGCGTACGCTCCGTCGGGCGTATCTATCGCTGTAGAAAGCATAGGCGCGTACAGATGCTGACCGTCAGTGCGTATGCGGCCATGCAAAATACCACCGACCGACCGTACGCGCGTACCTTCGGTCGAGTATTGTTTCGGGCCTTATTACGCGCTCTCGCTTGCACGCTCGACTCAGGCGGAACGTGACAATGAGTCATGCTTTATCATGCGTGCAGCCGGCGTTCATCGTATTATAAGACGTAATCACATCAAAAAAAATTGTATGTGGCCCAGCTACGTGAATCTAATATTTGAAAACAAACTCACCTTGCTTAAAAAACCTAATACATTTTATTTTATCCAAGAACAAAGAATGACATTAAAAACCTAAAGTAATAAGTCGTATGAATGATTGATTATAAAGTTACCTGAGCCTTTCGAAACGCCACTTTGGCGTTTTTCGGTGCAATTCGATCTGCGCGAATAGGTATCTGATGCACACTTTAGTCTATGTCAATATCAAATCCAATATCCGTAAGCAGAACAATCAAAAATCCAAATCCGTCCAGAATGGTGCTACGTAGCAACAGCAAAATAGTATGAAGTCAACAACCGATTATAAACATGTTTATCGAAATGCCACTCAATACTTACCCCTTCTTCTGATGTAAATATTAAATCGTGATCATGATTAAAGTGATTTTTCTTGCATCGTGGATTTTTTTTAAATTATATTATGGTAATTTATTTTACGCCCTTGCTATTATGGCGCTACCAATTTAATGCCTTTTGACAATTTGGACTGTTCTCCTTAGTTTTCTACACTCCATATAGGTGTTATACCAACAACATGGGCAATTTGGAGGTTATGTTTTCAATTAAGGTTTTGTAATTTAATATCTTAACTTGACTGTTGGTACGATGTACGGGTTTTAGTTTATGAACGCAGTACAGACAGGTGATAATTTTTGAGGTAATACTTATAGATAATTGGACCTATTTATGCAAACAGGATCCAACCCACACGACGTTAGTTTTGAGAAAAAACGGTTTTTGTAAAAAACATGCGAACAAAATGTTCCTTTGAATGCAAAATTTTAGACAATGGTTAGTTTTTTGTTTTTTATTCTCATTTTTCAAAAATTAATAATATTAAGGGACTTCTTTTCTTCAAAAAGTCAATGGATCTTTTTTGCAAAAATGCTCAAGTGTGGGTTGGTTCCTATTTGATTTAATAGGAATTAAAATTGTAAACAATATAATAAAGAGTGCACGTGTTTTTTCAATTTACTTTATTGAAAAATAGATGCTTATACTTATAGGAAATCCTTTTTACCATTAAAAAGTTCTAGAAAAATTAAAAACTTTTGTAAATAATCATACATTTCAAAACGTCAGTCATTTACAAAAAAAATATAAAAGAGAATCTACGTTTCCGAAATCATTTTCTTCCAACTCGAAGTCAAGTTCACCAGAAAAGCCTTCCAGACAAACATATTGAAGATGACCTCATCTTCAATACGTTTGTCTGGATTGAGATTGACGTAAAAACTGTGGTACTTCTGAAGAATCAGGTGCAGAAGGCTCTTTAAGTCTTTCAACTTTGCCTTCGGAATTGGTTTTCCTACTCCTTACTTTTGAAATAGCTGGTTGCCTCACACGACCAATTTTTTAGTGTCTAATTCCTTAAAATCTTCGTGAAAGTTCGACCGCATGTAAATCTTGTATATATCATCTTCTTTTTAGTTCAATTTGTTTAGTACTTATAAAGTGTAATGATTAAGGTGTGGTTCTAACCTTATCCATGACACTTTATACCCATCCGTAGTTTTTTTTCTGTTTGTAATGTCTTGTCTGTGTCTATTTTTTATATCTTTTTGCTTCTTCTGGCAACAATAAGTAGCCAAATCATAATATAAAAAACACTGTCAAAGTTTATATTCACAAGCGGCGGATTTGTCATTGAATTTTAATTCATTTATGTGAGATTTGACAAAGTAAGTGTCAACCCTACCGATTTTCCCAACTCACCTCATTGCTATTCCTACTAACTCCCCAAGGATGAGGTGGGATTTCTACTATTTTGTGTTTATCATTAAAATTATGAAATGAAACCGCAGATAATCATTACATTAAAAAACAAAAATTCATACCCGAATATTTTTTATGAATAAATATCAACGGCCCAATTAAAAAACCGTTTTTATCGAGGTTTGAATTTCGGTTTTGTCCCTTCCCCTCCCCCGTTTTACGGTATGTTGTTTCGTATAATGGTTCCTAGAACACTACATACTTAGCCTTAACGTTCCCTTTGGCTTGCGCTGGAGTCGACGACGTCACAGGGCCATAAATCATAATGTTTTTGCTAATAAAAAAGCGGCTTTCGTAAAGATCAAAGTAGTGAGCCTTCTGTACTTGTACTTATTATATATTCTGTGGTAAAGATCAGTATACTACTATTTTGTTATTAGAATGGTAAAATAAACAGTAATTAGTTATTCGATTTCTAAAATTATTCAAAGTCGCCCATCGCTCCTTTGTAGAGCTGTGGACGTGTTTAGACTCTGATGAAGTTGAATAATTCTCATTTTACATAAATAGCTTTCAGGAATTTTAACGCCTTATCAAAAACACGTCTATTAGAGTATGAGCGAGAGACGCCTATGGTTTCTTAAAACCATCATTATAAAGTGCCACTAAGCTTGAGTGTTGAAACGATTTATTCGACTTAAAAACATATTGAAATTAATCAAAGTTGACTCTTATAGCAGCTTATCTTATATGACTTAAACACAATTTAAAAACATTTAATCATAGCTACGCTACGGTACATTCAATAGGAGGTTTTTCATCTCCAAACAGCAAATTATGTCACGATTTACCCTTTTCCGTTAATATCCGGGATATTATTGCGAGCCCCTTGTAATTACGTTAGGTCACGATTACGGTCGATCCCTTGTTTTGTAAAGTTAATAAAGCCGTGTAGGTATCGAGATTTATTACCTTCAGCAGGAACTGCGGTTGGCAGCTGGCTGAGGTTCGAATATTGCGATTCGAGAATTCCGAACATCTATATCAATGTACGAATCGAATTCAATTTTCAATACCTGAATTCTTCGTCTTGAGTTCCATATGTCGGTTTCATAACGTACATCTATGTTACTGATAACAATGAAACCGTTTAGAAAATATAAATTTTAATATTAACAAAAAAAACAAAAACCGACTCCAAACAGAAACACTCAAAAGTAAAAAAGTTTCCGTACCCAAAGGGTGAAGCAGGACCCTATGACTAAGACTTCGTTGTCCGTCTGTCTTTATGTTTGTCTGTTTGTCTGTCACCAGGCTGTATCTCATGAAATGTCACAGATAATGTATTTTTGTTGAAGCTATAAAAACAAATACTAAAGTAAGTATAATTTTATGTATATAAAATGATCGAGCACCGCGTACATTTTGCTTAGGAGTAGGGCTCTGCTAACACTGGATTTTCATAGATACGGCCATTTGTAGCTTATATTTTATACGGAACCCTCGGTCCGAGAGTCCGACTCGCACTTAGCCGGTTTTTTTTTCACTCTTCTGGCGCAACGACCCAAGGAGTGTTCAGAGCTATACGGCATGACACTCGTTTCGGTCTTGATATGATCGATTAGTGATTACCAAAGGTATTTTCAGGGGTCAGGTACTGTACCCAGAGACAAGCTGGCAGCTAGGGGTTGCCATCCGTAAACATTGTTTACATTCTTAGACCACAACTGTTTGCATATTCTATTTCAATTGGCATTTTCGGCTATTGCGAAAAACTTACTCTTTCACAATAACCAAAAATAGCTATTTTAGATTGCAATAGTAGGAATGTACAGGGTATACGTCAATATTTGAAGCCAAATTCTCACCAACTAAAAACATATTGCTCACGTCATCGTTATAGAATGGAATATTCACAGTGATAAGCGTATTTCTCCCACAACCGGAGCAATATTCCTACAGATGTACCTCCAAATGATGACTTCTTAATGTCGAGGAGACTTATAAGTGTGTGGATGTTGGGTGACAAATAAGGAAACTTTGCGGTCACAGAGTACTGAAAGACCCCAGACATCGCAAAGCTACCAAACTTTCCATTGTGCTACTTCATAAATCATATCGTCGTGTAAGCCTTTGCATTGTATTGGAACGGAATCTTACGCGTCATTTCCTCATCTCTGAACAAACATTAACTTCAAATCAATATCAATGCGAATGCGTCTATTTCTTTTTTATAAAGAGCTGTATTGACAATAATAAATTACACTTATTTTTTGTAAGTGATCTCAGAATGAAAATTAAGGTAATCTATGCACAATGGTTTAAGAATGGGTGCAAAGCTAAACAGGTATTTATTAATAACATTTTGTTTTTCTTCAGTTTACGGGTCGTTCGCTATTTCGTGATATTTTTGTAAAAAAAAATTGCCTGAGCTATAAATAAGAGAAATGTCACAAGATAATGGTAACTTTCCAGCAAACTTCCTTACACCAACTTTAAGTAATGAACACAACCTATTTCGGTCATTGGTCATATCACGGTTACATTGTGGTGTACTGTAGGGTTAAGAATATGTAACATCTGTTAGCCGAGTGGTTCAAGCGTGCGGCTTTCAAACAGTCGCGGATTCGAATCCGGCCTGTACGACCGAGTTCCTCGAAATGTACTATGTACGGAATGTCATTTGATATTTACCACTTACATATCGGTGCAGGAAAACATCGTAAGAAAAACCATACATCTCCGAAGACATTCAAGGGTATATGTGAAGTTCCCAATCCGCATTGGGCTAGCGTGGAGATTACAATCCATTCCTTCTCATCCATCAGAGGAGGCCATATTTGAGGAGCTTTGCACTAAACTTTTTTTATTTTTATTTTCTTACCATGGTGGAAATTAGAATGTGTGTTTACTGTTTGTTTCCTGGTATAAAATCGGCAGCATTGAAACTATAGGTTAAGAAAAGAGAGCTATGCGTTTTACTTTTGGTAAGCGATCCCTGGATTATAATGTACTCTATGCAGTAATACACAGGCAAGGAAACCTTTCCGCCGAAGCGTAAAAGCCACCTAAAGATATCAACCTCATCATCATACTTTGTGAAGTTGCAAGTCGTTGGTTAGTTTTTGTGGTTTAATTGCTATGACAACATAAGATATAATATTGCTGCTATACTGGGTGCCCACGAGGAATCCGAAAGATTTTAACGTCACATTTCTGATGATATTAGCAAAAAAAATGTTATATATGTCAAATTCAGCAAAAAAATCTGGCCAAGAGCATGTCGGACCATATTCAGTGTAGGGTTGCGAAGTCGTTCATACAAAAAAATGCACTACCTACAGATGAAAAAAATACGATATGAAAAGTGCACAAGCAAAAGCGCGTAAGTAAGTATAGTACTTACTCGTTGTTTTCCTGGCTCATATTTCACAATCGCGACAAATTTCGGGTGACAGCGACAATTTCACGTACATTGCGTGCCCAGTATAAAGTAAGGAAAGCTTGCGGGGATTGCCGTGAACATACAATTGTCGCTGTCACCTGTCAATTGCCCCGATTGTGAAATAGGGGCCTAAAATCAATATAAATTAATCGACACCTACTAATAAATATATTTTTTAATAATATACGAAATAATCCAGTTACAGTTATTTCTGCCCATTTGAATATTTTTATTATAGTTATAATTTACATATAGTATATAATTTGGGTGTCTTACCAAACTTATCCAAGTCCCGTATCCAGTATCCCGCACGCACCAATAATGTGTCTCTATTAAGCCTAATGGTTGACTGATAGAGAATGCCTTTATGGCATTAAGTCTGTCATTTGTACTTTCTTGTATTGTGCAATAAAGTAAAATTTTTAATTAATTGGGTTTAATAAGATTTTTTATAGTTTAATTTCATAAACATTAGGTACTTACTTACTTATTTGCCTGTAAGCATATACATTTACCTAATCCTAAACTAAATTATTAACATAAATTAGACACGGGCATACTAAGGTACTTGCGCCCAAGATGGCCCGGTTCTTAAGATGGCCCACTTTCATTTGTGCTTTAGTTCAACTTCCTTGGCTTCGATATAAAGTTGCAGTTTTATCTTTGGTACTAACCTAACATAGGCGCGAAATTTACTCATTCGAACTTTAAAAAACTACAAAATAATTGATAGTGGGCCATCTTAAGAACTGGTCCATCTTGGGCGGAAGTACCTTATATTAAATAAAAAAGAACTCCCCGTCCGGCAGTTCTGCTTGCGGTATGGTTCCTAGTATGTTAGCGGCGTTACCAAGTTAAAATAAATAGCATAGTGTGCGTAAGGGGTGCATATAGCGACGCACACTACATGTTGCCAGTGATTAGAATTTAATTATCTACCGTTTTGCTGAGAAGAACCAAGGTCCTCGACATAGCTCAAACAGTTGCTAAACTTAAGTGGCAGTGGGCGTGGCACATTGCTCGTAGAACCGAAAGGCGATGGGGCAGGATCGATGATCTTGTGAAGATCGCGGGAGACCGTTGGATGAGAGTGCCGCACGACCGGTCATTTTATGGAAATCCTTGGATCGGCCTTTGACCAGCAGTGAACGTCCTTGAACTGATAAGATGACAGTTTTGCTGGAAATTCCTTTCATACGATATTACCTTTGAACCGGTCTTACCCGGGGGCACTTATAAACACATTGTGGCGAACAACGACTAAAGTGCGGGCTCCACCATATTCAGCAGTATACTAACTCGTTAGGCGTTATATTGAAAAACTTAACCCATTCACTACATCTGTTCGTTGCGCATTTTCAGAAAAAGTTGTTGGTTCACGTGTTTTTGGGTTTCTGTAATTTTAGGTTATTCCTAGACAGGAAATAGCATAGGGGAATGCGTCTGCCAAAGTAAATGAACACATGTCATGTCAGTTTAAACAATAAATTCTCGCTGTGTGCTTGGTAAAAAAGGAACCCTTATGGTGCGACTTTGTCTGTCTGTCTGTCTGTTCGACTTTTAGAGCGCCATATCTCAAAAACTACTTGTGCTATATATTTAAAATTTGGAATATTAATAAACATGGTCAGCCCACATGTATTGCAAAGGAAATATATTAAAATATATTTTTATTTGCAAAATAAATGACGTATTTGAGGGAGGGGGGGGGGGGGGGGTCTAGCTGCTAGGTCAAGTATGTACATTTTCAAACCATTTTTTTTAATATTTTTATTGTGCTTAAATTTCGTTTTATTAAGTCAAATGTGGAAAAAATACCGTTCCTCCCCTCCACCCCTTTATCTCCGAAGTTTATCAAATGAAAAATCTGGAATTTTCTGAAATTATGTAATTTAATATGAATATTACACGAAAATTATAACCATACATCTATCAGTCTTACTTTTTTTTATCACCAAAAATCATTTATGAATAACCCGGTTTGGTTAAGTTTGCTCCTCATTTGTATGTGACAAACTTAACTCAAGCGGTAAGTTCAGTCGGGATAAGTGAAAGTTTGTATGGAACCCTCGGTGCGCGAGTCAGACTCGCACTTGACCGTTTTTTTTGTTTGTGCCGTTGTGGTTTCATCACGCAAACTCGGCTAAACAGATTTTAATTATTTTTGGTACACGAGTAGCGTGGTACCTATCCATAGATAGATTGGTCATAGAATACTTTTTCGGCGGCTATCAAAAAAAGAGGAATTATGGCTTTTTCTCCTCTGCGAATACAGTTGAGGGCACCATCAGATCTTAATAAGTACGAGTACCTATTAAATTAAATTCCCGTCCAAGAGCCCGCCAAGTGCCGACCAAGTTTGGGGCGCATCTGTTTTGCAGAATATTGATGTAACCAAATATACATTAAAGTAAAAAGTACCCGGATTCGAGTTCCGCTGATAGGCGGAACGATAAAAGTGATGAAGATGAATACAGATGAAAGTGACATTATACAATACAGTAGGTATACTAACGGAAAAAGTAAGATCAAAGAAACAAAATCTTCAAAGAAGTATACTTAGGGTTTTAGTAACTTTGTAATTTGAATATACCTAAAACAAATAACTATTGATAATATTCTCTTGTTTCTGCGATTATCACTCATTTAATTAAAACTAATAAAATTATTATTAATGTTAACCTACAAAAATATATTCAAGCTTGTTAACCTAAATAGTTAAATGTTAAATGAATAGTACTCGTTCGTTATGATACGAGTATGTTAGGTACTTTGGCCATTAGACACAAGGCGATTTTGCAGTCCGAGCCTGTAAGGCGAGGCCTCTATAAAGCCGAGTATGACATACGACATTTTTCAACACTTATTGAGTCTGGTCACCCGACCCAACTATACGGTAATGAGGTACTTCTTCAGGCAACATGGCCAATATATAAATACCTTATACACTAACATGATTATAAGATACGAGGGCTGCTATTTATATATCCGGAAACCGGGATTACAATCTTCTTAAATAGCATATTTGACCGCCATGGTAAAATTTGAACTTTTTTAAGTATATAAGGTATATTTTTTCTTCCTTATTAACGCTCGTGTTTTGTTTTTGACGGGTTTTAAATGTCATCTCGCAGCAAGAATGGAACTCACTCGTGAAAATATTCGTGCTATGATTTATTATGATTTTCGGCGTGGTTTAACGCAACAACAGTGCATAGATCAACTAACTTCAACTTTTGGTGATGAAGCCCCATCTAAAACTACTGTGTATCACTGGTTTAGTGAGTTCAATCGTGGACGTAGTATGCTTACGGACGAAGTTAAGGCAGGTCGCCCGAAATCGGTCGTTGTACAACAAAATATCGAGGCTGTGCGAAAACTTATAATGGACGACCGACATGTTACGTACCGCGAGATAGAGGCGACTCTGGGTATTTCTATGACCAGCATTAATAGCATATTACATAATTATTTGGCTGTAAAAAAAATTTGTTCGCGTTGGATACCCCACAACTTAACAAATGAGCAAAAACATGCTCGCGTCGAATGGTGCAATAAAATGTTAAAAAAATATAACCGTGGTGACTCAAAAGCCGTTTATAACATCTATACAGGTGACGAATCCTGGATCTATGCATACGATCCCGAAACGAAGCAACAATCAACGGTATGGGTGTTTCAAAATGAGCCGAACCCTACGAAAGTTACTCGTGCAAAAAGTACATTGAAACAAATGGTGGCCTGCTTCTTCGGTATTAATGGCCATGTAGCTACAGTGCCACTAGAAAACCGTAGAACGGTTAATTCAGAGTGGTACACGACCATTTGCTTACCGGAAGTATTTGAACAAATTCGTAAAACTAACCAGCGACGAAGAATCATTCTTCATCATGACAATGCCAGCTGTCATACGTCACGCGAAACAACTCTATTTTTGGAGGGTCAAAATGTGGAATTAACGGGTCATCCGCCGTACAGCCCTGACTTGGCACCCAACGATTTTTATTTATTTCCAAATATAAAGAATAAATTACGCGGTCAACGATTTTCGACCGCTGAAGATGCTGTCGACGCATTCAAACAACACGTTATGGAGGTACCTCAGGCGGAGTGGCAGAAGTGCTTTAAAAATTGGTTCACGCGAATGCAAAAGTGCATAGATCATCAAGGGGAATACTTTGAAAAACAATAAAACTATTTTCAGCCGTGTACGTTTGTTTGTTTTTTTGTTTCCGGATATATAAGTAGCAACCCTCGTATAACAATAAAAATGAACTAATAACCTAGGTGACATTTTTAACTGTGATGTACGCAAGTTCGAGGTTTTGCGTAAGCGGCCGCGGAAACGCCGCCGGTACATGACACCATTCGACCAGAATGTAGTAGGTCCATAGCTTAAATTGTCTGTTGGAACTCTCATCATGAAGGAATTATAGAGATATCGCACTCTGTGTTATAGTATTTATTTGAATAAATATAAAATAAATATATAAAATAAAATAATTGTATTGATTCAGTTTCTTCATTGAAGAACAGCGCCATCTCTTTCACTATCCTCGTACTTGCTGGAGAAGCAATGGGACAGAGAAGACGTAGCGTGATATGCATGTCTTGGAGTATGACTAAATGCATTTTTAAATAAATAAGATACAGAGGGGGCTATTAGTGCTCACTAAATTGGGTTCAAAAATGTCAAGTCACTTACGTAGAATTGCGATAGCTCAGTAAGACAGAGCAGTTCTGCGTTAAAGAGGTCACAGGTTCAAATCCTGCTTCCAATTTAGTAGGTTGAGTCCTCTACAATCGCACTTTTAATTATGGACATATATTTAGAGAGCTTCTGGCGTTTTAATACGCTATATGGTCTGTACTTAACTGCTTTTTGAAGACAGTAGGAGCCTACAGAATGTAATACAAGAAAAGATATTGAAATAAGTTTGAAGTACATCTATATGGTAACTATATACAGCAGTGAAATATAGTCATTGATTTTGATTTATAACGTTTTTTTTTTAATAAACTGCTAGCAAATACGTGTGACCGAACCGAAGCAATTAACCAAAATAACTCTATAAGACGATTTCCGTTCTCCAAGTCACTCCTCAGGAGATTTGAGTATGAGCGTCAGTTCACATGTAGAAATTACTGTATCTTTTACAAGGGCACTATTAGTCGATTTATACAGACCCACATCGACCGATTTATGCATATTAATGGAGATAATTATACCTACGGCTAGTCATCAACTCATCAGAACTAAATAATCTTACTATACTAGATGATTCGAGAAAGCTCAAGCTGAAACATCAATACTGTCAGTGCTGTTCGGAAAACTGATTACCTAACTTATTGTACTCGTAAGTTACTTAGTCATACAGCATTCTGTGGTGGTTGAAATCATTCAAAATACTCTGCGTTTAATTTTGCAGCCAACGTTGTTGAGCTGTCCGAAATAGGGAGTAGTAATTAAATACTCTAATGTTGAGCCGTGGCCGGGACTGTATACCTACTAAATATTCATCAGCTGAGCTGTGTAGCTTATAGCATCAACAACAAAACAGAACAGAACAATTACATACTATGTATAACGACTATTTAAGAAGTAATTACAATTGCTATAATAGCAATTACTTTTTGAATAGACATTCTACATCTATCTATACCATTATAAAGTCGTAAAAATGAAATGTCAGTACATAGAAGATATTTAAAAAAAAAGATTGTTACGGACTATTTGAAGGTCACCAAATCGAAAAATATTTCTTTGGATTTTTTGTATGTTTGTAGGTATGTGTCGTTGTGGCTTCATCACGCCAAATCGGCTAAACAGATTTCAACTATTCTAGGTACACGGGTAGCTGGGTATCTCCAGATGGTTATAGGATACTTTTTATCCGACTACGCTGTCATAAAAAAGAGGTGATATGACTTTTTCTCCTCCGCGAACGAAGTTGCGGGCGCCTTCTAGTTTATAAATAAAGCTCATCCACAGAATTACAGCAACGCATCCATTTTCATGAAGTACCGCAATTCGCAATTTATTTTCACGCAGGTGTATATTTACACTGTTTCAACATCGTCAATAATGAATGTCAAACAGAGCATGTGGTATCATAGTCATAAAACGCAATTAATGTCACGAAAACGTACGAAAAGAATTTAATTTATTTTCTGGCAAAATGAACAACATTTTAAACAAGGTAGGGTAAATGTCCCAGAGCAAAGACAACGTCCCAATAATTGGCATCTTGCAGCAGGGGCGGATCGTGAATTTGTGGGGCCCTGGGCTAATACTACTTGGGGGCCTACTTAATTGATTAAACTACTTGATTGGACTTTAAATTTTATTTTTTATATTTTTACAATTCCGTTTATTGTTTTCAATGGGGACAGGGCCCTGGGCTCCATTTAATTATTATTAAAAGTATTTCGCACATATTACAATTTTACACTAAGCCAATATTACGTCACGAAAATATCGCTTATGTACAGTCAAGGAATTTAATTTACATACCATTTCGTACCTTGTCCTTTTTTTAATAAATCAATATGAAAGCCGATAGAGATTCCATATAAATATCACTATGACAAGGTACGAAAGGGGACAAATTAAAATCCTTGACCGTACGTCCATATGCTACGACTACGACCCCCATGCTTTACTGCCAATTTGCCGAGCGATGTCATTGCCGACATCTAAAATTCTAGACTACTAATAATATTATATGCTAACCAAACAAGCCCACAGGGAAACCTGGTAATTATAATTATGTATAGGTACATAGGTATTGCAGTTAATTATAATTATACGTACGAACTGCAGTTAATTAACTTGATGTGATACGCTAAGACGCGAGTAATTGAGCACGTCGATCTCACCTCCTCGCAAGACATCGGCTTTCAAACTTCTAACACACTCCGCGCAAAGTCGAAGAGTGGAAATATCGAATTTCTAATTTGTTGCGAAATTCTAACGTCAAGAGTTGCATTCAGAGAGCTATGGCGGCCACTTTTGATGTGTGCGTAATACCGTTGATATACCGAAGTACAAAGGGACTTAGTAACGATGCTTCAGTTGCTTGTTAGAAGGCACCCGATCTGCCAATTTTCTATATCTATACTAGGTATAGGGTAGGCCGTAAATTTTTGCAAATAGAACATGAATTTTTGGGAAACTGTCAAAGTGAGCGGGCGGGATATTGGCGGGAAACTATAGGTCACTTCGTGCAATTTTATTTATAATGGAGCGTTTCACGGGAAAACAACGGGTGTTGGTGTGTTAAACAGTTTTATAAAAAGATGATGAGATAGCCGCGATCCATGGCTGTATGTGTCAGGGAGTTTTCCAAGGTTTGTCTATACGATTGCAGGAGTGCCAACGACGAGGCGGAGGACATCTGGATAAAGTTTTTTTTTTTAATAAATTGAAATTATCTGTTAGTAGGTTAAATAAATAAAATATTAAAATATATATATACAGTTTTTTTTTTCTGTTTCCTCGATTATTACTCATTTAAATAAAACAATTTAACGGATTATATCGCGTATATTATTTCATTTGAGTTCCCGACATTTCGGAAACTTTTCAGCTTCTCATGGTCACCAACCCGTGACCATGATATAATCCGTTAAATTGTTTTATTTTAAAAATGTGTCATCAACCCGTAAACGATGGAAAGCTGAAAAGCTTCCGAAACGTCGGGAACTCAAATGAGATAATATACACGATATAATCCGTTAAATTGTTGTAAGTATTTTAAAAGAATTTATAGTAAAATTTTTATCCATGTTACAAAAGTGCAAATATGAAATGTCTGTCTGTACATTGAAGATACACGCCGTAGCTAGAGTGGAATGTAGGATATGGTAGGGGTAATTACAGGTAGGGCGCAAGTGAAATTTTAACTTGGCCTGATCTGGTGAATCGATTTTCGTCGTATACGAGTATGTGTGAGGCAGTGCTTAATTGTTGGGAGGGGGATGATCAAATTGATTATATATCCACCAAATATCAAGGCTTGCCCTGAGTTCTTTCACGAGGTAGATAATAAAGACAGGACCTAATATAGAGGCCGTCTGTATATTTGTTGATGGCATTTTATAGCAAAAAAAGTCAGACAAAATATGAATAATGTATTAGTTTTGATTTTTTTCGGAATAAAAATGACCAATGTTTCTCTCTAACTTCTACTCTACCTTTATAAAAAATCAGTTATACCAAGGACCATTAAAACAAGAGGACTGTCATTTGCCATACTTTGCCCCGACCGCAAGGAGATATTCTGGCAAAACTAGATGGCGCTTTAAATTAAACATTTAACGGTGTTATAAGTATACAGAGAAACATAGTGCAGTAACAATAGGGAAATGTACATACATTTTTATCTTTGCTTTATTAAAAGCTCATTCATATAAGAAACAGTAGACAACAACAATTTTTCGAATAACTCTAAAAATAACCAAAATATAAGCCATTAAATATTTCATTATATCTCTTTCTAGCAAAACAGAATTTAATATGGAGTGTATTCTGTCAAATCGCCGTCTAATAAGTAGTTTAAAATGCCTATATCACGCTTATTACTTGGCCGATTTTAATATAAATTTCACTTTTTGAAATCGTTCTTAAGTTATTTTGATATCTTGTAACGAAAAGCGATCAAAAAAATCGTAACATTAAAAAATGTGACACGCTTGCAAAGTTGAATAATTGTACATAATAATTCTTATACATAGATGGCGTTGTACATATCGGGGAAAGGCTTTTTGTATGGAGATGGTCAGTCCTCTTGTTTTAATGGTCCTTGGTTATACGTATAGCGGAACAAACTAGCAATCAAACAAGCAACTTTAGCAACTAAATCTCTTGGTCCATGGCTTTGCTTTTCGCTTCGTTGCTGATTTTAACCCGTTGTCCATTGTGATACAAAAGAAACCTAAAAACCTTTTCCATGTTAAGATTGTATACCATTGATCAATATAAAAGTTATATCCAACAAGTTCCTCAATACTTTTTTCATTACCGAAGCACAAACTGGGGTCGATCGGTGGCGTTGGGAGAGGACAGACAATACACTAAAACATGTCCGAAACAAACGTGTTTCATTAATTAAATCCTGTCCTAACAGGATAAAATATCTATAGAGCTTCGCTCGGCTACGCACTTTCCTCAGTATACTGACATACAATACGTATGTTGACTTTTTGGAATTCCGGTCAGTTCAGAATCGGTTGCCTTCATCCGGCATAAACTTTGTATGCCAGATGTGGTAAAATTAACATTTTACAACATCTCATATATCATCTATCATCCACCTATAGTACGATTACTTTGAGTTTACCACTGACATATATGCTTTTATTCCATTGGATATTCGATTTTAACACTAATATAAAAGAGTTTATATTACCACAGAATAAGTAATAGTACAAGTACAGAAATTTCACTTCCTCGTAAAAACGCCGTTTACGCATGAGAAACGTGCCTACTATATGCCTCTCTGACTATCGTATACCTTCTATTCATTCGCACGGGGCTCGTGTAGTGCTAGGGTTGTCACGCCAGGAATACATCAATGAGGACAGTGTTGTAGCTTACCAGATGTCGTTTGGGTAAAGTGAGCCTACATTAAGTATAGTCACCATCAAAAGTAGCTGATGATTTTACTACTGGAATATGTCAAATTGACGCTGACTGTACAAGCTACTTCACATATGTCAATTAAATCTACAACTCAGCCGTTTCGTAGCTATCGCACATGACATAGTGATAAAAAAGACATATTTAGTTTAAATTTATTTATTTAACAAATTCTTATGTCATCCTTAAAAGGAAATAAAGATAATAGGATAGGAAAGGATAGGATGTTGTAAGAGCTTACTATGGGTTCCACAAAAAAGACACAAATTTTAAAATCCGAAACAAATATATGTATTTACAATTGTGTGACTTTAATGTAATAATGAACCTATTTATTATTATTATTATATATTACGCGAAAAATTCACCTCCGCATACCTACCTAATAACCGCGGTAGTTTAAAACAATGTAAGTAAAGGTAAAGTGTTTTATCTTTTGTACACACACAGTACCTACTGTGTACTTCTGTAGCTGCTTAAATCTTATTAATTAACGGTTTAAGTCACGTAAAACACAGTTTAATAATAAACACGTACATACTTCGTAAGTAATAAAAAAAATGACTTACCCGTTCACAATTTGACAAAAAAGGAGTACTTTCCGTCCTTATAATATGTACTCAAACATCCATTTACAGAACAATTCTCGTAACCTCATTTCAAAGTGCATTTCATGGCGCTTTTATAATCAATTGTTAAGGTAAGTATATCTATCAATACGACACGCTCCGAGACCGATCGATTCAGACGGCAGATCGAAGCGTACGCGTGCTTACTCGCTCGGCGCCAGCCCCGGACTGATCGCCACAACCCGGTCTAGCCGGCGAGAAGGTAAATATCTCGGTTCGCCCCGCCCACTGCAAGCCCTCTGATATTACTTCCTACTATCTAAACGTCGTTTGTTTGTAATAGAAACTCTTATGTATTAGTCTTAAAGTCGAATATCCAATGGAATAAAAGCATATGTCAGTGGTAAACTCAAAGTAATCGTACTGTAACACAGTTTTATTTTAAACACTAGAAGGTGCTCGCAACTTCATTCGCGAAAGAAAAACAGCCATAACACCCTTTTTTACTTCAGCGTAGTCGAATAAATATAAATAAATAAATATAACGGGACAATTTTACACAAATCGAACTAGCCCCATGATAAGCTCAATAAGGCTTGTGTTATGGGTACTAGACGACGATATATTTAATAGATATATTACTTATATACATAGAAAACATCCAAGACTCAGGAACAAATATTTGTGCTCATCACACAAATATTTGCCCTTACCGGGATTTGAACCCAGGACCTCAGCTTCGCAGGCTACGTTACTCCCACTGAGCCAAACCGGTCGTCAAGAATAAAAAGTATCCTATAACCATCTGTGGATGACCAGCTATCCGGGTACCAAAAATAGTTTAGATACGAGAAGCTGTTTTAGCGTGATGAAGCCGCACCGACACATACAAATACAAGAAATAAATATTTTTCGATTCAGTGACCCCTCAATAGTCCGGTTCAATATTTTTTCTCTATTTAATCCTGGTTAAATATCCTTCTACAATAAACCCAGACGTGAATTCCTGTATATTGGCAAAGATTGTTTGATATCAGCAAACAAACAGTAAATATTCCACTTTTATCTTAGTTTTATTTATGCTTATTTATGTAGGTCATCCTTTACTCCTAACAAATAATAATACCTATTTTTATGAAAAAGTGGAATTGAAGCGCCTATCGTTAACTTTCGGCAACCCATTTAACTATTTTCTTGCGCTGCAAACATCTATGCTACATATTATAAAGTTGTTAAAATTAAATGTCTGTACATTGAACATATTTAAAAAAAATATATTAAAAATGTCACTGAATCTAAATTTTCGTTCGATTTTTGGGATGTGTGGTTGTGGCTTCATCACGCCAAATTAGCAAAACGGATTTAAACTATTTTTGGTACACGGGTAGCTGGGTGTAATATCCTGATAGTTACAGGATACTTTTTAGCGTAGTAGCTTAAGAAAAAAGAGGGGATATGATATATTTATACAGACGTTAAAAGAGAACTTTAGACCCACTTCGTTATCCGTTCGTTTGTTGATGTCAAGACCTTTTTCCTCATTAAAACTAGCAAAAGAGCGTATTTCCACGGGGCTTACATCCTTTTATTGAGAAGCGTAGTTTTTCGGCAAGTAGGTACTCAAAAACGGTATATCCGATGATGTTGAAAACAATCTTCGTTGAAGGTATGTATTAAGCTTCATCTTTGTAACATTTTCATATTTTTTGGACATTAGGTTTATAAAATAAAGGGGGGGGGCACACGATATGTGCTACTTTCAGAGCCATTATTTCGAAAAATATCCAGTAAATCAATTTTTTGTTTTCAGAAACTTCAATCCCATCAAAAACATGTAAAAAGATTGCAGTCTCACAACCTTTTCTACCACAAAAAGTTGTGAGATATAATAACCAAGTCGGTTAATTTATTCAGTAGTACCTATCCAGGGAAGGATCTACCCCACACCTTTGTCATTCATAAATGTTCACCGAACTAACAACATGTTATTGTGACGGTTAATTTATTCAGTAGTACCTATCCATATGAGCATCTATCCAACACCTTTGTCATTCTTAAATGTCCATCGAATTAGTTAACTAGGAACATGTTATTGTGACCGTTATAGTGACCGTATCAATATTACACATCTTCATATTTTTAATAAATAACACGACTTGGCCAATCGCACAACGACAATAAACTACATGCAGCAAACCCTACCTAATTTTATTAGCCCTCTGAACGTAAACGAAGAATTAATTATGTTGCCGTGCGATGGCCAAGTAATTTTATTTATTAAAAATATGAAGATGTGTAATATTGATACGGTCGCTATAACGGTCACAATAACATGTTCCTAGTTGACTAATTCGATGGACATTTATGAACGACAAAGGTGTTGGATAGATGCTCATATGGATAGGTACTACTGAATAAATTAACCGTTACAATAACATGTTGTTAGTTCGGTGAACATTTATGAATGACAAAGGTGTGGGGTAGATCGTTCCCTGGATAGGTACTACTGAATTAATTTACCGACTTGGTTAATATATCTCACAACTTTTTGTGGTAGAAAAGGTTGCGAGACTTGGCAATCTTTTTACATGTTATGTTTTTGATGGGATCTCATAGCTTTTTGTAGGTAGTCCTTCTTTTTTTCTTTTCTGGTACTACTTATACGTCAGCTACAAGTTTTCTCAAAGCCCACTCCCTGTCTTTGTGGGCTTTTCTCCGAGGCTTTGATGTGACAATATCTGACAAGTCTGGACGGTAAATGCTTCTAAGTCTATTGTATTCTGAAATGGCGGATTCCTGCGCTTTAATACTACCGTAATCGACATTAACTAGATGTAAACCACCCAAACCTGTCACTCTCGAGAGTGCCACGTACGCTCGCCCGCATGTAAAAACTGCAGAACCAATATCCATCATGTGCACTATCTAGACGTAGACCCTGGCTTATATGTATGGTAATAGCATAAGCTATACATATGGGAAACTGTTCGCGATGGACTAGTTTTATCTTTATCTAGTATTGATCGCTACAGATCAGGTATCTGGTATGGGGTAACGGACATATCTGATATCTTATTTCTGGTATTTGGTATCTTTTCTTTTATCTACTCCTCTTCCCCTCTCTCCTCCTTTGCCCCTTTCCCCTCTCCCCTTGCCATCCTTTCATCTTCTCCGTTCTCCTCCTTCCTCTTTCTTTCCCCCATCGTCCCTCCTCCTTTCCTCCCGCCCCTCCGCTTCCCCATTCTTCCACCTGCCCATTTCCCCCTTCTTCCCACCATCTCTTCCTCTGCTTTCCTCCTCCTTACCCTTCTCTTTCCCCCTTAAAAATTGTAAATGTAACTTTGTAATCGCATACATTTCTATAGAATTACAACTTTATTTATACACCTGTTATATCTGGAATACTAGACTGAATTTGCAGAATGTTTAAGTTTTCTGGTGCTTTACAGACTAAACACTAATAGGGTTCAAAATTTGAACCTTGCAAATCTGCTGGAAGTACCTTAGAATTTCTATGATCGGTGAGTGAGTGAGTGACAAAATTAAGCAACTTTGACTTGCAATACATCTTTAACTACAAGTTACAATCGACTGTAATTTGGAATATACCTAAGGTGTATTACGCCCTCTTGGTCACTGAAAATTCAGGCTTCTAGCTTCATCAGCAAATAAATTACAGGGGGTCGAAAATGTCGTGAATGGCTTTGAGATAAGTATGGTACGGCGTGCCTTTGTTTTGCTCGACTTGGCGGGAGCACTGCTGTGCCCCCAGATATGATATTAATAAGATCTGTCTCGGAACAATTTTTTTATTTAAATGTTGGTTACACGTACGAGTTGTGCCCCCCTTACAATGTTTTATTTTTATTATTTAATTATCAAACTATACTCTGATTTTTAATTCAAGACAAACATTTTACGGCAACGGGCGCACTCGCTGTGATCACTGCATACTGCTTGAAGTATCAGTATTTTTAACCGACTTCCAAAAAAGGAGGAGGTTATATGTTCGATAGTTTGTATTTTTTTTATGTATGTTCACCGATCACTCCGCCAATTGTCGACCGATTTTAAAAAATCTTTTTTTAGTTGAAAGGATATACTCCCGAGGTGGTCCCATTGCCACCAAGTTGGGATCTGATGATGGGATCCCAGAGAAATCGAGGGTAATCCTCAAATTTTATAGGCACTTATAACGTTTTTCATATATTTTCTTAAGCTACATAAGTATTTGCATATGGTAGTCATTATCTCATCATGCTGAGCTGATGTCGGAAGGTACAACTCCTTAATAGTTAAGAGTTAGAGGATAATTCTTAAAAAAAACATCAATATATTATACGTTAAAACTGTTAGTCATATTCTTTTTAGTGGGTCCCTGAAGTAGTCTCCTTATCACCAAGTCAGGATTAGATGATGGAATACCAGGGAAATCGAGAGAAACTCTCAAATATTATAGGCACTAACAATGTTTTGTATATATTTTTCTAAAGTTATCAGTTGTTTTCCTCTGGTTGTCATCATTTCATGCTGAGCTGATGATGGAAGGTACAATGAAATAACCAACTTTTACATTTCTTACTTCCAAAGACTCGAGGTGCGTGCAAAGTGCCTCCTCAATCTTCCCATTCTGGGCTCTAAAAAGTACTTCATATCACTACCAAAATCCATCACTAAAAAGCAAAAAAGAAAAATTTATAAATAAAAAAAGAACCGACTTCAAAATAAACTAAAAAGCCATAAATATTTTTTTATGTACGGTACGGATGACATTTGAATCACCTTTTGAAGTCGGTGCCAAACCTGAAGTAAATATAGTTCTTTATTCAACAAAAATACGAATGACTATGACTAAATATATATGTAGGTAACTAAAGGCTCGCCGCCGCGGTTCTTAATAGTGAATGTCATCCGTGCCGTACATAAAAGATTATTTATGGCTTTTTAGTTTATTTTGAAGTCGGTTCTTTTTTTATTTATTAATTTTTTATCAATAAAACTTACTCTAATATTACTAGTTGCACGATTTCTCATTCATGTTTTTATGAAATAATGTTTATTTGATTAAATAATCAAGATGAGAACTGGCAGATTTTGGTTTTAAATTAAAAATCAGAGTTTAAGTAGCGGTGTACACAAAACACCTATATTCCAAATTTCATGAATTTTGTAGTTTTTGAGTAAAATGCCTGTGGCATACGGAAGGACATGACGAAACTAGAAGAGTTCCGTTTTTGCTATTTTGGCTACGGAACCGTAGAAAATAAGTTTTTTATGGTGCTCAGTGCTCACGAACATTGTATAAGGAACTTTTGTGTGACGCACCTCTTTTTATAACATTTGTACCTTTTTACAACGTTTATCAGTAAGTTATTATATACATTTGTTTTTTGATATCTTCAGTTTTAAGTTGTCATTAAACTCGTACCATAGCATGAACCAGCAGTTTTTCTTCGAGCTAAAGCGATATTTCATACTAAGTAGAATAAGTACGTTTCATATACTTAAAATGCTGGAATATAAAATCGCGAGATATTCTTTGAAAGCTTTCCTTATAACGAAAATGTCCATTCAATGATTTTCACTGTCCGTTCCAGGATTTTACAAAAAAAAATTTCGGGCTATCAGTTCAATTTTCAGAACTTATATCTATTCCGTATTATTTTTTGCCCTTGTTGATAGGCGTAGTTATTTTATTGTGATAACTTTCCGTTATACTTGAAAAATGTTTCTACAGGATGTAACTAAAATACATTCCATAAATCCTAAAACTGTACATCATTGGGCCGTTACGTTACATCTTATCTTACAACAAAACTTGTTGTTACCCTGCTCACTGAAGATTCTAATTAACCTAAAAGTTCTAAATATGCCAAACAAACCTCGCTTACAGGTGAACATTCATTAAATACAGCGGTACCACTAAATCTCATATCCACAAAATGAAGGTTCTCCCGATTAATTGGAATTTAGATTGGAAAATTCGACCTAATCTAGTATATCAGGCAACCTCACATCCCATTTCAGCTTAGTTCTAAAAACGAACTTTATGTTTAACTTCGCTAGGTTGTTTTGGTATGTAACAATTGAATATTTGTACGTAGTTGGAAAAGTTACTAGAAAATCCCGTTCTGCGAATGGGTCTTTGTTTTAGACCACAAAAGCATGCACCAATATGCAAATTCGTACATCCGTTAGGGAGATAATGTTCAGCGCTGTACTAAATAACGTGGACTAAACGTGCCGTTTTAATATCTAAGCCGGGGTGTCTAATTGAATATTAATTCCAGAACTTGTGCCAGCGTTGTGAGTTTATCAAAGTTTAGGACATGTATGAGTAGTTTGCGTAGTTACTTGAACTATTTATTAATTATTATACAGGGTGACCCACCCTGGGTTTTGACAAGTATTGAAAACCTGCGTAAGGGCCTATATACACCACGTTTTTTAAAGGCGTCGTTGTTATGTTTCATTCCATAGAGCAGCATACTAACTATATAGCTCGCGTATCGCGTTTGTATCAATAAAAACCGCGTCGACGGTGCGTTTAAAAACTTAGTGTGCATACACCCTAGGTTTACTTCTTTGCAAGCGTTGGAAAACAGCTGTACTAAAATTCAAATCAAAAATCAATGTATAAAGAATTAGAAAATAAACAGCAAATAAAAGCAAACTATATCTGAAAAATTGGCCAAAACATCGCGAGTAATTGTGACATAATTCCATGACGTGTATCATGCGTCACACACACATCTATACGATTCTAAAGTTGTAAAAATAAATTGAAGATGTTTTCAAAAAAATATTGTAACGGACTATTTGAAGGTCACCAAATCGATATTTTTTTGTATGTTTGTATGTGTCGTGGCTTCATCGCGCCAAATCGACTCAACGGATTTCAACTATTTTAGAACACGGGTAGCTGGGTATCCACAGATGGTTATAGAATATTCTTTACCCGACTACGCTTAAGAAAAAAATAGGGTTAATTGCTTTTTTCCTCCGCGAACGAAGTTGCGGGCACTTTGTTGTTTAAAAATACAAATACAGATTATCCCAAAGTGATTAATCATAAACGGTAGATTTTTCGGATAATACAGGACCAATCTGTTAATACTTTGCACATTGGTTATAAATTTCATGATCAACATGTAACATTCATATTTATAATTTGTCCAGAGGCCAGGAACGCCCTGTATAGGATATGAGTAAACGAGTAAAGAAAGTTATTATTAGGCCTTTGCATTTAAACACTCATTAATCTAGTTTTAGGTGGAGAACAAATTCGCCAAGTAACTCCTCTCGTTCAACTAAAAAAATAACCGGCAAAGTGCGAGTCGGACTCGCGCACCGAGGGTTCCGTACAAACCCCTACATTACCCTAACTTAACTACCCAGTACCGGTTGAGTAAAGTAAGTTTGCACCTAATATCTATGGTATTGCATACAAATCAGATGCAAACTTAACGCAACCGGGTTGTTCAAATAGGTTTTTTGCAAATTTAAAAAAATAATTGCTAGTTAGAGACATGGGTATAATTTTCGTGTAATATTATGTTTATTAATACAATTTGTGAAATTTTCTAGATTTTCGATTGGTAAACTTCGGAGATAAAGGGGGAATGGTGTTTTTTTTCATATTTTCCGTAATAAAACAAAAACTAATCACAATAAAAAAAAATGTTGGAAAATGTGCAAGTCAAGCTCTTTCATTTGATACCCCATTTGACCCTGTAGCTAAACTTTTAATTTTTACCCCCCCACATTTTCGTCGTTTTTTAAATATTTCCTGTGCAATATACATGTGGGCTGACCATGCCAAATTCCAAATAGTTAGCATAAGTAGTTTTTGAGATATGGCGCTTTAATAGTCGGACAGACAGACAGACATACCATAAGGGTTCCTTTTGTACCTTTTTGGTACGAAACCCTAAAAATGAAATTAAACTATTAAAAAAAAGTTTCAAGTGATGTTGCCACGTTGCACGCTGGATGGCAATACTGATTGCGTGTGGGAAGATGGTGTCATTAAATCCGCCATTTGTAATTTCTCGTTTTGAGTACCTAATAAAAGTTTAAAGAAAAGGTGCCTGAGGGGTTACTCCGAAGCTCGAAGTTCGTATCGTACTGTCCATCTCGATCTTATGTTAAACTGTGTTCGAGTGAGAGGGACAGTGGCATTCGAAGAACGAACGAACTTTGTTTTTACAAGCTTTTATTTAACTTGCAATGTATGTATGTAAGTATGTATGTATGTATGTATGTAATATGTTTTTTCGGGTGGAATCTTGCAAGTTAAGTTTGACCTACTTCTCGGATTCCAATTGAGCTAAAATTTGGCATACTTACGAAAGTTTGGTGATGCAACAATATGATACCATCCAGCTGATCTGATGATGGAGCAGGCAGATGGTCATAGGAACTCTGTAATAAAGTACTTAACTCAATCCTACCGAGTTTGGGCTCTTAAGAATCGTCTCGGTGAGTAGTTGATGGATGTTCAAAGAAAAGTACAGTCGGCAATGAAAGCTTGTCACAAAAATGAATTTTTTGACAGAAACTTTTGAACAGAGTTTGAACATCAGTTTCGGAGCTATCCCTCAGTCGTCCGATCACCCGATACTTCGCGAAGATTATTTTTCTTTCTCGGTCCCCGCGGCCCAACGTCTCTAACTCAAATTCATCGAGTTCTATTTCTGTATCACTTAGTCAACATGTGTCAGATATCTGCTTCTTAAAGTTCTTTAAATCAATTCAAAAAATTCAGTTCAAAAAAGTTAATTTGGTTTTTTTACAATGTTTTTAGCTAGATATAAGGTTGGAACCTTCCATTAAGCATATAGATGCTTGTATCGGAAAGCCCCGCTCTTCCTTCACTCGGTGGATAACAAAACCATTTGAATGTTATCTAAGTTTAAGGTAATACTAATACTAATGAAACTGTTACCGCTGTAATTATCCAAGCTTGTCGAGCTTAAGATACAAGGTTCATGGTTTAATTTTAATTTAACTTACTGTAAGAAAGCACGAGCTTACATAATTACAGCTATACTAAATAATAATTATTATTATATTATGTTACAATGCTAACTAAGATTGAGGTATGTGAGGACAAGTGTATATAGGTATGCATTTGGAAATGTATGGTTACAATATTATATAATAACGAGGTATTGATTAATTTTTATTATATATAGGACAATTTGAATACATTTAAGAATTTAGAAGTAACTCAGTCTCTTCATAGTTTAAGTTCCTTATCCAGCTAGTAATAGTCTTCTTACAGTCATGTAACAGCATTGGGTAAATGTTTATTAAGTCATTAATAGAGTTATACAAGTAGGCAGATTGGACGAAGAATTGTTTTTTAGCATACAAAGAATTACAAACAGGTATAGAGACGGCTTTAGCTCTTCTTCTACGTGTTTCAGCAGGTGGTACATAGCTTAAGGTACGGTGTAATTGTAATATGGTAAATACAACATACAACCTTCGAATGGATAACAATTCGCATTCTTTGTACAATTCTGTAGTGGGGTATCTGAAGGGTTTGTTAAAAGTGACTTTAAGCAAACATCTCTGTGCCCTCTCCACTTCGAGGAATTTTGTTTTATTAGCCCCTCCCCAAATAGGTATGCAGTATGACATTATTGATTGAGCTAATGCAATGTATAGTTGTTTTAAAAGTAGATTAGATGCAACGTGTTTAAGTATTTTAAATATCCAAATGAGTTTTCTGATACGCCCTGCCACGTGTTCAATATGGTCATACCAGCATAGCCTTTGATCTAATATAATTCCTAGGTATTTTATGGAGGAAACTTTGTCAATTATTAGGCAATTACAATTAACGGCTGGTAACTGGCAATTGTGTAGTTTTAATGCTAGGTTTATTGATGGCTGAGTGTTCTCATATTTTGAGAAGCACATGTATTTTGTCTTGCTGGCATTGAGCGTTAAAAGGTTCTGACTTAGCCATGCGGAGATAACAGCTAGGCCCGTTTCAGCTTTTTGATAGACTGCTTCCCACGAGCTGTCTCTGAAGACCACTGCAGTGTCATCAGCATATGAGTACACACTTCCATCAATAGTAGAGAGATTAAAGAGATTATTAATATAAATTAGAAATAGCGTTGGGCCAAGTACACTTCCTTGGGGGACGCCAAATGTGACGTTATGATGACTACTAAAGTGGTTTCCTATCTTAACTCTTTGAGTACGGTTCTGCAAGTAATCCTTAAAGAGTTTCAGAGGGGCACCCCTTATGCCAATGGATTCAAGCCGTGTTAAAAGGGTGGGTAGAGAGACGGTGTCAAATGCTTTCCGCAAGTCCAGGAAGATAGCAAGGCATTTCTGTCCTTGGTCTACATGTTGTGTTACTTCTGATGTGAGTGCCAGTATCGCATCTTCTAGATATGATGTCAAATTTTTCAAGGTAAGAAACTACGCGATTATTTATTAATTTTTCTAGGATTTTAGAGATAACCGGGAGAACGGAAATAGGTCGGTAGTTATTAACATCGTCCCTCTCTCCACCATTAAATACTGGAGTTACAATTGCTTGTTTGAGCATATCTGGGAAAACCCCTTGATCAAAGCAGGTGTTAGCCAATTTACTTATAACAGGGACCACAAGAGTTCTGGCTAGTTTTAGGAACCTGGTAGGAATGTCATCCCAGCCGGGGGCACTTTCATTTTTGAGACCCATCAAGATATCGTCCACTTCTTCTGGGTGAGTATCGAAAATGACAAATGATGAGGAGATTAATGGGGAGGCGGACGGAGGGTGGACGACTTGGGAAGAATTGAGGTTGTGGTTTAAGGTTTCTGCTAGATCCTTTCCTACATTAGCAAAGAAATTGTTTACTCTGTTGACAGAAATCTCGGGTGAGGAATGAGTGCTTAGGAGTTCTGTACCATTACTAGATTTAGATTTATAGTGTGTTATATTTTTAATAGTACTCCAAAGTGCTTTAGGGTTTTTTGCAGATTTTTCTAAAAGTTCACTATCATATTTCCTTTTAAGTTTCCTGATTAAATTAGTGCAAAAGTTACGATATCTACGGTAAGTAATCTTGAGAATCACATTTTCTGGGTCAGAGCGTGCTTGTAGTTGCATTTTATTACGGTTATTTATGCACCGAAGAATACCGGGAGTGATCCAGGGTTTGATGATCCGATTTTTACTAGATATTTTAATTAATACTTTACTCTCGTTAAGGCTGTCTTTGATTTTGTATATAAGTTGCTCTAATATGAAATATGGGTTATCGCTATGAAGGAGGTTTTCAAGATTTTTGCCAGCAGGGACACGAGAGCTTGAGAGTATTTGGGGCGTTCATACGAGATAAAGCTTTTTTCTTGTATGCTGTCAGACATAGCTAGGAATATGGTTAAGTGGTCTGTGATAGAAGTTCTTATGATTGCAATAGAAGCTGTGTTTTTACCTAGGTCGTGTTTCAGCATGAAGTGATCAAGGCAGCTTGGACCCCTTGTTGGCAGTGTGTGTCCTGGCAAAAAGCCAAAAGTAGATAACCGGTTTAGATAATAGTTTCTATTTGTTCTTTCATGTGGGGGCTCCTGTACGCGAGGTATGAGATTTATATTAATATCGCCCGTTAAAATAATAGTGTTTGCTGTTTTATTTTAATATATATTGAGAGCCTATAAATAGGCAGGGACAATCTTACACAAGAAGCAAAGCTAGTACTATGATCACTAGTCGACGAAATACATAATATATAGATAAATTATTATACTTAAACACTCAGAAATTATAGAAAATACCATCACACAAACACTTGCTCTTTCGGTTTCGAACCTGTGACCACTGGCTTCGTAGGGCATTGTACAACCAACTGGGCCGAACAGGAGTTAATATGGTGTTATTTTTTCAGTGTACCGTTCCGTACCTAAAGGGTACCAATGGAGCGGAATTACAAAACCTCCGTTGTCTGTCTAGCTGTCACAAGAACTCTAACAACTCTATTACCATCATAAATAGGTTAACTTGAAATTTTCACAGATTCTGTGGGTACATACCTATCACTGTGGTGGCTACAACTACAAATAATGAAAACAAAAATTAACTTTAACAAAAAATACAACCGATTCCAAAAAACTAAAACGTTAAAAAAACTGCATAATTCAGTCTCTTCAATTTACTTACAGTAGACAAACGGTTACTTGTAAATTGAAGAAACTAAATTATGCTGTTATTTTTAAACTTTTTGGTGTTTTCTTTTCAACTACATATTCCTAAGTTATATAATCCACTAGCTTTTGCCCGCGACTTCGTCCGCCTTAAATTCGTTTATCGTGGATAAGGGTATTTTTCCGGGATAAAAAATAGCCTATGTCCTTCCCCGGGACTCAAACTATCTCCATACCAAATTTCATCCAAATTGATTCAGCGGTTTAAGCGTGAAGAGGTTACAGACAAACAGACAGACAGACAGATAGACACACTTTCGCATACGTATTGTAAACTAAAACAGCGGGCGAATTTCACATGGTTTCTATTTTGTTTTAAAGGTCACTTTCCTCTATAGTGGTTTTGGCTATTGGTTTAAGAAAATCGGCTCAGCTGTTTACAAATTATCTTTTTAGGGTTCTGTAACAAAACGGTAAAAAAGGAACCGCTATGGTGCGACTCTGTCTATCTGTATCTCCGTCCGACTACTTATGCTATCTATTTCAATTTTGGAATTGCTTTAAGCTAAAAACATGGACAGCCCAAATTTATTGCAAAGTATATGAATAATGACATTAATGACCAATATGAGAGGGGCAATAAATTAGGATGAGCCAATTTTTACAATGTCATTCAAAAACCAACTCGAGGAATAGGTTTAATAAACGGCTTGCATATTTATTATTAGATTTGACACATATGATTTCAGGGATAAGTTACTCTCGTTTTTAATTTTGACTTTAATTTGAGCTTGTCAAACCATAGAAACAGTCAGTCATTTGTGACGTCACTCGAAATATCTCCTAGGCAATAAAAAACTAAACACATCGAGATTTTTGGCTCATCCCAATATGTCCCAATTAAAAGTTTAGCTATTACTTAGATTAAGTAGGCTATCATATGAAAAGCTTGATTTGGTCATTCTCAAACAAATTTTTTACTGTTAAAAAATTTCGTTCTTAATGAAAACGTGGAAAAAAATACCATTCTTTCTCATATCTCCGAAGTGTACGCAACTTTTAGTTTGGTAGATCCATCTTCGAGAAAGAGGTCACTCTTCGAATCCAACTCAGATGGGCAACTTTCAGGACGACATACGGCACTGACGTGGTCACTCACAATGGGCCTTGTATAAGAAGACTCAGTCACAATAAAGCGAGCTATGCTCGGAGTCTCCTTGCGTGATCGAATCAGAAACGACGAGATCCGCAGAAGAACCAACGTCATCGACAAAGCTCAAAGAGTTGCGAACTTAAGTGGCAGTGGGCGGGGCACATTGCTCGAAGAACCGATGGCTGGTAGGGCAGAAAGGTTCTCGAGTGACGACCACGTACTTACAGAACGAAGCAGCGTAAGAATGCCCCCAAAACCGTTTGGAAGAGGGCTGCGCACGACCGGTCGTTATGGAGATCCTTGGAGAGGCCTTTGTCCAGCAGTGAACGTTCTTGGGCTGATCTGATATGATGATGATGATGATGAGTGATATTTATACTATTCTAACAAGCCCAAAGGCTGCTTTCGCCACGCCTGTAAAATAGTAAACATTGTCAGATATAATCAGCCGATATATAAAGCTAACAGTACAGTCGAGGTCAAAGATATATTTACAACTAGCTTCTGCCCGCGACTTCGTCCGCCTTAAATTCGTTTATCGCGGATAAGGGTATTTTTCCGGGATAAAAAGTAGCCTATTTCCTTCCCCGGGACTCAAACTATCTCCATACCAAATTTCATCCAAATCGGTTCAGCTGTTTTAGCGTGAAGAGGTAACAGACAGACAGACAGACAGACAGACAGACAGACACACTTTCGCATTTATAATATTAGTATGGATTGGGAGTTCCAAAAATATCTTTACACTTAAATAAGTTTACACACAGTATGACAAATACTTGTTTACAAAGCATGTGACAGTTTCATCTTTTCACTCAATGCTCCATAGTTATGTTTACAACCTTTCTTTCATAAAAATCATTGTCACACATTGTGACAAATATATATTTACATTACATGTTACAGAAAAATATTTCCTATCAATGAGCCATAGATACATATTTACATTAAAAGCAACACTTGAAACTTTACGTTCAACCGTACATTTTTTTACTTACACCTCTTGCTACATAAATATCTTTACAGTCTGATTTAAACCGCCGTTCTTATTTAAAATAATGACAATCACCGAAAACAGTACCATATTGTCAAATAATCTATAGGTCTCTTTCATTTTGGGCGTGACGTCAGTGATGTGTCAATTGATTGTAAAACAAAAAGTATAAAAATGTATGTTTGAACGTAAAGTTTCAAGTGTCACTTCTAATGTAAACATATTTATGGCACATTGAAAGGAAATATTATTCTGTAACATGCAATGTAAACTAATATAGTGAAATTGGACGTTAACTTCCCAGACTACAGTTTTTCTGAAACAGGCCTTAATGTTATCTTAATAAAAGCGTTCAACTAATAGAAGGTATTCCAACCGGCCTAGTGAAATTTTAAGTCCGCCATTTGTAACCAAACGTCAAGCCATGCGCAGTAAGCGCGCAGATTGTAAGTTTGCACCTCGTTAGTACGTAACCTCATAGACCCAGGTGCAAATTCAGCTCAACTGGGTACTCGCAAGTATACAATACGATGATGCAATACAGCACAGAGATGGCAGTGTACAACCCGGCTAAATCAAATACCCCTCGTTTAATCATCTAGCCTGCTCCTTCACATCGCGTCCCGTATTTCTCTCTCATAAAATAAAATTTCTAAGATCTCAGGATTGGAGACACGGTGTCTGGTAAAACAATGTCTAGTGTTGCTTGATTTCGAGTCGTATTACGTAGGATATATGGTTCACAACATCTGTTTTATTATAAAATTATTCAAACACGTGGTATAACCGTGTCGCCGATACCGGCCGGCTCAAATTGAATATAGCTTCGCGATAGGTCACTATAGTTTTGTCTCGTTTCTTTCGCATGGGTGCGATAAGGACAAAGATTGTAGTCGATGCCAAATACATCACAACTAGTTACACGGTGTGATGAAAGAGCTAGCAGGAAAACGAGTTAGTTTCCATTCCACGTTTAGTATTCGTTGACGTGCCTAGCCGGCGGCCGCTGCGGAAACATTATTAGAATTTGGGTTGAAAATCGGAATATTATTTATTACAGGTACGTGTTTTCAATTATTTAATTTTCCTATAGTCATAGGGCAATATTTTAATAGAAGTTCCCACTATTACAAGATTGTTGTATGCTAACTAAATACAAGAACTTTCTGCCTTATTGAAATAACCGAACTCAGTTTTTCCGTGAATTCTTGTCTAATTGACCATTTACGTAAAAATGGTCAACCAATATGTTGCATCAAATTTAATCTAGTCAGCTAGGTTTACGACCTTTATAGAAACATACGTCACGAGTCACGATTTTCTGAAATTAGTTACGTTCTCAAATAACATTGAATTTTCTTGATTGCAGGCAGCGAGAATGTGCGGAATTTGGGCGATATTCGGGGCCAAGGATGGGGTGAACCTGAAGTGTATCAAGTGCTTCGCGGCAATCACACATCGCGGGCCCGATGCGTGGCGCTTAGAGCAGGATGCCAGAGAACCAGGAGCCCTACTCGGCTTCAGCCGCATCGCCATCGTCGACGGACTTCACGGCATGCAGCCAATGAAGCTTCACCGGTACCCCCGCACCACCCTCATCTGTAACGGCGAAATCTTCAACTGCACCTTGCTTCAAAAGGAACACAATTTCCCCTATGAGACCAACTGTGATGTCGAGGCCATCATCCACGCGTACCACAACTTCGGTATCGCCGAAGCCGTGAGAATGCTCGACGCCGAATTCGTCTTCTGCCTTGTCGATGGTGAGCAAAGAAAAATCTACTTAGCGCGAGACCCGTACGGCGTCCGCCCGCTCTTCAGACTCCACGATCCAGAGGCTGGCACTTTAGGTATCTGTTCAGAAGCTAAAGGCCTTGTTGGGCTCAAACAATCGGCCAGCGAAACCGCAACCTTAGAACCGTTCCCACCAGGTTACTTTCAAGTTTGGAGTATGCTCGATGACGGTACGGTAAAACTAGACCACACGGAACAATTTTTCAAGCCAGGAATGGCTTTGAGCTATAAACCGTATGTTCCTGAAAGCGACTTAGAGAAAATGAATGTATATGAGAAAACAGCACATTTATTGGAAGCAGCTTGTCGCAAGCGATTGATGTCAGATCGGCGAATCGGATGTTTTCTTAGTGGCGGACTAGACTCTTCGCTAGTCACAGCTTTGGTGGTCAAACTCGCTAAAGAACACAAACTGCCATACAAAATACAAACTTTCGCTATAGGAATGGGAGATTCGCCAGACTTAGCTGCAGCTCGCATCGTGGCGGATCACTTAGGCACAGACCACCACGAAGTCAAATTTGATGAAAATGACGTACGGGAAGCTTTAGACAATGTTATTTATCATCTGGAGACGTTTGATATCACCACAATCCGCGCAAGCATACCTATGTATCTTTTATCTAAGTATATTAAAGAGAAGACAGACACGACCGTAGTGTTCAGTGGTGAAGGCGCTGATGAGGTAGCTCAAGGTTATATATATTTTAGAGACGCACCTTCTCCAGAGGCAGGGCATGAGGAAAGCTTGCGATTGCTATCAGACATTTACTTATACGATGGTCTAAGAGCAGACCGCACGACAAGCGCGTTCAGCTTAGAACTTCGGGTACCGTTCTTAGATATTGAATTCACTCATCATTACCTGAAAACAGACGCCAAATTGCGGCAACCACAAGATGGAGTTGAGAAACATTTGTTGCGAAGCAGTTTGGTTAAGAGCGATCTGTTACCAGACTCTATATTGTGGAGGCATAAAGAGGCATTCTCTGACGGCGTGGCGTCGGTAAAGAAGTCTCTATTCACAACCATAGCCGAGATTATAGCGGATAGGTATAAGGATGAGCCTACTCAGTACAAAGGCGTCCAGCCTACTACGACTGAGGCGAAATATTATCGTCATGTCTTTGAGAAATCATTCCCAGGGCAGGATAACTTCACGCCCTACTACTGGATGCCCAAGTGGGTCGAAGTTTCAGATCCGTCTGCCCGGTTTATAAAGCATTATGCGGCGAAATAGTTGAAATTCATCAGTATTTCATAATTTATGAAAATAAAAGTAATTTCGGTGCTTCATTTACGTATTTTTTTATTCGTTTACTAACACTAAAAATGTATTTTCTTTTACAAATATGTAGGTTACACATATAGTATCTGGGTGAGTGGAGTGAGAGATAAATAAGTTAAGAACACATTTAGATTGTCCTAGTTAATCGTCAAAGCTACATCACACATATTATTATTGCAGGGAGCAAGGAGCATGCCAAACCTTGTCATCATTGCGGTGTACACCAATTTATTTTTGGTAGCTCTCCATTGCTTCTCTATACTCCTTAACTTAGTAATTGGTCTGTATAAAATTCAAAACTATAAGGGTGGCCTAATAGAATCAATGAAAGTCTCTACACACAAATAATTCAGATTATATAGTTGTCGCATCCTATATTGCTTTTGTTCGACCTCGTCCCTAAATCTGACACGACTGGACCTATGGTCAAATGAAGTTCCACTTGACAATTTACTTGTAAAATCTGAACAACTTAGCCTAGGTGACGCAAAGAGAAATCTACTGGTCATTGATGTTGTTCTATCGACACAGGCAACGTCATTCGAAGTGGATTTGTGACAAGTGGATACTTCTCTAACTGTTGATGATTCTTCGTCTTTGTAAACTTTCATGAGCGCTCCCCGTAGAAAATTGAATGCAATTGTGCATGTTGGACATAAAACATCGTGTTTATATAGCTGTGTTAGGGCGCTTTGTAATGTTGATGTTTTGGGGTCGACTGACGCAATATTGCGAGAAGCCTGAACAAACCTATCGACTGAGCATTCTATTTGATCAGCTGGAATGTCTGTACCTGAAGTACATCTATTCGTACACAGAGGTGTCCTTACATGTGTTACAGCGATCTGTAATGTCTGTGTATCGGTTTCCATTGTAACATTTTTAGAGCCAGCTTGGGTGAATATATCGACTGAGCAGTCTGTTTCATCGGTTGAAACGTCTGTACATGAAGTATATCCATTCGTACACAGCGGTTTCCTCAAATGTGTTAGAGCGATCTGCAATGTTTGGGTATCGGTTTCCATTGAAACAGTTTTTCGACCAGCTTGCATGAATCTATCGACTGAGCAGTCTGTTTGATCGGCTTCCATGTGTGTACCTAGCGTATATATATTAATATACACAGGAGTCTCTAAATGTGTTAGAGCTATCTGTAATGTTTGTGTATCGGGTTCTATTGAAACAGTTTTAGGACCAGCTTGTATGATTTTATCAACTATACCATTTGTTTGATCGGCTTCAATATGTGTACCAGACGTATATGCATTCGTATACAGCGGTGTCCTTAAATTTGTTATCTGTAATGTTCGTTTGTTGGGGTCGATTGAAACAGTTTTAGGAGGAGTTTGAATTAATACATCGAGCGAGTCTTCCGTTTCATCAGTTTGAATGTCTGTACCTGACGTATATTCATTAATACACAGCAGTTTTCTTAGATGCGCTGAAGAGTTCTGTAATGATTGTGTCTTAGGTTCGTTGAAAGCAGTTTTAGGCGCAGCCTGGATAAATCTATCGCCTTGAACATGAGTGGCTGATAGCGAGTGCTTGATCGTGATTCTGTGTTGTTTTTTTCTATTTCGTATTGTACATGTCCCACATTTGCAATTTATATTCGCCAGTTGGTACTTGAGCTCAGTCAGTGCATCTGGTTCGCAGTTACTGCGTACCTTGCAGAAATGCTGCTGATGAGTGAACATTGGTTCGGACAACTTTGACATCTCGGCGAATGTTCTTCTGGCACTAGGTGTTCTCGTTCGAATCCGGTATGTTTGACAGTTAGTGTTTTGGTTTATGATGCCATGGCCGGATGCTAATAATTCTGATCAGAGCCACATAATAAAGTAAATATTATTCCTTTACGGGTTGCATTTTGAAGTCTATTTGAAGTCTGACAATTGGTGGACAATTGTAAGTTAACTTTTTTTTCTATAGATTATGATATGTTGCAAGCAGATGAACTGTAACCTATGGACTTTGACACACTCTAAGTATTAAAACTCAATTTATCTCTATTAAAATTCAAAAGAAAAATAATAATAATGAGTATTGGATTGCGCGTGACGTTTCAACAGTAAATAAACAGAATGTTGTCATTTTCATATTATCCACAATGACAATAAAATACAATCAAACATGGGTACAGTGTAATTATTAACGAAGCCATTTTACAAATAGCCGGTATACTTCGATCTCCACAATGTCACAACCACCACTGATTCCACCATCGATAAAGGTAAGAGTTGTAGTAGGTAATTCAAACGAATGTTAACCCACATTTTAGCCATACGAATCCATGCTTTCAAAGAAAGGTATTCGGAATAAGTATTCGTTAATCATCATCATTAGATCAGCCCAAGGACGTCCACTGCTGGACAAAGGTCTCTACAAGGATCTCCATAACGACCGGTCGTGCGTCACCCTCTTCCAACGGTTTTCCGCGATCTTCACTAGATCATCGGTCCATATTGTTGGGTGGGAAGGCCCCACGCTGCGTCGTCCTGTAAGTACGTGGTCGCCACTCGAGAACCTTTCTGCCCTACCGGCCATCGGTTCTGCGAGCAATGTGCCCCGCCCACTGCCACTTAAATTGGCATCTCTTTGAGCTATGTCGACCACCATGGTTCTTCGGCGGAGATCCGCCGCAGAAATGAGGAGACCCTCATAATATTTTACAGCTCATCAAGAAATATACACTACGTACTTTATGACACAATACTGACTTCTAAATTCTCATTTCAGTTTAATTGTTCGTGTGCAGCCTGCGATTGCACGGGGTGTCCAAATTATTCAAAAAAAAACATTCCGGATTCGAGTTCCAAAAAATGTAACCATGGAACGAAGCCAAAGTGTACATGTGACACAAATAGAATGCTAAAGAACAAAACACCCTGCCTGCCGTGTTGCCTCGTGGAGCCAGAACCTATAGCAGATCCTGAGTGGACACAGGTCATGATGAGTGTGCTGAAAAAAGAGCCTTGCGATTGTACGGTAGTGACGCGCGCCCTACGCGCCAACATTCACCGATACCTCACGAATAGGATAGAAGAAAACCCCTGACCAAAAGAGTGGCCATACCGCTCGCTGCTTAATGGCCCCTCTACATGATCGCCGATCATCAGCGAGCAGGCGGAACGCAGCAATACATTAGTATGAGATGGAAATAAATGGTGCTCTTTCTAACGTATAACCGCGTCCCATCTGCTTGCCGATTATCGGTGATCGTGTAGAGACCATAACATTTTCTCTACCAAGATTTTTGTAGCGCTACGTACTACGTAAGCGATAACATGACAATGCGTATGTAGCGAAAACTTACTACGAGCAGAGCGCCCACCTAGCGGGTTACTGGTCGGCAAATACGCTGCCGCACCGTAAACGCAATGTGTTTGTGTCACAATTCTTACGCATACCTACCTTCCACACCAAAGCTTTTTTATCTTTATTCAAAAACTGATCAGATGATACTGTTCGTGATGACACGTATTGAACGTAACGCTTTTTGAATTTCAGCCGAGTAAACACACCGACACGGTTTTTTGAACTCCGTTGTGGAGGATCTGCGTTAAAACATGCGTTTACCGTGCGTCAGTTGTTAGAGCAGCGTTGTGATCGCTCTGGAATATTGTACCAAAAAAAGCCAGCTTTGTACAATGATTTTATTGAAAATACGAATACACGAACAAGTCAAAGCCAAGAATTAAGAGGATATATACAAAGGTTTGTTGCAAACAGCATATTTTGGATCAAGTTAGTAATAAAATACGGTAATAAAAGATTGAACATCATTGTTTTAGTACTTTTCTGTTTTTATCCATGATTACGGTAAGTACGAATATAAAAGCGCGGAAAGGATTTAAATTTGCTTAAATTGTTCGTTCAACTTTATCACCATCTTCAAGTTTAGCGGCTTGTTCGTCCCTAGCTTTTCTAAACTTCTCACCAAGATAGTTCCAATATTTGCTTCTAATTTTATCATATTTACTTGCGAGATCTTCACATAGCGCTAAACCTCTAGTAGGATTATGTAGACAACCTATTTCATCCTTCTTGATAGCTTCATCGCAAATGTCAAGAATAAATGCGAGAAGGTACGGCGATCGGCACTTATTTTTATAAAGCTCCTCACAGAAGCCTGTTACTAGGCAGTTTCCGCTGACGCCTCTTTTGTCGTGTAGCAATAGTCCTCTTAAGTAATTCCAGGCACTTTCGTTGTTTTTAACATATTTGATTCTATCCATAGTGTAGCATATTTCCTTTTGTACGTTCATGTCGGACCAGCCTAAATGGTTGTTCATGATAAAGTAACGCTGGTTCCACGCTGAATTGTTGCGGACATCCTGAGTGATGAGATTGTCCACAAACTCCATTTCACGATCGTATAGCCTGAAAAGAAAAACGAGTCAAGCGTTTCCTTTAAAATCAAAGTAGAGTTACGCTACCTTACTTAGACGCGTGTGTAATAATAGAACAGTTAGTGAAGGGGCCGTTCTGTTTATGATTAATTTTAAATCAAATTACGAAACTAGTAGCAGAGGGGTTACTCCGAAATCCGGAGTTCGGAAGGCGCCATCTCACTCACTCGAATACAGCATAACATGAGAGCGAGTGGGACACCACGTTACGAACTTCGATTTTTGAGTTTCGGAGTAACCCCTCAGGTTTTAATGAATTATGGGTCATTGAGCCAGGATTGGAACCGGTATTTATAGAACCGACTTCAAAATAAACTAAAAAGCCAAAAATAATCTTTTATGTACGGTACGGATCACATTTGAATCACCTTTTGAGGTCGGTGCCAAACCATTCATTTATTACTATTAACACAGATGGCACGCAAGAACCGCGGCGGCGAGCCTTTAGTTATTACCTACCTATACATTTAGTCATATTAATTCGTATTTTTGTTGAATAAAGAACTCTACTTCACGTTTGGCACCGACTTCAAAAGGTGATTCAAATGTGATCCGTACCTTACATAAAAGATTATTTTTGGCTTTTTAGTTTATTTTGAAGACGGTTCTTTTTTTGTTTATTTTTTTTATTTTTTGCTTTTTAGTGATGGATTTTAGTGATATAAAGTATTTTTAGAGCCCAGAATGGGAAGATTGAAGAGGCCCTTTGCACGCATCTCGAGTCTTTGGAAGTAAGAAATGTTAAAGTTGGTTAATTCATATTCATTGTACCTCTTTTAAAATTCACGAAACCATTAAAAAACTGTTGCTCGGGATGAAGCAGAGTCCCCTAATGCTGATTGCAATAATATCAGGCAACTAAAGGCTATGGGGATGTTAAAGGGAGGATGCTCCCGCTGATCCTTAGTTGGGCGGTAACGGTGCATAAACTCCAGGGAACCACCCTTAACAAAGTCATGATTGACTTATGTAAGACACATTTCGCAAAAGACCAAGTGTATGTTGCTCTAAGTCGTGTAAAGACATTAGATTAGCTCTTTGCGACTTAGAACCAAACAAGTTGCGTGAAATGCAACGATAGAGACTATTATAAATAAAGAAGACCAATTGTAATTAAGACTATTGTAAATATAAATCTTAATTCTAAGAATTGGCTAGGTCAAAATGGTTAAGTCCGTAGCTTGCTGGTTAAAAAAGAATAGAACTAACTGTCTCAACTATTATGACTTCTACGAGTTTTATACGGCACTTACAGCTATAATGCATTCTAATGTCAATTGCTCACGACCTTTATTAGCTGAACGTTACTATTTCAGAATCAGGGCCGTTAACCGTTGATATCTCTGGTCCTCCACTATCAGCTCCACTTTGCTACCCTGATCTTAACCAACTTCTGCCTCTAAGCAAAATATGATGAAGAATTATATTACGCTTGGTGAATTTAATAACACTGGTTGAGCCCTAATTAGTGACTGGTGGCTGGTGCCTTCATCATCAGTTTCTCTTCACCAAATGATGATTTTCGAGTGTAAATACTTGTTCTACTTTAATAAACACCAAAATCATAGATGTGCTGTGTGAAATATAGATGTGCCCATAACATTTGAGGAATTCCTTCGATTCCTCATCGATCACATCATCAGATCTTCACCAAAATTTTATGGGACCAACTTGGAGATTCCTACTCTTAACCGAAAAAATATTTTTTTAAATCGACTTGCGATCCGCGAATTAAATAACACTGTTGAGCCCTCAGTGGTAGCTGATGGCTTGTGTCTTCATCATCGGTTTCTTTTCACCAAATGTTGATTTTCAAATGTAAATGCTTAAACTACTGTAATAAATACCGAAATCGCCATAGATGTGCTCATAATATTCGAGGAATTCCTTCGATTCCTCATGGATCCCGGCATCAGATCTTCGCCAAAATTTAATGGGACCAATTTGAATATACCTACTCATGAACAAAAAAATAATTTTCCAAATCGTCGTGCAAATGACGGAGTTCTGAGGTAACAAACATAAAAAAAACATACAACCGAATTGAGAACCCCCTCCTTTTTTGATGTCGGTTAAAAATATCCGAAATAACGATACATTTTTTTCGTTGAGTTACGAGATTTTAGTATATTTTATTAAAATTCGCGAACTTGAATCAGGTATTTTGTGATTAAAATTCATCGTCTCCAAAATAAAGTTTTAAAACATTCCAAAAATAGCGTGTATTTTAGAAGATTAGAACCTGCAAGTACTGCTAAAGGGGGACTCCATTGCAAGTTCTTGTCCAGTGTTATACCTAAGCATAATGCCCTATCCACCATTTCTAAACATTCACCATTGAGCGATATAGTAGAATCCACTGCTCTAACATTCGGTAAAGCAAATCTAACACATTTCGTTTTCTTAGCATTCAATAGCAGATTATTAATATTAAACCAGTAAAGTACTTTAACTAGTACACTATTAATTTCGGCATAGTCTGTTGCGTTCCGGTCAACTTTGAAAATTAATGATGTATCATCAGCAAATAGTACTATATCACAAAGATTTTCTACTAAGGTAAGTCATTTATATAAACCAAAAATAGAAATGGCCCTAAGATAGAACCCTGTGGCACTCCTAGCTTAACTGCAGCTCCATTTACAACAACTGTTTGTTTTCTATTGCTGAGATATGAAGACATAAAGCTTAAGGCATTTATAGACAGGCCATAATGTTCTAATTTCAAATGAGTGTTCCATGATCAACGCAATCTAATGCCTTAGAAAGGTCACAAAAAACTCCAATTGCATCACAAGATTTCTCCCAGATGTTGTAAATATGTTTAATGAGTACAGATTCTGCATCAGCCGTGGAACGTCCCCTTGTGAAACGGAACTGTTTACTACTAAGCAGTTTATTTCTATTGAAGTGTCCCAGCAGATCCATTAACATTAACTTTTCGAAAACTTTACTTAATACAGGTAGTATATATATCGGACGGAAATTAGTCAAGTCACTCAAGTCACCTGATTTAAAAAGAGGTATGACTTGACTAAGTTTCATAAGATCTGGAAACACGCCCTCTGATATGCAATTATTATAAATGAAGGCTAGATAGGGTGCAATTGAATCTATGATATGATTAACAATTTTTACTGAAGTTCCCCATAAATCCTCAGTTTTCTTTAAATGCAGTGACTTAAATGTTTTAATAACTTCTATTGAATTTACTTGACTAAATTCAAAGCTTACATTGCATTTCCTAAAATAAACATTAAGTAACAAATGGGCTTCGGTCGCAGATGATTGAAGATATTTCATAGTATTCATTGCAATGTTGGAAAAATAACCGTCGAATGCCGAGGCAACATCGTGGTTTGACATAATCTGACCATTTCCTGTCATAATGTTGACTTGACTATTGCGAGTTTTTGTTTTACCAGTTTCCCTATTAATAATATTCCAAACAGTTTTCACTTTAATGTCAGACATTTTGAATTCAGAACTAATATAATTTGCCTTAGCGGCTATGCACACTATCTTAAATATTTTTGAATAATTCTTGACATAGTCCAGGAAATCAGTATTCTTGTTTACCTCTTTCTCTCCATATAATTCATAAAGCCTATTTCTACTTCTATGTGGTTCATCGATCAACAACCACAAATCTTCTTGTTTATACTACTTACTTATTTGAAAGCTTAGACAACAACACGCAAGTAGACAGCGTCTATACTGATTTCCGGAAGGCCTTCGACACAATAGATCACAAAATTTTATTGCAAAAAATCGCTTTCAATGGAAAAGAGGAAATCTTTGGCGATGGTTCAAGTCCTATATCTCAAACCGCACGCAAAAAGTTGCAATCAAGAGCTGTGAGTCCTATGCTTTCACTGTCAGTTCTGGAGTCCCACAAGGCTCAATTTTAGGCCCTCTACTTTTTACAATATTTATTAACGATATCAGCAACTGTTTTCAGTTCTGTAATATCTTACTTTATGCAGATGACTTAAAAATATATCACACGATAAGTAATGATAATGAATGTAAACAATTTCAACAAGATTTAGAACGCTTTTCAGCCTATTGTTATGTAAATAAACTAAAACTTAACTTAGATAAATGTAAACACATAAAATTCACAAAAAAACGTATTATCCTAAATAACGCCTATTACCTATGTAACACTAAACTAGATACAGTTGAATCCATAAGAGATCTGGGTATAATACTTGATTCAAAGCTACATCTTGACCTTCACGTGGGCTCCATTATAAGTAAAGCTTTCAAAATGTATGGCTTTGTTATGCCCTCCAGTATGGAATTTCGGCGTACTAACACATATATATACCTGTTTAAGTCCCTAATTCGTTCTCAACTAGAACATGTTGTATCAGTTTGGAATCCTTATTACAAAAAGTATTCTGACGCTCTTGAATCTCTTCAAAAGAAGTTTCTTAAAACTATGTATTATAGATGTTATCAGACTAGATTATCTTATTCACAACTCTTAAATAAATATGGACTATTAGATCTTAGTTCTAGGCGATCGCTGCTCGAAGCAATGGTATTGTTTGGTCTTTGCAATAATCAATTTGACTACATATCTCTCAACAATAAACTGAGTTACAAGATCCCTAATCGTAGACAGCGCTCGACGCGCCCGCACCGGCTTTTCGTGACCGGCCGGTGCCGCACCAACGCTGGTGCGCGCGCGCCTCTGCGCAGGCTCGTTCATACCTACAACACCCGCTTCCATGAAATAGATATTTTTGGTTGTAATATCAGCAAGTATAAAAAATATTATAGATATTCTATTGCACAATAGGTAGTTAATTTGTAAGTTTTCGCTCGCATAATATGCAAATGTATTATGTTTAAATAATTAGTTTATCATTTATTTATCTATTATAAGTACATTAAAGTAAGGTTTCATTCAACCGGACTGGAATAGAGCTCGTCCCGAGCTCAATACGACAAAATAACATCAAATTTTCCGCGAATTCTAATAACAACCCTTATTCCAGGCTGATTGAATCAAACGAATCATTTACTCAAATATACCTACTTACTTCTCTCTTAGTCGATTTGAGTGCATGCTGGCTGAGCACACTTTTGAAATTACGAATGATCAACTTTTGTTATAATTAAGTGATGAACGGTGTTGGTCACACATATACGATTCTTCCAACGTAACCCAACAGAATTACGTTACACTGCGGAACCGCTGCAATAAGGTCTGTAGGGAAGCTAAACGACGCTACATTCATAAATCCATCGAGGAATGTCCCCCTGCCAAATTGTGGAGTTTCTCAAGTCACTCGGGATGTGCAAAACTCAACAAACTTCTTCCGGCGTTCTTGACTTAGACGCTATTAATAAACACTTCTGTACCTCTCCGGTAATTCTTGATTCTTCAATTAAAAATTCAACTCTATCACTTCTTGCCAATGCCATACACCCTGACACTCCTCCCTTTGAGCTTGGGCCAATTTCTCCGCAAGAAACTCTTGTCTTTCCCAAGTCTATTAAAACGAAGGCCGTCGGTGAGGATGGCCTTAGTGTGGATATGCTTATGCTCGTAGCGTAATTCATTGCTCCCATCCTATCGGATATTATAAATTTCTCCTTTTCCTCTAGTACATTTCCTTCCGCTTGGAAGAATGCTCAAGTCATTCCACTCCCTAAAACCACGAACCCTGGCTGTTTTTCGCCAGTTATCGCCAATATCGCCCCATTTCTATACTCCCAGTCTTGTCAAAAATTATTGAACATTTTGTTAATCGTCGTCTCCTATCCCACCTAAACAGACATGCGCCGTTTAATCCCTTTCAATCCGGATTCCGCCCCGGGCATAGCACAGTCACCGCTCTGGTTAAGGTCACCGATGACATTCGTTTTAATAATGAAAACAAAAATCCTTGTACTTCTCGATTTTAGCAGCGCTTTTAACACGGTTGATTTTGATATTCTTCTGGGTATACTCCAAACTCTAAATGTTTCTCAGAATGCTTTATCTTGGTTTCGCAATTACCTCTTTGGGAGGCGCCAGAGGATAAAGGTTGACGACAAATTGTCCGAGTGGTGCGATCTATCCGCTGGTGTCCCTCAGGGAGGGGTGCTCTCTCCTCTTCTCTATTTTTATTAATGGTATTACTGAAACCCTCAAGTCATCTTATCACCTATACGCAGATGATCTACAGATCTATGCAGCGGCTAACATTGAGGATTTCTCGGCATTGGTTGATCAAATCAACATTGACTTGGAATCTATTCGGTCTTGGGCATTTAATTTCGGTCTGAAAGTGAATGCAAAGAAATCGCAGGCGATTGTCATTGGTAGCTCCCATTATATAGCCAAGTTGTCTGATATGGTGGTTCCCGAAATTGTTTTTGATGGAATTTCTATTCCTTAATTCCTCTACTGTTAGAAATTTGGGTATCACCTTAGATCAGACACTCTCTTGGTCGGCTCATATTGCTGGAGTCAGTCAGAGGCTCTTTGCATCTCTTCATTCTCTGAGGCGTCTGCAGAATTTTCTCTCTCTTCCTACCAAGCTCGCTCTGGCTCGATCTCTCTTACTACCTCTCTTAGATTACGGTGACATTGCGTTTCTGGATCTCAGAGAAGAGCTGCTTGATAGGCTTGAGCGTTTACAAAATGTCTGTATCAGGTACGTATTTGGTCTGCGGAAGTATGACCGTGTTTCATGTTTTTTCATGTTTTACATATCCTGTCATTGCTCTTTAAAACACTTTATTATCCGGCTTCTCCTCCTTACCTCTCTGAGAGATTTAATTATATGGCTGTTGGCAGTGGACATCGCTTGCGGTCAAGCACCAACCTGACACTTGCTATACCATCCAACAAGACGCGAACATATTCCAGGTCTTTCACGGTACACGCGGTTAAGTTGTGGAACGAGCAGCCGTTATCTTTCAGACAGTCGCAGTCTGTGGCATCACTCAAGAGTAAATTGAATAAGTTGTGGCTTTCCAGTGATTTGTAAAATGGTTGAATATTATTTATATTTATTAAATATTATTGTTATATTTTATTTTGTTAGATATTATGTAGATATATATCTATTTATTTATATTTTTTATTCATATACATATAATTTGTAAAGTTTGTCTATCTTCCTTATATCTTCACTCACTTGCTCAAAGGTTAACTGGAAGAGATCCCTAATAGAGATAAGTTCGCCTTTGTACTTATATCTTTTAAGTTTATTGCTTTTGTAACTGGTTACTATGTACAATAAAGTGTTTACATACATTACATACATACATACCTAAATAGTGTAGTTAATAGATATAAATAACCATTTTGTGATGACTGTTTGTTTACCTCAAAAAAAAAATGAATGCCGACAGTAGCCTATTCACTAAACTTCGTTTCTGACCCAGAAATAGTTTTCATTTTGAAATGAGTATTAAAATTATTTATAACTATGCCAAATAAATTTTTGTAAAAACAATTTAGGTCATCATGTGAAAGGGATAACTTACATAGATCATTATGAACTTCATTTTTGAATAATTCTTAACGATAACTAGTTATGGGTCTGTATGTTATAGTTTGTGGTATTTCTTGGAAAGTGTTTGGGAAAGATGATCTCTGACCCCTCTGATCTGAACTAAAGGACTTAAATTTTGCCTTATCCAAGCATTTACAATCACAAAAAATATTATCTAGACAGGTTTCACTACTAATTCCCACGCGGGTTGGCTCAAAAAACAAATTGACCAAGTTAAAAGATTTAAACAAACTTAACAACTTAACAGTGTTACTATTCGATTCAAATAAATTAACGTTGAAGTCTCCACATACTATAACATGTTTTTTGCCTTTACAAGCTATTTTTAAGACATTTTCCATAGTGCATTCAATTGTATGGAAATCAGCAGAAGGTGGTCTGTAAATACATATAATTAAATAGGTCTCTAATTCTACACAAGCAATTTCTATAATCCGTTCTAGCGATAATCTAACAATTTCTTCTCGCTCTTTGGATTTCATGGAACTCTTAACAATTATAAGAGAACCCCCATGAATGGCTAATGTTCTAGCAAAGAAACTTACTAACTTAAAGTTGGTAAAATCAAAAAGTAATTGTTCCTGTTTTAGCCAGTGTTCAGTAATACACATAACTTCAATATTATTATTATCTAAAAATAAACCTATTTCTAATTCCTTGCTGGAAAAACCCTGAATATTCTGGTGAATAATGTTAATATTCAAAGGTGTTTCCGCTGTCTTACAATTTAGTTTAAATGTGGCATGGATCTATTACCACTATGGGCATACTGGGGACTAGCTAATGTGGTATTATATTTATTCGGTTCTATGTTAAATGCTAAAAGATCTGCTATGGTCAAAATACATTTCTTTGGCAAGATATTTCTTTCTGACATTAGCGTGAAGCGCTTAGCATAGCAAAGTTCTGTCTTTCGATACAAGTAACGTTCAATAACATGCAATATAAAGCCATCATTCTCCCGCCCTTATGCCGCAGCATTATTTGGGCAGCTTGTTTTTCCTTCCACACTTTTCTATCACCAGTGATCTCTTCATATTCATGTAATCTTTCACACAATCCATCCATATTTTCTTTGGTCTTCCTATTCTTCTATAAAGTTTTACATATTCATACTCAACGCTTGTCTCGACACGCAGTTCTAGTCTCTTCGCATCACGTGCCACCGCCACCTAGTCAGTTAGCTCGCAACTTATATGTGATTGGTGCTACTTTCAGACTTCTTTATATATAGGTACTCATTCCTTATTCTATCAATTCTTGTCCTACCACACATCATTTTTAATATTCTCATTTCTGCCACATGCATTCTCATTCCATTCGTCGTGGTCGCATATTGTTCCGGTGACCTGCCGCCATTTAATTCAGTTTTTCACATCATGGTCAATGCCACCCTTGCTCAGCACAAGTAAACTGAGGTACCTGAAGTCATAGCAAACTGGTAGCGTCACTTAGCAATATAAAGTAAATATCTTAAAATCCTACTTGAAAACTAAAAATCCTACCAAGATCCTATGCATAATAATCTATTCCATACCGAAATATATGTTTATATTTCAGCACAAATTTTACAAATTCGAAATTGTAAAAATCTAAACTATCTACCAGTGTAACTAAGTAGCGCTAGCTCTGTGGCTCCAATCTCTTTTATGCCAGAATCCTCAGAGACATCCACTGTCTTAAAGACACATCACTTTTTTCTTCAATCCTACTCATTATTATGTATGGGAACTTACCCAAATGTCTTGATAGCCCACTGTCTGTGTTGCCAGGCATGGTAATTCTTGGGATCTTGTACCAGAGCATCACTTGTCAGATTTAGCTCTTGCGAAGGATCCTGCAGCCACTCTACTAGAACCTTCCTGTGATGCCACACCTGAAAATTTATATTTAGAGCATTTAATTTTGGTAACAAAATATTTTACTCACTCATAATAAAGCATTTAAATTACATTTTCAACTTGTGAACTATAATCTGTGCATAAGAACTTCGCAAATCATACTAAAAAGGCATACTTTTTCTAAAAAGTATGCCTTTGTAACTCCCCACAGAACTATAATGAATTTCAAAAAATGAATGCAGTTTTTGCAATTTTTATAGCTATGTTTCATTTATTATTTATGTTTATGGGTTACTCGTAGAAAAAGCTCAGCAAGCTTCGTGGCCTAAACGCGGTACTCGACTGAAAAAACGTACATTATACAACAATTGCATAAAATACTATTTTAACAACATTATAATAGTAGTACATAATTTATAGTGTTTGCCTTACATTCAATAGTCAAGAGACAGCTATGAAGGCTTTAATATCAGATTGCTTTGATGCTGTGTAATGTGTTACTTACTTGGTAATTTTTTGGTGAATCTGTAATTACAGACTCCACGTAATCTAGCTCAGGTTTTAAATCTGTCCCTAAAGCTTTCAGTAGGTTTCTCCTGTAAGAGAAATATTATGAACACTTGGGATTATTGAAGTTAATTTGAGTCAAAATACTTCAGAGGAACTTCATAGGTAGTAAAATAATTAGGGATAGTCAAAATCAACTGATATAAAACATTCAATATATTAATATAATTCAAATTAATAACAATTAAAATAATTATTACACAAATATATTACAGTAAAACTTAACATGAAAATATAACTAAACTAAAACAAAATAAATCTAAACTAAATCTAAAAATGGACCCTGCAGCATTGTACTGAAGATGCTGGCGGTGTTTCCTCTCTAAAATCACCAGATCAATATTTTGAGCGAGGAAACTGCCAGCTCTCCGGTCGCCAGTAACTTATGTAAGCCTCTTCGAAATGTCTTTGAAGAGGCTTATTGCGCTGGGGCCCCACGGACCCAGGGTCTCAATGCCAAAAGGAATAAAATTATACTCAGAGCCGAGACCAAAGTATTTATTTGTTTTTAGACATTTGGCCGCTTCTGCCACTGCTCTAGCCCTAATTGTCGTTCGGTGAACTGTATTGGTACCAGGTACATATTGTTCTTTAGTTATACATATGGAACCCAATTGTGGCTTCAGGATAGAACTAAAAGGAGCAGTTGCTCACTCACATTGTCACACTATCCTGATTGAATTGAATGGGTGGATCTGGTTTGGATAAAAAATTTACTGACAGATCAAATCAACCCTTTTATGAACTGTCCTAAAGCTTGGAGAATATCAAATTTCAAATAAAATAGTTCAATAATGTTGTAATACTATTGAGTCAAATAACCTCCTTATTATTAGTTCTATTTCGTTTAAAATCGACAATGGAGTAAAAATAAATGTATGCAGATTGTTTCCTGCATATTTTCAGAAATAGCGTTTAACTGCGAGCGTAGCATAATTTATATAGACTACAGGACAGTAGCCAAATTGTAGTTAGTCTTATCAGATTTATTGTGCAAATCCATACCTGTACTGCCACACTGTGTAATTTGCCGGATTAAGTTCAACCGCATCTTTGGTCAACTTCAAAGCACGTTCCGATATCTCATTATTCCGGAGAACTGCTCTGAAGTAGCCATATACATCTTCAACTGAAAATATCAGCATATAATTATACAACTAGGTCAGTATTAACTGTAATTGAGGACTTGAACGACAGACTTGCACAACAATAAGCAGATAAAAATAGATCACAGGTAATAAATTATTTTTATACTTTGTCTGTCACATGCACTAATTGAACCAGTGATAAGAAACACCATTTTGTAAGAGTAATTATGATGTATGAAGATCATGATGATTTATCTACCACAATATTCATATTTGTTGAAATTAAACTAATACAAAGTTTAAACATAGTAAAAAGTTTTTGTGCTTAACTGCACAAATGATACTTACATTTTTCGGAATGAGCAATGACCACAACGGGCTTAGGCCCGTCGTCTTCAGCCACCGGCGTCACATCGTTCCACTCTGGCCTATCTCGGTACGGTACCCAAGCAGCGTCGTTGTCCCCGTACTCATTATCAGACATGTTCACCGAATTATAATAAAACGACTACTGCAATGCTTTTCTACAGCTAATGCTAACACTCTTATCATCAATAAAAGCAAACATACACAGACGTGATCAAATAACACCAGTTTATTCAAAGGTTGCTTCAATTTAATTCACTTGTCTTTATTTATGGGTTTAACACAGGTAATTTTATTTGAACAGAGACTTGGCAATGAAAGTGTAAGTTGAAGTTTCACGCCTATGGAGCGAACAACCTCTACTCTCATTGACAATTTAGTATTTTGACAATGACAATTGAAGTGACATACTGCCAATGACGTGACGACGTTCTGAAGTGTTCTGATACCACATACCCCACTCATTGACAATGTCATCACTAAGCTTTTTTTTATTTTATAGGGGGCAAACAAGTATAGTAGTTTTAGTCTAAAGTAGAATTTCTAATTAGCTGGAGTAAACTGACGTTTACGGACACACGTCGACTTCATTATGGCAGAAGTACAGTATTTCTTATGAATAAAAGTTACCATAAAATCACAGGTTACATGTATTTTCATGTATACTTTTGTAAAATTCTTTCTTTACAACGACATATTCACGTTGACACCTGTCAGTTTACTCCAGCTAATTAAAAATCCTACTTTAGTAATAAATTGAATAAACATAGCCGAATAAAGCGATTTAAGGTGATTTCACTGTATATAACAAAGTACTCTGTGATTTCACTTCACTGCTGTATGTACGGTGCGTGGCTATCTGTGTATTATGATTATCCCACCAAAAACATAAATGTAAAAAAGGAGAGCCAAGTTCAATACAAAAATTATGCTTGGCTGTGCGGGCTTCGCCGCAAAAAGAATGGAGATCTAAATGAGTGCCAAGTTCTATGCAAAATTCAAAGATGTATTTACAGGAACAAAATAACATTATGAACAAGTATTAAACTCTATTTCTTTGCTTTATTGGATACCTATAACAATTGCTGTTATTTAAAAATGTGGGATCTTAAAGTAGGTTAGATTTTACTAGGCCGGTATTTCTCTACGAGATCGAATCAGGAATGAGTAGATCCGTAGACGAACCAAGGCCACCGACATAGCATACAGGGTAAGCAAACTGAAGTGGCAATGGGCAGGGCACATAGTTCGAAGAATCGACGGCCGTTGGGGCAGAAAGGTTCTGGAGTGGAGACCACGTACCGGCAAGCGCAGCGTGGAAGGCCACCCGCAAGGTGGTCTGACGACCTGATTAGGGTTGCGGGGGCTCGCTGGATGTGGTTCGCCTCTATCCGGCCCATGTGAAAATCTACTGAGAAGGCCTGTGTCCAGCAGTGGACGTCCTACGGCTGAAATGATGAGTGCCCATGTTTATGTGTTGCTCGGGAGCGGTTGTATGTAGATTTACTTCTGTTCTGTGTATAATTATCAGTGAACGAAAAAAACATATAACGCGAGCTTCATACAATATGGTTTGTGCAGGTATTTCCAGTCGAGGAACTTTCGGCGGTGAAGTAAAAACTAAAAAGTGAATCATATTGCTGAATATTTTCTTTAAAAGGTAAGTTATACAGTTGTATTTTATCAATGAAGGTTTGTTGTAAAGTGATTTTGTTTATTTTTGTATATTTTAAAACTAAATTTTCTTACATTGATTTCAACTATGACCACGCGAGATTTTTGGACCATATTTCAACATATATCTTTTGAATTACAGATAATCCACCTACAGCTACGAAATGTCACGGCGGAAGCCAGGAAGCAGAAAATTATAAAATGTACAGCGACATATGGAGCTTTGTCTATCGGATATACGAGATAATAAAATAACGCAGCCGGAAGCTTCCGTAAAATATAAACTACCGAGGAGTACCATCATTTTGAAGCTCTAAGCAATCCGACATAATCTGGTTAGAAAACCTAGTCATCACTGTGTTTTACCGATCAAGAAGAAAGCTGTTTAGTATTTAAGATTGATCCCTCAATGAAAAAAAGCACAAAGCGAGCTTTATATGATGTGCCTAAGCAAAAATTACTTCGTTTGGTTTGTCTATTTTTTTTTACTTATTCCTTGATTAAGTAGGTATCTCCTTACATAAAGTCATTTGTTGTTTTGAGACTGATTTGTTAATTTTAAACTTTTCTATTAGTCAATACACACTAAAAGACTGTGTTTTTTTGGTGAATTCTTAACTTTTTGTTCTTGGAACAATCTTGTGTTGGTTGTTAGATTTCTTTTAATAAATAAAAAACACATATTTGGTTTTTATTTCATCACTGTATTTAAAATTGCCTATATTTTTAACACGTATTGACAACTCTAGTCAAAAGTATCAGTTCTATACATTATCGTGTACTAAATAAATGTGGTTGAAAGTTGAAAACTTAGTATTCAAGAATGGTCCAAAAATAAAAAAAATATAAAAAGAATAAAAATACATTGTTTTGGTAAGTAATGAGCTTTAAACCTTAATTAAAGCCTAATTATCTATGTTATATATCCAAATTACAATCATAAATGTCATGCGTTACGGAGAAATAGAGTTTCAAATTCGAAGATGACAAATTCTGGACCATAGAAACCTGAGTTTACGGTACCCAAAACAAATAATTGTGATTTAGCAATTTCATAATAACTGGCTGTGATTGGCTTCTAGCGCTGACGTTTTATCGTATCAACATGACGGCGACTATGAAAACGCTTACCTAGTAGATGCTCTCATCCAATAAAGAGTAATTTTGTAGGCAGAATTGTCGTTTTATGTTAATTAATTTTTCAGTTTTGTTTTTTTTTTAAATAATCATAACCTTATGCAAATCAAACTTGTCTCCAATTAAGACGTAACAGACTTATACTGTGAATACTAGACGATCATACGAGTATGCATATTTTATAGCTTGCGAAATACTTAAATACAAGCAGACAATCAGCCACTGGCAATCATAACTTTTGTAGTTGGTAAGCTAAGACAACGCAAAAATGGAGCTTGCGTACTTTTATTGTTGCCGTGTTTACTAACACGGCCAGAAATATGTTTGTATGGGTCAAATCTTGGAAGCTAAATTAGAACCAGTTGCCGGTTTCTGATTGTACTAAATTTTTGTACACTTTTGTAAGTTTGTTGACATGATAATATCGAGCTGAGAGACGGAAGGTGGGAATAGGAACTATGTTAATTAATAAGTTACCGCAATCCTACCGAGTTTGAGCTCTTTAGAATCAACTCGATGAGCAATTGACGGATGTTTAAACAAACGTTCAGTCCCCAATAAAAGCTTGTCACAAAAAAATTATTTTATAAAGAAACTTATGAATAATAGGTTCATCGAGATACTCGCCCTATAGGTATAGCAATAAATATTTATATACATTATTTTACTGCGCAGATCAGGTGTCGGTTCATCATCAAATCAGATCGATGGTACCATTCTCATCAGGACCATTTAAATTTGTGACTATAAAGTCGCTAAACTATCTTAATCGAGATATCTTATCACCACCTATAAATCGCTTATCTTATCATTGAAAGCAAATGCTCGACCGTTTCTTTAAATATCAAAATAATTTCAATACTTGTGAAGTTCTGTCGATTCCTCATGGATCTGATCATCAGATCTTCACCAAAATGATATGAGACTAAGCAATTTGAAGATACCACTTTAAGCTTAAGCTGGTTACTTTTTAAGTAAAAATCTTAAACGATCAAAGCCGTTTTCAAATGATCAGGGAACACATACTCGTACATAAAATAAAATCAAGAAGCATTACGACGAATTGAAAACCCAAGCAAATATAATAATATATATATTGGGATAGTTTCAAATAACTGTTTGTAACGGTTCTAACGATACAATTAAAAAAATCGGTTGTCTGTAAGGTCCGTTTACGGACGATAATTTTACGTGACAACGTGGAAGCGAAGCCGAACGCTTAGGCCGATCATGCCTCTCTATCGCTTGTTCCGCGCTCTCGCTTGCACTCGAAACGATGACCGCGCGTCATAGATATGGCTTCCTAACCTAACCTAACCTAACCTATATGGCTAACCCACCCACCTACCCACCTACCTACCCACCGACCCACGTACCTACGTACCCACCTACCTACCCACCTACCTACCCATCTACTTACCCACCAACCTATCCACCTACCTACATATCTACCTACCCACCCACCTACCTAACCTACCTACCTACCTACCTACTTACCCACCTACAAATACAAATACAAAAAGTTTATATGTTCAACACGGGTAAAATTGTACATGAGCACAGATCTTATAATATAAAAGCGACATCACCATGTTGGGCCGCAAGGCATACAAATTTTAGGTATTAATGGACTGTTACTACGGGGTGTACAGTTGCCATTAATTGCAGTGTGACAAAAATTCATTAACCGAATAATATGCTTTGTCCACAAAAAATTTAAACAATTTACTTTTGAACGTTGTTATATCCTCTATATAACAACGTTCAAAAGTAAATTGTTTATATGTGATTTGGAACATTGTTGTACATTTTTGGAGCCATACCAAGTACACTTTTCCTGTAAAACGCTGTTTTGGAAGGCATTGAACTTATTTTATTTCTAAGACGTACACTTCTAAAATTTTTAAACAATGCAAATTACCTTTCACAAACATTACAGTTTAAAAAATATATAAACAAGGAAGTTAGTATGCTTAATTTTATAAAATATGGTTTACATTATTACATTAAGCGTGAAGAGGTAACAGACAGAAAGACAGACACACTTTCGCATTTATAATATTAAGTTTGGATAGAAATGGGAATAATTCCGTATTCCCGCTAAAAGTGCATGACATTGTTCGGCAGTGATGATACTGTTTGTCATTTCTAGTGACTGTGTGTGACGGTGTACTCTAAGATAAACGGGTAATTTGTGAACATACGGAATTACAAGTTGAAGTCAATTTCATTTATAACCGATTCCCAAAAAGAGAGTTCATTATCAATTCGCTTGTTTTATAGTAAAAAAACCGGCCAAGAGCATGTCGGACCATGCTCAGTGTAGGGTCCCGCAGCCGTTTATACCAAAAAGTGCACTACTGATGACAAAAATACGATATGAAAAAAAAACACTAACAAAAGAGCGTATCTCCCCGGCACTTACGTCTTTTTGCTGAGAAGCGCAGTTTTTTGGCAATAACTTAAAAACGGTATATCCGATCATGTTCAAAACAGTTTTCGTTGAAAGTATTTATTAAGTTTTATATGTGTACAATTTTTTCATATTTTTTTAACATACCGTTTAGAAAACAGAGGGGGAGGGGGACACAATTTTTACTACTTTCGGAGCGAATATTTCCGAAAATACTCACTAAATCAATAAATTTTTTTAGAAACCTCAACGTGCTTATTAGAAGATCTGTCGAATGATGTACCACACATTGATATTTGCTGATTTTTTTTTTCAGTTTTGGTTTCTTCTATCTATGGAGTGCCCCTCCTAGAAATATATATATTTTTTATTTAACTATTAAACTAAGTGGCGGCTTACACAAGACGCCTATATTCCAAATTGCATCAATATACATTGCATAGTTTTTGAGTAAAATACCTGTGACATACGGACGAACGGACGGATGGACGGACGGACGGACGGACGGACGGACGGACAGACGGACGGACGGACGGACAGACGGACGGACGGACAGACATGACAAAACTATAAGATTTTCGTTTTCGCCATTTTGGCTACGGAACCCTAAAGTGTCCCATTTGCTATGAACACAGAACAGTATTTCACACTAAGGACCAAAATAAAGACAGAGACGCAAATTCAATTAAGGGAACCACAATCAGTAGATTACGATTTTTTTGGTACACTTAACTTTACATTTTATTTTCCTCCAGAACATCGTACAGCGTGTGTTAGTAAGTTTTTTTTCTTTTGAACTAAACATCTAATTATATTACCTATTTTTAGAGTAAGTATGAATAAGGAATCTTCTGTTTATAGGTGCCCTATATTTCCCTCGGGCAAGATCAGGGTCGAATGCAAAGGAGAAAATAATTCGACTACGTACATGTATTATAACATAAATATATTCAATAATAAATTATCGTGTTACAACTATCAGGTAATAAATTAAGAGGAATCTTTGAGCTCACTTATGATCTAATGCTTTACAAGTATCATAATAAACTGAAGATCGTCGGGCGGTCTACCACGCGTAGGCCAAGCCGAGTCCGTTAGTGTAAGTCATGTGGGAGACGGCCGGGGCAGCGGAGTACGCTACACCGAGAAGTCCACCAGCTGTCGCCACCTACAAAACATTGTTTTTATAATTATAAAGAAGATAAATCCAGAACTTACTTCTACTGTGGCTACTGAAGCCAAGATATTGAAAAGGAAAGACGTCACCACTTAGACGCACTTCGCAGAGTTACCACTGTTCCCCACCTTTCCCTTTTGTTTTATTTTGTCTCTTTTGTTTTGATTGCGTCTCGGAGCGCTGCATGGGACCCGAATGGGCCCATTTCTCCTAACTTTAATCCACTGACACAGAATCCATTAAGTTACCTTAGCGACGGGAGCAGCATAAGGAGAAACGCCAACATGCGACACCAGAGGCGCAGCCACGGCGCCATGATACGCCGTGGTCAGGGGCGCCGCGAGACCATGGTACGCCGGGGCAGCCAGGCCATGGTACGCCGGCGCCACTAGCCCGCCGACCGCTAAGCCGGGGTTGCTCACGCGCACGTCAGACTTCCGCACGCTTGAGAATGGCGTGTCAATTGCTTTCGAGTACGTTGATATCTGAAGTACAATGTACGTAGGTATGTAGCGTAAGACCTCATACTTCAGAGACTATAGTTGAAACTGCATTTGGGAGGCTTATTGGCAGCAGGTAGATTGGTAAAAATATCGCCAGATACGTATGCTGATTCACTCATCAATCGGTGAATGCATATCAATCATTCAGGTAGATTTTTAGCATGTTCACTTAATTAATTGTACATTGTTTTAGGTACATAGAATAGACTAGGCAGGTACAGTAAGGTAAACTGAAACAAGTATCTTATTTTTAGAACTTATTATCATTGTGACAATAGCGAAAAAGGTACGTGTTTGAATTTGTACATAGAATTAGGCTACACGATGACTCACGCAGATAAATTTACTTATCTTACTGACAACCTTCCGAATACAAATCATATTTAAGTACAGGCAAATACACTAAACTTGCCGCCCTAGATAAAGCGTAAATACGTGGTATGTACTTAGTCCGCAAAATTTAAACACATTGGTATATCCATGCTATTTTCTGCATCTTAGAGATAACATGGTATGGGCCAGAGGCAGGCACAGTTCCCGAAAGACAAGAAATTATCATGATTGCCACGCAGGAGAAGTGAAACCGTGCTCATCATCATCATGTAAGTCAAAACGATGTCTACGGCTGGGGAAAGAGCTCCGCAAGGATTTCCATAACAGCCGATGCTACCGCTACCATCAACCTCTCTCGATCTGCACCAAGTCGTTGATCCATTAGGTTACAGGCCTCCGAGGTAGCACACAAGCTGTATAAGAGCTTATACGGCTATTATACAGTCAGTTTGAGCGTTATAAGGGCTGTATAAGCTCTAACAAAGCTTGTGTGCTCCTTGGGCTTCCACGTTGAGTTTTACATACGTCTTTGTCACGTAAGTCTACGTTAATTTAATACGCAGCAGATAACTATTTAATCTACGCAGACGCTGGCTTCTGTGAAAGTTTCTTAGAAAGTGGCTTCTAAGCAGGCAAGCGAACTTGCCAGTCTTAAATACCAGTTCGACGTTAAAAGGCGGTTAAATATTTTTTTCAATTACCTTGGTTTAGAATTACCTACACGATTTTCACTAATTTCGCAACACAACAAAACAAAGGGTTTAATCCTAGAAATCTGGATATCCTTCGAGACTATGGACATAATGTGATTTCCGAAACGTCGAAGAATTACCAACGCAAGGTTATAGGGTACATGCATTAATTTTTTTGTCGCTTTTCTTAACTAAATATCAAAATACCGTAAAAACTATTTCAAAACCTAAAATTTAAGTTTAAATCTACCAAGAAATAAGGAAGATATAGGCATTTTAAACTACTAATTAGACAGAGAAGTCCGATATGCACTGTTACGTCATCGTGCACTCTGGCCATATAAACTCCATATTCAATTCTGTTTTGCTAGAAAGAGATGGCTTATATCTTGGTTATTTTTATAGTTATTCGAAAAAATATTTCTGTCTACTGTTTGTTACATGAATTAGCTTTTAATAAAGCTAAAATTAAAATTCATGCATATTCCTTATTAAATACCGTAAAACCACCCAACTATAGTCTATGGACCCCAACTATGGTCCAGAAAGAAAATAATATGTATATAAACATTTTTGTAAAATAAATACGTTTGAATTATAATCAAATGATTTTGCCTATGATCACATTCATAATAATATATACGCGATTCAGTCCCGTTTTGTTGTGTTGTGATAACATACCTGTCCGAGATTGAAAGGCGACCTCAATATATTCGACTGCTGCGTGGCGATAGCGGGTTGAGCTGGGTAGTTGCTGTAAGGGTTCCAGCCCCCGTAGACGGCCGGTGCGAGCACGCCTGCGGCCTGGCTGACCGAGGCGATGCACGCGAGGATCACGAACTGAAATGGCACAAACTATTAAGCTGCGTCCACACTTGTATCATTTGCTCGTATCCGATCACCATGGCGTGGCATGACTGCGTATCGCGCTGCTTGGACGCTTACTGTCGATGTCGGCGCGGCGATCTCGCCTCGCTTTTCCGATCTAAATGTGTGATACGCGTAGCAACATGGATTTCAAGCGATCGGATCGGCGCAACGTCCAAACGCGTGATTGTGACACGCGATCATGCCACGGGACGAAGATCGGATAAGGCAAATGATACAAATGTGGACGCACCTTTCGGGGGTTCATACTCATAGGCCCTCAGGCCTCTTCCCTCAAGTTTCTATGCCAAGGCTAGTAGTATAAATTTGGGTGACAGATGTACAAGGGCTTACACAACACTTAAACAGAAGCGCGGCAATCGGGACAACATAAAGAAATTCAGAGTTTTAGTGTTAGTGCTTTAAACGCAATGAATGTCTCCAGCGGGTTGGTAATAATCTAATAATGTTATTTATATAGAAAAGAAAACACAAACCAAGACGTGATGTGACGTGGTGTAGACTAAGATAGAAGGAACAGGAACGCATCATAAAAATATCGGGAATATTTCCAATGAATGACAACCCGGAATTCTACATCGAATCGCTTTATGCGAAAATGGAATAGAGCCACTACATGGGGATGATAGCCTGAGCAAAAAGTATTAAGTTCAATGGTAGAAAGACTAAGCTCGAAAACATCTTACGGAAAATGTCTCTCCTGGTCCTAAGTAGAGTTATCTAATATCCTCCGCTACCTAAGATGCGGGTGCATTTAGATTCAGTTCAACAGTGGAGTGTAGTGTTGAGTCAGGAAGGGAGTCTCCATCCAATCCTGTCCCTAAATACAACGAGAATCTACGAATTTCCATTGTACTTTTTTCTCGAATATTGGGAGAGTTAAGTTCTCTGCACGGGATGAAAGGCTAAATATGCGAGCTTTCCCTGTCAACACACAAGTTTACAAAAGAGAAAGGCTTAGAACGTAAACCTTGAGAGGAGTTTAGATAGGGGATATTACCATAAACAAAAGTATATTGTAAGTATTGACTCTAATATTATTAACACCTATTATGGATACTAAATAATATACACACTTACTTTTAAAGTCATGTTTCTTGATGTCGGACCCTTGTAAGCTCGGGTACGAATATGTGTGCCTCTGAGCGCTCTAAGGCTTTTATACTTAGTCAATGACAACACCTAATGAGAAGGGCCATGTGTGATAAGGCTATGTATGGGTGCTCATTGTGACGGCATCGAGCTTTGGAAAAAGTGCAGGGTGCGGCGAACAAGGACGATGCTCTAAAAGGTTTTTTTTTATAGGCAAACATTTGCGTTCAATCTCAGTTGTTGGTAGTGTTCGTGGAATCCATACCAGGGATTTATGAATCTTTTCTCTAATTTAACTAATAAAATAGGCCTTTACTGAATTTCGACATGAAAATTCATGATAGTATTTTGAATCTCTTGGTCTAAAAGATCATTAGACCACCACAAAACAACAATAGGTAGAGAGACTAATGAAAGTTGAGACTGGAATCAACCGCGAAATTTAAAAATGCAGCTGCGGTGTGCCTTTATCAGCTAGAGTTAAACAAATGTCTTTTTTCATTAATTATTAAGTTATTAGATAATAAGAAAAACATTGAAATTTGTTTATATCTTGTACATACAGGCACACCGCACCTATATTCTTAATTTTCGAGGTTGATTTCAATCTCATCTTTCATTAGCCAGACTCTATCTTTAAAAACCAAACGTATTAGGAGAAGAGGGAATTTTGTTCTCAGTAAACCAGACAACTGCTTCAATCAAATTGATCGGACTGTCGTGAATTCGGTAGTCTTTACTTATTTATTATGGCAGTCTATCCTTTCGTCCACAAGTACAATCAAACTCAGTAAAGTAGGCCTGTGATACCCAAGCAAACGACCTTACCTTAATCGCAAAACGGGATTCATAAATTAACATTTCACACAATAATTGCTCACAAATTGCAAAAAATTATACCTCAATGTATTTAGGAGACATTACTGGGCAAATTAACCGTAAGATAAATTAGTGCTCTAGATATTATACGAGACAATTAAGTGTCGGGCCTATTTATGCATGCACTTATGCACTGTTTTGCATATTAACTTATGCATGTAATATGCAGTAAGTATATAAAGTTGTTTCTATATTAATTCATACTTAGGCGGATTTTATTTGGAAGGTATTTTATTTGACTATATTGTTTTGTATAGTCAGGTAATCAAAGGACTATACACCGTGACCGTTAATAACCCGAAAGATTTAAGCTAACGATACTAGAGCCTAATTAGACTATATAAAGTTATGTAACATATAGTCCAAACACTCATAATTAAGGAGATATTAATTATTTACAACAAATCAAAAGTTAAAAAATCTCCAGTGTAACACACCTTAAGGGCGTGAGCATGACGTAGCCACCTACTTCTTTTACACGTAGATGCACTAACTGTATGGTTGCTAGCCAGTTTCATAAAGAAGTTTGGTATCTATCTACAAAAAGTTTTTAATACCGAAATTATTTTCATCGCGAGATAAAAGGATATAACATGGAACTAAAATACAGTGTAGTGTATTAATCCGAATAATTATAATATCTTATCTTACACACTTCAATCTCAAGTAGCTTTTTTGTTATCACAGAGAATAGAGATAATTAGGTTTGTTCTGGTCTAAGTCGCGAGAGTGGTTTTTCTTATAACTGGCTAGTTTGAAATTGATTGTCACTAAAATGACACATTACAAATGATAACTAATTGTCACGCAAGATAAAATAACATTGAACACTTATTGACTGTAATAAATATTATTCGCTATGCCGCATTATCCTTCGGCTCATTTAGCAGATATCCACTTTGTGTACGGATTTTGTGATGGGAACTCGCTCCAGGCAGTCGCCGAATACCGAAGACGATACCCAAACCGTCGTATACCTCACCATTCGACTTTTGCGGATGTCCATCGACAGTTTCGCGAAAAAGGGCTTGGAAAAGTTCACAGAGAAAGGGCTATAAATCTAGATGAACAAGCAGAGAACAGAATAATGAACATCATAACAGAAGACCCAACTTTGTCATCAAGAGCTGTAGCAAGAATGGTCAATGTTAACTATAAGTTCGTATTAAGGCTATGGAAAAGGTACGGCCTGCATCCTTTTCACTACAGGAAAGTACACGGATTAATTAACAATGACGGGCTAGCTAGAGTTGCCTTTTGCCAAAGGATGAATCAGAAATTAGTGGAAGATCCTGGATTTCTAAATAAGATATTATGGACAGATGAATCGTTGTTCACGAGAGAGGGAGTTTTTAATTCCCATAATCAGCATATGTGGTTAGAAGAAAATCCCCATGCGAAAAGGGAAAATTCATACCAGCACAAATTTTCCGTAAACTTGTGGGCTGGCATTATTGGGAATAAAATAATAGGTCCCGTCATATTTCCAAATAGACTGAATTCTCACAACTATTTATTATTTCTAAATAATGAATTAAACGACCTGCTAGAAGATGTCGATTTGGAAACCCGACGAACTATGTGGTTCCAGCACGACGGATGCCCGGCCCACTTCGGCTTGGATGTTCGTAATTGGCTGAACCAACAATACCCCGAGAGATGGATCAGCCTCGGGAGCGAAGTTTTAGCATGGCCTGCCCGGTCACCGGATTTAACTACGCTAGATTTATTTCTATGGGGAACTCTGAAAGATAAGGTTTACTCAACACCTGTGAACTCCAGAGAAGAGTTGTTTATAAGAATTGAAACGGTTTCAGAAGAAATCAAGAACACTTACGTTAACTTGAATCATGAAATCCGTTCAAGATTGAATATTTGTGCTGAAAACGGCGGTACACATTTTGAAAATCTAATTCATTAAATTACTCGTAATAAAAATGCGTAACTATTTCATGTTGTTGTTTATTTTACTGTAGGTACAGGTTAGCATGATCGCTGTTACAACAAAGTCCCTTTCCTGTATGAGGTAAGAGGTAAGTATGATGTAAACAAATAAGTAGTATGATTTCCTTCGAATATTATCATGCCTAACAATTTATGGTTGTGATTGTTAGTAAAAACAAAATACCTAAGACACATAGTGTCAATAATAATGTAAGAGCACTTTAATGTCGTAGCACCTAATAAAGTTTGGATACATAAGTATTTGTGGTATTTTGTGGTGCCAATAAATAAAAATAATTTCAACACAAACATCGTGCTAGACATAACTTGACACTTCTTGTCATTCATGGAATACAAGTCACGCCATTCGCCTTTCATCGTATGATTTTGGAGCGATTCGTGAAGTGTCATGCTCGCTCTCTGTTCTTCAACTTGAGATTACCACCTAAAGGCTTGTTCACAAAGAAGCGGGCAATTAATAAGATTTAATTCGTACTGAAATAGTAATTTAATTAAGACACATAATTAGACCCATGTTGATATAACATTATTTACTCGTACAGTCGTCAAAAATATGTGGTTTAAATCTTTCGGGTTATTAACGGTCACGGTGTATATTATTATGGTTGTTTGGGAACATAAGTAAATTTTACAATACAATACAATAACTCTTTGTTCTCAAAAAACAGTACAAAAGAAAATAATACATTTAAAGAGAGGTAACCAACAGGCGGTCTTAAAACTGTATACCTATAAGTAGGTGGCGCAAAGCAGTTCGAAATTGAAGTATATATCTATTTACATATTTAAATATTAAACATACAAAAACGAGCACATATACATATACGTCGGTATATGTATTTGTGCTCGTTATATATGTATCATAAATATATACATACATAAATAAATACATATAACTATAGGTACAATACGATGAATAACTATGGTAATATTACTTCAGCCGTCCAGGTGCTATGAAGGGGACAGAATAATCTTTGAGATACTGTTTAAACATCGCGAGAGATCTAGATGCAAAGAGACTTAGACATTAGTATTTTTTCTCGATCTATAATTACGTGGACACGGAATCTAGAAATAGTTTATTTTTATCCTGTATTCTTTTTAGGGTTCCGTACCCAAAGGGTAAAACGGGACCCTATTACTAAGACGTCGCTGTCTGTCTTACTGTCACCAGACTGTATCTCATGAACCGTGATAGCTAGACAGTTGAAATTTTCACAGATGTTGCATTTCTGTTGCCGCTATAACAACAAATACTAAAAACAGTATAATTTTATGCCTGTCTGTCTATGTTAGTAACCAATATAAAATGATCGAGCACCGCGTACATTTTACTTAGGAGGACTCTGCTAACACTGGATTTTCATAGATGTGTGGCGTATATTTTGTACGGAACCCTCGGTGTGCGAGTTCAACTCGCACTTGGCGCGTTTTTTAGATATATATTTTTATCGAGGGATACAGATATAGATTTTTTCTAGCAAATCTGTATAGAACGAAGTAAAAAATTATAAGTACAGTGGAGCAATTTGTACTTACAAATGTCACATCGAGTTTTAAACATACGAGTACCTATATATCTCTAAAAAAACAATACTACATAAAAATAAACTATATCAAAAAAACCTCGAAAAATGTGTCTATATAGATTTTTAAGGTGGATCGTTTTCCTTTTTTTGAGATTATTGAAAAAATGTGAACTTTGGTGTCAATAATAGTTAAAAGTTTTTATTATACCCCACAATTCAATAAAAAAAACAGCATATAACTACGAAAAATGTTTGTATTATCACTTTTCATCATATTCTGTTTTTTGAAAACTAAACATTCATGTATTTGAAATAATAAAATAAAAAGTCAAAATATACATAATAACTTAGATTAATTCTCGGTTAGTTACCTAACTAATCCTCAATTAGGTACCTACACTACAAAATTTCAATATCTTATTAATTTTCTTTATTAGGCTTCATAAGACACGTACATTTTTTTAATTTAATTTTTCAGTGCCCGCAACCCTAACTAGGTCGTCCAACCACCTTGCGGGTGTCCTTCCCACGCTGTGCTTGCCGGTACGCGGTCTCCAATCGAGAACCTTTCTGCCCCAACGGCCATCGGTTCTTCGAACGATGTGCCCTGCCCATTGCCACTTCAGTTTGCTCACCCTGTTTCCTATGTCGGTGACATTGGGTTGATTTGGTCGTCTACGAATCTCCTCATTTCTGATTAGATCTCGTCGAGAGATCACGAGCATAGCCCGTTCCATAGCTCGCCGAAAGACTCTGAGCATTTTTTGCTATTACCAAAATAAAAATGGATTTTTATTTTTCTCCATACATGAACAGGGTGGGTATACCCCAGTGCACATCAGAGAAAAATTTCGTCGCCAATTTCGACGTTTGATACTCAATAACGTGTTAACCGTAGCAGGGATTTCGATGAAACTCGGTAAATCCATACTATTCCATACTATAATATTATAAATGTGAAAGTGTGTCCGTCTGTCTGTCTGTCTATCTGTCTGTCTGTCTGTCTGTTACCTCTTCACGCTTAAACCGATGAACCGATTGGAATGAAATTTCGTATGAAGATAGTTTGAGTCCAGGGAAAGGACATAGGCGACTTTTTATCTCGGGAAAAGACACTTACCCGCGAGAAAATAATTTAATGCCGACAAATCGTACGTTACACTGATACGCAAAAACTACATGACAGATTTGCGTAAAATTCTGCAGTAATATAGCTTAGATAACAGAATAGGACATGGGCTACCACTTTTGAGGGTATTCATTAATAAAAGGGTTTTTTTTAAACAATAAATGGGAAAACATGACCTTTTGTTCATTTGACATTGTGACATTTTCATTTCTAAATAATTAATAAACAATTGGTAACCTAACAACAGTAATACTACCAACACGATTAAACAAAGAACACACCTTCCGTATATGACGTATCATACAAATAAGAGTATATCTGAATATAGCCGGATAATAGCCCGTTGTACATTTTGGACTAGCGATCATCTCTCAATGATAAACATTTTGTTACAAAAGTATATGGTTTATAAATAAGATAAATACATAAACGAGTTCTTTTTAACAATAAATGGAAAATCATCACTTATTATTAACTCTGAAATTTTCATTCTGAAGAGTTATAAAGAAATTGCTTTGAAACCAATATGACGCGTTAGTACCTGTTTGCGTAACTGGATGGCGTTAGTTGTAAACGATATCAACGCAGAAGTACTGAACTTAGAGACTTGAAATTTTTACAGTAGACAATATGTACTACGTAGGCAAGGAAAAAGACAGGATTTTTGGAAATTTATCTCCTAACGGGGTTAAATTGGGGTTGAAAGTTTGTATTGAAAATCTGTAATTATTTGAGTAACTGTTATTATATTTCGACTATAATTTCCTTATTTTAAACTAAGAAAACGAATTTAAGCATTTTTGGAAAGTCATATTTTAACGGTGTTAAATTGGGGTTGAAAGTGTGTATGGAAAATCTATAGTCATTTAGTAACTGTTTCACGTAAACTCTTAATTTAAAACTAAGAAACTAATTTCAACATTCTTGGAATTTTATCCCTGAAAGGGTTAAAATAAGGGGTAACAGTCTGGGAAAAAAGTACGATGGCGCATAAAGAGTGTTGTGAAGCGCTGAATAGAACTTTGAAAGATGTTAGAGGAAACGAAGAAAAAAATGATGGGTGGAGTCACTATGTTGTTAGCTGGAGACTTTTGTCAGACTCTGCCCGTATTTCCGAGGCGAACTCAAGCTGATGAAGTTAAATTCAAATATTATATTGCAGTACTTGCATTATTAAGGCTTCAAATATTTGGTCTGTAATCAAAAAACTCCACCTTAAGATAAATATGCGAGTGCACCTTAAGGGCGTTGTTTGCGCTGGAGAATTCTCCGACCTTCTTCCTAAAATAGGAAATGGAGAATATCCCGAATCTGAGGGGAGGATTACAATTCCATGGGATCTCGCCTTAGTTGTGCGGACCGTTGACGACCTAATCTCTCAAATTTGCCCAGATGTTCAAAATCTACACAGCAAGTCCATGGAGTGGTTGTGTGAACGAGCGATTCTGACAGCTACGATCGACCAGGCTTCCGTTATTATAAACATTTTATTTAAGTCGTTTGAAGGTTCCGAATACGAATACAAGTCTGTAGACTCGATCTGTAGTGAACACGGATGATGCCATAAACTATCGCGTAGAGTTTTTAAATGCACTTATCCTACCCGGTCTACCTTCTCACATATTTATCTTAAAAGTGGGTGCTCGAGTAATGTTGCTGCGAAATTTCAGTCAGCCGAAGTTGTGCAATGGAACAAGGCTGCGTGTGTAAGCCTTACATAAAAACGTTATAGAAGCCATTGTATTTACTGGCTGTGCTCAAGGTAAATTTGTGTACATATCCCGGATACCATTTATACCCTCGGAATACCCATTCGAAATGAAAAGGCTGCAGCTCCCCCTTAAGGTCTGTTTCGCGATGACGTTCAAAAAGTCTCAGGGTCAGTCACTGAAAACAGCAGGAATAGGTCTTAGGGGGGACTGCTTCTCGCACGGCCAGTTTTACTTGGCTCGCTCGAGAGCAAGCTCTCCACGCATCTTGGTCAGGTCTGTTAATGTGGTATATAAAGAAATACTGCAAAACCTACCTAACGTTCAATATTATCAATAGTTCAAACTCAATCGTCAAATTATTAATTATTATTTTTCTCAAATTACAGGTACATAACATAGTAACGTGACTTATACTTATAACTATTGACAGACAATGCATAGCCTAAACTGCCGACGAGAATTGAAACACATATTCCGTTAGAAATGTATGTAGAGGCGCACTAAAGAAGGATTTTTTAAAATTCGAGCTATACGCAGACGAAGTCGCGGGCAAAAGCTCGTGGATATATATTTAAGGTAGATACCTAATGGATTCAAACATAGGATATCTTACTTCCGGTAACGGGGACGAAGACACAAGTAAATCACCCGCTATAATAACAAAAAATTATATGAATAATGTGTAAAATATTGAAAATTGACAATTTTAGTAAGTTGTGACACAATGGCACCGACTCCAAAATAACATTAATTGTACTGTATACATTGAGTAGACTAACGGTTACTTGTCTTGTAAGTAAATTGAAGAAACTGAATTATGCAGTTATTTCTTCTATTTTTTTGTTTTTTTTGGAGTCGGTTTTATTTTTTGTTAAAAAGTTAATTTATTTTAGTCTTTTTAGTTAATCGTTACTTAAAGGGTATCTTGTGACGATTCAAACAAGCACAAATACAGCTAGGATACATTATTTTATTACATAGATCTGGTGCCTACCTTCCGGCTCCATCATCAAATCAATTCGATGGTACCATTCAATGAGGAACATTTAAGTTTCTGACTATGAAGTTGCTTACTTAAGTTAATCGAGATATCTTATCGCCATCCGTGAATCATTTATCATTGAGGAGTTCCGATGGCATTCTGTGGTCTTCTTCATCAGTTCCACTTCACCAATGTACACTTTCTGAGTGCAAAGGCTTATTACGTTACTTATAATACCAAAATCGCCATATGTCTACAATATTTGAGGAGTTCCATCAATTCCTCATGGATCCCATCATCAGATCTTCACCAAAATTATATGTGATCAACTTGGAAGTACCTCCTATTAAATTTTTTTTTTAATTCGGCCTATTAGTCTTTGAGTGATCGGGTGAACATCCATAAAAAAAACATTCCGACGAATTCTGAACCTCCTCCTCCTATTTAGGGAGTCGGTTAAAAATACAAAGCTGTCGTCGTACTTCTAAAAATTTGTAAAAGATCCTGAATATCCGATACAATCTGGAGCAAGATCGTCAAGTTTTTATAGTCCAGTCCGAGCATTTACGTGTGATTTATGTTATGTAATCTGTTATCAGCTGTTTATATGTGCAACTCGTTATGCCCGTGGGCTGCGAGTGCATTATTTGTCCTCGCTTGTCCTACAATGTAATTTTTATTGATCTAGTGCATGTATCTAATTCTATTGCTAACCACCCAACATTTAGACACACCTAGAACTCGCAGTTGCTTTATAAATGCATATTTATGACATTATGTACAATTACAAAAAAGAATACACTTTAAAGCTTAATATTTTGTAAAACCCTGATTCGAAAAATGGCGTTTTAATGACTCACACAATGCATGGGCTATAAGCAACATAAATAGTCGCCCTCACTTCACATCTCACTCATGCCAATTTACAACTTTTATTGTATTTTAATTTGGCCTGCATTTTACGACAGACATGGAGATGGTGAAACTACAGTATAAGGGTCCTAATCAACATGTCTACGGAACCATAAAAAACAACGCATAAACCACAAACCTTCCGATATACGTAAAATCTTTTTAATTTACTAAGTTTAAGTTACTATAATAATAACATTGTAAATTAAGTTAAAATAAAGCTACTTGGGTATAGCCATGGCTGAGTAAGTTTAGAGAAAATGCCAATGATATAATATAAAAAGAGGTACTTACATAGGTTAGCTACACTATAATCCACGTGTAAAAATAGCCAGGCTTATGCACACATATTTAAATCTGATAATACTGCAATAACACACTAATCGTAAATGCTTTTAGACGCTCGCTTTTATTGAGTAATTAGTGCAAAATGTCATTATGCATGACGGAATTTTTGTTTATTTGACGCATAATCCAATATATAACAAAGTAATCTGTGCGCGCGACTGAGTTAAGGTTTGCCAATTGGCGTAATTTTCGTGTGCCATTTTCGGAGCCCGTATAACCTATCTACCTCTATTTATGTTATATCCTTGGAAAATGCACATTTCGGGAAAGTGGATTTTTGAGCCTGAGCCGAATCTTGTGGCTGTATGATATGGTACGGTACACCCAAGTACCTATATATCCGGCTAAATTACGCATGCACCCATTCTGTAACAGAATCATGTCGGCATGGTAATATGCATTGTATTTGATTGCCCATTCCATGTCTCTCATCGAGGCACGTGTGTAATTGGCAGGTTAGGCGCGGCCGCCTTGTCCCAAGCGTTATTATTGCATTATTGCTCGAGTCTAGCGCGACTATGTGACCTAAACCCGTCACCGGATTAGACATATATATGCCAGCTCAATAAAATGACACAAGTAGGGTGTTATTCTTGAAATTCCGTTTTAACCGGCTGCAGTTCGCCCCTGATAAAACAAATATTGGTCCGTCCAGCAGATTGTCAAGACTGATGATGATGACTTCAGAAAAGGAAGCCAAAGGCGGGACCTTTGGACCATTTGAAACCATGATAACGAATATAGTTGATACGTATCTACAGAGATTATTTATATTCAGTGATCAGATCTAGGATTTAAGTCTCAAGAAATTTCCTGGGGTTTAAGTCCGTATTTTAACATGGATACGACATACCATCCCGCAAGTCTTTTTGTTACCTACCTTTATAAAAAGGTAAATATTACCACTTATCAACCTATTTTATTAAATGATATGGCCACTTGAAATGAGCAGTACTATAATGTCTTGTCTTGACTGATATTGTCATTCAGATCGAGCCCATGCTTATCACATTCTCGTTACATTAACGACAAATTATAATAATTACAGGTTTAAATAACCATCATTAATTAATAGACATCACTAGTTTCAGAGAGTAATAACTCATTTATTTATACAATTACATTTCTGCTTAACAGTTATTTTATATCTAAAATATTTTTTTAAAGTACCTACCTACATGTATATAAAATAAATGACCTATTATAGATAGCGATGTTCCTTGGGGAAAATTGTTCAGTATCATGTTCAAAATCATCTCACTGCGGGAAAATAACCACTAAAATTTCACATTGTATTATAAACATGCGACGAGTCGCGCTGCGTTCGACGCGCGACGCTGACACTACATTTCGCGAATACAATAGCTTTACCTGAGCACCCGACCGTCACCTAGTTCTGTCTAGTTAGCGACTATTTCTAAAATTGCTTGGTACTGACCTATTCCCAAGCACACCCTGTCACTTAGACTAATTTGACGTCGGCCTCTTTATCGACATGAGCTAGTTCTTGTAAACCTAGATTAAATGACAGGTATTTGTATTCGGTCAACGGATATGTGGAACGAATAAGCGAACCGGAGCGTTTTCTAAACATTCAATTAGCTACTTGCATCCGTCATGGTCCCCTTAGACTACGTCAAGTGCATCGTGCATCGCAGTTGGGCTTGCACTGCTCACTATACCTGTCTTTTACCAGTGCATATTTTAATACAAAGAAATGAATCACAGGCTGATTCTCATTGCTTCCATAATTACAACGATAGATGGAGAACGATGGTACTCAGCAACGTTTATTGAGAACCAATCACACGCACTTCCAGAGAAAACAGAACTATATACAACTAACATTCAAGATGCGGAACACCGATATATGCCGTTATCGATTTTAAATCGATCGATAAACAATCAATGGAGAGGTATTCCAATGACAAATGTTACGGATGAAAGTATACCCTTGTTTGACTCTTATCAGGCGCCGAAAGAAGTTTTCCAAAACAATGGTTTACCCCAGTTTAACTATTCAATACCACCAACATACGAATCAGATCCAGCGGCAACCGAGGCAAATTCAAAATATAGGTCAAGAACTTACAATAACACCATAAACAACATAAACTTGTTCAAATTTATACAACACAGGAAGAAATTGATTCGAAAAAGATGTCCGGCATTACGGCCAAGACAGAAGAAGCAACTGGGAAATGAGAAGACGAAAAAGTTTCTAGAAGTTTTTGAGGTGGTGGAGTTCGATCATGTGCCGTGTACTTCGAGTAGTGGATTGGAAGGGACTTGTCAGCATGAGTACGACTGTGTAAATACTGGAGGACAGACGATGGGAACCTGTGCCGATGGCTATGGTACATGTTGCGTGAGTAAGTACCTGCTTATATTTGGCAGGACCGGATTTATGGTTCTGGTGGCCCTGGAGCTACAAATGACTGGGGATGGAGACCCATAGTAATTTTTAAAATACACTAAACAATTTTTATTGGCTCTGAGAAGTTTTACTAGTGGGGGCTCCTCACTTGTGGATGCCCTGGGCTCCAGCCCCGGCTACCGTGCCGTAATACGGCCCCTGATATTTGCTAAGGGTGGGAGTTTATGTATTCGCTAACCTAAAAGTGTTCAGATAAGAACTTGAATAAAAGGGTGATACAGTGTCTAATATTAGTTAGACGTTGTTTGCTTATATAATATGGACTGCTTATATTAAAACAAGAGGACTGTCAATATTATAATCATCATAATCATAATCATCATTTATTTGCAATAAACATTACCATGGGTTACATTCACTTAGATCTAAATAAAGTGTTGGTAGGTTTACATGTTTAACCATATTTAATTGGTATGCAAAATAATATAGGTCGCAACATAATCTTAATCGGCTAGCAGTTTAATTGTATTTCAATATTAATTTTAACTTCATTATCGCTTACTATGCTACTTATATTATTTAATAACCATAATAATATTAAATAGTATTTTATGCAACGGTTGTATAATAGGGGTCAAAATACGACTATAGGGCCGTTCACTAATTACGTAAGGACAATAGCGAGTATCGCAAAGACGCCACGAGCGTTTTAGACCGAATTATACAAAGTTGCAAACAATAGTTTTTCTACAACTAAGGGGCCATTTATTAATTACGACAGGTTTTTCGAACCCCGCTCCCTTCCAGGGATCCCTACGTAATTAATGAATGACCCATAAGCACTTTTGAATAAAACACAAAAACTCTAAATATTTATATTTGCGCTGATTTTTTTCTAGCAGCAAATTGTTTGATACTTCTTGCGCCATGACACAAATTTCTTCGGTAGTAAGTACAATTAGGTACATTTTTCTCACTTTCAACAGTTTATAACAAGACAACAACCAACAACTTCAAGATGAATAAAATTTAGCGCCACGAAGAAAATTAAAAAGCTAGCTAGCTGTCAATCAATGTCTATGGCTTTCTTATTTTTTAAATTCGCGTATACTTGCCAGTGATGAAAACATGTTATGATTTGAAAAAAAATAGGCGATAAAATATGTGTATGTAAATTGTAAAAAATGATTTTTTTTTTAAGTTGGCAGCAATGCATTTACGTACATTATTATTTTTTTAATTTAAAACTGTATGAATTCGGCGGTTTGTTAAGTTGATAATATAAATTATTTGATATAACATTAGTTTAAGACTCACTGAATATAAATTATTAGATTGAAATTTTGTACTCTGTGGCACCAAGGAATACGTTATTAGCGACATTGTGATACGCTTAGCAATGCTTTTTTGGGAAATACACTATAGAGTTTTGCAAGTCTTAAGTATGTATGTCTTTATATTAGAGTTGATAACCATTTAAATGACAGAAAGAAGCACAGGAGTAGAAAAATATTTTTATATCATGTCAAAGAATTCATCAATACTGTAATAATTATTGCTATTAATCCATTTATATAATTGTTTTTTAAATATTTTAATATTCATACATTTGAATTCACAAGGTATTTTGTTATATATTTTGATACACATAGTCAGGCAGCTCTTCTTGTGTTTTACTGATCTAGAACGGTCATCAGGCAACAATCTATCGGGGTCTCGGCAAGAACGTGGAAAACTGTCACAAGCATTTTTAAATAAATATTTATGTTGGTGGACAAACATGCATACTTCATAAATATAAAGGGCTGGAAGTGGTAACAAGCCAAGCTCTTTGAATAGTGGTCTACAAGATTCGGTAGGCCGCATCCCAAACATTGCTCTAATGCATTTTTTTTGCGCAATAAATGCTCGATCGCTCTTATAAGTATATATAGTACCATTAATCGTGCCCCGAACGCAAGGAGATATTCAGGCAAATAATAGATGGCGCTTTAAAACTAAAAATGATGTTATAGTTGAACAAAAAAACATAGTACAAACAATCCATACTAATATTATAAATGCGAAAGTGTGTCTGTCTGTCTGTCTGTGTGTCTGTCTGTCTTTCTGTTACCTCTTCACGCTTAAACCGCTGAACCGATTTGGATGAAATTTGGTATGGAGATAGTTTGAGTCCCGGGGAAAGGAAATAGGCTACTTTTTATCCCGTAAAAATACCCTTATCCGCGATAAACGAATTTAAGGCGGACAAAGTCGCGGGCAGAAGCTAGTTAGTTCATAAGCAGCAAATAATAAATAAATCGTAACACTTAAAGACTGTGTCACGCTTGTAAAGTAAAATTATTGAAAATATCTGATATTTCAAATTCTAATCTTTATTCTGCGAGTAGGCCTCAACGGCACTTTTACATGTCTGATTATTGTAATACGTATGTGTGACGTTGTTAATCGGGGTAAGGCTTTTTGTATGGGTATTATCAGTCTTCTTGTTTTAAAGGTCCTTGTATAGCAAGTAGGAATTATAGTTAGTCGTATCAGTCTAGACTGGTTATTTATATAATCATACTAGCTTTTGCCCGCGCCTTCGTCCGCGTATAGCTCGAATTTCAAAGAATCCTTTAATGCGCCTCTACGTACTTACATCTCTAACGGAATATATGTTTCAATTCTCGTATTACTTCTTTATATATTTGTAATTTGAAATAAAAACAGATGTAGAAAATTGGACAATTGAGATTTAAGTATTGATAATACTGAACATTAGGTAGTTTTTATAAATACTGAAAAAATGTTGCAGTACTTCTTTATATACCACTAACTAAAAAAATGGCTTGTAACGGATAAATGATAATATCCCACCCCTCCCCCCTCTCCCTCTTCCTATTTAAACCATTTAGGAAACGAAATTTGCTGTCTCAGTTTTAAATGTATCTACACTCAAGAATCACACGTTTCTCATACAAACTGTTACCCCTTATTTCAAACCTTTCACGGATGAATTTCCAAAAATGTTGAAATTGGTTTTCTAGATTTATTATGAAGAGTATATACGCGAAATATTATACCAGTTACCCGTTCAAAGAATCATAGGTTCCCCATACAAAATGTTAATGCTGAAATTTGTTCTCTTAGTTTTAAACGAAGAGTCTATACGCGAAATATTAACAGTTACTCAAATAATAACAGGTTGTCCATACAGACTTTCAACCTTTATTGAACCCCGTTAGGAGATGAATTTCCAAAAATCCATTCTTACTTCTTGCCTACGTTATAAATAATGTCTACTATGAAAATTTCAAGTCTCTAAGTTCAGTAGTTTCGGCTCTGCGTTGATATGTCAGTCAGTCAGGACTTTTCCTTTTATATGTATAATATAGTGAATATAGGAGATAATTTTGCAATTATATGCGTGTTGATAGGTGTATTGATTTTACCACTACATAAATACATAAATAAATGAATAAATAAATAAATAAATATTAAGGGACAATTTTACACAAATCGAACTAGCCCCATGGTAAGCTCAATAAGGCTTGTGTTATGGGTACTAGACGACGATATATTTAATAGATATATTACTTACATACATAGAAAACATCCAAGACTCAGGAACAAATATTTATGCTCATCACACAAATATTTGCCCTTACCGGGATTTGAACCCAGGACCTCAGCTTCGCAGGCAACGTTACTCCCCACAGAGCCAAACCGGTCGTCTACATAACTACATAACTATGTAGTCATTTTTAGGGTTCCGTACCCAAAGGGTAAAACGGGACCCTATTACTAAGACTTCGCTATCCGTCTGTCTGTCTGTCCATCCGTCTGTCTGTCTGTCTGTCCACTGCGTGATAACCGTAATAGCTAGACAGTTGAAATTTTCACAGATGATGTACTTCTATTGCCGCTATAATAAAAAGTAGTAAAAACAGAATAATTTTATGTCTGTCAGTCTATATCAGTAACCAATATAAAATGATCGAACACCGCGTACATTTTGCTTAGGAGTAGGGATCTGCTAACACTGGATTTACAAAGATACGGCCGTTTGTAGCGTATATTTTGAACGGTGCCCTCAGTGCGCGAGCCCAACTCGCACTTGGCCGGAACATGGCACTGTACAATGTGTGGCAATTCATTTCTTGTAATTATTATATCAATTAATCAATTTAATATGTTAATATCCGTACCCCCTCTTCTAAACTTAGAGTTAATTTGCCAAATTCCTTCTTCAGTGGCTTATTTACACGTTTCCACGTTTTCATGAGATGCGTGTACAAATAAACAGACAAAAATTCTAAAAACTGTTGCAATGTAGGTACAGTTACTCCATCTAGCGATGACCATCTGTTTTCATTCTTCCTATGCGGTCGCAATCCATACTCCATACTAATATTATAAATGCGAAAGTGTGTCTGTCTGTCTGTCTGTCTGTCTGTCTGTTACCTCTTCACGCTTAAACCGCTGAACCGATTTGGATGAAATTTGGTATGGAGATAGATTGAGTCCCGGGGAAGGACATAGGATACTTTTTATCCCGGAAAAGTACCCTTCTCCGCGATAAACGAATTTAAGGCGTACGACGTCGCGGGCAGAAGCTAGTACTGTATAAATTTACATGACATTTCAAAAAATGATGAATATTTCTTGAATTCGATTCATCCGTGAATGATGATGATTTTTATGACATACGTGTACAACTAACGCCATCCAGTTACGCAAACAGGTACTAACATGTCACATGGGTTTCAAAGCATTTATTTCTTTATTATTCTTCGGAATAAACATTTCAGAGTTAACAAAAAGTGATGATTTTCCATTTATAGTTAAAAAGAATTTTCGTTTCGTTGTATGTATTTATCTTATTTATAATTTATAAACCATACTTTTGTAACAAAATGTTTATGATTCAGAGATGATCGCAAATCCAAGATGTACAACGGGCTATTACCCGGCTACATTAAGATATACTCTTATTTGTATGATACGTCATATACGGTAGGTGTGTTCTTTGCTTAATTGTGTAAGTAGTATTACTATTACTAGGTTACCAATTGTTGATTTATTATTTAGAAATGAAAATGTCACAATGAACAAAAGGGCAAGTTATTCCATATATTGTTTAAAAAAACGCTTTTATGAATGAATACCCTCAAAATGTGTAGCCTTTGTCCTATTCTGATATCTAAGCTATATTACTGCAGAATTTTACGCAAATCTGTTGTAGTTTTTGCGTTTCAGCGTAACGTACATTCTCACAAACATTCACGTTTAGAATATACCTATATAGGATATAGGATGACAATTCATAGTATTTTCCATAAGTTTGAAATAGTGCCTAGCTAATGAGACAGCAGAAAATGTAAAGCATCGATCGATATTCGATTCCAGTTCAATTCTCATGCGACGACAGCACCGCGGCGCCAGCGGGCTGGTTCATTAATCCCGGATTTCCGGATCCCAGTGCTGACCGATTATCCTGCGCATTGACAGTTAATAAGAGTTCTGAAGACGTTAAACAGATTCGACTGGATTTCCTGAATTTTGAGGTATATAAGTAGCGGCAGAGGATATGAAAGCAATACTCGTATAGTAGTGTTTTTCAACCTTTACCATATCGCCTTAATTGAAAATTATTTCGCACCCCCCCTTTATCTGCGCTGATTCAACATGTGTTTAAACCTTTTGACTGCCACAGTCGGTAAGTCACGTTATCGAAGATTAGTGCCAGTGACACCAGCGTCGGCATATGGTGACCAAATATCATGCTTTTAAAATCTCCCAATATAACCGTGTTTTGCGATCACTATTTTATTTTTAAGGATTTTTTTGGTCTGGCTCCGGCGTCTGAGTCACGTCGTATTACTTGGCTGCTTGGCAGTCAAAAGGTTAAAATCTTACAAATATTGAGTCCGAATCAATGAACCTACCTCGTCACGAGTCGCGACCCCGTAAGGCGTCGCTTCCACCGGTTGAAAAACACTGCAATATAGTGACACTGTCTAAAAATGGTACGTGCAGTACGGACGAAGCTAGATTGGAGGGTGATAACTCCCCACCGCTGCCTCCAAGTAAAGCACCCTCCTTCAATTCAATAGAACATTATAATTAAAAGTACAATTTCTATAATTTGTCTGTGGTTCAATGAACGTGCACGATTTTGGAGTCGCGACCCCCAACATTCACCATTCACACTCCCTTGAATAACTGATTCCTTTATTTTCACGTAAATTACGCCGGTGGAGTAGTTAGTTATTGCAGAAGAAATATCGTAATGTTTCAGCTATTACCACCAACGGCCGGCTCCTGTGAACAGGATCAGTTCGTGGTGTCGGGACAGAACGCCAACAGCATCATGCCAATATTGTGCGGTGTCAACACTGGGCTTCACGGTACTTGTTACCTACTATCAGTCTTTAAATCTAAAAGTGGGCGCAGTCGCATCTACATGGATCTTTCCTTCCAGTAGTTACCTAGGTACTGTGAAGGTGTTAATCCTTCACCATGAATACGAGACAGTTAGGCCGTATGTAATATATATATTTAAATTAGGAACGTCAGCTGTCTCGTACCTGCTTTATGTCAGTAGGCCTTAGTCTTAAGACAGACGTTGAATAGTAAGCATCAAACCCCTACCAGCTACTTTTATTTATACCACCATCTGAGAGCATCCCCCACAGTACCTACCTATTGAGTCTCCCATTATACAACGGGGTTTCGCGTGATGCGAGGCCGTCGGTAACATGTTGCTTCGCTTACACCAGACGAAAAAGCCCGATTTTCATAGAAAAAAGTCCTGAGATTTTGTCACAAGTCATACTTTTCTTTATGTTCATTGTAACTTTTTTCTATAAAAACTAGTTATATAATACTTATACAAAGAAAATCCTGAGATTTTCAAAGTCCATTGCAATCCTGTTATGAGCCTAAAACTCTTGAAATCTTAGGTAAAATCCTGAGGTATGGTAACTCCGCTAACCTTGCCAATATATTACACTACTCTTTGCATCTAGCTCACACGGCACGTATTGTATTGTTTTATAATTCCCCGAATCATTTCAAGTTTATCGTTTCAGTCTACGTCGAAGTCGGTGACATGGACGGACCAATCTTCTTGTCCATCCAAACGGCTTCAGCGGAGAGTCGCTTATTTGCTATCAAGGTACGATGTCGTAGTAAACAGTTCGAATATGTTCTTGGAGTATTTAGTAAATGGAGACGCCATGTCATTTCCCCTCTGCCAAAGACGTTGGTACAATGTTCCAACCGTTTTATAAAAACTACTTCATTCATCGATTATTGGCAGTCTTGTAATCGTTATTTACGCGTGACAAACTGCTTCAAAATGCCTGCATGTGCTGCGTTATGGGTGCAAAAAGCGTTCAAATACATCAAGCATAAAAGGAAGGAATATCATTTCACATTTTTGCTTTTATTATATCATATTACAACATATTAATACATAAAACGTTTTCAAGAAAATCGGGCATCTCGGAATCGATTACAAAATCAGTTTGAAAAATATCGCATACAATTCGTATTTCATTTTGACAGATTCGAGCAAGTTTGACGTATTATAACTCCCCGTATTAAAGGTTAATAAGGTCTACTAGCCTTTACATTTTGTACGAAATTACAAGCAAATATCAGTTTTCACGAATTTAGTATGGGAGAAGGATCTACCTTTGTCTAATAATTAATCTTATTTATAATTAAGGTTGAATATTTATTGCTCCTGTTTACATGCTGCAGTGTGCGTTAAACTAAACTAGTGATGTGAATGTTATTCTTTACGATACAATATCGATGTGAAATGAAATATTACTTGAGATATTTATTCCTATTACGAATGCCTATATAAACATATAATTTAGTAACAGAGGAAAAAAAATACCTATTTCAAAATGTTATTCTTATTTGTTTTATTTTATGAGTGTGAACTTTCGCGATAACCAAAGACAATATTACATTTAGATGTGAATAGGTAATAGTTATTTCTTATACAAGGGGGGAAAGTTGTATTTTACCCGCGCGTGTTCATTTGAAACGCGAGCTAGCGAAAGGATTCTATGATCTAATTCTGAGCGTAGTGAGTGTTTCAATACACGAGACGTAAAATAACTTTTCACCCGTGTATAACACAAAACTTTTCACCTCACTACAGCTAGGAAAAAAATAAAAAAGGTTTGCTATCTTTGAAAAAATTCTGCAATAATCACACAATTCGCTATTTATTAGAAGTAAGGTTAAGTTTTTTGTAGTTATAAACTTCAACAAAGTATTATGAGGCATTTTTTGTATTTGTTTTAACTATACCTACATTGATAAAAAAAAAACAATTACTTACAATTACTTACTTTTGTACCTAGATGTTCAGAGTCAGGAGCTTCGTTTAAATATTTTGTAACATCTACGGCCGTAAATCTTGGATTTCTTAGGTTTTTTTTTAAATGCCAGCAACTTTGGATACTTCTCTATATGAACATCCTTCTTTAGTTTTAGAGTCGCCTTAATCATGGAATATATGCTCCACAGAGTGCTTGGCTTCATGCTTTTGGCCAAGTCGACGAAATAGGACAGAATTACAGTTTCTGAAAATGTTTTTGCGCCTGTTTTGTCTCCATTTAAACGGGATATTTCAGGAAGTATGCTCATTTCCTCATTTTGCACGGTTTCCCGGATTCGACAGGTGTTAATGCGTCTACGTCACTCGAATCACTCATTTTTAATCGCTTTTTAATAATAAAACAAACTAGAAGAAATTGCGAATACTTAATTGAAAAGTTTTGACTTAATAGTTTTTTTAAATTATTTTGGATGCGTTTTGTTCGCACATCGACTTACTTGGACTGTCAGAACATTTTATTCGTTTTACAACAAAAAAGAAGATGAATGTTGAATGCTGATATTTATGAATTAAAATCAAGTTGTAAGACTGCATTTAGTGTCTTTTACTCGATGCAAGTTGGTAATTGTGATGTTAAAAATTCAGCACTTTTAACAAATTTACGTTTTGTTGGCTGTCAAATGTCACTTCAGCTGCGTTCAAATGTCAAAACTCTTTCTTCACATGTGGGTAAAAAGCGATTTTCTCAATAGATATCAAACAAACAAACTGGGCTTTCCGAGCTAGTGAGGTAAAAAATGTTTTGTCTCCTCTTTTCCAGGAACCATCCTAATATAAAGTTAGAGATATTCTATGTAAAATGTATACACTCGTAGTAGCAGCAGTAACGTTATTTATAGTGTAATAATTTACTTAACTTTGTAATCCAGTAGGATTTTCTGATATATTTGTGAAAGTATTCCACGAGTACCAATTTGCGCTATCTATGACGTCTAGAAAAATATATCGATACGATACTCTCCAGACACTTGAAAGCCCAATTAATCGGTTCGATTACGCCTACACCGATAGTTTGATATTGTGTCAGCACATAGTTTTTACTGCATTAGTGTGCTAATTTAACTTAGTGTTTTGGTATTATTTTAGTGTGGGCATTTGTAGTTAGATTGTTTTATGTGTGCTACCTCGCCCCCCTCGAAAATCGGCAGAATTTTTTGTTAGGAAATTTTTAGCGGTGCGTACTCCATTACTAAATACTCCAAGTATATGTTGTATGTGGATGTGATTCAAGGTCCCAATGATAAAACTTCTAGACCAAAGTCGTGCAATTATCTAAAACATATTCATGGTTAATATTTTTGATAGAGAACGTTCTTAATCACTGCTTTGAGAACTCTTACCTATCTCATTTCTCTTCAAGAATAAACAAGTGCGAATGTGACTCGCGCACCAAGGGTTCCGTAGAAACTTTCACTTATCCCGACTTAACTTGCCGCTTGAGTTCAGTTTGCCTCCGGTATCTATGGCGTCACATACAAATGTGAGGCAAATTTAACCAAACCGGGCTATCCAAAAATGATTTTTGGTGATTAAAAAAAAATTTACAGATGTATGGTTAAAATTTTCGTGTAATATTCATATTAAATTACATACTTAATTCCAGAAAATTCCAAATTTTTCGTTTGGTAAACTTCCAAGATAAAGGGTTCAATGGGATTGTTTTTTACACACACAGACAGACAGACAGACAGACAGTCGCACCATAAGGGTTCCTTTTTTACCTTTTTGGTACGGAACCCTTAAAAACGCAGTAAGTAAATGGATAAGAATCTGGTAAGTATGTAGATAATTACTCGAATCGAACGTCATTTGTTCAAAATGTGTTAAGATACAAGTTTTTTTTCAAAGCAGGTAATGACGATTTGTCGAAGAGTGTATATATACCTACTCTCCAATACGAAACTGAATTCTATCAGTGATCTTAGGTAGGTACCTACCTATTTTCCTTTTAAAATTTGTGGTGAATGGACTACTTCAAACTTTTTTTTTCAAACCATATAGCGCTACCTGGTCTTATAATGTTTGCATGGGCCCAAGATAAAAGAGATGCCAGTTGGCGCCGTTATTTGTAACGTTACGTCTTTCAGGTAACGCAGTTGTCGGCTGGCGATGACTTAGCAGCGCCGACGGGATGTCTCCAGTACTTCAAAGGATTGAACGGCTATTTGGAATCGTTCAACTACCGCAACACATCCGATACGTCTATAGCTAAAGCACCATCTTATTTGGTAAGTAAACCAGCGAAGCGTCTATAGAATATTAGGACCAGAGAGGCTACTCCGAAGTTCAAAATACGAAGTTCGTATAGCACCGTCCCACTCAATCAAATACAGTTTAGCTCGAGAGTGTTGGTAGCGGCACGATACGAAATTCAAATTTCGAACTTCAGAGTAACTCTTCAAATTCGAACGTGTTAACATTTTACCGAAAATTCAATTCTCCTTTACATGTTAGGGTAGGAAAGCAGTGCTTATCAGTACATTTACCTAGTACCTGCTGCTGGATATGTTTCGGTCCAATCCGTAGACTTGAGTTTTAAAACGTGAGCAATCGTTCTGAAATCTAAATATGTTTGAGCCTCACGGACCCCACGATGATTTTCTAGTTTTTAAGCTCAGTAATTTGCTTTTCGAAAATAAGGAGATCCGTAGAAGAACCAAGTTAATAATAGTGTATTTCTGTTGTATGTTATTGTTTTTATTTATTTTTGTATTAAATATCTTATCTCACCACCTACTCATTCCTACTTATTCTGTTATTTCCGCTACCTAAAGGTTGTCTGGCAGAGATCGCTCTTTAGCGATAAGACCGCCTATTGTCTGCCGTATTTTATGTTAAGGCTCTATTGTACTGTTTCTGTTGTTGGTGTGCAATAAAGAATTGATGCATTGTATTGTACAAGACTTAAAGGAAGTGGACGGGGTACATTGCTCATAGAATCGATAGCCGCTGGTGCAGAAAGGTTCTAGAGTGGCGATCACGGGATTGACAGGCATGACGCAGCGAGGGAATAACTACAACAAGTTGGACCGACGGTCTGGTCAAGATCGCGGGAAACCGTTGGATGAGGGCGATCGTTGTGGGGATCCTTGGAGGCTTTTGTCCTGATGGACGATTTTGGGTTAATATGATGATGACTTTGCTCTTATATTACAGAACAACCTAAATTACGCCATGTGCATAGAACGGGTTCCTGCATTCTGCAGCATCACATATACGAATGCTGGTATTATGCAGATCGTCAATTACGACGCTGGTAGGTACTGACATCATGTAGGTTTTTAAAGGAGTATAGGTTGTTTCTTATGTTCGTTATTTACCTCACTAACTTTCCTATCATAAACGTGATTATTTTTACGTCACCCCGGGCTGTAAATAGCATTTACCGCATGCTCCTACGACAGAAAATTCTCTCGGAAAAACCCTCCGAAATCATAAGTTTCTTTATTAGATAAAACCCGTAACATTCGCGTTTTAATGTATTTGCGTCCGCTTACTACCCTTACTATTTGAGAGAAGGGTGGGTAACAGTGGCTCATTGCCTATATTTTAGAAAAATAATAGATTTGCATATCTGTCTTGTTTGCAGTTTAATAACGTGGCAGGTATTATTTTAATTCGTCCCATGATAAAGATATAAATCTATTATTTCTCTAAAATATAAGCAATGATCCACTAATGTTCCCCACCCATCCACTGTTACCCACCCTCTCCTAGTCTATTACTACTTTACTCGTACTTTTTCTATGTAATGGATGGGTGTTGATTTTTTCTTAAACGTCCGTTTCTAAGTTAGTTGGGCTTCCTCAACTAAGGACCTTTGCAGACCCTGCTCCCATGTTTTATGACTATGCAATAATGGCGGATGTATAGTTAACCTTATTTTTGAAAACTGTTACAAATGTTTAAATTGCGTCTAATTGAGTCGTGAAATTATTTGCCACATGTAACGAACTTGCAAACGGGCAATATTTCATAACACACGGCAGCATTGCAACCACTAAAATATTCCAGAGGTTTACCCAGGAACAACACCTTATCTTATTTTTGAAGTCTACTATTACTACCCATACTCAGTCTACTATTATATGGTTCGCAGACGGCTTACCAGTGATCCCGCCAGGACAGGCAGGCGTGGAGATATTCAACTGCCCAAGCGACTGGCTGCTAATGTCAGCGGCTAGACTCTGCGGCGACCGTCTCAATGATGGCTCGGTCTTACAGGACTTTGCACTCGATGCGCCTATTACAGGTACAAATGCGGATCAAATGAATAACGCATATTATATTTGTGCAGATATATATTCAACTACCCAAGCGACCAGCGGCAAATGTCCGGGGTCAGACTGCAGTCTCCGCCTCATAGATGGTTCGATATTACAGGACTTTGCACTCGATGCACCTATTACACGTACAAATACGGATCAAATGAATAACGCATATTATATTTACGCGGATAATATTCAAATACCCAAGCGATCAGCTGCTGATGACCGCGGGTAGACTGCGAAATTTAAACTCATTCTAAGTTTAAAAAATACAAAATAATTGATAGTGGGCCTTCTTAGGCGCAAGTACCTTACTATCATACTGATCAAACGAATAAATAACTCGTCTAGCATGACCAATGGCGTAGTTAGCTCTAAAGGAGTCCTATATCGGGGAGCCCCGACGAGGGGGTACAAAAGACAAAGAAATTGGACGTCGGAGCTCGTGTCATTGAAACTGTTCATGTCGATTGTTCCTAACAAATTGCAAGCTTTTGCAACTGAAATAAGTCAAACCAGGTGCATTTGTGTGTACCTACTTATTTCTCTTGGTGAGAGATTTATCCCTTAGCCAACCTATTTGCTTCATTCTGCGACATAGCTAAAACGTATTCTATCGTATTCCATCCGTTGGAAATTCATGTTTTGAAGCCGTTTATATCTGACTACACTAAGCTAAAAGATTATCAACCCATTTCTAGGTCAGTCGGTTTCAAATGAACCAAGAGTTATCACGTCCTGATTACTTGAGTATTTACGATAGCCATTGTTATATTAGTGCATTTGTAATGTACTGAAGGAAATAACAGTTGATAATCAATTATTATTCCAAGGAAGTTATAATACAATACATTTCTAACACGGTTTTGGTAGCAATGGGTTTTCGATTACGACAACAAAAGCAGACAATAGTATTGAAGGTATAACACCTTTATTCAGGTGAGTAGATTGGTAAACGAGAAAAAGTCAAAACTATACTCAAACAGTAGCGACATCTTTTTCATTTACTATTAGGTAATAATAATATTGTTACTGCAATTGTATATGTAATGTTACTGGTAAGTTTCTGAATAAAAGCTGTTTATGTTTCAGATAACGGTGCCGGCCCCATAGTGCTATGGTTCAGGTCGGATGAAGGATATGTTGGCCGCGGATTTAGATTACAATATCAACAAAACTCATGCAGTCCTTAGGACTTACAATCAATGAGGGTTTTCTACAATGTTAATATAGTTGGCGCCACCGTGACGTAAGGTCTAATTGACAAGAAGTGTCAAAATCTTGTGCTGTGATTGGTGGATGTTGACACTTCTTGTCAGTTAGACCTTACGTCATGGTCACGCCAACTGGTGATATTTCTATTGAAGAATACCCTCATTGAATTTAAGTATGTATGTGGACTACATTTAAATAGCTCCAAATTTGTTTTGTGACATGAGAGTAGAACTTAAGTTGAATTAAATACTGTTGTCTGTGAAAAAGGTTATATTATTATGAAACACCCACAAAAAAAATCTTCTTAAATATCATTTGTTAAACTTAACTTGCCAAAATCTATGTATCCTAACAATATTTGAAAACAGGTTTGAATAATTTAATATAATTTACTCATACTTATCGAAGTAAAAATGTAGAAATTTCACAATTTGGATTGTTATCTTTTATAGCTTGCATCATTGTGATGAAGTTTTTTGACATTATTGTTGCAGAATCCACCATAAATCAGCACAAAAATACATTCTACAATTCAAAGCACATGAGGAATGACTGATATTTTCTGTACTTAACATAAATTACAATTTTAACTTTAACCTGTAACCACTATCATTTGTTGTGACATATTATGTAATTAGAACATAATGTAATGACGTAACTTATTGGTTTTTCTGAGTGTCCTTTTTCTCTTTTAAACCATCCCAGACGATTTTGTGGAAGGACAGCAGCACACCAACCATGACAGTCCGCAGAACCCCCATGCAGGTTATTTGAACCAGCACTTGACTCAAACTGTCAATGGACCCACAGAACAAGAGTGACATTAAATTTCCACTGAAGCCAAATACTGAATATTTTCTTCCAGTCTGAAAAACAATGTTATCATAATTAAAACATACAACAGTTTTGTAACATATGAATGTCAATTCTGTTCTGGATTGGCATTACTTTATATGTAATACAAATGACAAAAATATTACTTTACTATACTTAGGTATGTAAATGCTTAAAACTCAATGTTTATTTCAGTGGCACTCTAACACTATTAATTGCTTACTCTGTAGTCTAGGTCGGGGTTCGGTAACCTTTTGACTTGGAAGAGTCAAAAATTACAATTTACAAAATTTTTAAGTTTTTAAAGAGTCACAAAAAAATTTCTTCCCAACAATAAATGGTACTTTTCATAAGACATCCACAGAGCCGCATGTGCCTCACACGCCACAGTTCGCCAACCCCTGGTCTTGATAAGTAGATAGATAAAAATACTTTGATTTCATTAGTGTTTTATCATTAAGTCATATCCAAGTCCAGACCCTTAAAAAAAGATGTAAAACAAGAATATCTCACCATAGCATCATAGAGAATTTTTTTGCCAACACTATCAGATGTATGCAAACCGCCACTTCCAGATATAAGCAAAGTTTCTTTGGGCTTTGTCAAGTTTTCATTCTGCAAGCCTGGGGTATCCGTATCAGGAGGGAAAGCCAATGTCAGTCGGACTCCAGTGCCCAACAGTTCCATGAACAGACTTTCTGCCAAGCCACGGACGGCCCATTTCCCACCGCTGTAGGCACTGTAGCCATAAATACCTGGAAAATTCAGTCAACAAGTTAGTCAAGCAAATACCCGATACAAAGTTATGTCTAGCTTAAGCCTGGCAACTTAATTTGGGTTAGGATTTGTAATCAAAAATATACAGATACTGGCATATGTCCCTAGCATATAATTGAAGTGAAGGATACATTATTATTTGGCTATAGTCCATCAACTTCATTTGCAACACTCCCATGGCCTGCGGGGGTAATGGGGGAAAAGACAGCAGGAGCGGGTGGACAGCAGTGGAGCATGATGACCCTGCTGTGCGCACACTTCATACCTAGCCATAAAATAATGTATCTTTCACTTCAATTATATGAACTTGGAGGAGAAGATAGAATGCTTCTATACTATTAATTGCACTTTCTGACATGTCTATAATCCAAAATTATGCAACCCTGTTATGATAATAGGGTACTGGATAATGCTAGGGACAGATACCTGTATCTGTATATATTAATTAATTAAATATGGAATAAGAGTTGACACTTACCAAGCAATGCAGCTTCTGAAGATACAAACACAACAATCCCTTCACGCCTACTCTTCATACCAGGCAAAACATACCTAGTAGGATATGCCGTGCCAAAATAATTCAAGTCAATCATTTGTTTAACATCTTCAACCTTCATTTGATCGAATTGCCCACAAATACACATGCCGGCACAGTTTATGAGCATGAAAATTGGCCCCACGGTAATTTCTAATTCTGATAGACATTTAGAAATGCAGTTGTAGTCTGATGTGACATCTAAGGACGCGAGTTGTATTTTCTGATTATTATCCGCACAAATTGGGATTATTTCATTAACTGCGGAATTCAGTTTGGAAACATCACGGCCGATAATCGTTACGTGGGCTCCAAGTCGGGCTGCTTCCATCGCTGCAACTTTGCCGATGCCACTAGATCCACCGGTGACCACAACATGTTTCCCTTTCAAATCAGTGTAAATAGTTTGCTTTTCTGTGGAATATTTGACGGCAAAGGCTAAACCCACTATGATAGCCAATATTATGACACCAATAATAATATACATGATATAAAGAATATTTTATTGTTTCGCAGTATTCAAAACAGAAAAAAAAGCAAAAATAGGGTTATAATGAATGCACAAACTACTAAGAGATACTACGTATCAGACAACCATCTCTCATACTATTGGCTTAGGCGCTCATGTAAGGAACTTAAGTGACGTTTAAAGATTTTTTTATCGGGTTCTAATATTGGCAATGACACTACGTGGAAACAGCCAGCAAAAAGGCGGGAATAAGCTCGAAATTTAAATTATGGTTTTATGAAAGCGCGGGAACTTTCAAACAGATTTCCTAATTTGTACTTTTGTGGGTTCGTTTTTATAGTGTAAAAACTACCTCAGTTTATCAAATATTACCAGAGAGATGGAGCAATTAGATAAACTGAAATAGCTTCTGAAATTAAATGACCATATACTTATTAAGTGATTTATTTCTTAGTTTTTTTGTATGCTTGTGAAGAGCCTCCGCCTGCATGAAGGGCAAGTTTCTCCTATCCAATCTAAATGTAATGGACGCGGAAATGAAATATTTTTTTATATCTTCCTGATGCGTCTTACATTTGATAAAATCAAACGAATATTTGGACAGCAAAATTTGGCGAATGCGCTCATGAAGCTCGCTCCGGTGGGCATCGCGTTCCAAATATTCGTTCGACTCCATGACGGCATAGGTAAAAATCCTCAGAGCGTGCACCGAAGGATAGGTCAATTTATTTTCTTTCATATAGTCGTATTCCCGGTGTTTGATATATTTATGGAAAGGCGCCCGCGTCGCGCACTGGCGGTGCGGCGGCGGGCGCCGAGGGTCCGCTCGAGAGGGATCCGCCCCGCGCACAGGCCGGAAGCGTGTCCGTTACACCGTCACAATCGAACAGCGATTGGATTTTTAACACTTGCTCGGCGCGGTCATCTTCACAATTATAAGTATTCTCGTGAAATTTAATTAAATTGGTTATGAGTAAGGATTTAAACGTGCAAGCGAAGGCGTGACAGGTCGGGTCGTTGTTTCGGGCGTTGTATGAGCGCACCCTTCCGAAAAAGTTTTCGACGGCATCAGAGTTATAGTACCTGGGGCGCATTATATTCTTCTTATTTAATATCTGCCACAGCCTTTGAAAACTCCTGAGACTGGTGACCCAATTTGTAAGGCTCGGGACCGAAGAGATTTTGCCTTGGTGATCCACGAATTTTATATTCTGCAATCACTATTGCCTTTTCCCAAAAGGCATGGCGGTGGGAGTCCTTCGTGACGGCGGTGCGCAGGCGCTTGCCGCGCGTGTGCTTGTGGCTCGTGCTGGCACCGTTGACGCTGTCGAACAAGTCGTCGAGGAAGGTGACAAGCTCGGCCGTGTTCTCCAGCGTGTCGCTCACCGACGTCCCGTCCGCGTAATGCGCTGCAAATGAATACATACGACCTCAGTAACGTTGTTTAGTAAAATAATAATGCTGTACATTTCTTTTATTAATTAGGGTTCCGTACCCAAAGGATAAAACGGGACCCTAATACTAAGACTCCGCTGTCCGTCTGTCTGTCACCAGGCTGTATCTCATTAACTGTGATAGCTAGACAGTTGAAATTTTCGCAGATGATGTATTTCTTTTGCCGCTATAACAACAAATACTAAAAACAGTATAATTGTATGTCTGTCTGTCTATGTCAGTAGCCAATATAAAATGATCGAACACCGCGTACATTTTGCTTAGGAGTAGGGCTCTGCTAACACTGGATTTTCATAGACTCGACCGTTTGTAGTATATATGTTGTACGGAACCCTCGTTTCTAACCCATTCATATCTAAATATTTTAAAGCAATAAGATGTTGGACACTTTTATTCCTACAGGATAAGAACATAAGTTATTTTTCTATTTCCGAAATGAATCCTTGATTTGACGAAAGTCAATGATATCATAATAATTCAAGCCGTAGAGAATTCTATAGAAATAAAAAAAACAACATGAAACTTTTGTACATCCTGGTTCCTGGTTATGATTGCGCAATTAGAAGCTAATACATTTGAATAGCGTTTACAAATGTAAATTTAATGAAGAAAATAATGTATGCAGTTTGTGAAATCAAAAAAACTCGAGAGTATCAATTACTCTAAATCTGTTACATACTATTTATTATACGGATAGCAGCAAAACGTTTAAATTTTTGGGGATATCATAATTTACTTTACATCGATATAATTGTTCTGCTCTAGGAAAAAAAACTCTACTAAACTTATGTTTATAATATACTTATATTAGTTATTGCTCGAAAATTCCTTTAGAGAATGATTTCCGCTTAAATTACTATCCATGTCTTTGCTCCTAGTGGACTCAAACTGGGCCCATATAATTACCAAATTTAATTTAAATCTGTTCAGCGTGAAAAGCTACCAATAAACCCAAACTTACTTACGAGATAATAACATTAAGTATTCATGTATAAGTACTCACAAAAAGAAGCTGTGTAATTTAAAGCCGCTGCCATTGTTTTACTGAATACACCGTACGCAGTTTTTCACCTAAAACATAAAATAAATAATACAGTCAGAAAATATCTTCAATAATGTATACATATTTTTAGACGCGACCACTGAGAGGACAAGCCATGTCACTACCGAACAAATTTTTGATGCACGTTTAGGGGCAGGCAACGACAACACGTACAGCACACTACGGGAATATTCTTACAAACAAAAAAATACACACACACATTGACAATTTCTTGTATAAACTGGCCCGGTTTTTCTCATTAATTTGGCAGAGGGGAATGCGTCCGTATGCCATCTCCAGTGGTTAGATGCTCTAATGTAGAGTCCAAATATGTACTTGTATTATTAAAAGATTACAATTTATGATTTAAATAATATTAGCTATCCTTATTTTCTTCGAAGTTACAAGCAGTCCAATTTTCTCTAGCTTCGCTGTAAACTCAAATATTTCGTAGAATACTGGACGACTTCGACTTGAACGTGAGTAACGATAGTTTTCAAGTAAAACTGTTTTTTTTTAAGTCATACCCAAATAATTCCTAGTTACCTTCATCTTCTTGATTTTCTCCGGCAGTATGTGCTCATCATTTAGTTTGTGCAACAGACGCGTCTGCGCGTGCCTGCAGTCGGTGCGGTACACATCCACCAGATCTTGCCATTTCGAAACTTTTCCATTCATTTGGATGTTCTTCGTGAGGAAATTGTTTCGAATGCCTTTTATTAGGTGTGGTGGATCATAAACCACACTAAGACATTGTCCACTTATATGAATCGTATCATCTGGAAAATAAACAGTACTGAAACTTTCTGGAACTGGCAGCTTACAATATAAAATATATATCAATTATGGAATTCGAAAATGGTATTCTCTGAGAATATTATGTTTCTTCTTAATTTACGGGACTGTCATTTGTTTTTTCATTGTGGCGTTCTTTAGAAAATTGAGTGTCGCTATTACAATAAATTTAACTCGTGAAAATGTTCGCTCAATGATCTTTTACGATTTTAGCTGTGGCTTAAGAGTCCCCGACAAGCTCGGTCGAATTTCACCTTTCCATATAAACGGAGTTTCGTTCTTATTTAAAACTACGTGTTGGATTGTAACGAAAATTTGCATATACAATGACACGAGGTATATCTAGGCCTGTAATTAGTTTATATGGCTCCAGTTTATAAAACAAATGAAATACAGCAAAAACAAGTTTTGTATGAAAAACTTAAATTCACTGTATTTTTTTTATTATGGTATCTGAAGCTACATAAATTAATTTAATTACAGGCCTGCATATACCTTAACTTATTCTAAGTACAAAGTTTCAAAGCAATCTAGGTAGTCGTTTTAAAATGAGAGCGTAACTACGTTTGTATGGAGAACCGAGCTTACCGGGGACTCTTAAGTTAACAAGACTTCACTTAGCATTTGGTGATGAAGCTGCGACATGTCGCAGCTCTATCTATTCGTGTCGTAGTTTAGGGAATTTAGACGTAGACGTGATCAATTGATTATCTTCATGAAAATGTGCGGGAAGGTCGGCTGGCGACTGCGGTTACCCAATTCTATATTGATACCGTTCGGCAAGTTATTGAAACTGATAAAAAAATTACTTGTCCGCAAATTCACACTGTATTTATGCATTGGGATGAGCCAACAGCAAAACATTTTGAAGGTTTGGAAGCTTTGCACTCGATGGATACCGTACCGCATGATTTAACGGAAAACCAGAAACGACTGCGTGTGGAGTGGTGCCGTAAAATTATAAAAAAATGGTCAATTGAGAACAGACACTGGCTGGCTATAATATCGTGATTGTGTGACTGAAGACTGGATCCACTGCTTCACACAACGAATGCAAACATGTGTAAATAGTGCGGACACATAATTCTAAAAACAATAATTTCATCATAATTATAATATCTGGTCTTATTTATCAAAATCCAGAAACTTAAAGGATGACTTAAGTACCTCTTAATATGCCATAATCATGATGACTCTCTTATTTTTTTATTACATACTAGAAGATGCCCGGAACTTTATCTGCAGAGGAGAAAAAAATCATAATAGTAGAAATCCAATGCCAATATAAAGTTGTAGTTGTGCGACGCATACATTGTACATATTTTGAAATGAATCGGGCTATTTGAAAGTCACTGAATTTAAAAAATATATATTTTTAATTTTTGTACATTGTATGTGATTGTACCTGTGTTATTGTGTCACTATCACGTCAAAACGGCTGGACGAGTTGTGCCCATTTTTGGTACATACAAGAATAGCTGGACATCTACAGATATTATAAGATACGTTTTATTTGATACGTTGTAGCAAAACAGAAAGGATTATGACTTTTTTCTACTCGGCGAACAAATTTGCGGGTACCTTCTAGTTCTAGTACATATGTAAAAGCATTCAAAAAGTGTACTGTATTCGATAATATATAAATAGGGCTTTGTTGGTAAGTACAGTCAGTCAGCATCAAATAGTTCGTAGCGACCAAAGTAGCCAAATATATCTAAACAGATGTTTATTTGCATAGCTGTAAGGAAGTGTTACGATATATTTGCCCACTTTGAATGGTTACTAACTATATGATGCTGGCTGTACAGTCGGGGTGTGAAAAGGTTCGTCACTTTTCGACTCTATGTGATCGTGTTGAGGTTCAAAAGTGACGAACCTTTACATACCTGCACTGTACATAGGTATAATGAAGTCTATGATTTTTACCTGTTTCCTCGCCCGCTAATAGTTGACACCTACGGGTATCGTCCTGAAGGCTTTTTAGAGCGCTCTGGAATGTCGTTCCCTGATCGCTTATTAAAGCAATGGGCTGCAGCCCTGCGTCACACACTGCTGCCACTAAAGATTTAATAATGGCCTTCATCTGAGGACCCGATGCAGCCCCTTCAGAAAATTAGTAGACCATTGGTTGCTGCCATTTCCAAACTGCGCCTTTCAATATGAAGGCTAAAGCATGGTCAGGCAGGCGGTTAGTCTTTTCAGACAGTTCGACAAATCCGCTTATTTTGTCGCCCTTCTTAGAGTAATGAACTCCGGCTTCCAACTTCATTTCGTCAAAAATGATGGAGCACAATTTTTTGGAGTCATTCCAACCGCTGACCTAAAAGCATAGAAATATAATAAGTATGGAAGCATAAAATCAAACAAAACCAAGGTTGATTATCAGCCCCATCACACTCACTTCTTGTAACCAACCCAATATTCATTATGTTAAACATTAAAAAAATTGGCAGAAGTTGTTTGGGCCAAATATTCCTATTAGGTTCGAGTAAACACTATTTTTGCAAAGGTTGTACCTATAATATTATTTTTGCTTTCACCAATAAAAGAAATGAGTAGAACTATGATTGGTAAACAGTCAACATTTGAATAAAATTTGTCAAAAGGTTCTCACAAGGCTACTTAAACACGCATGGCGAATTTGTCTTTTGTTTTGAAGTGGACGGTTTAATAAAGGAGTGATTAAATCCTGTAGTAGGATTCTTGTCGTCCACCTTGGACGGGTGACTTGAATCCGTGTGGTTAAACTCATTTTTTTATTGTTTTTAATATAAAACTGTACCTTGGCTTTTAAACATTGACGCTGGCAAAATTGTCCTAATGGACGGAAACCATTAAATTTAAAAAAGAGAAGTAGTACAACAATGGATTAAATTCACTATTTTTTTGACGTGCGCCAAAAACACATGGCCGTTGAAGTTATATAAATATCCTTAAAACATTAATGAGACCCTTAACATTGTTTAAATTTATATTGAAATAGCTTTTGCCCGCGACTTCGTCCGCCTTAAATTCGTTTATCGCAATTACGGGTATTTTTCCGGGATAAAAAGTAGCCTATGTCCTTCCCCAGGACTCAAACTATCTCCATACCAAATTTCATCCACATTGGTTCAGCGGTTTTAGCATGAAGAGGTAACAGACAGACAGACAAACTATTATGGATTCAAATATTTTACTGCAGACCAGGGTTCATAGATTGTTAGTAATACAATAGATCTTATTTTCTAGGGATTAGTAACACATGAATTTATAAATTTCATTTCAATATGACAGTCAGTAAAATTTAAAAAACATAGTAAAAAAAAATCCAATAAATTTAACATAATAAAAGTTATCAGCATTAAATCATTAAAGTTATATTATAATGAAAAAAATATTTTAGTGTGCACTAGCAAAAGAGCGTATCTCCACGGCAATAACGTCCTTTTGCTGAGAAGCGCAGTTTTTTAGCAATAACTCAAAACCGGTATATATCCGATTGCAAACAATTTTCGTTGAAAGTACATATTTATTACGCTTTTTATTTCTAATATTTTTCATATTTTTTGGAAATACCGTTTAAAAAATAGAGGGGGGGAGGGGGGGAGACAATGTATATTACTTTTTGAGCGATTATTTCCGAAAATATTTACTAAATCAAAAAAGTTTTTTAGAAACCTCAAAACCTTTTTAAAAGAACTCGAAATATGTACATTGCGATATGTACATTGATATATGCTGAATTTTGTTTTTCAGTTTCGTTCATATGTATAGAGTGCAGAAATATATTTTTTTATTATTTAACCGTCAAAATAAGTAGCGGCTTATACTAGACGGCTTATACTCCAAATTTCATTATACAAGACACCTATACTCTAAATTTCATCAATATACATCATGTAGTTTTTAAGTAAAATGCCTGTGACGTACGGACAGACATGACGAAACTATAAGGGTTCCGTTTTCGCTATTTTGGTTACAGAACCCTAAAAACCAGGGTTTGATATTAGACACACCCAAGCAAGACAGCAAATAGAATATACTAAATATTTTGTACAGTTATGGGTTAAATTAATAAATGAACATACCTCTTGCTTGATAACATTAAAAATTTGGGGATTGATGCCCGCTTAAATGTTGACATGACTCAACAATTTGTTCAACGTTGTTTTCGATGGAAGAACAAAAATCCTCTGTAGAAATCTGTAGCATTTTGGACTCTGCTTCATTATTGATAAGGCAATCACTTTTTCCTCCAAGTTGAACCGCCTTCCTTTTTTACTTTTCGTACACAGTTTCACTTGCATCCACAAGAATTTTCTAGCAACAGGGTTCATGCCTTCTACTAGTTTTAAGAAGGAAACTTCCTTTGAGGCCTTTTTAGCCATGTTGGCTCTGCGGCAGTAATCCAATTGCTTTATAGCTTTCTTGTGGATCTTATAGAGCTCCTTACATTTGGGTGATAGTTGGTCAAATTTGGCAATTATTTTTCTCCTGCAAACCCATGTCAAACGGTTTTTCGGAGTTTGTGGAGCTTCGTTTTGCTGTACATCTGAAAATGTTTATTTTTCGTTTATTTTTGAGTCACAAGTATTTTCGATTTCGTAAATTTATTTATTAAAAAAAAAACAAATACTACATTAGTCTTCAAACCACAAATTTTAGAAATGAGAAGACCCAGGTGTTTTATGGTGTTTTAGACCATGCGAAAAAAAACGCCAAACGAAAAATTTATATCATTGTAAAATCGACTGCAGTACAAAAAAATATCGTACTCTATACCAACTTTTGAATCATAATGTTAAAGACTAGACTGAGAATTACCCAGTAACAATGATGCTACTTGATATACATATTATGTATATTGACAAGTAAGAAATGGAACATTATTTTATGTGGTTACCTGCTCTTTTTTCATTATCTGCTAGCTCTGAAACGGTGCTCTCAGCATGAGCCACAGATGTTGATGGAGCGGTTTCTGTAAGACATATTAAAGACTCATTGTCATTTGATTAAAAAAAGCATCCTAAGAAGGGGCCAAGTACGAGTCGTGCACTGAGGGTTCCATACAAATCAAGGTGTCAAAATATACAGTAAACGGATGTATCTATAAAAATCCAGTTGATACTGGAGCAGCGCCCTGCTCCTAAGTAAAATATATGCAGTGGGAGGTCATTTTATATTGGTTACTAATATAGACAAACATTGAGAAATTTCCTGTTACTTTAAATATCATAGACTTCTTACATGTTGTCCACATAATCAATAGATAAGGGATACATAACCCTGACTGCCAGCTTTGTAGGCAGTTGTATAACCAACTTAGCCAAACGTGTTGGCATTATTTACATATTATATTCACAGTTATTATTTTAGTTTCCATCATCTTTATAAAAGGAATACTCAAGGCTATCTATAAATACCTGGATTAGCTGCAGTTTGGCTGATGGATGAACCAGCAATAGTAGGACTTTCAGCCAGTGACATTACCACCACTGGAATAGCGGCTAAAACAATAATTAAACAAAGTTATTAGAATTGAAATAAAACAATTTAAGGGATTATATCGCGTATATTATCTCATTTTATTTTATTTTCAAAAAATGGGTAGTTTGCACAAATTGTTACTGACAGAGGAAAATACATCTTTTCTCAGTCCTCCCGTGACCATGGAAAGCTGGAAAGCTTCCGAAACGTCGGGAACTAAAATGAGATAATATACGCGATATAATCCGTTAAATTGTTTTATTTCAATGAGTAATAATCGCGGAAACAGAAGAAAATATTAAAGTTATTAGAAACTTGTCTGTTGCTGTTTTAACACACTATTTAATTATGTACCGACTGAAACATGTATGTTTAGGTTTACTACAATAGATAGAAAAAAATTGCCAATGTGTCTAGTACTCCCAAATGAAGGGTTCCATAGCACCATACAATTAATACATATTTTGTAAAAAAAAATAAAGCGGTTCAAGACTTAGAGCCCTGTGACAGATAGACAGCGGAGGCTTAGTGCATGTCTTGTCGTTTGTTAGATTACTTTAAACTTAATAAACACAGTGTTATTATTACCAGTTATGTCAACATTCTCTTGCAAAATGGTAGTTCTTGCATAGTTGTGGTCATTATGAACTTTCTTGAAATATGTATGATCATTATTCATAAATCTGCCTCGCTCCATAGACTCTATAAAGATAGAATAATAAGTAATTATATACATGAAAGTGTTGTTGTTGTGTATTAATGTAACAATGTCTGTCGATTTTATCACAAGAAAATACACTCAATGCTAAGAAACAAGGAAGATATTTATATACAAATATGTAGTTACACTAACACCAAGTTATCCTTCTGTAGATATTGTCATGTTCTGTAGGTTCATGAAGTTTTATGAAACAAATTCACTCAACGGGTAGGTAGAAAACAAAATACCACGATACATTATTCTTAATCAACAGAGTATCACGAATCTATTTGCTACCTACTATCACTAGATCCAGAGTACATCAAAAAATTAACACGTGTGGTGTAAGTATAAGCAGAGGCAAAAATTGAAAGCAATCATTTAAATCTACATACCTATGTCGGCGTAAATATGTGACGGAGTTCCACTCTGCACTTCTTGAGCCGTAAATAGTGTCGGGCATGCGTTAGGTTTTAAACGCATATTGGGACACACATATTTATTTTCAAAGTGCTTTTGGCACACATAAGACTTATTAACTAATGTCCATGACAGACCCTCAAACTTTGAAGAAGCTGATGGAACAGCCGCCGAAATCACTTCGAGCCAAAGCCTAGTTCTGTCCCTGCCAGCAGGCATTTTATGCAACTTAACGTCCTTTTGTTCACTGTCGCAATTAGGTACAAAACACTTACGAAACATTTTGAACTAATCAAAATATTGGTATTACAATTAGCGGAGGAAAAGGTACGGAAATGAATCTACGCAAACACTTTTCACACTGAACGCAAAAATTGTAATGGCCGATTGCCGCGAAATTTGTTTGTCACTCGAAGTTTGAATTGACAAGCAAGCGTGGAGGGGTAAAAAGGGGAAGGTGGGAGGTGCGGTAAACGTCACCTGGTGCCCTTGCAAGTTTGACAATTCGGTCGAAAACCGTTCCAAGCAGACGAATGCCCGTGAATGAATGCCGAATAATGCCAAAATCAAAATTGACAAAAGTCAAAGTTGTCAATTGACAACTTGACAACAGATGGGCTACTCTGAAATTCGATATTCGAAGTTCGTATCGCGCTATTTCTCTCGCTCTCATGTTAAACTGTATTTGAGTGAGCGAGATAGCGCGATACGAACTTCGAATATCGAATTTCAGAGTAGCCCTTCAGGCGTGGTTTTTGCTGGCTCGTGTGTGTATTCTATATTTGATGGCTCAAAGAGTTTACTACGTTTTATTTGGCTCCCACCTGAGGGGCTACTCCGAAATCCAAAAAACGAAGTTCGTATAGCGCCATTCCGCTTGCTCAAATACAGCATAACTTCAGAGCGACAGGGACAGCACGTTACGAACTTCGATTTTTGAGTTTCGGAGTAACCTCTTTGACCCTACCTGTGAAAAGAACAAGTATTTGAACATCGCTTAATCTTTTTTGGAGGTAATTACATGGACATCCCGAAATAAAAGACTCAACACAGAGTTTTGCAGTTTCTGCAGTTTCCTTGAACGAATATTTTTATTCGTCTAGTATGTATACACCATAATAAAACTTCTGCGGAGAGCGTGTACCGGCGGTCACCTATTCATTCAATTAAAAAAAAAAACAAATGTCAAACTTTCGTTTCGTCATTCGTTCGTTCAAGTGTAAGCAACTTTAGTTTCAATGTATCGGAAATGTAATTAATTTTATGTGACATTGCTTATATGTTTATTTATAAACAGCCTTATTTAATTCAAATCAATGAATCAGTAAGTTATTTTATTGAATTCATTGTATGCAGCAGAAGCTTAGCAAACTAGAATTTAGTGCGGAGTTTTTGTTTAATTTTACAAAAAATGAATTCGGAGATCAATAGATTGAACACCTTTTCAAATTGGCCTCTGGGAGCTCCAGTAGACCCTATACGGATAGCGAAAGGGGGCTTCTTTTATACAGGCGAGGGTACAGAAGTGGAGTGTTTTAGTTGTGGTGGAAAAATTTCCCAATGGAACTATGGTGATCAGGTAATGCTGCGACATCGACGGATGGAGCCGAATTGTCCTTTCGTGGTCAACCCTCAGATGGCTGGGAACGAGCCACTCGTTTTGGATCGCGCCTTTTCTGCCCAATCAGCCACTGCTCCTGTGCCTGCCCTGCCCACAGAGGAAGAAGTCGTTACTTCTAATCAAGACATAGGACCAACAGATGAAGATGAAATGTACAAAAGTGATGCTCTGAGGCTGCTATCATTTATAAATTGGCAGGTATGTTTACTGTTTTGGTTATTGTTTTATTTTAGTTTAGCTTCACCTATGACTTAACCATTATAGTAATTGTATGCATTTTATTTTATTACAGGCTGCTAGCCTGCTACAATGTAGTATGATCTATCATTAACTATAGTGAAAGTGATAAGGAGAAATGGGATAAGCAACAGCTTGGTGGCATTTAGTAATATACCCATTTAACTCATTTTATAAGGTTTACAATTCAATATCTCGAAAATGTTGCTTATTCTATTTCTCCTTTCCACCATCAACACATGAAAGTCTTATTATGACTTTCGGGTTGGGATCATAATGACTAGGTACATTGCAGTAGTGTGTACAGGGTTTTTGGCCAAGGTTAAATACTATGTTTTGGCTACACAGTTAGGCAGTTCCTCTGTGCCTATATGGAGCCATGTTCATTCAGGGTAGGCAGTGCCTTTGTGCTTATATGAAATGTATACCACTGATACATTGATTATATTTTAATTTTTGTTTGCATATTAAAATTTTAATATAAAGGTAAAATATAATTAAGTTATATGGTTATGTTAGTGAATGAATAATGTTTATTTTGTTTTACTATTTTCCTGCATTATTATGTTATGAATTAAAAATATGCAATAAACTGTACTTAGATAGAAACAAATTCAATAAGTAATTTTTCTTCCTCATCTTATTGAGATGTGGTCTATTAAAAAAAAACATTCCTTCGAATTGAGAACATCCTCCTTTTTTCGGAAGTCGGTTAACAATGTCGTATTTTCTGGAATTAGTTATTTTGCTACATAGTCATTTGGAGATATGGGCTTTCTACAAAGATGGCCCTTTTGAGATCTTAATCAATGTAATAGTTATAATCCCAACCCTGACTTTCATGTGTTCTAGTTGTAACTTGTTATAAAGATTACTAATGTATTAAACATTAGGCTATAGCTTTTATAGATGTGAATGCAAGGTATGTAAACTTAGGGTTTACTTACTACTAGTAACATAGGTAGTGATTTCATTATCTTATGAAATGGAATGACATAACCATTCCTGCTTAAAGATCATGTGAACTGTTAACAAAAGAAAATATATAGAGAAATATGGAACATTTGTAACTACTAGGAAATCCAGTCATTTCATTTAAATGGAAACATTTAACAGGAAAATATTTAGAATGATCCAAAACCCAATTACCTTTTATGTAATATGATTATATGAATGTTTTTAGAAGTAATGTTTGTTTTGTTTTTCTTTATAAAAGAGTTGTTTATGGAGTTGTTATCTGTTAGTCTAGTCTAAAAGATAACAGTGTTCAAGTGAGAGTGTATCTCATGCATGATGGGTTTTGTACTCATTTGTAACTGACTGATATATACATTATTTTCAGCAACCTTGTTCTAGTTGTCATGCTCTAAATTGTATTTTTAATAGAGTTATGGAGTGGTGTTTCGAGGAAGATTACTTAGGTAGCAAATTTAGGGGTTACCAACTATATTCCGTCAATTTGCTCAAAATTGCACAACAGATACTGATGTTTGATCATAACTAAAAATAGATGTTTCTCTCAATCTTTGATTTGTTAATATGTAATTGATGTTTACAAATTTCTTGTAATAGGTATCTTCAAAGTGGTCCTGCATGCAAATTTGTATTAATTGCATGATTTCCCATTTTCCTGCATTGGTCTGTTTATTCATACCTAATAAAACATAGCTATAGGTATGCATATGAATAACTAGAAGATGCCCGCAACTTCGTTCGCGGAAGAGAAAAAGTCATAACCCGTCGTTTTTTCTTCAGCGTAGTCGGGTAAAAAGTATCCTATAACCATCTGCAGATACCCAGCTACCCATGTACCAAAAATATTTAAAATCCGTTTAGTCGATTTTGCGTGATGAAGCCACAACAACACATACAAGCATACATAAAATCAAAAAAAATATTTTTCCTTTTAGTGACCTCCAAATAGTTGGTAACAATCAATTTTTTGAAAATATATTTAATGTACACACATTTCATTTTTACAACTTTATAATAGTATAGATGAATAATTACTTATATCACATGATCTATTTATTACTTGATAATATAGCAGCTATTTTCACTCAATTAAATCGTTATCTTGAATGCTAACTAGATGTTATATTATAATTAAAAATGTGTGTGAAACAATTACACAAAAGCAGATTAATCACATGAAGTCGTTTTAAGAATTTATTAATTCAATATAATGGGTTTTTATCGTTGGTCAAAGTAACTTCTTCAAACCACATCATTACGCATTTTGCTTTACACAATTATTTCTATATTTGTGATTTCAGGATGATTCAATATCCAGAGAAGCCCTTGTCAGTGCTGGATTCTACCATGCTGGTGATGGTCGACTTCGGTGTGCGTGGTGTGGGGGAGAGATGGCTCCTTTCAGAAATCTTGGCTCATTAGGATCACCTGTTGATATTCATCGAAGGTAAACAATCTTTTCAATCTCACAAGTCATTGTGTACTTATATAATTAAGCAAGAATAACTACCAAGTTTACTTGACACTGAGTACTAATGCTTCACTTCGCATGTTAATGGGTAGTTTTTAAAGAAAAGCGGCCTTGGATTTACAAACCAAAGTTACAAAAAACGTAAAGGGTTCTGTCTTAAGCTGAAGTACTATTTTTAGTATATACTTGATTATAGTACATGCTGATGCACCACTTTTTATAAAACCACTACTGCTTTTGAAAAATATAGGACTAGCTAAGGTTAAAGCTATTATATTTGTATTGCATGGAGGCTATTGGGACTGGACTAGAAAGAAAAAGAAGGGTGATAATACAGAGCACAGAAGTCTGGTAACAAAATGGCTGAACCATAACAAAGATAAAGACAAGTGGAAAGATAGAGAAGGTCTATATCTGACACATACCTAGCCTAAGTCCATAAAGTATGATGCATCTATTATTGTACTGATCTATAATTATTGTTTAGGGTTGGGATGGCTAATCTTTCTCCAAAATATGAATGAGTTGATATCTTTTTGTAGATAGATATAGTGTTTTGACCAGAGTGATATAAGATACTCTTTATATCGAAAAACCGGCCAAGTGCGAGTCGGACTCGCGCACCAAGGTTTTGTTTGAAATAGACTTACTCCTAAGCAATATGTAGGCGGTGTGGGGTATTTTATGTTGGTTAATGGTATAGACAGAACATATAGAAATTTAGATTTTCAGATTTATTTCGTGGGATGTGCTATAAGAGCTACCTTCATACCAATTTTCAAGTTTCTAGGAAAACTGGAAGTAAGGTTTTCCATGGAGGGCAATTTGTATTGAAACACCTTTTTTAATTACTATATCTTTGGATTGCGTTGATTTAAAAGCTTGATTTTTTTACAGCTTCAAGGGACCATAGACACTAATATTTCATGGTAATTTCAACTTGACATCTCCACGCGTTCCTGAGAAAAAGGGTCTTAACAGACAGACGGACAACAAAGTGATTTTATAAGGGTTCCGTTTTTTTCCTTTTGATATACGGAACCCTAAAAAATGCCCTATTCTCGAAAGATAAGCAAAAGCTTTTGTCAGACTGGTGAAGCCGCGGGAACACTTTAGTGTTTTAATATCGTTGAGAACATTGCCTTTTTAACCGACTTCCAAAAAAAGAGGAGGTTCTCAATTCGACGGAATGTTTTTTTTTGCAGTAAGAAAAGTGAAGGAGTTCAATAAGCCCTTGATTGTGTATGACTAATAGACTAATAGTAATAGGTGACTACTCATGAAGAGATGACGCATGTAAAAACAATGGCTTTTATTGAGAACTTCACGTTACTGAACAATTGAAACCTTATACATATAGGAATAGAATTAAATTACATACTTACCTATTTCATTAGAAAATAGCCTCACACTTAGAACCCTTTTAGTTACAAAGTTTTTGTTTATAAGTAATGGCAGAGGTTTTGGCTCGATCTATTTTTACCGTGTATTGCCTTTTCGGCGAAATTTTGTTCGTCGTTTCGTTTCAGGTGCGAAACGTAGGTAATGCCTTTTGTTTTTTTATTGTTTCCCTTTTTCTGGTTTGCTCGATAAGACCATTGCAGAGATTCTGAAATAGTCATCATCATCATCATCATCATTTCAGCCATAGGACGTCTACTACTGGACACAGGCCTCCTCAATAGATTTCCACATGGACCACATGGGCCGGATAGAGGCGTCCCCGCAACCCGAATCAGGTCGTCCGACCATCCTGCGGGTGGCCTTTATACGCTGCGCTTGCTGGTACGCGGTCTCCACTCGAGAATTTTTCTGCCCCAACGGCCATCGGTTCTTCGGACTATGTGCCCTGCCCATTGCCACTTCAGTTTGTTTACCCTATTTGCTATGTCTGTGACCTTGGTTCGTCTACCTACGAATCTCCTCATTTCTGATTCGATCGAATCTGAAATAGTACCATTTGATTATTAGTTGAAATGATATGGGATAAATAGTTTGCGATATGATACTGTGAGAAAATAAATTCGCCGAAAGATCAGTAAACCATTTTTACCAAATTGGTGGGGATCTAGATCTAAGTTGTATTTTTTTTAAAAGCATGAAAGTACGCAATGGCCATTGAATGCATTGAAGTGATCCGATCAGCCGCGATGTGGTGGTTGTTTTGACACATTGTTTAAGGCCAGTACGCCACAGGGTTTTTGCCCAAGGTAGCCGTATCGTACAGGGCTTTAGGGTAAGTAGTTTCTGTGTGCCTGTATGGAGGCATTGTCGTTCAGGGTAGGCAGTGCCTTTGAGCCTATATCGACCACACGCATTGGTTAAAAAACTTATTTTCGTCTAAGGTAAACTGGGCTACCTGGCCTGGGCGGCATTTTCAGGCAGCGCCAAATTCGTATATTTGAAGACTTCACGAGGCTCTTAGTGGAGAAAGGGGGAGCGCTACATTAAGCTTCTGCCCCTGATTAGAAAAGTAGAACCGTGCTGCTGAGGGGAGATGCTCGTATGAGAGAAGAAAGACTTAAGTACAATTTCCTATTCACAGGTACTTCCCGCGGTGCGATTACGCGCTTCGGTTAGATAACGTGTATCGAGCGGCCAACATATCTCCGCCGTTCTCCTCGCCGCAGACCCCGCAAGTGGAATTCCCGCGGAACTCACTGATGTCGTGAGTATTTGAGTTGAAAATAACGTTGTGAAATAGTACTTCAAAGCTTTTTGAAAATGAGCTATCCATATTAGGTACAAAAATCTAGTTTTAACACTTACCCTTCAACAACAACGACAACATACAAATAAAATAAAATAAATATATATAGCAGCGGGGCATGGGACAGATGTGGTTCAGAAGGTCTGCAGCACTTTAAAGTTCTTATAATAGTTTCTCCTCCATGTATCTACATTCTAAATGCATATATATCTGTGTACAAATATGGGCATATGTTTCAACGAGTTAAAGTTTAACGTTGTAATACCGTAGCAAGACTCAGTCGCGCTTACAGCAAAGGAAATTCCAAAAACCAAGGCACAGTGATCTACAAAAAAACAAAAACATATAGAACATTTTTAAACTAGTTCGATATAGGCGACGTAACTCCGTGACTCCGTTGCGTCGTTTTGGATGTAGCCATCTACCTCTAGGAACATATTACTGGAAAGAGTACCCGTACAAGGCTTCATGTTAAACCGTAATCTGTAATTCCAGTGAAGGTGCACTACACAACTCGCGTCTCCTCTCGCGCGATGGCATGCAGAGTTGCAATGAACTTGGCGTGGTGCCAGTCACGGGGCGGGGTGTGGAACACGCGACTTTGGCCAGTCTGGCCGCGAGGCTGGCCACGTTCGCCGAGTGGCCTGCGGGCAGGCCACAGGAGCCCCAGGCCTTGGCTGAAGCTGGGTTCTTCTACACTGGGCGGGATGATCAGGTAACATAGTGATACAGAAGAATTACTGTATTGATTTTATTTTATTATTTTATTTTTATTTATTTATTTGGACCTACAACAATAAGCATACTTTTACATTTACAGCTTTAGACTAAGCATCTTATTACTTACAGAAGGACACAGCATCCACGAATAGCAGTAAAATTTAACTATAACAAAATTTTTGTTACTTACTCCACCTTACTTAACTAATAACGTTAGCTAAACTTAAGTTGTATACCGTAATTAACTAAGCCTAAACTATATATAAACATTTTTTTTCATTTATTACTTTGCCTTATTTTCTACTAACAAGTGTGGCTTTAATGCACGAGAAGGTAGATGAAAAGAGATCAATGCAATGCAAAAAAATGTGTAACTGTCTTTACAGCTTAGGCCCATCTGGCATGTATGTACACCTTTATTTGTGTTTTTTCAAAAATGGGTAGTTTGCACAAATTGTAACTTTGACAGAGGAAAATATATCTTTTCTCAGTCCACCCGTGACCATGGAAAGCTGGAAAGCTTCCGAAACGTCGGGAACTAAAATGAGATAATATACGCGATATAATCCGTTAAATTGTTTTATTTCAATGAGTAATAATCGCGGAAACAGAAGAAAATATTATAGATCAATGTAATGTTGATAATCATTCTATAGCAAACATCCGCGATAGAGGACAGTGTCGTTTATTTAAATATCAAATTGAGCCTAAAAAGATGAAATAATAAAAAAAAATTATATCGGAAAATTACAATACATTTTTCATATCCAAAAGAAAATTAAATTTTACACTGTTATTCTTGTCGGCTAAATTAATTAAAATATATATGACAACTGCACACTTAAGCGCGACTTGTAACGGCCAAAATAAGAAACTTTTCGTACACCGTTCACTCTTTCATACACTTGTGACATGAGTGATGTCACACGTGTTGCTCGAAATATATAGGGCGTTTTAACGCCCAGTCGTTATGCGTCGTCAAATCTCGATTTTCGTTTATATTGTTGAATTTCCAATGGGTATCATTGTACGGAAGTCCTCATATTTAAGGCAGCAAAGGGTCCGGAGAGAATTTTAGATGCATATTTAAACGGATTACCTGTTCGTAGGGTGCAGCAGTTCAAGTATCTTGGACACATCCTTACGGAGAAAATGAATGAGGACAAAGATATTGAGAGGGAAAGAAGAGCTTTATCAGTAAGGTGCAACATGCTCGCTCGCAAGTTTGGCGGGTGCTCTGAAGAGGTCAAAGTGACGCTCTTTAGAGCATACTGCCAGAGCTTTTACACCAGCCACCTCTGGACTAACTTCAACAGGAAAGCTATTAACACCTTGAGGGTTCAATATAACGACGCCTTCAGAATCCTGATGAGGTTACCCAGATGGTGCAGCGCGTCGGGCATGTTCGCCGATGCTCGGGTGCCCAACTTCTTTGCCGTCACCAGATCCCGAGTGGCATCATTTTGGGGTAGGCTGCGCAGTTCTGAAAACTCGATCCTTGCCACAATCAGAGACGACATTAATAGTCCAATTTCCAGGTTCTGGCTGTCTCTTCATCGGGATGCGAACCGAAAAGAATTATAATTGAAGTGTTTTTTAATTTTAATTAACCTGTGTGCTATTGCATTGTCGATTGTCTTATTTGTTTAATTTTTTTTTATTTCTACCTTTACTGGTTTTTGTGTGATATGGGTTTTTTGCCTGCAATAAAAAACAATTATTATTATTATACGTTTAATGAAGCCAAGATCGATTGGTATCATTGAAAAATAATAATGCATCTTCTTTAATGGATACATAATTCCTTCTGTCACACGATGGCAAGTTTTGTCACAAACTTGACGGGAAGGACCCCAACAAGGAGAACCAATGGTCAGATCCTTTAGAAACGCCTTTCTCTAGCTTTCGGCTGATATGATGATATTAAAATCTGATCGTTGCGGAGTGTGCAAGACCTACTAGTCAGTTTGGCCGTAAAACTGGCCACATCAGCCACAAGAGCCTAAACCTTGGTCCAAGCTGCGTTATTGCTTCACTGGGCGGGATAATCAGGTAACAATATTGTTTGGCTATACGAAGGGTTTTTTGTCGTGATATCGCGCAAAGTTGTCCGCATTCTGGCCGCAAAATTGTCCACATTTCCCGCGTGGTCCACTGGCAGGCCCCAGGAGCCTCAAAGGTCTTGACCGACGGGTCCTTCTTCAGTGGACATAATGATCCGGTAACATTGTAACTTCCGTTTTCATTATCATCACAGGCCAGCCGTCCACTGCTTAGACATAAGTCCCTCCCAAGGATCTCCTCAATGAATGGTCGTGCGCTGCCCTCATCCAATGGTTTACCTATCTCCGTGAATCCGTGAAACGTGGTCGCTCACAATGAGTCTTATAAGAAGGCTCAAGTCACTCAGAGAGCAATGGAGAGGTGCTCGGAGTTTCTTTGCGAGATCGAATCACAAATGAGGAGATCCTTAGAAAAACCGATGTAACTGACACAGCCGGATGGATAACAAAACTTAAGTGCCTATGGGCAGGGTATATCGCTCGTAGAACCGACGGCCGCTGGGGCGGAAGTCGCAGCGTGGGTAGACCCCCTCTACAAGGTGGACTGCTGACCAGATGAACGTCTCTAGAGTCCGTTGGATCAGTCTCTTGTGTCATGGTAGCGTTCTTTGGGGGAGGCCCATGTCACAGTGTAAAGACTATTCAGTAGTAAATCTCGGGTCCTTTAGACGCGGTTGATACCTACAGTACAGGCGTCCGGGCGCGTAGGGTTGTATAGTTGAATCATCGAGAGCGTGGAATTGCATATGTAGTAGTATTGTTTGTTTACAGACATTCTATATTTGAATTTTCTATTTTCTTGTACTATCAGCATACAAAGAGGATTTATTATAAACAAAGATCAGAAACAAATGAAAAAATTTTTCGACGATACTGGACTTGAACCAGTGCCTTGAGCCAGACCGGGGCAGCACGCTCTACCATCTGAGCTAATCGTCCACACCAGTAGTCGACGAATTTTGTCATCTGTTCTTGCTTATGGATCTCTGTATGGTGCATCCGACTCTTTAGCCGTTAAGCAAGAACAGATGACAAAATTCGTCGACTACTGGTGTGGACGATTAGCTCAGATGGTAGAGCGTGCTGCCCCGGTCTGGCTCAAGGCACTGGTTCAAGTCCAGTATCGTCGAAAAATTTTTTCATTTGTTTCTGATCTTTGTTTATAATAATAACGCTAGTGGAGTGATCCACTAATAAATTGCAAAAATTGTGATTATTATCATGATATTTGTAAAACAAAAAGTACAAAGAGGATGTTATATATATATATATATCGAAGAACTACAAACAAAAATAATGTCAGTGTGAAATTGTCAATATTATTTACGTTGTGCGTATATTTTTACATCTGATTTGATTGTATTCTCACTTAATTATTGTGTCCGCCCGTACGACTACGAATAATTTCTACATTTAAAAAAAATATGGCTGTAAGTAATTTTGGTCCTAGAGTCAAAGTAAGCAAATAATTTTCAACTGTTATAAATATTTTGAAAATGAACTGACGAAAAATTTAAACTTGCCTTACACCGCTGCCCAGTTAGTTGAAAAAGCTACAGGTGTTTGTCTCTCTAATGTTTATAACATTGTGACTGAGAGCAACATCGAGAAATTCGCAACAACAAAGAAATTCACCTCCCCGAAGAATAAAAAGATGCGTTCTTGTCCGTCATCAGCAGTAGACGATTTTGATCAGGAAGTCATCCGGAGAACTATATACAATTTTCATCTGTCCCATAAGCAATTTCCAACCTTAAAGGGACTCCACTCTGTGTTAAAATCCGATATAGATTACAAATTTGGCATTTCCACCTTACGAAAACAAATACAAAAATTAGGATTTAAATGGAAAAAGACCGAGGACAACCGAAAAATATTAATGGAAAAACACAACATACGACTGCTAAGAATAAATTACCTTATCAAAATTGCGGAATATCGATCTCAAGATAGACCACTAGTTTATACTGATGAAACCTACATCCACACTTCACATGTGTCCGGAGAAGCTTGGACCGATGGAACAGAATTTGGTGTAAAAAAACAAATCAGTACAGGCCATTGGTTAATGTTAATAATAGTGCAGGCAGGAGGAAAAGATGGTTTTATTCCCAACGCTTTGTTAATGTTTGAGGCAAACCAACAAACGGGAGATTACCATGACCAGATGAACTTTGTCAACTACGAAAAATGGTTAAAAGAAAAATTAATACCGAACCTCAAACCGAATAGCGTACTTATCGTGGATAATGCGTCCTATCACAAAAAATTTTTGAATCGTGCTCCAACGTCAAATTCTAATAAACAAGAAATGATGGATTGGTTGACAGAACACAACATTTCGTATAACCGGTTGATGTACAAAACCAGTTTGTATGAATTAATTAAACAAAATAAAGAGCGGTTTCGCGAGTACCACATAGATGCAATTTTAAAAGAACATGGCCACTCCGTATTACGATTGCCACCGTATCACCCGACATTCAATCCGATCGAAAATATTTGGTCCATGGTAAAAGGATATGTAACAAAAAGAAACATTTCATTAAACATGCAAGGCATTATGAGTTTAGCAACTGAACGAATGAATACCATCATTGCTGAGGACTGAGAAAATATTTGTCACCACGTTGAAAGTGAAGAAAATAAATATCGATGTCAGGAAGGAGAAATGGATCAAATAACAGACAATTTTACTATCAATACTTGTGACAGCTCAGATGAAGAACATGATAGCGAATAAAAGAAAAAAACAGAGGACTACTACTTATTCCACTTCTTGGGTATGTCATTTTATTAAGTTAAGAGAAAATTATTCTCCTTTTGTTGCAAACGGTACAACCACTACAAATGCAATTCCATCTTCTCGATAATTCAACTATACAAACTTGTTGGGTCACATTCATAGTTATTTTGCACGTGAGGTGTCGTGTAATGTGAGGTGTTACTATACACTATTCATTACGTTTTTACATAAACTTGCTTTGGGGTGTAGTGGGCTAATGGCCCCTATTTCTACTAGCAGATTTCTATATAGTGTAGAGATGGTAGAAATGTGTTAATTTCGTCGTTAGTCCATAAACTCTCTCCAGTGGCTCCAAGTAGCTATGCTGCGCATAGCGGCCACACCCCGGTAAACCGTGTCTGTTCACGGGCTAAACCTGGATGAGGGGCTTGTCTTCTAGTAGACAAGTTTAACGCGGTTCCCTCCTGCATTGCGCAGAAAGTCTGAGTCGGCGAGAAAGGCAACCCAAAGCAGATATGCAAGGGGATCTGGCGGAATCGGCGATTCAGCAAGGCAAGGTGGATGGCCTAGGGCGACGGTAGAGGGCGTATAGTTACCGTCGGCCAGACACAGCATCTGACCCCTCCTTCAGTCGTAGCGGTTTCCGTTCCACTGTATCAAGAAGGGAGAAGACGAGTGTGTGCGCCTGCGTTTGCGCGAACGTTTGCGCACCTTAATATATCCTGCGTAATAGACCGCTTCCGTTATGTTGACTCCGATCAAGCTTAAGTCCTGTGGCGATGGGATGAAGTAAAGAGGTCTGGCCTGATGCAAGCTGGGCTTTGTCTGATTCCTGCACATGGGCGGTCCCAGGGGTGTGAGTACATGCCGTGGTCGTTTCCGCATTGCATATTTGGGGGCGCCAATGTGGACTCGGCAGCACCTGGGATGACAAAGCAGCCCTATTTAGGGAGGCACTGCTTTCCTCGCTCAGCCGAGGAGAGGGCTAGAAAAGGTGCCCTAAAAAAAGCGTGTCCCTTCTTAGAAGGTGGTAGTAGCCGCGGCTGCCATCGCATCAATTTAATTCGTGGTCGACGCTACAAAAGAAATAGTAATACTGCAAAAACACCTATTATGACATTTGGCGCGTGGAACGTGAGAACGCTTATTGATCGGGATTGCAACTCCTGCCCTGAACGCAAAACCGCTGTAGTAGCTCGAGAACTTCGTCGCTATGATGTGGACGTAGCTGCTCTCAGCGAAACGCATCTTGCTGATGAAGGAGAGCTGGTGGAAGATGGTGGCGGCTACACTTTCTTTTGGAAAGGTACCGCCTCCTCCGAACCTCGCCGCTCAGGTGTTGGATTTGCAATCAAAAATCAGTTAGTGAAGCGACTAGAGGAGTACCCTGTACACATCTCGGACCGCGTAACCACACTGCGCCTTCACCTGGACAAAGATAACTACCTTAATATCATCAGTGTCTATGCCCCAACGCTGGATAAGACTGATGATAAAAAGGAGAAATTTTACGAGGAAGTTTCTCATTGCCTCGACAGCATAAACGCTAAAGAGCAGGTTTTGTTGCTGGGCGATTTCAATGCCAGGGTTGGTCGTGACTATGAGGCTTGGCCTGGAGTTCTGGGTAGACACGGAGTTGGCAACATGAACAGTAATGGTCATTTGCTACTTAGTCTTTGTGCTCAGTATGAGCTGGCAATATCGAACACCATGTTCAGGCTTGCCGCGAAGCACAAGACAACGTGGATGCACCCAAGATCCAAACACTGGCATTTGATCGATTATGCTATCGTGAGGCAAAGAGATATCAGTCAAGCGCAAGTCACCCGCGTCATGCGCGGCGCGCACTGCTGGACTGACCATCGACTTGTTATCTCTAAGCTGCGACTGCGTCTCCGTCGTCCACGCAGATCCGTAACGAAAAAGCCTCTATCTTTAAACTTGGAGAGGCTGCAAGATCTTGAGGTAAGGGACAATTACGCTAAAGCCTTATCCGCGAAGCCGCTGCCAGTTAAAGAGGAAGGTGATGTTGATGCTGCTTGGAGAGCTTTGTCTTCTCATCTTACAGAAACCGCTTCAGTTACTTTGGGTAAAAAATGCCGGCGAAAAGAAGACTGGTTTGATGGGAATGATGGAGTTCTCAGGGCAGCATTCGATAAACACCGAAATCTCTTGAGTCAGCATCGGAGGCGTGGTGGAAGCGCAGAAGCGGTGAAAACTAGTGATCAGGAATTGCGGAAGCTGTCTCGAGAATTAAAGGACAAGTGGTGGCACGAAAAAGCTTGTCACATGCAATGGCTTGCTGACACAAACCAGCTTGGAGAGTTTTATACCGAGGTACGTGGGTTGATTGGTACGTGCTATCGAGCGAAAGTGCCGTTAAGGTCTGCGGACGGTACGCACTTGTTAACAAGTAAGGAGGACGTACTAATGCGTTGGGCTGAGCATTTTAACACTCTACTCAATGTCGATCGATCAGCTGATCTGCATAATATCAGCCTAATGCCTCAACTCCCCTTTGCCAATAAGCTGGACGAGCCTTTGTCGCGTGATGAGGTAATAACTGCCATCAGTCAGCAGCAAAACAAGCGAGCGACTGGCATTGACCTTATACCGGGAGAGTTGCTGAAGTATGGCGGTGAGGGGTTGCACACCTTGATCTGGGAGCTGTTTGTTCGTATGTGGGAGGAGGAGCGCGTTCCGGACGATTTTAAAGTGTCTCGTATCAGTGCACTCTATAAGAACAAAGGAGACCGATCCGACTGCAACTCTTATCGCGGTATTTCACTTCTGTCAGCCCCTGGGAAGGCCTTTGCCAGAATCCTCTTGAATCGCTTAAAGGATTTGTCTGAAAAGATTCTGCCTGAAAGCCAGTTTGGCTTCCGTCCTGACCGAGGCACCTGCGAAGCTATCTTTTCTGTGCGTCAACTACAAGAAAAAAGCAGAGAACAAGGTCGCCAGTTGTATCTCTGCTTTGTTGACCTGGAAAAGGCTTTTGACAGTGTGCCTCGTGAAGCTCTGTGGTTGGTGCTAAGAAAACTCGGCTGTACCGACAAGTTTGTAAGACTTCTCAGACTCCTGCATGACGACATGCAATGCTGCGTCGCTGTAGGCGGCGAACAATCGGAACTCTTCCCCGTTACCTGTGGGGTAAAGCAAGGGTGTGTTCTTGCACCCACACTGTTCGCCTTATACTTCGCAGTGGTAGTCAAGGAGGTCTTACAAGCAGTTTCAGAGGGAGTTCGTATCCGCTTTCGCACAGACGGCAGTCTTTTCAATTTGGCCAGACTTAAGGCTCGCACCAAGGTCTCGTATGAATTAATTTCAGAAATTATGTATGCTGATGACTTGTGCTTCTTAGCAGAATCCCCAGATGGCCTGCTACAGCTAATGTCCGTTTTCCACCAAACATGCTGTAAGTTTGGCCTGAAGATCAGTGTCAAAAAGACGGAGGTTATGTCCTTGGATACGCATGGTCATGAGACACTGGTCATAAGGCTTGGTGAGGACGAGCTGAAGCAGGTCAATAAATTCCGTTATCTGGGGAGCACTATAACATGTGAGTGTGACCTTGACGCTGAGATCAACAGCAGGATCGGTACTGCAGCTGCAGCATTTGGAAAGCTGTGTTCTAAGGTTTTCTGCTCGCATGACCTGAAGCTGGCCACCAAAATATCGGTATATATGGCAATTGTGCTGCCAAATCTCCTTTACTCCTCTGAGACGTGGTGCGTGTATCGCCGTCACATACGCACTTTGGACCGTTTCCACCTTAAGTGTCTCAGAACGATCATGAAGATCAGATGGTCCGACCGAGTGCGTAATACCGAAGTCCTGCGACGAGCCCGTGTTGGTGGCATCGAGGCCTACTTAATGCGTCGACAACTTCGGTGGTGCGGTCACGTATCACGCATGAAGGAGGAGAGAATTGCGAAGCGCATCTTCTACTCGGAATTGGAGGAAGGAAAGCGGAAGCATGGCGGACAACTCCTCCGGTACAAGGATGTCCAGATGCGGCATATGAGGAGTTGCAGTATAGATCCGTCTCAATGGGAAGGTTTGGCAGCGCAACGGCCAGAATGGCGTAGAATTGTTAACAGCCGAATTAGCGAGTTCGAGGATCACCGCAAGGCTGTCCTTGATGCTAAACGCGACGAGCTGAAGGCCCGTCCACCTAGAGCCATTATATATAACTATGTAGACGGTGAACTTACATGCCGACAATGTGCACGAAAATTCACCGCGAAGATCGGCTACATAAGCCATCTTCGGGCGCATGAGCGCCAAGGTAATTAGGAGTGGAAGTGGTCGCCATCAAAGACTACAATTGTATACTGGGTATAGACTGGTAACTCAGCCATATTTTAAGACAGCCAAAATGTGCTGCCATCTATCCCGTGTGAACGGTACTAAATGTATACATATATGTATAAATGGGCAGGTAGTATTGCTGATCGTTATATTATTGCCAGCTTGTCAAGTGACCTGTAAAACTTACTGGATGCCGAAAAGTTAATTGATTCGGCATTAAAAGTTTTACAGGTCACCTGACAAACTGACAATAATATTAAACATTTTTATTAATACTAACATATTTGTGATGCTATTTAATCCTACCTAGCCTTGAGTCGCTTAATTTATAGGAATCGAGGATTTTAGCGAAAAAATAAAAGAAAAGTTTCATTTTTTGGTTTTATATTTTTTAAAATGTTCTAATGCAGATTTGACAATTTTTGAGTCGTCCATTGGCTGTGCTTTCCCGCATAATACTTTATTGATTAGTTTGCACCAATTCAGTATAAAAAATCTCACTGTTTTTTTAACAAAATAGGCTTTTAGCCTTTCTTTGTGTATTTCACACGTCAAATGCCCGAAATCAACGTTTATGGTGATAATTAGTTTAAGATATTCACTTATATTTTTTTTCGTTCCATAATTATCCAGTATATTATTTACTATTCCTTCTATTTGGACAAACATGTCAAAACTGGCACGAGTTGGATAGCACAACCAATTCCTGTTTTCAAATTCTTTTAATTTTATATAATGATGAAAAGGTTCTTCAGTTTCAGTTTGTAGCGTTTTCAAGCATTCTTTACAGCTTTTGCATATATATTTTTTTGCGGTTTGTACCAACCACCCGCTACAATAACCAGCGGCTGCACACCTCTCCACGTCACCCGGAGCATTACTTTGAATCATCTTCTCTGTGTCTATAACCTCAATAACCATATGCTCTGGATGGATTTCAGTGTTATCGTTTGCAGACGTGGACTGTTGGATAAAAAAATCTCGTAATGTTTGTTAGGCGGACTGCAGTGTCTTTCTCACAATTAGCACCTAGTGAGTGGCCAGTGGACAAGTTATTGACTAATAGAGTTTTATAGTTATTTTCAAAAACTTGTACACTTGGCATTCTATTACACGAGCCTAATGATCTTATAGAACCAAACATATTTTCCATGGGGTCTTGATTGAAATGTCTCAATAGAAGAGACTGCAGTCCTTTTTTGTGCAAATCCTTTGTAATATTTTGAAGTCCTTCAATTGTTTTAACCCAACTGGTTATTGAAGGTACAACCTTCGTTTTATTCTTGTCTATAAATTTTAAAGACTTTAAAATAGGCAAACATTCATGCCAAAATTTTCGATGTGGGGATGTTGGAGTCACAGCAGCCCTTAATTTTTTTCCATGTCGTACATTGCTGTATGAGCCATTAACAGAATCAAATAATTTGTCGAAGAACATGATAAGATCTGCCGTGTCCTTCGATTCCACCGGTAACTGTCCGCATTCTGAAAATACAATTATGATGAATTACGAAGTTCGTACAAATCAATCGCGATTATACAATCTGTGGTATTTTATCCTTTATCTATATATAATATACGAGCGACACATAATGTTTGTCATTTGTATAATGCTTTTAACAGATTTTCCTTCCTAAAGACAAAGTGTACCTTAAGTACCTGAATAGCATTAAAATCAATGATATCCCAGTAGCTGCCAGATAACATGACGATGATAATATTTCTACTGTTTCCGCGATTATTACTCATTGAAATAAAACAATTTAACGGATTATATCGCGTATATTATCTCATTTTAGTTCCCGACGTTTTGGAAGCTTTCCAGCTTTCCATGTCCACATGATTAAATTGTTTTATTTCAATGACGATAATAGTTATGCGATTCTGATTTGCAATACAGACCAATTCGTGGTAAGGGATATTTTTTGGTGTTCCGTACCCAGAATGCAAATGGTATCGTGTTACTAAGCCTGTAAAGTACCTAAGCCTTGTGTAGGTATCCTAATGCTTTTGTGAATGCGTTAAAAGCTGCTATTGTAGTTTGTATGGAAAGTGAAGCGCGATTCGCCTTTAATGACCAATTCATTATTTTAAACAATTAGTGCAATAAAATAACTTGCTTTTATTTCTACAAATGTGAACTGCTTTTTGAAATTATTTGTAAACAGGGAAATACGGACAAAATGGCATATATGGACAAAATTACATAGTGGGTTTTTTTTTTCGAATGTGGTAAGTTGTAGCGAGCTGTGTGTCACTGCAAAGCCTAGTACCTAACGACCGTGTTCACAAAATTGTGAAGGGGCCGATCGCCATTGGCTTGGTCGCGCCAACACAACGAGGGTGAACACGTATCGCGCCCACAAAAGTTAATTTTATACATGATTCTCTTTTGTCTTTTGATGAGTTATGTGGTATTTAATTATTTGCGATTATTTATATTAAAATCGATGAACTATGACATGACCGAGTGATTGAAAGTCATTTTATTGCAGTCGTCAGCTGTTTTAATAAAGCATGATCGTTTAATACTTCTGTTCACATTTGTACTAAATGACATACCTGGCCGTAGATTTTTCCACTTTTTGAAACCAAAAAGGGTCACAAATTTGACTGCATATAAAAAAAAACATACTAGTATTTTGTAATAAAATAAAGTCTAAGCGATACAAGTTTATCTCAAAATAATCCACATAGTTTAATAACTAGAGTGAGTTCAATTCGCCCAGTCCTCCAAATTTAGCTAAAAAACAGGCCGTCTTTTTGATGCTTCCCAACACTCGGGATACAAAATTTGTATTTTTTTCCTATTAAAAGTCAAACTCACTAAAACCAACATAAATCATATATCACGAAAACCACTTTGATCATATAGCATGGACCACAGATGGACAAAATAACATACATAACGCTATATTAAAATGTTGTATGTCATTTTGACCCTGCTATATGGAACACATGGTTTTTGCGATTGGTTACAGTTTATATGAATATAGATTTTAATATGGTTCCTATTAAATTAAAATATTAAGTTACTGATGGTAGTCAATGAACGTAAGATGGTTATGGATAAATGAAACTGATTATAATTTGGTAAAATCAAACCACCATGTCATTTTGTCCGTACTTCTCCCACATTATCAATGAACTCGACGATTTTATTGAAAAGTAGCTGTTGCCCGCGACTTTGTCCGCGTAGAGGTACAGTTTATAGCCTATGTGTTACTCTGATATATAAACAACATAACTGGAAAGTTTCGATGAGATTCGTTCAGTAGTTTTTTAAATAATGAGGAACGTACATACATACATCGGCACAAACCTTCACGTTTATGTAAGTACTATCTTGTAGTATCCCTTGGGAACCGGACATTTTATGGGGATAAATAGTAGCTTGTAAAATATGACACGGAAACTTCACACTGTAGTATACTACAAAATACCACAATCCAAAAAAACACTTCAATTCGTTGGTAGAATTCAGCATGAAAGAAGGAAAAACCAACATACACACTTTCACAACCAGCGTCCTGCCCCGAATTCACAGGTAAACTTCGTTCGCGGAGGAGAAAAAGTCATAATTCCTTGTATTTTTCTTCGTCGTACTTAGTCTGGTACAACTTATCTTATAACCATCTGAAGATACTTAGCTACCCTTCTACCATAAATAGTTGAAATCTGTTTGGCGAGATGAAGCCGCAACGACACATACAAACATACAAAAAATAAAAAATATTTATTTTCCAACTCATTGTCTTCCGAATAGTCCGATATATTTTTAAATATCTTCAATGTACCTACAGAGATTTAATTTTTACAACTTTTTCAATGACAACATTCTCAATATTCAAGCCAAACTTTAGTGTAAACCGTATTAAAATTAAGCACTTAGTTACCCAGTTCATCCCGAATAGACAGACAGACAGAGAGACGCTTTTTTATAATATACTAGAAGATGCCCGCAACTTCGTTCGCGGAGGAGAATAAGTCATAATCCTCGTTTTTTCTTCAGCGTAGTCGGGTAAAAAGTATCCTATAACCATCTGGAGATACCCAGCTACCCGTGTACCAAAAATAATCGAAATCTGTTTAGCCGATTTTGCGTGATGAAGCCACAATGACACATACAAACACACATAAAATCCAAAAAAAAATATTTTTCGTTTTCGTGACCTCCAAATAGTCCATAAAATCATTTTTTTTTAAATATCTTCAATTTAGACATTTCATTTCTACAAATTTATAATAGTATAGATAAATAAGAATTGGAACAACTAAACTTAACTACATACCCGCCATAAATCCCATAGTCACACCAACAGTTTGACTAAATACTTGAGCGCAATGCTTTACCCGCATTTTGGGTATAAGTTTGGGTTCTACGTGCTGCGAGGTCAATTTATGTGACAAATGTACACCCTTATAGCTTGGGCTTCTTCGGTACAACATCATTAAATGTTGCCATTTTGCGACGCCAGTCTTTCCGTTCTTTTCTTTCTTTCTTTCTTTCTTTCTTTATTGCGGCCATGTTAGTTGCGCCCTGATCGCAAACAGTCGCAATAACATTAAGTCCAGTATCTTGAACTTTTTTTATGACGAGCGTTATTATTTTCTTCAATAAAGCTGTTTTTGTCGTTTCAGCACAGTAAGAGAAGCATATTGGTTGCTTATATTTCTTAATGACTCCTCTGATCATGAAGACAAGAACATGATCACAAAATTTTTCGTCACGGTTCTCTCCATCATCCACAAATCCAGTGATAACGTCATTATTGGCATCGTAGTTCAAGGCTGTGGAAATTGACATCTCGTCGAAAACGATGCTGCAATAGCGGTGATGTTTCGGCATTTTTGACACTCTTTTCTTTAACTTAAAATAAATTTGGTCATTGATACCAGGCTGAATATTTATTTGCTTTAATATATTTTGCATCGTTTTTCTTTTAGGAAGTATAATTATGTCACTCAGTAAGCGATACCCTTTAGGGCTTGATTTATATATAGAAAGGGCTAAAATTTTCTCCTTTAAACTAAATCTTCGCCCTCTTGACTTCTTTTTCCCTTGTGATATTTGCATCGAAAATAATAATTGAGCGGCTTTAGTTAATTTACTATGCATTAACGTTGATGAATTCTGGTTTATCATTTTCTTGGCAAGTTTTAACCTTTGTTTTAAATGCAATTTCTGCCGATTTATTTTGCGAAGCGTTGATTTCATATTTTTAACCATTCTTGTTCTCTCTGAAGACTCTAAAATCAGAAACAACGAAAAATGGTCAGTTGTGAGTCGGAATGGCGTAGTGAAGATTCCGTACCACCACACGAATGTTTTTATTTGCATTTACCAAAATATTTGTATATTTTTATCATTGTGATCGGGTACTATCTTGTGCCAGGCTAGCACATCATATTTATCGTTGTACCTTAACAATCATCATATGAAGTTTGACGCTTCATCATCATCATGATCATTCCAGCCATAGTACCTATATTAAAATTTTAATGAACAAGTAAAAACACAGAACGTTAAAATCCTGTCTCTTGTATAGAGTTTAATTTGTGATATTTTTTTGCGGACGTACGAACAAAACCACGGACAGAACTGTTGACGTATGCTTAGTAATAGGGCACGAAACCGTAAAAACGTAAAAAAACATATTTCTTGTATAGATAGGGGACTCTCTTAACTTCAAATATTGTTATTGCTATACACTGTACACAATAAAATTTGGCCATGGCCGATCTGGTATATTTTCTATCAACTGATTACTTAGAAACAGCCCTCTTTTTAATAATCCATGGATATAATACTATAAATTAAAAATACAATCATATCAAAATGTATGAAATTTTGCGTTATACATTCCTTCATGCTTATAATTATATCCTCTATCCATGTGGAAATATATTGAGTAGGCCTGTGTCCAGTAGTGGACGTCCTATGGATGAAATGATGATGATGAAAGATATGTGCCGATATATTTGACGCTTTGGCTGTCACAGACTATTTGATGCTGACTGTACTTACTCTAGGTCATATCCACAAACGGGATGTGCACGAAATAAATTAGGCAAATGTAATATAATAAAAAAATATATCACCATTTTTAACAGCATAGGCTTTATCAGCTGGTATAACAGCACAAAATCTTTTAGGTGGAGAGCCAGTGGCTTGTTCTGTATCGTTTTTCCTTTTTAACGTCCTACTTGTTTGATTGGGCACAGTAACTGAAGAAAAAAATTGAGATACTGTTTCACTAGCTTCATTTATAGTAACGGCAGCAGGTAATGAACTTGGATCGGCCACATTTTGGGATGAGGGAAGATGATCTGAAACATAAATTACATTAATCTAGTTTTAAAGTCATATCTTTTACAAGCTTTTATTTGCTTTCACCTGTCCCGTTGTCTGTCGGTCTGTAATCAAATCTTGCAAGTTAAATTTGATCTGCTTTTCGATTGAGCTAAAATTTAGCATACTAATGTAAGTTTAGTGACAATATAATAATATGATAGGTACCATCGAGCTGATCTGATGATGGAGAAGGAAGGTGTCCATAGGAACTCTGTAACGGACGGACAGACAGGCGGACAATAAAGTGATCCTATGACGTTTCCGTTTTTATTTCCTTTTGAGGTACGATACCCAAAACACAAGATGAAACAAAATTGGAGTTTTCAACTCACTATGCGGTTGGTGATCGAGACTTTGCAATTGGGAAGCTTTATCAAAGCGTGTGAGATCATACGGAATATCGTCGAGAATTGTTTGTAATCATTCTTAGAAAGGAATACATTTTAGTTCGCGATACATTTTTGTTATCCACAATCGTTATTCGTCATTTGAATAAATTTTGCCCATGTCTGTCTTATATATACTTACCCTGCAATTTTAAAATCGGTACCGCCAGTTTGCTTAGTTTGTTCTTTGGATAAAGGTGTACGTCAGTAAAATGCAGTCTGCAAATTCTTCTGTTGTTACAAATGTAATCATCATCTATTCCAACAAAATCAGCACCACTGTTTAGCACCCATAATCTAAATCTGTCAGGTTCCTTTGTAGGATCGGAAAATCTATGCAATGGGATCCCTGCAATTGAAATAAAACATACTCTTTACATTTCTTCTTCTTTTATATGTATAAGGGGAAGAAATATGAAAGAAATGTGTGTGTGTGTGTATATATATATATATATATATATATATATATATATATATATATATATATATAATGTAGAAATGGATGTTCGCGCACTTCACTTCAGAACGACTGCACCTATTTAGCTAATTATTTTTTTGTTGTGTTTGTAATTGTCTGGACAAGGTGTGTATGTAAAAGAATATGCATAAAAATGAATGGAAAAGTGAAAATTCCGAGTTTGAAAATCTCCATATAAGAAGTGAATGACTAAACCAAAATATATAATAAGGGGATCTTCAAAAAATTCGTTTACTACATGGTCCACATCTTCTTATACGGCTGCGGAACCCTGCACTGAGCATGGTCCGACAAGCTCTTGCACGGTTTTTTTACAACTATATACATAACAGTATAGATGTATCATGAAATTACCATCTCCGTCGCGAATTTTGCAACCAGGTATGCAGCAAGATTTGAATGACATGGTTAGGTCTGCTCAGCTCTCATGTCACTTATCACAAAAAACAATGCTCTCAAAGGGGAAACACAACACAAGGAGTCCTATCTCACAACCACATAACAGACAGAAATGAAAAGGAATTAGGAAACTAAAATGGTGATGAAAACAAATTTAAACAATGACAGTTTCACATTGGTTTCACAAACGAAGTTTTACTGTGTTGCCATAACATTTTAACACGTACTCACCAATTTTATCGACTTCATCTTTATTTTTTGTTTGAAATTGTAAAAAAATTGAAATTACAAAAATGTAGTATTAATATATAAAATTAATAAAATAGATGTATTGATGATACATCAATACATCTATTTTATCATGGTATCTTAATGTTAGCATGCTGGCAAGAAAAGGTTTGACTGTCCAGTTTGGCTGCGTTCAAAATATATTATGTTACAATGAGTACATTTATTAATTTTACTATATTGTTGTTTTTAATTTATTATGTTGATTATTTTGACTTTTTTCTTATTTTCTTGAATTAATATTTGATAATATCTTGTGGTGAATATTTGATTGTGAATATGACTTTAGAAACCGAAAGTGCCTAGTGGTTTCGTTCATGCGGGCTAGATGGCAGGCGAGTTGAGTGTCTGGTTACAATGTTCTAAGTTACCATAGCATGGTCGCCATGGCCGAAATCGGTCGGAGATTATTATTATTATTATTACATAAACTTGCATTACCTACACAAAACCACATCAGTCAGTACACAAGCGAATCATTAAATATATTTAACACTAACTTACTTACCTACCTACTTCGTCGAATTACTCTATAAACTTGAATACCTGAGTTTGCTTTAACCTTTTTAGCGCCAGAGTCGGCAATTGAAGATTCGTGACTCTGACGTCAGTGTCGGCATATGCCAAACAAATTTTATTGTTTTATGACTCCGAATATAATACGAATATCTCGTTCTGCAATCACTGTATCATTATTAAAGGTCATTTTATTGCTGTGGCGTCTGGGTCACGTAGTATTACTTCGTTGCTTGGCGCTCAAAAGGTTAATGTTTGGTGATCGCTGGCGGCAATTTGCTAAGGACTCCAGCGAGATAGACCACTTTTTACAAGTTATGTACCTCATTTTTTAAATAATGTATACGATAATTTTGCTCACGGGATGTTGCATGATAAATAAAGGTTCATGTACCTAATTAAAAATTATATATATGTATTAAAAATCAATTCGGGAGGTACTATGAATATCCATACTAATATTATAAATGCGAAAGTGTGTCTGTCTGTCTGTCTGTCTGTCTGTCTGTCTGTTACCTCTTCACGCTTAAACCGCTGAACCGATTTGGATGAAATTTGGTATGGAGATAGTTTGAGTCCCGGGAAAGGACATAGGCTACTTTTTATTCCGGAAAAATACCCTTATCCGCGATAAACGAATTTGAGGCGGACGAAGTCGCGGGCAGAAGCTAGTAATTATTATAAAACTGAAGTTAAGTAGGTATTCGCGTCTATTTCGCGGTGATTCTAAACGCTCGATTCTTTAACGTGAAATAAGTTGTCTAAGTCTTATAATTATGTATTATTGTAATAAATATTCTTTTGGAAAGCAAGCCAGTGTAATACTAACCCGATTTCGTTTGTTTTTTTCTGAGCGGCAATGGTTATCGTGGCTTTGAAATCAAAACACGGCAACAGCGCCGCCCCGTCTGATTCATGTATATTCATTCCTCGCCGTTTGCATGTGATGCGGGCTGAGCACGCACGTACACGGCGCGCAACATACAAACCGCGCGGTGTACTTCTGATCGAAGATTAACTACTGGTTATACGGTGCCTATGTCCCGCAGTTGACATCTTTTTGCTAATGATCACAATTATATGTTCATTGTATCGTTCACCTATCCATGCTATATAATATAAAACATGTAAAAATAAACTGGATTTGACCTTATGCACTCCTTATAAAATTACTCTGATGAGGATGTAAATGCAACTTGATTACCTAGAAGCCTATCCATTGAGGGGAACTTGTTTATAAATATTGGACATAGGAATGCATACATTAATCCGTAGCATTGAATTGCAACTACTTATTATTGCACAGATATAAATAAATAACTTATACCACTATTAACAAGTTTATTGGACCTGATGAAGAGCGTCATTCAAAAATACCGACAATAAACCAAAATCGATGTCGAAAACATGCACCTTCCAAAATTACGGCATCTTGTCCTAGTTTTGTATTCCATAGCGACATAGTTTTGAGAGTAATTTGCTTGAGAAATGGAAACAGCGTCGTGCGCATGCTGATAATAACGTCCGATTGGATTTGAACCAGTGCCTTGTGCTTTGCCGGGGCACTGATTCAAATTCAGTCGGAGTCTTGAATATTTATTTATTATTTTCATCTTTGTATATTAAAAATATAGTTTCGTAGTTAAGAAATTCACTTTAAAAATCACGAATATCGTGATCGTGAAACATCAAAATTTTTATAAAAACATGATATCTACTGATGATTGGATCTTCAGCTGAAAAAAAAGAAGATTATGATTTTTTTCTCCTCCGCCGACGAAATTCTTCCTTTAATAATAAATCTTTATATGGTAATTAAATTATTAATTGATTTTCTGTAATAAGGTGTGCTGTTTCTACTGCGATGGCGGTCTGGGCAAGTGGGAAGCGAGTGACGAGCCGTGGGCGGAGCACGCCCGCTGGTTCCCCGGCTGCGGGTTTGTGCAGCTTGTCAAGGGCGTCGACTTTGTGGCCCAACACCGCGGCATCCCGCCCCCGCCTAGGACGGTACGTCGCGTTCTAGAATGTTCTGTCAGGTGTGCTGTTTCTGCTGCGACGGCGGTCTGGGCAAGTGGGAAGCAGGCGACGAGCCGTGGGCGGAGCACGCCCGCTGATTCCCCGGCTGCGGGTTTGTGCAGCTTGTCAAGGGCGTCGACTTTGTGGCCCAACACCGCGGCAACCCGCCCCCGCCTAGGTCGGTACGTCGCGTTCTAGAATGTTCTGTCAGGTGTGCTGTTTCTGCTGCGACGACGGTCTGAGCTAGTGGGAAGCGGGTGACGAGCCGTGGGCGGAGCACGCCCGCTGATTCCCCGGCTGCGGGTTTGTGCAGCTTGTCTAGGGCGTCGACTTTGTGGCCCAACACCACGGCAACCCGCCCCCGCCTAGGACGGTACGTCGCGTTCTAGAATGTTCTGTCAGGTGTGCTGTTTCTACTGCGACGGCGGGCTGGGCAAGTGGGAAGCGGCAACCCGCCCCGGCCTAGGACGGTACGTCGCGTTCTTGAATGTTCTGTCAGGAGTGCTGTCTCTACTGCGACGGCGGGCTGGGCAATTGGGAAGCGGCAACCCGCCCCGGCCTAGGACGGTACGTCGCGTTCTTGAATGTTCTGTCAGGAGTACTGTCTCTACTGCGACGGCGGGCTGGGCAAGTGGGAAGCGGCAACCCGCCCCCGCTTAGGACGGTACGTCGCGTTCTAGAATGTTGTGTCAGGTGTGTTGTCTCTACTGCGACGGCGGGCTGGGCAAGTGGGAAGCGGCAACCCGCCCCCGCTTAGGACGGTACGTCGCGTTCTAGAATGTTGTGTCAGGTGTGTTGTCTCTACTGCGACGGCGGGCTGGGCAAGTGGGAAGCGCCAACCCGCCCCCGCTTAGGACGGTACGTCGCGTTCTAGAATGTTGTGTCAGGTGTGTTGTCTCTACTGCGACGGCGGGCTGGGCAAGTGGGAAGCGGCAACCCGCCCCGGCTTAGGACGGTATAGGTATAAAACTCAAGTAAAGTCCGTCTTGTATGTAGTAGAGTCCAAAACTAAATGGAACTTATGTGATTTTTCTAATATGGAACTTCAAATTGCCTGTACGGATACGCTACTACTACATACAACCTATACGTCGCGTTCTAGAATGTTCTGTCAGGTGTGCTGTTTCTACTACGACGACGGGTTGGGTAACTGGGAAGCGGCAACCCGCTCCCGCTTAGGACGGTACGTCGCGTTCTAGAATGTTCTGTTAGGTGTGCTGTTTCTACTGCGACGGCGGTCTGGACAAGTAGGAAGCGGCTACCCGCCCCCGTCTAGGACGGTACGTTGAGTTCTAGAATATACCGTCAGGTGTGCTGTTTCTACTGCGACGGCGGTCTGGGCAAGTGGGAAGCGGAAACCAAACTGAGCAAAGCTTGTACTATGGGTACCAGGTGAGGGAAAGATAAACATTATGTATTGGTAAATTCACGCAAAATATGCGCATCATAGACGTCGAGTTGCGGAATACCAGCCCGCGCATACCTACATATATTAATTGTACTGTGTATGTAGATAAAATACATAGAAAATATCCAAGACCCAGGAACAACCAAACATGCTCATCACACGAACAGTTGCCCTGGACAACAAGTTACTACGCTACACAAATTATACAAGAAACATGCGAACGTGCAGTTCATTAATTAGCACGATATTAATCGGATTCTTCGTTAATCTCGCCATTTAAAGTCAATCATTTTTAAATCTATAACTAACTATACTGTGCGTATATATGCGTTTTATGGTCCAAATACTGGACTTATGTAGAACTTTTTCTTTCAGATGTCCGCCGACAGATCTCTTAGTGGGAGGCAAAGAAATCCTTCTGTTAATTTTCCAATCACAGAAAGTCAGGTAAATATTGACAAATACTTTTAACTTGAACATTTCGTGAGAGAGGGTACGAGGGGTACAGGGAACTTTTAGTTGAAGTGTAGGTATTTTCATGAAACTTACCTTAATTTTACTGTCCCACGAAATTTCATTCATATTTTTACGAAACAATGTTGAAATGTCTAAATAATCAAAATATCTATCTTCTATATTTAAGGTACTTTTTCCTTTATGTCACATGACTATGGGACGCCCTAAATAGAAGATTTTTTTTTATATCAGGGACAACCTTACACAAATCAACCTAGTCCCAAACTAAGGAAAGCTTGTAGTCGGAGATCGAATTCGAGATCAAAAATGTAAACAAATGGGTTGCCACTATAAAAAATTTAACGCAAGCGGTGGTTAATAAAATGATTGAAATGCTCATTAAAACTACCATATAAGTACCGTACAAGTACTTAAAAATATTTTTCTAAGTTAAACAGCAAATATTCTTTTTTTCTATTTCATATTTGTGTAGATCGAATAAAATATACGGAGATTTAATTTATACCACTGGCAATGATCAGAAGTTGTGAACATTTGGTATAGTAACAGTAAGTTTGATTTTAAGAACAATAAATTATTGATGCCCGAAACCGGCGGGGTTATTGCCTCACGAAATTTTGACACTTGGTATCGGAATCAACTGTCATAGCCCATACAAAATCATGACACTTGATTCTGATTGCGAGCGTCAAACGCGTTAGGCAATACGGGGGCGGGTAACTGTTGGCACTAATTCACCATGTCTATCTTATGTACACAGTTATTCAATAAAAGTTTTCTAATCTATTCTATTCTGGTAATAAAAATGAAAATAATGTAAAAGTAAGTAAGTAAATGATAATGACTAGTTTCTTTTCAATAAAATTTTCAAATATTCAGTGACAACATGCAAAAAAAGGAGCGTTCTAGTATTACGTAGCGAATTTGGGGGGGTCTTGTAAAACGTTAGGATGTGTTACAGTGGCGGGAGGAGGTGATTTAAAAAGTTCTTTTTCTCAGAATTACAAATGGAATGACCACTTGAAAATTTTAGGTAAATTGGTCCCTACTTGGTGGTTACGTAACGTTTTACTATTAAAATTACGTTACGTAATACTTGAACGCTCCCAAAGACATACTTTAGACCATTTTAGTTTATCCGTCAGTCCATCACACGACATTCGTAATTCGTTGTCTGACCTTTGTCGAACGTATATGCTTCTCGTTGTTTTTAGTTTGTTATTGTTGCATTTAAACAAACATTTGGTCTATAAAGTTCGGATATAAAAAAAATAAGATAAATAAAGATGATTTACCCCTGGCACGTTACTTTGACGTTGACAGTTGTTTGTTTAAATTTTTTTGATCTCGAATTCCATCTCCGACTTTAACTGACAATGCTGACTGTATCAGGCATCAATATACATATGTATTTATGTAACGGTTTAGGTTAGGCCCGGTAAAGCACCTTAAGGGTGTGTACCTTATTTAAAAAGAAACAACAGGAACTAGCTAGTCGGAAGTTGTTCAAAGATTAGAGATATGATATACTCAGGGACGTAGAGCCGGCCAGGCCAGAAATAAAGTAATAAATTTATAGGACGTATTTTAAAACAATTTAAATTCAAAGAGTAGAATTTATATTAAGAATCTTGAGCGCCAATTACTTTATCTCCGTCAAACGTTATGGGCGGTACTTGAATTGAAACACAACAAACTATATTAAACAGGTATTTATTACACCTCTCCTATATCTAACTACAAGGGTTCAGTTTACACTAGTAGCTATAATCCAATTCCGATGATGTGCACTTAATTCATACTATCGAGGGTACTTGTGTTCAAGATGGATGTTCTAATGTCGTAGTCGGACTTAATTAACTTTTAAAATGGAATTAGAGTACCTTAGGTAAGGTGTCAATACACCATGGTCACCGTGAAACAGACAGCGGCACCTAGTCAGCAAATTCTCCAACCAAGACCCAGGTCACCATATCCCGGACAGACGCACACGGTGAGCGTGAACACGTTTCACGCCATGTACTCGCTCACAGAACCCCTTAGTTTGAGGCCTAAGCCTCCGACCCAACGATGTGGGTATATTAAGCGGTTATGCGAGCTGATGTTGTAGGTACATCCCGAAGTTATGTTCAATTAGCACGATGTGGAAACAAAATGGTGGTGGCAGTTGTGCTTAGCTTGATTTAAAGAAATATGGCTACTTTAGGGGCGTCATCCGCCAACTTGTAATGGCTACATTTTCAAAATGGAACCGGCAGTACATCTCGACTTTTTCCAAAAATGTAGCGTCTACGCCGATGTCAGAATGCAAAAGACTCACGAGAGAGCAAATTCGTCTCCAGAAAAAAACAAAAACCACGTTCGAAAATAAAAAAAACGTCGATCAAAGTGACACAGATTCACACTCCAGCAACACCTTATCGGAACCAAAATGCACCTAAAAGCAGACGGATCACCGAAAGCCTTCCAAAACGTTACTGTGTATTTAATATACTACACTACCAAAATTCCTGGATAAAAAGATTAAATAAATACTTCTGCCATAAAAAAGTTTAATGGAGATTTGAAAGTGAAAGTTTTTCGGAACGCTCTCGCTACGGCGTTTTGATAATGCTTAGTTTACAAAACTATTGAGGTATTTGAGTGATTTTATATATTTAGAATTCAAGTATAGTAGTATGTGAGAGTACAATGAGTTAAAAGAAAACAAGAAACAACACTGAATGTGAAATAGAAATGTGAAAGGTATTTTTAAACGAAAGAAAATATAGCTTGACGTGACAGGTTATGTCAAAATGACTTGGTGTGACAACCAAACGTACTCCGTAGTTGTCAAACTGTATGATATTGGTTAAGTATTAAAGATTCTACTAATTTTATTTCAGAATATTCGAAAAGTATATTGCTTTTAGAGTTTATATTAGGGATAGGGGCGTGCAGAACCGTGAAAGTTATCCGTACACATGCCGTGATTACTCAAGGAGAAAGATAAATAAATTAAATATAGGTCGACACGGGTATGGACTGCCAGTGTAATTCCAGGACTAAATATCATTAGATATATTACTTTAGCGACAAAACAGCTGGCTAATTAGAACAATTAACGGTTATAGGCTATGTAGTACAAGTACCTGAACCTCAGAGATATACGGAATGAGTAAATATATTGTTCAACAAATAGGTCTACATTCCAGGTAAGAGTTCACTAATCGTTCTAACCACCGGGAGTATTCTAAGCAAATTGTACACCCTAAAGTGTTACACTTAAATAAATAAATAAAATACTGAAATAAATAGAAAACATCAAATACCCAGGAACAAACATTCATGCTCATCACATAAACACTTGCCTTGGCCGCGATTCAAATCCGGGACTGTCAGATTCGAAGGCCGTTGTGCAACCAACTGAACCAAACTTGTCGTCTTATTAGTTTAAACAGGGATGTTGACAACTTGAAAGACCTTTCAATAATAGAAATATTGGTAAAATACTACTTCAATTCCATATCATAAAAACTCAACTAGATACAAAAACATTAGAATCACATTTTTGGACTTTCCCAAAAACGCTCCATTCCTACCTTATATGGGGAAATTAAGAACTTTGTTCTGCAGCGATCACAAAACTTTCGTTTATCAAAACGGTTTCATAACAAAAGTTACCATACATTTTATGGGTTATTCAATGCTATTATTATTTATTAATAATTTCATACTTTAAAAATGGACTTCCCCACCTATTTTTAAAGGCTCATAAACATACACCGGTTTGGCGGGGGCAAATCTGTACAGACGTTTAATAGTGCGAGGACACATTAAACTAATTTTATTTTGTTGATATCGATAAAAATGATGTACAACCGATGGGTAATTTCAAGAATTTGAATGAAGAAGAAAACTACATACACAAAAATAAACTTTTTGCGGAATAAACTTTTTTAATATTTAATATAATTTTCATAATATACAATCAAAATGTTCTCCACATTTTCAGCCTTTAATCTTCGTCGCCTGGGTGACAATATCCATTTTAGCCAACTAAATGAGCTTTCTAGGTCAACTGTAGTAATTGGAGCAAATTGAAACAATTTATAGTATTGATGAATTTCTGCTATATGACTCGGTTCTATTTCTTATCCGGATACCAATAATTTTGCCCTGAGGATTCAAACGTAATCTTGATATATGTACTTTTAACTTATGGACAATATTCAAACTGGCTTCTAGACTTAAATTTTATGTTTGTAATTTTTCAATGGTACTTGGTATGATGGATAGATTGTTGGCTATCCATTTCAAATTGTTGAGAATGTTTATATCATTCATTGCCCGTTTTGCTTTTAATATACACGTTGATTCTTTGTTATTAAATCTTCGTACGACTTGGCTGGTAAATATTTATGATAGTAAATAGCCGCTTTCATCCATGTTCTCCATCGTATTATCGTCGGCTGTGGTGGCAAAGGAACGGTCGGTAACATTTGGTGAAATATTTTTATTCTTTTAGGTGATTTCAGAAATACCTTTTTTGTATAAGCTATTAAATTATTGACAGCAGGAAACAATAATCGCACTTGTTCAGCCACCCTATTTACTCCATGTGCCAAACATGTGACGTGTACTAAATTCGGAAAAACCTTTTTCAAATTCTTACCAGCTTTCAGTATGTAGGCTACGCCATCCGTAAGAAGCAACAAAACTTTATCATGTTTGTTGTGGTGACTTCCCCACAACGTCTCTAGGGCATTTTGAATAAGATTTGATAAACTAACATTATTTACTTCCTCTAGACAAACGCTAAATATTATTTGTGGGGTACCTATTTCATTTTCTAATAGTGCTCCAACTATTACATTCCCAATCTGACGCCCATTGGCATCTGTACTTTCGTCTACACTCACATAAATTCTAGCTAGTTTAGTCTTAATCTGTTTCATCGTCTCCTTATAAGCGATGTCTAAGGTCGTTTTTCTCAAAACTGATTCGTTGGGAATATATGTTTCTGAACCATATTTCCCAAATATGCAATCAGATATAAAATTGATGAAAATGGGATTTTCCACCTAGGTCCATGGTATGCTGCAAGCTAAACTAAATTTTAGCAAATCCAGGTTAAATACGTTTTGGTTTTTAGCGACGCTGTTATGCCTTTGGCTTCTTATATGCCTTTGTACGGAAAACTTTTTTCGTGATATATGAATTTTACATTTCTTGCAAAAGTAAGTCGTACCTTTATCATCTATATCTGAATGGTCAGGTTTCCATGAAGATGAATGATCTTTTTTCTTGCGAGGCATTTTTAACCGCCTTAAGAAACAAAAAAGGTAGTTTTAATTGATCGGAATGCAAAATAATATTGTAGTACTGGATGAATTATTCAACGATTCAATGGTTGTCAAAAGTGACTCGACACAGTCAATGTCAGATATCGGTTGTTTATAGTTGCGATAAGTATAAATGAAAGAGGTTTGCACATAGTTAAACGTATTCAAACTTACCCATTAGTTTAGTTATGATAATGATGATTAAACATTTATTTTTATCGATGTCGGTAAACTTAGTCGATTTTTAATTAATCACTAGCACTGGTACATTTTTGACCCCGCGAAACCGGTGTCTGCTCATAAAACAAGATACACGTAAGGTATCGAGCTCAAAGTTTTTTTTTGGATTTTCGTCATAAATACTACCATTTCGCATCTAAATTTTAGTATTATTTGAGTACAGTCAACATCCATATTGTTTAGGTGGAAGAACTAATGGACAGCGAGCAGGCACTGGTCGCGTTGGGAGCGGGCTTGGACGCGGCCAGAGTGCGGCGGGCGATCAGGCGGCGGTTTCAGACCATCGGTGAGTAGCGCGTGTGCCAGAAGTAGGTATCCATACCCACTTTGTTTGTTGTTTATATTGTACTTACAGTTACTTAGGCAGCGTTCAAGTATTACGTAACGCAATTTTTGGAGATGTTTGAACCTCCCCCCACCTAAAACGCCGTAACGTTTTTCTGTACCTCCCCACTAGTAAAACGTTATACGTAACCACCAAGTGACCATTTGTACCTAAATTTATTCCATTTGTAATTTTGAGAAAAAAAAGTAAAAAAATGCGTGAGAGAATCTCTGTACGCGACCGTTCTGAAGGGTTAAAAAAACAATTTTACGTAACGCGTAGTTCAAACCCCCCCTCCCGCCCCGTTACGTACCTAATACTTGAACGCTCCCCTGGTTAAGATTGTTTACAATTGTTAAAGTATCATACATTTTTAAATGTCACTTGTCACTAGAAGGTGCCCACAACTTCGTTAGCGGACGTGAAGTCGTAACCTGTTTTTTTACTTATCGTATTTGTGTAAAAAGTATCCTATAACCATCGGTGGACTTTCATAGATGCGAATCTAAATGTAAACTAATGAATGTTTGTGGTGATCGAGCGCAAGACAGAAAAAAAATGACTGAAAATAAACCTCTATCATACAAAGATTTTCCTAATACCTTGACTATCAACAGGTTTGCCGTTCACTTCATCAGAGGCGTTGATCGACGCGGTGCTGGACGAGCAGCTGAACGAGGAGAGCTGGAGCGTGGCGCCCAATCAGCGCTTCGCGCGGGACATCCTCGCCGAGGCACTGCGCGAATTCGCTCCCGCAGCCGGGTAAATATCGCACTACGACACACAGACACACACACATGTTCCGTTCACCTCGTCGGAGACGTTGTCGAAGTACTAGGTGAGCAACTGAATAGTGGAGAGCTGGAGCAATATAAATATAACACTCAATACAGGAGAAACCGAACCGAGAGGGAGCGCAGATTCCCAGATTTCCGTGACAAGGCAATATTTCAGGTGTGTACTTGTAAATCAGCATCAAAAAGTCTAGCATTCAAAGCGCCGAATGTATCATAACATATCTTTATTTATATGGGCATAAAGATACGTTATGATATATTTGTCGCTTTGGACAACTTAGCTAGGTGCGGGCGAAACCCTCCGAGGGGCGGATTTCACCAACCCATAGAATACGAGCTGCTCAGACCTAGATACACAAAATTAAATTTCGTTATTTGTCACCTCACAAAGGATACAGAAACAAATAATTACACAAGACAGAGCATTACGAATAGTATACCCTTTATGAGAGACTTGAGTCTGAACTAGGTATAGACCTGTAATACAGATCTCCAAGCCCTCACCCCGGAAATAAGTGAAATTACTTAACTAGGTATACTCTACAATAATCATGAGGCCCAGAATAAGTTTAAGGGGCGCCAAATTCTAGTCTTGCCAAGAGTGCTTATGACTAGCTAGTAGCTACAACGCGGGCTTTGAATGCTACAGACTATTTGATGCCGACTGTACAATGACTTAAAAGCGTTCCATGAGTTTTATGAAGTTTTAAAAGTACATTGCGACTTTAAAAAGGCAGGATCTCTGCATTGGAGACTGATGCAACTGTTATGATTGGAGCAATCAAATCGAACCATTATTTATGAGCTATGCGGGGATAGCTTTAGCAATGTTTTTGTTTTATCATCTAATCTATCTAAATAATATTCTTACGTTTTCAGAATAATCCCATCACTAGACTGCGATCAAACATCTCAATCAGATAGCTCGTCGCGGTCCCGAACACCTAACGAATCTTCCCAACATCAAGAACAGGAAGTGATCGTCGCTCGCGCTGACACCAGTCAAACTGCCAGGACTGTCAGACCTGACAGCTATGTCAGAGCTGGCAGTACTGACAGAGCTGAGAGAGAGAGAGAAGGCAGTCCGAGGAAGAATTTGTCGCTGGAGGAGGAAAATAGGCAGTTGAAGGAAGCGAGGCTGTGCAAAGTCTGTATGGATAGTGAGGTCAGTAGCTTCATTGGTTTGTGTTTTTAGAATTAATCACCAGTGTTAGGAAATTCCGATGTAAGCATCGGAGTTTAAAATAAATTAACTTTTTAACCATAAATAAAACCGACTCCAAAAAAACTGCATCATTTATCTTCTTCAATTTACTTGCAAGTAACCGTTTTTCTATTCAATCTATACAGTATACATACATACAATTAATCTTATTTTGGCGTTGGTGACATCTACTTATAGCATGTGTAAAATGTCGAAAATTTACGTTTTTGGTAGGTTGTGACACTATGGCACCGACTCCACAATAACGTTAATTATATATACTGTATAGATTGATAATAAAACGGTTACTTGGGAGTAACTTATAAGTATGTTACTTATTTTAAAAATAGGCAATGACTTCGGTTGTCTTAAATCGAGCGGAAGAGAGTTACACAACACGTAGCCCGGAATGTAAAAGAATTTGCATAAAACTTTGACTTAGATGATGGAACAGCTAGAAGAAAGTTTTGAGCGGACCTTGCTGATATAAGATAACTAAAACGTTATTTTAGATATTATTAGATGAAGATGTTTTATTTTTGGTTTAAAATGAAATTTATTTCACACTTAACCGACTCCCAAAAAATTGGGTGGTTAACAATTTGGTTGTTTTTTTAATGTTTGTTACCTCTGAAGTTATAAACCGATAAATATTTTGGTCGCATTTAATTTTAGTGAAGATCTGATGATGGAATCCATGAGAAATTGAAGGAACTGCTCAAAGGTAGTATAGGAAACATAATAAGCATTTGCATTCAGAAAGTGTACATTGGTGAAGTGGAACTGATGAAGAAGATCACAGAATGTCACTGGAACTCCTCAACGTTAAGTGATTTACGGGTGGCGATGAGATACATCTCGATTAAAATAGCTAGCTATTTTCATAGTCCCAAATTGAAATGGACCTGATTAAAATGGTAAAAACACAAAAATAAAAAAAAAATGCCAATAAGTAGTTTAAAATTATCAAAATTGTATATACATAAAAAAACAAAAAGCCGACAGCGTAAAAAACTAAAAAGAAAAATGCAACGTCCAATAGTCTAGAAATTCGTTAAGTCATAATGGAAATGTTTATGATTCATGATCGATACTCACATAAAACAAATAGATAATTCTAATGTGGTACATAGCGATTTTAAATAGTCGGGACCCATAAAGAATCGAGATGGACGCAAATCTTCCCAACAATAGACAATGAAGACGAATCGATTGACGTAAGAATCATCAAAATCGGTCCACGTGTTTGGTTTCTTGAGTGCCAGATAGGAACAAACATACAAACATACATAGACTGATAAACACATTACCTTTGCGTCGCGCAGTCGGGTAAACAAAGAGCACTGTTGTGTATAACTAGGTCGCGGGTTCGAGTCCCATCTACATTGTAGTGGACCACAACGAAACTTCTCCTTTGCTATTTATTCTCCTATTTTATTTGATCTTTGTATTTATATTTGTATAAAGTAGAATGATCTGTTTATAAATTTATACGCCATTGTATAGATTGAATTTCAACTTGCCTCATTTCTTATATCGATCGATTGCGGCACAATACAAAGTAGCGTTTTCAATTGTATCGAAATCATTGTTCAATTATTTTTAATGATGGTGCGAAACCACAGGCCTTTTGTTCGATGACCGCCTGTGGCTTTTGGACGCATGATAAGTAAAGTGTTAGGTTCTGACTCAGGATATTTTGAATTTAAAGTTTTTAATTTTGATAATTATGGCTTATAATTAATGTAAATGCCCCTGTGTTCGACACTTCCATTAGTTGACATTTACAACCTTAAGTAGTAGGTATTAAGAGTCCCCGGCAAGCTCGGCTGAATTTCATCTTCCCATACAAACGGAGTTTCGTTCTCATTTTAAAACTACGTGTTGTATTGTAATGAAATTTTGCATAGACAATAACATGAGGTATATCTAGGCCTGTAATTAGTTTATATGGCTCCAGTTTATAAAACAAACAAAATACAGCAAAAACAAGTTTGTATAAAAAACTTAAATTCGCTGTATTTTTATTTACTGTGGTATCTCAAGCTACATAAACTAATTACAGGCCTGCATATATCTAACTTATTCTTAGTACAAAGTTTCAGAGCAAACTAGATAGTCGTTTTAAAATGGGAGCGTAACTACGTTTGTATGGAGCACTGAGCTTACCGGGGACATTTGATTAAAAAAAAACAGGGTTTCAACTTATAATTGGGATGTTGTAATTTTTTTCTGTGGTATGTTATAGAACGACCTCTCAATAATAGAAACATTGATGAAAAAACTACTTCAATCTCATTAAAACTCAACTAGATACAACAACGTAAGAATCACATTTTTGAAGTTTCCCAAAAACGTAGTGTTGGTAAAGACTCAAGTCATTTGTGTCTTCATTTATGAGACTCGACTTAGTTTTTTGACTCCAGTCATTTAATCGAAGTTTGAGTTCTTTTCATAGTGTCGGGGACTTGAGTCTTCGATAGAGACTCGAGTTCTCTATAGAGGACTCGAGTCTTCTATAAAGACTAGAGTGTTATTGTTTACACCTAAGTCTTTTTGAACAACTGAGTTATGATTAAACTCAAATGTACTTGTAGGGGTACATGAGATTACGCTACCTAGGGTCCGTTTCATAAACGCTTTTAACTTGTATTACAAGCGGAAGTCCCTTTCTAGAGTTCCGTAGCCAAAATGGTACCTACTTAATCTACCATGCTTTTGCTTTGAGCTTTTAAACCTTTTCTGTATTGGAAATTCAAGTATATATAATAGGAAATTAAAAAGTGAGTCTTCATTATAGGACTCAAGTTTTGTCAAAAAAGACTATAGAAGATAGGATATCTGGAGTCTTTTCGAAAGCTTGAGTTGTGACTAAAGGACTCAATAAGGCTCGTAAAAGGACTCGACTCATGACTCAAAAGACTGTGAAGTCTTTAAGCTCGAAGTCCTGTAAATATGAGTCGAGTTCTTAAAATGTGGACTTCAAAAACTTGAGTCTTTACCAACACTACTTAAACGCTGTATATAAAAGCTTAGGAACGCATGATGCCACATGTTCCTACCTTGTATGGGGACATTAAGAGATTTTTTCTGCAGCTACATTAAAACTTGCGTTTATCGAAACGGTTTCATGACAAAAGTTACGATGCATTTCATGAGTTATTCAATGGTATTAATACTTGCATACTTTAAAAATGAACTTTCCCATCCAACTTTAAAGGCTCATAAAAAAAAGTACACGTAAGGTAATGAACTATTTTTTTTAGGATTTTATCATAGAGTATGAAATAAAAATATGAACTACCACTTCGCATCACAATGTTGGCTTTATTTTATTCCTTTAATTGAGTTTGGCCCAAATTGTGACCGATTTTTCGCAACACAAAGGTAGACTAGAGAGAAGACTAGAGTTTCAGTGGAGTTATATTTGAATTTAATCGTGCATTTTGAGCCTTTACCTTGTCGAAAAATTCTTCTCAGTGCCGTCGCTCGTAAAATGTGGCACATCCAATAAAATGCAATACAAGAAATTACACAAAGAAAGAAAATCATAAGTTTACAACTTTACCAATCGAATCATGTAAATTTTATGTAAACTGGTATTCATTGAAGTTCTGTATGCAGGTGAGCGTTGTGTTCCTGCCATGCGGACATCTGGTGTCATGCGCACGCTGCGGCGCTGCACTGCCGTCGTGCCCGCTGTGCCGTAGTGCCGTGCGGGCGCTCGTGCGCGCCTACCTCGCGTGACGTCACCGGGTGTACACCGACCGCTATACACATGTAAGTGTGTTCCTGCCATGCGGACATCTGGTGTCATGCGCACGCTGCGGCGCTGCACTGCCGTCGTGCCCGCTGTGCCGTAGTGCCGTGCGGGCGCTCGTGCGCGCCTACCTCGCGTGACGTCACCGGGTGTACACCGACCGCTATACACATGTAAGTGTGTTCCTGCCATGCGGACATCTGGTGTCATGCGCACGCTGCGGCGCTGCACTGCCGTCGTGCCCGCTGTGCCGTAGTGCCGTGCGGGCGCTCGTGCGCGCCTACCTCGCGTGACGTCACCGGGTGTACACCGACCGCTATACACATGTAAGTGTGTTCCTGCCATGCGGACATCTGGTGTCATGCGCACGCTGCGGCGCTGCACTGCCGTCGTGCCCGCTGTGCCGTAGTGCCGTGCGGGCGCTCGTGCGCGCCTACCTCGCGTGACGTCACCGGGTGTACACCGACCGCTATACACATGTAAGTGTGTTCCTGCCATGCGGACATCTGGTGTCATGCGCACGCTGCGGCGCTGCACTGCCGTCGTGCCCGCTGTGCCGTAGTGCCGTGCGGGCGCTCGTGCGCGCCTACCTCGCGTGACGTCACCGGGTGTACACCGACCGCTATGCACATGTAAGTGTGTTCCTGCCATGCGGACATCTGGTGTCATGCGCACGCTGCGGCGCTGCACTGCCGTCGTGCCCGCTGTGCCGTAGTGCCGTGCGGGCGCTCGTGCGCGCCTACCTCGCGTGACGTCACCGGGTGTACACCGACCGCTATACACATGTAAGTGTGTTCCTGCCATGCGGACATCTGGTGTCATGCGCACGCTGCGGCGCTGCACTGCCGTCGTGCCCGCTGTGCCGTAGTGCCGTGCGGGCGCTCGTGCGCGCCTACCTCGCGTGACGTCACCGGGTGTACACCGACCGCTATACACATGTAAGTGTGTTCCTGCCATGCGGACATCTGGTGTCATGCGCACGCTGCGGCGCTGCACTGCCGTCGTGCCCGCTGTGCCGTAGTGCCGTGCGGGCGCTCGTGCGCGCCTACCTCGCGTGACGTCACCGGGTGTACACCGACCGCTATACACATGTAAGTGTGTTCCTGCCATGCGGACATCTGGTGTCATGCGCACGCTGCGGCGCTGCACTGCCGTCGTGCCCGCTGTGCCGTAGTGCCGTGCGGGCGCTCGTGCGCGCCTACCTCGCGTGACGTCACCGGGTGTACACCGACCGCTATACACATGTAAGTGTGTTCCTGCCATGCGGACATCTGGTGTCATGCGCACGCTGCGGCGCTGCACTGCCGTCGTGCCCGCTGTGCCGTAGTGCCGTGCGGGCGCTCGTGCGCGCCTACCTCGCGTGACGTCACCGGGTGTACACCGACCGCTATGCACATGTAAGTGTGTTCCTGCCATGCGGACATCTGGTGTCATGCGGTGTGATGTATCCACTACTATATCCAAGTGAGCGTAGTGTTCCTACTATGTGGGCGCCTGATTTCGCAATCGTATTTTGTGTGACGTCTAGTATAAAACAATTATCCATCTTAATAGTATATTTACGAGTATGAATTATTTAGTCAGTATTCTTGGTTACAGATGGCAGTGCCTGCTTGCCTTCAAAAACATGGTTCACCAAGCATCACAAGTATGTTACCTAACAAGGGTTATTAGCCGTATAAAATAATAATTCCATAAGTAACTGTATCGTTTATTTACTCCATTATATTATCATGTAAGTAGTATATTGGTCCGAAGACTGAATATCAACGCGAATGTATCAAGGTTGTCTTACGAAGTACTCTTGGGTCCAGATTACATGTTACTGATAATATGTATATGAGTGAAAGCGAGTGACCAAAAATGCCATCCCAGTGTGCCGTCATTTAATCTTTTAACCGCCATGTCTAAATTGTGGTCTTTTAAACGATAAAGTTACCTGTTTTTGGGACTTATATACGCAGCCTTCTTCAGTGCCGATCGAGTGGCAAGCCTTTCATTTATAGTTTACTGTAGAGACCAATTGAATCAAGAAACTTCTAGAAGCTCCACATTAGGCAGGAATGAAGCAGTTACTCAATTCCATACAAGCGGCCGAAATGAGTCACTCACACATACGTATGCGTGTACATGATCTGGAAGGAAAGTCACATTGCAAGCAGCGGGGGTGTCGGTATTCCGAAAAGGTGAATAGAGAATAAAACGTCGCTTTTTTACTTGCCATCTATATGTATTAATTCTTATTACGTCATTGACAGTTATTGTGTCATTAAAGTTCAATAAATATATTACGGTTAAGGCAAATAATAAAAAATGTGGACTGGACCTCGACGCGTCTATTGCGCAGTACACGGGTGCCTAAATTCGACAATTATAAAGCCGCAATTTTCGTTCTTCCGACTCCTGTTGAACACACACACACACACACACACACACACACACAATTAAGCCTGCTAAACGCGAACAGATGATATTACAACCGAAGGAATAGAATCATGACTCAATATACTGCTAATACGTTATAAACCGTCAAAATATTTTCTAAACCTAATCGCATGTATGTGTTGCACTCAGAACACCTAAATAAATATGAATAGGAATACATCAACTGAACACGATAGAGGTATATGCGATATAAATCTATGTTATTACTGCATGTATCTGACGTACTAACCCATATATGCGCGTACTCGATATACATCTATTCTGTATTTCTTATAAGTAATTTGGTTGAAGCAACATATCATTTACAATTTATTGCAATTTAGCAACTCCCAGTTTTCAATGCAATAATAACAAGCTGCTAAGGAATGTAAGTATTATATAGTATATGTTAAGTTTATGTAGATCTCGAACCGATTGTTAACAATGTGAAGACCATTGTTAGGTGCATGTTTTATACTCTTCCCGGCCGTTTATCAAGGATGAAGCTACTTGTTTATGCCCTTTTTAACCGACTTCAAAAAAGGTCCTCAATTCGGTTGTATTTTTTTTAATACAATTCACTATTATCATATAACAAAAATAAAAGTGACAACCATAACGGTGCAATGAACCTCAGATGTGGAAATAAGTTGAGCTTTAAATAATCTATACTGTGTCTTGGGGCACGTAGTTTATATTAAATTTTCTGTTATCTAATAATTCTACGGATGGGAAGGTTCTCTAGCGTTAAACCGTCTGTTGTTACTTAACTTTTTGTATTTATCTTTTGACTTAGGTATCTAGGTTGTTTCGTAGTGCAAGGAGTATCGTACACACATTGGCGGTTAAAACTTTTAATATGACGATTTCTGTCTTCAGGCCTAAAAATGTTATAACTTAAGAGTAGGCGAACGAGTTTATATATATTATCTCTTGTTTCTGTTTATATATTATGCAACTATAAACCTTTATGTAGATTTAAAATGCATGTAATTCTGTGAAAATTATTTAGTTTTTAGATGTGATCAAGTTCATATACTTCGTACAGAAGTATGTTTACGTGTTATACTACGATAATTATTTATTTAAATAGTTAAAAACGAATGCATAAGGTCGTAATAAAACATTGTCAATGATGATAAAATCAACTTCGTAATTTAGTGTTCTATTCCTGTAAGGGATAATCTCAACTTATATTTGGCTATGGACACTTATAATCGAAATAATAATAGTTGTAGACGAAGGACATCATTGTGAATTTGAGAAAAATGCGTATTTTTGCACGTGAAGGAACTCGTATAAATTAAACATTATATAAGTTATTTCGTGTTAATGGACAATCCATGATAGCTTTATCCTATATCTGAAATTAAAATTAGTGTTGCTATACCTATTGTTTGCTGGTAAACTGTAGCGATCAATAGCATTTTTAGTTTTAGGTAAGGAACTCTGCGCGCGTGGCCCCAACTCAGAGCGAATTGAATTTTTATCTGCATTTTGGCGCATCGCGCCAGAGTAGACAGCATATGTTGTATTTGAGAACAAAATTAAACATTGTCCATAAAATAAATTACGATTGAAATTCGTATAAAAATACATATTAAAAAGTAAAGTACGCTTATCTTAATTCTATGCGTTATTTTAAATTGATGAAATGAATCATAAACGAGTATTGTTAATTAATCCTTAAGTTGCCTGACCATGGAATATAATTATGTTTATAATTATTTTTATTCTTACATTGATAAGACGGTCTACATTTACAGCTAACAACAGTGTAATAATATACATTATAACGTATGTATACAATTTCCTGAAATAGATATTCACTTGGTTTACAATGTTAATAAAAATACTAGTGAGTCGTCAACCAAAGATTTCGGTGATAATTGTGGATAACAATCTCTGCTGGGCTTTGTATTAAATATAATGGCCGTTAAACAAAATATTTTTTAGATATACTTATTATTTACTACGTTGAAATCTGTGTCTGATGAAATTAACAATGCTAAACGATATGTATATGTTATATTATAAGGTATTTTTTTGAGAACCTTGAGGGAAAACTTATTATTAAATAAAAATAATGAGAATGAATTTGCTGTAAGCGTTTTATTTAAACTTTAGCATTTTATTATTGCGCTAATCAAACATACCACAAAAGGCGATAAAAAATCCCGGACACTGTCATCCTCATGGCCTCGTTTTTATATTCGCAAATTATTATTTTTATTGTTTGCATAGCGTATACGTGACTATGAAACATCGATTCGTATTTTGAACTATTGTAACGATTCACGTAATATCGCTGTTTAATGTTCGAATAAGTTTTATTCCCTGAAACACAGGGAATCCTAGTTCAGGCTTATATGTATCTTAATATTTTCTTCTGTTTCCGCGATTATTACTCATTGAAATAAAACAATCTAACGGATTATATCGCGTATACTATCTCATTTTAGTTTCCGACGTTTTGAAGCTTTTCAGCTTTCCATGGTCACGGGTGGACTGAGAAAAGATGTATTTTCCCCTGTCAAAATTACAATTTGTGCAAACTACCCATTTTTGAAAAAACAAATAAAGGTGTACATACACGCCAGATGGGCCTAAGCTGTAAAGACAGTTACACATGTGCCAGAAGGGCTTAATTATTTTATTTTAATAATTTACCAAGCAGCATTTCACAAATGAGGCGTACTGAGGAGAAAAGAAACGCTGCAAAGAAAACTCCCAGGCTACCTCATTACTAATTATAATATTTAAAAAAACAGAGACTATTAAACTACTTTTTAAACAGATAAGATATTTTACACCGTTCGGAAATCAAGGTTTTGCAGTCCTGTGTCTCGCTTGTTCCTTGATGAGATGTATTACAGGATCCCAAGCTGGTTGTAGCGACAATCCATCTTCTCTATTGAAATTAGGACGCTTTTTAATCTCAATAGCCTCGCATAGCATTCTGGGAAAATATCTTTTTTCTTTGGCAAGGATAGAAGGTTTATCAAACTTAATTGCGTGGTTTGGTTTGTCAATGACATGTTCACAAACTGCAGACCTATTACACCGACGGTGCTTGACATCTGCTATGTGCTCCTTCACCCGGGTTGATACACTGCGTTTCGTTTGACCAATGTATGAAAGACCACACTCGCAGTCCAGCTTATAAATGCCTGCACTCTGCAAAGGGGTACTACTCTTCACGGGTCTAAGGTATCGAGACACCTTCTTCAACGGCTTAAAATATGTTTTTATAGACGCACGCTTCAAGATGTTTCCGATCTTGTCTGTGACCCCTTTCACATATGATAATACGGCAGTTTATGGGGAACTAAAATGAGATAATATACGCGATATAATTTTTATTATAAATATTTAAAGTAAAATAATATTTAAATTGTTTTATTTCAATTATATGTATCTTCCCTATTTCTTTTGTTTTTATTCTATAGCTATCATTATTGTAAAATGTATTTTTTTTCAACAAGTATATTTTATTTATTAATCATAATCATAGGTACATAAGTTAGGTGTTTTACAATATGATTATAAAAAGTAAAATACAAAGAGAAAATACAAAATAGAAACATACTATAAAAAACCTAACCTACGGATCGGGGCAGGGCTCTGAGCTCAACCGGTGGTTAGGGCTGCACAGCTATTTAATTTTTTATTATTATTTCAGTTTGAATACATTCTTAATCGGCAGCCGTAATCTTTATTGTTTCATATTGTTCGTTTATGTGCTATTTAAATATTTAATATTTGCATTGAAAAAGTGACCTTATTTTCATAAGAGCTTTCTGTGTTAGCTTCAAATATTGATTTCACCATTCACGAAACTGCGTATAAATATCATAACATAATCTGACGTAAACAAATTACCTTATTTTTTCAGTTACAGCTGTTATTACGTATAATATATACATGTTCTTGTTTTCATAAAATGAATAACAAATAAGTAAATAACGATGTTATATGTATCTAATAAAAAACGTGACACGATTAAGTACCGTAATGTGTGTTATTTATTATACATTATGTTACATACGTATTATATGGTTATAAATTTAATAACATTATGTGTGTGATAGATAGTCTTGATAGTGTATAGTGCACTATCAAGACTATCTATCACATATTGTATACATTTCGCTGGGCCAATATTACAGGGTTATATGTTACATTTTCAGGGTAGTTAAAATTAGACTATATGTCACTATGACAAGGTTCAAACTTAAATTCGTTAAAAGTGAAACATAGAACTCTGTAATATTGGGCCAGCGATTTGTTCAAAATGATCTGAAAATGCAATACGATATGAAAGTGTTCATTAGTAGTATATTGTCGTATCGTGCTTATAGGGGGCATTAGAAAGTAGAATAATCATATTAGTATTAACTCGTTTTCAAGAATAACAACTTCCCTTGCGAAAGTCTGCAAAAAGGTATACATACCCTTTCTAACTATTATAAGGAGCTACAGTTCCTTTTACTCTCTCAAATATTGTAAAACAAAAGATTGGAGAGAAAGTCTGAATCAAATTTCTAATGCAGAGTTCAAGAAAATTTTAAACTAGACATTATTAACATTACGATGTTCATAATTTTGCCTATATTCCGATTAGGACTCTGTCGTTATTGTCTTAGTCCTGGGGACCGTTTCATAAACGCTTGTAGCTTGTATTACAAACGGAAATTTCTTTCCAACGATATGAAATAAAAAGAGGCCTCCTCTTGTATTACAAGTTACAAGCTTTTGAGAAACGGGCCCATTTTGTGTACCCAGCATAACGAACCATGGTTAAAGCTGTGAAAAGTTATTTATAAAGCTTTGTTATTTTAGTCGTAGATAGTAGAACTAAATCATTCGGATTTTTTTAATAACATATCCACTATGTAGAATTATATTGGTTTTAAACCTAAGGTCTTTTTATACAATTCTGTGGTTTTATTTTGTAGTACCCAAGTTTCATTTATAAACTAGAAGGTGCCGTAGAACTTCGAACGCATAAGAGAAAACAGTCATCCCACCAAAAACATTTCATGTAAAATAGGCAGCCAAGACTCAAGACAAGTCAAGACTCTAGTCTGTCCGTTTCATAGAGAGGAATCAAATTTATAATATTATTACAATATTGAAGACATACTGATGTATAAAACGGCCAAGCCATACTTTTGACACCAAAGTGTAGGGTTAGTAAAATCAGGGCTTAGGGGCTTCAAGCCAGTTGAAGCCATACTTTTTAAGATAAGGTGTAGGGTCAGTAAAGTCAGAGCTTGAGGACTTGGCTTTTCCTGGGATCTGATAACTTTTTACAGCGAAAGCGTTATGAGCTTGTGAGTCTTGGCTGCCAATTTTACATGAAATGTTTTTGGTGGGATCTCACTTCTTTTTGTAAGGTGCCCTAGTTGTTTTAATTTCTTTGAGCTGTTGCGTTTATTTAGGAGTTCTCAGGAAGAAAGATTTAAGTAGTAAAATTTCTTAATATTTTTTGTTCGTCTTGGCGGGGGCACTACCATGCCCCCAGATTTTTCCTGTTCTTTGTATGTAATTTCTAGGCTCCATTCCAAATTTCAGCTTTCTAGGGCATCGGGAAGTATTTCAGTTTTACTAGTTCCGTACCGAGACCTGCGCGTGAAAGTTACAGATTTCTTGATTTGACTATTCTTTATATGTAAATCTTAGGTTCCATGCCAAATTTCAGCTTTGTAGGTCATCGGCAAGTACCCTAGAATTTTGATACGTAAGTGAGTGAGTCAGTGACAAAATCGGCGTATTTTAGGTATCAATAAAACCTAAAGTATGTAAACTAGATCAATGAAATTTAGTCAATTTCATATGTTCCCTGACTACATCGTAACCTGTGAATTTGGGCTCTCGGGTGTTAACTGGGACGAAGCTATGATGGTTTGAAAATGAGACGAAACGGTTCGGGAAAAGGTAGGTAGCCCCGCTTCTTTTTTTTTCGTTTTTCGTCTTGGCGGGGGCAGTATAAGATAATCCCGTTTTACTTCAGCACAGTCGAGTAAATAGTATCCTATATCCTATACTCGTAACCTTGTTAAAATTAGTTAAGTAGTTTTGGCGTGAAGAAGCAGCGATACATACAAATATACAGAAAATCCGTAACGAATATGTATTTTTCGATTGAGTGACCTTAAGCGTAAAGCTCTAAGGGTTGTGACTTTAAAGGTACCTTTAGAATCCTTCAAGACAAAGCTGTAACTTCATAACCAATTGCTAGAGTCTGTCTAATGAAAGATGAGTCTGGAATCAACCGCGAAATTTAAAAATGTAGCTACGGTGTGCCTGTTTGAGTTATAAATATAGTAGGTATATATGTTATGTTGATTCAGTTAATTAATCATATGGAAATCAGCGCCATCTCTCGCCGTCCTAACACTTGATGGAAAAGCAACAGGCAGGGGACGTTCCTTGAATGCAATTCCTTGGGTTATGTTAATGCATTGATCATTTTAAAAACAATTAGATAAAGAGGGCGCTCTTCAGAGACGCGCACTGCCGTAACAATGTGGTAGCTCAGGAAAAGAGCACTGTTGCGTAAAACAGAGGGCGTGAGTTAGAATGTTATGGACCTTTTTGTATCAAAAATAATTGTGATGTTTTCACATTTTATATCGTTCAACTTTTAGAACTCCGTTCAGGAATGTACCGTAAAATCAAGGACCATTGAAACAAGCGGATTGACAGTTGCCATACTTTGGATCGTGTTGCGATCACAAGGAGATATTCGGGTAAAAACTAGATGGCGCTTTAAGACTAAACATTTAACGATGTTATAATTGAATAAAGAAACATAGTATAGTAACAATTAGTTCGCAAATAAGCTAATAATAAATAAATCTTAACATTTAAATACTATGTCACGCTTGCAAAATTAAATAATCATTATACGTAGATGGCGTTGTACATATCGGGGAACGGCTTTTTGTATGGAGACTTGTTTTAATGGTACTTGGGAAAATTCAGTTGGTAAGTAAACACTTATCCTATGTAGCGCAAGTGCTTATATTATCCGCACGTCCAAAAGCTGTCTAGTATATTTTATGTGCAAAATGTTCGCTATGGCGCTATTGGCGATAATATCGAGATAGTACAAATGGTGCTATAAATTACTATAAAGGGTGCCATAAATTTTCATCTTTTAGTAACGCTTCAGTACTGAGAGGCTTTTAAATCATTGCGGCTATTCTTGAAACACCGTAATACCGCACCTAGCATTATCTAATCTTATAGTTCATCCATGACTACGTATATAGGGATTTATTTAAAAATATATACATATTATTACCACACCTATTTATACCCCTCTAGCACAGCAAGGCTTAAACCACGTGTATTGGAGTACATAATAATGTTTACTTAAATGAGTTACCTTCACTAATATTTGATGGAAAACCCCCGACACTTCAGAAAACTGTAAATCTCCAAACGGCTGAACCCATTTTGTGGATATTGAAAAAAAAAACTAAATGAAAATCACTGTCGGTCACTCCGCTTAGGAACTATGATGCTACAGACAGACAAACTCTTTTTTCATTAGGGGTTAAAAATTGTACAAAATATCTAGCCATTCTCCATTTCTAGAGCTGTTATAGAGCGGATATTTTTAAGCGTTTCGTTCTTATGTATATATTTGCTGGTAAAACTTTCGGGAAATCACATTTTTTAGGGTATCAAAACGCCAGTGAATAAATGAACCTTTAATTGAAATCCGTACCTATATTACCATAATTTCTACCAAATTTCGGCCACATAGTGCAAAGAATAGGAAAAAGATATTGCTATTGGGAGATGCAACTAAACGTAAACGAGATTCTACCAGAGGATCGTTAACAAGGGATTCGTCTTCGTCTAAGTTTTGCTCAGTTAGGTACAAGGAGCGCAATGAACAAAAACCTCTGAAGATAAATTATTCATTCAAATATTAATAGCCGATGATGATCGCGATTTTAAATTATGAAGGAACATCAGGAGACAAGATAATTATGATGCATTTTCGGGACTTCATACCTGATAAGCGATTTGTAGTGACATACAATAGAGACACACCACAATTAAACTAAAAATTTTAATACACTATCATTCTGCGGACCTATCAATGTTGATATTTTCCACTTACGTATTCCTTAACACGCCACGCTTTCGCACTGATTATGTTGAAGTGAGATCAAAGGGTGTTTTTTTAGTACAAAGGTGAAGTGCGTGTTAAGAACTTTCGCTATGCAGTCGGCGCCGCCGTCTGGCCTGAATTAGACGCTCGGAAATAGCGCAGACGGCTGAAAACTGACGGTTCAACAGACATAACGAGCCAGCAGTATGGATATTCTGGAATTACACATTAATGTGGCCTTAGTGCCGCTATTGTGGATACTCTTGTTTAGTCTGAGTTAGTAATAACTTGCCGCAACTTCGCCTTACCCGTCCCTCTCGCAGTGTTTCTTGGCAAGCGATAGACAATATATATTCAACCCAAAATATAAATATGGAATAGGGTCTCGATGTGCTACCAAAAGTGAATCTCAACAAGTACCAAGATTACGTTGCTTTGTTAACGGTCATCGCAAATTAATGCTATTATTTAATTCACCTTAAGCTCAATTTAGCAGACTAGCGCAGTTTTGCTTTGCAAACTTGGCTGATACTGTCTAGATTTGTTGCGCCTACTCGTAGGCCGATATCTGTTTCATACAAATAACCATTTGTTTTTTTTTTTCGTTCAGTTACGAGATTTTCGTATATTTTATTAAAATTGTAGAACTTGAATCATTAATTGTCATTAATTTATTTTCTCCTAAATAGGTAGTTTTATAACATTCCAGGAATAGCGTGTATTTTAGAAGATTTCAAAATTACCGGTTCTGAGCCCTTGTCACACCACAACGTGTCGAATGCTAAAGTTGTGCTACAGGTATTAGCAGTTAATACAAGGGGCCTGGTTCTCTCCCAAAAGCTTGTAACTTGTATTGTACAAGCTGAAGTCTCTTTCCAACAATATTAATTAAAAAGAGACTTCCGCTTGCAATTACAAGCGCTTATGAAATCTCATCCCAGATCTCGAAAAATCGAATCGTGTCCTTCTCAGGGAGAACAAGTATGCGGCTGAAACCACGAACGAAAAAGTTATATTTATCGAAATTTACGAAATCGGGAAGTTGCGTCGTCGGCCTAGTTCGTGCAATGTGAAGTATAAATAGTCATTTCAGAAAATGTCTCTTTCTATGTTCGAATAAGAGTCGCAAATTCAGTCTAAAAACGTATCTATTGTTATGCCAGTTTGAATTGATGTCGATTTTCAATTTTGGGTTGTATTTAATGTATCTAAAATAGAGTAAATTCAAATTGCATAAAAGCAAATATACAAGTATAATCGCCCTTTTACTTACTTATTCCTTACTAGCTGTTGAGCGCGACTTCGTCGCCGTAAAGAAAAGATACAAGCTAGCTTATATCTTATTCTAATATCTAAACAACATTACCTAGGTACTGGAAAGTTTTGTTGAGATTCGTTCAGTAGTTTTTAAAATTTAAGAGGAACGTACATACATCGGCACAAACTTTCACGTTTAAAGATTATTAGGATATATGAGAAATGCTAAATTGACCGTATTTAATCTCTGAATGGATAAATCTAACCACCAAGTTTTAGTTGCGTTTTGCGGTACTGGAGAAATTTATTGCACTATGCTGTGATGCTTTTAGATGCATATTAATATAGGAAAGTTGTACCTCGCCGACGCAGTCCTGAACGACTGGTCGGGCCGGATGAATCACGTCTAAATTGCCGCTGAAGCTTTGAATGGGACGTTGCATATTTGTTTTGACGTTGATGTTTTATATGAAGAGATGTACTCGTATATTGTATAATCATGTAAAAGCAAAGACAGCTATATTCGGTTCAACTCAGAAGTCAAATTAAACATTGCGACCATCTTGATTAAAATTATAAGTTGGCAGCGAAAAAGGCTTTTTGCCTAGGTAGGGTGTTCGGTGTTAACTAAATTCTGGCTTTTCCTCTCAGCACATCAGTTGCAGTGCAGTTGTTTTCATGTTTTAAAATATAAGAAAAGTTCTATTTGTGTAGATTTAATAAGTAGGTAAGTAATTTCATTAATATATGACAATAAAGGTCCAATACCTTGTCTGCCTGTCCGTCTGTCTGTCTGTCTGTCCGACTGTTTAAGCGCCATATCTCAAAAACTACTTATGCTAACTATTTGAAATTTGGAATATTTATAAACATGGTCAGCCCACATGTATTGCAGAGGAAATAAACAAAAATGGATTTTTATTTTCTAAAAAAAAGACGAATATGAGGGGGGGGGGGTAAAATTAAAAGTCTAGCTACTGGGTAAAACGGGGTATCGTATGAAAGGGCTTGGCCTGCACATTTTTGAACAATTTTATTATATTTTATTCCCCCCCCCCTGTATCTCCTAAGTTTACCAATCGAAAATTTGGAAATTTTACAATTTGTATTAATAAACATAAATATTACACGAAAAGCCATGTCTCTAACTAGCTATTTTTTTTTATTTGCAAAAACCTATTTGAACAACCCGGTTGCGTTAAGTTTGCATCTGATTTGTATGCAATGCTATAGATATCAGGTGCAAATTTAACTCAACCGGTACCGGGTAATAAAGTTAGGGTAAGTAAAAATTTGTACGGAACCCGCGGCGCGCGAGTCCGACTCGCACTGGGCCGGTTTTATTTCCTTTGGATTGTGTAATACCTACCTTTCCTTCCCAATGTCGTCAAGAAATCTGAAAGATTTTAGCCCTCGTTAAGTGTGGTCTGGAAGACAGATAACTTTATATATTTACACTTAGGTTAAGATTTGAAATGTATATTTACGTTGTTTTCCTATGGAGCGGCATATTCGCAATAGCGAAAAAGGTCCTTAAATAAAGAAAAAAAAAAAAAATTTTTGTTATGAGATGAATTTATGTTTGTGTCAAGAGCGAGAGGTAAAATCCAAATATGTGATGGAAAGCGGTCTCTAGAGGTGTCTAAAATTGGGAAGTTGATATCATAAATAACTTAGTCAATTTCAGATATATTTCGTGTAGCCAACATCAAATTTATATTTGATGCTTTACTGCTGATGAAGTGCCCAACTGGCAATTAAGGAGCTAGTATAGAAAGTTTGAAGCCTCATATTTTTTTTTTTGTAAGTCATGTTATTTTTTCATTATTTAGATAGAACTGTAGTATGCTGTAAAAGTCAACATAAGTGCACATCCGTATTACTGACTGACCATATGTACAAAAAATATAATTTTACGACACCTTTGGTTGAGTTAGTTGCACATAACGGCTTACGAAGCTAGCGGTCCCAGGTTCTTAGCCCGGCCAGGGCAACTGATAATATTTGTTCCTGGGGCTTGGATATTTCGTAAGGTGTCTGGAAGAGATCGCTGTTTAGCGAATGCTCATTCTTTCACGTATTCGGGTTACGATTTTGAGTAATCTCCCATCAGTTCTTCTAGATGGAATCAAGCTCGTCCCGCTATTTTCGAGGCCTACCGCGACGCCGGACCGTATTTTCTGGGACCCACTCGGTGGATAATTTAGTCCACAAGTCGCCTGGCATACGACACACATGTCCGGCCCAGTCCCACTTCAGCTTGGCGGCTGTTTGAGTTATGTCGGCCATCCGAGTTTTCGATCGTACTTAGTACTGCTTATTTGATCCGGTCCGTTAGTTTCACGCCCAAAATACTACGCTCCACGTCAATTTATTTATTTTAAGACAATATTGTAATAGTTAATTGGTACACGCATATTAATTGTTTTATATACTCTGACATTTAGAATAAGTAGTATTCTAGACACATTCTATTTTTTCTTTTTTATTGACAATCCTTTTGGGATTTGTGTTATTAATAATTTTAATTTTTAAAATGATGATTTTATCAATAATAAGTAAGTATTATACTTAAGTTAAATGATCTGATTAGGTTTTTTCTGGGTTTTCCCTAATCCTTGCAACAAATGTTGGATCATATTGTATGTTTCCCAGCAAAGACTTCTCTCATTGTAACTGCCGATTCGAAAGGGCTTGTATATCTAAGCCTACTTGAATAAAGGATATTTTGATTTGATTTGATTTATGTATTTATAAATCCGGAGTATTATTATTTTAATCCTCAGGCGTGCCTTGAACTCGCCCCCTACATCTGTCAGTTTATTTATTTAGTAGGTAAGTAGCGGTCAGTCGTCCCAATTGATAATCATTTCATTCAACACCCTCGTGCAGGGAATACTCAAGTGTCTGAGTTGAGTGCAGTGCAGACTGACATGACAGCACGTCTTGCGGAGTTCCACAGCTGTTGCAAACGATGACTCAGTCCTTCGTGGAATTCTAGCACAATGACACACTCTTGTCAAACTTTTCCTTATGTTTTACACTAGGAATTGCAATTGCTTGTCTTCTACTTCAAAGCAAGTCCACCATTTAATCTTTTGACCGCCAAGCAGCGAAGTACTACGACGTGACCTAGACGCCAAACACAATAAAATAAAATTACTCTTCAAAAATAAAATAGTGATTACTTATTACAGAACATACATTTGAACAATGAAATTTGGATATGCCGATGTTGGATTTTCTTACTGTAGCGGTCAAAAGGTTAAATTGCAATTCTTGAAAGTATATTCTAGTATCTAATGAAAATTCCTGAAAATGTCCGATTATAATTCGAAAGAAGGAAGGTAGTTTGCAGGGAATAGTAACCCTGCCATACTAATATTATATCGCAGGGGTCACGTTTCTCTGCTGCTGACTGTACCTAAGTAAACATAAGACACAAGAACCTCATATGTTTAGGATGTATCGTGTAAGAAGAGCAAACGCATCGGCAATGGGGAAGAACAATTTAGTTTATACATACGACGTTCGCTAGATGTCGCTGGCTTACTTGAACCACGATAGATCGAAGGTGCATAGGTACTCGAACCGTAAAATGCACTAGCGACTTACGAGCTATCTTGTAAGATTCAACGTTGCTTATCAGCTTGACTTACTACATTTGCTGACACTTCTGGCGGAAGTTTTATTGACAGCATTTTGAGATTATAGGTATATTTACAATGTATCTTTAACCGTTCCTTATTAAGGAATATATAAATAAAAACTGTCAATGACGTATCTACTTGCTATAAAAGTTAAATTTTACGTATGTGAGTCGCATTTGTCATTCAGTAATTTTACGATGACCGAGTGAACTTATTTTTTTGGCCGAGCCTCACTTTGAATGTAATAGAATCCCCGAAGGAGGGTGTGCCCCCAAGTTTGAAGAACTATGTGCTGAACGTGTTATACGTTTAGAATGCCTTGTTAGATACTACGGGTGAATGTACGCTTTCAAATACGTAACCTTTATACCTAACATGTCGAACGCTTCCAATTTAGCCCTCAATTCGTTGACTTAAGGTCCTCGTTAATCATTCAACGTATAACAAGGTAATGGGTGGTTTGAGTGAGTCAGCGAAGGTGGAATTTAATTAACGACGCTGCATAGACGGCCTTGCAAGGCTGCTGCGTTGGCGCTCGCGACTGCGTGTACGCAGGTCCAAGTTAAAATACTGTCTTCGAATAAATCACAGACCACTTAACCCTAGGTTAAGTAGTCTGTGTAATAAATAGACTATTTGGCTGACTGATTCACATATTTACTTTTTTATATTTTCGATTCCGTTACGATATAGGCACTGTGATTTGCAAAACAGGACTTGTTAACAGGGATAATCACGGTCATGCAAAATAAAAATATACATTCAAAAATATTTTGTCAGTCGCCTCTGCATTTAAAAGTGACCTCAGTTTATGTTAATGAGCAATCCGTACTTCCATACTAATATTATAAATGCGAAAGTGTGTCTGCCTGTCTGTCTGTCTGTCTGTTACCTACCTCTTCACGCTTAAACGGTGAACCGATTTGGATGTGGTATTGAGATAGTTTGAGTCCCGGGGAAGGACACAGGCTACTTTTTATCCCGGAAAAATGACGAAGTCGCGGGCAGAAGCTAGTTTCAAATAAATACTAATACTAATGATATTTGTCATTATGTTTTCCGTTCATCTTCCGTGCTCTATTCAACCCCACATAGGAGCCCAAGTCTACATTTCCTTTTAGTGCTCACCTATTGGTACCTGTGCCTACTTAAACTTATCTGCCTACCTACATGGAATGCTAAGGCAGGCAAGAATGTAAAATAAGTCACGTAATCTTTTAAATTGCACTTAAGGTTTATTAGTAAAAATGTGAGATAAAATAACAATCAAACATATTTCATACCGAAGCTAATACTAATGTACAATGGCATTTATAATTTCCGTCCTTCTAAATCCCGTAACTCGAAACATTAAATTTGACTACGAATTGCCATCAACCTTATACTTACAGGTTAGTGGCAGTCCGTAGTAAAATTGGTGGATGGATTCTGTAAGGTAAACGTCCTAATTATTGACAGCTTAATTCCATTACAGGTCATTTCACATTTTAGTGTCTATCTCACTCCTTTTGTCAGTTAGTATCGTAAACACTAAGAATCGCGTGTACGGATGTATAATATGCTAGATGTTACCAGCAATTTATACTGCGGGGAAAAAGTCATAACTTTTTGTTCTTAACTGTTGTCAGCTAAAAGGTTATAACTATCCTTGCATACCCAGCCGCTTTGATCTGATTACAATGACACATACATACTACCTACATATCTATATTATAAAATTGTAAAAATGAAATGTCTGTATATTGAAAATATAAAAAAGTGATACTATTTGAAAGTCACTGATTAGATATTTTTTTAATTATTTTTTGTATGTTTGTATATTGTGTCGTTGTGGCTATGTGGCTTCCATCACGCCAAAACCACTTAACGGATTTCAACTACATATTTTTGGGTCACGGGTAGCTGGGCATCTACAGATGGTTATTGGTTATTTTTATCCGACTACGCTGAAAGAAAAAAGGGTAATGACTTTCCCACCTTCTATTAATAAGAATGAAGAAGAAGATGCTTCTGACATTTTCCCCGGAACTGAGTTAAGTATACATTCGTATACTTAAGTTTTTAGTATGACGGCAGATATACACAACACAGAGTAGAGGTGTGCGCCGATCGGCGTGGCGTACGCCGCCGGTCATATATGCCACACCGCCGCCGCCGATCATTCCACCGGCGTGAAATCGGCGTGAAAATAGTTCTTAAAGCCCAAGTCACACCAATCTGCGTGCGCATTATAACTAACCATACTTGGACCTTATTATGGCAATAGGCATCAAATAATATTTATAAGGGTTCCCCCAAGATCTTAAAGCTGTAAAATTGAATTCACTGTCACTTGTTATGCTAAAGGCAGCTTATACGCAACAATAATAGAGAAAACAAACGTCTTTTTAATGCATTTAGTGTAATTCTATAACAGACACTCTTTATACCATTTTGATGCTGAATTTTAAAAGATGGAAGAATAAGCATTTTTAATGCTTAAAGTCGAATAAAGTTAGTGTATGGGATAGTAAGGGAACAATTGTAATGCTGCTATTCAGCTTTAGGCAACTTTTAATTATTGGAGATTCTATAAAAGAACTAAAAGGGAGGTAAAAAATGGCAAAGGATACGTAGCATGGTTGGGTTACACAATTTTAATTCTGGCATTTTAAATGGGTGACCGTCATTCTTTTATGATTCTTTAGGCCGTAAAAGACGACAAATTAGAGCGCCCTGAAGAGTAAAAGCATTTTAATTGAATTGATATGTCGTTTCATATCAGTCTGCTTGATGAACGTCAAAATGCTATCGTGTACTAATAAAATTAAGAAAATACTCGTGTAATACTAAGGAATTTAAAAGGTCCCTTTCATAGCCAAAATAATTGTAATGGAACCAGAATGGAACTATAACGTTCTACAATTCTGCTTAAATATTCCGCCATTAAGGCGAAGAGATGGGGAAATGACCTTGCTCATTCGGCCCGAACGTAATACTTCGTGCGCGCGCGCCATCTAGTATATATTAGTTGCTCTCTCTCGACTCGTCGTATCGCGCATTGACTAGTTGTGAACTATCGACTCCTTTTGCAGTATGGTGACGCTTGTTTTGAGGCTACTTTATTCCAGTTTGTTTTTTTGACCTTGCTGCTTGCTGAAATTATGTGTTGTGTCAATAGAAAGATTTTTGTTTGTGCCTATTTTAAATTATGGATTCGGAAGGATATAAAGACCTTCCGGACTGTCAACCACATTCCAGATTCTGATGGACCCTGGGGGTATCTACTGGTATTCAGGATTGGATGATTATTGGTGTATGGTGGTGGTGGATGGTGGTGTGGATGGTGGTGGTGATGGTGGTGATGATGGTGGTGGTGGAAATGGTGATGATTAGGATGGTGGCGATGATGGTGGTGATGGTGATGATGGTGACGGTGGTGGATGGTAGTGGATGATGGTGGTGGTAGTGACGGTGGTGATGATGATGATGGTGGTGGTGGAGGCGTGAATGGTGATCATGGTAGTGGATGAAGGTTGGTGGTGATAGTGATGGTGTTCATGGTGATAATGATGATGATGATGATGATGATGATGATGATGATGATGATGATGATGATGGTGATGATGATCATGATGATGATGATGGTGGTGGTGGTGGTGTTGATGGTGATAATAGTGGCGATGGTAATGGTTATGATGATAGTGATGGTGATGATAGTGATGGTGGTGGATGGTAGTGGATGGTGGTGGTGGTGATGGTGGTGGCGGTGATGCTGGTAGTGGATGGTTGTTGTGGTGGTGGTGGTGGTGATGATGGTGGTGGTGGTGGGGATGGTGGTGGTGTTGATGGTGATGATGGTGGTGATCACTCCTACCACCACCATTACCATCATCACCAACATCACCACCATTATCAATATCAACACCACCAACTACCACCACCATCATCACCACCACCACCATCACCACCATCACCATCACCACCATCACCATCACCACCACCATCATCTACTACCATCCACCACCATAACCACCATCACCACCATCAGAACCATCACCACCATCAGAACCACCACCATCATCACCATCAACACCACCACTACCATACCACCACCATCATTACCATCATCAGCACCATCACGACCACCATCAGCAACACCACCATCACCACCATCAACACCACCACTACCATACCACCACCATCACTACCATCAACACCACCATCACCACCATCACCACCATCATCACCATCAACACCACCACTACCACCACCATCACTACCATCATCACCACCATCACCACCATCACCACCATCATCACCATCAACACCACCACTACCACCACCATCACTACCATCATCACCACCATCACTACCATTACCACCACCGCCACCGTCCTTGTTCCCCAGTTTTAGGGACTCCAGAATCTCCAAGTAACTACGTCGCACGGAGCGACTCACGCCGCACAAAACACTGAGATCAATGTCAAATAACACAAACAATAACATACAAAACAACATAACAAATGCCCGAAATAAACAACGCCTCAAAGACTATTGGTTCGTAATAATAATAAACACAGAGTACCTTGATATAAAGGCATGATGACGGGGTATGAAAATCAAAATTCTAATTTGTCCGTCAGTTAGATAATACAAAAATATTGGGCACGTATTTTTTTGTTTCTACGTAATAATAAAAAAATACTCAGATAAATCACGTTTAAGTTTAGGAGTGGGGGCTCGTGACGTCACTCCTAAGTAAAATTTGTACTTAAGAGTGACGTCATGCGACATTTTGACTCGATGTGCCTTTATTTTTCGAGTAAGTAAAAATAGAAAAATACGTGTCCAATATTTTTATTAATCTACAAGATGGATTTATTTTTGAAATTTAGTCATCTTCCCTATTATGCTGGTATTAAATCGTAAAATAGAACACATCAAAACAAAACAAACGCAATCTGTTGATGGAATGAATTCAAAAACATTATCGCTATGGATAGATGGAAGCGAGCTAACAACAGCGTAAGCGCACGCCGCGCCGCCGTGGCATAGCGCGAGCACGCAACGTGGCTTTCACTGCTAAAGCGCCTACGCTTTTACACTGATCAAATATTTAGTACGTTGACTTCGTAGAAATGTCGTAGGCGAAAGTTGATTTAAGTTAGTTGGTCTAAACTCTGTATATCAAAAATTAGACAATTTTTTTTCCTATCAGTTAGTAGACCAAGGTTTTTAAAGTACATGTACAAGTTTTGGTAATGTAGAATTGCTCATAGGCGGAAAAAAAGATGTAGAAGGTTTTTAAAAATCTGCTTCTTAAATAGAGTTTTTAGGCCTAGTTACATCAGATAGGAACGAACTTACTCTAACAACTCATAATTAAGTACAGATGCTACATACAATATCAAAAAAATTGCACAAAAACACCTCGATTTCAGTGATTTGCCCACCCCTTCGCCTTAAGTCTTTCAACCTAACCTTAACACGATATTTAATCTAAAGATTATTGGCTAACTATACATGTAAGATATTACTTATTGCTCAATTTACTATTCTAAAATATAGGTATATGAGCCGCCTAAATATAAAATTATGCTGCCATGCTTCATAGGTACTTCTAATTTTTTTTTACTAAATACCTACTCATCATATTCGGGGCGCATTAAAATTTTCAATCGAAGTGTATATGGACATTGACAGTAAACTTGCCTCCCCACAACTATTTCACGTAACAACCATCTAAAACCCAATACAATATGAACCTATAATACTTACGAATGGCGTCACTTTTACACATCAGTTCACACAAATGTTTATTAGCGTTAAATGTAAATAATATTTGAAAGAACAATATGAAATACATCATATACGAAACTACGCTGCTTTTTAAGAATTTTAATGGGTAGAAAATACGACTTTTTTAAGGGCTTTAGAACGGTAAAATCCTATTACGGTGCCTTTTTAGTGCTACTGTGTGGCTGTTATCATCATTCTGTACCTTTTTAATTGCATTAGAATGCCTTTTGGCATCCGCGTACGCTAAAGGCACTAAAATTTGTGCCCAAATCAGCATTGTAATGGAATTTTAAGCGCTTAAAATTCTTTCTAACGGCAAATTTATGCAGCTTAAAACATCTTAAAATTCCATTATTCAGCTTTTATTCAGCTTTTTGTGCTACATGGGTATTGTTCTTTTGTCTGTATAAATAGACCGTTTTTTTTTGCATTATTACTTGTTTTTATTTATTACGCCGATCACGCCGATTACGCCGCCGCCGCCGGCCATTTTTGGACCGGACGCCGCCGCCGACGGTTTAGCCATCGGCGCACACCTCTAACACAGAGCCCCATACACAAATAAAATATTTTTATTAATGGAGATCTTTAAATATTATAAACCTATTTATTCCTTTTATTTCAATGAAAATATTTTTGATTTACAGACAAAACTTCTTTACAAATTATTCATTCATGACTTAGTATTGAAGTGACATATCCAATATCCAACTTTGACTAACCGATATAATTATATTATGTAAATTAGAATTTTAATTTATTGACACTATTAGTCGGCCCACACTTTAACATATTAGGTCATCACGAGGAAAACTTGAAGGTGATCTTACCTGTCTAGGTATATATTACAGATGTAAATAGGTACTTATATCGTTATAGATATTGAATTATAATATCAGAATACGCCCGGGTCCCCAAGACTGAAAAAAATTGCAATACTTACTTTACGTCGCCTTGGAGTTAGCACTTAATATAGCCATCCACCTAATATGGTTTAATGCCAAAGCGCTATCGATATACGAGCACCTATAACAACATTTTTGATGTCTTGTGAAAATTCCTTTCACGTCTTAATAAAGCCTAAAAGTCAAATAATGCCTAGAATTCTAGGAATTTCACGATCGCCCGACGTTAACAGACTATTTATGAAGAAATCCTTGGAAACTGGTTTCTCGTGGAAATAATAGGGATACCTTACTTGAGTACATAATGTGAATGCCAATCGGCCGTAATGGAGCTGGGATTTTTCATATCTGTAATATTATGCACTAAAGGTCATAAAAAACGTATGAAGACAATAGTTATACATACTTAGCAGTAAAATGAGTACAAGAGTATAATATGGAGAGTTTAATTTATAATACGCTATTAGTCGTTATAAACTCATTGTATAATATTCGTAATTCTTCACTGAAGTTTCATTGGAAGCTGTTTGAATGGACCATATTACACTGGACCGATCGAGTTGTAAATTACTCTAGCAGAACAATCCACTTGTAAAACATGAAACTCGTACAAAATTCTAACGTGGCTCAATCGCCGTTAAATATTTAAAGAGAGTATAATTTTCATGAATTACGGATTTTATGTTTGCTAGGTTCGTAATAGCGTTCGTATTTACCTACGTAATAAACCCATGCTAAGATAAAGAATGTGCAAAATATTGAAAATTGACGATTTTAGTACGATGTAACACGATGGCACCGACTTCAAAATAACAGTAATTGTATATACTGTATAGATTGAGTATAAATAAAACGGTTACTTGTAAGTAAATTGAAGAAAGTTAGTGTTTTCTTTTGGACTCTGTTTAATTTTTTGTGAAAAAGTCACTTCATTTTTTAGTTTTTCGTTACTTATAAAAGTACTAGCTTCTGCCCGCGACTTCGTCCGACTTAAATTTGTTTATCGTGGATAAGGGTATTTTCCTGGATAAAAAGTAGCCAATATGTCCTTCCCCGGGACTCAAACTATCGCCATACCAAATTTCATCCAAATCGGTTCTGCGGTTTAAGCGTGAAGAGGTTACAGACAGACAGACAGACAGACAGACAGACAGACAGACAGATACACTTTCTCATTTATAATATTAGTATGGATAGTATGGATATCTCGTGACAATTCAAACAAACCCAAAAACGGCTACGATACATTTTTTTGTTAAAGAGACCGGTGCCTACCTTCCCACTCCATTATCAAATCAATCGATGGTGCCATTCTCATCAGGACCGTTTTTTTGCGAGTATGATGTAGCTTAGCTATTTTAATCGAGATATATCTTATCGCCACCCGTAAATCACTTATTTTTGAGGAGTTGCAAGGGACCTTTTGTGGTCTTCTTCATCAGTTCCAGTTCACCAATTTACACTTTCTGAATACGTTTCTTTTGAATATATCAATAGCGCCGTATGTATGCATACAATTGAGTTCCGTCAACTCCTCATGGATCCCATCATCAGATCTTTACTAAATTTATGTGGGACCAATCTGGATGCACATCATTTCAAACAAAAATATTTTTCTAAATCTGTTTAGATATGACGGAGTTCACAAGTAACAAACATTTAAAAAAAATACAACCGAAATGAGAATAACCTCTTTTTTTAGGAGTCGGTTAAAAAGGATTCAATTTGTTGTCTTGGATATTGCCTAAGAAAAGCGCAACCAGGTTGTGAATAACGATGTGTGCAATTAAAATATGAATGGATACACGAGTAGGTAAGTGCGAAGTGAATTATTCCACGTGTAGACAGCCCTAAGATTAAGCAAATTTGCGCGCTTAGCCGGTGACTCACGCTTAAGTACTCAATACTATACTAACTAAGTACGTATGCCTCGTACAGTGATATTGTACCTAGTCATTTTCTTCAGTGAATTTAAGAGTGGATGCGGCATTTATGGTTAATATCACTATTTAATAGGGTTGGGAGCTATTTTTCAAAACTAAGAACAGGCGTCACATACAGCGCTTACCCCTTTAGCCTTTGGATTATAACTTTGTTCATAGTTAAAGACAACTTAGAAGGATTGTCTTAGTAGGTGAGTTATTGGGAGCGTAGTCTCTCAACTGGCTAAAATGGAGTATTTATTTGCAATATTTACTTAGTGACAAAAATGAAACGTCAACCGTGATAAAGGCTACTTGTGTAGCTAATAGGAAATCCGCGGTAGGTCCGATTTTAAACCTTACTTATAAGATAATCTCCGACGAAGGGCGGCCGTCCTCCCACTCGGGGCATGGCAATTACAAGGCGAGTGGGCGCGGAGCGAATCCGCGGCGCCGATACTGCCATATCCGTCCTGACTTTACTTGGGAATGAAGCCTCGTGTACACGGGTGGATTTAGCCACCGAGATAAACTCAGTTTTACAATCTATAGGTAAACTCAGGTTAAAAAAAATATAAATCATTGACATTATGACTCCCATCTTTCCCTAGGTATTCAATTGCTGGTACGAGCGTCCGTGCTGGGCAATAAACTCCACGCGATACAGAGAACGCCTGATGACGAAAATAGCTACATTAGTTTCTTCATTACTCCTTGGAAAAGTTTTTATTTGACGGTGTGTCGCAAACAAGTTCAAACCGCTATATTAGCCTGCTAGCTGTCTCTTAAGACAGACACAAAACAATGTATGGATTGGAGAAACTTCTCGTCTTGATCGCGTCGAGCGGCATGAAGAAGGTTTAGTAGGCGGTTGAAATGTTTTGGTAACACTAACAAGCGTAGGCATTGTATTATTGTTCTATAGGAGCACTGGCTGTTGAAGTAGGCAATACATTTGTGCTGACATAGACCGCACAAGTGCCACGCCGTCATTTAGTTCGCGTCCGAAGCTGGGTGCTCTTTTCTTCGTCGACTTCATTATGACTGATGGTGATGATAGTTGCTGGTGGTTTATTTGAACACGATGCACTACTACCACCGATTCCATCCCTACTGATGAGTAGAGATGACTTTGTAAAACGGTTTTTCGCTTTGAAGCTTACCAGTCCAAAGCCCTGATGTAGTCAGGCACCGAAATGCTGTTGATAATACTGTAGGTAATGATATGTATGATGTGGCGCCATCATACTTCGTCCTTCATCGTGCCCATCTTACTCCGGTCTTCCATCATGACTCGACAGTTGTCAGCGCGACTGGTAAGCTTAAAGGTAAAAACCGTATTAAAAACTTTTACGTGACATAGAGAGGAACACGATGAAGGACCGGAGTAACACGATGTCACCACATCATACATATGTAACGACCTGCAGTATTACCAACAGCATTTCGGTAACTGATGCTACTTTACTCTTCTTAATTTCTGTTCCCTTTTTAACCAACTTTATCTACAGTATGTGCTATGTCCATTCTTGAGGTCGGCTACCAGTCCATATATTGATCTCATGTGATGAGTTTTCCCACGCTATATCCTTTGCCTTATTATGCCACCCGTGTATACGAAGCCTAAGAGCTAGACATATGTGGCAATCCAAGAATAAAATAAAGCTTTAGAGGAGACCCGCTTACGACATTTTAAATATTGCTCCCATGCAAAAACGAAGGTGTCTGACTTAAGTGGCAACATCGTTAAGACCTCCTGAATCGCCGCACCAATTCTGGCAGATAATTTAAAACTTCTCAATGCTGACAAATCTCCTCAATCTTCAAATATGGATGAATATTCTAGAGTGAGAGAGGAAGAATGATCCGAAAGCATCGAAACAGATGCCCTACCCATGTATAGGAAACAGATTGCCATGACTTCGTTTAGGCAACAGCATGAGTGGTTGAAGTTAACTAATTATAAACCATGGTTTATGAACAAGTAATAACAAAACCTATTATTCTTTTTATTCTGGCGAAATCGTTCTGTCATTGGCGCACTGCTGGTTTTCAGAATTATGACATTAGTTTCCCAAAACTGTAAACAGTGTATTTTAGTTTTATCGAGCAAGAATCATTTTAAAATAATAGCTACATTCCGGTCGCAACTACTACGTTGTCTATTGTTTTGTACTGTTACTACTGTTACTCTTAAGGATACGCCTATTGAGGCAAAATAACCATTTAAAAGTATTTCTAAATTGAAGGCGGGGGATCGCAGACGACGTTAACGGATAAAGACAGTGTTGCTACACTAAAAACCAATTAAACTACCTACTGTGAATGATATTGCCGAAACGTTGGCAATTTAGTACTTCTGCAACATTCCTTAAGTTACACCCCGTTTTTAAACTACGGTGCGAAAACCTGTTTATTTCTATCGATTCCAATTGCAATACCACAATTACCTACTTCCTTCATTAATATCAGCGTGTGTCGGCGGTTCTGATAATATGAATATGTGTACACTATAGAGCGGTATGACTTCACTTCCTATATGTACAGACAGTCAGGATCCTGTCACTCTGTCGTCAGCTTTGTGTCATACAATAACTGGAATTTCAGAATAACACATTTTGAATTTTTCTTGTTAGTATTCCGACGGGACCCCAGAAAAAGGGCGTATATTTAATTGGTTTAATAAAACATTAATGTCATCAAGAAGGACGATAATTGCGTTTCCAGTTTCAATTTAAAATGAACTTATATCAAGTTACAATTTACTGTGAGATTATAATTATAATATTTTTCTACTTATTATGTGAAAAAATGTGTTTTCGAGAGGAATCGTCGGGTTGTTAAATTCCTAAATATTTGTCAAATTAATAAATACATCCAATTAACTCTGTCATTGACCCCCAAAATATGTGCACTTGCTTTTAAATAGGAAAATACCACCTTGACTATTACAGCGGGCCTATAATAGTGGTATTTCTCACGCGATAAATAAATGACAAATCATCCGTCACTCTCGCACTTATATACTCGCTAAAAAGTGACAGAGATGCCGTTATGCTATCACGCCATAAACAGTATAAACAGAACCATCTTGGGCCCGCAGGAAACGGACTTCAAACGTTAGTTGGCTGAAGGTAGCTCCATCTACATTAAAGCACGCAGACTTTCGGCGTAGGCGCCGTCAATGAGTCACAACTCCTTGGCCTACGCGATGTCACGACCCACTCTATACTTACTCGTAAACCGCTTTGCGTCTCCAGCCGACGACGCGACACTTAGGCCCGCCTTACAATGCCGGAATGCCCGTCTGAATTCATCATTTCAATTGCTTACAATTTATGAATTCAGACTTTTTCACCGATTCGAAATATTTGAACTTCGAAGCTTTCTGTCTCTTTTATATCCTTTTAAAGGAAGCAAGTGATAAGAACATTCCAATTCAAATTTCGAGTTTCGAATTTGAGCCGAAAAAAAGAACTAAAGCATAACGTAAAAAAAAAGCAAATCCTCGGCAGATGTTTTAAAAATCTAATGTATTACGCGTATCCGAATGCATTATGGTTTAGTTCTTTTTTCGGGGTCTAATTCGAAAACGAAATTCGAATGTGAATATTTTTGGCACTTTCGTTCTTTATAAGGATATGAAAGAGACTGAACGCTTCGAAGTTCAAATATTTCGAATTCTGTAATAGATCCAGCACTAAATAATGACAACTCGCGGCATTCTAAATAAAAAAGAAAGTTACTTTGCCGCACGCTCGCAGCCAATAGCAGTTTACACACTGTTAGCTCGCAGCAAAACCTGCATATTTGAACTGCTGAGGTGAAAATAATTTACTGTATTTGTATTGATGTCCAAATTCTCTCTCAGGTTTCTTGTTTTTTATGCATCTTTCAGATAGGTCTTCTTGTTATTGTGCTATATCCTAACGGATCTTTAATACCGGTCCAGTCCCTGATATTTCCACACCATGTAGGTCTTCGTCTTCCTCTTTTTACGTCTATTTTTCCTTTTATTATGGCATTTTTAGTATTTTTGAGTATCACTTCCATTTTCTTTTTCATATATACAGATAGGTAAAGTATTCAATTTATCATCCAGTTAACTGACGTTTTCTGACAACAACGCCACTTTGATAAAACATGCTCAATCCTACCACTTCAACTGAACAAACCGTCTTCAGACTAAACAAATTCTCTGGAAAAATCATGTTAGCATAGCATCAATATTGAACAGACACGTTGTTGACTGGGGTACCTTGACGCATCACAGATGACAAACTGGTCAAAGGTAAACAGCTGCCCGGTGCCTGCAGTAATATGAGTTCCATTGTGCCGGGGGCGTTTCCATTAATGCTTATCAGCGGTGACTGGGTCACTTGATAACACTGCGTTCCGCTGGTATCAGCTAATACACATTATGGTTATGGTATTCAACGCACTAGACCGCCAATGAAAGCCGTGCATACCACATGTCGGTATGAAAGTCACTTTGCTTTGCCACTGACTGGGGCATGTTGTAGTCTGCCTAACGCATCCCTTTAATTTGAAAGGTATGATCATGGATCAATGGTCAGTCACAATTACACACTCTTTGATATTGATATACTCGTAGTTAAACACGTACATTTTGTTTTCTTGTTTTGTGTGTTTTTGTTGTTCACTGAGTCAAAAAATTGTATTTTTTGTATGTATATATAGAAGTCGTTTACTAAAAATAATTGAAACCTGTTTAGCTCTTTTGGCGTGATGGAGCCACAACGACACATACAAACATACAAAAAATAAAAATGTTCGATTCAGTGATCCGTGTGTGTCAGTGGCCGTATCAATTATATTTTTGATATCCACAGATAGTTATAGGACACTTTTTATCCGACTACGCTCAAGAAAAATAGGGTTTCTATTTTTTTTCTTCTCCGCTGACGAAGGTGCGAGCACCTTCCAGTAAGTTTATAATATAAGCATTAATTCTTTTCCATCCATGGCAATCATTTAGTTTCAGAGACAATTTAACCCACCATCTGATATTTTCAGTGATTGCAGATCGAAACTATCATTTATCTATATTTATATTCTATATACCTATCTATAAATAATATTCAATTGAAGAAATGTATGGTTGCGCATTACCAACGGCTAATTTTGCTAATTCTTTTTTTGTTGTGTTTGTAATTGTCTAGACAAAGTTTCTATGTAAAAGTATATTACATCGGAACGTGACACATTTGGGTTTAAAAATTTCCATATGGGGAGTGAGTGAGGCAAAAGATATAAGGGAGACCTTTTGACCGGCAAGCAACAAAGTAATACGATGTAACCCAGGTGCCACAGCAAGAAAATAAAAAAAATCTTATAAATAAAATAGTGATTGCAGAATGTATTTATATGATATTCGGAGTTTTTGAACCATGAAATTTTGTCGGCATACGACGACGCTCGTGTTAGAGGCACGAATTTTTGATGACGGGATTTGCTGTCTTTGGCGCTCAAAGGGTAAAATATTTCATTACATGGTCCATAAAAGGAAGTTTAGGTTTCATCTTCTTCCTCAGAACAACCGAGCGACGCCGGGACGGGCAAGTAGTGTTACAAAAAACCTAGACCTTGCGGTTCAATGTTATGCTTATATATACAGAGTAGTCAGTTGTCGCCTTTAAACCAATAAGCATACGCTATAAGAGGTACACAAAGGAACCATGCAAAGCAGGTAGTTACATAAAGATTAAAAATACCTACATCAAGTTTAGTCATCTTTCTGAAGCAGTTGTATTATAAGAGTATGATGGTCGATGACCGTATCTCACGAAAAGGGTTGTGGGCGGTAGGAGTCACCAGGGCATCGGCAGGTACTGACCTTACAGATACAAATTATCTTGTAAGGCCGAGCTGTAATTTCCTGCTTATGACAGGCTCCGGGCGGTGGTCGCATAACTTCCTAAAGCATTAAACCACTGGACATCCGAAGCTATATTATTACCAAGCTACTTCTTCATGTACAGTCAACTGCAAAATATACGATTTGAAAATATCTTCTCGCAACTCTTGTGACGGGAAATAGACAGGCACGGATCCAGGATTTGGTATAGAGAAGGACAATTCTTCGTAAATGGGATTATACGGGTAGTGATGTTGCCAAGACGATTTCAATCATTCATCAAACAAAATTTAGTCAGGCTGGGCCTGTGGATCCGCGCTTAAAACTTGTATATATTTTTGCACCTGACTGATTTTTAGCGGATGACGAGTAACAGCACACTACTGAAATATTCTTTTCTAGAAACGCACACAATAAAAAAACTTGACACAAAAATAAACAAAGTGGAATAGATCGTCATGACATTTGTCAACTTCCTACTGTAAGTTGGAATTACTTAGCTGGACAATTGGTACGAGGCATACAACTTCGTGGGCAGAGCAGAGCCCCCAACAACTATCGGGTAAGGTGTAACATGAGAAGGTGAGGGTCGCAGGGAGTCGGTGGATGCGGTCTGCGCAGGATCGCAGTCTGTGGTGAGCTATAGGGGAGGCCTACGTTTAGCAGTTAATGTCCATGACAAATAGATAGATAGATTTTTCAGCTTTGGCAGAGAATAATGCGTTCGTATGCCACCTCCAGAGGTTTAATGCTCTAAGCATAACTTCGGTACATTGCACGTCACTGGGCTATGATTTACAGTAAGGGAGATTGAAATACGAACCTATTTCACTTTTGTCACTGTATCAATAAGAACTAAAAATGTACGTGTTTCGGTTTCCCTGACTGTACCTACCGCATAAAGGAAGCAATTTCCGTGATTTATAGGTTTTTCTAATAATGAATATCGACTAAATCTTTTTATTTTGCTAGTAAAATTGCTGATTTATATATTTTCGCCACTGAGGCGAAACTTCAAACTTATTCAATGGGTCTCCTTCGGAATCCCTAATGTCGCTTGTCCTAATGTATATTAGCTTAGCTTAGAGCAGGGAACACAACAGTATATTCACGTTATGCCACATATCATGGGGTCGACAGACTTTTTTTGTACACTATATTAAGTATATATATTCATCTAATACGTATGTATCCATTGCTTAACGTATACCTATCATTGTTTGTATACATATAACTTTTTCAGTATTCTTAATGATAACGACATGTGTAGTACTGATACACATTTTACTACTTGTACCGTTGCCTGCCTTAAGTACGTTGTAGACAAAATAAAATTTGACGAAATAATGATTTCATTCAATACGCATAGACGAAAGAAGGAGCCGTCGAAGTTAGGATTGGTCGTAACTAGCATAAGACAAAACAAGCCTCTGAGAGAACAAGTTTATTACGAAACAGGAACCAGACAATACAAGGAGTTGACGAACCGCGGTTTGGACAACACCATTTGACAGAACAAGCATTTGTCGAAACAAGGATTTGACAAGCGTCTGCGCTACTGACCTACTTTAGTAGGTACATACAGATTTTGGCCAAATTAAATAATCCTTTCAAACATTGAAATTTTTTGTAAACGTACGTACAGCCCTTTTCTTTCGACTGTTCATAGGGCACGGTGACATCACACACGCTTTGTATGCTTCATTCGATGAAACAATAGCAGAAGTCACGCACTGATTCATGCAGGAAATTACTGTATCATGGACTTTTCACCAGCCACGACCACTACCAAGTCTATCGTTGTTAAACTTGCAAAACTCGGTTGTGATACCTGTTTAGAAGCTGATCATCCAAACGTGTCTTATATGTTATGTGACGAGTTTTCATTAGTTGCAAACCAACTTATTAGGTAGTGGATTGCATAACTCGTTCTATTGCCCAGTTAAGTAAGTCCTTATTAGACTAATCATGCAAGTGCAACATTGCAGCATGGTAAGTTTTTTAAAGTGGCCAGCTATTGATATTACTTTTGTTTTAATTGCCATACAGCGTAGATAAATCTATCAGCGTGAGAATGATTTCAATAGTGTTTATAAGAACGATCGCAATATTGATAGGGTACTAGAAGGTGCTTCGTTTTACTTCGTACACGGATTAGGAATAAGTCTTCCCTCCCGTCCCTTTTTTTAGCTAAGCGTTGTTGGTTAAAAAGTATCCTATAATTATCCTCGGATGTGTAACTATCCTTGTACTCAAATTAGCTAAGCTTCAATCAACCGTTTTCACGCGATAAGGCCGCAAAAATATTCCGATCGAGAGACGGCGCTGTTATCAATGTTCCTACTATTTGACTCATTTGTAGATCGCGCTATTAAGTTTTTTCTTGGATTCATGACACCTGTAATTAAATTCATCTGGACTTCTTGAATTTATTATAGTGTTCATATTATCTCTAACCTGCATTACAAAAGTTGTTCATTTAGAGTGAAAGTAACTTACACTCGATCAAATGTCTTGCTGTCTATATTTATTTTGCCTTTATGGCCATCAAAAGCGCAAATAATGAATCTGTTGCGTGTAGAGTGTATGAAATCCTAAGGTAATATTTACACGGTATTATAGATATTATCTATCGTGCATGATAGTTAAATTCATTCACAGCTAAAGCAACTTATGCTCGATCAAATATATTACCGTTAGCATGAAATTTATAGCACATGCATCGCGGTTCTAGTTAATCCTACATAGGCATTACATTTAACGATTGAAGCATTTGAGCAAAGTTGGCCAGCTAATGCTTCCGCAATTGCTGCTGATGTCGCAACACCACAATGCTGGGCTTTCACTGCGACGCCGTGTGCCATTTATATACCACCAAGCTATCTTATCGAGGCACTTGTTGAAACTACTTAAACGGTATTAAGATAAGTGTCCATATTAAGAACAGGGTAAATAGAGTATGTGTAAATTTTGTAATTAAACTGATAATGTGAAGCACCTACGCAGCTACGGCGTAATTAGAAGTTTGTTGCGCGAGAACTGTTTTAAGGCTTCTCCCACTAATCACTTCAAATACTAAAGGAATGTGTATGAAATTCTTAGTTCTTTAGACGTGACAATATACATATTGTTTACGCAAAGATAAGGAACCTAAAAATATTTCAAATGGAAATAATATTTCCGTAATAATTTGTCTACCCTCGAGTTACATCAAATCATCATTTCAAGCATACATTTAGATAACGATGTGCAATTTTACGTTGGTACTTGTTTTTTAAGTCTGATTAGACGTGATGATAAGTCGAAAACTGAGTACAGAGTACCAACTTTATTTGTTCAGGCGCACAAATGGAGAACTAACGACGCCTCTGAATGTTATGTACTACCACATGGTTACTAGCGACGCCGCCGACTGCACAGATAATTTGGTGGAAATGTAAGTAGCTCGCTTAGGCTATGTTATGTTACGATGGTATGGACTACGGATTCTATTTGGTACCTTAAAAGTTAAAAACGGAACCTTTATAGGATCACTTTGTTATCCGTGTGTCTGTCTGTCAAGACCCTTTTTCTCAGGAACGCGTGGAGGTATCAAGCTAAAATTAATATCAAATAAGTACGCAAGTCTGCAGTCTCTTGAAGCTGTGAAAAAATCAAACTACTAAGGTAATCCAAAGATATGTATATGTCATTAACTGGTCATTAAAGAAAGGTATTTCCATACAAATTACCGTGCACTTAAAACCTAGAAGGTATTTCTAGCTGTCCTAGAAACTTGAGATTTGGTATCTTGGTAGGTCTTATATAGCGCAACGAATGCCAAAAGTCTAAAATTCTTAAATATTTAGGTCTATCTGTCTATTGTCTATATGTCAGTAACCAATACGAATAAGCCCACACTGCGTAACATGTTGCTTAAGAGCAGGGCCCTGCTAACACTGGAATTTCATAGATACGGCCGTTTATAGTGTATATTTCATCTCGATTCCCGTGATAGATGAACAATTTACGTAGGTACAAATTTGTACGGGACCCTCGATTCGCGAGTCCGACTCGCACTTGCCCTTTTTTTTGTCGTAGTTTTGCAAATGCTGATGTACCCAAATGAAACATCATGCTAGACCTAAGATAACTGACTGAATAATATACTTGTTTAAATCCTTTCCTACTAAACTTCTGATAAAATTTGGCTCATAGATGCATCAGGTCATGGAGTAAATCAAGCTGCCTAATTATCGGTTACGCGGGCGAAGTTACGGGTACATACTGCTGATGAATATTTATGTGATGAGAGTAAAGTAATAATATCAGTAATTAATTAACCAATTATCAGGTGACACATTGCTCCACATCACCTCTCAATACTGTCAACTGTTCGTGCTTTTTATAGCAAGATAAAGATGGCTCATAAAATAACTTGAAACAGACTACGTTTGTGACAGACAAGCCCATTATCTACAGTCGCATTCATTTCAATTTGTCGCTTCCCGTCTCAACATTTTTGTTTTTATTAATTGAGTCACGTCAACTCCACAGTACGGCATCAGCGACGTGCCTTATCCACCACCAGTGAGTAATAACTGCAGGAATTCAAAGCCACATGCATAGACAATACTATCGATGCCGTAGGGTGTCATTCTGAAAATTCGTTTTAAACCGCCATCAATTGGTCCTTAGCAGTGACGTGGCGTCCATATAAGCCGATTCCCATCGGGTTGCCCAAGGAAAGAGTTATAACCACCTTTTTCTTTAAATATGAGTAAATGATCCGCTTCCACTTCCCTTTTAATTTTCCTGACGCCACGCCTCCGGTCCCTAGCACAACTAAGTACAATAGGACCGTTTTTGGCCAAGGTAGGCAGTTTTTTGTGCCTATATGGTCATTCAGGGCTTCAGAGTAGGCAGTTTCTCTGGGCCTAAATGGAGCCTTGGTCCTTCAGGGTAGGCAGTGCCTTTGTGCCTATATGGACCGCATGCCACTGTCGCAACTCTTCGTCTCCCGCCAAAGATTATTTGTCTTTTTCCTTTCAATACAGTACGAGAGAAACGGGTGACGATACAACAAGCGAAGTCGCGGAGTGCGCTAGCCCGGTTGATATAGCTATGGAATTAGTGGTACCTCTATATGTTTGAGATATTAGTACAAAATATATTGGTCCGTTGAGCAGCTTGTCGAAACTGGGCGAACCCTTGGTTTCGTTTTCTTAGCCCAGTTTCGAATGCGAATAGGTATGTGTCAAGGGGTCATATTATAGGTGACGAGTCCCTCAAGAGCTACGCTGACACACATTTTGCGAATACTATAGCTAACCAAGTTGGGTGGATTGCGGCTGGCGCCAGCGAGTCATGAGACTGTCATGCGAATGTTTTCATAATATACCCCTTGTTTAGATGCAACAAAGTAGTTTCAGAACGCAAAAGGACCTACTTTCCTGGTATCGTTGTATTAGGTGTTCCTTACACTTTGTTTATTGATGGAAGTTTTTTGAATTTGAGATCATGATTAGTAAATAGGAGGAGTATACGGTTGCCTTGTTCAAGCGGCGAATCAAGAGGTGCAAATTATCGAATTTTGTGTAGGTATACGGAACGCTAAACACTTGTAACCAACGAGCAGAAACTTTGTTTATTCGTGTTATTATTTGTAACCGCCGACAAAAATAGAGAAGTTTTATAAGTTTGAAGTTTGACGTGTATATCTGTGTGTCTGTCAGATGAACCGATGTTGATGTGGTTTTTGTTTTAAAAGGACACTTGATCAAGAGTGTTATTAGCCATGATTCTAGAAAGTCGGTTCAGCCGTGATAATCATCAGCTTTTTTCCCCTCCAGACCCACGATACCTCTACCCATACCCCTGTGGGTGGGTGGGACTGAACCATACCAATGTAGTGCTGTAGTAAAGTGCTAAACATTGCGTATCCGATGTTAAGGGATGCACCATACCTGGGTGGGATAGGTCTGGAGGGCTTTTTTCCAGACGAGTCGGGGGTTTTTATTATTCCAACGATTACTTGATTTAGTGAATATTTTTGAAGAAAAAAAATTGATTAAGTTAAAGTAGCAAAAATTGTGTCCCTCCCTCTATTTTCTAAACGGTATGTTAAAAAAATATGAAAAACATTACAAATATAAAGCGTAATAAATACTTCCAACGAAAAATTGTTTTCAACACGATTGAACATACCGTTTATAAGTAATTGCCAAAAAACTGCGCTGTGCCTGTGCCTGGCAGATACGCTCTTTTGTCAGTGTTTTTTTTCGTATAGTATTTTTTTTCATCTGTAGTGCATTTTTTTGTATAAACGGCTGCGGAACCCTACATTGAGCATGATCCGACATGCTCTTGGCCGGTTTTTTTAATTATAAGCGGCCAGTTCCAGAATCTTTCAGTATGCCCGACGTATAAAGCTTACTGTATCTCTTCGTATAATAAAAGGAGCATAACAAGAACGCCTTGAATAAATATCAGATACGGAATTGTATGATAATAGCAGTGACCTTTACCCGAAACCGCTTATTGTTAACTCAAACAGCGCCCCTTGTTTACGAACAATGTTTACTTAAAGCCTATTACGGCTGATCAATGAACATTCACCTAGTTTAAACAAGATCCTTATACCGTATACTTTATATATTATGATGGGTCTGATGTGATATTGTTTATTTATCTTTAATATCGTTTCGGCGCGATTTCATGCACCATGCTCCATATTGATGTACCGGTGACATAGCTAGAATGTTACTGAAATCTGAAGAAAGGTAGGATAGAAGGTCCAGTTTCGTGTTTTCATACGATAAGTTTACAACCTCCATTGTAGTACAATTATTAGCATCATGGTTTTCTCAGTTCAACTATTGGGGATTTTTTCATCGTATCGATCCGTATTGATTCAAATCATCATATCGATTCAAATCATCGGTATTCGATTCGAACCATCGTTTCGATTTAAATCATCGTATCAATTCAAATCATCAATCAATTCGAATCAAGGGTTAATTCGAATAATGATTCGATTTTTTGCCGGGTGATAAGAATATTGATTTTCAATTCGGGACCCATCAATACTTACAAGGATTTTTACGAAAGGCGTCAAGATCGAATATTATCTTCGATGTTGGCGGAGGTTGAACCTAGGAAGATAGGTATGTATTTATTTTACTTCCACTTAATGTGACTCTAGATATTTTCTGTATAGACGCTGAATTATATATATTATAGGTATTGGTACCTACTATTTAATTTCAGTAATAATACGACAATAACTTGATAATAATTTCCGCGCCTAGCATTAGAAGTCGCTTAAGTAGCTACATCTGTTCGCTTGAGTATTTTTATTAGGTAGGTACCTAGTCGATAAATTTAATTACTCTCACTGCATACTCGGTTTCTCATAGAGTTAAAGTCTCACACGTTCCTTTACCCGACTCCGTAGAAACCTCTTCCCAATTAGCACATAAAAGCTAACAAAGAGTCCCTGGTATGACAGGGATGAATGGTCGACTCTCGCCATGAATGGGCGACTCAATGGCGGCTTCTAATTGGAGTCGGTCGTGATATCGTAATTACTGGGGACTAAACGCAGCCTCACGTGACCGACTGATGCCTATCTAGCCTATGTTATTACTGGTTCTTAGGTAAATTGCGAACAACATCCGGATTGTTACGTGTCTACTGTGGGAATGCAACGTGCAGGGTAGTGTCTGGGGAATAATGGGAGGCCTTTTTAAGCGGATTACTTTCAACGTTCTACGATAGATGGCGTGGGGATGCACTAAAATAATTTACATGTAGTCAGTTACTATTTTGTTCTAAACATTGTAGAGAAGGTATGAAAGTTTTTTCTGCATACGTAGACTTCATTTAAATCCTTTTCAAGTGGTACTTTTCTAAGCAGCAGGTTAGACACTCGACATAATTTGGTATTCTCAATCAATTCGAAATTAGGTACCTACTTACAATTTTCATTTTTTTCAATACAAATTCTTCAGGTACTTATTCTTGTTTTAAAACTAGTGACTCTTAATAGAACGTTAGAACCTTAGTGCCTAACTCAGTGGTAATACATAACGTTGTAGGGCTTAGCTTGATAAATAAAGTGTATAGAATGTTGTCTGGTATCTTCCTTATTGTTTGATACCTTACTTTTATATTCCCTGTCGATCCGACATAAGATTGTACGCATGTACAAGTTTCATACTTATTGACTATTGATTTGTAAAAAAAAGAAGTTTTTCTGGAGATTCAAGTAGCGGCTGACTCTTAATTAAACTGCTCAATGCTCAACCAAACAGTGAGTGTGAGTGGTAATACTAACATTGCGAGGCTTAGCTCGATAAATAAAGCGTGTAGAACGATGTCTGGTAATCTCCCGTATTGTTTGCCGGCCGTGGGTGGCAGGTGTGCTCGGTCAACAAGCCTGGAATGCGGTCCGTCAGCAGTTCTTCGTTCATACGACGAGGTACAAATTCATTCAAATACAAGGTGGGCTTGGAATATTTCCTGGCATAGAATTATTCACTTTAGTCTTTGTTTAATTGAATCAATTATATTTTACATGAATACTTAATTAACATTTCTTCGTTTATGGAGGGACTTTACATTATTTATTCAAATACAACGTGGCTTTGGAATTATTTTCTGTATAATTTAAAACTACACTTAGTTTTTTTATGAAACTAAATTTTTTGTGTTTCTGTGTTTTTAATGACGGAAAACTAACACCACATTACTATCTATTGTGAAATAGATACAAGTCAAAGCTCAAAGAAAAATGCGATTGCCCTCGCACGTGGTCACACCAGGACTCGAACACGGTACCTCTCGATTACACTGATTAAGGTTATAATACCCTTCAAAAAATAAAGTAGGTACATGGTTCAAAGCAGATGGATAAATTCGAGGCGCTGGCACAGTGCTCGCTGGTGGAGGAGTTGACACGCTCGACGCGTAATCGAGAGGTACCGGGTTCGAGTCCTGGTGTGACCACGTGCGAGAGCAATCGTAGGTATATTTCTTTGCGCTTTGACTTGTATCTATAGACTAGTATAAGAATTTGACTTATATCTAGTAAGTTACCTACGTTAACTTCGACATTTTGCTTGATGAATACATTCACAGAAACTATTATTGTTATACCGACTTACTTAGCTTACTAGTATTGATTCGATCTTTGCTTGTTATAGTTGCTGAAACCTTATTCTGTAAGGCACTTCAACGTTATTTCGATCTAATGCTACTTCATTGAGATTGGTAGATAAATTGGTAGATTGGTAGGTAAATTGAACTGAAATCAATGCTGGTTTCACTGTAAAACAGTCATGAATTTGCACTTTGTAGCACAAATGGCTATAATTTAGGGCTCATGATTACAAGTATACTTCATAGAGCATAAAGTTATAGGAATCTGCTTCTGAGCGCAAAGTGTTATTGGTTCTTTGGTTTTAACTTCACAACTGTATTGATATGTATATATTAACAGTTTTCTATATGTATATATATATTAACAGTTTTTTCATTTGGGAATATTACCTACTTATGGCATTGAAAATCATATACGAACAATATTAATCCTATGGACTACCTGCATTCGTTGTAATGAACGCTGTGGGTAGTAAGGTTGACAGCGAGCGGAATGGGGAGCAGTTTGCATACATTAACAACAGAGGTCGCCGCTATTCAGGTCGTGACGAACATGCGTATGCGTTGACGGTGGGTTGAACGAAAACGGCTGGGTCAGGGCTGCTTCACATTTAAGACATTGTATTCTATTCTATACCTTTTAAATCATTGTCTCTTAATTTTCTTTACGAATATTAGGTGCTGACAAGCCTCCCAATTCGATTTACAATAAGTTTAACCATCAGAAAAACCAGCATACACGATGACGTGCTGCTCGAGGATGGTCGTGATGTACCGTGCCGCCGTCAAACCGCCGCCACGGCCCCCACCAGGGACGAAAACGAGCTCAGTCCGCCCCTCGTAGGAGATGCCCGCCCACACCATGACGGAAACTCCGCCGTAAGCCACAGTCTCAGCAATGCAACATTGAGAGAACCGTTCTTCTGGTCTTCTGTACACCCGGCTTCTTCTATCGGAGCCATTCAAGCATACCCTGCTCTCATCGCAAAAGAAAACCGTGGTCCACTGCTCGATTGTCCAATAGCGATGCTCACGAGCAAATTGGAGTCGGGCTTGGCGATGTCTTGGCAGCAGTCTGGGCCCCCTGGGAGGCCTTTTTGGAGTCAGGTTAGCCGCCTTCAATCTTCATCTGCCAGTCCATTCGCTAGCTGCCACTCCTCGTACCATCCGAAGGTGATGTTGGACAGTAACACCCGTCATGTGTCGATCTCGGAGAGCGGTGGAGACGATGAAGCGGTAATCCCTCTCCGATGTGGACCTCTGGCGGTCGGATCCTGGTCTCCGTGAAAGGTTTCCAGTCTCCCGGAACCTCCGGTACACCCGAGACACTGCAGACTGGCTTAAACCCAGCCGGTCAGCCACCATGCGTTGAGTGAGTCCCTCTTCCAGCAAATCGATGATTTGGGCGGCTTCTTTTTTAGTGGTGTCCATTTTCTTCAAGTGGTCTTCACAGAATACTAAGCGGAGATGTGCACTGGTTGAGTACTGTCAAGTGACTGATAACCCCCCTCCCTTGTACCCCGATTTTATAGGCATCACAGGGGGCACAACTCGTGGCCTAATTAATGCGTAAATTTCCACAAATCAGTAAATTGGACAGAATCTGAAAATCCCTGGTCCGATTTCCCCGATTTTTCATTTTTCTGTAAACTGAAATATCAGATTATATGTATTTTTCATTATAAACTCGATAAAATTTCCCAGTTTCCAGTAAAACTACGTTAACCAAAAAAAAAAAACTTTGAGTCGATTTTTTTGCTCGCGAGTGTAAGAGCCTTTAGTGTAAGTTGCTAACGCATCGTCTCGATCGTCTTTACATGTTTCGTGACGTCTTTAACGCTTTTAAGAGTTTTTAACGCTAAAAGTATTCCTCCACTACAGACTCAGTACGTGTAGCATAGTAATCTGACGTTGTAAGTAAGATGGCCGCAAGAACTGGATACAAAACTATATCTATGTCCAGATGACTAATCATAAAAACCCTAAAAATAAACTATTTCCAACACAGTAACAACTGGCACTATCCGGTTTATGGTTACAGCCCTATTGCTACGGAAGCGGTGGCAGCCCTACGGGCCCATTAGGACCCGCTGACAACGCATTTCCGTCGGCAACAGCGCATATCCGGCGCGCGCGCCGCTCCGCTGATAATAAACAAAGGGTCAAAGGGCTTCCGGTCCGCGGTCCTAAAACACCCTGTTAAGTTTTTAGATGTCCTAATTCAAACAAGTGGTTAACAAAGTAAGTACATATCTTAAAGATACATTGATACGCTGAATTATGTTGTAACGTATGTAACCATAGTTAAGATGAGGCTGGGTGTGATCCCCTGTCGGTGGGGGTGACCCTCTACTAAGGGCCTTAACTGCACTAAACTGGCGCCCCTACCTGACGTAACTCTCATAGAAATAATCTGTTCGAGGAATTGTATGAAATATGTTGTTGTCCATTTAATAAGAATACTGCCAACTTTACTTCATTAATAGGAATTAGTTAAACGAAATTTAATTTTACTTGATAATTGACCACGAAACAACAAAAAATTACTTGTTGGAAACATTGAGGCTATTGTCTACAATAACACAATTTAAAAAATAAAAGCTTGGTAGGTACAGCTACTTGCTTCATGTAGGTACTTATCGTTGATTGGTAAATGATATCTCCGTCCCATTGGCTCTTAGAAACCACAGGGTTGGGCTAAAAGAATAGGTACTTTATGAGCGATAATTACCTATACCAATGTACCCTGTTGGTAAACATACAATTACTTTCTACCTACAGGGAAGATGTGGATGCTACGGCTCGCAATTATAAATAAATACTTAATACTATTATTAATTATTATTGGTATACATAAACTACGTTTGATGAATAAGTAAACACATACCTGGTAATGCCAGTTGTTTTATTAATTCAGATGGTAGGTACTAATTACAAATAGAAAATTTTATTACTTCCTCGTGTTTCATTTAATAGGTAGCCGTTAAAGTCAGCTACTGTACGTACAGTCAGCTGGTAAGAAAAGTAACCTGTCGTAAAGCTTTAATTGCAGAGTAGGGTGTAAAGTATACTTGTTTCATAGACTTTATTACGAGTTGTTTTGATTTATTTTATTACTTATCCCATTTTCAAATAAACATGCTTATAGTAAACAGAGCTTTATTTATTTTCGAATATCGATTTATCAGCAGATAAGCTTCAGTAGGTAAGTAAATTACTATTGCAAAATGTGTGATAATATTGAGCGCATTAAAAATATAGTTATTATGTAAAAGCAACCTTTATCTCTCTAGGTAAGGCTCGCTTCATGGTAGTATATACATACCACGTTACATACCGACGATAACCAGAACAGAGTCGGATAAAAAATTAGAACACTTTCAAATTATTTCGTAAAATGCGAAATGGGAGTGAAGCTTAGCCTGCGCTTGAGTAGGTATAGGCTGCACATAAAGGTCTACACTAAATTTTTTTAGATCCGAATTTGTTAAAGATAGGCTGGTCTAAGTACATATATACAACATGGTTATTGTGTTTATTTTGTCCATATTAATTTAATTTTATTTATTTATCTCTACACATATATGCATATTCACACAGGCACGCATATAAATGAGTACCTAGGTACACAACACAACGCACATACGCAGCACGCTGTCTTACACATGTCCTGTTTTGGATCTACAGAAGATCAGCGTCATGGCACTCATGAGTGCCTTGACAAATGCAGAGTGGACTCCATTTTAGTAAACAAAAATATGTTTGTTTATAGCTCCTAGGTTTAGGTTTAAGTCTTTATGTCTAGACATGTCACCTTTCAAATGTACTATTATTATTGTTTACAAAATAAATGTATCTTCTTCTTCTACTTGGGGTCCAGTGGCGTAGCTATCTAATCAAGGACCTAGCTGCAAAAGAAAAGATTAAGGCCCCATGTCAGTTTGGGTTTGTTGGTCAGGAGCCGATTAAGTGCCCCTGAGAGCTTGAGAAGCCCGCCAGGCTTAAATGGGACTGGGCAGGCCACGTATGCCGTATGCATCCACAGAGGTGGGCTAAGACAGCCACGGAGTGGATGCCTCAGGACGGGCACCGGCGTCGCGGTCGTCCTAAGAGGAGATGGCGGGATGGCTTGGATGCATATCTCAGCGACTGGCCAGATGTTGCTTGGGATCGGGACGACTGGAAGTCTAGGGGGGAAGGCCTTTGCCCAGCAGTGGGACACTAGATAGGCTATTAAAAAAAAGAGAGCTTGGGGCTCTGCTGCAAGCCACCGTCTACCCCTCCGGTAGCTACGCCACTACTTGGGGGACAAGTCGACGATACACGAGTAGAATTTAAGGGAATGAAAAAATTTCATGACACTACTAAAAAAAAATAAAAGAGTTTTGCTGCAGTTTCAAGAATCGGCCTGCCATCAACTCCTTTGTTATATTCTTAGGTATTTGATACCATCTTTCGTCAGTCAGACTCAGCTAGGTAGGCAACCGCGCAAAATCGTGCGTTTCGGTCGGCATTGCATCACGCGAATATGATCCATTATAATGAGACTCGGTTCGTTGAACCTTGCCAACAATGCTTTGCTACAATAATCTTTGTCCTCACTAGAAGACCTACATTTGTAAATAAACAGGATCGTTCCTAACAATGTAGCTTTAAAATGACGTGCATAAAGACTGTGTGTGTATCAGAGGCGTGGCGTCAAGAAAATTAAAAGGGAAGCCGAAGCGTATTCATTTACTAATATTTAAAGAAAAAGGTGGTAATGGTGCTAATAAGTCTTTTCTTGCGCAACCCGGTGGGAATCGGCTTATATGGACGCCACGCCACTAGTGTGTATTGCTATTTGGTCAAAGATCTCTCCGCAGGCTTCAGGAAAGAGAAAATATCCATTAGAGTAAATTTTATAATTATAAACCTCAATTATACTCGTGCATAGGAGCTATATCTGACACTCGCTGCCGGTAGCAAACTAATAGAAAGGCGACAAGGGGTTTAGACGGATAGCGAAAGACGTCCGTCCCGCGCCTCTCTTACCGCGGGTGACGTCTCAATTAAACGGTAGGCCTTAAGGTACTTGCTTACCACCTTGCCACCACACGATATCAGCTTGGTCCTCTTGACTCAGTTCAAAGACGCGCTGTACGAATTATTGATGATCCCATGCTCACAAACGGTATTGAACCTTTAAGTCTGAGGAGAGACTTCGCCTCTTTATGTAAGTTCTATGGCTGTGTTCCGACGAATTGTTTGACATGATGCCTACAGCCACCTTCTACCGCACCGCTCGCCATCGGCAGGATATTCATCCACACACCTTGGAACCAAAATGGTCGCGCACCGTGCGGTATCAAAGGATTTTTCTACCGCGCACACTCCGAACGTGGAATGACCTCCCTGCCACGGTTTTCCCTGGAGGTTACAGTATGGGGTTCTTCAAGAGGGGAGTGAATAGGTTCTTAAAGGGTTGGCAACACGCATGTAATGCCCCTGGCGTTGCAAGCGCTCATAGGCTGCGATGACTGCTTAACATCAGGCAGGCCATACCTTAGTAGCATAAAAAAAACCTATGTAATATAATGTAATGTACCTAAATATCGCGAGAGCACCACGAACTCTTATTTTTTTATTTATAAAATAGCCTTAAACTGATTTGGCTTAGATTACTACTTATTGTCATATTCCGTTTCAAATATCGTCACATTTATTGTGTGATCAACTTATGATTTTCATGCAGGCCAAAAGTAGACTTACTATGTAGTGTCTTAGATTTAGCTTGCTTGGCAGGTCTAGTCGGTATTCGTCCATTTCAAAGACATCTTTTCAGGGTTCCGTACCAAAAAGGTACAAAAGGAACCCTTATGGTGTTTCCTTAGGTATAGGCATGATCGGCCATGTTCGGAATTTGCCAGTTTAGGCATAGGTCAAAATTTGAGTAAGTCTAGCCGACTCTGAGATGGACAGTTTCTTTTCAATTCAATTTCTAAGTGGATACCATTCTAAATAGATCATTTTATGAGTTAGTCAAGTTCCTAAAAGGTTCGATTATTTGTAGCTCAAATTCTATAGTCTGAGTGGAAGTGATCCAATAATGTGCCAATCACTTTCTGGATAGATTAGGCAAGTTACAGTCAATAAGAAAAATAACAAACACGTTGTCCAAAAAATATTTTCGCAAGTAATAAAATGCAACGTAACATTTACAACTTGTATAACGAAAAAAGGCTAAAATAGACGGGATAGCTATCAGAGGCGTGGCGTCAGGAATTTACAAGGAAAGCCGAAGCGTATTCATTTGTTCATATTTGAACAAAAAGGTGATTATAAGCCTTTCCTTGGGCAACCCGGTGGGAATCGACTTATAGCTATATTAATGGCCATTTAAAACTAGGCTAGGTCAATTTTTCGCAACTACTACCTAGGTATTTATTGTTGTATCGTATTTATGGTTTAAGTTACGAATATATTCGATATCTATTTCAATTTATTCAATGGGCATAGTGAGTTTCATAGTGCATAGAATTTTTGCTTGTGCATTTATACCTGTCGTTTCCAGTACGTAGAGTACTAGGCTGGTTTTCTTTTCGCCAAACTTTTATTCCGCGAATAACGCTTATTTTCGGATAGTAATGTCAAAACTCCTAAGTAATTTGACATTACTATTTGAGAATAAGCGTAATTCTCGGAATAAAAGCTTGGTGAAATCCAGTCTTAGAGTAGTAACGTATACCGGGTGTAGTCGTTAAGTGTAACCAGGCAATTATTTCCGTAACTATTAGATATCAAAATACTTCAAACTGATATCAAAATTACGTTACCTAATGAGTAAAATTAAATCAACAACTTTTTAAAAATTAAACGAGAACTATCCAAAATTTTATCATTAAACACTCCCATACTTTTAGTGTGAGATTAGTAGAGAGGTTTTAGTTTCCTTTTTTTCAGTGGTCTAGTATTCATTTTACCTTAATCATATTTAATGATTACGTATGATATGATAATAATGATTTTACTGATTAGGTAACGTAGGTACTTTCGATATCAGTTTAAATTGATTTGATATCTGTAATAGTTACGGAGTAATCGCCAGGTCACACTTAACGATTACACCCTGTATAAAAACTGACCCACTAAGAAATAATACTTTTGCAGAATTCGTTTATATAAGATTCTAACATATTTAGAAAACAAAGCAAATATAATCTTATTTACTTAATATGAAAATGCAATTCTTCGATTCAAACTTTTTACTGATCCGACGTAATACTATCATGACCGTGACCTATTCAGAAATTGACTTATACAGAAAGTAAGTGACTTCGACTTCGTAAGTCCTATCCCGAAACTGTCCGATTCAGAAACAGACTGACAGTTCTGGCACGACCCGATTCGTTCTAACTCAGATTTAGGCCTGGCCAAAGGCTTTTTTTCGTATAGGCGTATATTTATTATGTTTTTTGCTAAACAGGAGGTTTAACTATTGTTTTTAATTTTAACACAATAAGTAAGGCTAAGAATTTATTAACAGAGACCGTTCTGTCACATCAGAAAAAATATGGGTTGATCTGCTTTTGAGTAGTTATCTCACTAGTCAAGATTTTGTTAAGAAATCACAGCTGCCGTTTTATAGATAACTTATCTAGGCACTTCTATGATCTAGCAGATAAACACATAGGTTGTGATGTAGGTAAGTAGGTTAGTGTGGTCATATTTAGCACTATAGAGAAAACACTGATGTCATTCGTAACTGTAATTGTCATATGGCCGAATAAAACTTTTAAACAAAATAATAAAACGACTCCAAAAAAACTAAAAAGTAAAAAAAAACGCCATAATTCAGTTTCTTCAAATTACTTACAAGTAACCGTTTGTATACTCAATCTATACAGTATATCTTATTTTGGCGTCGGTGCCATATAAAGAATATGTAAAATATTGAAAATTGACGATTTTAGTAAGTTGTGACACGATGGCACCGACTCCAAAATAACATTAATTGTATATACTGTATAGATTGAGTATACAAACGGTTACTTGTAAGTAATTTGAAGAAACTGAATTATGGCGATATTTTTTACTTTTTTTTTTTTTGGAGTCGGTTTTATTTTTTTGTTTAAAACTTTATTTACTTTACACTTTTTAGTTAATCGTTACTTAAAAGTGTATCTCGTGATGATTCGAACAAGCCCAAACACGGCTACGATACATTATTTATTACATAGATCTTGTGCCTACCTTCCGGCTCCATCATCAAATCAATTCGATGGTACCATTCTCATCAGGAACATTTAAATTTGTGACTATGAAGTTGCTTAGCTAAATTAATCAAGATATTTTGTCGCCACCCGTAAATCATTTATCATTGAGGAGTTCCGATGGCATTCTGTGGTCGTCTGCATCAGTTCCACTTCACCAATGTACACTTTCTGAATGCAAATGCTTATTATGTTTCTTATAATACCAAAATCGCTATATGTATGCCTACAATATTTGAGGAGTTCCTTCAATTCCTCATGGATTCCATCATCAGATCTTCACCAAAATTAAATGGGACCAACTAGAAAGTACCTTCTATAAAACCAGAAAATTTTTTTTTGAAATCGGTCAAATAGTCTTTGAGTAATCGGTGAACATCCATAAAAAAAAACATTCCGTCGAATTGAGAACCTCCTCCTTTTTTTGGAAGTCGGTTAAAAACATGACAACAACCAATCTCCATACAAAAAGCCATTTCGCGATATTTATAACGCCATCTGTGTATACAAGTGATTAGTTGCAATCACTCAACATTGCTAGTGTGGTAACAGTTTCAAACTATTGTACCGTTTTGACACAGTATTTAACTACGAGTATTGTAACTGTTTACGAGCTAATTGTTACTGAGCTCTGTTTCTTTGTTCAGTTATAAAATCTTTAATGTTTACTTTATAAGCGCCATCTAGTTTTCTCCTGGATAATCCCTTAGACTCGGCACACCATCCAAAGTATAGCGATTGACAATCCCCATGTTTTAATCGGATAGTGACAGGATACTAGTGGCGTCCCAGAATTTTACTCTTAAGAATACCCCCAATATCTTTGACAACGGCTGCGCTGGTACCTTTAAACTTCAGAACCGCCTTTTTTGGACTGAATAGGTCTAGCTAGGGCTCCTTAACAGTAATCAGACGGGTTACTCCGAATCTCGAAGTTCGTAACGTGTCATCCTTCTCGCTCTCATGTTAAATTGTACTTGAGTGAGCGGGATGGCGCGATACGAACTTCGTATTAGTAGTCGAAGTAGACCCTCAGATTTAGAGATGGGACCGCAAACGGGAATGTCTTCCACTGTAACTTGAACTGTACAAACAGTAAGGGTAACCCGTTCATGATACGTGTTCAGCGGGCCTATGATAGTTATGTTTATCAAACGATAGACAAATGATAAAGCATCTGTCACACTCACATAGTTGTCAGAAATGTCATTTATCTAACACGCTACAAACGCTATCATTTTCAAGTCATTACTTCGTTTAGTTTTCACTGCGTCCATCTCCATTTTATTCGATTTTATCAGAAATAACAATATTAAAGTTTAGTTTTTCCTGTCACGTATCTTTCCATTAGTATTAGTTTGTTTTATATCATTATTCTGGTCTGCGTTTCGTTTTGGCGGTTTGATTAGATGCTTAAATTTATATCCGTAAAATATATATTTGCTGTTTTCAAAACTTGACTCCGAGCAGTATCAAAACAACCAACCTAGTCCTAATCAAAAACTGAAACTGAACTTACTTTGGCAAAACTGACTTTGGCACAAGCTGCAAACTGAATAATAAAAAAATTTAAAAAATTAACGCAATCATCATGGGGCCCCCTGGTTTTAAGGTCTCAAAACTGTAGTTGGTACCTACATAGTAGTTAGTGAATTAAACAAATAGACCAAGACTTGCCACATTGGCGTGTCAGAATCGATAGCCGTCCGCGACTTGGAACACTTTGACACGGCCGCCCATTGTGGCTCGGGAGAACTTAGACTTTTAACTAACAAAAGGATTAACCGATAATCGTTCTGTGTCCATCGGGTCATCAGTCAGGGGAGATGAAAGTGGCCGATCTTGAAGAATGGCCGCGATATGAAAGCCGCCGCCCGTGACAAATGAGCTCGTTCCCATTGTTGGAACAGCTTTGTATTAAGTAAAACAGATCATGATGGAATGCCGTAATGACGTGCCCCACAAAGAGATGTAGAAGGCTGAGCTGAAGTCGTTTACTTATTTATAAGGTACTAAGTACACATACACGGACTCCACGCAGCACATCACACAATTTTTATCCGTATTCTAAATGGACAATATACATATCTGTTATAACATAATTAAGAGTGACACTCCACTTATTAAATAAAACCCACTGTGTTGAACAAAACTTTTATTTTCCAATTATACATAGGTTTAAGCAACAATGGCCTTCACAGTCAAGACCAGAATGCCGCCATCAGCCCAGTGTTCGACCCTTTTACCTCGTCCTGAAGATTGGCGTGCCAGAATGGCGCGCGATCTTTCGCGCGTTTTCTAAATGTTACCAGAATCAAAATAAATATTGGCGCGTTGTAATAATATTACGAGATAAATAAAATATTTAAACCTAACATATCATGAATTTTATTTTTAAAATGACTTAATTAGAAATCCATTTAAATTTGAGACTGTGACAAGTTTGACCCCCAACACCAATTTTTTGGGGGTCACATAGATAATAAATATGTAAATTGGAAGTCACACGTAGAAAAAATAAATAAATCTCTTTCCAAGAACTGCTTTGTACTATCATTCTTATCCTACATATCATCGGTCACTAGAAATGGATACTTTGGCAATGTCTACTGACGTATGGTGTAATATTTTGGGGTAAATCAGTAAATGTTCAATCAACATTTATTCTTCAAAAGAGATGCTTACGAATTATGTATAAATTGAAACATTCCGACTCATTATATTAAAAACTGTATTTAGAAATAACAACATAATTAACGCTGACCTGTACCCTAGAAATTTGCTTATTTGTAAAGAAAATTTGAGGCCACAATATAAATATGATTTATGTACCGTTCGGCGAACTAGTCACATACTTAAAAAGAGTACTTATGCATCTGGAATAAGAGTATATAATCATTTGCCAGAATACATCCAATCTCAAGATGGTTCACTATTCAAAAGGAAACTAAGAGAAAGGTAAATTTATAAATGTTTTTATAATCGTAATGAATATTATATGTAGAAATTTGTTTTTAAATATAATGCAAATCATTTGTTGTACGTCCGTAATGGGCAAACTGTTGACACAAAACCATAAATGTAAGACCTATTTTAAACAGTTTTAAAGCTTATCTTATCTTATATAAGTATTAGTGTAGCCGCTATAAGATATAATATTAAAAAGAAAATTAAAACAAAAATTAAAGGGGACTTTATGCAAGATTTTAGACGCATGGTGGTACGGAACCCTTTAAGTGCGAGTCGGGCTCGCATTTGGCCAGTTTTTTATCGTTGTTTTGACAGCGGCTAATCTTTCACAAATGAGACTAGGCCGATAAACGGATCGATAGCAACCCGTATCAAGGCTAGATAATGAGATGAAGTCTCACAAAATAAGATAAAAGTACTTAAATGCCATCAAAAATATACATTAAAGGGAATAATGATTATAAAAACTTGCAATTCAAAAATTTCAAGTTTTTACAAATAAAAGTTTGAAACCTATGGGATCCTACTGCTATCTGTTAGATGGGTAGAGGATGAGTACCTTGCACTTTGTGATTAAGAGCCCATTCAGGAAAAAAATATTTCCACCTACACCAAACTTCATAAGAATATATCATTGTTATGGATTTAAAGAGAAAAGTGTATGGTTTTAAAGAAATTAGGTAAATATGAAAAAATATTGTTCTACTTGTTCAGGTTTCCTCTTTTAAAAAACAAATTAAAACGTTATATGTTTGTTGCAGAATTTTTGATTATTTTATTAGCATCCTTGTAGTGGCGGTAATTCCTATATTTTACCTCTTCCCCCACTTTCGTGATGGCTCCCGAGTCGTACTCCACTGAGGACCACCACCTAGGGAAAAACTGTGCCAACTTTCAATGCTTAATCACAAAGTACAAAGTGTTTCGCAACGGGATCTCAGCTACTATGTCTGTCTGCAGAATCGTAGCTAACCAATTTGTTCAATTAATATGTGGTATTTTTTAAATTAGCCTTGTGACGATTAGCAATGTGTTGTACGTAGGTCACTCGATACATTTTGAGATAAAAACAAACTATTGAAGATATTAGTATTATTTATTTTACACTAGCTTCTGCCCGCGACTTCGTCTGCCTTAAATTCGTTTATCGCGGATAAGGGTATTTTTCCGGGATAAAAAGTAGCCTATGTCCTTCCCCGGGACTCAAACTATCTCCATACCAAATTTAATCCAAATCGGTTCAGTGGTTTAAGCGTGAAGAGGTAACAGACAGACAGACAGACAGACACACTTTCGCATTTATAATATTATATAATGGATTTTTTCAAAATACTCTCCATTACTCTCTATACAAAGTTCCATACGTCTGAACCAACTTTGGAAGCACTTTTGCCAGTCTTCATCAAATAGGTCCGAAATTGCTTCTTCATATGCAGCCACGGCTTCTTCAGTACTCGAAAAAAACTTCCCTTTTATTTTTTCTTTTACCACCGGGAACAAAAAGAAATTGCAGGTAGCTAAGTCAGGATTGTAGGGTGGATGTGGTAAGGTTTCTATCCCAGCTTTCTCAATAAACGCCTGTGTTCTGAGGGACGTATGTGAAGAGGCGTTATCGTGATGCAGCAAGATTCCCCAAAGTCCAGTCTTTGGTTTCCTCTCTCGCACTGCTTTGAAAACTTGCGGCAATGCTACTGTAGTATACCAATCAGAGTTAACTGACCTATAATTTTCCAGCATTGATGTTGATAAATGTCCGCCCCGTGAAAAGATACTAGCAACCATTTTTTTGCCGACGTTACGAGGTCCTTGTAGTTTTGTTGGTAACTTTCCCTCTGCGAAGACCCATACTGACGATTGCCGCTTGTTCTCCGGGTCATATAGGTAAATCCATGTTTCTTCACCTGTAATTATTTCCGATATACGCCGCGATGTCCCGTTGTCGAATCGTAGACGCATCTCACGAAACCAATCTGCACGAGCCTGTTTCTCAGTATCGGAGAGCAAACGTGGTATCCAACGACAACAGAGCTTCCTTACTCCAAGATGTTGATGATGCTACCGCTCTCCGAACTGACGCCTAAGATATTCTCTATGTCTTTGTATGTTATTCGTGGATCTTCTCGCAACAACATTTCAGTAGTCCACACGTTTTCTGCAGTTAGTGCTGTTTGCGGGCGACCATTTCGGTGGTCAACTTCGAGGCTGGTTTTACCCCTTTTAAATTCGTTGAACCATCTAAAAACTGTTGCCCGTGAAGGCGCAGAATCTCCTAACGCTGACTGCAATCTTTGCAAACACAGTTGTTCAGACAAACCAAATTTAAAATCATAAAATATCATAGCACGCAAATGTTCGCGGTTAAGCTCCATCGTTACAATGAAAAAACGCGGGAACCGTTTTAGAAAAATGACTGTAACATATTCATTTTTTAAATTGGAGCGAATCGGCAACTTGTGTTCTATTTTGAAATAAATTTGCTTTTTAAAAACATATAATTCAGGTGCGTTCCATTTTCGAATTTCGTGCATCTCAAAACTTATCGAGTGACCTACGTATGTTTGATAAATAAAACCACTGAAGTCTATATTTTATTTTAAAAGTACAACTTTATTTTGCTCCCAATATTTGATGTCAGTATTAATACCATACCAGGTTGTTTTGAGAAGGGGCTAAACAGTCAGCTGCTATCCTACCCCCCGGTACCCCCGGCGCGCTATCCGAAGGTGCCGTATTTTTAAGCCCTAAGGGCTAAAACAGTTACTTTAGTACCTATAGTTATAAGGTACTTTGCAAGCATGACAAGTGAAAAGGACATTACGACTTCCCGTCCAGTCTGGCCGTAAAAGGATGTAAAAGTAGACCGTCTATAGGTACCAGGTTGTTAATACAAACTTCCAGCTCTAACCGCTACCTGGAAGTGGTTTTAAACAAGAACAACAACCGTAAGTAAGATCTTTAAATAAGTGTACGACCATATAATTTAATTGGTTTGATTATAATTGAAATTACGTTTATGGTGAACGCGCTAGAAAACCCTATTTGATGACAGCTCAAATCAGCTTCTTTTTTCGAAACGTCAAAACGATCCATTACTATGGGGTCTGTTGGAAAATATTTGCGTGTGATGTCATAGTCAAACTGCTACCCCTATTAACCCCTTGAACGCTTTCATATTTGAATTACGTTGTCAGTCAATAGATCCGGATCTGCCAGTAATGTGCGTCTGCGAGCCTAAACTTAAACCTCTTAAGTAGATTGCTATTTACAAATTTACTACTTAATAGGCTTTAAAATTGCGAAGTACCCGTGTATCTATTAACCATTTTCCAATCAAATTGCAATTGCCTATGTCATAGCACTGAGCAATTTTAAACGAAGTAAAACTGGTTTTATTTCTGTGTCATGGAAAACTAAGTTAAAGTTATTTTAGTCTGAAAACGAATATATGTTATCTGCTTACTTAAAAGGTTAAATTAATCTGCCTTATAAGGCACCTGTTTCTAAGTACATTAGTTGAATAGGTAGCAGCAAAACCTGCAAACGAAAAGTACACGTTTAACGTGTGCGCATTAGTTCATGGAGATAACTGAAATTCTATTTTATACTTACTAACTGTCATCAAATTGTCTCCCAATACCCGAGTATTTCACTGAGTAGGGATAAATGGGAGTAGGGAATTAAAGAGCGACCACGTATGGCTGCCAAGACCCCGGTCAAAAGGAGCTCGGTTGCAAATACAATATCACATGTATCAAAATCTGAATCTAATAACAACAGTCCCTGCTTTGAAAAATGACGTTTTTTAGAGTTCCGTACCTCAAAAGGAAAAAACGGAACCCTTATAGGATCACTTTGCTGTCCGTCCGTCTGACCGTCTGTCCGTCTGTCTGTCTGTCTGTCAAGACCCTTTATCTCAGGAACGCATGAAGGTATCGAGTTGACATTAAAAGTATATACTCTGTGAAAAATTAAACTTCTAAGTTTATGAAATAAAAAGATACGGCCGCTTATGCTGCAAAAAACGTATATTTCGACACTTTTTGAAATTGATAACGTACTTCCAGTTGTTCTACAAACTTGAAATTTGGTATGAAGGAAGCTCTTATATCTCAATCTACAAAATAAATCTGCAAAACTATTTTTTTATGAGCACCCTACCGAAGGGACCAAATTTTTTAAGTAATTTTTAATAATAGTAGTTAGTTGTTATTTATTATTTCTATATATAATTTCTATCTAATGTTAATTTTAAATTTTACCAGTAAACTTTTTTTTATGTCTGTCGGTCTATATCTGTTTCCCATATAAAATTATCGAGCACCGCGTACATTTTGCTTAGGAGTAGGGCTCTGCTAACACTGGATTTTCATAGATATGATATCAATTTATACGAAACCCTCAGTACGCGAGTCCGGCTCGCACTTGGCCGGGTTTTTTAGTTTTCATCTCATATTTCAAAGGTTCCGTATAAATTACATTCCAAATATGTTGATACGAGAGGTTAACATCGGGTTGATTATGCGGCATCCAGACGCTGGCGTCGGCATAGAAATTAAGGCCACGAGGCGAACGTCCCGTATTATGCGGCTCAGTGTTACCTACAGCGATATTTATCATATCAATGAATCGTTATCGTCGATTTCGATGTCTTTTGTTAATTTGAAATTGGCCAACGATTGAATACTGGTCTAATTCTTCTTGTACTTTAACTCATTGCTGACGATCGCAACCAAATATAGTTTACCGCCACCCGTCTTCTTCATAGGGTTGATAGAGTTCGACTATCTCGATAGTCGTAATTTAGAGCAAATAGAGTGCTCTCTTTTTTTTCTGCAGATCATGCTTTCGAGGCAGCACAAATATTAAAACATACGCTCTTCGCATTTTTATGTTTATGGACAGTTAAAGTTGTACACTAGCGTTACGCTCATGATAGCACGCTGTTCTCCATAAGGGTGATTTGCAGAAAAAAAATCCTTTATTTTTTTTCAGAATATTGATTAATTCGGCTTATCGTACTCATAATCGTAGACATTCCAACCTCATACATGAAAAAATATGTCCCGAACATTTCATTTCACTTCGCTACATTTTTGTATAAATGATTTTTTTATTTTTCTAAACGTAACGGACCTGATAAATATTTCTCTATACAACATTTTGGGACATTTTTATGTCTCAAAAATTTTCATTTCATTTTCGTAGCATTTTAGTATGAATAATTTGTTTATTTCTATTAAACGTAACGAAACTTAAGAAATATTTTTACTAATAACATTTTGGAACATTAATAGGTAACTTTTTTCTGTATATGGTGATTTTCGACGACCCTATTTTTAGTGAAACTTCTTTCATAGAAGAATAAAGCTGAGCTAGGCGGCATTTATAAACCGAAGGGAGGTGATCCGACGGAGAACCAAACTTGTTGAAATAACCTAAAGGCTTGGCAGAGTGAAGTGGCAGTGGGTCGTTCACATCTGTCGCAGAACCGACATGTGTGATGATGATACTTCTTTCACGAAATAACCTAGATTTTCTTGTGGCTTACCGTAAATCTCATCGTAATTGTACTGCAATGTGCCAAACAGCCTCGGCCTCTCTGCGTTCGTTGTAAAATGTCACTTATCACATAATCTCGGTCGCAGGCGCGCGAGGCCTTGTCCTCGGAGACAGGCCGGACCTCGCGGTTTCTCTCGACCTGCTAAATGCGTAAGCGCCTACAGTCAACGCCAATATGGGAGTTGAAAAAAATATACGACTTGGTTCGAAGGGAGCTTGTGTATAAGATTTACTTAAACTAAACTAAGCACTTTGTTTCTTATTGATGGACATAGCAGTTAATAACCATAGCAACCAGGAGCATAAACCAATATTAATAGAGCACAAGCATGGCACTCGATCGGTGTCCGCGGGCAAATTCGAAGTATATACCACGCGGTAAGAACTACTTCGAAGATAGAACATTAAATAAAAGACATCCGTAAGTACTTCCTAAACAGTCTGCCCGAGAACATCGGTCATGAGCCAAGCAAGCCCAAATTTAAAAAGGCCATGAAAAAATATTTGCTGCAGTCGCTTGAGTGACATGATTTAATTTAAAGTTAGCATCAAATATATTCGTTTATCTTATAATGCAGAGATATTAATATTGTATATAAATAATAAATATTCTATTGTATTATTAGTATAGAGACTCGTGCCTGCAGGCAAACTGTACAATACAGTTTTGCAGGAAACTGTCTTAGAAATAAGAAATATGTGATTTCTTTAATAAATAAATAAATCCATACTTACATACTAATATTATCCATACTAATATTATAAATGCGAAAGTGTGTCTGTCTGTCTGTCTGTTACCTCTTCACGCTTAAACCGCTGAACCGATTTGGATGAAATTTGGTATGGAGATAGTTCGGGTCCCGGGGAAGTACATAGGCTACTTTTTATCCCGGAAAAGTACCCTTATCCGCGATACACGAATTTAAGGCGGACGAAGTCGCAGGCAGAAGCTAGTAAAATAATAAAAATATTATATGCTGCTAATTGTACATGTAAACTTACCTATTAATGATTACGAATAAGTGCTTGTAAAATGTTGCTCTAAATATTGGTTTAAACCTTTACGATTATCATATTCAGGATTCCGGATGAAGTGGAAATATGTTGCGAACTTGGGACAAGCCGTTATGTAAGCTAAAATACTCCTCCATACGGTCCCAGAAAGTCAGTAAATAACGCGTAATTATTACGGCTGCGTAGGGAGATTTTGGGCATATTTTGGAAGGCCTTTGTCCAACAGTTGACGTCTTAAGACTGATATAATGACGACGACGTCACCTCATTTTCAAGGTAATCTATGTAGTAAGATGCCAAGAAGGGTATTCTTTCTTTACTTCACATGCTTATAAGTAGGTTATGTACAGAACTACGAAGTATCTAACAAAGAAAGAAAGAACGCTGCAATCTGGCATTGGTGAACTGACTCCCTTAAGAGCTCTCCCGGTTAGACCAATTCACGAAGACGTTGACCTTAACACTATTTCAGTGTCGGCAAAATTTCCGAATAACGTCTAATGTTTGACATTGTTGTTTCAATAATTGACTCCCTGTTTGTCATCACTATTGCTATGAATATAGCACAAGAAAATGATTGTAATAAAAATACCTCATCGTGGAATAATTTTAATTGAAATACTTATAAATTTCAACTTTATAATACTAGAGGAAATTTTTACGAGACAAGAGAATATATAGGTAGGTAACTTACCGACGTATTTAAAGAATAACAAACAAAATTTCCATGGTTATGTACCAAGATAACATTGTTTACTGAACTCTAAATGAATTAGTTAGGTACCGAGAGATGATAATCAAATACCAATGTTTACCAGGCGATATTAGACATTACATTGTATTATTTCATTCATACATAATATACACTTGTAGGCACAGCTACATTACAATGTACGAGTAGTGCAAACTCGTATATTCATATATAAATAGGTACATATAATCTCGCTCTCTTTAAATTTATTCTCGCGTAGAAAAATCGAGAACTAAAACCTCGAACTTCAGGTTTTATTTTTAAATCTTGTGTATGCGTGCGTATACTTATCATACCATTTTTTTTATTTGGAACAGAATACTTTGTAACACTGTAAAATTCAACAATTCAAACTAAAATAAAGCAAACGTACCTACTCTAAGCTAAATAACTCATTCCTAAAATGTGGTGTGGTGGAAATCTGGAAATAATTACCTAACGTTACCTAAAGGACCAGGAGTATTGTACCAGGCTCAAAGGTAGTCTGCCAGCAGCTTTTCGTCGCTGATTGGCTACAAGACCTGACAGATATGACCCAAAGCAGGGATCGCAATCGGATTATTTGAGATGTTTCAATTCTGCAGCATTTTTTGTAGCAGAGCCATCACACCGCGAAGTTTGCCTCACGCACTTTCCATCCCATAAGATGCAACGCCCTCTACGCCACGGTCCTAAGGTAAGACCATCCGGTCTTTTGAGCTCGGCAAGGCACGCTGGTTGAAACCATGGCTCACCGGATAATTTCATTGAAGGCTGTGTCTCTTTCCTCTGCAATGAAATTATCCGGTCTGGTCTAATACCTATTTATTACGCGACAAAAAGTCGTGTGGTGCAATTGTGCATTGCGAGTCGTCGCGTCACGTGAAATTTTCTGCTGTCATGGTTTTTTTTTTTTATTGCACGTAACTCACGCGTGACCAATAAAATCCAGGCAAGTTGCAGACATAAGAGCAAGCAGATTCTATGACAGCTTACTTGTAAAATCTCTATGATTAGGTTTACCCGATTTTCCTGCGGTTACTGAAAATATAAGTACACACACTGTGTCGGAGCTGTTATTTACGAACAGCTTAGCTGAGGATTTTCTAACGTTCAAGTGAAAATCCTGCTAATTTTGTTCTTGAATTTAATGACTTTAGGTGTCGTTACAAAAGTTTAAGTAAGCAACCGCGGCGCGAACATTATGCCCCCCTTGAAAGCTGCTGCTTTCAAGCTCCTGCGTGCTTAGTAAAGGACAAACTCGGTTGAGTGCTTCCTGGTCACGCCTTTTTGCGTGGAAAAGTCCGCCACTCTGCAGACACCGTCAGCTCCAGGAACACCTGCGGTACCCTGCTAAGCCTCCATTTAAGTGGTGACGTGTTCTCCTCCTTGAACACTACCAAGTCTCCAACTTTTAGCTCCTTCTGCCTCTGGCGCCATTTGTTGCGTTGCTGCAACTCTGCCAGAAATGCTGTCTGAGTTGCTGGATCTTCTGGTACCTGTCAGGGTTGTTAAGTGAAATGGGGGTGACAGCAGTAAAGTCATGGGCCGCCCCACCATAAAGTGCCCTAGACACACAGAGGAGAACGGTCATTTGGGTCTGACGAGAGAGGAGGGAGGGGTCGGAAGGTAAGATTTCCCCAATTTGTAAAAATAAAGCGCTCAACTCCTCGTCAGACTAGCATTACTCGTAATCCGCTTTAGGTGAAATTTGGCTGATTTTACGGCTGCTTCCAAAAAAACATATAAAATCTCTTTTTTTTAACTTTATCGGCTTCTTAAGATTTTTCCAATCTCTTACAGTCGCCAACTTCCCATACTAACAATTTGTATGGCTCTACCCTGTATGTCGCAATCATAAATGAATATAACATATAAGATCTCCATACAAGAAATCATCCTCGTTGTCTGGGCTAACAGTCGCGACAATGGAACAAAAACCAGGCAATGCGCATAATTTCCTTCAGTTAGGTACTTAGGTGCAAGATATCAAGAAAAACGTTGATATGTCCTCATATCTGGTTACTCATATGGGAAAAATAACGACGGAAATCTATGTTAAATCACTAAGTTAACAAGATAACACGCGAGGTTTTTTCCTAAATTTCCGGGGTGTTTATTTCGTTTAGCTGATAGGGCATAGGAAAGACGCTTTCGCCATAGGAAACAAAATCACCAAGACAGAGTTGGACTCGCATACTTCGTGGTCGTGACCGGCCAAGTCTGAAGAGAAGAGTTAGAAGTGTACCCCGAAGTAAAAGGCGAAAAAGTAGTAAATGAGTGTTTGAATTATAATCAAAATTATATATCGTTTATTTTAGATAGGCCAGCATTTGACTTCAACGTTACCTGTTGGTAAGCGACCACGGAGCGTGCTTACCTAAATTCAAACTTTCTTTACAACACGCTTCCCTGCGAGCTATAGGTCAACCGTTTAACTTTGAGGGGGCGGAAAGCTCCGCACGCTGGCCTATCAACCCTTTGTCACCATAGCCCTCGCTTCTCACTTACCCCAAGCGACGTCTTAACTAAACGGTACATCTATAATGGTGACTAGTGTAACTATACAGCTCTGCCGTAGTTACAACTATAAGTGTCTGTCAAAAAAATCATTTTTGGGACAAGCTTTTATTGCCGTCTGTACTTTTCATTGAACATACTTCTACTACTCATCGAGACGATTCAAAAGAGCCCGAACTTGGTAGGATTGATTTTTTATTATTATAGAGTTCCTATGACCATCGTCCTGCTCTATCATCAGATCAGCTCGATGGTACTATTGCATAGTCACCAAACTTACATAAGTACGACAAAATTTAGCTCAATTGGAAACCGGGAAGTAGGACAAATTTAACTTGCACGTTCCACCTGAACGTACATATGTAGTTACATTGCAAGTTAAAAAAAGCTTGTAATAAAAATAGTAGTTCCTATAGTCCAAGAAGCTTACTAACAGAAGATGCGATCAACACCTTCTTAATAACAAATTAAACCCCCACCTGTTTAGGTAAATCTCGTTAAGTGAGGCACGTGTTGTTTTATATTTAGTGGATCGTTTCCTGTTTGATCCCCAGTAAACACTCCGACGAAACTATTAAACAGCTATTCTACTCTTCCGGTGACAAAAGACGTAAGTAACATGATTTTTGTATTTGGATTGGTCTTTTTGTATCAGTACGGCAATATTTATAACTAGTTAAATTTGGATCTGTCCGATATCTACTTGTTGAAGAACACTAAAACATATTTTTCTGTCGTTGTTCAAAATCAAAACTACGCCAACAAATAGCAAGTTAAATAGGTACTGTTTTCGCGAAAGTAAAGACAAGAAATTAATTCTGAAACAAATACTTTACCTTTTCATAGTCAAACCGCTATTAGATAATCGTAAGTTTATTCAAGTAGGAATAAATAGGTACTAACCAGATGTATGGCCACTGTGATTCCCGGCTAGTTATTATTCTCAGGTATACCTACATAGAAATAACTTTATACAAAATAATTCCATATGAATCATGTGGACTGTGTGTTATTATGACCAACAGTGGTGTAATGATAAATAACATTAATAGGGGAATCCCGTATGATAAGGTTGACCTATATATATTATAAGCACCCATTGCTTATATATACGTCACAATTCCCATAATCCCTAGCACAATATAATTAGATCAGGTTACCTTTAGGTATCTGAAAAAATTGGCTGTCTGTAAAATCGGTGTACGGACGATAATTTACGTGATAACATCATAAGAATTTGTTGAAAGAAAGAAAGAGCAGCATATTGCATGAAGCTACTTTTCTTCTACGGGTAACGCTTACAGCACCAGGAGCACATAATAGCCAGGAGCCACTCACTGACGTGGATGTCGGCGCCCAAAAAGCACACTAATTTATGCTACTCGAAGCCGCCTAGAAAACGCACAAAAGCTTCGCGCGCTGTTTGCTGCACCTTTGAATTTATGCGCTCCTAGGATCTCAAGTCGATATACCGAGTTTAAAAAAGAGAAAAAGAAAGAACGAGAGACTCACCCCAGTTTAGCAATACCAGGAGCACATACGTGCACAACAGGTTGTAGCACTCAGGAAAGAAATTTATTGTCACAAGCCGCTCGAGACACTTTTTAGTTCGTGCAGCCGGCGTTCATCGATTTATAAGACGTTGTCACGTCAAAATTATAATATTAATAAAATAGATTCTGAATGACATTAAGAAGAATGATGCTTTTAGATTACTGATGTGCAAAATGCGGAAACTTTCCAAAATGCTTAAAAATGGTATTTTAAACAGGTAAGTTAACACTAGACTTAACACCTTTTATATACTAAAAAATGCTTTAACAAGGTCTTATAAACATGTAATTTAACACTAGACTTAAGACCTTTTTTAAGCATTTTGGAAAGTTTCCGCAATTGGCACATCAGTTTTTCATATAATTGAAACTATTTCAAATTTCTGTAACATATACTGTGCCCTTTCCTAATAGTATGATAAGATTATTATAAGTATTAGCAATCTCGCTTTGATACGTGGCGCCCAACGAGGGACTTTCCCTTGCAATTAGAGATACGCTCATGAACAAATACCCGGTATATTGGCTATTTATTCGTAACGAATTGGATAAAAATGGGTATTTATGTATCTAGTAAATATCTAGGAAAATTGAGTATTTACTAGATATTTACCTATAAGCAACCATCTTACGTTTAGTAATTTTTATCATAAGGCGAAATGTATATATATATAGGTATATATTTTTCTAGCGGATTGTTTTTCCTTGCAATACATTTCGCCTTATTATATTCGCCTTATTATATATATATACATATATATATATATATATGTATATATATATATATATATATATATAATAATTTTTATCAAAAATATATGTATATATATGTATATATATACATATATTAGAGGTCAATTTTACACAAATCAAACTAGTCTCATGATAAGCTCAATAAGGCTTTGTCATGAGTACTAGGCCACGATATAAATACTTTTGAGGACTCATCTTATTTATTTTATGCACGTATCTATTGGTTTTCTTTAAAAAAATCGGTATCTTTATAAAAGGTGTCACGGATTTTAAGTTGAACCCCCTCGCAGTTCCTGTAGTTTTTATATGGGTTATTATAAACAAGGAAACGCAAGACAAGGGAATTCTACTGACATATAATACTTACATAGGTTGTTACTGTATACGCATTTGTTCTTGGGAATTTCTACGAATTGACTAATACAGGAAACTGTTATCAAATTAACATTTTAATGAAGTAAACAATTTAATGCCACTTTAAACATTAGTAAGAATAGTAGTTGTTAAGATATAATCTACATTCTAAGACTAAAAATATGTTATACAAGCACTTACCCGCAGCTTGCCCTATCAGGGTCCATGTGATACTCATATATCTTGTAAGAACTTGTTACCATGGTGCGATAAACGTTACGATTGATTGATTGAATTACGTCAGCGTTACCGAGGTCTTAAACTATTTCCATACCAAATTTTGTCTAAATCGGTTCAGCGGTTTAAGCTTAAAAAGTTAACAGACCGACAGACAGAGTATCTTTCGTATTTATAATATTACAAGCGGCCGCCCGCGACTTCGTCCGCCTTAGATTCGTTTATCGTGGATAAAAGGTATTTTTTCCGGGAAAAAAGTAGCTTATGTCTTTCCCCAAAACTCGATATTTTACTAATTTAAATGTGAAGCGACACCAAGATTTCAAGTTCTTAGCGTAAAAAAATATTTACTGTCCATACAAATTTTCATCCCTTTTTTCGCCCCTAAAAGGGATGACATTTGACATACATTATTGCTTATGTCCTATTCTGATATATAAGGTACATAACTGGGAAGTTTCATAAAAATGCATCCATTAGTGTTTGAGATTAAGTGGAACGTACATACATACTTTCACGTTTATAATATAGTAAGGAGTAAGGAAGTAAGGATAAGGATTAGTATAATAAGTACAGTATGGATCAGATCATCAAATGAAAAATAATATTACTTCTTCTTGGCAATCTTTAAACACTGAGTCACCCTGCTAACTGAAGATGAGATGATAAAGATAACCGAAATGTTTCTTATCTCATACATTATGTGTGATAACGAAATTGGCGCCGTTTAGGCGCATGACGATATCATCAGTAGGTCAAGTAAGGTTTAATGTATGTTCTTAATTATAATTATCATTTTTCCCGTGGTGAAGTCACTGTGCAATGTACTATTTTGTTAATCCCTCGCAAACCATAGATTTCTTTCCGGGATAAAAGAGAGTTCTTTGTCAATGCGTGGGACCTAACTTTGTATCGGTATGTATTATTTTAGTAGCCCTGCTCAGTGTAGGATCACACCTTATCTTCTATAATAACGATATCATAAACCTAATTCAATAGTTTCCCGTTCTCAATTGGTTATGGGCCCTGTGAATTAAAAATATGATAAGGTGTTTAGTGTAAACTTTTACCGATGACTCCTGGACTCAAAAGCCGTTTATATAATCGTTCAATCCTGAAGAGATTTAAGAAAATTTACAATTCAAAGATCAAAACGATCATTGTACCGTACCGTAAAGATAATACAGCGTAAAGAAATTACGAATTAGACATTTGTTGAGTGAATTGAAACTTCTTGAAGTCATTCATTAAGAAACACCGGCGGACCCATGCAGACAATAAATGGATGAGGAAAGAACTGATAGCTAATCATAAATAAAAAGACTACCCAAATAATTGGCGCATTATTTGCTAGGACTCAGTAACGTACGGCAAAATAAAAATTAACAAAATTGGATTCTATTTACCAGAGAATAAACAAAGCAACGCATTTCATTTTGAGAAAACAGTTACTTAAGTTAAAATTGGAAGGCGAAATGACATTGACACTACAATGTCATATTTTTCACAACTTGGTATGCGAATTGTTAGGCAAGCAGACAATAGCAGATGCCAAGTTGGAAGAAGTATATAAAATTACACATTTATTAATGGCACTGCCCACTTGCTGTGAAAGTGACGTTACTGCTATTGAAACACTTGCAGAAAATATTCGGAGTCTGTGTATTTTTTGTAAAAAGTAGACGTTTAGACCGATAGATAAAGTTAACAGAAGGCGCGGAAATTGAACCGATAAAAGGGACCACCACTTGGTTACAATCAGCCACGCAGATAATTCAAGATCGAGAGGAGACACGACTCGAAGACATCATTACAAGACGCATTTTAAACACTGATCAAATTAATAAATTTAAACAGATGAAGTGGATGGTGGGATTGGGATAGTGGTCATATTAAATGCAACTGTAGTTGCATTTAATATGACCTACTATACTATAGACATACTACTACTAAACCAAATTCCAGAATGACAGTTTCCTCCAAATGGTGAACAGCTCAGCGGACAATGAAAACCCTCAGGATTGGCTTTTGCAGCCAGCAGTTAAACGACCCTATGAGTATAAAACATACCATACACAATAAGACACATACATAGTGCATGGGATACAAATGCGGTATTTCAGGTACCAGAATCTTCGGTTGGTATGGAACCGTCTGTGCGCGATTTCGCACTTGGCTATCGTTAACCTGGAAATGTTTTCGTAACTATTACGATAACGCTTTGATAAGAACAAAACTGGTAAGATTAGGTAATTGGTGATAAGGTTTGGTTTTTTTATAAAAAATGTCACGTGTATATGTTAAGCGCCGAAAACTCACTAAATAGAGTCGTTAAACATAATTGGCTAAATGCTCAACAACCTAGAAGAGTCTCTCAACAAGTGGCCCTTAGGATGAACATGGAGAATACGAAAATTATGTCAAACTCTCATGTGGTGCCTACTTCCCTAAAAGTCGGATTCTAAACTCGAAATTATAGTTATAGATGACTATATACATATACCTGAGACAAACAGTTCAGTTGGGAAGATCCACCATCGAGCAAGAGTTTCTTAAATGTAATAATACGATCACTATTAAATGTGTCACACGTTACTGCGGTTCCGTTCACTTCAGAAACGAATCCATCGATATTTTCTTCGAACCTTCCTTCTATTTTACTCTTCCCCGAATTCTCAACATACAAGTCATGATAAGCTATGCATGTTCAAATTTAAAGCAAGTATCTATCCTTGTATATGTATATAGTCCAAAGACGTCTAAACATTTGTAAACCTTATTTCGTTGAATGATTATTTAATCTACAAATGGTTTCTTAAACGTGTGTTCGCCACTACTATCACAACACATAATTTTTATTTATAGTAAACATTTCCTAATAATTTCTCAATTACTATCCCTACTAGTATCGAAGCTGATTGATGATGGATCACGTTTCAGCAGCGTGTGTCAATCCACATGATTGATGACTCACTTACTGTTTACCACTACACTATGACGGTATCTAATCACCCACTTTTTATGTTCATGGAGCTTGTGTATATAAGGCTGGCTTGGCTACGAGTAATTACTTAATTCACCTTGAGAATTTACTGGAAACAAAACGTTACGCAAAATTGTGAAAATACAGCAGGCCATAGAAACCTCCATCATCCCTCCAAATAATCGAATCATCAGCCAAAAAAACGTTTACTGCTAGACATAGACCGCAGCTTCACCAGTCGTGGTGGCGTTCTTTGGGGGATCAGAGATAGCCACCACGACAGTTCCTCCGTCTAGTGTCGTAGCTACGTTACCAAGGGCCCCAGTGCAAAAGTAACGATTGGGACCCCATGGCAATTCGAGGTTCTGTTAGTCAGCTACTAAGGGCTGCGAAAATTTTGGGTGGTAGATAGTAGCTACGCCAGTGGCCAGGGTCCCAGTGCCCCCTGAGCTGGAGGGCCTCGGGGTATGGTCCTTTCAGTATAGCTACGCCACTGCCTGCTTCACCCGCGTCCAGCGGACTCCAGCTACCTTAACCAGGTCATCAGTACAGTGGAGTTAGTGTCTACTCATGCTGCGTCTACTCGTGTGTCTAATAAATTAAAACGATTATTAACGAATTATAGGCGAGGTGTTTGAAATTTCCTTGGGTTAGCCAAAAATGCCCTGCGTTTAAGACTGATTTTTCATCAAAATTAGTAGAAGATGCTCTAACGACCATCTAGATAAGCTGGTAAGAATTGGGCTTTACTAATGCCTCGCCACAATTTGTATATTATAATATGTGTATCCATACAAATCCAAAAGTATCTGTGAGGCAAAGCGAAGTTTTGCAGTGAGGTGTACATTAGGTGTCTCAGAGTACCTAACCCGTCCATGCTATCTAGCATTTCATTTCATTATTCCAAGCTGCACTCCCTTGTATCTCATATTTTTGCTTAAAATATACGATATGAGTATCATCTCTATATACCATGTGTATCCGTCGTATCTCTTGTACAATCTACTTTTCCTAGGCTGCAATCCATTCGTACTAGCCAGAAATAGTACATTTCTACATTCATCTTGCCTGTACATTTACGAAGTCATTTGTTTGTAAAACGTAAATTGCATTTGTTCCAGACCTTTAATAGTACACGTCTAAGGAATAAATTAGTCGCAATGTCCTGTAAAACCGCTCTGTGTCGTAAAAGTGTACTTGGTACAGCCCCTACAATGTACAACAAGGTTCCAAAAGAAATTATTAATATAGAAAGCACAGCTGATTTTAAAAAAGCATTGTTTAAATTTCTTGTTAGTGAAGCCTATTATAAAGTGACAGATTTCTTAACAGACACCATGTAGTTAGTGGAGGTGTGTACCACACGGCTCACCCGAAATTACACATAATTTTTGTATGCCTGAGGGCCCAACATAGTGATACTGTATTTAATTTTTAAGACCCTAATGTATTTTAGCACCTACCTATGTTGAACAAATAAACGATTATTATTATTATTATACTCTTTATTTGTTTATGGTCATAAGTTAGGTGTTTTACAATATGAATATAAAAAGTAAAATACAAAAAGCAGATACAAAATATAAACACATTAGAAAAAACCTAACCTAGGGTGCCGCCGGCAGCGGGGCAGGGCTCAAGCTACCGGTGGTTAGGGCTGCACAGAGAGGAACTTTCTGACAATGCGGGCCGTGTCCAGGATTACTGCCTTCTGTATCTGACCCTTGATCCAGCCATCTAGCGAGAGTCTCTTAAGATGTTCGTCGAGACTTTTCGCTATAAGACCGTTTGCCGAAACGACTATCGGGACAATAATGGTTGAATCAACATCCCACATAGCAGTCACCTCGTGAGCCAAGTCAAGGTACTTGCTGAGTTTGTCCTTCTCAGCCTTCACGAGGTTCTCGTCATGTGGAATGGTGATGTCGACGAGTATTGCCCGGCGCTTAGATCGATCTACCAGCACGATATCAGGCTTATTGGCTGCAATAGTCCTGTCCGTGATGATAGATCGATCCCAATAAAGCGTGGCACGACCATTTTCAAGAACTGGCATTGGTGCGTACTTATAGTACGGCACCTCAAACCCCACAAGACCGTATTTAACAGCAAGTTGCTGGTGAATAATCCTGGCTACTTGGTTATGTCTGTGCAAGTACTCGCCGTTAGCAAGATGAGAACAACCGGAAATTATATGCCTGAGTGACTCTCCGGGACGGCGGCATGCCCGACAGATGTCGACCGTACCGTCCTTCAGGATATACCGCCGGTAGTTATTCGTCATGATAACTTCGTCCGCAATTGCACAGGCAAAACCTTCAGTTTCCCCCAAGAGATCGCCGAAACGTAGCCAGTTCACCGACGCGAGTAGATTTACATCGGGCCCAGTAAGGGCCTTGTAGAACCACCGGTGTAGCTCCTTACTCTTCCATACGTCTTTGCGGTCTACGGTGCTAAGCACCGTTGGTCTGCGCCAGTTCTCGTTTGCCAAAGATAGAGGGGTGAGGCCTTTGTCTACTGCCACTACATCGCGATGTATCCCACACTCGTTGTTTAGGAAATACTCCCTGAGGCTGCACACCTCGAGATTATGGAGGTCCTTGGCGTTTAAAAAGCCACGGCCCCCACACTTACGTGGGATGTACAGTCTTATAACTGACGAGCGTGGGTGTAGCATGCGGTGTGTAGTGAGCAGCATACGGACCCTCCTATCCAGGACGTCCAGCTCAGTCTGGGTCCACCTTAGTATGCCAAAGGAGTACGTGAGCAAGGGCATCACCCAAGCGTTGAAGGCGCGCGTCCTGTTGCCACCCGACAAAAGACTGTCCAGTACTTTTGTCATGCGGCAAAAAAAAACGCTCCTTCACTGCCTGTTTATTATTATTATCAAATTGTATTTAAATACATATTGTCTCCTCTATTCTTGATTTTCTACAGTACTTATTCGCTGCCGTTATTAGGTTTATACTATTACTAGAAGGTGTCCGCAAAAAAAACCATAACCCTATTTTTTTCTTCAGCGTAGTCGGGTAAAAATATGCTATAACCATCTGTGGATACCCAGCTACCCGTGTACGAAAAATAGTTGAAATCTGTTTAGCCGATTTGGCGTGATGAAGCCACAACAACACAAAAAAATCCAAAACAAATATTTTTCCGTTCTGTTCTTCAAATAGTCCGTTACAATCTTTTTTTTATATCTTCAATGTACAGACATTTCAGTTTTGCAACTTTATAATAGTATAGATGTAATATGTAAAGTACGCGTTTGGCAGACGTACAACCAGTTAAGAGGCATACAAAACCACATGGCATAGTTTTAGTGCCATTATTTTTAAGTACTCATATAAACAATAATCAAATACCACTGCCGATGATATTTACCAAGCAAACATGTTTCGTATAAAATATACGGTGACAGTGATTGGTTGTCCAGATATCTGCCATAAATTCTAATACGAAGTTGCCCTTTACTATGTTTGTTTATGTGTATGAATGAAGCAACTTCTTTGCAACATACGTGTTTTATTCAACGAAATCCCGTAAAGTAAATACTTTGATGATTAGTAGATGCCATGAATAACACAAAATAATAAATAATCAACGTCTTAGTATAAAACCTGCCATCCGTATTGTTTACATCTGAATGTATGTCTACTGTTTTGTTTAAGGTCACCCAAAACCGGGAGAAACATAAGACTTTGAACTGTTCGTCGCGGAAATTTTTAAGTGCGAACTTCGCAGTGGATGCCACTGTCTTGAAATGGTTATGTTTTTTCCTCATTAAATGCGACAATATAATGTTTACCTCACTAGCTCAGAAAAGTTCTATTTACAGCGCCAAAAGTGCGTGGAAAAGTTCCTTTAGTCCTCTAGCGTGGAAAAGTCATTTGATGTTCGAATTAATATTTTTTTTATTTTATATGTTCATTTGTTTGTTTTGTTATGAGTGTGTTTCGTAGGTTCATTATCACTTGTTGTATATGAAAAAAATATCGATTTGTTCTAATTGCATAGTTTTTCTTACACCTCACATTTTCCTCTCTGTAGTGACGTGAAAAGTTGTGTGTTTCGCACGGCTGCAAAATTATTTGTCTTCTCGTGCCTTGAAAGCCTCGTTTCGCTCAGGAACCTATATTTGAACCACGAGCGGAGCGAGTTTTTTAAATTCCGTCGCTTACTCTGCTTTCAATTGAAGTACTCGCGCCAAATAACAACTTTGCAGCCTTGCATAACAAATAACTATTGTTGAGTTGTTTTACATTAACGTAAGAGGCAAAAGATCTACGGGTATTACACAGAAAATTAATAGAGAAAGAATGTACCTATGGATTAGAAAGTGATAGTCTACTATTTTCAAAGAATTAGTTAAGTAGGCATGAATGCAAGCAAAGCCGCGGAAAACTTTACTTTATAACTTTCAAACAGTACCTAACAATTATCTACTCTGACAATTTCATTCAGGCGGAACCCCGTCATACATTTTTGCATCTATCAATGCCTAGGCCTCTGGTATGTGCATGCACCGAGTGGTTACATCAATTAAGATCTATGTTCATTGAGCATGAGTCAGATAGGTCTCGGCGCAGTCATTGAGAGCTGTCGGCTTGTGCAGGCGGGGCGAGGACTGGGCGGGGACCATAGGCACGTAGGGAAAGAACAACAGTGGGTCTAGTGGATAAAACTGCAATTTGAACCTCTTAACTAGCGGTACCCTATCTACACTGCACCTTTAAAGCCTTATGTTTAAATTTTGTCCTTTGTGTCGATCCCATAAATGTGTGCTTTAGAATCTTTTTAGTGTAATCTGGGTCAAATATGATAATTATCTATGTGTAGGGTTTTGGGCGGTCGTATCTAAAGGCCTCACGCGATCCTCACTAGATTGTCGATACACCTTCAAAGGCCTATTCACGTGGCGTTTTCTGGTCCACGGTTACTCAATTCCAGGACATGTCTGCTCCACTGGCAGTTGATTCTCGAGCGATACGCCCCTCCTACTGCCACTTCAGTTTGTGTCAGTTATTTGGTTGTGCGGATCTCATCACTTTCATTCGATTGCTCAGGGTAACCTTGAGCCTCATTATAAAATTATTTCATTCTTGGATTTGTACGGCGGGTAGAGGGGAGTAGCTGCATGCAGCAGTGGAACAATTGAACATGATACGAAGAATACCTCGCCTACTGTTACCGTTCTCCGCTATGCATCAAGCTATTGGATGCAAATTGTCGTTATTTCATTAAACTAATGCCTTACGTCCGGTGTCGCCCGTGTCGATTCACGCGTCTCGCTCTTCGTGGCCTCGAACGACAGATCCTTTATTACGCCAATTAGTTGCATAAATTACACGTAATTTGTTAGCAATTAAATGCGTTTCATTTATCGAAGCGACCAAATAATCTATAAGAATTTTACGTACTTGTCTTTCCGCACTTTTATGTAATTTATTGTCTTGAGTTACAAAACGGCAAGATATGCCGTATGCTGTATGTAAGCTGGGCCGTGCTTCCAAGCACTGATGCTCTAAAAAAGACAACTGGGTAATATCCTAACGAAATGCATCTCTTACCCCTTATAAAATAGACTAAGTTTATAATCAGATACATGTGACGAATATAGGAACGAATTTTCTAGGAACAATCCGACCGACGGCGAGTGTCATGACTAGAAGTTTTTTAGATAAATAATGAAGATTTAATGAATTTCTACATGCTTGCTACATACTCTAAATTTCAAAAGCTACCTAACATTGAAAAACATACCACATTTCAACACATCTAAGCCAAAAGTATGCCTCAGTACAAAGGCCCCAAATCATACTTAATTCGGACGCGGCGCCCCGCGCCTGCGCTGGCGGTTCTCATGTATGTGACATTAACTTATTTTCATACAGAGGGTTATTCGTTCAAACAAAGCTGCCTGAGTCAGCAGCAGTGCGCAAATATTTTTATTTCGGGCGCGTTTCGTCTTTGTTTTGCGAGTGACTCGCCTGGCGCAGTTTGTTTACACTAAAGAAGTGTTGAGGTGGCCCATATGTTTTCAAGATTCGATGTGAGGCATCTTAAGGAGTTTAGCATGACCAGCATTAAAGTTAAAGAGCAAGTCGTTAAAGGGATTCAAACGTTATTTACATGGCTCATTGGCACGAATCAAGTCATTGAAAAAAATCTGCGAATTGGACACCTAAATACAAGTTAGCTACGTAAAATATTTTTAAAATACCAACCCGCAAGCTTTATCTTTGTTGTACAGATATTAACTAGCTCCAACTATGGTGAATTATTTTTTAGGTACCTACATTACGACTATGTGAAAATCAAAATAGGACCTATATGAGAAACAAGTAGGTATTAACTTGTTTATTCCTTTTTTTTAGCATGTTATAATTTTGTTTCCACTAGTTTAGTTACTATCCACATAGTTGACAACTAAGTGTCCGGTGACTAAAATTAAATATGATGCATTTGCATTGGCCTTACGACATGATTGAGTCATTACATTAACACGAGGGGATGTCGCGTGTGGCGGAAAATTTATTTATCGTATTCTGTGGAAACTTCATCTTAGAAACAAAACAAACCACGCAACCAGCCGCGTTCGAGGAGGTCACGTGTGAAAGAAACGTGGTCACGCGCCCGCCATGGGCCGCAGTACATCTTGTTTTGATTACACCTGAATATTATTCAAGTCTATGAATTATTCCGAATCCTCTGACGTCTTTTCACAAAATGGAGCAGCTCCGCATAAATCTCCAAGGCGAGCCGCGAAGGAAAACAAATGAAAGCCGTCACTTCGAAATCAATGGAAAGAAACTCTCTTGCATACAAAACAGGTGCATAATGCCTCCTCATTAGTGTGGTCGTGTAAAACGCGTTACTCCACCCATTATCGCGGTATTAGCACAAAATGCTGGCAAAAATACTGATGAGATCCAATTTGCATACCAAGTGGCATTACTAAGCATTTATGCATTTGTAGATCAGTTTTCTTGAGATGACGCACTGTTTACCACCCCGGAGTGCAGAAATAAATGCAGACAAAGTAAGCTTATCGTTGCACCCGGTCATTGTACCAATCGGAATCGTATATTGCAATAATAGCTGTTGATAACGTCCTATTGTTCTTAGTATGTTATCGTTGAATTTAGTACCACTGTGAAACTTGCACCTTTGTTTTCATAAATTAAGTACAACATCATTATTAGAAAAGAGCAATGGAATTAAAACAAGCCAGAGCTGTCAGTCGAAATGAAAAGTCTTGCGTCTTGCAGATTGACCTCTTTGTGATTTTGTTACAGACTATCTGTAATATAATCATAAACAAGAGGTCCCCGTTCGATATTTAATCATGAGTTTTCTTCATGGGTTAAAACCGGTGAAAGCCTCCGAATTACTCCAGAAAGCCTTCGCAACAATAGTACAATGACTAGATCTGTAAACTAAATCACAAAGAACAAGTCAACCTCCTATGTTTACCTAATTCTGAGCTCTTTTCTTGAGTTCAAATCGGTGAAAGCTTGCAGAATATTCCAAGGAGCACCATAGGTACAGAGAGTCTGTAATAAAATCACAAAGAAGAGGTTGTCGTTCCATGTTTAATTCTAAGCTCTTTTTTTATGAAACCGGTTCACCGGATTGAACTCGTGAAAAGAGCTCAGAAATAGGTAAACATACGACGTTGACTTGTCCTTTGTGATTTAGTTTACAGATCTCTTTGTAGCAATATTCCGAAGGCTTGTTGGAGTAATCCGGAGGCTTCCACCGGTTTTAACCCATGAAGAGACCTCAGATTAAACATCAAACGAGGACCTCTTGTTTATGATAATATTATAAACACTTCCATCGATTTGAACTTATGTTGAAATCGATGGAAGTGTTTGTAATATCCCACTAGCGTCTGAACTTTTAGTATAAGTTCAACCTTCGAAAATGTAAATTTTACGGCCCATTCGGCTAACCCTTTTATACGCGAAACAACGGCGCCATTCAGCTGTGAATGTGCTGCGACAAACTGAAAATTGCCAAACGGAGCAAAAAGCAATTGAGTATAAAGCATACGCAATGTGTCACAGACCGAGGTCTGGACGGGAAATAAATTGCGGTCGTTTATACGTTTAACCCTGTAAGTACGGTCAATGCAAAGATGCAATGTGAAGAAAGGAAATCCTTACCAACACAATCATTTTCTTTGTAACCGTGTTAGCGATTTGATGGCTTTTGTCGAACAGATTCTTTGTGACGTGTAGTAATTATATTGAAGTTGATTATAAAGATCAAGGTATATGAGACAAACTCAATTGTGCTAATTACTAAGGTAATAGTTATTTCAATCCCTCAACTTATGGTCCCAAACTGTGTTAGGAATAAGCGCTATTTAAAACTATTTTTATATGATGTAGTAGGTATGTCACATTACAATTTGTGGTCCCTAATATATTATAGTTTCTAAAATTACATATGGGTATAATTTTAGAAACTATAAGTAATATATTATATTTCATCTATATAGCTATGTATAATTTCACTTATTTAGATATTAATCTTACAAACTCATTTTCATTGAACATCTGTCTGAGGAGTAAGGAGGTTACTTGGAATATCTACTACATAAAAAATACGTGTTTGTTTGCATATCATCATGAACAAATAAAACAAGAGGACTGACAATTACTATATATTTTGGATCGTGCGCCGAAGTAGTACTAACTAGATGGCACTTTAAAACTAAACATTAATGATGTTTTAACTTTACAACGAAACAGTACAGTAACCAATTAGCTCGTAAACAGCTACAATAGTTAAATACTGCGCCATGGTACTTACATTACATGAGTTAGAAACTGTTACCATTACTACGCTAGCAATGTTTAATGATTGCAATTAATCCTATGTATGTATACAAATGTATACATACATAGGATTATTTTAACTAAAATGGGTTCTTGTCCACAATTGAAGTAAATATACTAAGTGGTAAGGTAAAACATTTATTTTTATTTATTTATTTCTCCACACTTACCTACAGCTATTTTTACAGGACATACCTAAGACAATACCCAACTAGCAACACAAAGTCTGTTAAAAGTTGTGACAACGTTTTACATACAACTTCTGGTACGATTAGGTTGGTCGTATAAACATAAGGAAACCGGTTATAAAAGGCGAAAATGGCGCTATTTATAAGACCTACGGTCGCGTAACCGTTAAATAAAGGTTTACATGTCAGCAAAAATTGTTAAATAAAGGTAACATAGTGGTTAAAGATAGACCATAACGTTGCATAAAGAGTAGAGGAAAATCATTTACGCGATTATAAGTCGTATAAAGGTGTTAAAAGTGACGATTATGAAGTATAAAGGGTTTGTCGTAACCTTTACACACTGATTACATGTCTATGAAATCGCATAAGTGTTTTGAGATTTTATTTATACAACACTTTCTAATTATTCCTCGATATACGTTGTTTCTTGTCTGTTTTTGTGTGTTGTAGCATAGTTGGAGAAAGTTGACTTTTAACTTAAGTTTGATAGTTTATTATTAAGAATAATATTGAACCTTTATGGAGTAGTTGGCAAATGATGGATATCGTTTAGATCTATGGGAATGCCACTTTATTGGTATTGTATATTACGATACTTAGTAATTTACTGTCGCCCTCCAAGGATATTACAATATTTGACAAGTTATAGTAATATTTTGTTAATGTTTTATATGATTAATATCAGCCATTGCAGTACAAGTGGTTGGCTTCCGGTTTTAAGACTAGTATACAACTTGACTTCAGTAAATGTTTCTTATATGACTTCGAACAAGTGCCATTGATATGTTTTAGGATTCTGTAAAAACTAGAAAAAAACCATGTAATTGATTAAAAGGAATATAACAGGTTTATCTGTAACTGTTACTTTTAATACAGTTTATGTTTTTCATTTATAAACCACGTGTTGAATAAAAGGTAGGTAAGCGATGCACTAATAACTTAGTGTCATATTGAAGTCATCCATAAACCACAATATAACATATTAATATTTTTTAAACGTTTATAGGTCAATAAGTTGTTTAGTTGTTTAAATAATGTCCTTATTATGACAAAATTGTTTTTATTAAAACATTTTAACGACTGAAACGCTTTTATGACTTAGACCTATGCTAAGAAAACGTTATAATAAAAACCATTATGTGATCGTCGTATAATTTGGTTACAAAAACGTTTATTGGACGTTGTAATTGGACTTTTTAGTCAGACGACTTAATCGGCAGATGTATTACGTCTATACGACAAATAATTAAGTTAATAACCACTATAAAACAATCATGTGACCAAATGTCGTATAAAGGCTTACTTAAACGAGATCTTTGCTTGTTGGGTAGCGTAACTATTTTTATTCATAACATGTCCTGAACTAAATCAAACAAATAGATAGATAAATACGATTACCATAACAATAATTTGTTGACATATTACATAACTAGCTGTGCCCGCGGCTCCGCCCGCGTGGAATTCGGTCTGTGTCAGTAAGCGGATAATTCAGCCCTCTCCCCTGGAGCCGAAACTTGAGGTAAAGAAACTTAAAACATGTCTAGAAACATTTTAAAGGACAATATAATTGTTTTGTCGGTGCGAGATAACGAGAAAGATCCCTACATGATATTGTCAAAACTAAGTAGTACCATAAGAATGTATAAAGATAACCAAATGATAATTTTAAATATACGTAATAATCGTAACCTGGATAGTGATATATTACATCATGAATTAAAATTATTACTAAAAAAATATGAAAATTGTAAAATTATTGACTTTTATAGAAATGTAAATCTAAATTCAAATTCTTATACATCATCCTTCCTAAATTGGATATGTGAAAAATTAAATCATGAAATTAACATTTTTAAATGCAAAAATAACATTGTCAACGATATGGTCAAGATTAATTGTGAACATAGTGAAAAATCTGGTAAAGTAAGTGACTCTGGTGACTTTTTTCGTCCCTAATGAACCTTCTGACGTTAATCAGTGTTCTGTGCCATACGTAACAAACCTTAACAGTTTTTCAATTTTTCACCAAAATATAGGGGGATTACTCAGTAAACTTGATCTGTTAAGCTTGACTCTTAGAGAGTTAGGTGATGATGGAAAACATTTTGATGTAATTTGTCTCAGTGAAACGTTTGTTCGCCAGGGTTCGGAAAGCAATATAAAACTAACCAACTATAAACTAGCTTCAGCATATTGTCGCAACAAAAGTAGAGGCGGAAACTGTATTTTAATACAAAAGTATCTTAATTTCAGAACATTAAATTGCGTTAGTAGATTAGCAACAAATTATTATTTTGAGTACTGTGGCATAGAAATCATTGAGTTAGGTCTTATTATTGTCAATATTTACAGAATACCTAAACAGAATGTGTCACATGTGGGAATATTCCTTCGTAGGTTGGAAACTCTGTTGCGCTACCTAAAGGTGCGTCCACATTTGTATCATTTGCCCGTTTCAGATCATCGTCGCGTGGCATGATCGCGTGTCACGATAACGCGTTTGGACGTTGCGCCGATCGGATCGCTCGAAATCCATTTTGCTACGCGTATCACACAGTTATATCGGACGAGTACGGCATGATCGGCGGGCCGACAGTAAGCGTTCCAAGCAGCGCGATACGCAGTCGTGCCACGGCACGGTGATCGGATACGAGCAAATGATACAAGTGTGGACGCACCTTAACATCCGCTTATAAAAGCAAAAAGATTGTCGTCACTGGTGACTGGAACATCGACACTTTAAAGCAAAGTTCGGCTTCCCGAGATCTTTTGAGTACTCTACAAAACTACAATCTTAGAGTACACATTCTGAAACCTACTAGGCTAAAATCTTGCATTGACCAAATCGCGAGTAATATAAAAGAAGTCAATGCTGGGATTCATAAACTCGGTCTGACAGATCATGAAACCGCACAGTCAGTTACTCTACCGGCGGTAAAGACACAACGGGCTTATACGGCTTGGTTTGAGTATAAGCGTGACTACAGCTCGGATAATGTTCAAAAGTTTAGCGAATGTTTATCTGCACTTTCGTTTGCCGATGTGCTCAACTCAACCAATGCGAAAGATGTGTTTGATGAATTTTACGATTTACTAAGTCTATTTCATCAGTTATGTTTTCGCATTATTAAAGTCAAAATTAATAACAACAACAACAGTTCAAATTGGTTAACTAAAGGGTTAAAAAAATTTAGCAGAAGAAAACGAAACCTATATTTTAAATGTAGAAGAGACAAGTTAAATAAAAATGGTGATAAAATGAAATATAAAAAATATGACAAGGTTTTTAAGAAATGCTTAATAAATGCGCAAAAGGTAAAAAACATAAAATATCTACGCAACAGCAAAAATAAATGTAAGGCAACTTGGAATGTAATATCTTCGACAGCCTCAAATAAATCGCTGGATAATAATGAGATTAAATACAATGACGTCATATACCATGATCCTATTGACATGTGCAACATTTTAAATAATTATTTCATAGATTTAGTATCTCCACAAACTTCGTCTCTTATGGACACGAATTATAAATCGTCTCTACCGACTATGAACCCCAATACATGTTTTTGTGGCCGGTTGATGAAAGGGAAACATATAAATTGATAATGTCATACAAAAACAGTAATTCTTGCGGTTACGATAATATTACCACTAAAATTATTATTATTTACTACCTTGTGTATTCCTCTCGCTATATATTAAACTTATCGTTTTCCGAAGGGATTTTTCCACACAATTTAAAAACTTGTATAATAAAACCACTATTTAAAAAAGGCGATAAGCAGGATCCAAATAACTATAGACCAATCGCGTTAGTTCCTATACAGTCAAAAGTTTTTGAGCGGGCGTTTTCACAAGACTTAACGGGTTTTTAACAAAATTTAGCATTCTTTGTGCCGAACAATACGGATTTAGAAGAGGCAGGTCAACTTCACTCGCTTGTTTCGATCTTATCAAATATATCACTGAATGCATAAACAATAAAATACCGGTCACGTCCATCTTTTTGGATATGACAAAAGCCTTCGATTTTGTCAATCATTCTAAACTTCTACACAAGTTAGAAATATATGGTGTACGGGGAAGAGCGTATAAATGGATCAAAAGTTACTTAAAAGATCGAAGGCAATGCACTGAAATTTGTAAAATTACGGAAACTAAAGGAGCAATAATCAAACAGACATACAGATCGGAATTTAAACTAATTAACACAGGTGTACCTCAAGGCAGCATTCTTGGATCACTGCTCTTTATTTTATATATTAACGACTTACCAAATGCGTACCCTGGGAAAACTGTAATGTTTTGCCGACGATACGACCCTGGTGCTAAAATGTAGCAATAGGTCATCTTATGAACGCGAAATTCAAAATTCATTAATGAACATTATTAATTGGATGAATAATAACAATTTAATAAAAAATATTAATAAAACTAAATGCATGCAATTTATATCATATAATTCTTCTGACATTCCTATTAATTTAAATTATAAAAATGAAATTATTGATAAGGTCGATAGTCTTAAATTCCTTGGTATCATGCTGGATAAGCACTTAAATTGAACATATATGTACAAAATTAAATCGTTTGGTCTTTGCGCTTAAACGGTTACGTGACACTGTTTCAACAGAAGCCGCACTCATGGCCTATCTTTATTTGGCATAATTATAAATAATTTTAATACTCATTTCAAAATGAAAACTATTTCTGGGTCAAAAACGAAGTTTAGTGAATGGGCTACTGTCGGCATTCATAGAAGTAGAAATAGGCTTTATGAATTATATGGAGAGAAAGAGGTAAACAAGAATACTGCTTTCCTGGACTATGTCAAGAATTATTCAAAAATGTTTAAGAAGGTGTGCATAGCCGCTAAGGCAAATTATATTAGTTCTAAACTCAAAATGTCTGACAATAAAGTGAAAACTGTTTGGAATATTATTAATAGAGAAACTGGTAAAACAAAAACTCGCAATAGTCAAACCAACATTATGACAGGAAATGGTCAGAACGATGTTGCCTCGGCATTCGAGGATTATTTTTCCAACATTGCAATTAATACTACAAGATATCTTCAATCATCTGCGACCGAAGCCCATTTGTTACTTAATGTTAATTTTAACAAATGCAATGTAAGCTTTGAATTTAGTCAAGTAAATTCAATAGACGTTATTAAAACATTTAAGTCACTGAATTTAAAGAAAACAGAGGACTTATGGGGAACTTCAGTAAAAATTGTTCATCATATCATAGACTCAATTGCACCCTATCTAGCCTTGATTTATAATAATTGCATATCAGAGGGCGTGTTTCCAGATCTTATGAAACTTAGTAAAGTCATACCTCTTTTTAAATCAGGTGACTTGAGTGAATTGACTAATTTCCGTCCGATATCTATACTACCTGTATTAAGTAAAGTTTTCGAAAAGTTAATGTTGATGGATCTGCTGGGACACTTCAATAGAAATAAACTACTTAGTAGTAAACAGTTCGGTTTCACAAGGGGACGTTCCACGGCTGATGCAGCATCTGTACTCATTAAATATATTTACAACATCTGGGAGAAATCTTGTGATGCAATTGGAGTTTTTTGTGACCTTTCTAAGGCATTTGATTGCGTTGATCATGGAACACTCATTTTAAAATTAGAACATTATGGCCTGTCTATAAATGCCTTAAGCCTTATGTCTTCATATCTCAGCAATATAACACAAACAGTTGTTGTAAATGGAACCCAATCCAGTGGAGCTGCAGTTAAGCTAGGAGTGCCACAGGGCTCTATCTTAGGGCCATTTCTATTTTTAGTTTATATAAATGACTTACCATCTATAGTAGAAAATCTTTCTGATATAGTACTATTTGCTGATGATACATCATTAATTTTCAAAGTTGACCGGAAAGCAACAGACTATTCCGAAATTAATAGTGTACTAGTTAAAGTACTTGAATGGCTTAATATTAATAATCTGGTATTGAATGCTAAGAAAACGAAATGTGTTAGATTTGCTTTACCGAATGTTAGAGCAGTGGATTCTGCTATATCGCTCAATGGTGAATGTTTAGAAATGGTGGATAGGGCATTATTCTTAGGTATAACACTGGACAAGAACTTGCAATGGAGTCCCCATTTAGCACTACTTGCAGGTAAATTAAGTTCAGCAGCTTACGCTATTAGAAAAATTAGACAATTGACCAATGTTGATACTGCTCGCTTAGTATATCATAGTTATTTTCATAGTATCATGTCATACGGTATTCTGGTTTGGGGCAAAGCAGCTGACATACAGACTATATTTGTGTTACAAAAAAGAGCGATTCGTTCTATATATAACTTGAACTCCCGTGACTCCTTAAGAGAACTTTTTAAAGACATCAACATATTAACCGTAGCGTCCCAATATATTTATGAGAATATTATTTATGTTATTAAGAACCTAGAGTCCTTTACTAGGAGTTCAGATATCCACAATTTTAATACTAGAAATAAAAACAAAATCGCTATTACAAAGTTCCGCGTTCGTAAAGTAGCCAAATCATTCGTAGGCCAATGTATACATTTTTATAATAAGCTACCAGATGATGCTTTGAAATTATCGTTTCCAGCTCTCAAAAAGTACTTAAAAGAGTCCCTAATGGCAAAGGCTTATTATAGGGTAGAGGACTATTTAACAGACAAAAATGCATGGCCCAAAACAGAAACCAAATAATTTACTTTTACCGGGACACGGTTCTTATAAGGTGGCATATCAAACGTATGTAAGTTGTTTTAAATAAAAATCACTATTTTGCTTTTTTTATATTCTACATTTTTTTTTTACTTTTATAAGTTTTGATATGTTTCCTTGAAGAACTACGCATTGAGTTTATACTCAAAACATATATTTAGGTTAGGCTAAGCACGAATATTGTAATAGATATAAGAGTTATTTCGAAAAAATGACTGACTGTTGAGTTTGTTTCGGCTTTCTTCTCTTCAGTGGTCTCCTCTTGGGAAACGCCGTAGAGTCAGACTTGTAAAAGTGCCCTTGTGGCCTACTTACAGAATAAATATCATTATTTCATTATTTCATTATTATCACGGCTATGTATCAGCCGTGCTTCTGTATGGTCTAATTCTCTGGGGAAATTCTGTAGAAGTAGACAGAGTATTTAAGATACAGAAAAAGTGCATCAAAGTCATTTGCGGTGCATGGTTTGATGATAGTTGTGTACCACTTTTCAAGAAGTTACAAATTCTGCCTTTGCCGTGTTTATATATCAGAGAAGTGTGCACTTTTGTGAAATCTAATTCACATTACTTTGAATTATGTGAAGAAACTACGCAAAGGCAGACGAGATTGAAGGATAGGTATCTGCTACAAAGACCTCGCTGCCATACTATGCTATATGAGAAAAATGTCTTTAACATCTGCATTGACATTTTTAATCGTATACCTAATGACATTAGAATTCAAGAAGGAAATAATTTTAAAAATAAATTAAATAGCTGGCTGCTCGACGGTTGTTTCTATGGTGTAAAAGTTTTTCTCGAGTCATGTAGAATTAGGTAGAATTATAGTATTGACATTCTATATTTTATTTTCTATAATTAATTGTTTTTACTTAATACTTTTAATTATCCTAAACATTTGCATGCCTGTTTGTTGGCTGAATACATGGTACTTTTAAATTACATGTAACAACTGTGTAACTGTATTCGTGGCAAATAAATCTTTGAATCTTGAATCTAAAATTAAACGAAACTACACTCCAAAATCAATTGTTTTTCGCACTTATTTAAATTTTTGACGTGATTTAAAAGACAGACTATAAACTTAGAGGTATACCCCTCTCAACCATCGGATGATACAGTACCACCTTTCTATTTTTACGTCCTTGACTGTTGTACTATCTAAATCAAGTCCATGACAAATATCACCCAAATCAGTCCTCTAGTCAAATCAGTCTAAGCATTAAAAGGTAAGAAATATACACATAGAAATCCATACTTCCTAACAACCTTTCGAATTTAGGTCTAATATTATTTAGAAGTAAGATTAGAGGAAAGGTGAATATAGATATAAAAAACGTGAGGCCAAGTATTTACATTTTATTTAAATTTACGTTTATGTATGCACAACTAAATATGTACAAACATACTCCAAAAGTAGGTATGTAGAGTATATTTACATAACGTTGACATTTTACAATATTTTTTGTACACCCCATTGTGAGTCTTCCCGGTGGGCATCAGCACGAACAGCTCCGTGCAGCAGGTGACGCGCGAGCACGCCCCGTAGAGTTGCCCGTGCGAGAAGCAGCCCGAGCGCAGGTCCACGCAGCGTCTGCCCCTGCGACTTGTAGATAGTCATGGCGAAGCAGACGCTCATGGGGAACTGTAGGCGCTTGAAGCGGAACGGGGAGTTGCTCGGGATGAGGGGGAAGCGGGGGATGAACACGGCTTCTCCGACGCCGCACACCATCAGGATTTGCACCTCGATGAGGTTTCGCTGCAGCTGCACTACTTTTAGCTTGTTTCCGTTGCATAACTTTGGAGGTGATAAATTCCAAAGAAGCATGATCGGAACTCCAATTTTCAGGGCAATGGGGAATGGATGAAAATTTTCAATAATCTTGAAATTTTGTTTATAGGTAGGAATAAGCCTCCTTATTGCCAGAAAAGAATACTGATTTTTCTGTTGCTTACAAAAAAATAGAAAGATGAAAAGGTGTTGGTGGGCCTATATGCCCGTCTTATGCGGTACGGCAAAAATAACAGTACATTTACAGCCATTTTTAACCGACTTCCAAAAAAGGAGGAGGTTCTATGTTCGACAGTTTGTATTTTTTTTATGTATGTTTACCGATTACTCCGCCAATAGTGGACCGATTTTAAAAATATTTTTTTTAATTGAAAGGATATACGCCTGGGGTAGTTCCATTGCCGCCAAGTTGGGATCTGATGATGGGATCTCAGGGAAATCGAGGGCAATCCTCAAATTTTATAGGCACTTAGAACGTTTTTCATATATTATATTAAGCTATTTAAGTATTTGCATATGGAAGTCATCATCTCATCACGCTGAACTGATGACGGAAGGCACAACTCCTTAATAATTAAGAGTTAGAGGATAATTCTTAAAAAAAAACATCTATTATAGGTAGATACGTTAAGACTGTTAGTCATATTATTTAAAGTGTGTCCCTGAGGTAGTCTCCTTATCACCAAGTCAGGATCAGAAGATGGAATACCAGGGAAATCGAGAGAAACCCTAAAATATTATAGGCATTAACAATGTTTTGTATATATTTTTCTAAAGTTATCAGTTGTTTTCCTTACGTTGTCATTATTTCATGCTGAGCTGATGATGGAGGGTACAATGAACTAACCAACTTTTACATTTCTTACTTCCAAAGACTCGAGATGCGTGCATAGTGCCTCCTCAATTTTCCCATTCCAGAAGCCCAGGCTCTACAAAATACTTTATATCACTACTAAAATCCATCACTAAAAAGCAAAAAAAAAAAAGAACCGACTTCAAACTAAACTAAAAAGCCAAAAATAATGTTTTATGTATGGTACGAATCACATTTGAATCACTTTTTGAAGTCGGTGCCAAACATGATGTAAATAAAGTTCTTTACATGAAAAATAAAAATTACTATGACTAAATATATATGTAGCTAGATAATAACTAAAGGCTCGCCGCCGCGGTTCTTAATAGTAACAATTAATGGTTTGGCACCGACTAAAAAAGGTGATTTAAATGTTTTTGGCTTTTTAGTTTATATTGAAACCGGATCTTATTTATTTAAAAAATTTTAATCGAAAATATGCTGCAGCCTGCAGCCTGCAGGTATATAGGCCAACCCAACACCTTTTCATCTTTTTATTTTTTTCTAAGCCACAGAAAAATCTGTATTTTTTTCTAACAATAAGGAGGTTTATTCCTACCTATAAACAAAATTTAAAGATTTTTGAAAATTTTCATCCATTCCCCATTGTCTGTGCTGGGAGTCCTAAAGCGCTCAATGAGTTTAGGAACTCCATCGGGTATGTTGTGGCGTTGCCTTCAACCACGACAGTGTTAATGGAATTATATACTGCCTGTTCACCTTCGATTTCCGCCAATATCCGCGCATTAACAGCTCTCTCACAAACCCAAGAGTTCTCACGTCGCGTCACCTGGCTCAGGTCTCCCTATACGCTCCGAATGTGGTCCTCATCGGACGGAATGATCCTGCATAACGTCTCTGGTAATCGAACCAGGGCGTTGGTTTCCTCCAGAAGTTCTTCTCAAGTTTCAGAAAAGTTTGCACCTCCTTCTTAAGTAGCGCCATAAGATTCAGGTGCAAATTTAACTCAATGAAGTGTAGTGGCTACCCCCCCCCCCCCTTTTACAGGTTGAATTTTTATAGCTTATAACCTGGCCGGGGATTTTCTCGACGGATTCGTAAAGTTTGCATCAAAATCTGTTCAGCCGTTTCCACGTGATGCGCGTACAAATAAACAGACAAAAATTCTATAAACTGCTGAAACGTGTTCTGTTATCAATTCTAAGTATCCCCAGCCAACTTTTTTTCGAATATCTTCCATGTACAGACTTTCGACACTCTTCAGCTTTATTATATGTATAGATATTATGAAGCATGAAAACTAACAGACATAATTGTCATAATATGTAACTTAACATAAAATAAGCAATGGGACGAGAAATAAATGGCTTTTTTATTTATTTTATTTATACATAGATGTCGTTGTATATATCGGGGATCTGCTTTTTATATGGCGATTGGAACTGGCAGTCCTCTTGTTTTATTCGTCCATGACGACACTTATACTGAGCAACATCTTGAGATGCAGGGCCAGGTGTTTTATTTGGGATCCTTTCTTTTCTATAAACAAAACTGCCTCATTTACCAAATGTTTCATTTTACTCGTGAATACTACTACTTGTCTACTTCTCTCCGAAATCGAAAATCAAACCGCGATTTTTAATCAGGTCCGTAAAACAAGATAGATTAGTATAAACAAAGCAAAAATTGTGATTATTATCATGATATTTGTAAGATAGATTAGGTTACGTTACGTTGTTTTTTAGAAATTCTGAAAATTTGACGGTGTCCAAAAATAAATAAGGTTGAGAAATCGAATATTTCAGAAATGAAACAGTTTGGGAAACAGAATTCGTCCATTTATTAGTAACCCTTTTATCCATACGAACTTTAAATACCACGCAGTGGTACTTACTATTCTTAATGAAGTCCGGTGCTGTGCTCTATTAAGTATCCACTATTTTCTTCAACTGTTATGGCGTATATGGACGTGAGATAGATACATATTGACTTTTATGGTTACAGCAGTCGCGAAGGATGACATTAATTTGAAATGACTTCACCGCACCAAAACTCGTGACACCAATTTACTTGTAAGTCGCTTTAAATCGGTTAATGACGAGTTCATTACCTTCTTTGTTTTTACTGTTGTCGTTGTTGCTGTGGCATTCGTGATTTTGTTAATAGATTTCTCGAAAAAATACTCTGCAGTCGAAAGTCTAGTTTGCTGTAGAAATTATCGCTTGTTGATCTCTACTACTTACTTGTGATTTAAAATTTAGAAAATTACAGTTATAAATAGAGATGGCTGGCCTTCCAAGGCTGACAGGTTACTTTAGATCCGAATAAAGTTTAAATATAGATTATAAGTTTTTCCCACTGATTAAATTTGCCGCAAAATTCTAGGCCTTTGTAAAAGGGTGGAGATTCATATCCTCTCTAGCTCTTTGAAAAAAGTAGATCAAGTATATGTATGACTTGCCCACTAAGAGTTCTCAATTATTATTTTATTATGTTTGTTTCTCGTATTCAGATAGCGACGCTAGTGGTCCCTCTTGATGGATTGATGAAAGCTCCTTTGAAATGGGTGGATGAGTCAACGCATTCCGTAAACGGCTCCAGTGGAATGGCAATCACTTCGGTTCTATTCGAGATCGCTTCGTGTAACTGCGTACTACTTAGGTACATCGACATCTATGTTTGCTTACGCTAAATTTGTTTTCGATTGGCCGCATTTCAGCACGTACCGTAAGTGTAAACGTTGCACTTTAGCTTAAACGTGTAAATATGGTACATACTTGCCTTTGTGTAAACTTTCTTGTGGGGTTAACAAAATTCAATTGTAAGGCAAACGTCACAATGCTTGACTGTTTAATTTTCATAATTGACACCTAGTTTGTCACCTCTATTTCAATTTAATAAGGCTGATGATGCTAACTAATGGGACAGTGTCGAGCACTGGGACATTTACCTTTTGTAATAATCAGGTCTTTACTGTCCCGCTGACGGCAAAAAAGTAGTACTAATGTAGAATATCGTGCTCAGAATTAATTGACACCGAAATCGTGCTATACTATCTAGGCTCCCAAATAAGTGTACGATACCTCTTCTTTATCGTATTAGGCGAAAGTCGTCCACTGTTGTTAAGGCCTCCGAGAATCTCCTCAAAGACCGTTCGTTCGCTGCCCGCAGTCGTTTTCTGCGATCTTCACTGGATCTAACTTTACCGTCTCACGCAGCGTCTTACGGAACGTCACCTGCTTCTAAGTATGTCTCTCTATACAAAATCCCGGTGAGAAAAACCTGTAAATAAATGACGTGCGGTACCACGGTGATTAACGTAATAATAGAACATTTAAACGCACCTATTTTCTTTATACGTGTAGCGTCTATTACAGTAGTAACTTTAATATAATCTGCGTGTAAGCACTAGTTTCTTGTGGATATCGTTTACAGCATCGATTCGCAAACGCGACTGACGATGAATGTTTCCGTGTACTGTGATTTGCTTTATGTAGACAGTCCGCAGCCATTACTAGGGAAGCCGATTAAATGGGAACTTGCGAGACTATCGGGCTAAGCTTTGAGGTTTCCTCCGCTACCCGCATTCTCGGCTCTAACGGTTTACATAGCCAAGTCGTTTATTATTTATCCGCTATTATGAACGTTGTTACGCTTAGGCGAGTAATACCCCACTGTATTTGTGTAAAATGGTGTTACGTTGTCGATATTTTCTAAAAAATCTCTTTTTGTACATCTTTGAGATTTTGTTATTCACATTTTAAATGAAAATAATTGAATATTATTTAGCATCCTTGCGTTTTAACACAAGACGTTTTGAAGACCAATGGGTACAAATCACTATTGTGCTACTCAAGCAGAAGTGCCCAAACAAAATGACAAGTTTGATATACAAAGCAATATCTGAAAATAAATATTCGTTTATAGATGTGACGCTGTGCCGTGCCTGTATAAGAAACAGTTAAAAATGTATTAGCTGGGATAGCACGATCATTCCTTAGCGGATTTGCAGACTAAATCTCTTCTTCAATGAAGCAGACTTTCCTAGCTCCAGTAACGGTTAGTCGGAAATCGTGCCCGCTGTGCTGTACTTAGTGCTAAATATTTGAACGTGGAACCGTTACTCGCGCGGGCGGATCAGCGCTCTAGATGGCTGGATGGTCGGTGGTCGGCGTCTTTGTGACTTTGTCCATTGACCCGTACATGGCCCGACACCGAACTTCCTACTCACCTGTCGCTTGTTATTTATATTGCTTACTGGTTTATTGCCTTGTTCGCGGGCCGATATTAGTAATTAGGTATGGAACTGTCTTACTAACTGACAGTACAGACCGACTGGTGATACCAATCTCTTCGCAGTCTGTATTGAGTACTTAGCTCTGCTAGATAACATTTGTAACTTTTTGGTAGCGTCAATTCAAGAGAGTCTAGAAAAGCTTTCAAATGTGAATCTTTCAAAATATGTAGGTAACGGAGATTTGTACACGGTGAAACTTTAATCCTTAAAAGGAATGAGTCAATGCTCGATCCGGAACATGAGTTCCGTTAATTTTCTGAGAAAAATATTTTGTGACTTGCAAGTATCGAAACAAAACGAAGGCCATTCACTTGTGACACGTTCTTCAGTGAGGACACTCAATATGATTTTGTAAAATTTATAATTATAACTTTGAAATAGTCTCTCAGGAATTTTGTTGCAATGTGTAATATTGTGGCCTTTAGAGTATGTTACAATATCGTTATTGCTTTTACAGGTTGGTAGGAAAAAAACATGCTGTGTACTTTCTTATTTCGCTTTGCACATCAGTGCAGTTCCGTTTCTCCATATACTCTAAAGGCCATAGTCATACCGGACGTCGCTCGCCTAACGGCCACGTTTTCCTTTATTGGCATATTAGTAGTGATCAGAGCTTTTCCCAGTCAAGCCAGTTGCAAGCACTGGTCTAACCAGCAGTGGTAGCAGCACAGATAATCATAAAGTTAAGTCGGAATAAACAGGTATGTCATCCAAGAAGCATATACTCGTATAGGCAAGTACATACCTCGGGCTAGTACCTACCTACTACACTGAAGGTTGCAAAACTAAGAGCCGTTTGAAGAAAGAACATTTTTGAATTACGTCTCTCACATTGTCTTTTATCTTCAACGTGTCCATGATAAACAAGAAAGATATTTTTAGTCTCTTTCTTGCTTAAAATTGAATTTAATAGATAAAAGTTTCTACACACGCGAATGAACATGTTCTCAATTCGTGTTTCAAAAAATAGCCTCCTGTGTGCTTCTTGAAATGATCAGGGCACGCAGCGATGCCCCTACCGCTAAGCGAATAAGCGTGTGGCTTTAGCGTAAAGGAACAGCTTATCGCGTTTACAAAGTTTCAGAATGCGAATCTGCATGTACATTTATTGCATTGATATTGGACATTCGGCCGGTATGCGGCTCTGAGCCAAAGTCATTGCATTAGCGTTGCTGGCAAAGACACGCTGTCATCGCAGTGTTTATGGTTTTGGTGCAAGTGAAAAGCGATGACTCCCTTGATGCTTTTTGACTTTGAAAATATTGCCTATATTTATAGAGGATCTCTTGACTTTTTATATTTATAGTTGTGATTCTCCATACACAAATACATCAATAAATGGTGTAATTTTTTATGTTCAGACGTTTTCCCGGAGCAATTGCGATATTAGATTTTCGTTCATTATAATATGTAGAGTAACCGTATTTCCGGCATAAAGTTTGACGAAATTTCAGTTTTAGATCCTGCTTCGGGATCAGTGTTTATTAACGTTTGAGTTACATATCCCGGATCCTTATCCGGGATAGGTACCTCTCCCTTAGTTATACTTATAACTGGTTGTAATTGTACGTTGAAAATGTTGAAATGTTCATAGGGTTGTCATTCCCAATCCTGTTTAACCGACATGTGAACGAGTTGACGAGGCTCAGCGGTACGTATGTCGGGTGTTATATTGGCGAAATATGTTTCGATATCATAAGTTATGCAGGCGACATGGTCATACTGGGACCATCGGTCGACTCCATTAAGGATTTACTTAGACTGTGTGAAGACTACGCTCTATGGCATGGTCTTAAACACAATGCGAACAAAAGCTAGGTGCTCATTTTTAAAACACTAAAATATAATATACCAACACCTTGCCTAAGATCATGCTGGGGAGCGAGCCTCTTAAAGTGGTGAATAAGTTTAAGTATTTAGGCCATATGCTCACTGTGGACCTAACTGACGACTGGATAAAGAATAAAGAGCATTGGCAGTACGAGGCAATAGCTCGCGCACAGTTTTGCATGTTGTTGTAATGAACAAGTCAAGTTGATACTTTTTATAGCATATTGGCAAACATTTTACACGTGCAGCCTGTGGGCGAGATTTACCAGAGCTCAGAGGGCCTTTAACATCCTGCGTGTTCAGTATAACAACATCCACAGAGTGCTGTTGAAGCTGCCGCAGCACTGCAGTGCATCAGACATGTCTGCCGAGGCTCGGGCGGACGACGTTTTTTCCATTCGGCGGAAAAAAATAGCATAATTGCTAAAGCGAGGAAATGCGAGGCAGCAGAAACAGTATTCTTAGGGTATTGACAGAGCGCCTTAACTGGGCAGTCACTCACTAAATATTGGGTTAAAGTGGTCATTGGTAGGGCCGTTGGTATTAATAAAAGATTAACTACTTGCTCCTGCCTTCCGAGGGGCCTTTCGCTCAAGCGGTTTTCTTATAAACTTATTTAATATGTAATTCTAATATAATCTTGTAAGTCTCAATTGTCACTAACACTGTTTTGAATCAATATACTCTATAAGTCTCACATATTGTTATTTCAACTAGTTAGATTTGTGTCAAATTGTCCCGTAATATTTATTTTTGAACTGACATATCTGAGAAATTTCCCAAGTTTACATTTACATTTTGGTGAGAGGCTTTCTCTTATGCGTCTCACATTCCGACATTCTCCCAACGGGCAACTAAAACGCTTGGACATTCTAGATTATATAAGGATTCTACATTCGACTCGACCAAGTTCCTCCTGTCACTCCTGACATGTACTCATGTTCTGTGAGCCACATTCCACCGCGACCGTCCTCGCCATAAACGGCGTGTGTGCCCGCAAGTGACTGCGCAGGGAATGGTCGCACGCCTAGCACGACTCCATGGGAATCCCAGCTTTCATGAGTAACCCGTCATTGAGGGACAACCCTTGAAGAGACACTGTTGTGAGGTGCCTTCTTGATTGTCATTTGATCTCTATGTAATTGTCATACAAATCAACATATTAAAACTAACCGAAGAATGCCCACTTTAAAGGTTAATATGGGTTAAGGACCCAGAGGACTTGATCTTTTTTACAGATGGCTCGTTGTGCTCAAAAACTAGGACATTTATTTGTGAGATAATATCAACTTCAGATATTTTCTGCATGATACTTTAGATAAATATGAAAGACTTTTTCACACCTGATGTCATCTCACTTAACTTACAACATTAACTACAGTTTACATTGTTGGTTAAATGTGGGCGACCGGTGACTACTTGTCGGCTCTCCTCTTTCTTCACAACTTACAAAACTGTGCCTCAGCCTCTGTGTCAGGCTACATTATTTTTTGGGTGGGGTGCTCAGTTCATTCGCTGATGCTTAACACGCGTGAGAATTCCTGACAATGATGCTAATTGTCATTTCCGCAAAGCGCGTGGAAACTTGAATGCCAACTAAGATAATTAAGCTTAATTGAGATTCAATTTGGTATTTCAGATATACATAGCTTATAAAAATATTGGTAACAAGCATGATATTCATCTACAAGTCTCTCTGTCCTGTTACGGATACGACTGCTAAGGCGGACGAAGACCCATAAATAGAAGACAGGAAATGGAAATTACACTGACGCGCCGACTGCGGGGTCTAAAGTCCACGTTGAGCTTAGAGCCTAGCTGTCTTTCTACATACTATATGCACAATTGACATTATCCTTAACTACGTGATTTGTCATCGGAATGACGGTGGTGTTCGCGCACGGTGGTCGTTACCGTTAAGTGGTGGAATGGGACCATCCGCTGTATCGGTTCCAGTAACAGTATGTCTATAATGTCGAATAAAATGGGTAAGATTTTATCAGTTACATCGAGGATCTGACTCATGGGACTATCTCTAGTCATAACCATCTCGGGTTCGGGTTTACAAGCGGAAACGTTTAACTCCCCTCTAAGTCCAGAGATCGTTCAAGATATCGGGATAGTTGGTATTCCAGGTAAAGTCCTTAAACTGTTTATTATTTAAACTCGGATGGTCACTTTGATTTTTAATTAATGTCACTCGGTGACTTCTGCTTTCGTAAAAAGAGGGTTCCCTTGTTGGTAAATCTAAACCAGCAGATTATTTGTTAAGTAATAAACACATAATTTTGTATCACATGCCATATGGAACTTTCTTCATGTTCGTTTTTAGTTTAAGCTAACGAGGCTAAAATGTTTAGGGATCTCATGAGTCACCGTCATGCAATTTAGACAGAATTTTTGTCTGTGTGATATTTTTGGATTATTTTTAGCAAAAATGTTGGCTACGGACGACGCAAAGCTGAGTGTAACTATATAGCGAGACCTAGTCAACGGTGCCATGATTTATGGCGATGGGCCATCTTTCTCTTATTTAGGCCAACTACCCTGGAATTACCCTAATCTTTTTTATAAGCAAAATGACTAATTTGCATAGTTTTCATCATCATCATTACTTATAGAGACCAGTTTTGATATTTTTAAATTGCCGATGTTTTTAAATAATGCTTTCATTTCTTCTATGTCCTTATTTGCCTGAGGTAATAAAGTGCCGACTAGTTGCCGAATACAAATCATAATGGACTAATGAACTTTATCTTATATATATATATGTATATATTTGGGCCACAAAGGCACTTTTACAAGTCTGAGGCTACCGGCATTTCCCACGAGGAGACCACTGTTGAGAAGAAAGCCGAAATAAACTCAACAGTCAGTATGTTTTTCTAAATAATTCTTAATTATGTACAATATTATACATGCTTAGCCTATCTTAAATCGCTGTCACGCATGTTTGAGGTACTACGAAGCGAGGGATGGAATAAATGGAATGTTTCATAGCATACATGTAGGTATGTATAATGTTTTTTTTTTGTGTGAATTATTAGGTACTACATTCTGCCCGCGACTTTGTCCTCCTTAAATTCGTTTATCGCGGATAAGGATATTTTTCCGGGATAAAAGTAGCCTATGTCCTTCCCCGGGACTCAAACTATCTTCATACCAAATTTCATCCAAATCGCTTCAGCGGTTTAAGCGTGAAGAGGTAACAGACAGACACACTTTCGCATTTATAATATTACTAGCTTCTACCCGCGACTTCGTCCGCCATAAATTCGTTTATCGCGGATAAGGGTATTTTTCCGGGATAAAAAGTAGCCTATGTCCTTCGCCGGGACTCAAACTATCTCCATATCAAATTTCAGCGGTTTAATCGTGAAGAGGTAACAGACAGACAGACAGACAGACAGACAGACAGACAGACAGACACACTTTCGCATTTATAATATTAGTATGGAAGTATGGATAGTATGGTATGGATGTCTTTGCGTAGTTCTTCAAGAAAAGATTTCAACTTTACTGTTATAAGTAATATTACTTAAATACGCTGTCAGTGCATTTGAGGTTTAAATAAAACAATTTAACGGATTATATCCCGTATATTAACTAATTTGAGTTCCCGACGTTTCGGAAGCTTTTCAGCTTTCCATGGTCACGGGTGGACTTCCGAAACGTCGGGAACGCAAATGAGATAATATACGCGATATAATCCGTTAAATTGTTTTATTTAAATGAATATTAATCGCGGAAACAGAAGAAAATATCATTTGAGGTTGTTAACCGTGCTACTAACATGTAGCCATCTCTAATACGAGACCGTGCTGCTTTACGGTCGGTCGTCAGTCAGTGATGTGCGGGAGCCACCCGCACAACTTCTCTTTCGGTTCGTTGTCTTCATCACCCTTACGCCCGGCTATCGATTCCATTCGATAACGCATTACGATAAATTAATTTAGTCTCGATGTGTTCATTAGCCTCCGTTGAGTCACGCATCGTAAGACAATAGCAGGCCATATCGGAATAACAATACATCGTGCGCACGAGCTGCTCATGCGCGACCGGCCGTTCCTGTGTTTTGAATTAGGTTCTTAAGCTAATTCTGATACATAACACGTTTGAGTTGACACGAACACTTGTAATAATAAAATGACAACGGACGATGGAAATTACAATTGTCATGAACATTCTTCTGTGGTTTTTCCCGTATTTTTCGAAGATTCCTTTTGAACACGATCCCAGATTTCGCAGATTGCGACATCGGCGACGATGTAAATTAAAATAAAATGTAAGAATACATTCTAAAATGAGAGACCAGTTTTAAGGATTAATGACAGCACCCCTCAATAAATTCGAGCAGATATAATTCGACCATTTAAAATCATGAATCTCCCGTTGATAAAATTATTAAAAACATTTCAAAAGACCCTTTGCAAGATATCGAACGCGATGACTCGGACAGACTTACAAAGCGCGCAGTTTGCGTTACTATTATTAAAATTTCTCAATTCAACACGCATCTGCGACCCAGATATTGCTCTAAAAACAGTTTCTTACAATAACTTGAATTACATATGAATGGAAACTGGATTGTATATATTAATACGTAATTTGGTATGGGCCCTACGATAAGGGGATGAATAATAGGTAGCAAAAATCTGAATAATACCGGACTGGCCCCCTCTAATTCGGCACATCGTGTGTCAAACTTGTTCCAACTTGTAAAAGCCAGATGTTTTTTTAATCATCGTCGTCCTCTTAGCTTTAATTTGGGGCCGGCCTTTATAAATTGTTGATAATGTCCGAGGAGTACATGTACGAAGTGGTTTTTAAAAGGGTTTCGGTGGCTTCAGAGCACTATTCATTTAGCAAGTTTTCAAGAACTTTTGAATATTGACTAAAGATGTTTGACTATGATAACCTCCTGAATCTGCCACTCTTCGCTTTTTTTCACACTGAAAAGAAAAATGTAGAATGGGTGAAGAAATGCCTATAGATGCGTGATTGCGTTCCTATTACGTAATGCACACGGTTTTGCAGAATGCATATCAAATTATACGACCAATGAAGCACTTACCACAAGATTTCCTAAATGTTTTAAATTCAGAATATTTCCCAAAATTTCCACACCTATTTGGATACCTATGACATGCTTTGCTTGCACAAGTTTTCAGACACGTATTACAACGGTTCCAAAACTCTCTCCTCACGCATTGCTAGTTGAGACCAACGGGACTGGCATGTTACCCGAGATTATGTAGGTATGTAGATTACAATGTCTAATAAAAAACTATGTTCTTAGATTAATAAAATATTACTGCAGAACGTTCCGTTGCTATTCCGGTAAACTGCGTCTTGGTAGTTGTGACCATAAGTTGCGCTCATTGGCAATTATTTTATCTAATATGGTTAACTGCAACAATATGGTTAATATTTAACACCAAACTTGTTCATGTGTGTACCACCCCATAAACGCCGCAAATATGACAGGATATTTTCAATAAAACGTTTTTAAACGAAGCTGCGGTCCCCCGCATGGTGGCGAGTTTTATTTAAGCCCACCACATGCTCTCGCTGCCATGTGGGTGCCACGCTATTCCAGACACAAGTTTATTAAAATTAATATCTCTAATTTATCGACTTACCACAATGTTATTCTTGACGTGTCCCTGCAGAGTTACTATGTTGGGAAAGGTTAGTTGAGGAAAATGTCCAATTTTATGTCCTGGCCAATGTTCCCTGGTTCCTTTGTTGGTGCCCACGACTAAAACAACTCGATTTTTTTAATAAGTATAATATAAATCCACAACTCGCTACTACATTTATATTCTGTCAAGTAAAAACCAAAAAACGTTGAGGATACAATAAAAAATACGAGAATCATAACATAAACATTGAAGATATTTTCAAAATAACAAAAATAAAGTAACTCCAAAAAAACACTTAAAGATAACTGCATATTACTTCAGTTTCTTCAATTGTCTTATAAGTAACCGTTTTTCTACTAAATCAATACACACGTATCTATAACAGTAAGCGACACGGGCTCTTTGAAGATTACTGAATCGTTTTTTTTTTAATTATTTGTATTGGTCGTTGTGTCTTCATCAAACCAATACGGCTAAACGGATTTCGTTTATTTCAGGTAACTGCGCATCCACAGATGGTTATAGGGTACTTTTTACTTTTTTTGTCCTCCGCTGATAAAGTTGCGGAGACCGTCTAGTTACTAACTTTGTAGTTATGAGATCTTTTGATTTCACTACTAGTACTGATACTCTACAGTTTCCGCCAATAACAGTTTCCTTCACGCCCTTATTAAAACTTTTAAAAACAAAATCCCTTGCATAGTAAAATGACATTGGTACAAATAAAAAGTCCTTGAACCGGTGCAGTAATCAGCTTTGGCATCTAAAATACACTGGCAGTACGATGCGGTTGCACTAATATGACTGCAACAGAGAACGTTAGATGCCTCAGAGGGCGATTCTACTGGTATTTGAAACTCACCACTGTCCCACAAAAAGTTGAAGAAATCAGACTAAAATTGACTATTATAAATAAATGAAAATAAATAAATATCACGGGACCGTTTTACACAAATCATACTAGTCCCGTGTAAGGCTTGTGGTATGAGTATTAGACGACGGTATATTTAATAGAGATATATACTATATACATAGAAAATATTCAAGACTCAGGAACAATTTATGCTCAACAAATATTTACCCTTACCGGGATTTGAAACCAGGACCTTCAGCTTCGCAGGCAACGTTACTCCCGCCAAGCTAATCAGCAGAGGCATCAGTGCAAGTGGCACTATTGATGGCACTGATGCAGCACACAACTTTTATTTTAACCAATGTTTGGTGTGAATATAAATTGTCCATCTATCTATCCTACTAGTCCCTCTGAGTTAATGATGACAACTGAAATTGTTCGGTCTTTGCAGCCACATAGGAAAGAGTGGCAGTAATATTTTTGTCCCAGGAATCTTATTACCATACAGGACGGTAGAATCGCCCATCGCCCCAACGAGCTGACAAATATGGTTCGTTTTCATTTTATTAATCGAATTCGTTTGGTCAATAAGGAGTTGGTGATCTCATGCACTCGTCATTCTAACTCGATGGGTAGTCATCCGACAGAAATAGAAGGTTCCCGGAGCCCTGGGGTGCGTCTTCTGCGATCGAGTGATGTAAGCACTTTATTGAGATGTAAACAGAACCAATAACTATTAGCCTACATTAGGATTGAAAGCATCTGGAGATATAAATGCCAAAAGGTTCATTGATTTCTGGTTCAATGTGCTAAGAACAAGTATACACTTTAGTCCAATAATCGCAAGAGTAAGGTGAGTTTTTACTACTCGTAAAAATTAGGAGGTAAAGAAAAATAAATGCGTAAATTCTACCTTGCCATTGCGAAACATCCGTATTTTTTCTGTTTTTAAGTGACTCCCAAAAAAGTAGGAGTTTCTTAATTCGCTGGAAATGTATGTTCACCGATTACTTGAAAACTACTTGACTGATTTCAATATGTTTTTTTTTTATATGTGTTTTGTTTTATTTAAATATCGGTCTTCGTTATAAAAATTAATTGTAAATACCTAATAAGACCTATAACTATAAACTATTGTTACATTATTATTACTAAACTGCAGGCTTAGGGCCGCGGTCATGGTGGCGTTCTTTGGGGAGGCCTATGTCCAGCAGTGGACGTCTTTTGGCAGATGATGATGACTTAAATAAAGGTTATATTTGTCGTATAAAAAAATATTTTATTTAGGTTGTACGATTAAATATGCAGTTGTATTCAGTGAATTGTTAATACAATTAACTCAAACTGATAAATCAGTAAACAAGACCTAGCAACCGGTGTAGAGATGAACTCGTCTGGTCCAACAATTATCATCTTCAGACGTGTTAACTATCGGCCTTATTAACCAATTCGAAGAATAGAAATCTTATGGAAACAGTTATTCGAGGTTAGGTTATGTTACAAGTTACAAGACGCGTGGTATGGGCAGGGCGTACCGGGTCGACGACCGGTGAAGTCATGTGCAAAAGTTTTTTGGCTCGAGCACCATCGATTGAGGCTAACCGCTATGTATCTCATAGTTATAATGCCCATCTATGTCTGGCCCGCACTACTAGCCTATGTAGTTCCTTAAAAAAAATACATTGAAGCTTAGGGGGTGATCGAAAATTTAAGCTATTTTTTACTGAGATTTTTGTCAAATCTAGCGCCTAACGCGGAAACAAGTTTGCTTAAAATTTCCTCGATAGAAAAGTTGTCCGAAAAAGCGCCGTCATTTTCCGTGTTGAGTCTAGTTTGTACAAACAGGACAGATTAGTAAACGGCTAAATTTTGTAAAAATGTTATTCTTTCCTTTATCTTTTACTTCACTCACTTAAAATGTTAACAAAACATAAGAATATCCTTGATTTCATTGTACTTTTACATCTGGCGCTTACGCCAAAAAACTCCAAGCATATAGTGTATCAGCTTTCTCTTTCTTTGATGCTTGCGAGCAATAAATGCGTCCTTTATTACAAATTACGCTTATTGGCCGGCTCCGCGTTTGGAGCGTGGTTTACGAAAGACGTTGCAGGGCCTCAACACTCAATATACAATACAATTACTCTTTATTGCACACCTCAGATACACAGAAATACAGAACATGCCAGTAAAGCCGCGTCCAGACTAGCTGTAATGTAAATGTAACGTGTAATGTCATGCGAATGCTGTGGCAGCCTGGAACTTATATAGTTGTTTGCGAAAACACTAAATTGTATGGGAAATGTTACAATACATGTTGCATGCGACATGGATGCGGGTCGCCTCTATCCGGCTCATGTGGAAATCAATTGAGGAGGCCTAGCTGTGTCCAGCAGTGGACGTACTATGGCTGAAATGATGATGATAAATATGTTACATTACAGCTAGTCTGGACGCAGCTTAACATAATTCAAATAAGCAGAGGTATATAAATAGTGATCTCTTCCAAACAACCTTTGGGTAGCGGAGTGTTTATAAGAACAATTTTAGTTGAGCAGATTATTTTAATATATTACGCTAAGATTAAAAATCGACGGCTCGAATTGTTTTCAGTATTAGATTAATCTGAGAATATGCAGTTCTCATTTCGTTTCATGTCTTGGGACTCCGAGTATGAATATGAAGTATAGAATTAATAGTGTTAATGATTGATATGTAGGTGCTCATATATCTACATAGATGGCGTCATTGTTAGTGGCCACACTTATACCTTTGTTATATTGAAAATGTTTATCGTTGTATTTTAAAGGTACACCTTGACATCGATCTTTTTGTTTAAGATGTTATGTATTAGGAAAGTAGAGGTAAAACAATCGTTGGTGTCTATAATTTAAAAAAATTAAAAAATGGTTGTATTTAACTCGGCAAAGCTACCATGACTCGCCACGACTATGCTTGTCATGTAACATACACCCATCTCTCTCACACTGTACTGGACAGAAAGTGACGGGAAATATTTATATCGCGTAGAGTCGCGTTGCGAAGCTGTCCTAGAGATGTATTAAGTAAACTACAAGATTGATACAGGCAAAAGTCCAAAATATTACGGTGCTATCTGGTCGAATGATTAAGCCGTTGAACTGATAATCCGAAAGTACTGGGTTCAGTTCCTCATGTTTTTTCTTTGCACTTTGATCTTTGTTTCTATATCACAAAATATTCACATTCAAATATTTAAAGAGCGATTTTTTTAACCCAACAGTTATCACCTGAACACCGGTATCGCCGGCCGCGGTAATTTCAGCAGCTGATATGATACGATGTAATGGTGGGTGGTAACGAACGGCGGTGACAGAGCGGAGGCGGTGACCCGGTTCACATGTGTTTATCAATGGTTGACGACTCATACATAGACATGCTTTTATGGATCGCTTTAGTACCACGTGTTGCAAAAACTGTTTCCTGAGGGTGGAGTATCTTATCTATCTGTAATCGGTCTTATGGAGGAACGGATATCCCTTTGCTACCAATCGATAGGTTACGGTGACTTTTGCATACGTTTTTGTCATCATTATTAAATAAAAAATCTGTTGTTACACTGGCTTTACGACCGCTTCTGAAAATTATAATGTAGGGCACTTAGTAAGTTGTTTGTTTTCTACGATATCTCACTGTGCCCATCTTCAAGGTGCCCATCATTACTTGGCAAATTCAACCTTAAATCGTAAGGGGCCGTCCACATAATATATGTGGACGGTATATTATCACGTCACGCAAAATGTAGACTTTTTGGATCCCCTTAATTGTCACGCTTATTCCTATCTCTTTAACACGGTCTGTCAAGTCTGGCACGATACTATAAATTAAAATGAAACAATTGAAACTAATTACATCGCATATATCATTTGAGTTCCCGCCCGGTTCGGAAGCTTTACAGCTCCCACTTTCACAGATATACTGCGAAAAAGAAGGTAAACCGTGGCAAATGTATGATAATCGCTGAAACCAAAGAGGATATTAATGACTAGAAAGTTCAAGTTTCAAAGTAGATATTTGAATATTAGTCACTAGATCCCAATTTATTATGTCACAGAATATGTCTTTATTTAATACCTAAGATTTGATCCGCATCGCAGGCTTCTTCAGGTAGGTCACAGCAACAAATCGGCAACAGGCTAAATCCCATATAAACCAATGATTTAAATCGCAATATGCTTCGCCATTTTCGTTAAAAAGGTCACTAGATTCGCTAGACCATGCCAGACTTTAAATTATGAACGAACACCATAAAAATGCTTATAAACAACTTAACTAATAATGCAAAAGCACTCTGTAAAACTTAAGCAATATCTCACCGCAACTAATGACGTCAATTGATAATTCAATAATTACATTATGATGTAAATTATTGTTATTTCAAATAGTGAATCACATCGCTGCACTCAAAACCACTATACAATTAAATAATTATTATTCTGAGGTTCTGCTTAATTTTCACATATTTAGGGAAAATGATACAGTGTACCTACGAGTATTATAATCATGACCTCATCTGAAAGACATTCACTGCTGGAAAAATACCCAAAAAAGTGTGTGGGCTACATTGTTCGTAGTAAAGAGTAACAGCCACTGGGGCAGATCTTAAAGTCCATAAATACGAATTGTGCAAAAAAAATCGAAGCTCGTATCGCTCGTATAGTGCAACCCCGAAAACTAACAGTTGACATTATTAGATAATAGTTGACACAGTAGTAAACGAAGTGCGATAGAAAAGAGTTTAAACTTCAGCCGTTCTGCACCCATGGTATACCGATCTCAGTTGCAAATCGCATGTATAAATTTTCATTAAGTCATATTTGGTACAGAAACTTACGTACCATATAAGAATATATTAGAATATATCCTCTGCGTGTATGGAGTATGTAGGCGCTGCCGCGGTTGGGAATGGCCGGGAAAGAGGGGACCTGTACAGCCCCTACCCACATTCTGCGAAGTGAACAAATAGGGCGATGTGTGCGGAATGTCCTTGCACATGGGGCACATGGCACAGGACTTTCATATCGTGCTATCCCGACGAGTCTAGTACTCCTGACTCCCTATATAATCGTGTACAGGGCAGTGAATGAAATATTATCGAAAATAACTTATTTTTCAGCGGCTCTCATTCCATGGTAACCCTGATCCCGGCGGGAAATTGAATCTTATGTTTTAACTTTCATCAAAATCATATTAGGCTAGGGTTTACTTTGGGATATTATCCTCTGTATCTGCCTTATATGAAGTGTAGCGTTGTGTTGGTTGACTCGGTTAGAAATAGCCTGAGAAAGTGGGGACCTTTGCAGTTGAAGCCAACCTACGCGCGTTCTGGGAAGTGAACAAATAGGGCGTTGTGTGCGCAAGGAACGAGGGTCACTTGTATTTGCAAGTTCCAGTTTTTGTACTGTTGTGTTTTGGTATAGGGTAAGATAACCTGTTGTATAATTAGCATTGAGGTATTCCCCTTTAGTCCTCAGGGAACGCATTTGGAATCTTTATATTGCAGATGACTATCTAATTATCTATGGGTCTCAGAGTTCACTTACAATTAGGTGCTCCATAACCCATAACATAAAAAAGTTCGAAATTCTATTCTCGTTTTCCTGTTAAACAATATTTGAGTGAGCGGGAAAAGTGCTAACTAAAATAACGAAGCAATTATAAATCGATGGATTTCAGGTGTGTATCACAGGTCCATGAAAATCGTTCCACCGTAAATGATAATCAGTAATTCTTTTGTTTGCTGAGCAAATAAAACATAACACAAAGTATTTTAGTCGATCAAAATATTATTTTTTGATTTAACACTTATGAGAATAAGTGGGAGGAGGAGAATGAGTTTTTACGGTCATTGCAAAAGCTCAATACAAAAAATATCGGGAAAAATATAAACTGCATATCTGTAGCTAATTAACTATGGCATTGTCTAACGTACGAAAAAACACATTTATTTGTCTAATTTGAGTTTTACGGATTGTCATTACGCCATATCGGGGTGGGTCGGAATGCGGCGCGGGCGCAGGCGAGCGTTCCCGTGTGAACGCGACCGGCGCATTACGCCTGCAGTGGGTCGTGCCACGAACCATGCACGCCGGTGGACATGACGTCGCCATCTTGACCATTAGTTAAGTAAGCTCCAAAGACTCGACCGCGCGACAGTGGGAGTGTACCTAGCTATGTTCTAGCCGGTCTGCGTCATGTCAGTTGTCAGTGTCCCTAGCTAAGGACATAGGGGATTTATTTGGGGCTTTAATGGAATCGGATGTGTGGGATAACGTGTGGGGACCCCTGTGTTAAGATCGCGGTGGACGACCCCGCCTGCGGGATCGCCGGTGTGACGTTTGACAGAAACAGGGCGGGAAAAGTTACCACTTTTGGCCACATCAAGCGCTGCGATCGTTTTCGCTTTCCGTACACGACCTCTGCACCCGGCCAATAAACTTTTGACGACACGTTTGGCTCTGTGGGTTGCACAACGGCCTATGAAGCTAGGGGTTTCGGTTTCGAATCCCGGCCAGGGCAAGTGTTTGTGTGATGAACACGAATGTTTGTTCCTGGGTCTTGGATGTGGTCACGGGAGCCGGAATTTAATAAAGGGAAAGAAAGGCACGTTTATAAATTAAGACGTGTTGTCAGCGACTGATCAACTGTATGGTTTCAGATTCAAGTAAAGTTTACATGTATTCAAATAATAGTCACTCAAAGCACTAGAATCAGGATTCAGGAATAGAGGACTTATGCTTGGGCTTGAGGATTTTAAAACATTATTCGTGAGTGAGAGACTTAGACCTATTTAGATCAGGTCCGAAGTTCAGAATTGAATGAATCTCGAGCCTGTGTTCGAGTGTGGAATTTTATATAATTTTGAATATGCTGGGCAGAAGAATAATTTTAAAAAGCTGCGTATAGCCAGACAGTTTGTAAGCAACGAGTCGTAATGCGCCTCGTTACAATGTTTTGTATGTATTTAAGTATTATAATTTATCTAATTAAATATTATATAATAATAAATAAATAATAAATAATAATAATGATTTATTGCCATATAAAGATTGCTACATTTAAAAACACATACAATGACTTCCACACTAGGCTCAGCCTGTATCGTGGAAGTCGTACCATCCACGAGTTTACAACAGGGTTTAATGCGGCTAGTTTATAAAGCGTATGATGCACAAAATCAAAGCAATACATAATTTACGAAAGGTAACTTTACGGAGCAGTTAAAACAAAGCTAATCAAACAATTTGGCATGCAGTATAGAATGAGTTAAGTCGAAGAAGTGCGGCTAAGTTAAATTGTAGGTGTAGGTGAGTATAGTGTGAGTAGGAGAGGAAAGGATCATAATGAGTAATTTATCTCAAAGCTTCTTCAGCCTGATCATATGTCCAGGACAGAAGGAGCTCCATAACTCGCGTTTTGGCCGTAGCAACTCGGCAGAGTTTGATGTCGCATACTTTAACAATATTGTTATATACTAAGGGCAGAATAAATACTCTATAGCGTTTTGCGAATGAAGTTTTTACGGTAGGGAGGGGAGTTTTAAATAATCTTTTCTTTAGTAGGTCAGGATACGATGGGAGTTGCAAAATACTCTTGTGCATGGTGATTGTAGCTCGTAGCAAAAATAATCGACGAACACTTAAAAGTTTTGCCTCCCTATAAAGGTCCACTGTGGGGTAACGCCGGGGTTTACGAAGTCCAACCTTCAGTACCGCCCTCTGGGCTCTTTCTAAAGGCAACAGAGAGGTTTTGGCGCAACCGCCCCACGCTAAAATACAGTAATCCAGGACGGACTGACACAGCGCAAGGTAAACAAGTCTCAGCAAGCTCTCATCAGCACAATTTCTTAAAAAATTTACGATGTATATGAATTTGCGCACTTTGTTATATCTGCAATATGCCTTTTGAAACTAAGATGTTCATCTAGAGTAACGCCCAGATACTTGAGCGAGTCAGTTCTGCTGATTGTATCGCAACCACACCCCAGATCATTCGCCACAGTGGAGGCAAAACAGTTGGCTGCATGTATTTTAAGGCAACTTAGCGAAACTGTAGGGCGAGACGAAGCGGTCTTATGAAAGCATAAAAATTGCGTTTTACTTATGTTTACAGTTAGAAGGTTGTAGTTTAGCCAGTTAGCAACTCTTTGCAAGCCCCTGGTCGCCGCATCGCCAACCTCTTTCCAAGTGTCACCGTGGAACAGTAAAGCTGTGTCATCAGCGTAACACAGGATGTCACTTTTATCAATTTCCAGATTCATAATATCATTTATGTAAATGATAAAAAGCGTGGGGCCCAAAATACTTCCTTGTGGTACACCAAACGACACAGGCGTTTGGTCACTCACTCCATCACCAATCCTTACACGCTGACTTCTGTCTGACAGGTAGCTGGCAAACCAATCCAGGGCGATCCCGCGAATGCCGAAAGATTCCAGCTTTTTAAGAAGCAAAGGTATCGACACTGTGTCGAAGGCCTTGGCTAGATCAAGAAAAACTCAAACACAGTGTCGCCCCATATCGAGATGAGATACAGCAGCATCGATTAACATAGTAACGGCGTTCTCAGTAGACATCCCCTTGCGGAAACCAAACTGCCTGTCAGACAGGAGGTTGTTTTGCTCAAGATAACAAACTAGACGTTTGTTTACTACTCGCTCAAGCAACTTGGAGCATATACATATATCGTCACCCAGTACCCATAGTACAAACTTTACTTAGTTTGGGACTTGGTCGATTTGTGTAAGATTTTCCGTGTTATTTATTTTTTTAAATTTCCAAACACTGAATCGAAGAAAAAAAACATATACCTAATTATCGAATCTGCTCACAAAATTTCACAACAATTTGTTGAAAAATGAGACCTGTAGCTAATTTCCAGACCGACGGACATACGAATGCATTGACTCGCCATTTTAACCTTTAACCCTTTTAAAATTTCGGGTCGATAAAATAGCGTCATATTTCCTAAAATAGTGCAGGGTTGTACGGTTTTTTAATTCTGTCATAATCTTTATTAAATTTTACATTTAAACTGCAAAAAATATACTTTTTGTTTTACAAATATCATGATAATAATCACAATTTTTGCAATTTATTAGTGGATCACTCCACTAGCGTTATCATTATTAACAAAGATCAGAAACAAATGAAAAAAATTTTCGACGATACTGGACTTGAACCAGTGCCTTGAGCCAGACCGGGGCAGCACGCTCTACCATCTGAGCTAATCGTCCACACCAGCAGTCGACGAATTTTGTCATCTGTTCTTGCTTATGGATCTCTGTATGGTGCATCCGACTCTTTAGCCGTTAGCGCCGCCTAGTGCAGAACTAAAGTTATTAGGTATTTTGCAAAAAATATAGTTAAAAAAATAAAGTTATTAGGTATAAACCGAACTCGTAAAAACCCATGGAAAAAGTCGTTAACGGATAGATATACTGCAAAAATCATCATTTTTAGGGTTCCGTAGCTAAAATGGCAAAAAAGGAACCCTTATAGTTACATTGTGTTTGAATAATAGTCATAATTAGGTACCTAATACATATTACATTTTACCTTACACTCTACATACAGCATAATTAACAACGCAACAATAAAACAATTAATTTTCCAATCCTTTAATTAAATTCAATACTGTATCCTTTATTGCATCGCTAAGCTAGCGATGCTTGACAAAAGCGTTATTCCACCGCAATATTCCATGATTTCCACGGCAGCTCTGCGAACGCCATTACTTCATGGCCCAGCGCTCCGCGACTTTTCCCATTGGTGCGGCCGACCGCGACTCGTTTCCACTCCACAATGGAATGCGCTTACTTACTTTTTGGTCTGACAGCGACCGCTAGCTGCCTTGTGAGTGAGATCGAGTTTTTATCCCGACCCAGCTTTAATTGGAGACGACGTCCTGGCCTGGACGAACAAAGAATGTCGCCCGTATGGATGCGAAGGAAATTAATGGTTAAAGTGTTCAGCTTAACAAAGCAAACAATTTTATCGCCAAATTGCGTGTGTATTCCAGAACTTGAGTATTCTAGTATAGATAATATATAAAACTTTCAGACATATAAAAGCAACTGTAAATAAAATATTAGGAATAGATAATCTATTTAGTCTTAAAGCGAAAATCAACTTTATAAGACTTAACTTATGAGAGTAAGTGCGTATGCGTGTGAGAGTAACTATATGTATAAAGTTTTCTGTTCTTCAAATAACTTACTCGTAAGTTAGCTTCCTTTGTCTTCCTCCGTGTTACTGGAATCATCCAGAAGTTTTGCCAAGCCTACGCAAGGAAGTATCGGCGTCTCTATTTTCTTCATAGCGAGAAAAGAAGACAGCTTTACGTGGCCCTCCAGTTCAAGTTCAGTGTGAGATAGCTCAATGATTTGGTATTTAAAAGATTGCTTATCAGTGGCTCTGTAAGCTGTAGACGCCGCGAGTCTTTCAACCCCTATATCTCCACAATTTGAAGAAAAAAAAACAAAAACTTAATAGTAAAAAATTCGTATCCATACTAATACCTATTATAAATGCGAAAGTCTGTCTGTCTGTCTGTTTGTCTGTTACCTCGTCGCGCTTAAACCGCTGAACCGATTAGGATGAAACTTTGTATGGAGATAGTTTTAGTCCCGGGGAAGGACATAGGCTACTTTTTATCCCGGAAAAATAGCCTTATCTGCGATTAACGAATTTAAGGCGGACGAAGTCGCGGACGGAAGCTCGTAATAAAATAAAGCGTTAGTTTGACGAAAGGAAAACGCTTCGCGTTTCACGCTCGCTCGGTCAATTAGTGTAAAAAACAATCCTTAACTTTGATTTTCAAAACAAGCAGTATATTTTTTTACCAGCAATATTTTGCAACCATTCCGTAGAGTCCAAAACAAAAATACAGTAAGGTTTCTTAAAGTTCCGAAAACTGCACGGTTTCAGAAACAACGTACCTATAGTGGGAAATCCAACATTCGAGAAATGAAGCAGATTGGAAAACAGGATTAAGTATCCCATACGTAGTAAACCCATAACAAAATCCCATCTACTGAAGCGACAACTGGTGAGGTGATACTTTTTGCTATCATTGGTATATCTACCGTCTATTATTACCGTCTCTACAATTCTACATAACATCCAAATAGTGACTACGCGCACTGTGATATTAACCCTATATCTACCTAAATACCTACACTTGCCACAAAAAGCCTGTAAATCGATTCCTAAAATACTTAATCGGTAAACTGATTTGGTGACGTAGTCCATTATCAGTGCGGTGACATATTTCCTATGCCGACCGGGTTTTCCTCGTCGACTAACTAATCTAGCCTTAATGAGCTGAACGCGTTATGGTAATTTAGGCCGAGTCGATGGCCCTTTAATCGTTTGAAGGACGGACCCGCATTCCTGCAACGGCCGGAGAGTTCACACTTGAAGCATTTCTTCGTTTTACCCGGCTCAGCCAAAAAAAGAGTTAAGATTAGATAGTTCAATATCGTAACGTCTACATATAAAATGGAAATGCTAACTCGAATAGTGAATTACTTTTCAGTTGTGCCACAAAAACTAACTCTTTTTATCTTCATTTATTATTAATCGAGTACTTTTTAAATATACTATACAGACTAAGATTGAAGAATTGTGGACTGGATTATCACACCAAAAAGCGCCCAATAGCGGTCAGGCTTCTATACCATATTTCGAGTATATACTTCGTATATAATTAAATTAAATCAGGATCCCTTGCGATTAAATCAGGATCATCTTTTCATAAACACTAGGAAATTCATAAATACTGATAAGATACCAAATGACGAGTACATAATACTAACAACAATCACATCTAAAGCATTTTATTTTAAAACCGGGCAACAAGGCTTTACCTAGACTTATATGTACATACATTTATAATATCCAATATCCAACTTAGGTACAGACTAACCGAAAAATAGCATTTAAACCACCAGGAAAATAAATAAAAGCTATTTATTGACATTCCGTTAAACATTAAGTAATAAGGAAAACAATAATTAGTTACCTAATTATCTCATTGTTAGTTATTGTGAAAATCAATGAAGTGTCAATCTAAAAGGTCATTAACAAAATAGTTGTCTTAATAATAACACGGAACTATATAAAAACAATTGCGGTTTGCAGTGAATACGCACACAAACGCAAAATTCATCTCTAAGCGACAATACTAATATTTCCTTCAATTAACATCCATTGATAAAAGCAAGTTAATAAGAAATTGAAAATCGAATGAATAAAAAATATACTTCTTCTACGAGTAAATCATCGTCAAATGTTAGAATGATTCATTTCGTAGCAAAAAGTTTTACATTTTTCAAAAAGTCAACGATATATAATATTAGTATAATAGTATTAGTATATCAGTATATTATTATATTAGTATATTAGTATTATAGTAAAATTAGTATGGATGTTGTTTCACGAGGGGCAATCTCAAACTAATCAACGTAACTAATCCCAAAGAGAACGATTTTTTTTCGTAGTCCGATTAACATTTATCGACGTCTCTTTCTTGCAGATTGCCTTATTGCCACAAAAATATAGCGGGCGCTTTCTCACACCATAAATATCACCTATCCCTATCCAATCGATATAGTGTGCGAGGGATGGAAATTGATGAGAAGTCTTAGTCAGCGAGACTGTATATAGTCGACGTCAAGTGGATGTTTATTTCGGTTTTCAGTAGTACGAATCTCAAGAATTTCTTGAAAAAAAAACGGATATATTATGTATATATAAAAACGACAAAGTAAATAATCAATATTTTTCGCCACTGAATGTACTTCACCTAGCTCAGGGGTCAGCAACCTTCGGCTCGAGAGCTACATGCGACTCTTTGGACGTGAAGCTCTATGGATTATTTTTTTTATCAAAAAGTACTATTTATTGTTGGCAAGATTTTTTTTGTTGCTCTTTAAAAACTTTGAAATTTGGTAAATTGACATCCCCTGACCTAGCTCGTTGAGACTTAACGAGAGTTATACTGTCATCGAAAGGAAATAAGAGTATATACGCAATGTAAATACTCTCTGTTGATTGAACGCAACAATTCCCAGAAGTTATTTCGTCATCATTGGCAACTTTACACCGTGTGAAAGTATCAACAGTTCCCATGCTTGGCTGTAAAAACCGACGGTTCCCAAAGAACAAGTACGGTACGAGAATTGAAAAAAAAAAACGTTGAATGGCTGTATTATACGGAGAGTTCATTCATGTTTTGATTATTAAAATGCATTGTGGGCACGTTTAATTGTGCAGTACGTTCACGACACCGAGAAGATATAGAGAAATATCAAGTGATAAATATGTAAAAGACTAAACTTCGATTGCGGAAAAAATTCTTAGTCCTCTTTATTATTTCAGCGTAGTCGGGTGAAAGGTATCCTATAACCAGCTGAAGATGCATACCCACCCGTGTACCGAAAATAGTTGAAATCTGTCCTGCCATTTAGGCATGATGATGGCAAAAAGATACAAATTTTTTTTATAAAAAATATTTTTCAATTCAATGATCTTCAACTAGCACGTTTCACTTATATTTATAAAACTATTTTCAATGAAGGTCATAAATATCGCACATTTAATTTTTACGTCTTTATTTATAACACTGTAGACCAAAAGGTGCCTAAACCTTCATTCGCATTATGCCTTAGCGCATGCCATTTTTTTAGAAGCTGATAATCGATTTTCTTACGAGTTCCTAATTTTCTTATAACACGATTTCGTCTTGTAAAACGATTATCGGATGACTGCATGCTACTGCAGTATCGCTGAGCTCAGCTTTTTCTTATAACTTAGCCGAACAGGCTGCCGTTTGACTTGATCACGTTTTCTCAGTGGAGCGGTTAACATTTAGTTAATAAGTGTGTGAATGCAAATAGCTGTCGAGAGAAGCCTATAAAAAAAGGTCCCGACGAATGGAGAACCTTCTCGTTTTTTGAGAGTCTGTTAAAAATGTAAGAACATCGACTTTTGTGTTTTTGTGTCGGTCAAAAATCTAATTTTAATTACCAATAAGGGGTACTCCGAAGTTCGAAATTTAAAGGTCCTACAGAACCGTTCCTTTTCTTCTCAGATTAATTTTGAATGAACAGGGCTGTTTTTCTCAAATTTCGTGATCGTTTCGTCCCTAATATAAGACACGTGAAGTAGTGGTAAATGTTCCAGATTACAGCTCATATATATTGGTCTTCAAGCATGTTGTCTAAAACGTAGCCAAGGTAACGTAGACCTATGAATACGAATAGGTTATATGTGTCTAGGGGTCATGTTATAGTTGCGACGAGACCGTCAGTGTTGCGGTCGACGCTGACGCATATTTTGTGAATGCTATAGCACTACAGTAGAATACGAACTTCGAATTTCTAAATTCGGAGTAGAACTTCTTATCTATTGGTTATTTACTTCACTTACACAAAGCAAGTGTGTAGATACTTGCTTTGTGTTCCACGCGTGATCTGCATGTTACCTAGTTTCATTATCGGAAGACTGTTAATATTTGCTTGTAATTTAAGGTCAAAATATTGTACCTACCTAGCAGAGGCGTGCCGTCAGGAAAATTACAAGGGAATCCCAAGTTTTATTCATATTTAAGTAAAAAGGTGGTTATAAGCCATTCCTTGGGCAACCTGGTGGGAATCGGCTTATATGGACGCCATGCCACTGCTACCTAGTTAACTTAGTTAACGTCCCCGATCTTGAACAAAACCAGTCACGACCACTATGATGAGGACTTAAAAAAGAAGGATTACTAAATTCCTCGACTTCTTCTTAAAGCTATGTATGGGCATTTTATTGAATCCCCTTTGTACTGAACACACACATGTTGGATCCATTGAGACCCCTCGCGCGGTCTAAGGCGACAAAAATAATACAAAAACCGTTATGCTCCCGAAAAAGTCCCATCACTCATGAATCGAGCTCATTGAGAAATTTGTGTAACGCGGTCCATACATTATGGGATGTGGGGCGAAGCTAATTTTATATTTTATGCATATTATATGACAAGAAGTAATAATACGCGTCATCATCGTTCTGCTTTTCTGTTTATAATTGTATGCTTATTCTTACAAGTTTTAGAATTGTTTTTGAATACATCTTACCCTTTTTGGGCCAAAAGGTGTGAAAAATTATAACAAAATATACGCAAATCATTGCATATTTTTATATGTAGAAAGTTGTTAAACTTACTTGCTGACCTGTAAGAAAGATTTATTTTTTGTATAATACGAGTAAGTATAGTTGAAAAGAATGCATGTATTGGCGAAAAAAATATAGAATCGTAGGGAATATCGATAAGTATCATTGTTACTGTTTTCTATATAAATTCATAACAAATAAATTACTGTCGAATCAGATGGTACCTACAGCCATTCCAAAAAGTATGTATGTAGGTAGTTGGTGACCTCACACAATGTGCAGTTACTTTTGGGTCAACCATTTTTTTCTGTACTTGTCTTTACGTCTTCTGTGTCACTCTTTAAAACTTCGATTTGGAATACTATAAAGGCAACAGAAATATTATTTTGTAGTCAATATATATGGGTACCTACATTTTTAGAGACCCATTTCGCCAGTATGTTAAAAGTATCTAATAACTCTGTCACTCTTATCTCCTGACTTTCCTGAGTTAAGGGGACAGACTAAGAACAAAAAAAAGTTGATCCCCCCCTTTAGAGTCTGACATTACATAGCCAGCTTTACCGGCATGGCGTCACTCTAACACTAAAAGCGTTTTTTTACTAAACCAATTCTAGTGAAACGCAAAGCAACCCGCACTTGCCGCACATGTGGCCGTGGGACTTCCTTGAATGGGACGCAGATATGGGATCGGCCGTTCAAAACATTCTCACGATTCACAGAAATGAACAAAAAGTAAAAACTGTGTGTTCCCGTCTCACGATGCTTGAACCGCTTGTGACTACGATACACTTGTCAAAGTTCACATTGCACCAGATAAAGACCCCTCTAGATAGGAACATTAATTCTACTCTTTGACTTTGTACCCATTTGTAATGTGACCTCAAACATAGTGCGTTGCTTTTAGCGATGATTACATACGTATGCATTTGGTACAGTTATGTTTCATAGATCAATATAAGTAATGTGGTATTTGTACGAAGCTTTTAATTCGCACACCTGTTTGCAAATTTCACGCACTGGTAAGGAAATTAAATTCATGAAGATGGTAAATTAACTACAGAGAAAGGCTTATATTATTTTTTGTTTAGCTATTGAAACGTGAAATAGCTATCCATTTACGAGTAATATTACAAAAGCCGGGAAGTCGGGCATTTGCTGTTACCGCCAAGGTAGGTGTACCTAGGTAGTACTTATATGTATAGTCCAGTCAGTTGCACAGAAAACCCCTCCATGCTGAATTTACTTTTCTGTGCAGCTGACTAGCTGAATAGAAAACTTTTATTAAATAACTGTGTACATCAGATGGACATACCTATTAGGAATTAATTCCAACAGTTTCTTGATTTCGGCATACAATAATTGTACTTAAAATCTATATTAAAGCTAAGATTCGAAACATTCACCAAGATAACAGAACACTTTCTGAAGCAGCCACGTTTTCAGTTTAGTTTTAAATTTAATTCATTCTAAAAGTTTTAGTTCGGTTGGTAGCTTATCAAACGTTTAAAAAAACGCTAATATTGACAAACCGTTGGAAGTAGAAAACCGAAAGTTTGCATAAACTTTCTCCGTATTCACAAGTCATACAACACGGTGTACACACACATAATAAGTCGAAATGTTTCGCTCCTAGTATCAACATAAATCGACTCAAGTCATAGTTAACGAAAAAAACAAAAAGTACAATTTTAAGGTATAAGTAAAGTACTTATAATCGTTTTATGATTCCTATGATACTGGACATCGAAATCACACCTGGTCCACACAGGAATGTTCTTAAACAGCCTTGGCGAGATAAGCCAGAGCATTGGTTATCTGGACGAGAATGCTGGCTGGATGCATTAAGCTATCAGCTCGTCGGGGCGGCATTCCCCAGCCGGTGTCCGGTGGAGGAATGTGCAGCCAGCAACCCGAGACGGAAGAACTGCGGCGGAAGCGGTTCAGGCAACCAGAAAACCTTACTACAAAACTACGTAACAACCACAACCAAATGAATGATGAAGAAACCTGACGCGACGGCGTAAGATCGTATTTGAAACCACCGAATCGCTGCACTGAGACGAAGACATTGCGCATGAAATGTTATAACCTCTAATATTTAAGACGTCGCAACTCTCGTTCCCGTTCTTTGATTCAAAAGCTCTTCCCAACTTTATAAGGTTCGCTTTTGCATGTGTTTAAGCTCGTTTGTAAGACCCTGGTCTGTTCTAGAGAGTTCCGTTCTACAGTGCGCAACCGTCTCGCTCCGCTGTGCCGTGGCCGTGCATCCTGCCTTATACAAAGTGTAATTTTCCAAGTATTTACTTTATCACTATCCTTAGCTCTTACAAGACAGTTACAGTAAGGCGATGCGATGCTATCTCCGACGGTATTTTTAAACGTACATTCTCAATCATTCTTCAAGAACGTAAATAAACTTTTTGCTGAAAGCGATCCTTAATGATAATGAGCAGAGTTATATTTGGTAAATAAGTATCGGGTTTTATTTACTTGCGGTAAAAAGAGAAACATTCGAAATGGCAAAGCTTTTAGCGTTTGTTTACGTACGATTTTCCTGTTAATATTGAGATTTGGACCTCCCGCAGTTTCATAATCTGCGTGAAGTAAAGGGGAGCCGAAGCTTGGACGTAGGATATTCGATAGCATTTTGTTTTGTGAGAGTGTTTACTGACGTCATTGTGATTTTTCAATTGTTTAGTTAACAATCGCGCAACCCGCATGCCTCGTTCGTCTCAATTGTAAACTGTTATTGGAAATCAATTGACACGGAGCAAATTGACTCAATGAGTGCGATGAATGACGGCAGACAATCATTGGAGATATCAAAGTTGACCTCGTCCACCCATGAATGTGAAGTGCCACTTTTAAGAGTTTGATTGATGTTCTGTTCAATTTTCAACTTTATTAATATCATACTTATCAGTTGTTTCATTCGTAGAATTAACTGCTGTTTAGGTTAGTTCTTTACACAAACAAAACTCACATCATAAAATATATTACTGTGGTCGACAATGCACGAGCCAAACCGATAGGTCTGCAAACAAGAAATTTCGCACAAGAGGCACAATAATATAAAGAGGATTTTAAGAATATTTGTATAGAAATCGTGTCACGAATAGTGGCAAAATAAACCTTTTAAAACCAATCCTATCGCCTCGTTAGCGTTAAATGAATCAATTAACACGTTCGTTTGTTCTAGATTAGGAAACGGAACGAAACAAAGACAGGTACGGGCATGGACAATGGTCAATAGCTTAATTACATTACCCCCATTTTTGCGTCTATCGTGGTATCAATAAGTGTGTATACGTGTGTGTGAATTGACTATCCGCGTGGAGTGAAAGTGAGGTCGCGCGCTTTCTATCCGCCGCTTGCTCACCAGCTTGCGAAAGCCAGACAAACAGACCCTTTCGCAGAATTAATAGCAACTATCCAGTTAAGCTAAGTTTGCACCTCGTTTGTACCCGACTTGGTAGATACTAGGTGCATACTTAACCCTACTCGTACTTGTCTACAACACAAACTAAACTAGGTAGTTATAGTATATACATCACGCAGGCATTTTTGAAATACTGTATATAAGTACTATGTATTTCCATGTAGAAAATTACGGTCTGTTACTCCGTTGTTGCATGAAAAAAGGACTATTAAAAAAATGCACCTGAGTATGGGTATCTCTATATAACCTTTCCATTCGACATCAGAACAAGTAAAGCCCCAAAATACGAGTAGTTTCTAAATTTTTTTCATATTATTTGAACATACCGTTTAGAAAATAGAGGCACAATTTTTGCTACTTTCGGAGCAAATATTTCCGAAAATATTTACTAAATTTAAAAAAAAAACAGTAACTTCAAAGTATTTTTAGAAGATCTGTCACATGATGTGCCACACATTGATATTTGCTGATAAAAAAAAATCAGTGTCGGTTAGATACATGTATGGAGTGCACCCCCTAGAAATATATATATTTTTTATTTAACTATGAAACTTAGTAGCGGCTTACCCAAGACATCTATGTTCCAAAGTTCATCAGTAGGTAGACGTCTTATAGTTTTTGAGTAAAATGCCTGTGACATACGGACGGACGGACGGACGGACAGACGGACGGACATGAAAAAACTATAAGGGAACCCTAAAAATGAAATGCCTGTTAAAGATGAAAAAAATGTGTTTTCAGTTACTCATACTTGAATATATAAATTTACATACTTGAATTAGGAAAATTTGCGTCTGTGAAGTTAGCCTCCACATGCTCTTGTCCCCGTCAGCCCTCTTTGACACTTAAAAAGCTTGGACACTTTAGTACTTACTTAATTAGTTTTTAGTGTTATCTGTAATTATTTCTTTGTCGTTTAAAAACCATTCCGGCGACGCTACTAGTAGCTAAGTATAAAAAAGCAGATACGTAGTAATGAGTTCCTTTTACGTCAAAATCGCTTACGTCTTACCCATAAATAGCAACCTGTATTTTTAGCATATTATTATTCTGATGGCTATAAATAGCAGTTTACACAGCTCTTTGTCTGTATTGAGCCAACGCTCAGCATTATATTTAAAACAATCAGGCAAGTGTACCCCGGATTTTCCCCGCAGCTTGTCTGAACTACAGAATAAATAATAGTTCACATACAGAAAGTTTCTCTTTTCATCTCAGCAAAAGCAGCACACAGCCACGTGCAAGTAAGAAAGCAAACCGCGCGCGAACGAGAAACCTAGCTATTTTGCAAGCATTGCGGCGTTCAAATAAAGAATGCTAGTGTATTACGCACGGATGCGCGTCATCAACGGCCTCAGGTGTCTCAGGGCTAAGGCATCGTCCAAATAAAAGCTCGCAGTAGCCTTTCGAAGGCGGCTGATGTGATGTAATCTCGTCATCGTTAGAAGCGCCTGTCTAAACTTACGCTAATATGAACCAGATGCCGGAAGGGAATGAAAAGCGGTGCGAAAATGAGTTATCATCATTAAGGACCAACATAAAAAACTTCACGGTTAAAATACATCGTATATATCTTATCCCACATAGATTCAATATAACTAGTAGGCTATGGAAACTGTTACAAACTAAAAGACAATTAAAATTTTCAGCCAACTAGATAGTCATAAGTCTATCATAGGTCGATTCAAGATGGTATTCCTCGGCTTTCTCTTCCAGATGAACCACCGTGGCAACATCCTGTATATTTTAATATTTACCCTTCTATGTATCTGCTCTTTGGTGCCCCCTGTGTATGTGACATTTTACGAGAGAGAACGTGGGATATGTGGCGAGAGAACACTGAGCCATTTCATAGACTCCAGTAGTCATAATCAGATAGCCGATGACAATATGTTAATACCACCAGCCGCGATTCGATCACAGTAGGTAATAAAATAAACATTACTTAAAACGAGGTTGTGAATTTCTTAAGTAGAATCAATTAGAATAAGCTGAAGATAAATGTGACTGTTTTTGGGGAAACGTCCCACTTTGTCGATATGAGTTATGAGCAGTTCCTAATACTACAGATCATACGCTATCTTTTGGTGAAAGATATGTCTCTAGGTGCTATAGTTATATATTTTTTTAATTCTATAAATTTGCAAAAGTGAAAAAGCGACAATTGAGAAAACGTTGGTTAAAGTTTGGGACGGCAAAAACTTGTACTTTGAAGTTATGGAGTGGTTGATTTTAAAATGAATCGGCATACTTTAAGGATTTCAAATTAGTCAAAATCATGTGTGTAACCTTAGTAGTTTGAATATTACGGAGGCTTGAACTAACAGAAATATGATATCGACGATTTTTTTAGGTATTCGACAAAGTGGGACGCCGGGCACTAAACTTTGAGGCCTTAAAAAGGTGCTTAAATTTAACATTTATGGGTCGACATCAAAATCATAGGTTTAATACAGTATTTTCTATCAGTTTTCATTGAAAGTCGATTTTCGGTAGGTTTTGCCATATTTCACTAAACTGCCCGTAAATCCGTAACTAGAATCGACAAAGTGGGAGACGTTTTACTAAACTCACTCACAAATGTGCCTGTGCTTGAACTGCCCCATAGCAGCAGGCGAGCAAGCCGGCAAGGTAGTTTTCAAGCTGATGCTAAGTAGGCATCTGTTGCAACAAGAACTTGAGTAGCGGTCCGTCTTCCATGCAGTAGCTGGTATATATATTTTACGAGTACCTTACCTACGTTTATTTCTTTGCCATGCATAATTTTACCTATGTTTATTTATTTGCCATGTTCTGAAGCCTTAACGGCTTGATGGATTTTGAAGTATAAGGTGTCAGTGGATTCGTCATGGCTGTAGAAGTGACATATACTTAAGTTATAATATTTTGATTATAATATTTTTGTCGGATTTTTTTTAAACATGATACTGTCAAAGTACTTCTTTTGCGAAATGCTCATGCGTGGGCGCTTCTGTTTGCTGAACACCTTCGTCACTAACACCGGTTATGTCACTATCACCGGTTACGTCACATGAACCGATAAACGTGAGACACGAGCATTACGAAAACCCTTGCGTTATGTCACTTTATCAAGCCACGGGTGGCAGAGGTGGGGTTGATCGCTTCAATGTAGCAATGCATACCTTGCCTAACCAAGAACAACTGTTCATTATATTACAAACTATATCATTGGCAACATTACGAATTGCGTCAACGCACTCTTCAAAATTATTACTCATGAGGAAAACTCCTTCAGTAAGAAAAACCTTGAAAATACATACAGTGAGTATACATATACATATTTATACGATATCTGTTTACAGTTTATCTAATTTATGTTAATTGGGGAAAAGCGATTGTTCCTAGCGATGTAATGATTCCAGATCGCAAGAATAGCAAATTCTTTCAAACCGAGTTCAACCTGAAGTCGACCAAACCGGTTTAAGTTTCCCTCAAAATCACACTCGTTCAATATCAATCCGAATTATTCGATTCCAAAATAAATTCAAACTATTTGAAGCCGATTCTAACCGCATCGATGTTACTTGGTTGGAATGAGGGTTTTCTCAAATGGAAATATAACCCGTTGTTACCACTGTGACGTAAGGACAAGAACTGTCAAACTCTTGTGCTGTGATTGGTGGATTTTGACTCTTCTTGTCAGTTAGACCTTCTTAGGTCATGGTGGCGCCAAGTGGTGATATTTCCATTTGAGAAAACCCTCATTCCAACCAAGTAACATCGATGCGGTTAGAATCGGCTTCAAATAGTTTGAATTTATTTTGGAATCGAATAATTCGGATTGATTTTTTAATTTCATTAAGAACCGAAATAAAATACATAGTACTGTGCAGCGGTAGGTAATGTTTATTTTATAGTAATCCTGCTTCATACATCCAAGTAGGTAAGCATCTTTTGCATACATTATTTTTCTTCATGACATCAGATCAGGTGTGCATATTTCTCAATGGAGTGTCACAGCTAGGGTTACTAAGGTTTCACACAACGTCCCTCCGTTATCTGCGTATTAAATTCCTGTTTACATAATGCTCGGTATGTTTAACACATGTGTTTGCATTTTGCAGACAATGTCTGTATGAATAGTGTGTCCGTCTCCGATGTCGCAGCACACAATGTCCATTGTGCAACTCCTGCGTGTAACGAGATCCTTGCCAGCACGCCCTATGCTAGTCTACTGAAGTCACGGGTTTCAGTATTAAGCAATGTGCCTACCATGAGCTGAGTTTACTATCGGCGCTAGCGAGTATCGTATCGAGAGTCAGTGCAACTCTCTCGCACGCGCTAATAGTGCGAAAGAGATAGACCGCCATCGAGCGCTGGATACTCGCTCGTGCCGAACTCATGGTAGGCGCACAGAATCTAAAATTTAAGGTTGTGGTATGTACGTTACGTGGGCTACATGTTTTAAGGTTAGTATTTCAATATAAGGCAAACGACCCGGTGGTTTGTCTCAATAGCTGTCACCTTCAACTCAATGCAATTGAGGTACTGCATCTTCGTTAGAATTTTTCCAAATAGGAAGCCACGCCTACGTCTAAGGTAGGTTTAAAGTAAGACCGATCCAAGTTACACGACCAGAAATGTCTTGGAGATTAGTGAAATCCCCGCGGACGTGAAAGACCCAAACTGGCATAAATTTGGTTTTGTATAAGTAAAAGTTTAATGAGGTTCGTTTTTACGCCCAAATATGTACGCAGAAGACCCGGGATATTAATTACTTATTAGCATTACCATATACGAGTATATATCTAGGACAGTTGACCGTAAGTAGAGAGAAAGAGGCAGGAGATATTTATTATTCTGTTCTTATTATTTCAAGTTCGGATCTGACGCTGCACTCACATGTTTATTATATAATAGAAAGCGATTATCTAAGGTATCAACAAATACTTATGATTTAGTTTCCTATTTGAAGAGTAATCAAAGGCGTTCCGCCACAGATTTAGTAACAAATAGAAGCGTTAGACTTGTTTGTTACGCAAGCGATTATGTGCTTGGGTGGTACATTACAGGTAATGAGTGTTTACGTAAAGTATGTACTATTAACGATGAATGTGCTTACTTACTGACTACCTAAGTTGCTTATCTTTGTTTTTTTACACGTATATATGTTATGTATCTACTACCTACCCACATTAAGAACATTTGTGGTTAAAAGCACCTTTGCCTTTTATGTTTTTTGACCGAGTCGACCTTGTTAGTCACGGAAACGAAAAAACAGCTTAATTAGCATTAGATTAGCTTTATTTGGTGGTGATCGTGGTGCTGTGGCAATTCCTATACATAAGTGTACTTTCCGCGTATTTCTATAAAAAAATAAACATTATTTTCTATAAGAGTAAAACGTGACATTGACAGACAAGACAACGCTGAGCCTGAACCGCTAAAGGTTAGTAACATGGAATTTGAAACGCATATTCCTTTATTTAGAGACGAGAAATCACACTAAGGAAAGCTTTTTTTTAAATTGAAACCCGATCCCCCAACTAAAGGGATGAAATAGGGGAATTAAATAATTATGAATTTTACTCACTCCGCAAAGCAAAACTCGCAATGTAAGCGGATGAAGTACCGGGCAAAGGTTTATATTACATAGTAGAAATGTCGTAAATATAATAAGTAAGTACCTACATACCTACGAATACGTACCTACCATGAAGCCTTTTTTTATTCTGAAATATGGCAGTACTTAATTATAATTACATACCTAATTTGTCCCTCACGAAGACATCGACCGAAGCCTCATGTACTGGTTACTTTTTATATTAACTTCCGTTACGTTATTATTCAAAAATCAACGTTATCTTCTAATATATTACATTTATATTTCTAAAGTACATATTACATTGATGAAATAAGCATGACAGTTATTGTTAGCGTCTTACTTGAATCTTGGTGGGGAATAAATTAAAACTGACGTCATCCAAAAATTTGGCAAGGCGTTTGTCCGACCTCGAAGTTTTTTGTTTACTAATGTGCGCAGCAGAGTTCTTTATGGGAACCAGTTGTTTGTAGGTATAAAGATTAGGTACTTAGTTATTTTGTATGTTTTTATGTATTCATTGGTTGTTATTAGAACGTGGTTAGAACGTGGGTCATAGTGCTTACGCCGTTAAAATTGTGAGTCATTAATACGATTATTTTTTTAGGTACTAACCGCGGCGAATGCCCTGATCTTGATTTCGGTTGATTGGTGCCTAAGGTGGATTTGTTGGAAGACTTGGCGATTTCTTACAGCGAAAAACTAATTTGTTTTTTTTACTACAAATCTATACGCCTTACCAATTCCGCAAGAAACAAATGAGCATGTCGTGTTGACTTAGTCAGACAGTACTTTAAAAACGGAATATGCAGTCGTAGCCATCATGAAAGCAGATTCATCAGATCAGCAGATTAAAGTGGGGTTAAAATGGCAGTCAATTATTAAAATGGTATCACAACAGCTAAATAAAAAAAAATACGGACCACTTAACATGGGATTATCTAATTATTTTTGCTAGAAACTGGTTTGATTATAAGCGTGTCATTATTACTAGGGCAGGGGTGGCAAACTAATGACACGCTTATAATCACGGTTATAATTACCCTAGGGTAATGAGGAAATCCCTTTACGGAGCAAAGATGTGCACGTGCTTGTTTTTGAAAAGAATCGAAGATTTTGTCAAGATCGCGCCGGCGACGCCGCCGCCGCCGAGCGATTTTGACCGGCCCGCCGCCGCCGGCAATTTGGCTGTCGGCGCTCATATGTAAATCTAAGTGTCAAAAAGCCATTATGACGCTCGAGCATCTTAACCTTCTTATATAACAATATAACCCCCTGTCAACTAGACTGCAATTTAGATGAGTTAGCCACACCGCCGCCGCCACAGCGATTTTGAAAATGCCACCGTCAGCGAAATGTGAGAGATTCAATATCCTCGCAAGAACCTGGTTAACAAAATGTTATTTATAAGTAACTACATGACCATTATGAAAATTAACTAAAAACGTGGAACCTTTGAAGCATTTTGACCGAGTTGCACTTTTGTAAATAAAGATTGCTTCAAATTATCTACTTATTTTTAGGGTTCCGTACGAAAAAGGTAAAAAAGGAAACCTTATTGTGTTTTAAATAAAATCTAACTAAAAATTCTACTTCTACCATGTTTTGAATATGGACCCCACGCTCAGCTTTATGACCTCGAAACCTTGGTACGCTAGGCCGCCAAAAATTTTCGGCGCGTCGCCCCCGCGTTATTTTTATGATGACACACACCTCTGGATATGATGACCTCTAGCTAGGCTAGTCTGTATAAGTAGGTATATTGGTAATGAATAGCTACTTACTTGAAAGGAAAGTAAGGTCTTGTGGAATGGCCAAGACTAAAAGAGGTCATTACGTCAAAGTGATGAATTAGACACAAGAATTTATTATTCAGAAAGCCACAAAATTAGGTCATAACATTTTCTAAGGAAAACATATACTAGTAATAGTTCCCTTGCGTTGACAATACGTCACCTTATCATTCTGGTTTATACAGTACCACATGATTCAAGAAGCCGAACAGAGACTAAACTTCATACAACCGGACCGGACCTTAACGCTGTAGATCGGATGTGACATAAGACTTGATTGCATAAAATTTACCGCAAATGTAGCAACATTTTTCACTGATGGCAACATAATTTTATCCGCCATTTTGTTCTGAAGAGAACTATGGTCCCATCAGTGAAAAATATCGCTCCAATAGCGGTAAATTCTGTGCAAACCGGTCTTATGCCACACTTAGGCAACCTAATCTTACCAACAGTAAAATGTAGGTTTGTAATATTTTACTAATAAAGATCTGAATCTTTATATGTAGCATATTCTCAGTCAGGTGACTCGAGTGTTTGTACTGCGCGTGTCAAAAGAGAGAGCAATGCCCTTCCGTCGACGCTGTTTGATTCAGTCCGCACGCTACGGTCATCGGCACCGCACGTCAAACGTCAACCGAAGTCCTGAAAAATGCCCAATTGTGCCATACTGTGCTGTAAAAACTCTACAAACAATGTAAGCCGAGATAAAGGGAACGTTTCTTTTCATCAGTAAGTAAATGTATTCTTGAATTGTGTGTAAGTTATAATAAAATTAATTAAGTACTTTATTGTTTTTACAATGAAAAAATAACAGAGTGTGTTACTGAACTACATAATTGTTAATTCATTGCCGATTTTAGTTACAAAGTTATAGGACAATTAAGCAATCAATACTTTCACTCGTTCGCCCAGTTTCGTGGTACCTATGGACTCTTTTCTATTCTTGTCAAATGAAGTAATAGGTAGTGTTGTACTAGTTGTACACTAAGCGATTCTAATCGATATTGTTAAAAGAGTTCTGGCTGTTCTTTACGGTCACGTGGGTGTGGCGTGTGAGGAGTTTGGGCGTACCGATTCATAGTGGTCGCGGATACTAAATACTCTCTCTACGTGTCGATCTCATCATTGTGAACACATACTTCGAAAAGAAACCCGACCACCTAATCACTTATAAGAGCGGGAGACACACTACCCAAATAGATTTGCTATTGACCAGGAGACTCCACATTAACAAAGTAGCCAACTGCAAAGTCATACCCGGTGAGAGTCTTACTGCTCAGCATCAGCACCGTCTTCTTGTCATGGATTTCTGTGTAAGACCAACTGACAAGCCCGTCAAACGCTGCTGATGCCAAATCCGATAGTGGCGACTTGATAATACCACCTCCCAGGACTTTATCTCAGTCATAATCGATAGGGATTTAGTCCAGATCTACTGATAACTGTTTCGGCAAAAGTGGTGCATAGTATGTCAAAGAGTGGGCGCAAATGTGAAAAAGAAACCTGGTAGTGGAATAATATAGGAGTCAGAGGGAGATAAGGGTGAAAAAAGCCCTTTTTAAAAGAGGCAAGCATCGAGATCTCCTGAAGACGTCGACGCATATAGGTATTGCGCGGGAAATAAATGTCTAGCCATGCTGCCTCCACCGGGCCCTGGTAGGAGTGGTAGACCCAACAATGCTGGCTTGATGTAAGGGATGACATGTGTGTCAACGGTCTCAAGATAAGGGAAGCCAAAGACCGCGCAAAGTGGAGGAGAAAAAGCCGGAAAGCGGACCACGGACTCCGAAGCAGGAGCAGAACGCTACTGGGAAAACGCTCAGTGAGAGAGAAATAGAATTGATTTATTTATTTAATCGTATGACACAAGGTATTATTTAAGACGGATTGTGTAATTTACAGGTTAAGGCTAAGATTAAAAAGCCACTTAATGGCAGCGTCGTTAAGGGTGATCAGAGCTTCGAGAGGGCCATTTTTGTACCGAGTTATAACAGGGGATTTTTGGCCTCTCTCCTATCAATATCTAGATCATCCTTGTTATGGGTTTCCTGAACGGTCAGAACTTGGATATTAGTCATTGAGAAGTCTTGAAATATACTCACATTTGGGTCGACTTATACTTAGAGAATTGATAAGTTCACCTGAGGAAATATTAATAAATAGAAGGCGTCCACAACTTCGTTCGCGGATGAGAAAAAAATCATAACCCCTCTTTTTTCTTCAGCGCAGGTGGGTAAAAAGTATAATATGACTCTGAAAATGCCGAGCTACCCGTGTATCAAAAATTTTTGAAATCCGTTGAGCCAAATTGGCCTGATGAAGCCACAACGACACATACACATACGAACATACGAAGAATAAAAATTACTTTAGAATAGTATAGATGACACTTTCTTTTTAAATACAATAATGTCTCTGTTTTTAGTGATTTCGTTCAGAATAACATTCATAGGTATCTAATAATTACAGGTTTCCAAATAACCCCTACATAAAAGAAAAGTGGATTGACGCGACGGGGAATTTAAATTGGTTCCCAACAAAGCATAGTCGAATATGTTCTGTTCATTTTGATGACGAATGCTTTACGGAGACAGACAAGTGTCGACGACTCACTTCAAAAGCAATACCGACTATCAATGTATTGAGAACGTCAACTAATAATCAGGTTAGTGGATTGATGTTGGACTATATTAAGTACTAGCTTCTGCCCGCGACTAAAGCCGCCTTAAATTCGTTTATCGCGGATGAGGGCATTTTTCCGGAATAAAAAGTAGCTTATGTCCTTCCCCGGAACTCAAACTATCTCCATACCAAATTTCATCCAAATCGGTTCAGCGGTTTAAGCGTGAAGAGGTAACAGACAGACAGACACACTTTCGCATTTATAATATTAGTATGGATTAAACTCGAAGGTATAGGTAGTGTTAAACTCGAAGAGTTAGCCGTCAACATGTTTAAAGGTTTTCCTTTCGTAAGTTTACGTACACGGTTCATGTATTTATGTTTATGTGACATAAAACTTTAAAATTAAATAAATGTGCCAGTGAATCGAACCAATTGTCCGCTTTCTGTACATTATCTATTCCTTGTTTGATCTAGTCGTAGAGGAGAAAAGTGATTAATTTAATTAAACTTGCTGAAAATCATTTCTTTGTATAGTGTGTAGTGGTGGTAGTGGCTACTATACCCCTCTACACTGGGCATGGCCTTGCATGTTCTTTGTAGAGTTTGGTAGCATCATTGGGAAAGTAATATGAGTTTAGTCCAGCTAACGACTTTTCAATCTGATATTATGAGATTTTTCCTTGTCATGTTTCAGAACATCGACGAACCACCAACATCAAATGAAGATACGTCGTTAAATGCGGCGAAGAAAACAAAACTAGAACACAGACTGAATCTTGCTCAAGAGAAAATTAAACAGCAAACCCTGCTAATAAAAAGACTGAGGGAACAGGATCGACGTAAAGGCGTAAAGATACTCAAACTAGTTTCCATAATAGAGACCTTAAAAAAGAAGTCTTTTCAAAGTGGTGAATAAGCAAAATGAGCAACTAAAAATTCGATTTCGTTAGTACTTACAAAAGAGGGCATGCTTGGTTTTCATACAAAAGAAGTTACTAGGTTATCTATAGACGATAGACGAGTCCCAATGCAAAATATGTCGGTAGTTGTACTTCAAAATACGATATTTATTTCAAAGACTGGTTTTAAGTTCTTGATGATAAATGCAACACGAAGTTATAAAAACTAGTTTACCTAATCTTACGTTGTATAATGTGTAATAACTTATAAGCTATATTGTTTTTACTCGTATGTTACATGTTCCACTAAACATCTAAGTCATCCTGATTTTTTATGTTGAAATTAGGTTAATACATTTTTTCCTTCCAAACGGGCTTGTAATCCGCGGTGATTGAGACAATAAACTTTATCCTTATCTGATTCATCAATGTTCCTATCTCCCCTCTTTTTCTGTCTTGTGCAATTGTTTATCTTTTCTCGATTGGCGCGCTTTACGGTGAAACGGGATAATTGCGTCTGTGGGGCCAAACACTTGCGTCTTTTGATGATCATATTAGAAACGCAACAATTTGCATTTTCACCAGGGATGTTTAGGGTTCCGCACCAAAAAGGTAAAAAAGGAACCCTTATGGTGTGACTCTGTCTGTCTGTCCGACTGTTAAAACGACATATCTCAGGCACTACTTATGTAACTATCTTCTATTTGAAATTTAAGTATATTGCAAATTATAAATAAAGTATAAAATAAAATTGTTTAAATAAAAAAAGAACCGACTTCAAAATAAACTAAAAAGCCGAAAATAATCTTTTATGTACGGTACGGATCACATTTGAATCACCTTTTGAAGTCGGTGCCATTCAGTTATTACTATTAACACAAATGGCACGCAAGAACCGCGGCGGCGAGCCTTTAGCTATTACCTAAATTTAGTTATTGTAATTCGTATTTTTGCTGAATAAAGAACTTTACTTCAGGTTTGGCACCGACTTCAAAAGGTGATTCAAATGTGATCCGTACCGTACATAAAATATTATTTTCGGCTTTTTACTTTATTTTGAAGTCGGTTCTTTTTTTATTGAAAAAAAAATAGTTTTTGCTTTTTAGTGATGGATTTTAGTGATATAAAGTATTTTTAGAGCCCAAAATGGGAAGATTGAGGAGGCCCTATTATAGATAAATAAGACCAATTGTAGATAAGGCTATTGTAAATAAAATCTAAATTATAAGAATTGGCTAGGCCAAAATGGTTAAGTCCAGTAGCTTGCTGATTAAAAAAGAATACGACTAACAGTCTCAACTGACCCATAATATTTAAAGAATTACTCTCAACTCAAATTGGCGTAGACTCTCGAGTGATGTTGAGACGGAATATTTCCGTCTCGGATGGACTAGTGAATGGAGCTATGGGCATAGTAAAATATAAATAAATGGCCGGCCCTAAGACGAGATCAGCTGGAGGATGGAGCTCCCGGAAGCCGTGTACGGAAAATTTGACGTTTGCATACCCATACCTCCATCATGTACCTGCTACGTTTCAAGCGACAAGGGGATACGGAGATGTGGAGCGTCGTATGTTACCTTTAAATAATATTAAGTTGGGCTGTTACTGTTCATAAGCTACAATGTACCACCCTCGAGAAAGCTGTGATAGACCTTGGTAAAAAGAATTTCGCTATAGCGCAAATATATGTTGCACTAAGCCGTGTCAAAACTTTGAAAGGCATAGCGTTCTCAGATTTGGACGCCAACAAATTACTAAATCGACCACATGATGAGAGATCGTTAACGGAAATAACAAGACTACGACATCTACCTTCTAACGATTGAAGCTACACATAATACACTTCTGACACATTACATTTATGACTTCTACGACTTTTATACGAAACTTACAGCATTCTAATGTCAATTGCTCACGACTTTTAGCTGAACGTTGCTGTTTCAGAAACAGGGCCGTGAACCGTTGAGGAGTTCTCTGGTCCTCCACTTTGCTACCCTGATCTTAACCAACTTCTGCCTCTAAGCAAAATATGATAAATAATTATATTGCGAATAGTGAATTAAATAGCACAGGTTGAGCCGTAATTAGTTGGAGGCTTGTGTCTTCATCATCAGTTTTTCTTCACCAAATGATGATTTTCGAGTGTAAATGCTTGTTCTACTGTAATAAACACCAAAATCGCCATAGATGTGCCCATAACATTTGAGGAATTCTTTCGATTCCTCATCGATCTCATCATCAGATCTTCACCAAAATTTTATGGAACCAATTTGGAGATTCCTCCTCTTAACCGAAAAAATAATTTTCTAAATCGGCTTGCGATCCGCGAATTAAATAACACTGGTAGAGCCCTCAGTTGTAACTGATGCCTTGTGTCTTCATCATCGGTTTCTCTTCACCAAATGGTGATTTTCAAACGTATATGCTTAAACTACTGCAATAAATACCGAAATCGCCATTGATTTGCTCATAATATTGCATCAGATCTTCACCAAAATTTTATGGAACCAATTTGGATATACCTACTCATGAACAAAAAATAAATTTCCAAATCGTCGAGTAAATGACGGAGTTCTGAGGTAACAAACATAATAAAAAAATGAAAAAAAAAATACAACCGAATTGAGAACCCCCTCCTTTTTTTGAAGTCGCTTAAAAATACCTACCTAATCTATAAAAAACGACCAAGAGCATGTCGGACCATGCTCAGGGTAGGGTTCCGCAGCCATCCATTTTTTGTATAAACAATAAAAAAGCACTACAGATGAACAAAATACGATATGAAAAGTGTACTAGCAAAAGAGCGTATCTTCACGGCACTTACGTCCTTTAGCTGAGCGAAGTTTTTTGGCAATGACTCAAAAACGGCACGAGCGATTTTATTCTATATATTTTTTAGTGAAGGCCTCATTTTCATAAATTTTCAATAATTTTATGACCCGTGGTTGAAAAGTTAGAGGGGGGATGCTGTTTCTTGGATTTCCGGAGCGAATATTTATAAAACAGCTGACTTTATCAAAAAGTAATGTTTGAAGAACCATATTATTTTTAAAAGACCCATTCAACGACACCCCACGTACTAGTGTTGAAAAGAAAAAAAAAATCACCCGAAAAAGAGTTTCTTTTTATAGTTTTTATTTTACCGTTTTGTAGGAGTTATACATACGCATACTCACAACAAATTTCAGGTTTCTAGTACTGATCACATCACGGAGCTAAGCCGCGGACGGACAGACGGACATGGCGAAACTATAAGGGTTCCTAGTTGACTACAGAACCCTAAAAAACGACCAATATGAGGGTGGGGGGCAAACATTCCAAGTTTAGCTACTAGGTCAAATGTGGTATCATATAGAGCTGGATTTGTACAAACATAAACATTTTTTTTACTGTGGATAAATTTTGATTTACAGAGGAACAAGTGAAAAAAAAATTATCCACCTTACTATAATTGGGATGTACCTACCAGTTTTTTCAAAGGTATGGCAATTCAAAAACCATTTAGAGGAATAGGTTTAATAAACCGCTTGCAATTGTCCGTTTTCCATTCGGATGAGTATATTTGTCGGTACTATCGTTAACCGATATACGAGGTCTTGACGATTACAAAACGCCTATATAACTACGTCACAGCAAACTTTGGTTAGGAATTGTAACAAATATACTCATCCGAATGGGAAACGGGCGAAATTAGTATCTTAAATTAACCTATATTTTACGATTTTTATGTAAAATCGAGGTTAAATTTATTTTGGGACATCCCAATTATAATATTGTAATTTTCTCAATTTGTATAAATAAACATAAATATATTACACGAAAATTATAATTGTATTAGGTAAGTATGTCTCTAACTAGCTCAATTCTGTTTTAATTAAAAAAAACCTATTTAAACAAGCCGGTTGCGTTAAGTTTCCTAGTACCTCATTTTTATGCAACGCTATAGATATCAGGTGCAAACTTAACTTAACCGGAAGCGGGTAATATAATAAAGTAAGAGTAAGTGAAAGTTTGTACGAAACTCTCCGTGCGCGAGTCAGTCTCGCACTTGGCCGGTTTTTATAAGAATAATGCCAAAGTTTAGGCTTGGATGGATGGGGTAGTTGGTAGTTGCCAAGCGTTTGAATTGTATGAAATTGGTGCCATAGCATATAGGCGCAATAAGCCCGGTGTGGGACGTGTTTCAAGTTTGGTATGTAGTTAATATACAACGTTTTACCCACAAAATTTTGTATTACATTATTCTATTAATAAATATTTTGGTTTTACGACACTGATTATTGTCTGAACAGGACCTCTGAATATTTGGCCTGCCTGAATTTTTAATGTGTGAGTACAGATGTTTTTCTAACTTAAGATTCGTTAAGTTTAATAAACTTACAAATAGTTTTTGTAAAATATTTAAGTGAGTATTTTTATGAATAAAAACCAAGTCAAGCAAAAGTTAAACCACTGTTTGGAATTATGACCTACGCGGCGTATTTTCTTAACGACCAGCTACGAGACTCCGTGGCTATGATAAGTAAATGTGTTTTTATTTTAGTAGCCTTGCGGAGGCTTTAACAATGGGTTTCTTGTGTCTCGTCATCGTATTGTTTGTGTTTTTATCTGTTCCTCCTGCAACTATCAGATCATGATGAAATACTATGAAATCGCGGAGATTCAGTAACTTTTGTAGATAGACAGATATCACTGCCGTGTAAGGTAAATGTCTCAATCGTTGACACCATAATTCCAGTAATTGACATCCTGTTAATCACCTCTATTACAATGAATTAAGGTTGAAGGTGACTAGGTACCTACTATTGGGACGGTTTCGAGCAGTGGGACGTTTACCCTATAGATAGTTCCAAAGTAATTGGGGCCTACAAAAAAAAGTTGTTTCAACCGTTTATAATCATAATAATTGACCCTCGGTTGGTCACCTCTATTACCATGAATTAAGATTGAAGGTGACCACTATTGGGACGGTTTTGAGCACTGGGACGTTTACCTTATATATAGATCGTTCCAAGGTAATAGGGGCCTACAGAAAAAAAATGTTTCAATCAAACTGTTTGTAATCATAAATTTCTTCCATCACCTATGATGTTGACATTGCACACGGAAGTTCGCCGCGCAGATCGGCTAGGCGATTCCGAGTCCGGGTAAGCGATTAAGGCAAAAACTATGAACAGGAGAATTTTGATTGTTGAAAATTAAACTTTGATTATCTATTTAACGTAAACAAAACTGTAAACATTCTTAAAATTAAGCTAAAATATTTTGAATTCAAATTAGGGTTATGTCCGCGAAAGATGGCTTGAACTTGTGTTGTTTTTTATTTTTCAATAAGTATAAACAAAATGTTGAATTTGGTACCATCAGCCACACACTTAACTGAGATGGTCACTTAAGACTTTTCTGTTTGTACAAAGTTAATGAACTAGAGATTTGAACGTAATAGTCAATTCTTCACTATTCTAGATTTATAGATCTACAGCAACCTGATTTGCTATTTAATGATCTAGGTGTCAAAATTGTGAACATTCGCGATTCTGAAGACAACTGGAACTGTTTTGCAGACGGCGGTAGGGCAAATAAATAATCACCAATCATTATCCATCTTCGCTTAGAAGAGAAGCATGACAACAATGTCCGGACTGATCCAAAATTACTCTGTTCTTATTATTTGGCATAGGATTGGAAGCCGTGCAGATTCTGGAGGATTAATACGATACCGTTTATCGCTAATATATAGCGACCCTCTCTAATAAATGCACAAATTCGCGTCGAGAGAGAGAGATAACGCTTTACAAAATGCTAGTTTGCTGCTGTATTAAGTCCTCTCTTCCCTATCGCTCCTCTACAACTGAGAGATTACTGCGAAGGTAAAATAAAGGTAAAATTTGAAGTCCGAATTGTGGCATCCCTCACACTCTCGTCTCGTGTTACTACAATGTTTGAGTGCCTTGGAGTAGCCCCTCGTCATGCGTTCAAGTCGTAATTTCCTTCCTTATATTTTTCTTGCTTCCGCTCCATTTTGATAAAGCTATACGTGAGCTATACGCAAATCATTACTAAATTAGGTTGGCTCTGATAGCACTAACGGCTGACCTCTGACCACTCAATTCCTTAATTACCGCGTACTTCGTGCCCGTAATAAGATTAGTCGCGTGCTGGAGGTTATCACCAGTTCTTGTTATATGGTCATTTCATTTTACTGCAAAATAAATCCGATCCATTTACTCTCCAGATGCGGTTCCTAGTTCAAAACAATAAGTAGGGAAATAATAAGAAACAGCTCCGGTACTAACCCGAAGTCGTAAAGGTATGATTTAGAGTGGAATGAATTTGCTGGGTATTATTTTTCAAAGAGTGTTTACACGTACGCACACCTCTGTACGTGGGAACAAAGCGTGGTTTGAGATATCATTAAAGTTGAAGTAAAAAACCTGCTCAGCTCGATTATCTTTAGTTGAAGTAGTTATAAATGTAGGTAAGTAAAGAACACTAAGTTGCCTTGCCATTCACATCCGCGTATTATCGTACATAGCCGCAGACCTATCGAGAGCCAAGGGAAGGGATTGGACCGGCGTTGAGTCAGTCTTGTCCCACATTCAAATTCCACAGCTTACCATCCGTTCGAGATCCCTCCCACTAGAGTACGGACCCACTCCCTACCGCCATAGGAACCAGATTCCATCGACATTCCACAAAGAGCCGTTGTTTCATAGTTCCAGTGATCTATGTTACGTTTAATGTCTAGCAGATGCTTTATGTGATGTTACAACAGTTCGAATTGCTTTTCGTTTACTAGAAGCAATCATTTTAATAGGACCGTTGCCCCAAGACTTTCAGTTTATGCTAATTGGGGAGCTGGGCTGAGACCTTACGTGGAAACCGCATGAATAGAATTTTAACAGGGTGCGCAGTTATCATTTGAACAATTGGAGTCGTGTTGTCATACGAAAGGGATGCTGGATCGCGATAAAAGCTTAGAGTCTGCCAAATGGGGAGCTGGGTTGCGCGCGCGCCTCCAGGGCGCCACGCTGCCGGCACGCACAATGGCTGCCATTTTTAAAGTCCCTCGCCCGACCTTCAGGGCTGCGGAGTCCCGAGAACATCTTCAATAGTTTCAAGAGTGCCATTTTCTAAGAACCGTGTCCCAATCGCATTTTTTACACGCATCGCTGTGAGTTTCTAAATATTTTGATAGTAATCCCGCTTTTTGCTGGAATGTCACGTAAGCCAACTTGGTAACGTGCTATAATATTGTCATGGAATTTTAATACATTACACGTCTAGGGCAGTAAAATCATAATGATCTCAGATCAGAGATATATCTTGTTTTTTTGGTATTAAAGATGGAATACTTACCTTCAATTTGTTTTCTTTTTCGTCTTAGGCATTCTAGATACATTGAAGATATTATCAAAATACAAACGTGAAACTGGTTACTTGAAGGTTGCTGAATAAAAAATAATTAATTTTTTCACTTCTCTTGCTCAAAAAGTACGTCATATTAGCGTCGCGAAGCGAGACTAAAATAGCACATTTAGCCCCTAGGGCTTAAAAACAAGCCATATAATCCCATACAAATTTCTATGGCACTGAAAAAAAACTTGCGACCAGCCACATACTCCTTACGAATAATTAAAAACAAACAAACCAACCTGATCAGATTGGCCAAACTTACTGATAAAATTGCTCAAACTGTACTTTTAGTTTTTCATGAAATATACAACTTTAATGTTAAGTATTTTTTATTTTCTCGCAGTCGAAGTGAAAAGCAGAGTGTTTAAACACGTGGCTAAAAGCCATTATGACACTCAGAAATCACTTCGTGTCATAATGGCTTATTTTAGCCCCTTGTCAAACAATCTACTATTGTATGTTTCTGTGGGTCCTGCGGCATCATCGCATCAAAACGGTAGGATGGTATTCTACAATTTTTAGTGCACGGGTAACTGGTCATCCACAGATGGTAATATACTTTTTATGCGACTACGCTTAAGCAAAAAGGAGGATTATGACTGTTTTACTCCTCTGCGAACGAAGTTGTGGGCATCTTCTAGTCATGATACTTATTAAATGTAAGTATGGTACTTATTAAAAACGTAGCAAGTTGCAAAACATCATAGCATTCAACTACTAGATCTAGTAATATATATATTTATAAAATAATCCTGATCCGAGTAAGTACAAAACTGTAGCAAGTATCAAATAACATAGGGCGGGGTATAAATTCCGTTCCCTTCTTAGCGCCAGAGAGCCTACCTGCGGTGTAAAAAAACGTATAGCCCGCGCCGCGTCGGCACTTTTGAGATAATTTATAAGGCTTTGCCTTTCTTGGAATTTCGAAATCTCGACGAGATGGCTTCGTGCAGCTCCAGGCAATGGAATGTAACGGATTTTGATAGAAAAAAATGGAGTATTGTAGTCGATAGTTGCATCGATGTGGAAATACTTCTCAACGGCGCAGCGAACCCAATCATGATTACCTACTTTATATTGACTATCTTACTGTTAATTTACTGGACTAAGGCGACAACAATTTTTAGTTATTAATTTACTTGTTAATTTATAACAGTAAGTTTTGTTTGTGAAGTATAAAACATTTCTTAGACACCAATTCATTTCATCGGTTCGAGATGACTGCATTTAACAGGACCCATATTCTCAAGTTAGTGGCAGAAAGGTCGAAGTGCATATCAAAACATTCCCCCTAAAGATAAGTTCCCAAGTATTTTTAGATTATAATATCCTTAAATGACCACCACATAACTTAAGCATCGTTTAAAATTTAAACACTTGGCTTCAAACATACGACCGGCCCTGTGGCCTCGCTGGAATGAAGTAAAATAAGTTCGTTCAAGGCGTCCTGTATAAATATGTGTAGCTATGTCCAGAGTCCCAACATAGCGAGGTAGGAGAGTTCTGGGAAAGCGGGCCGCATACCGCGCCGCCGTCGCCTTCAGGGCCTCCAAAGATAACCGAGGATCCACAGATGCGGAATACATTCTCCTAAGTGGTAGCTCTGGTGCTCTGCGGTCATACATAACGCGTACATACATATCCATACTAATCCATACTAATATTATAAATGCGAAAGTGTGTCTGTCTGTCTGTTGCCTCTTCACGCTTAAACCGCATAACCGATTTGGATTAAATTTTGTATGGAGATAGTTTGAGTCTCGGGGAAGGACATAGGCTACTTTCCTTCGTAACCCCTGTTACAACCCATCTTACTACCAGTAGTAACACGGGAGTTTTTTTTTTGCCCGTGTTACCACTAACTGCTCTGGTAGTAAGACGGATTTTTTTTATTTCCCCTATTACTACTGCCCATTATCATGGCTAAATCCTTCTTCCTTTTTTCAAAATCATAGACTTTTATGATCATGACATAATTAAAAACAAAATATAATGAATGACGTTTATTATTTGCTTATTATAATTATGGTGATATGATTTGCACTTGCATAATATTGTCCCTAGATAAAAAGGTCAAGCGGAACTTGTGTTTATTTGCTTTGGTGTAATTATTTACATTTTGTTTAAATATGGGTGATGCGGAAACCGATATAAAATTCGTGCAGAGAAAAGGTGGTACAGTCATGCTAGCCGAGGGGCACCAATATTATATATAAATGTGGTTCAGTCCCCTGTTCCATCTGTCCCTACCGCCATATCCCCCCTGATAGGGATAGGTGGATTATTTTTCCTTCCTTCCCCACCAGTAGGGATATATGGAAATATATCTCCATATATCCATATATATTTCCATATATCCCTACTAAAACTCACTGCAGTAGGGGCTCGTGGATTTTTTTCCAACCATTCATACCACTTTGCTGCCTGGTAGGGACTCGTGGAATTTCTTCCACCTTTCTCTACCTCGGTACCCCTTAGTAGGGACAATTGGAATTTCTTCCACTTTTCTCTACCTCGGTACCCCTTAGTAGAGACAATTGAAAATTTCTTCCACCTTTCTCTACCATCGTACCCCTTAAGTAGGGACAATTGGAATTTTTTCCACTCATCCCTACTAGCTAGCTTTTTGGTAGGGACTCGTGGATTTTTTTCCAACCACCCCTACCAGATTGCCGCCTGGTAGGGACTTGAGGATTTTTTTCCAACCACCCACCCCTACCAGATTGCCGCCTGGTAGGGACCTGTGGATTTCGTCGGACCATGCTCAGTGTAGGGTTCCACAGCCGTTCATACGAAGAAATGCACTACAGATGAAAAAAATCGTTGAAATTATTTATTACGCTTTATTTTTGTAATTCTTAAAATCTCCGCTCCGAAAGTAGCAAAAATTTGTCGGAGCGCTTATTCCGAAAATAAAAAAATCTATTCTTATTATTTACCTCAAAATGATTTTAAAATAACTGTCGAAATATGTGCAACAAAATACATTTGCTAAAAAAAATCCACGAGTCCCTACCAGGGGGCAATCTGGTAGGGGTGGTTGGAAAAAAATCCACAAGTCCCTACCAGGCGGGAATCTGGTAGGGGTAGTTGGAAAAAAATCCACAAGTCCCTACCAGGCGGCAATCTGGTAGGGGTGGTTGGAAAAAAATCCACGAGTCCCTACCAAAAAGCTAGCTAGTAGGGATGACTGAAAGCAATTCCAATTGTCCCTACTAAGGGGTACCGTGGTAGAGAAAGGTGGAAGAAATTCCAACTGTCCCTACTAAAGGATACCGTGGTAGAGAAAGATAGAAGAAATTCCATCTACCCCTATCAGTGGGGCCTAGGAGGGATAAGTGGACGTATTATTTCCATATATCTCTATCCCTGTCCCTGGTGGGGAAGAAAGGAAAAATATTCCACCCATTTCCATCAGGGGGGATATAGCGGTAGGGATAGATGGAACAGGGGGGTTCAGTCATCTGGCGATGCCGATCATATTTTACTAAAACTAAGTGCGCTGGGAGTATCACACTAATGGTGAGTTTTATATATTAAATACATTAGAGATATATTATGAGTATTTAGGCCGTTTATTCCTCATTCATGTCCAAAGTCGTCTACTTCCTTAACAGTTAGTGGTCAAGCCATAAACTCAAAAAAACTAGTCATGGTTTGTAGTACTACTCAACCTTACTCCACTTATTTTTTCCCCTTGTTATGTTATGTTATTACGTACTATACGTGCTTAAGAGAGGAAATTCCTTATAGACGGATTGCTCTCTTTTTTGTTTTAATCATTATATCTAGTAGGTACGTCCGTGTAGATCAGTGTTTGCGTATCACAAATATCCTATACTGCCATTTTTCAAAAAGCCTGTTTTTTGTGATTTTCATTTCTTCATTAATGAAATCAAATTTCTTATAGGATAACAAAATATCGAAGAAAAATGCACATATATGTGAAGCCGATTTTGCGAAAAACAATTGCTGCTAGTATATCAAATTTGAAGCAAAAAGTCTCCAAAAGTGATAAGCCTATACCAAAGCTATTCAAAAATGCAATGAAAAAACTAGAGGATGACGGTATAAATCTAGTCACAAACTTACCATCGTTTTCTAGTGTACAGCATTCGCTTTATGATATGCGAAATAGATGTGCCAATGTAAACAAAACAATTTACGTTAAATTTGAAGAAGTTCAAGTGCCAGCGCAATTTTATAATATAATCTTAGCAGATTATTATTATGAAGGAGTCCGTATATTGCTGTTTTGCACCCAACAAGCACGAAAACAAATAGATGATATAACTGAGTTTTTCGGAGATGCAACGTTTAAATCATGTCCGCCACCTTTTACACAGCTCTATAGCATACACGGCGATCTCGGGAGCTCAACGGAGAACACAAAAACAAAACCTCTGATTTATGCTCTTTTAACCGATAAAAAGCAATCAACGTATGAACTTATGTTCCAACTAATTAAGTCACAACTACCACAATATCGTCCCAAGTTATTTCACTGTGACTTCGAGGTTGCAGCGATTAACGCATTATTTTTGGTTTATCCTGCACGGTGATACAGTACGCAACCAACTTTTGTCTGAAATGTTTGGCGAATGTCATAACCTGCTAATATAATGTTTCGCTAGTATGCTGTTTACTGAATATGATGTTGTGCTAGTATGATGTGTTACGAATATCATATTTTGCTAATATCGTGTTTTGAGAATATCATGTTTTGCGAAGATGATATTCAGCGAAGGAGGGCAAATTAGGAAGTGGACAAAGTCGACCGGAGGGAAAAATGACCAAAATTATAATAAGCAAATAATAAAGTCATCATTCATTATATTTTGTTTTTAATTATGTCATGATCATAAAAGTCTATGATTTTGAAAAAAGGAAGAAGGATTTAGCCATAATAATGGGCAGTAGTAATAGGGGAAATAAAAAAAATCCGTCTTACTACCAGAGCAGTTAGTGGTAACACAGGCAAAAAAAACTCCCGTGTTACTACTGGTAGTAAGATGGGTTGTAACAGGGGTAACGAAGGGCTACTTTTTATCCCGGAATAATACCCTTATCCGCGATAAACGAATTTAAGGCGGACGAAGTCGCGGGCAGACGCGGCGCAACGCGGGCTCAATTTGATAGGTAGCAAGGACAATGTCGATCTAAGTATATCTAATACCACCAACTGCCAAACTTCCTCCACGCTTCAGGGTCTGGTGGGACATGCAGGTGAAGATTCATTGTCATTTTGAGTAGCTGGATCGCCTCATAGAGAACCTGTTAGTAGTCCGTCTTCATATCTTGCATCATCATTTACCCTATTCATCATCATCATCATTTCAGCCATAGGACGTCCACTGCTGGACACAGGCCTGCTCAATAGAGTCCCCGCAATCCTAACCAGGTTGTCCGACCACTGTGTGGCCTACCCACGCTGCGCTTGCCGATACGCTGTCTCCACTCGAGAACCTTTCTGCCCAAACTGCCATCGGTCACTATGTGCCCTGCCCGTTACCCTATTGCAGCCTTCAAATTACTATTAGGTAAGCCTTTGAGTAGTTAGTTCGTGTAGTCATTAGATATCTGATGCTGACTGTAGGTACATAGGATATGTCAGTAGTTGCACTTTGTGCGTCATTTCATTCCAATTCCCAGTAGTACCTATCGCAAAGTTCAACTCGCACATATGTCATGGGCGTTTCAATTCTGGAAGTAAGTACTTACCTACATCCACCGCTAAGAATAATCACTGTGCCAGGACTCATTGACCTATTTACTAACGCGATATGGAGCAAAGGTCACGTGTGACCATGACACATTAAAATGAGATTTCACAATTTCATGACAACTTGAGATCATGTTTTTACTGGACGAAATGAGATTAGATAAGACAGATAATTTTCCGTTGAGGTTGAAACCTGAAAGGCGAGCAGCGGGACCTCACACAAACACTTCTTAAACCTTAATCGGTCTGATACTCAGCTTAAAGTAATATTAATATTATGCTACTTACAATTTTTCAAGCCTCAGTTACCCTAGAAGAGAATTCGAATGCGGAAATTCTGAATCGAAGATAACTGGTCAGAGAGTGCCGTTCGTATCTCTATGCGAGATAAAGGAAGCCTCATATACAGGGTGTTTGGTAACAGGATGCAAAGCCGAAAGTAGGTGATAGTTTAGGCCATTTAAAACATTTTAAGCCATACATGTCTTAGACAAATGTTATAATGTATTTCTTTTTATGTATGAGTTCTAAGATTTTTTCAGAGAAAACTCCTAGTATTGTCGAAAAAAACGAATAACATTTGTCTAAGACATGTCTGGCTTAAAATGTTATAAATGGCCTAAACTATCACCTACTTTCAGCTTTGCATCCTGTTACCAAATACCCTGTAGATGCGGTTTCACGAAGTCTTCCATTTAACAACATACTGACACTAGTGTAGAATAGAAACCCCGCCCGGACAACTGTATTAAAATTACAGATTAACGTAAGTACCCGTAATTTGTCATTTGAAAGTGTGCATATTGATGACTATGAATATAAAATTACTTGACGCAGTGTTCGCAATAACTCACTGCGGTAAAACCATTTTAATACGTGTAGCACCAGATTTGAGAGAATCTGAAATTTTCGCAGTACTATTTGTAGAGAAGGTGATTACCGATTTACTGCTTCCAGGACATTATTGATATATTTTAGGCTCCCAAATTTCTCAACACTATATGTTTATAATATTTTCTTCTGTTTCCGCGATTATTACTCATTGAAATAAAACAATTTAACGGATTATATCGCGTATATTATCTCATTTTAGTTCCCGACGTTTAATCTTTTCATCTTTTCTCAGTCCTCCCGTGACCATGGAAAGCTGGAAAGCTTCCGAAACGTCGGGAACTAAAATGAGATAATATACGCGATATAATCCGTTAAATTGTTTTATTTCAATGACTATATGTTTATTTAAATCGCGTATAATATATTATCTCATTTGAGTTCCCGACGTTTCGGAAGCTTTTCAGCTGTTATGTTTGATATTACAATTAATTACTTTTATTTAAATGATTGATAATCGCGGAAACAGAAGAAAATATTGCTTACTGTATGTTTAGCCTTAAAACGATTACACTCTCGTCGAAATCAAGCGAGATAGGTATACCACTTCATTTCAAGTCTCACGAATCGACAAGAGTGTAGTACAAGGTTTTCAGCGAGCAGTCTCCCCTTATTGTATAATCTGTGGCAGAGTTAAGTCACGAACTATATAGAAACAGACAGCGCAGCCGGATTCATTCATTAAAATATGCATTTATTTTGTTACTAACCCGGCTCGGCGTCGTAGCTGCATTACAATGCTTGATCATATTCAGACTTCACTTGCGGCTGTTCAAAGAAGACTTGAAGCCAGAAAAGATCGGCAGTCGATATGACTTCGCGAAATATAATATTGAAGCATGTAAGTACTCACCACAGTTGCGCAAACGCTCATTAGCACGAATGCCCGAGTATTTACTTGGGCATTACCTGAACATGGAACTTCATGGCTTGTTTCTACCCTAAATTACTGTTTAGTTATCATTATTGTATAATACGTTTTTCAATCAATTTTATTTATTATTTATATAGTAGGTAATATTTTCTGTCTGACACCTTATGAAAAACTTGTTAATTGTTTAAAAATATTATACCCACTTACATTGTATAGAAATAGGGAGTTGAACCCATTTCTTACTTGATTATAATATAAATTCATTTTACTTTCTTGACCATTTATTATCCTGAGAGTCTACTCTTCGTACCGTGCTGTCGTCCCTCTCGCTCGTATGTAAAACACAAATATTTGAACGAGCGGGACCGGGATGTCACGACACGAAATTTTGAATTTCGAAGTGGCTATAAGACTAAGAACTATAATAGCGAACGATGAATCAAGAATACAATACTTAGAATTTGATCGAGATCCAATCCCCACTAATTTGTTTCATATGTTAACATATCCTTAAGAATAAATAATAAAAAAGGGAAGGTAGGCTGTGGTTTTTCCCATTTACACAATTCAAAAAACCCACGTGCACAAGGTTTCTTCGTGTTACGACCGTGACCTCATGACCTGAGTGTTCCATTTATTTCACAGGACGGAATCCTACTAATATTATAAACTAGCTTCGTCAGCGCAGGAGATAATAATTATAACCCCTCTTTTTTTTCTGAGTCACATAAAATAAATAGTATCCTATGACCATCTGTTGATGACCGCACCTACCCGTATATCAAAAATAGGTGAAATCCGTTTAGCCGTTTTGTCATGATGAAGCTTGCACAAAAACACATACACATGAAAAAATATGATTCAGTGACCTTCAAATAGTCCGTATCACTAATTTTTTTGAATATTTCCAATGTTAGGTTATGTGGACAGACATTTAATTTTTACAAATTTACAATAGTAAGTATAGTATAGATGTGAAAGTTTATGAAATTGTTTGGCTGTATGTTAGTCATAAACGCGTTTACCATCTAAACGGATTTATATTATGAAACTAGAAGGTACCCACAACTTCGCCAGCGGAAGAGATAAAAATATTCTGAGATAAAAATATAACCCTTTTTTTCTTCAGCGTAATCGAGTAAAAAGTATCCTATAGCCATCTGTTGATACCCAGCTACCTCTGTACCAAAAAAAGTTGAAATCAGTTTAGCCTGTATATCTTCACGTCCCTCCAAATAGTCATTAACATTTTTTTTTTAATATCTTAAATGTACAGACATTTAATTTATACAACTTATGTATAGATTTCTCACACAAATCGAACAGATCATGGATTAATATAATTATTATAGTAAGTAATACTTATTCTTAGTAACGCGGGCATAGTCGCGGGTAAATACTTGTCCTAAATAGGTAATCTAATCTACAATGTAGGTATAAATAACCTCTTATCGCTTGCACATGCAACTCGATTAAACCTGGGAAACAATGCACTTACTGCCAATCAAAACAAAAACTAAGTCGTACTGAGTACCTACCTTCATAGACAGTTATCAATATAATTATCTCTTATTATTTATCTTTAGCTGATGTTGTTCAGAAACTGAAGATAGTTGCAGATAGCTTCAGAATTGTACTACAATTTATGAATTCGATACCTACGTTCGTCGTATTTGCTTTAATTTTTCAAAACATTGTAAGCAATTTCGAAACGGCAAAAGTGTGTTTATGTAAAAAAATATAAATATTTAACTTAAAAATTGTGTAATAGGTTTGAAAAATTACCACTTCACACGGTATAAAGTTGGAACTATTGTAGTAAGTAAAAATACAAAATAAACTTACCTATTTGTTTTTAACCATGTTCAATCTTAAGTTACGTGTTACGGGCCTTAAATCCTGTAGTATAGGAAATTTGACATTTCACTATGGCATGACAATAGGGAATATTCATGAATTTTAATTTTTGCTTTATTAAAAGCTCATTCATGTTACAAATAATAGACAAAAATATTTTTTTGAAAATCTAAAAATAACCAAGATATAAGCCATCAAAGATTTCATTTTATCTATTTCTTGCGAAACGCAATTTAATATGGAGTGGAGTTTATATCGCCGGAGTGCAGGATGACGTAACAGTGCATATCGGGCCTCTCTGCCTAATTAGCAATTTAAAATGCCTATATCATGCGTATTTCTTGGCCGATTTTAATTTTATTTTCACATTTTGAAATAGTTTTTACGGTATTTTGATATTTAGTTGAAAAAAGCGATAAAAAAATTCATGCGTAATAGGGTTATTGCCAGGCCAGCACAATTATTAACTAATTGATTGATTAAGGCGTTAATTTGCGGAATTCCATACTAGATTAATAGATTATAGTAAATCGAGTGTTTTCTCGGGTGGACGCCGGACTGTCAACATCACCTGCATCTCGTGATGATGCCTCGTTAAGAGGCGAAACATATGCCGAGGATTAAGCCCGTCACAGACGGAGCGATAATATATATTAAGGTTTACTTCTAGCTAAGTTTTAGAATGAACGCAAAATTTCCGTGCCTATAATTTTGTCCATTAATCTCCGACTTAGTTTTATTCCACTTTAGCTGAATCCAAATTTTGTCGCTTAAGAAATCTAACTACGCAAAAGTTGGCTAAGAATTCATAAGGTATCTGAAAAAATCTGTGAAGTGGTTCGATACTAATTGCAGAACATTGAATACCTATCCTAGCGAAGACAAAGGACTTTGTGTAAGACTTGGGCGGTCGAAACATGATAAAGGAGACCCAAAATGTAATCCAGTGAATTAACCATTTCGCAGGGGTGGGGGGATGACAGCTGCGAAGCACGTGGGGGCGGCAGCTGGCAGCACACGGGCAAGCTGCGCGTTCACCTGCCGGGCCAAACTTTGGATCCACGTAAGGGTTCTGTGGACTTCTGATCAGGTATCTATGCACCAGAGATTTTTTCATTTCAAGAGTAAGGTCTCATGGCATGTTCTTCCCAAACTGCTTGATCTTTAACTACTGAACCTTACCAAAAAGCAATAAACTCATAAGGTAATAAGACGACCAGCAAGGTATCCCGACGATCTAGTCCAGGTCGCAGGAAAGTGTTGGATGAGAACAGGATGCGACCGTTCGTTGTGAAGATCCAATGGAGTGCCCTTTGTCCTTTGTTATTTTTTTATATTATATGCGGGAATTTGTATTTTTAACTTCTTACCTGTACGAGAAAATACCTATAGCACGTTCTTCACGCTAAGTTAGATATTTGGAGATCATAAATAAGTACCTAAATAAATGAAGATATCGGACTAAACAAATTATCGAAAAAAACATCAATACGACTGATAGTTTTGGCTTTTGGTATAATATTATTTCGGATGAAAACGGAACCCTCGAACCGCGTTTTATATCGTTTAGGCATTTTTTTCATCTAATTCCCAACAGCTGACGGTTGGCATCTGCCTCGAGTGTATAAATAAATCAATTGACAATATAGCCTTACCCTGTAGCCCGTATAGTTTATCTTAAAAATAACGAGATTTACATAGGTATGTAGTGTAGGTAGGAGTGAATGGCTTTCGAAACCAACTCATAAAATAGGAACTATCTGTAGGTAGGTACAGACAAAAAATATGATTTCTCCCGACATTTTATAATTGCGTAGGGCTTAGCAGTGAGTAAAGCGCGACAACATATAATTGGCACTTTGGATCATCGATAATCGATGCTTTGAATGCTACAGATACTTGGGCTACTGTAATCTGCACATCCTAATCTCTGTGACAATGCCAATCAATCAAATCAAGTAGGTGTCATCAACTACGTCATTCGTCCTTGCAAATCTATTATTGTGTAACCAAAGAGATCACGTCACATCACTCCCACACCACAGTGACCAGTGCATGATACACGTAAATATACCTAGTTATCTCAAACATACCTATGTTTCCGAGCGCAGGTTTAACCGATAGAATCATTTAGTCGGCGCCAGCATCTGTCAACTGCATCAACTCGCTGCAGGTAAATACATTTTTACTCTATGCCTTAACTTTTATCAGCTGATCAAATTACCTATCTGCATTGGGATTGATATGTCAATGTCATGCGTATCTGCTCAAGTATGAGCAGATGAGATAGTGGTAAACACCAATAAACACTAATAATTTACCTACCTAAAACCAATCAATGCATTGTAATGTTGTATTCTATGTCAACATCCAAACGTCAATATTTGTTTTTCAGACCTTCATAGTGTAGGTATGAATTTTAGACTATTAAAGTACATAAGTTTTTCTTATAAAAAACGTAATGTCAGATTTTCATGTGTTGTTTATATTCGTTCATTTAAACTTACGTTTATTTTCAGAGGAATATCATCACCATACCCCAGAAAAATGAAGCAGTTAAATATCAAAAACACTAACTAAGTATGGCAGAAAAAACCTCTCCTAAAAATACGGGAGGTGAATCACCAAAGGCTTCAGGCAGCAATGACTCAAAATTTTCCTCCGGTAAGTTTTAATGGGCGGGGGGAGGGGAAATTTTAAGTGTTTTATATTTTATCTATTGGTAGGAATAGGAGTACGTAATTACGTAACAGGAAAAATACATAGATTTTTGCGTGTCGCCAATCAATAAAAAAAGTTCATCTCGCGCTATTTCGAGCCCACACAGGCCACATATTTATGCGAGAGCAATGTGTTTCATGAAAAAAATGCCAAATGCAATTTTTTTACATTTGAAAACTTCTTGATTATTAAGACCGTACCGCTCACTCAAATACATATTGACCCGAGAGTGAGAGAGATGCCACGATATCATATTAGAAATTCGAGATTCGGTGTAGGTAACATACCTTGGACAGAGTTGTACCTACCTACAACAATCATATTTTTAAAATTCTTGTCGTCTATGATATTTGAAACGTCATTTGTCAAAATTAACGTAAAGTTAGTTGTGGTTAGCCGCCAGCCGGCGCCCGTGGCGCCGTGTGAGCACAATTAAAAAAGGTAATTCATTTTTATACAGTTAAAAAGTAGGCTTTACGTCATGTCAATTTATTTAGAATGATGCTTGTTTGTGGAAACTGTTTTATTTAAAATCTAAGCATAGTATATCTAGCTACTGGACAGCCTATGTGTCAGATCCTAACCTCAATTGTAAGTAGGTTTAAAAAGTTTGTGAAGTGAAGTTGTCGCGATATTGCATTGTACCTTACCTTCTTGGTCACTGGCCAAGGTAGGTACATCATTTTGGTCGAAAATAGGTCAACAATTACTTACATATTTTTTTATGGATATCATTGTATTGTATTAAAAAAAAACATTTAACCTTGTTATAGATAAAATGCCGCGAAGCAAGGAAAAAAATAAAAGAGCTGTGCTCGACGTATAAATGTTTGAAAATGCAATACTTACATTTTGTGCAAAAATTTACACTTCAAGGTGCTTCCGTGCATTTTCGCATTCCCCGAACTACCTTAAAACGGTACTACCGCGCCTTTAATCAAATATAAAATAATTGATCTCAAAATCCGAATTGAAGGTACATATTTTTTTGTTTTTTTTTGTTATAACTTCTTTTTTTGTGATTTATTTTTATTTAATCCAGCAATTATCATGGATATTTTGGTAGAATTTATGTTTAAAAAAAAAAAAGAATTAAGTTTTTAGTTTAAATTATGTGATTGAAGAAAGTATCAACAATAATTAGCACAAAACAGATGGGTGAAGCTTTTTAAAATTTACTTAAATACAGTTAATTGCAAATACTGTTATGATTATATAACTATTACTACTACTATTTCAACAGAAAATAAATAAATTACAGCTAATAAAAGTGCTTATCTTTGATATGAACCTTCTCCGTCCAAGGTACAACAGACACGGTCCAAGGTACATCTGGTTTGTTGTACCTAGGACAGTTTTCTCTTTTTTTTTCAAGTGGCTAGTGGTCCGAGGTTTATGCGAATAGGTATACACAGTTTTATCAATGAAGTGTGTAGTTCAAATGATCTTTACGTATGCACTCTGGATAGGCACACCATTATTAGAAAAATAAAAAACTGGCCTAAGTACAACAAGTTCCCCTAAATGTGTGAAAGCCATTTTAATGGAAATTTTCTTAAAAGGAAACAAAATATTTTTAGAAAATTAATACATTGCCGGCTGAGATATCGCACCTATTATTTCTATACTTAGTAGGTAATAAGTAATATTTTCTTCTGTTTCCGCGATTATTACTCATTGAAATAAAACAATTTAACGGATTATATCGCGTATATTATACGCGAATATACGCGATATAATCCGTTAAATTGTTTTATTTCAATGAGGTAATAAGTACATAAAATTCTTAATAGAACAGTGCGAGTCACGCACAGAAACTTAATCATGGTCATGGTTCTAAAATCATTGTTCAGTGGTTGTTTAGTAGTCTGCAGTCGAAGGTGGGCGGTTGTTTAGTAGTCAGCATAGTGGGTTTTTGACAATTGGGCCTTTAAGGAAATTAAATTCGGGATAAAGTATGGATACTATGAAACACACAGCTAGTAGCTATACCTAAAAAATATTTCAGTTATGGGACATGACGTTTGTAAAGTGCCCATTTAGCCGCGTGGCGCTAAAAACGCCAAAAAAAATTCATTGCAGGCAGAGCTCGCGCGAGCGCGACAAATGGTCTCAACCAGCGCAAACAAACTGACTGCGATAGCGATAGCGCTATCGTGTGCGGCGGCGCTTCGAGCGACTTTTCGTTCCGTTCAGTCAGTGTTCAGTTGCGATGGGTTTCGCGCTCATGTAGGAAGTGTGTGTTGTTATTGTTTACGTTTTCGGTGTCAAGTGTGAAAAAAAAATACTAGTGTAACTGTAATTGGGATTGATGAAGCTCAGTGGATTACGCATATAATATGGAAGCCGTAAGAGGTGAATATTTGTGTATTCTTTACATAACCTTCCCATATGTGCGGAACGAAGGCAAAGTCGAATTTCATACGTATTATTGGCTTGCCTCTTTATTGCGGAATGTTTGTAACGCTACGTCAGCGGTAAAAAATATTCTACATTTAAATAAAAGGCAAATATATAAATTTTTGATGTCTTAACTTTAGTAAAAGTCTATTTGTATGTCTACCCTAAATAGTAACGTTGCTCGCATTCCCTAATTTATTTTTAGTTCGGATTTTTGGAAGCTTCGCCAACGTAAAGTCGGACAGAAATGGTAGGTTCCTACAGAGTGAAATGTCTCGCACGCAGTAGATATAGGTAGATTGATCAATAAAAGATTAGAAAAATAGACATGTGGCACAGGTCTCCAAGCAGCTGTTGAGACGTACGTCAGTTTATCTACGTCATGTTCTGCTTTCTTATTCTATTGGACGTCATGATGGAATACAGTTTGTGACATCACAATTTTTGTTTTTAATTGAAATCATAACAATATCGTAAATATTGTACAATACTATATAACGATGCGTTGCCTTAGTTTAATTTGTTTAATTTTAGAAACACTTATTATGTCCAGATTTTTACGTATGGTAGTGTAATATCAAATAAGAATTGGAATTAGTTTATAGTTTTCCTGTTTTTCTTTTATTATTCGTCATAATCTTAATTCAAGGAATAACCTGTGCTGAGTACCTACAACAATTGACTTTAGTAACAGTACTAAGAAATTTATCGATATTTTCTATTATCTGGTATTTTATCAGGGTAAAGTGTGTGTTATCATTAGAGTATCAATATACCTAAGTAACATAATAAACCCCTTTTTATCAGTTCTTGTCTACATACAATAATACAGTACGATGCATAAATGTATTGAACTATTAATTAAAATTCTTTAAGCACTTGTAATATAACCATCATACCTTACAACAATAATTCTATATCCTACTGCATTCCTTCAAATGAACAATCATTCAAATAGTGGCCTTGACTAAGTATCATACCCAAAAGGTGCCTCTAGCTGTTGGATTGGGGTATGACCTCACGAATTAGGCAAGAGGGGCAAGTACCTACTACCTACCTACTATTTTGAGCATTAGTAGGTATATGAGCATAGTAGTAAATCACGATAAATTGTAGTATTAAATCTCACCATTGACTATTAACAAAAATCCTAATTAAAAGTATTTCAGAAAAAAAATAGGACTATAATTCAACAACACTTGCTGTCTTTTTCTGATATCAAAAGATAGAAAGAGATGCAATTGACAAGTAGCTTTAATTCTAATAAAAGTTATGTGCAACTTGTTAATTCTTAATACTTATTATTTATTGTCTTGGGTTTTCCATAGCAACTAATTAAATTTCCTTTTAGTTGATTCATTTTATATGAGGAAACATACTTATACGGTAATAATACATAGCAAAAACAGTTGTTAGTTGGAATTATCCTTTATCCTTAATGTTGTACAAAGCTCATAATTAAGTTTAAATTTAATGAGATTTATTTATTTAAGCAAACAAGTTACTTAATTGCTTTGATATATTTTTGTCAATGTAGCTTGAAAGATAACCAGTAACGCCATCTGTTAGCTCTTCATACAACTACACTCACTGTACATTACCTTGTATATAAACTTGTTATATAATAGCATAATAGGTGTCGCTATTGCCATTATTGCCTTATGTTATATGTATTCCTAATTTACACAGTTGAATGGAGATAATGTCAGACATTATGATACTATTTCTATGGCTAACTACTCTTTTTTTCTAATCCCTGATCAGTTCAATAGGAATGTGGACCACTCAAATAAAAATAAAATTTTGTTAAAAAATGGCAATTTTTATGATTAAAAAAAATCCTATTTTTTTTTAAGTAGGATACCTTATTTGTAGTTTGTTTTACGAGCCTTTAAAGTTGGGTGGGAAAGACCATTTTTCAAGTATGAAAATATTAATAACTAATAATACCATGAAATAAATGTATGGCAACTTTTGTTATGAAACCGTTTCTATAAACGCAAGTTTTAACATAGCTGCAGAAAAAAGTTTTTAATATCCCCGTACAAGGGAGGAACGTGTTACGTCACACGTTTCTTGGCTAGTATTGAGAGTTTTTTGGGAAAATCCAAAGATGAGATTTTAACATTGTTGTATCTTGGAGACTTTTTATGAGCTTGAAGTTGTTTTATCACCAGTAATTCTATTATTGAAAGGCCACTCTATAATATACCACCATAGAAAAAGTTGTCTAAAGTTGTCAACATCCCTATAATATAAGGTCGCACTTGGGCTTCACCTGTGGTTTCAAATCCTTAAATAAGACCTTCTTAATTGCGTGAATTAGATAAATGCCTGCGACAAAACGAAAATAATTAAATAATGTTTTATTAATTATACCTATGCACAGTGGTTCTTGGATGTGGACAAAAAAAAGGTAAATCATTATGTTTGCAAACATTAAGTCTTTTTAGGGTACCGTAGCCAAAATGGCAAAACGGAACCCTTTTTAAACAGTAAAACCATATTTTTTATTTTGTTGTCGTTTTATAATCAATGTAAATTACTTTTATCGTACTTAGTCATTACTCTTTTGTATTCTCTTATCAATTGATTTTATTTATGGACTTATGATGAGGCTTTCTTTTTTTTTTAACACGCCGCGCCAGCTTTTTTGTCGATGGGAGCGGCCTTTGGTTAACTCTGCCATGGAATGTAGTCGGCCTGCGGCTGAACCCCGAGTACTTACAATATACGAGCGGAGCTGTCTGGTCGGCGCTGGCGGCTTTCATTACAGCGGCCTCTTCAGAATCGCGAGATTATACGAAACAACCGAGAATCCCATTATGTTCTCTCATAATCACCTATACCTACCTTCACACAGGTCCCATATTTCCCTTTTTACAAGACCACGTTCGTTCGTTTTAAATTGTATTCTTCCCTTTGTTTGACATACTCCTAGATAGCTTGTTTTCATTAGAAATATAGGTTGCGTCGGTTTCATTCAGTTTGTTTTATTACGACGGCCCTCTTGGTATAAACGCGTCCCGTGCTTCCACCATCTGGCGGATGTTAACTTCAGCTGACACCATTTCCGCTTCTATCCTTTCATTTATTTTTCTATCCTTTATGTTGCGGGAACGGCTCGGCTGTTAAAATTCATTCATAGGTTTTTCAGTTGTTTATGTGAAATAACTTTATCGCTGAACTTTTTGTTATGCTTACATACCTTGTGGTACCTATGTTCTCGTAGTAAGTAACAGTATATATAATACCTAGACTGCGTGCGTAGGCGCTACAGGCGAGGGAATGGAATTCGAAAGCCGAGCGCCGACCACCCATAGTCATGAGAACGCGGCCCCGTCCCGTTCCCCACGCTTACTCTCAGGGCGCCGCCTCTCGCCGCTCTCTTATAGCCACAATGCTGAATTTCATTTGCTCTCAGTGCAAGTAAATTGGACCTTGAATGCAGTATTTTTGTACAATGCCGGTTTTGTCTTCATCTTGTTGCCTGTTAAACCCTAAAATTTACGCTTTACTCGTATCCACGTAGCGTAAATAATGCCAAATTTCAGAATTGAAGCCAATCCAGTCCAGCCAATTAATAAGACCTGAAATTCCGTCAATGACTTCAAATAACAATTTGTGTAAGAATTTGATAATGACCACAGTCTGTGAGCCCAAATTTTCTACACACGCAAGTACTTAAGTACTGTCCGCATTCCTGCCACTTTTTATTCGGCATTAGAGCCGCTCAGCAGTACCGCCACATTCCTCAGGCCCTTTTTTACGCGGTTTCCGCTGGAGACGGCAACGTCGCGTCTCAAATATGAATGAAACCCGGTCGACTGTGTGCGGGCAGGCAACGTCGCTCCAGACGCCAGCCTGATTGAGAACTTTACAACTCTCCCACAGAGCGTCCCTTCACGCTCACACTTATCGTATAGTCGCTATGGACGTAGCTGGTGTACAATACACACATAGCAGTCCATTTATCAAGGCATTCCTTGTCATAAACTATTGCTTAGACCGCACAATGATAATTCTGAATTTACTTCTAAAGCATGTATGGAACTTTGCTTTTGTCGGTCGGTCTCTAGTAAACTCAAGTATTTGAATATACATGTGTAGATTATTTTCAATTTTGACACTTTAAAGCGGCATGCGACAAACCAATTGCGGACAGTATTGTTCACTTTTGCCGACAATGTACGTTTCGAAATTGTAACAATAAATACTTATAATTATACCGCACAGCTGTGCACCCCTCGTAGGCAAAATGGAACCCTCTTTAAATTTGTACGCATGCGCAGAGGGGCAGTCATGGCAGCACCATGTCGCCCCACTAGGCGACAAGCGAGTAGCCAACGATGCTTGATTCCCGTCGTACGCCATTATTGCACGCTAAAATTATTAAAGTTTATTTTTTCCAAATTGTGAAACCGCTTAATGCCATGTGTTATTGGAGTGTTACGTGATAAAAGTTAACAGTACATAATTCTGGCTAAAATGCCACTTTTAGTTGAACCTAAGCACAGAAATGGTAAATATCTATTGATTTTTTTCGGCCATTATTTTGTTGTGTACTACTTGCTTGTACTCTTACGTTACGTAGTAGTCACTATGTATTCCATTTATGTCGTCGTTTCTATTTGTACTTGGCAAGGATTTTGTCGCGTCTTTTGATATTGTATACGTACAATACTCATGGCATCATATTTCTTCAACACAGCCCATACCATCGTAGTCAATACTTCGCTTCAGAATGATAATATAAACAATGCCATAATGTTAAGTGTTATTGTTATGTCCTTTCTGATAATATGCTCATTGTAATTTGCATTAAAATTGCTGGAAAAACTAACTGCGTAGTTATCTCGTTTTTGTTGTTGATAAGGTTATCGATCCCTCTATAATTGGGTATGGATGGATGGATACAGCTGTATGTTTGGTAATTTTTGAGTGTAAATTACCGAGCAATCGAACCACTGTGCAATCGTTTTCCGGCCAAAAGTAGTATGTTATTATGGATTTATTCATTAACCAGAATTCAGATAATATAAAACTTCACAGTTAGTTTTAGGTATTTACGTACATGGAAAAATAACTAACGTTTTTGGAATTTTCTATTAGTGATTGCGATCAATAGTGGTGGTTATTTTTTTTCAAAGCTCACGTTCAGGACTTTCTTTATTACGTTCCGATGGTGGAAGCATTGATTGCGTGCGTTAGGTGCATGCGCACTGAGTGCACTCTCGGCCCGCCGGGAGGCTGCGTTGGAATGTCGATGACGCAGTCAGCCCGCGAACTTGTTATGGGAGAACTGTTTCTGAACGCTCACACGCGCATCTATTCTCAATTCTACAACAACACTGGTGTCGTTTAAATGCCGTATAAATGATCATAAATTCATGTGGACAAGAAGTTAGAACTTGTCTTATAGGAATTTTATGAAATGCAAAATTTTAGTTTATGTAAATCTACTTATATACGTAGGTGTCCAATTACACTCAAATATTTATTCTCATATTTGTTCAGGCCTCTATTCCAATACTTTTTTGTAACATATAAAATCATCTTCCCTTAGATTATAACAATATAAAGTGGTAATGACTAAAAATATTTTATTTTTATTTTCAGTTTCATCAGTGGCGCCGGGTGCAGCGTTATTCAAAAACGCACCGGCGACCGCGAAGACCCGGCCTCTGGTTGAGCCGCTGCTGACGCTGGCGGCGCCATGCCAGCCCTCCTACGAGCCCAACGGCTCGCTCGGCTCGTCGCCCAGCACCTCGCCCACTCTGCCCTCCATGCCCTTGCCCTCCGCCGATAAAACCGACAACCACGCACTCAGCGCCGACATGCACCGCGAAGAAGAGCGACTCAAGACTTTCGACAAATGGCCGATCAGCTTCATCACCCCTCAAACGCTGGCCCGCAACGGATTCTACTATTTGGGGCGTGGCGACGAGGTGCGATGCGCATTCTGCAAAGTCGAAATCATGCGGTGGGTGGAGGGCGACGATCCCGCGAGGGACCACCAGAAGTGGGCGCCGCAGTGTCCCTTCCTGAGGAAGCAGACGGGGGCCGGCAGCGCCGGGCCGGGCGGCGCCGACGGCCAGGACGAGTGCGGCGTGCGCGCGCCGCCGCCCACCGGGGCCAGCGTGTGCATGCCGGGGCCCGCGCACCCGCGCTACGCCTCTGAGGCGGCGCGCCTGCGCACCTTCAAGGACTGGCCGCGCAGCATGAAGCAGAAGCCCGAGGAGCTCGCCGAGGCCGGCTTCTACTACACCGGCCACAGCGACAAAACGAAATGCTTCTACTGCGACGGTGGCCTGAAAGACTGGGAGGAGGACGACGTTCCCTGGGAGCAACACGCCCGCTGGTTCGACAGGTGCGCCTACGTCCAACTCGTCAAAGGCAGAGATTACGTCCAGAGAGTCATATCGGAAGCGTGCGTCGTACCGGAGTCCAAGAGCGCGCCCAAGCCGGAGGTCGCGGCGCCCAAATCCAAAGCCGCCGAAGAGGAGCCGGAGGTGGAAGACTCCAAAGTGTGCAAAATATGTTACGAAAACGAGCGCAACGTGTGTTTCGTGCCGTGCGGGCACGTGGTGGCGTGCGCCAAGTGCGCGCTGGCCACGGACAAGTGCCCGATGTGCCGGCGGACGTTCGCGAGCGCCGTGCGCTTGTACTTCTCGTGAGGCCGGCCCGCGCCGGCCGCTGCTAGTCAACAGACCCCGCCCCGGGCGTGCTGGAACCACGCCGCGACTACGCTTCCGAGCGACCTAGAGACTACACTATAGCTGTGATTTAATTTAATTGACAGCGGTGTGCGGGGCGGGAGTGGATGCCGGTCCGGTGACCGTCGAACCACTGGTGATTTCGTTTTATGATTTTTAAATTATTTATATTATAGAGATATGACATGTAAATTCATTGTATATAATATATGTGTATATATATATAATATATATATATATTTTAGCTTATCATTTTGTCCCGCCGTTTCGATTGAAATTAGTTATTTAATGATGCTGTAAGTGAAGTCGGATCTCCCGAAATTTTGAAAATATGGGCTGTCAAATAATATGTTGTGCTGACATGTCTTAAAATATATTTTTTGCTACCGGAACCGAGGATTACGTATAGTAATCCGTTTTGGGTTAAATTACAATTAAAAGTAAGAACTGGTCGCTAAAAATATAGCAAAAGAATCCTATAGAAGCGACTTCATTCATCACAAAGCAAAAAATAATACTTATATGATAGTATTATTATTTTCGGACAATCACTGATTTATCTGATTTTCAAACCTGATTATGAACACTTATATTTTTTGTTTGAGACGCTAAAACTATTGTTTCATGGAAAATAGTTAACATATTATTGTTCCTGTAAATATGTATCTATTTTAACAATAATTTACTAATTTATGTCAAAACAGAGTATTAGGTAGACATTATGATAAGCAGAATAAAGAAACGTGTATAGCTTCATTTGAATGACATTTATGTTAGTTATAAATAGGAATCTGAACGATCTCTCTGAAACGATAAATGCAGAATGCTCCTCTTGCTGTCCTGTTCACTCTGGTTAACAGATATATATGATAGAAGGAAAGGGGATGTGTATACATTTTTTTGCTTCAGAGGGCACCTCCAGATGTATATTGAATTTTAGGTATCTCATCCAATTAATAATGGTAATTGATCAGTTAACTAGTTAACCGCACAATGCCTAAATAAAAATAATTTATTAATGCAACAATTCATATCACATCCTTCACATTTGAAATAGACACAAATGAATAATGTACGATTATTAATTTTTGAATTAGTAGATAGCAGTGCACAGAAAGAGATTAAATTATTGAGTTGTAATTATGTTAATAAAATGAAAATTGTTCATAAATCGTTGTTTACCTCGTTTTCCCTTTCTATCTTTGGAGTCCAGTGCTGAACATAGGTCTCGCCTATAGTTCTCCACAGAGTGCGATCCTTGTTTCAAGGTCAGTAAAAACTACACACTTTGATCTGATAGTTTATTCAATAGAAATAAAATGGCATCAATTACACCATAAGTGCTTGAAGATACTTGTTATCTTGCTGCAATAACTCTTTCTTTAGGGTAGAGATTTCTTTGACTAAGGCTTCATTTGATAAGTTCTCGGCGCTCAGTTGTTTGCACTTGCGTAGAAAGTCTGCTATCATGCCATGGCCAGCTGAAGACTCCTGGTCTTCCACATTTGCAGCTTCAAACAAGTTTGTCTCCAGCTCCGCTTGTTTCGCTTCGGCATACTGTCAAATGAAGAACCATTTATATTATAAACGGCAGTAAATAATTTGCCTGTGGCACCTTTTAATTAGGACACAAACCAGGAAGATGACGTCACATTGTCGTCATAAATCTATGTCGGCGGGAAGATTGCAGATAGCAACCGTGCACCTGTGTACAGTGGGCCGACGTTCGAGTTTTTGGTCAGCCTTTTCGTCTTTGTTTTTATTATTATCTCGCTGATTCACTAATCAATCGCTACCTATGAAGCATTCGTTGCTATGGTGAATAAGAAAATAGATATAAACAAAACAGCAGGTAGTCTAGCAGGTACCTGTAAAGCTAGCGTATATTTAATAATGCGAGAGTAACGGTTGATGCATTTACAAGTCCCAGGTACGTGCCACGTTTTATGGTGCTGAGCTTTTCTCAAAAATGATAAAGGTTTCAAAAGAACAATGAAATACTATTGTCATGAACTGGTATCGGCTTATCAGCGAATTAGGTGACGTGTAAGTGACTAGGCCGATAGTTATCGTTAACGACACGGATTTCAATTAATTCAAATGTATGACGGCAAAGGCATTTGTTCCATATTTCCTTACACGCGTTATCATCGTGAAGTGAAACAGTTTATGAAATCCATATAGGCATAGTTCAAACGATTTGGACGAAGGAAACCGTTGATTGAGGGCAGCGCACGACCGATCATTGTGGAGATCCTTCGGTAAGACCATTGGCTGATATGATGATGTAGATTTCTATTGTACCTACTGGATAGCTCGAGGGACTAATCAAACAGCGAAAGGTTACTTATATAGGTGGTGGGTATCATGCCAATAGGCGCGCCGCCGCAACCCCAATGGTTAGTTGTTGCGAGTCGTTCTGAAGAAGAATTCATCAAAGCAAGCGGACCCAACGGTCCTATATAGTCGTCATCATCATTTCAATCACCGCTGGACATAGCAATACGACAATGATCTCCGGAGTCATCCGGCGGCCTTAACTAGGTCGTCGATCCACCTTCTGAATGTATTGAAGTTAACCATTGGTGAGGTTTAAACCCTGTATATAGTCATTTACTTCAACTCCATCTTCAGCAGCCAGCATGCATGAATTTTTTTAATCGCTTTTCGTAACAAAATATCATAATAACGTAAAAACGATTTCAAAAAGTGAAATTATAATTAAAATCAACCGAGAAATACTCAATTGGATTCTGTCCAGCCTAGTTTCGCCTACAGCCGATCTTAGCATTTTCATCTCGTTGGTACGTGCCTTCTGTTCATGTGCCATATTTGTAGTCCAGCATTCAGATCCAGAGAATAGCCGGGTGAATTGCCGTTTTGTACACTTTACCTTTGCCGTTTTGTACTTTTGGTCTGGGGTCACGCAATACAGTAAGTGATCGCCATTTTTGCCCAGCGGCGTTGATCCTGTGTATTACGTCAGCGTCAATAGGGAATATGCATGAATTTTTGTTTTTGCTTTATTACCAGCTCATTCATGTAACAAACAGTAGAGTTTTTTTTTTCGAATAACTAAAAATAACCAAGATATAAGCCATCAAAAATTTCATTCTAATTCTTTTTAGCAAAACGGAATAGAATATGTGGTTTATAGGGCAGTAGTGAACTATGACGTAACAGTCTATGTCGGACCTCTCTGTCAAATCGCTGTCTAATTAGTAGTTTAAAATGCTTATATCATACGTATTTCTTGGCCGATTTTAATTTTACTTTTTGGAATAGTTTTTACGGTATTTTGATATTTCGTTAAGAAAAGCGATGAAAAAATTCATGCATGTTCCCTATTGTAGAGTCAGGTAGATCAGCCAGCTTGGCCACATGGAGTCCTAAGGAATGCGTGGTCGGGCCGGGAGCGATCTTGTGCAGTAGAAGCAACTTGGTCCACCACAGAGGCTTCGGCGTGAGTTGATGAGGGTGAAAGGTAAGCGGAACTTAATATATCATCGTCAATGTATAGCTATCTCTTACCTATATTTTAGAGTCAGGTAGATCTGCCAGCTTGGCAACATGAAGTCCTAAGGAATGCGTGGCCGGGCCGGGAGCGGTATTGTGCAGTCGAAGCAACTGTTGGTTCAACACAGAGGCTTCGGCGTGAGTTGATGAGGGTGAAAGGTAAGCGGAATTTAATAGATCATCGTCCATGTATAGCTATCTCTTACCTCTATTATAGAGTCAGGTAGATCAGCCAGCTTGGCAACATGGAGTCCTAAGGAATGCGTGGCTGGGCCGGGAGCGATCTTGTGCAGTAGAAGCAACTGTTGGTCCACCACAGAGGCTTCGGCGTGCGAGTTGATGATCACGCCAGGGTGGAGGGAAGGCAGGCGGGTAAGTTCGTGGTAATGCGTGGCGAATAGGCAGAAGCATTTGCATTTCGTAGCTAGCTCCCTGGAAAGAGATATTTATAGATGAGTTCACAATCAGGGCACTCAAAGGTTCGCAATGTATGGGCAAGTCCCTCATTGTTGCACATATCCAAGGGTGACGATGACCATTTTTCATCAGGTGGCTTGTGTGCCCGTTTGCCACTTACTAAATAAAAAAAGATGTAGGTAGGAATCATTTGATTCGTGGTTACATGGTGTTACCACTAATCAAATAACACTCAATCGCATCGCAACGCATCTGATCAAGAATCTGTTGGATCCTTGCGGGTAGGCCTTTGTTCAGAAGGTCGTCTTTCTGCTAATATGATGATGATCAGTGCCATTGCCATTCAAATATAAATAGTAGTAAGGGAAAGACATTTGCCTTCGTTTCAGTGGCCCTCGCCAGTATGACTTTGCTACGCTAAGAAATAGAAATGCTGCCCTTCGGTTTGATTTACCAATCATATCTACGAAGTGTAAACCTCTGAAATTTAAGCATCAAATTATGAATGTTGCGTAAAATATTTGTATGGACAATAGCAAACAAGGTAAACGGATGACCATACTATGCTTGGGCTAAATATACACGTTGTAAAATAAGGTTACCAACTACAACCAACGGCCACGAGAGAGGAAAGTTATAATTAGTTACTTTTAACCGACTTCCAAAAAAAGGAGGAGGTTCTCAATTCGACGGAATGTTTTTTTTTTTTTTTTATGGATGTTCACCGATTACTCTAAGACTATTTGACCGATTTCAAAATTTTTTTTTTGGTTTTATAGAAGGTACTTTCTAGTTGGTCCCATTTAATTTTGGTGAAGATCTGATGATGGAATCCATGAGGAATTGAAGGAACTCCTCAAATATTGTAGGCATACATATAGCGATTTTGGTATTATAAGAAACATAATAAGCATTTGCATTCAGAAAGTGTAAATTGGTGAAGTGGAACTGATGCAGAAGACCACAGAATGCCATCGGAACTCCTCAATGATAAATGATTTACGGGTGGCGACAAAATATCTTGATTAATTTAGCTAAGCAACTTCATAGTCACAAATTTAAATGTTCCTGATGAGAATGGTACCATCGAATTGATTTGATGATGGAGCCGGAAGGTAGGCACCAGATCTATGTAATAAAATAATGTATCCTAGCCGTGTTTGGGCTTGTTCGAATCGCCACGAGATACACTTTTAAGTAACGATTAACTAAAAAGTGTAAAATAAATAAACTTTTAAACAAAAAAATTAAACCGACTCCAAAAAACTAAAAAGTAAAAAATAACGCCATAATTCAGTTTCTTCAAATTACTTACAAGTAACCGTTTGTATACTCAATCTATACAGTATATACAATTAATGTTATTTTGGAGTCGGTGCCATCGTGTCACAACTTACTAAAATCGTCAATTTTCAATATTTTACACATTCTTCATATGGCACCGACGCCAAAATAACATTAATTGTATATACTGTATAGATTGAGTATACAAACGGTTACTTGTAAGTAATTTGAAGAAACTGAATTATGGCGTTATTTTTAACTTTTTAGTGTTTTTTGGAGTCGGTTTTATTTTTTTTGTTTAAAAGTTTATATTATTATTAATTGTTCATAGTTATAAATAATAATCCATCACCAAATGCAAATAACATTGTCTGCAATGAGAGTAATTTGGTTTTAACACTTTGTGTTTCCATCTAAGTATATTTACTTGCTGGCGTATAGTAAACTTCTTCGAAACGATAATTGTTAATGTTATTAATTCATCCAGTCAAAGTCCAATTCATCATAACTGATAACCCAAATCTACGTGAATGACCCGTTGTTTTCTTATGATATACGTCTAATTATTCGGTCATAACAGCATCACTTATCGTTTAAAATTTAACGTTCAATAATTATTACAAATCGAATCTATTAAATAAGAGTTATGTTATGAGTGTACACAACATAATTGTTGTTACACTGGCTTATAGTATATTACTGCAGAGGCCGGGAAAAGCCATTTCGCGGATGTGTACGGTTTTGAACGACGAGGCGTAGCCGAGTCCTTCAATAGATACGAATCCACGAAATGACATTCCTGCCGAGGCATGTATACTGCTTTTCTCCAAATATGCGAGGAAATTTGACACATGTTTGTGTAACTTATTTTCGTAAAAATAACACGACAGACACTCTTTGACAAAATGAAACTCACGTTCCCGCCTTAATTTTTTTTAAGGATATTAAAGTTAAAAGTTTTGTGTCCGAATTGTATATTTGGTTCCACATGAAATATACTAATGAAAATAAATAAAAAGAAAACCCATTCAAATAGTTAAAATAAATATATACATTATTACTTTTAGTTGAATCGGCAATTCCTAAACGCACAACATTAAAAAAAACATACCTTTGCTACAAAATATTTATCAGTTCCAGAAGATCATTAAGACTAAATAAATTGTATTATGATTTGGACACAATAATTATTGTTTTTTTTTCTATTATTATTGGCATTTACCATGCAGTAACTAAACGCAGAAAAAAATGCAAGTTTTTTTAAGTGAATGTGTAAAAAGTAAAGTGAATTTTCAAAGTCTTGGATGAAATTAAAAGTAAAAACCTGCACAATAATGTACACTTCCCGGGCCTGTCCGGGAAGTAATGCCACTTTTTTTAAAAATTGATTATCGTATCAACGTATATAACGATGGACTTTGCGGTGTGTTTTTACAACATTAATGGGAACATTTCCGAGCAAGTTGGAGAAAAAGGAGTTTTGAGTTTGAGTTCCCGATATCAGTTTTAGACTTTATTATATCTATACTATTTATAAAGTTGTAAAAGTAAAATTTGTGTACATTGAAGATATTTTCAGAAAATTGCACGGTGTTGCGTAACAACGAATCAAACGACATTATGTTCATGCATAACCTAGTCCAATTGATTGAAACGGACTATTTGCAAGTCACTGAAAAAACACAAAAAAAAACTTTGGATTTTTTGTATGTTTGCATGTGTCGTTGTGGCTTCATCACGCCAAATCGGCTAAACGGATTTCAACTATTTTTGGTACACGGGTAGCTGGGTATCTCCAGATGGTGTGAAGCTGACATGAAGGAGATCTTACAACCAAGGAAAATAAGAATGTTGTTGATAGATTACTGTTCAATTTAACTCTATATCGGAGTCTCGGACTTTCAATACTTGGGTAAAAGGATATTAATATTTTCATGGCTGTAAGCACTCTTATGCCCGCTTGGCAAGTTTTGTTAAAGTTGTGCACTGTTCATAACTCGTCAACCCTAGAACGGACTTCGATGCAATTTGGCACACAGACAGACCAAGTTATATATTAACTTGAAGCATTTTTATCAACGTAAAAGACAAATCAAACTTCGTTATACATAACATTTTGTTATTACTGATTCTTTATTGAATTAGGTGAACCATCATGGTCTCTTTAGATAGTCAGGCAGTAGTTCAAATATGTTTTGAGTTAATTCCGTTTTGCTTTACGAAATTGTCTAATATACTGCCGCCGTGTGTCAACGTGTCAAGACAAAAGTCTTAAGTCTTAGTTTAGGTATAAAATAATCACATGATATATTATTTTAGATATATGTCTGGCGATAGCCAGGGTACAAAGTATTTTGTTTATTTCCTTTGTTAATACAGAGAAACAAATTGATATTATGTACAAAAAGTCTAGCATCCAAAGTTCCAAATATATGGCAACTCATCTTTATTTGTATAGGCATAAAGATACGTGAATCCATACTAATATTATAAATGCGAAAGTGTGTCTGTCTGTCTGTCCGTTACCTCTTCACGCTTAAACCGCTGAATCGATTTGGATGAAATTTGGTATGGAGATAGCTTAAGTACCGGGGACGGACATAGGCTACTTTTTATCCCGGAAAAATACCCTCATCCGCGATAAACGAATTTAAGGCGGTCGAAGTCGCGGGCAGAAGCTAGTGTATATATATATTATATATACAAGAAGGTGCCCGCAATTTCGTTCGCGGAGGAGAATAAGTCATAACCCCTCTTTTATCTTTCGCGTAGTCGGGTGAAAAGTATCCTATAACCATCTGTGGATACTCAGCTACTTATGTACCAAAAACAATTGAAATCCGTTAAGCCGATTTAGCGTGATGAAGACAACTACACATACGAACATACAAAAAATTCCAAACAAAATATTTTTCGATTCAGTGACCTCCAAATAGTCCGTTATAATCATTATTTTGAAAATATCTTCAATGTACGGACATTTCATTTTTATAAATTTATATTAGTATAGATATAGCACTTTTGATGCTACTGAAGTACTGACTCTGAGATGAGACATGCTGACTGTACAAACGAATGTTTGAACTATGCAATGCTGGGAAGCTGAGGTCCTGGGTTCAAATCCCGGTAAGGGCAAATATTTGTGTGATGAGCATAAATATTTGTTCCTGAGTCTTGGATGTTTTCTATGTATGTAAGTAATATATCTATTAAATATATCGTCGTCTAGTACCCATAACACAAGCCTTATTGAGCTCACCATGGGGCTAGTTCGATTTGTGTAAAATTGTCCCGTAATATTTATTTATTTACTTAATGGTTTACCGACGACACGTTTGGCTCAGTTGGTTGCATAACGACCTAGGAAACTGGCGGTCCGGGGTTTGAATCCTAGCCAGGGCAAGTTTGTGTGATGAGCACGAATGTTTGTTCCTGGTTTTTGGATGTTTTCTATGTGTTTAAGTATGTTATATTATAGATAAAATAAATTATCAAGTGTCTAAATTTAATGTTAATCGTCGCCTATTAGTACCCATAGTAAAAACGCAGAATGAAAAGGTTCGTCACTTTTCACGAACCTTTTACATGGCATGGCACTTTTCATTCCCCGACTATAATTATTTTGGGACTAGGTCGATTTCTGTAAGATTTTCCCTGGTATTTATCTATTGATTTATGTATTCATAAAAATTATAAATAACAATACATTACTAAGGAAATAATCAAAGGTCTAACCAGTCATCGAATAAGAATGTTAATAACAAGTACGTGCGACTAATAGGCGCCTTCAGAGGAAAACCTGCTCGCTCATAATCATATCTTTTTATGTGAATTATGATAAACGTGGTCGCCATCAAAAATGATACCGATACCATGTTTATCTTTGCTATCATATTTTTTTAGCCAGTTCTCAGAAGTCATACGTCACAATAGAGACTGAGATTGTGCGCCCCTCCTATACGTACATACTCGGTCCTAGTTAGCCTAACGCCAATTTTGCTTATTCTTTATTCTTTGGCAGCAAATGGCATCATTTTTTTAACCGCCCTTTTCAAAAAAAATATATATATAAAGAGGTGAATCAAGATTTGAACCCACACAAATCTGTCCACACCTTTTAAACTTCGCTGTAATAATATAATCAATGGTTTCCCTTTGTTTAAAAGTATTGTGTACGTTAAAACGTTCAATGTTCCGTCTGTTATGTATACTATTATAAAGTTGTAAAATAAAATGTTTGTATGTGTCGTTGTGGCTTCATCACGCTAAATCCGCTAAACGGATTTCAACTATTTTTGGTACACGGGTAGCTGGGTATCTCCAGATGGTTATAGAACAGTTTTTACCGACTATGCTGTCGAAAAAAGAGGGATTATGACTTATTCTCATCCGCGAGCTAAGTTGCGGGCGCCTTCTAGCACCTTATTAACATGAAAATGTTATATTAGAAGCCCGATTTCTTGGTAAGTCCAGAGATATTATCGGTAACACCAGCGACATCAAAAGTGTTGGTGTAAAAGTTGATTCAGCCAAAGATCTATTAACACATTCTCTGCCAGGAGCCCGAGAACGCTCTGCTCGTAGACGCGTAGCCGATACTATGCGAATCCCCGCATGTAGAGGAAAGTGCGTAGCGCTACGAAAAGTAGGACAGCGAATGTGTCAACATACCTAAAAAGTCAGTGAAAGTTTCCTAACGTCATGTTTAGGGTTCCGTACCAAAAAGGCTACTTACCTCCGAAGATTATTAAGCGAAAATTTTGAAATTTTCTCAATTTCTATAAATAAACATAAATATTACACGAAAATTATAACTATAGTCTCTAACTAGCTATTTTTTATTTAAAAAAAAACCTATTTAAACAACCAGGTTGCGTTAAGTTTGCACCTCATTCGTATGCAACACTATAGATATCAGGTGCAAACTTAACTTAACCGGAACCGGTTAATAATGTTAGGGTAAGTGAAAGTTTGTACGGAACACTCGGTGCGCGAGTCAGTCTCGTACTTGACCGGCTTTGTTTATTAGAACCTCACTTGGAACTAGGGTTGGTCTGGCTAGTCTTCCTTAACAGTAATCGGATTCAGTGGGGAGAGCGAACTGCGGAGGTAGGTTGAACCGGTTCAACCCGACCTAAGGCGTGGGAGAGTCCGATTTTTTAACCGGACATACTTAGTCATATTCGCATAGTACCACGGATCCTAGTAGCAGCTACCTTTACTGACCCTTCACCCTGTGTTACCGATAAATTTGATATCCCTTGCGTTGCGACCGTATGGCAAAAGGGAATATTCGTGAACTTTTATTTGTGCTTTATTAAAAGCTCGTTCATAGAACAAACAGTAAACAAAAATAATTTTTCGAATAACTATAAAAATAACCAAGATATAACCCATCAAACATTTCATTATATCTCTTTCTTGCAAAACAGAATTTAGTATGGAGTTAATATGGCTGGAGTGCACTGTGACGTAACAGTGCATATCGGATGTATCTGTCTAATTAGTAGTTTAAAGTGTAAATAATATTATGTGTATTTCTTGGCCGATTTTGATTTTAATTTCACATTTTGAAATCGTTTTTACGGTATTTTGATATTTAGTTATGAAAAGCGAAAAAAAAATTGATGCATGTACCCTATTGCATTAATACTATATCGCGTTTGTATTGCTACTATATCGAGGTTGTAGGGCATTTATATCGATACTATATCGCTTTTGTATCAAAATTCTATCGCGTTTGCATCAATACTGTATCGCGTTTGTATCGATACTCTATCGCGTATGCATCGATACTGTATCGCATTTGTGTCGATACTATATCGCTTTTGTATCGACACTCTATCGCGTTTGCATCGATACTGTATGACGTATGTATCGATTATACATCCAGGGATCGGAACCGGTATTTTTTTTTCATATAAAATATCCGAAATAACGATTTGTTTTTTTCGTTCAATTACGAGATTTTCGTAAATTTTATTAAAATTCTAGAACTTGAATTAGGTCTTTGTGATTCATTTATCTTCTCCTAAATACATTTTTATAACATTCCAGAAATGGCGCGTATTAAAGAAGATTTAAAAAATTTCAGCTCCGATCTCTGTATACATCGCATTTGTACCAATACTATATAGCATTTGTAGCGATACTGTTTCGCGTTTGCATCGATACTGTATCGCATTTGTATCGATACTATATCGCGATTAAATCACTGCAGTTGCCGTGTCCAGCGACTGTATCGAAACTGCATCGAGACTGTATCGCTGCTTCAAGTTGCGAGTGTGTAACTGGCAGTAAAGGTAGACGATTAGTGACTGCATCGATACTGTATCGCGACTGCAAACAGTCGCTGTGTGTAGCAAGATCTTAGACTTGCCTTTTGCTGTAGTAAATCAAATAGACGCAACGGTGGCTCGCTGGTATTTTTAACCGACTCCCAAAAAAGGAGGACGTTCTCAATTCGTCGGAATCTTTTTCGATCTCAAAATCATCATACTTGTATTTATTGAGAAAATACTTACTCAGCTATAGCCCAGGCGATGCCGCAGCCTTCGTAAGTCGACGTGCCTCTTCCTAGCTCGTCAACCAATACTAGAGAATCTGGCGTTGCAGTCTGAAAACATGTCAAATATCTATACTATTATAAAGTTGTAAAAATGAAATGTCTGTACATTGAAGATATTAAAGACTATGGTAAGGGACGTTGCGGCTTCATCAAGCAAAATCGGCTAAACTGATTTCAACTATTTTTGGTAAACGGGTGCTGGGTATCTCCAGATGGTTATAGGATACTTTTTACCCGATGACGCTGAAGAAAAAAAGAGGGGTTGTGACTTTTTACTTTTGAACGAAGTTGCGGGCGCTTATTTTAGACAGATGGGTGGAACAACTCGGGAGACAAAAGTGACAGAGTTTCTTAGAAAAATTAAAATAATCTAAGCTATTAACATATTGACGAGATGGACCCTTGAGAAATGAATCTATTTTAGCTAGAAAAACGTTTTTGTTGCGTTTATATCGTTTAAAGAGACTCAGGAGACGTTACAATGGCAACGAGATATAGAAAAAAGTTAATTGACCCAGACACACTAAATTTTGAAATCTCAAATTATCATCGTACGTATCATATATAGTATATTGAGTTCAGTGGCATATAAATCATATGATATAGAGTAAAGAGTGATGGGCCAATTTAAAAAGTATGCCTTTGTATAAGTAGTATAATTCACTGAGTTCTAATCAACAGATAATTTACAGACGTACACGAGAAGAAAAAAATGTTTTATGGCGGCATAATGCTATATGCAATCTCTCTAAAACTGTTTACTGGTACACTGGAACATATTTCCAAGACTGGACTGAATAGCGCTAGGCACCAACATCAACGGCGAGTAAATCACTCACCTACCGATGTTACCTTATTTTGCCGTAGATAAGTAGACATGACTGAGATCGTGGAGGATATAAGTATGATTCTAGATGATCTCGGTAGAGCCTCCGAGCGAGTTGGTCTAAGAATGACTATCGAAAATCATGTTGAATTCCCAATGTTAAGCTAATTCCTGTGAAAATCGAAGTCTCTAAAATCGAGGTTGTGGAAAACTATGTACACCTAGAACAAACCGTTCTACTAGGTAGGTCCTATTTTATAAAATATCTGCAATGAGGACCGAGAGGCTGCGCAAGATCTTTTCGCCCCATACCTCACAGTGTTTCAACACAATAGTAGATTGTTAACCAAGGGTTGAAAGTGACCCATTTCACCCGAGATATTTCTCCAATAGTTCGAGGGTGAAACGGGTAATTTCACCCGATTTAAACACTCTACTTTTCATTTAGACTGTGAGGAAAATAAAATACTTCACGCACATTTTATAAAATAGACCAACTGAAATAATAATTATAATATCAATCAATTTAATATCAATCATTAACATTTTAATATCAATCAAAATAGGTCGTAATAAACACATTTTATGAACAGCTGAGTTTAGATATACGACAAGCTTTTATTTTAATAATATGACGTAACTCAAATATCTTCGACTCTTTGGCTATTAGTAACTAAAAAAAAAATACTTTCTACCCTAGGGATTGAAAAGCTAGCTCGCACCCGGCTATCTACCCATGAAAATTAAACTTTCCGAGCAGGAGAGATGAAAAAGTCTCTGACCAGTGTTTGTTGCCACTGTTGACTTATGGTACTAAAACGTCACTCACGAAGGGCCCTATAAGAAGGCTCAATGTAACCCTGAGAGCAATGGAGAGGGCTATGCTCGAAGTTTCTCAGCGAGATAGAATCAGCAATGAGATCTATAGAAGAACCAGAGTAACCGACATACCTCGAAGAATTGCAAAACTCAAGTGGCTGTGGGCAGCACTAGCTCATAGAATCTACGATCGCTGAGGCCGATGAGTTCTTGAGGGATAACCAAGCACCAGAAGACGCAGTGGGTAGGCCCCCCACAAGGAGGACTGATGCCCTGGTGAAGGTCACTGGAGTCGGCTGGATGTTACTAGGCGGGACCGGTCATGGTGGCGTTCTTTGAGGCCTATACCCGCGACTATAGCGTCTAGAGCAGAGAGCTCGTAAGCGCGGGATGGCCACGACTTACTGTATAATATATCGTACATACTCTCAATATCGTGGCAGACTCGATCATCTCCAGCATGAAAGTGCTCTGTCCCCGCTGCTCGCGGTCGGCCGCCCCGACCCTAGCGCACAGAGCCCGCAGTTGAGGGATGGTCGCGCTGGCGGCGGGAACGAGACAGCCTGCGTGTGCGAGCAGGACGGCCGCCCCACAGGACCGCATCCAGGTGGACTTGCCGCCCATGTTGGCGCCTGTTACTATATGCATTAGACAGGAATCTGGAATAAAATAAACTATGTAAATACAACGAATTTGAACGACCTTCTGTGACAAAAGCCGATCATGATATTTAGTAGACCACGACAAATAAATTTTTCAGTGATAAAAAAAAAAAAAAAAAAAAAATATTTTTTTTCAAGGAACTTCTTACCTTTTTTTTTCATTATTACTGCGGTTGACTATAACAACAGTATTTCGCTTTAACCACTCAATCCCCTAAGGAAGTATAAGCGGATGTTTGTTGTTTTTAATATATACATAAACGACCTCACAAAAAATATACAACGAAACATGAATATTCGCCGACCATATCCTGATTTTAACACCGAGTACGGTCAGCGTCATATAATTAGGGATTAAAGGACTACATTAAGTAAAGAATGAATTAAATTACATACTAACAGCCCAAATTCAATGGAAATAAAAATATTTAATAAGGTAAATGCTCGCATAAATCAATCAGATAAACAGTGCTTAAAATAAACTAAAGAAATTTCTCATACAAAGGATTACACCATAAATATTTTTTTTTTATATTTTTATTCCTTTTACTGTTTTTTTTTATTGCAGAAATTAAATTAAAGTAGAAAGTGTTTTAAATATTTATAATATATCAATTCTTAGTTGTAGTTGCAAGATGTTATGTACAGTGTGATTTGCAATAATGTTCTCTGTATCTGTCTGTATCCGTCACATTTATACTATTCAGAGATCAGAAAAATATTTTTCTGGATTGTTTGTATGCATGTACTTATCTTTGCAGCTTCATCACGTCAAAACGGCTGGATGGATTTCCACTATTTTTGGTCTATGGATAGTCGGTCATGGTCATCCACAGATGGTTATAGGATACTATGATAAGGTTATGATTTTTTTCTCCTAAGCGTACGGATTTGCCTTCTAGTTTACAATGTTATTATATTGTAAACTAGACAGAGTAAAATGTAAAGCCCGACCAGGAAAATAAAATACCTGCTCTGGGGGCGTTAAATTAGCAATAATTATAGCAACACTAAGTATGACGTTCCTACCAGTCATGTTGGTCGGAGATGTTATTTAGAGGAATAGAGTCTAATCCTTTAGACTTTCTATCCGACAAATACTTCATCATATTGTAAATTACTTTTCTTAAGTGACTTTTAATAGTTTTCGGCATTTTAACGCACAAATAACTCAATATCCCCGAAACAGACCACGCACAATCAACACCTCACTTTGACAGCAATTGACAGATGAACTTTAATGACTGTAAAGTTACTATTGCCAGTTGAAGAAATTAGTTCCAATAGATTTCCGCAATATGGCGAAGTTTTTTATTTTCCTGGTCGGGCTTTAATTACTATTTTGCCTTATTTTCGTTTCCATAAATCTATATACACGAATCTTCTTATCCTATTAATCTCCTATATGTATGTAAAAATCAATTGAAGTAATGTATGTTCGCGCATCACATCAGAACCTATTTGGCTAATTCTTTTTTGTTGTGTTTGTAATTGTCTGAACAAGGTTTGTATGGAAGCGAATATACTAAACATTGCATAGAACAGTGAAAGTGTTGGGTTTGAAAGTCTTCATATAAGAAGTGAGTGAAAGACAAAAGATATAAAGGAAATCTTCAAAATATATTTAATAACATGGTCCGTACAGTAAAAGGAAGTTTAGGTTATGTTTCATCTTCTCAGTACTCGGACACCCGTGCGAAGCCGGGGCGGGCAGCTAAGTAGTTATATATATAAAATAAATGATTGGTATCACAGCACAGAGAAAAACATGTTGCAAATTGAATGTGACGTCACAATAAGTTTGACTGATAAGAGCATTCCAAGATTACGAAACTAAACGTGATAAAACTGATGTCTTTGTGACAACATAATGTAAGTGAACTATTTAAGTATACTGATGACTGATATTGATGATTGGGAAAGCGAAAGTAGCTCTAGTTAGCAGCAAACAGCGACAACACAGACTATCATGACATTATATGTACAATGATCTGTGCGAGCCTTTTTTACTTTGTAATAGATGTGATAATGGATTATAGGTCTACAGACGATTTCGCTCAGTTTGCGTTGTAACTTGTTTTTGACTGTGTAAAGGTGGCATTTCCAGATGAACTGCAGCCTGCAACCGATCGTCTCGCTGCACTCCAAATTGAACCATAATGGTAAGGTAAAAATGCTTAATTTTCCGCGTGCTGAGAAGTATCGCCGTGCAGTCGCTGCACTTTCACTGTACACTGAAAATTAAACCTTTTCTCCTTGGTATTAAGGTTCAATTTGGAGTGCAGTGGGATGTGCGGTTGCGGGCTGCAGCCCATCTCGAAATGCCACCGTTACCTTTTGAACGCCACAGTCGGCTGTGGACGACAACTGAAAATCGTGCCCTAGACGCCAATGTCGGCTATTGCCGTCGAGTGTGTCAGTGAAATAGCGACCTACGTGCAGTCGCGTAAGTTTCAAGTACATGTTTGACGTCAATATGGCGTGGCGTCTGAGTTGACAACTTTTACATTTAGATGTGGAGTTCAAAAGGGAGCACGTATTAGCAACAGCCGCGCGTCGCCGCTCAAACAGTAAATGTCAGTACGGAGGCCACCGGTAGGTACTTTTTGCTGCGCCACGAAATCGCACATATATATGGAACGATAGTTTTTTTTTTCGGTTCAAGAGCTTGGGCTCTGCGATAGACAGACAACGGAGGCTTAGTACGAGTAATAGTGTTCCGCTGGTAACCAATGGGTACGCAACCTACGTAATAAAAAAAAATCAACGAGAATTAACCAGAAGAAAAACATACTTCATAGATTCAGGCGTTACTTTGCGGAATAGGGAATATTCAGGAATTTAAATTTTTGGTTTATTAAAAGCTCATTCATGTAACTAACAGTAGACAAAAAGAATTTTTCGAATAACTATAAAAATAACCAAGATATAAGCCATCAAACATTTCATTCTATCTCTTTCTAGCAAAACAGAATTTAATATGGAGTTTATATGGCCGCAGTGCACTGTGACGTAACAGTACACGTCGGACCTCTCTGTCTAATTAGTAGTTTAAAATGCCTATATCTTGCGTATTTCTTGGCCGATTTAAATTTTAATTTCACATTTTGAAATCGTTTTTACGGTATTTTGATATTTAAGTTAAGGAAAGCGATAAAAAAATCATATATGTTCCTTTGCTATTCCGCGAAATAGTGTCTTTGTTAGATGTGACAATGAGTTGTGCTCACATGCGCATGTTTTCACGAGAAGTTTCGAGTGTACGCCAGACCGTTAACATCTCTTGCAACTCCTGATGATGCCTCGTAGAGAGCTGCTGTTTAGATGTGGTTTGTTATATTTACATGCAATTTTTTTTAGTAGAAAATGAATGAAAATATGCACAAATGAGCATAATTAATAGCCACATCTAACCAAGACACTATTGCACGAAATAGCAAAGGAACTATCCATACTAATATACTAATACTCCATACTAATATTATAATTATAAATGCGAAAGTGTGTCGGTCTGTCTGTTACCTCTTCACGCTTAAACCGCTGAAGCGATTTGGGTGACATTTGGTATGGAGATAGTTTGAGTCCTGCGGCAGGTTGCCGTGCTAGTTTAAAAGGCCGTCTTTTGATAGGAGTTTCCATATATTTTACGTCTTTTTTCATAAGCACGGCAGCAGGATATAGGCTACTTTTTATCCCGGAAAAATACCCTTATCCGCTATAAACGAATTTAAAGCGGACGAAGTCGCGGGCAGAAGCTAGTAATCCATAAATCTAATCGGAAGACAAGCTAGAACATGTAACGCTCACCTCTCTTAAAGACAACATCGTTGGGTATGAAGGAGACGCCCTCCTGTACTTCCAAGCAGGGGTGCCGCAATTCTTTCAGTACGAGATCATCGATGACCTCGCTGACGACGGGTCGGCAATACGGCGCCGGCGCTGATACTGCCGCGACGGCGAACGACACCAACACGTCGAGGCGGGATAGCACGTGAGATAGGCAGAACAAGCATTCTGAATAGCCGGCTGGAAAATAGTAGATTGTTGATTAGAAGACATGACCACAGATGAGCAGTGTCTTTTGAAAAGGGCTTATATCTTATTGGAAGCCATATAAAGACCCTCCTACTTTATTTTTCCTTTCCTCCTAAGTTCATCTGTAAATGTCAAATAACACTTAAACGAATAGAAGTGGCATTTAAATATTAACAGTAGAAAATAACGTTAGCCCTTGCGCTTTAGAATGCGTTTCGTTGTCGCAGTACCGATATGTCAACAAAATGCGCTGGTATTGAATCGCATCCCTTCATCTCGTCGATAATAGGCCGGGATCGGATAATCGGATAGATATTTAGCTAAACTTTCGAGGCCGAGTTGTTGTTCAGTAGTATGGAAGCTAACTCGATTTTATTTTATTAAAGAAATTATCGGGCTATCTAAATAAACTAATAACGCCAACATGAAAGCATATTTTTACCTTAAGTATTTCAAGTTATTATAGATTTACTAAATGTTATTTAACTTACCTGTAAATCAATCAACTGACGAAGTTAGTTAGAAAAGTAACGTAAAAAATTATCCTAAGTTGGTCACAGGTGGAACTAATAAAAGCGTGTTAAAAAGTCGTCAACCAACTTACAGGCAATCCCCACGATTTCCGCAACGACCTTGTCTTGTTCCTTCTCGTATGAGGCTCTCGTCTGCACATACTCGTTAGTTAGGTCACTAAGTGTGCTAGTTTTGAACCGCACGCCACCTTTCACTGCGTCTATAATGGTGTACTTCTTGTTGCCGCGAAGAGTCTGCTCTTCCTTCATTGTAACTCTGAAAAAATACGAAAAAATTAAGAATTATTTCGACACCGTGAACGTTATATGCATACGTGGAATTCTCTATCTCATTAAATCACAAATTGGATGAAACATGAATCCTCTCAAGATAGCTCAGCTCTTTATAGTGAATTAAAATCTAAAGAATCAGCTGGTGACAAAAGATAACCCTAGGACAGGACTTAAACAAGACTAACTCTAATATCCAACCAGATAGCGGTTGATACGCCTGTAGAACTACTGACAACGTTTCGGGGAGATGTAATACAAAACCTAAAGCAGTAGTTAAAAACCTGTCGGACCATGCTCAGTGTAAGGGTTCCGCAGCCGTTCATACAAAAAAATGCACTAAAGAAGAAAAAAATAGGATATGAAAAAGTGCACTAGCCAAAGCGTATCTCCACGGCACTTAGGTCCTTTTGACGTAAAGCGCAGCTTTTTAGCAATAACTCAGAACGGTTTATTCAATCATGTTGAAAACAATTTTCGTTGAAAGTGTTTATTAAGCTTTATCTTTGTATTTTTTTCATATTTTTGTACTGCCACTCAATGATATTTGCTGTTTTTTTTTCAGTTTCGGTTATATGTATGGTGTGCCCACCCTAGAGATTTCTATTATTATTATTTAACTATCAAACTAAGTAGCAGCTTATACAAGACATCTATTCTCCAAATTTCATCAAAATACATCTTATAGTTTTTGAGTAAAATGTGACATACGGACGGTCGGACGGACCGACGGATGGACGGACAAGACGAAACTATAAGGGTTCCGTTTTGGCTACGGAACCCTAAAAATACCTTCCTACATTAATCCGGTGAATCAGTCCATCACTCAAACCTTCGTTAATAAGAGCAGTCGAGTTTATATTACCTACACATTGAAACTAAATTTACCTGAAGCAGAATCCGTTTTGCGGCGTGCTCTCAAGCTTGATGGTCTTGCCGGCATCGAGGCCTAAGTCCCGGGCGGCTTTGCTCAGCTCCTTGTCCGCAGACGATTGAAGACTGTCGAGTTCGGACCGCAGCGATAGCAGTTGTTCGTCGAACGACGGATTCACTAAGAATTCGCCTGAAAAAATATAGTATATTGACAAGTAGGAGCAGCCGTGCCATAAGCCTAGGATGTATATTTTTACAGGCAGCCTCCGATCCTACTGACGTGGTAATGCCTAGTTAAGCCGCACTACGCTCTACTATGTCAGGTTTGGACGGGCCTTGAAGGCTAATGGCCTTTGAGTTCGAGACCTGATAAAAGCAAATATTAGTTAGATGAGTTTTTTGACATTTGTTACTAAAGATAAAGATAAAAATTCCTTTATTCAAGTAGGATTCATAGAAATCACTTTTGCATCGTCAATAAATTTCACAACATAATTAATACAATTCAATATTTATAATATACAGCACATACACATTGCAACATTTCAGCTGTACGTAACGCTTCGTCAAAAGTGAAAAGTATTTACAATAATCATTATTAGTTTCAATTAAAATTACATTAAAGAAAAAATAAACAAAATTAAGTTTAAGAAGAAATAAATACCAATACAGACAATAATAAAAATGAAAAAAAAACATTGAATTAAAATATTTTCTTCTGTTTCCGCGATTATTACTCATTGAAATAAAACAATTTAACGGATTATATCGCGTATGTACACCAGTACGGACTGGATGTTGCTAACCAAATCAGGCGGTATGAAGACCTCAGGACGGGACTCGCACGAGCTCGAAGTTCATTGAATTTCCTTAAAGAATGCCGTGATGAAGATCTCATTCCTACATGCGTGAAAATAGCACCGAAGAAGGACATTTTCGGTAGTGAACGCATTCTCCGCCAAGCTAGTGTAAAGTTACTGTGCAAACTTATCCACAGTACCCGTTTTTCAAAAAATGGGTAGTTTGCACAAATTGTAACTTTGACAGAGGAAAATACATCGTTTCTCAGTCCTCCCGTGACCATGGAAAGCTGGAAAGCTTCCGAAACGTCGGGAACTAAAATGAGATAATATACGCGATATAATCCGTTAAATTGTTTTATTTCAATTGAATTAAAACATAAAAAAAAACAAAGACAAATACACATCACACTACATAGCATTGTTCAAATCAGGTCATGCTTTTTTTATCATTTAAATAATCCTCGACACTGTAGTAAGCTTTTTTGAGCAAAAATGATTTTAAATATTTTTCCAATGCAGGTAGGGGCAGTTCCATTGCTTCACTGGGCAACTTATTGTATACATTGACCCATAACTGACATATGTACTTTCCGCACACGAATTTTTTTAATGGCGATTTTGTGTCTGTATCTTGAGCTTTTAATTTTTGTAAATGAATCTATATTATTAAGCTGATAAATAATATTTTCATATATATATTGAGAAGGCACTGACAAAATATTAATTTCTTTAAATTGATCTCTTAGCGACTCACGTGACCGCATGCTATAGATAAAGCTGATTGCTCTTTATTGTAAAACAAAAATGGTATGTATGTATATCTGCAGCCTTTCCCCATAGCAAAATTCCATACATGACACAATGAAATTGTCTAAACTAAACTAAGCGCGCAGTCTCTACATCCGTCAGTTGCCTGATTTTTTCACAGCATACGCGGCTGAACTTAATTTGCAGGCCAATGATGATATCAAGTCTAAAAAAATGTGTTATTAGGGAAAAGCTCATTCATGTAACAAACAGTACACAAAAATATTTTTTCGAATAACTACAACAATAACCAAGATATAAGCCATCTAACAGTTCATTCTGTCTCTTTCTAGCAAAACAGAATTTAATATAGAGTATATAGCCAGAGTGGACTATGACGTAATATTACATGCGGACCTCTCTGTCTAATTAGTTGTTTAAAATGCCTATATCTTGCGTATTTCTTGGCCAATTTAAATTTTAATTTCACATTTTGAAAGTTTTTACGGTTTTTTGATATTTAGTTAAGAAAAGTTATAAAAAAAATCATGCATGTACCCTATTCTCAGCATGGATGTTTTCTATGTACTTATTTAAGTTATTTATTTATGTACATACTGATTTACGACATTTTTTCAATACCATATACAGAAAACTCTCGATGTGATTCCCCAAGCTGTCAATTTGGCTTACGTTAAAGGAGATTTACCACTTTGTATGGGACTTGGGCCAAGTGCTGCCCAGACTAAACACATAGTGCATTATGCTCCTTAGGCTAACACTAGACTGTATACTAAAGCGCTTTAAGATCTATCCCAGGAGCCATGAAAAAAAAACTTTAACTTATAATAATTGAACTGTATCGATGAATTGAGCAGGGTGCCTAACGACGTCTTGCCTACTCTAAGAACGAAACTAAACTAGGCACATAACTTGCGCACAACAGTCAGTTGTTCTCCGGCCCGTGAAACATGAACCTCAATAGTTTCGTATGCACTCTAGCTCACGATCTCGATTGTCCTCGTCGATTAATATGTAACAGGGGTAGCGCTCGCATGCTAAAAAACGTTAAAAACAAAACTCATGTTTGTTTTTCTCTTGGACCAATTTTGAAAATATATTGTTTTTTCTTATAGAGAGTAAAGCAAGGAATTTGTTACAGGTATTTTCATCTGGGCAGCATTTGGTCCAAAACTTGTCAATTTCCTTTGCTAATAAAAGTACGGTAGGTAGTACATATCGCAAGAAACTTGCCTTTATCGACGGCCTCCATGTCGACCGTAGTTTCGATCATATCCAGGAACTTGCCGAGGTCTTCGTTCAGCTCAGAGATCGGCTCGGCGATGGAAGAGTGCACCGTGGCGTTGTTGGCCTCGGCCAAGCATTGCAGGAGCGGCGGCAGTCTTTTGATAGCCTGAAATCATCAAGAACACGTTAAACGAATGAAAATACCTAAAGCTTGTTCACTTCCGAATGTTAGAAAACGATATCCATGACGACTTACTAAATTGAAGTTCCGCGGAAATCTAAAATGTACACCCATGACGATATTTTCTAAATAAATTAATAGTTTAAAAAACACTAGAAAACACGCTTTACAAGACTTTTCTAAGAAATCCAAACACAGCTATGATACGATATTCCATCATGAAGTTCCAGTTCACATCTTCCGGCTCCATCATCAGATCAGTTCGACAGTATCATATCATCATATCAGTTCGACAGTACCATATTATTGTAGTGTCATCAGAACTACATACAGCTGCCAATTTTCACGACGCCACGATCCTTGGAAGATAGTTAAAGTTACCTTAGATTCCATTACATAGTTAGTTACATACAGGTCGACCTAATAAAAGCGTGTTAAAAACGTCATTTCCGCAACTGGTTTTTTTTTGCAAAATCCGCACGCTGTAAAACCTAGGAACTTCTTCTGACGACTTAACATACGAAAGTCCGAAAGACCAGACTGCGTGACAACCCTGGATAGTTTCATACGTCAAGATGGCCGTTGGTGAGTCTTCCGACCACTATTATTGATATTGCCGCAGTAATACAATAGGGCTTTCACAGGCTGACACAATACTGACCTGATAGATCCAGTAGCAGTCATGCAGATTGACTTTTTTCCTTGTGAGCCGGCGAGCCGACGCCTTCTGGTCCGGGTTCCTCCACACGTGGCTCTCGTCGAGCTGCAGACGCAACTGGGAGCTGTTCACAAGCAGTTCCAGATTGTCGAGCCCCGCATTTATGGCGTTGGTTTGTGGGTCTTGCTACTGATTAAGATTGACTTGGAGACAAACTATCAGGATTGCAATGATTACCTGATAGTTCCTGTGGCAGTCATGTAGGTCTTCTTCCTCGAGCATCTGAGTTTTGGAATCTTCTTCAGATAGTGATACTGACCTGATAGATCCTGTAGCAATCATGCAGATTGGCTTTCTTCCTCGTGAGCCGGCGAGCCAACGCCCTCAGGTCCGGGATCCTCCTCAGGTGGTCGTCGTGAAGCTGCAGACGCAACTGGGAGCTGTTCACGAGCAGTTCCACTATGTCAAGCCGCTCGTTGATCAGGTTAATGTCTCGGAGCGGCTGCCGTAGCCATTGGGCGAGAAGGCTGGACATAAAAATTAATAATAGCTTTTTAAATACTTGTAATTACTTATATACATAAATTCACATGTCTAAAGTCATCGAATAGGCACCTTAGGGGCAAAATAATTGGAAAACAATAGAGTGTTGACTCTTGTCTTGGATAATGACCACGGAGCGCAGATATAATATAGTTTACATACATTAATGACGCTCCTGCTTCTCCTTATTTCTCGATAACTGGGCAAAATACTCACCTTGTCGTCTCATCAAATGTGATTTTACAAATTTTACTAGCATCAGTCTAACTTTCTTATTTCAACGTTGGGCGCGTCTGCAGCATTTTATGTGCACTCAAAGCAGCCCACGTGATTGAGGAAGTGTGAGACCATACCGGTTCCCAAGTGCTACTGAGGAGCTCAGTGAAGGAAGCTACCGGGATAGTGTATGACAATGACGTGCGGCTTCCCTTTTTGAGTTCGACATCTGTCCAGAAGGCCCGAAGACTACAGGATGGTGACAGCGCATCGCCAAATTCTGGAGGCAAGTTGAGCGCACTTAAGCTTTTGAGCTGCCCAGGTGAAGGAAACTACTGCGATAGTGTGTAAATATGACGCAGGCCCAGTAGACTAAGGGACGGCGACGGCGCTTCGCCTAGTTCAGGAAGCACGTTGAGTGCACTTAAAGCTGCCCAGGTGAAGGAAGCTACTGGGATGGTGTATCAGTATGGCGTAGGTACTGCTTCCCTTACTGAGTTCGACATCTATCCAGCAGGCCTAGCAGACTATGGGACAGTGACGGCGCATCATCAAGTTCTGGAAGCACGTTGAGTGCACTTAAAGCTGCCCAGGTGAAAGAAACTACTAGGATAGTGTATGAGTATGACGTACCGCTTCCCTTGTTGAGTTCGACATCTGTCTAGCAGGCCCAGAAGACTACGAGACGCCGAAGGCGCATCGCCTAGTTCCGGAAGCACGTTGAGTGCACTCAACGCAGCTGCGTCTAAGTGGAGGAAGCAGTCTGCCTGGATCGTGCTTAGACGAAATCTGTGGAAATACAAATATAGTATAAAAGTTTCTGTCCAAAATTTCATCTCTGTAACACGCTTTTATTTCCGACTGTATTTTCTTTGAACAACCAACGATACGATTCTAAAGAGCCCAAGCTTGATATAGGATTGCGATATTTTATTACAGAGTTCATGTGTCCAGCATATGGTCCATCACCCGCGTCCAACATGATGGAGCCGGCACCGTCAAATCAGTTCCATGGTATCATAATATTGTATTGTCACCAAACTTACAAAGTACACCTAATTTAAGTCTAATCGAAAACCGGGAAATAAGTCAAATTTAACTTGCAAGATGTAAAAATCAAACCATTTTTTTTTGTGGCGTTGTATTTATTTAGTTTGAAATGGAATAAATAAATAAATAAGTTAACATTTTTGTTTAACAAGGATTTATTATTATTTTAACAAGGATTCGAGTTATGCGGGGTGAGACTAGGCGAGCATTACGGTAGCCTTTTCAGCAATACCACGGTTCAAAAGCTATAAGTGGCAGTCTTGCATGAAGCCCTCAGCAGAAACCCCACTGTTACCATGAATTCATGTTACAAAATTTAAAGCAGACAATAGTTTTGTATAAGTACGATGTCTTTGTTATCCAGGTAAGTGACATTAGTTCTCTTCAAAAATAAATGTATAGAATTAAATACTAACCTCCCAAAATTGGTGCTATCTGTCATCAACGACACATATTTGACAGCGGCCGCTAAGCTCGTCATGGCGACCTCCTTCCTGGTCTCCTCGAACGCGTTGGCATCTTGTTGCTGATTTTCCTTGAACTTCAGCAGACGGTTCAAGTCCTGGATGAGGCCTTCCGTGGAGAACTCGCTTCGCTTCAACTTGGTAACGGTAACGCTCGCCCGTTCCATCACTTTCTTTAACGCTTTGTACTGAAAATGAGAAAAAATATACGAAAGTGAGCATATCCAGTCATTCACTTGCCTGAGTCCCCAGTAAGCTCGGTTCTCCATACAAAAGTAGTTCCACTCTCATTTTAAAACGACTAGCTAGTTGGGTCTGAAACTTTGTACTTAGAATAAGTTAAGGTATATCTAGGCCTGTAATTAGTTTATACGGCTCCAGTTTATAAAATAATGTCATTGTAAATGCCAAGTTTCGTTACAATCCAACACGTAGTTTTAAAATGAGAAGGAAACTCCGTTTGTATGGGAAGGTGAAATTCGGCCGAGCTTGCCGGGGACTCTTAATTGTGTATACAAACCGCGAACGTTTAGTGTTAAGCAAGGAGTTATTTAACCCGGTTTATTTTCCGAACAGGTTAGGGACACACTCTGAGAGCCTAACCCATAATAAAGGTTACGCTCGCAAGAACATCGCTCTAACCGGTTATAGTATCTCGGAGCGAAATCCGACGATGACGGAGTTATGAGCCAGCCTTCTGGTCAGTATTATATTAATTATGTTCTTTACTATCGGCACAAATTTTTTTTCATTGTCAAACTATAAAACAAGTTTAGAAATTATAGTTGTACTACGAGTCGAATGTTAAGTAAATTTTCATACTTTTTATATTATGAAATAAAGTAATCTAATCTAATAGTTCTATAGTTTTTTTTTTACTAGAAAACATGACACATTAGGAAAATGTAGATTTCTAATTGTTGTGTTAAACAAAAACAGGATTTTTTACTTGGTGCTCAAAAATCTATATGTATTTACTTTTTGAGAAACGTAAAATTTCTTGTTGTTTATGAACTAATTTTTCAGCTGCCAAATTACCAAAGTAACTCGGGATTCTTTGATTTGGTTTGGTTCTTTTGAAATATTTTCTCTGTAACTATTTTATATGTCTGGGAATGTGACTGCAGTACCCCGTTAGGCCAGCTCAAAGTAACGAGTTGACCCAATTATCCGCTAGATGGCGCTGTACCTAGCGCAAACTAGCTAACGATGTGTCGTTCAAAAATGTACAAGACTCTGTTGCTTATTAGCGTCCTTAAAGTATCCTACGAGGGCTGCTATTTATATATCCGGAAACCGGGATTACAATCTTCTTAAATAGCATATTTGACCGCCATGGTAAAATTTGAACTTTTTTAAGTATATAAGGTATATTTTTTCTTCCTTATTAACGCTCGTGTTTTGTTTTTGACGGGTTTTAAATGTCATCTCGCAGCAAGAATGGAACTCACTCGTGAAAATATTCGTGCTATGATTTATTATGATTTTCGGCGTGGTTTAACGCAACAACAGTGCATAGATCAACTAACTTCAACTTTTGGTGATGAAGCCCCATCTAAAACTACTGTGTATCACTGGTTTAGTGAGTTCAATCGTGGACGTAGTATGCTTACGGACGAAGTTAAGGCAGGTCGCCCGAAATCGGTCGTTGTACAACAAAATATCGAGGCTGTGCGAAAACTTATAATGGACGACCGACATGTTACGTACCGCGAGATAGAGGCGACTCTGGGTATTTCTATGACCAGCATTAATAGCATATTACATAATTATTTGGCTGTAAAAAAAATTTGTTCGCGTTGGATACCCCACAACTTAACAAATGAGCAAAAACATGCTCGCGTCGAATGGTGCAATAAAATGTTAAAAAAATATAACCGTGGTGACTCAAAAGCCGTTTATAACATCTATACAGGTGACGAATCCTGGATCTATGCATACGATCCCGAAACGAAGCAACAATCAACGGTATGGGTGTTTCAAAATGAGCCGAACCCTACGAAAGTTACTCGTGCAAAAAGTACATTGAAACAAATGGTGGCCTGCTTCTTCGGTATTAATGGCCATGTAGCTACAGTGCCACTAGAAAACCGTAGAACGGTTAATTCAGAGTGGTACACGACCATTTGCTTACCGGAAGTATTTGAACAAATTCGTAAAACTAACCAGCGACGAAGAATCATTCTTCATCATGACAATGCCAGCTGTCATACGTCACGCGAAACAACTCTATTTTTGGAGGGTCAAAATGTGGAATTAACGGGTCATCCGCCGTACAGCCCTGACTTGGCACCCAACGATTTTTATTTATTTCCAAATATAAAGAATAAATTACGCGGTCAACGATTTTCGACCGCTGAAGATGCTGTCGACGCATTCAAACAACACGTTATGGAGGTACCTCAGGCGGAGTGGCAGAAGTGCTTTAAAAATTGGTTCACGCGAATGCAAAAGTGCATAGATCATCAAGGGGAATACTTTGAAAAACAATAAAACTATTTTCAGCCGTGTACGTTTGTTTGTTTTTTTGTTTCCGGATATATAAGTAGCAACCCTCGTATAATTCATTCTGTGAATATTTTTTCTGAGTGATTCGATGTCTGTTTTATGACTTCCGAATCATTATATAGCTTTGATTGACCGGTTAGAGAGCGATTCCTCCGTGTGAGCGGAGTCTAGGGTAAATAACCGCTCGCTTAGACAGGATTGCTTTGCTTGCTAGATTAAATTTTTCAATTAGTGACTGTCTTTGCTCCACTATCGGCGCGACAGCGGTTATTAGTAGTTCAATTCATCCGAACGTAACTTTATGTAAGTTACGTGATGTATTAACCGGGATATCCTAAATAAAAACCGGTTTATTTGTAACAACGGTTACAACCCCTGATTTAAATAAGGCAATCGCGTTAAATGAAGTTGATTGTTGCGTAATCTTAAGACAGCTGAGCATCTGGCGTGCGGTCCATCCATATAGGCACTGCCTACCCGGAATGATCATGGCTCCATACAGGCACAGAGAAACTGCTTACCCTGAAACCCTGAACGATTGTGGCTCCATGAAGGCACAGAAAAACTGCCTACAATGGCCATAAACTGTGCACGCCACTGCTGAATGTAGCAACTTTTATACTTTTTGACATAGTAACGTATGTCTTTTATGAGTGCTTATTCATACTAACGTCTTCATGTTCGGCTTGCGGTATGAGACACTCGGAGGGCGCCGTCTGCACTGTGATGGTTTCCAGCTCTGTGAGCAGGTCGTCGTCCGTGAACTCTGTCACCGACAACTCGTAGTCGCCCGCCGTCACGCAGGCCACGCCGAGCAGCCGACCCTGCAACACGAACACTTTATATCGACGAAAAAATAGAGATGGGGCCGACAATGGACTATGCCCACTAGCCAACTAATCGGTGTTGGCTAAGTTCGTGTCCAATCAGACACGTTCGTTTCGCTTCTTTCATCGCACTACTCGTCACGCGTTCATGTTTTGTTAACGTTTTCTCTACATCAGCGTGTTTCATAAAGCAAAAAACAAAACCAACAGTAATTATTGTATTTAACCAACAATATTTTCCTGTAGGCAATAAAGTGCCGAATATTCTGTATTTCTTGTCGGTACATCTCTACGAAAAAACCGTGCCTGCTTAGATTATGATGCCAAGTCGTTATCATTACCGAACATTATTTTGCGGGAGCATTTTATATATAGAAGGATAACTGGGCTATTTACAGGTATTATTTTTCTAGAGGCAATTCTCATAGTTTTAATTCTGAAGAGGATTTTCGAAAAAAATGTTTTTTCTTTTGTATTTTGAATTTCTCGTATTTTTTGTATCGGTGAGTGAACATTTATTTACAGAAATGAATTCCTCATCCCCGAATTATACGAAAGAGACACCAAACTTGATGTAGTTGTTAAAAAAACTTAACGAGTTAGGCGCGCCGGAGGCACTTTTCCCAGGCCAGCCAAAAGGTGGACTGATGATCTGCTGCTTAGGGAGGATGAGAAGGTCGTGGGTGCATGCTAAATGCAAGCGGCGAAGGATCCGATAAAGTGGCGTTCTTTGAGGTATAATTCGACTAATATGACATTACCTTGGTAACCGGGTCAGTCCTGATGTTAACCGCCATCAGACACGGCGTGCTGTCGTCGGTGGAGCCGAGACCCTCGCCCAGAACCTCTTCCAATTGTGACAGGCATCCTGGCGACCCTTTGTATTGCAGCGTCCAATCGCCACTCTTCACTGAGCCTTCTGCTACGTATATTTCCACTCGATAGCGTCGTATCTGAAATTAACCGTTTTATTTTTGTAGAGATCACACCCAAGGTTTCAACCGCAATTGAATCATGTATATTTATTATGTTTTAACGACTTTATTGTTCTTTGTTGTAAACTTTTCTTACGAAATCCGAAAGCCCGCAACAACGTTCGCGGAGGAGAAAGGTCATTATCGTCTTTTTAGGGTTCCGTAGCCAAAATGGCAAAAGCCGTCCATCCGTATTTCAGGCATTTTACTCAAAAACGACAAGATATATACGATTCAGTGGCCTTATGACATTATGAAGGTAATATTGGGGCTTAAAATCTGGTTCTCCAACGAACTTATGTCGAAATACTTTTCAGGTAAAAAAATCATAACTGCTGGACTGTGCTTAAGTAATATAAATTGCGCAAAACGGTAGGAATCGGGTTCTATTCACGTCTATCTACGGCTTAACAAGACAACTAATTATAAATCACGTGTAAAGCATTTATATACAAGCAATGGCCGCGTTAAAGCGAGAATATAATGATTGACGATCGTAATCCGTAAGTAGTTTAAGGTCAAACATGAGTCGGGTTATCTCCAGTCACCGTCTTCCGGAACAACATGTGAGGATTCTGAATTACTATTTCCATATTTCTATCAACATATTTGAAAGACATACTTATTTGAAAATCCTATTCTCTTTTATTAATCTTCTGTCCGTGTTAGTGTTGTGAATAACGCTCATTTTGAAGCTTAAAGACTCGAACCCTAAAGACTCCCGAGGCTTAAAGACTGAAGTGACGAAACGACAATATTTTGCATTAATATGGATAAATGAAACCAACAAGGTTGTTAAATAGCATCGAGCCTTTAAGCGTCGGGAGTCTTTAAGGTTCGAGCCTATAAGCCTCTAAATGAGCGTTATCCACAACACTAGTACGTGTGTTTGTCACCTAACTCCTCCTAAACGACAGGACCAATTAGGATGATGTGTCTGGATGGTTTGAAAATACAATTGAACCCAGTAGGTGACTATCATGAAAAACGGATTTTGCGATTTTTAGGTGTGCATTTAAGTGAGACCCTGAATAATTTAGATTTACAATTAGCCCCAGTAGGTGGCACTGCAATTTGAAATTTCTCCTGTACGTATGCAAGGTGTATGTCACTGAACTGCTTCTAAAAGACTTGACCGTTTTTTAAAGATTTCTTTGTGCATTCAAATGGGTCCCTGGATGATTTAGTTTTGATTTTGTACCGGGAGGTGGTGGCACTCAGAATCTAGAAAGTTCTATTAGTAGCGGGACCTCAAGACGTTGTCATTGCGTCTAAATATTTTTTCACATACAAAAAACATTTTCTACGAAATTCTTCGAAATATTTTTTCACATACAAAAAACATTTTCTACGAAATTCTTCCATTGGACCCGGTAGGTGGCGCTGCTCTGCCGGATTTTTTTTTTACCATTTCACAACCGAGACGCTACATGCGTCATGAGTCCATGACATGGGAAAATGCGTCTGTAGCGAAAACTTACTACGAACAGAACGCCCACCCCTCCCAGGTACGGAGAAACAAAAATAATTAAGATTCAAGACCTGTGTATCATCAAATCGGTTCTGAAGGTAATTGAAAATTATTGCAAATCTACTTCATGGATTTTAAGGAGCAGCAAATAAACAAACGCACAAACATCTTAGAGTACATATAGGCCCCAACTGCGGCTAATTTGGAAACGTTTATCCGAAAGTCAACATTCGGGCAGAACAGCGTCTGCCGGGTCCTATTATAAAGTTGAAAAATTGAATGTCTCTACATTAAGCGCCGAAGATATTTTAGAAAACTAAGTGAAACGGACTATTTAAAGGTCACACACGATTTTTTTTTTTACTATGGTTCTCCCCCGCGAACGTAGTTTGCAGTGTTCAGTCAAGGGTCACACCAAAAGTTTCAAAAATATGTACACAACAACTCTACTGTCATAGTAGTTTGGACATATAGTAATGCGATTTTGTGGAGTTAACTTAGCCGTTGATTATACGTAGACAAGAAAGTGGTAATAGCTGTAGCTTGACAAGTTCTTTCGAGACACTCTCATGGTCTGCGGGCGACTGGGGGAAAGACAGGGGGGGTGGGTATGAAGTGTACGCGCGGCGGAGCACGATGACCCTGCCGCGCTCACACTTCTTACTAGCCCCCGCTGTCTCTTCCCCTTCGACCGCAGACCATAGGAGTGTCATGATACGATAATAGGGTTTTTAAAACACTGTGACACGGTGGGTCCGAGTAAGCTTTAACAATCCACGCTACGTCACTTATGTCTGAAATGTTTGAAGCTAAGGTGTATGATTGTGGCATAACAAAATGAGGAAGCTTTTGTAGTATACAATGAAATTCCTCGTAATTAGTTATGACCACATAGCAATTAATTTGCGTTACAGTTATTGTAGGAAATGATACGCATATTTGCTTAATTTAAGAACCATTAAAACAATAGGACTGTCAATCTGAATAGAATAGAATATCTTTATTTTTGTATAAAATGTGGTACAAAAGAAGGTGAAAGTAGTATGGCAATTGACAGACCTCTTGTTTTAATGAATAAAATAGAATAGAATAAAGCTTTATTCAGGATAACACATCATAACAAATTCAACAATGGTCCTTGGTTTCCTTAAAGTAAATTGTAAATATTTGTCAAATAAGGACTTGTTATCATAAAATAAAATTATGTAAGGTAAATGTCCAAGTACCCGACACTGTACCATTAGTAGCCACTTTCAACCTTACTTCGTAGTAATAGAGGTGACAAACAGGCCGTCGATTATTGAATGAAGCAACATTGGGATGTTTACCTTATTGTGGAATGCAAAAATAATTTAGCGGGTAAGTGTAGCTAGGACTGATGAGGACTTCCGTACCAACGTTCACAAAAGCACAAGAAAGGTACGTTTATTTTATAGTCACCGGTTCACTCTTAACCCATATATGCCCAGTGGGTCGTTTTTGACCCAGTAATGCAGATTATAGAAAGCGTGCCAGTTTGTTAATATCATCAACATCATCATCATTTTAACAGACTATATACGTCCCACTGCTGGGCACAGGCCTTTTCTCATGGATGAGAGGGAATGGGCTGTAGTCTCCACGCTGGTCCAGTGCGGATTGGAGACTTTATATACACTTTTCAATTTCTTCGTAGATGTATGTAGGTTTCCTCACGATGTTTTCGTTCGGCGAAAAGCTAGCGGTAACCATCAAATGATATTCCGTACTAAATTCCGAGAAATTCAGTGGTACAGGCCGGATTCGAACTCTCGACCTCCTGTTTGAAAGTCGCACGCTGAATCACTCGGCTACCGGAATTTTGTTAACATAAACGCTTGATGGTTGTATTTGACTTCACTAACGAAATATGTGGGAAACAAAAAATTGTTTGAGCAGATATGATGGGTTAACTTCATTATAATTTTTATTATTTGTGGATATAGCGGCCACAGTAATATAGGTGAAATACTTAAGTAAGTCACCTGTTGTATGTAGTAGTGTACAAAATTGATATGGAACTTATGTAATTTTTCTAATATGGAACGTCAAATCGCCTATACGCTTAGTGCGCTGTGACAGACAGACAGACGGTCAGACAGGCCGCGGTCCACGGAGGCTTAGTAAAAGGGTTCTGTTGTTATAATTTGGGTATGGAACCTTAAAACGCCTTAAGAGATATCATGACGTTTACCAGAATTATGATTATGTCTGAATAAAGTAAACAATTAGTAATTTTAAGAAACAAACGATAAGATACACTACTATTGAATTATTATTATAATGTATGTTTTATTATTATCAACACAATATTATTCGTTGTTTATGCAAAAATATCACTGAGTTTGCCAGAAACATAACAAAACAATTAGTAATTACAGTAAAAAACGATAATTGACACTAAACAGTTCTTGTAATTTAATAATAAATCATAAATATGTATTAATTAACTCTATTCCGTGTGTATTGTCTTGACAACGCGAAACAAGTAGAATGGTAATGATTTGACCACGTTTTTTTTATATTATTTAGTGGTTTATGCCTTTAGTGAATAATGAAGACGAACAGAAAATTTTAATCACTAAAAGTTTTAGATTATTCTTTGTTAATGTACAAATGGCACCGATTCGGTTTGATCACGGAATAAATAATGGGTACAATACATTAATACGAAAAATTTAATTCCGATATTCAGAATCACGAATTTTATAATACCGATCATTATAATTCCGAAGGGATCAAAATACCGAATATAACAATTGCGATATATTATAAATCCGATTTTTATAATTCCGAAATTTAAATAAGTCTAACGTTTACATTTCCGATTTTCAAAATTCCGAATTTCAATACACCGAACAATAAGAAGTCCGAATGAACAATAATCCGAAACATCAAAAGTACGAATTCCGAATACTAAAATGCCGAATATCATTACACCGACCAATAATAATCTAATCTAAATTTCGTGCTTTTCAATAATCGATATTTTAATACAAAGGAAATATAATATTCGGAATTTCAACAATCGAAAAAGCAAATTCGGAATAAAATATTTCGGATTATTTGGGTGTTCCCATAAATAATACATATTTCAATTAGAGAAGACTTCCTGTTTTCATCTAATTGAAAACCGATCATCACCGCGTGCGACTGAGATAGCGAGGTGTGCGCGAGCGAGATAGCTAACAATTTTTGCAACCATTGCGCCACTCTGGAGAATAGGGAATATGCATGAATCTTAATTTTTGCTTTATTAAAAGCTCATTCATGTAACAAACAGAGGGTTATAATATTTTCTCCTCCACTGATGAAGTTACGGGCGGTAAACACCATACAGGTACAGATGGTAGTACCCGTCCATACGAACAAGTCATCCTATAAGGCATATTACGAAAACTCTGATATTAAAGAAAGAAAAATCTGATATTAAAAAAACATGGTGTAGGTATATGACAAAATGAGAGATAGTAACATTAACATACCAATAACAGTTTCTTGATAAGAATCTCGAAGTTTCCCTTGGACAACACGAGGTACTCCAACTTGTTGGGGTCCAGCCCCATCTTCTTAATGTTGGCGATGGAAGAAAACACCTCCCTGGAGCATGTAGTCGCATCCACGCCGTGGACGCTGTAGTAGTCATTGCGGTCGAAGATCCTCACTGTTGTGGGTGGTTTCTGAAAAGGTACAAAAAGATACCTAAAATATAAAATGCTTCTGTGATATAACTACAATCGCAAAGCTTTGTCCAACGCGTCAATCAAACCTTTCCATTCGACCAGCGAGCATTGTGCCGTACGTCTCGAATTAATCTACCTACTTTGACCCCCGTACCTGCATTCATTTTTTTAAACATTTTCAACCTTAGCACCATCAATGGAAACACAATGGCAACATGTGTAATAACACATGTTGCCATCCCAATAAAATAGAAACCGGAGTCGCCTGCTACTACCACATGTATTCGGCTACTAACTTGGACTCCATTCGCGACAAAAGATGGAGATGAGCATACGTTGAAATGCTGTAGGTAATAATACCCCGTCACAGAGGTACACTGCTGGACAAAGGCCTCCCCGAGTATTTCCGTAACGACCGGTCGTGCGTCGCCCTCATTCTTCATCCACTTGGTTGAGGGTCTCCCACGGTCGTTTTCCTGTACGCGGTCGCCACTCGAGAACCTTTCTGCCCCAGCCCGATGGACGCTGGGGCAGAAAGGTTCTACAAACAATGTGCCCCGCCAACTGCCTTAAGTCTAGCAATTTTTAACTGTGGAATTTGCTGCGGCTGCTACCGCATGTTTGTGTGGCAGGGTAGGTAGTAGGATCATACATACATACCATAACTTTTTCTGACTGTACAAGTTTGTCAAGGACGAGAGGTTTAAAGGTGAGACCATCTTTAGTCTAAAATAAAGCGCCCATAGTAGAGGAAGACAGAGAAAGCGGAAGGAACGCTCAAAGACAATATGTAACGGCAAGATAGGATATTATGGTACATTCAATGCATAAGAAGAATGTATGTAAACGTACAGTAAGGGAAATTAAAACACGTAACTTTTCAGTCGTTATTGTTATTGTGACAAGAGCGAAAAACGTATGTGTTTCAGTTGCCCTTACTTCACAACCGAAATACTCGATACTAAACATAAGCACAAAATTAATGGAGTTAATATTGGAATTAATAGAGGTTAGGTGGCAGTACTCGTCCATCAACATCCGACTATGTAGGGAACCTGGCACTCCATCTTTCCATCCCCGAAACGAAGTGGAAAGATGTAGTGCAAAAGGATATTAGTGAGTGTCTCTATCCAACACCACCATGTGGGATAATGGCTAGGAAGAGAGAGAGAGGAAATGGTGCGTCCACATTTGTATCATTTGCCCGTATCAGATCACCGTGCCGTGGCATGACTGCGTATCGCGCTGCTTAGACGCTTACTGTCGGCGCGCCGATCATGCCGTACTCGTCCGATATAACTGTGTGATACGCGTAGCAAAATGGATTTCGAGCAATCCGATCGGCGCAACGTCCAAACGCGTGATCATGACACGTGATCATGCCACGCGACGATGATCTGATACGGGCAAATGATACAAATGTGGACGCACCTTTAGGTGGTGGTGACAACGCGTTAATTTGTCTTAATAGCCATCAACTTGAGCATTGGGATTGAGATCAGGCGCGCATATCTTAGATTCTTCAGAAAGTAAGAAAAATAAACTTCTCGCAATGCGTACGTAGTAAACACATTTTTTCGTGAAGTTCGGTCGCATAAATAATAAATACCTATGACGCAGAGTACTTCCCATAAGATTTGACCATGATATAAATCATGACATGACGAATAAACAGATATTGCAACATTTTTCTGCAGAATTTTTAAGTGTGTCAAGACCGCCACTTTTTCCTACACGAGTATCCTTGGAAGAGTCCTACATTTAGCAAATAAATAAGAGCAATGTCGAGATATCTTAGTATGTCGCCCATATATTATGTATTTACTTATCGAATGTACTAGTATTATGATTGTAAAAGAAAAGGAAAAAAACAACGCGGTTTATAATTAAAAATAAGTTACAAGGATCCTGCTTTTTAGCATTTTAGAATTGATTATATCTTGCATGTATTGTAGTCTATTTCCGGAAAACAATCGCGCTTTTTACTTGAACTGAAACTTGAACTCTGAATGCTACACATATCGTCAACTGATAACAAGAATGACCATGACAATACATGACCATGCCTTAGAAAATAATGATTTATTAACTCTTCTATAATATATGTATATGTTCATTTATTGTATATGTTGTAGGGATACAGCTGAAAATTTCGGACCCACAAAGATCTGTAGTATCTACAAGTCGTATGTACGAGTTATGAGTTGTAATTAGAAATAATGGAAAATAATTAAAATGGTAGCTTTGCTTATTGAAGGACACTTGTTGGCTCACATGCTATGTAATTATCGTAATTCACAACAGTTTTTTGTTTACCGTGCACTAGGTACTACGATACAATATCAATACAATTAAGCAGCTTTTAGCTTAGGTTAATTAACGCAATAGCAACTATTCACAAAGTCCTTTCACATGATATGGCATGTTTAAAAATTAAAAATATATATTCGTACTGAAGTCTTTATGAGGCCACTTTCTAATCCCAGTTTGCACGCTTGTCATTTCACATATTTGTGTTCAGGACATACTGGACGCATTTATACCATATAAGTATACTATCTTCTGCTCGCGACTTCATCCGCCTTAAATTCGTTTATCGCGGATAAGGGTATTTTTCCGGGATAAAAAGTAGCCTATGTCCTGCCCCGGGACTCAAACTATCTCCATACCAAATTTCATCCAAATCGGTTCAGCGGTTTAAGCGTGAAGAGGTAACAGACAGACAGACAGACAGACGGACACACTTTCGCATTTATAATATTAAGTATGGAAGTATGGATAGTATGGATATACCAGACGACTCATGCTAAAATCGTATTTAAGCGTCGTGTGGACATTTTACCGATCTCCTGTTTAGGTATCTCGTAGAAGCTAAGAATGCGCCATTTAACTCAAGAGGTTATAAAATCATCTACCCTATGGCCAATTCTGAGAAGAGAGGAGATAAAATAGGTCGTCAAACCGCAACTCGAGATAAAATGTAAATGTATTAGTTTAGCTAGATTCGAATACTTACAGCTTCGTAGGTTTTGTAGCGAAATTATTGTTGTTTTGCTGCCAAGAGCTCGAAAGTAACTATGGAAAATACATTTTGGAATGTTATTAGACGAATAAAACTATTCGTGTGGGAAGGATTCTGCATTAGTTCGACCTGGGAGATTCTGATTTTACATAGTCTTAACTGTCGTTTAAGTATGTGACATATATTGTAGAAAAAAGTAATGTCTAGTGAGGTAATAAAGATTCAGTTTACTATGAATTCATGAGAAACATTATTGAAAATATCGATATCGCGTTACACGGATAGCAAAACAAAATTTTTTTTTACTTTAAGAGTATAATGAAATGGATAATCGGTAAGCAACGTACATATTATTTTTTTGTTGACTGTACAAGATCGGTCATCGTGGGGTAGACATTTGACTAGCAGTGGTAGCAGTATGACGTCATTCGGTTGAAATCACAATGTGGTGATGTTTGTATTAGTTGCTTTTTGTATGAATCTAGGCCAGTGCTATGACCCTAGGAAGCCCTACGACCCTAAAGTCAAATATTTAAATCAATCAAAGAAATCAGCGTTTACTCGCACGAGTTTGCAAACTAATTAAAGGTTACTTAGTTTAGTTACGTACAATTTATAATAAAAAATGATGCCCACGCGACAGCCTCAATGACAGCATAGAAATGATGAAGTCATGTCACTGAATCACTCCTTAAATCATGGACTAATAACTTGGCGAAAATCACAAATATAAATAGTGATTGCTCACTTTTCTGTCGACCGTGGCGTTCGTTAGTGAGCTTATTTTGTTTTGTTTTTGCAGTTCGCAGAATATGTTATGACGGAGCATAGGTTATCGAAGACTGGACGCCAATATATTGACATCGCGGGACCAGGCAATGTCAGTGTGCGGACGTGTGGGCACAAGAGAGGTCCAACAATATCTAGTTATTTTTTGGAAGGCGATTCGTTGCAATAAAGGTAATGAACTTTATTATTATACAAATATTTACATAATTTTTTAGATATATTAAAATGGCAACCTGTAATTAGAGTGGTGTTAACAAAAACAAATTGATCGTGGAAGAATAAAACAAGTGGACTGTCAATCGCCAAACAAAAAACCCGTTCACTGATATTTCAACATTGCTAGCGTGGTATCAGTTCAGTATTTAACTATTGTACCTGTTAAAGAGCTAATTGTTACTGTACTCTATTTCTTCGTTCAGTTCGAACATCGTTAATGTTTAGTTTTAAGGCGCCATCTAGTTTTTTAAGACTGGATATCCCCTTGTATACTTGACGATCCAAAGTGCTAGCGACTGTCAGTCCACGTTTATTTTATTCGTCCATGGCTCGATACATACTTTAGAGGATCTTTTTTTTATTGATGTATCAGCCTACTTACATACTTAATTGATTTTGTCAACATCATCGCTTCAATCGCAGGCTTTGCGTGTATTTCTATACTGTTCAAAATATAAAAAAATGGAAAAAAATGTCATAGATATATATACCGGTTGTAATTACGCCGGTGCAACCATATTCGCGTTAAATCTACGTTAGCGTTTTTACAACCAAAACACTCTTCATTAGCCAATTTTTCGATCATAAATCAGGTGCCCGGCGCCTTTGCATAGGTGTACTTAGTTATATTTTTTGTCTCACTTACTCACACAGCTTTCGCTCCCTCTCTTCTTGGAAATTTTCAAACTCATAATTTTCACTTTTCCTTGCAATTTTTCAACCAACTATTGAAAACACGACAGTAAATAATTGGCCAAATACGTGTGCCAGTTCTGAAGTGATGCGTGAAGCCGTGAACATACATTTCTTCAATTGATTTTTATTTATATACTTAAATGGAAAAATATAATGAAACATTACAAATAATAATAAAAATTTAAAACATAATGAACTTTGCAATTTAAACATTGTAATATTTATTTAAATAAATCTAAAAAAGAAAAGTTATAATCGCGGAAAGAAGAAAATATTATTGTTATATTTATTTTGTAATATTTATTTTATGTTAGTTAAAACAATCTTGATTTTTTGTTCTAATACTCGTAATCGTGCTACTTTGTAACAGCTTCATACCCAAGCCAACACAATTCAAATTTTTTGCCGTTTTTCGTATTTATTCATTTTAAAATAATTGAACACCATAAATAATTGTCCCATTCATTTTTATGGTTAGACGGTATTGAGATTTGTCACGTGTTTAAAACTCGCGGTCGTTATTTCCTTTAAAAAATATGTTTAGAGCGGATGCATAATAAGCAAATCGTAAAGTTCCATTTTCATATTCCCTACTCTATATAAGTAAACCTGCAGGTACATTTTAACTAAACCATAATGCTCCTAACAAACTATTCAACAGTTATGAAACAGTCAATCATATTGTTTATTATTGTTTTATTTCAGGAAGTGAATCTAAACAACACAATGAGGAGTTTATTCCTCGTAGCTACAATCTCTGCGCTGGCCTGGGCTAGGCCAGAAACGTACAGAGAAACAGAAGACTTCCAGTACTCCAGGAGCTCCTCAGATGAAGGAAGTAAATCTGGATACTATGGAGCCCAAAGAGGAAACATGGCGGGAAACTACGAACGAGCGCACAATATGGATTCCTTAGCTCAACATCAGATGAGCGGAGCCGTCAATCAAGTCGAAGGCGAACTAGGCGACGCTTCGAAGACCCGAGCTGGAAGTGTTTACACCGCTGCGAATTCCAGAGGAGTCTACGGATCTGGACATTACGATCTAAGCAACCTTCAAGGGCGAAATTTCGGAGAAAGCGCATCTGTTGACAGCTCTCACTCATCCTTATCGTCAGCCTATAACCAACATTCGCAAAACTCCGACTGGAGAAGTCACTCGCAGCGAACTGGGTTCGGTGCGTCCGACCAGATAAGACAAGCGTCTCTGCGGGCTGGTGACACTGGTTATGGAGCATCCGGCTACAGCGGAAGCAACAGCCATAGCACAGGTTATCAATCTTCATCTGGACACAACTCTCAGGCAGGATATCGTTACCACAGTAATTATGATCAAAGTAACTTAAACGGCCAGTCTTCTGACTTTGGCGCTGGTGATCAATCTCGCCGATACACTATTGTAACACCGGTACGTCTCGCTGGCAGGCCTGGAACTCAAATAGCGATACCTGTTTACGGACAAGCCTACGATACGCAGAGAGGCTCCTTGTTGGACCAAAGTTCCAGCAACAGCCAAAGCTATGCTTCGCAAAGGGCTTCTGCTTTCGACCAAAATTCTGTAAGCAGTGAAGCTGAAGTCTTAAACAACAATCAGCAACATATCAGCTCCTTACCTAGGGTTCCAACGACCGATGGGAAGCATTACTCTTCTTCATATAATTATAAAAAAGCTTGGGAAAGACATAGCGAGACTACTGACTTACCAGTTCCTGTCGCCCCTACTGTAAGTCCGCTGCCTAATAGTGAGTTGTATGAAGACGTTCAGGGTGGCAGTGGATCCACTAATCTTCAAGCAGGCAATTCACATAACTCTTATTCTGGCAGTGCTTACAACTCTGGGAACAGATTGAACAGCTACTCACAATCAGGATCAAGTCAATCTAGACATCAATCGGATTACAGTTCTCAGCACAAGTCCCAGTCCGACGCCAACTCAAACGCCTATACGCAAGGAACTTATGGTAGCCACAGTGGAATGTCATCGCTTGTAGATACTCAACCTAAAAGTTACCAATCTTCTTATTCCTATCACAAATCATGGGAAAAACAGGGTGATCCCTATGTTATAGTACCAACGACAAATGGAGAACCATCACAAAGAATTGTTTCCGGCACTAAAAACAGTGCGTCTGCACAACATTATGGCTCACAATCTCACCAGCATTATTCACAGGGCGGGGCTGTGGACTGTGATACTCTATGTAGAGTTCGACGGGCGGTACGATCTTACCGAACTGAAGATTATTATCAACAGAATCAAGAAGATCTGGGACAGCAAGCTCAAAGAGGCTGGGATAATCTAGAACAACAATCGCAAAATCTAGAAGATTTAGGCCAACAAACGCAACAATCCTGGGGTAACTTCCAACAACAAAGTCGACCTCAAAAACTAGAAGATTTAGGTCAGCAAACACAAGAATCTTGGGGTAACCTCCAGCAGCAGAGTCGACCTCAAAAACTAGAAGATTTGGGCCAGCAAACACAACAATCTTGGGGTAACCTCCAACAACAAAGTCAACCTCAAAAACTAGAAGACTTAGGCCAGCAAACACAACAATCTTGGGGCAACCTCCAACAACAAAGTCGACCTCAAAAACTAGAAGATTTTGGACAGCAAACTCAGGGTAAGTGGCAAGAAATCGATCAGGAATCCCAAAGTGATTTAGAGAACATTGGACAACAGACTCAACATTCATGGGATAAAAGCAAAATCGAACAACAAGACAACCGTCAAAACCTACAAGATTTCGATCAACAAACACAGGGTCAGTGGAATAAAATTGAAACCGATGACCAACAATCCCAACATTTCCAACAAAGTTTCACAAACTTAGATAATCTTGGACAACAGACACAAGGTGGGTGGGAAAATCTAGAAAGCTTAGGACAACAAACACAGCAAAATTGGAATGGTCTAGGCAATCTCGAACAACATAATAAACCTCAACAAACTGAAGATCTAGGACAACAAACTCAAAATAAATTGGACTCTACTGAAAACTTGGGGCAACAAGTTCAAACTCAATGGAATAATATAAACACAATTAATAAAACACGTCACACAAACACAACAAACACAGAGCACCTGACTCAAACACAATTTGAAAGTGATTATATAAAACCTAATAGAGTGCATGCTGAAGATAATACCCAATATAATATCAACAACGAAAACTCAAACATCAACAATCCCGACCATCCAGCGTTTTGGACTCTCACCTCTGAACAAAGACATGATAACACAAATTACTATAATCAGCAACACAGTCATAATAATAATTCTTCTTACAATTCACAGAATTATTACGGCGCTAGTTGGCAACAACAACAAGGCAGCAGCAATAACGAACAAACTGCAAATAATAATCCTTTGCAAAGTTTATGGGACAAAATAGATAATATGGAGCAGCAATCTGAGCATATATCAAACGAAAGTCAGCAACATACTGATTATGAGAATTCACAACATTCCTATTATGGACAGGAAAGCATCTATCATCGTGAAAGCAATTGGGAGCATGGGCATAATAGTTCATACAATCAGAATCAGCATGAAACCCAGTATTCAGGTTATCAGCCACCTAATGTGTTCAATAACACCGTCAATAAATCTAAGAATGACCAGCAATATATAGCTACCACAGAGAAAACTAAAGATTATGAATTACCCGATAAACCAGAAGCAGCCGAAATTGGCCGCGGCGATATCGGGCCTGAAGATGACTCGCCAAAGGATATCACTACACCAAAAACTATAACCAGTTCTGAAACTTACTCAATCCAAATTAAACCTGAAAAAACTCCTGAAGAAATCGAATCATTGAGCTTATCTAGAGGCACTGGAGAAGACTCAAGTCAATCAGATTCACTTAGTGTTTTAAGTATAAGTCAACAAAACTGGCTTGAAGGTCAACAGCGAAGGGCAGAACATGAACACCAGACAAGCGTTACGACCTCCAAATCAACAACAACCACAAGCACGACCACTTCGCGAACTATAATGAACGAGACCAGAATATTTGATTCCTTTTCAGAGAGAGGTCAAGGTTCTACAAACGACCATAACAAAAAACCTGAAAATGAATCGAAACTTAGTCTTGAACAACAAGAAGAAATATATCAACAAAACACACAGCAAAACCAAAATTTAAATCAACATAATTTTCAACAGTTTGAGAATTTGGGACACCATGGTCATAGCTTTGACCAGCAACACACCGGACAAGAACTTGAAAACTTTGGACAACAAAGTCAAGATTTAAATCAATATAATTTACAACAACTGGGACAACATACCCAAAACTTTGACCAGCAAAATACAGGACAGCAATTTGAAGACTTTGGACATCAGAACCAACAAAACGTAGACCAGCAGAACCAGAATTTTGATCAACAAAGTACAGGGCAAGACTTAGTGGATTTTGGACAGCAAAGTCAAGATTTAAGCCAGCAAAATGTTCAGCAGTTAGAGAATCTAGGACAGCATAGTCCAAATTTCAACCAACAAAATACAGGACAACCGGCAGATTTTGGACAACAGACCCAAGATTTGAATCACCATAAGCTACAACAGTTCGAGAATTCAGCACATGTCCAAAATGTTGACCAACAAAGTACAGGACAGCAACTGGAAGACTTTGGACAGCAAAGTCAGGATTTAAATCAGCAAAACCTACAACTATTTGAAGATTTGGGTCAACAGCATCAAAATTTAGACCAACATCAAGCCAGAGAGTTTATGCCACATTCTAACGCACAACCAATTCAAGAGCAGAAAATAACTCCAGTAAGTGTTCATGGTTCCCAAAGTAACCCAAAACAAGAGGTTGAAATTGTGCCACCCTTAGTGACAGTAACAGAAAAGCCAGGATTTTGGAAATCAGTTGGAAACAAATTTACCAGCGCCAAGGACTCAGTTGCTTCATGGTTCAAAAGTGGAAGTTAAATTGATATTTACCACTATGTATTAATTTAAAACTTACAAAATATTAGTTTAAATTTAATTACTTTAACTAGTCATAAATTCATAATGCTTAAATTGCTAGGTCAATAAAATGTTCTATACAAATTAAGATTTCTTTTTATTTCATTATACATTGATACCCATATCAGAAATTGACCTTGCTTCACAATTAAACTTGATCTTGTTTTGTTTAAAATAAGATAAGTCCAGTTCAACTTCAGAAGATAAAATATTTTAGTATCAATGACATCATTCAAGTATCCATACTAATATTATAAAAGCGAAAGTGTGTCTGTCTGTCTGTCTGTTACCTCTTCACGCTTAAACCGTTGAACCGATTTGGATGAAATTTGGTATGGAGATAGTTTGAGTCCCGGGGAAGGACATAGGCTAATTTTTATCCCGGAAAAATACCCTTATCCGCGATAAACGAATTTAAGGCGGACGAAGTCGCGGGCAGAAACTAGTATAAAATAAAAACTTAAATTTGCATTTGCACGCACTTACACACACACAAATATATGATTTTCTCGTTTTCAAATCGTTTTTCACTTAAATTAGTACCTACCATA